>OY998175.1:113115239-114391839 GCA_963921935.1 Galeruca laticollis | reverse complement strand
CTGTAATGCAGTTTCAGAAGTAATATGGTTTATTAAACTTTTGCAAGATTTAAAAATTGATGTAAAACCTATTTTGATTAATGAGTACAATCAATAAGAATGTATATATATATATATATATATATATATATATATATATTTATATATATATATATATATATATATATATATATATATATATATATATATTTATATATATATATATATATGTATCGCCAAGTACGACTTTGGGGACAATCCATCTCTACATGTATGAGTTTGAGGACATTTCGCATGTTTCGGGTCTGTCCTCAAACTTGGATAGGTACCCATATATAACTTCGGGGACAGTTGAAGTTTGAGGACTCCGGATTAAAAGTTTGGGGACTTCGGGCTGACCATAGAAGTTGTAACGTAATATATAATATATAAGGACGTCGGGCTGATCATAGGAGTTATAACGTAATATATATACGAGTATATAATATATAATAATTTGTGTTTGGCAGTCTGTATTGTTCTGAATTCGAAAAATATTACTCCGAAAAATTCACGTGTGCCAGACTATCTGGTACTGAATATTTTTGAAAACCGGAACAACCTTTCTTTGCCACGGCCAAATCAGAAGATAGAAGCAGTGAGAGGATGTTAGTTCTTTATCATCTAATATTGAGGTAAATCAAAACAGATATTTAATTGCCTAAGCAAAAATTTTGAAAGAAAATATTGTACAAATTTAATATTAAGGTTAATTAAGAAGTAGAATAGAATAATTATCAACCATACCTATATTTTTCATTTATCTTATAACTGATATTCAATCATTTTGCTCAATATATGAACTTAGTTTATAGTACAAGGAGCGATTATTTCACGGAGACAATATTAGACAATATATATTTGTTTATGAGCGATAAGTGATACATTGTCGCTCGATCGACGCGTAGCGCAGCACGGGAAATCTGTTGAAAGCGAGAAAGAACTTTTTGCTCGAATTGCACATAAGAATTCATTCTACAACCACTTTATTTTAGGAGATGCATATGTTTTTAAAAACCATAAAAAAATGAGTCAATATATGGTGCGTTCTTTTTGACTGAGATCTCAGATCACCTCAGTTAAGGTGATCTGAGATAAAGTGATGTGAGTAAGCACCAAAAAGAACGACATCTCAATTGAAGCGCGCGATCTGTCGATAGATTTAAACTATACGACAGATTCGTATCAGCATCTAATAATGTTATTTAATGTATCCATAATTTGTAACAAAAGAAAAATAGATTATGTGTGTTTATTGTTTATATGTCAATGGTTAAAACCTTAGATAACCTAGACTAAAACTACAAATAAACCAAGCAAATCAAATATTTCTTCATGCCCTCCACTTTATTTCCGACTCAATTCCAACTGATACCCCCTTACAACACATTCAGCATCGGTGAAGGGGGAGGAAAAATCTCAGCTCACTTAAAGTGAGTAAAACAAAAAGAACGCTCACATTACTGATGTGAGCTGAGATTAACTGAGATCTCAGTCAAAAAGAACGCACCAAGTGAATGATGATGTTAAATATATTGTAACAGTTTAATTATCATTCAAAACATGTATTAATTTGAAAACTACCTACAAATGAAATCAATTTGTTGTATAAAATTCACTTTATTTTTTTATTTTCCCGAAAAATTGCTTTTAAAACTAAAACCAATCAAATGACGTTTTATTTGACGTATTAGGTATTTTTATTCGTTTATCCCATAAAACAAGGATTATCGATCCTAAAGTACATATAAAATTGGTTGATATCATATTTTAGCATTTGTGTTGAGGCAGGATACTAACCCTGCCCAGCCTGTTCTGAAACCAACCGCCGACTAAGACAAGAGTAGTGTTCGTTTCACGAAAGTTCAAGCCAACTGAAGTTGCAGTCGTATGCGCCAAATTTTTGTCAAAACCACCGCCATATTGTAAAATTGAAAATCAGTAGCGTAACGATTTCACGTTATATAGGTTAACACAAAATTAGAATATTAATAATAATAATAATAATTTATGATATGATAATTCTTTTGAAGATTGCTGGTGTTTTCAAAGTTTTATCCCTATGTTGCTTATAGGTTATGGTTAGGAAAACAAATACTACTAAAAGTTCAATGAAGTGTAGTATTTAAATTAAAAACAAACTAATTTGGCTTACCTCAAGTCGTAAGTAGGTACATCCTTTTGATGTCAAAAAACGTAATTAAATACAAAATAGGAAGTATTGTATATATTAATTTATGAAATATAGATGTAGATAAATTCCAATTTAACATAGAGCAAATACAAATTTTAATTATAAACAAAATACCCTTACACAAAGATTCAAATACACATTTTATTTTTCATTAGGATAGTATGCATGTTTCTCTGTTTTTATTATTTTACAAACTTCCTCTTCATCTGAAATTTACATGAGATATTTTTGTTTTTTCAAATGCCTTATTGAATTTTTCCAATTGTTCGTAGTTTAAATTGATGATGAAATCATGAATTTTGGAAACAGAACCCTGTTGAATTGAAGTATTTTTTGCAAAATAAATTCCAATTACAATTGCTCTTCTTATTTCTTCTAAGCTAAGTGTAAAGCTTGTGCGCTGCACCTTTCTCCAATAGAATGAGTTACTCCTTTTTTATAATTCAATTAAGTTACGGATATCTGATCTATATAAAAATCATAGTCTGATGTAGTGCTGGCCGTACCTGAAACAAACACACTCTCCTGCAATATCCTGTCGTAACACCTGATGTTAATTTACTATACCATTTTGAAATCTTTTGACAAGTATTTCATATTTGTGTCCCACAAGTGTTTTCGGGATTTGTACCATTGTGCCATCCTTTAAATTATAATAACAAGTAAGTAAAAATATAATATTCAAATTATGGTTGTCTGATAAGTAGATACTATCACTTTCAATGTAAAATTTAATTCTGGATGGACACATTACACGAATTTTTTTTCGGTCCCTGCGACAATAATCAACTTCTCTGTTCTGTAATCTCTTCCAAATTATTTAAATATAAAACATATTGATTGATATTAACTTCGTGAGAATTATTGTCTCCTTGCAGACCTATCTTATTAATCGCTTTGAGAATCACTCAGTAGATTTGCCAGACGATCCTGTATTTACAATCTACAGCATCATAAAAAATGTGCTGTTTTTTAATCCATTAAGATTCGCCTTTTTTTACATGTTCCCAAAGAAAACACCATTCTTGAACTAATACTTCAAATAATTGCTTCCTGATTAATTTCAAACCTATTCCTGAGACATCGTAATATCCCTTGGATTGCAAGTGCGAGCTGTTGATGCATGTTTCATCAGTATACTGTATTTGATAATATTTTCTAAAAAATTAAATCTCTTAAGGCGAATATCATCCGATTCCGTAATCACCTTTCTGTTGTCCTTTGTATGCTGCCATCTACAATAAAGGCATTATTTTTAATTAAATACTTAATTTTTCAATGTTTATTGTAGTTTTATTTCAATTTTTGTAGCCGCCACAAAGAAGTTCTACTTATAGTAAACTCACGTAAAATAATGTGGAAAATACTTACCTAGAAAAAAATGAACATATTTTAATATAGAACTATTTTTCTCTTAACACTATTAAAAGTATTTCTAGCTTAAAACTCATACTAGAAGTAAACTGACAGAAGTTTTTTCTTGTAATTAATTTTAGTATCTTTATTATTCAATTTCATCAAACTTACATTTTAAAGTAGGAACCCTTTTCTACAGGATGTTGAAATTGTAAATTATGTCCCGAATCCTTTGCCGTTCTCCCTCCAAATTTTAGTTCATTCTCTATGATAATTTTTGCTTTTACACCAACAAGTTTTTTTTAGTAAATAAGGTTTTAGATTAAATAGAACCCATGACACTCACTTATAAACTAGGTAAACGTCTTACAATATTAAAAATCAAAAATATTCAATAAATAAACAACGAGAAACATAATCCTCAAATGTCAAATTATAAAGTGGCTTCAACTTTCGTGAATTGGAGTATACATAATAATGTTACTGTGGAAAAAATGGTTTTTGATATCTATTGCTTGACTTGTAAATTTTTATTAGGTATTTTGCATGTTGGTTTATGACATACCTTACTAAATTAAATTGAATTCTCCATAGTGATTTAATAAATAGGAAATGTTTTTTTATATATAAAATAACTAACATCAAACTAAAATCTTTTAATAATTTTTAAACTGCAGGTATTAACTAAAATTATGCAGCACGAAAAGTATAAACAATTAAACGAAGGTCCTGTTAGACATACTTTTATTGTGATAAAATTAAAACAATGGAAAGGCTTAACAGATATAAACTAAAAGTTCATAAGTACTAAATTCTAACCCCAGAATTAAAACATTTCCATATGCGTCCGCTACTATTTATTTTATAAATATTGCAGTTATCCTTTCCTTATAGTGTTATTGATGAAAGCTTTTAATGTCTCAGCAGTCCTATCTCTCAAAATGTCGTGGTTATTAATAGCTTCCTTACAATTTTTTAAGCTAGGTAGCTTCTTCTCTGTTAAATAATCATGAAAAACTTCAAAAACTTTATTCTTCTCTTCGGTAGTCCAAAATTTTTTGATACCTAGAAAATATAGTGATAATATTTCAGAAACAGTAGTTAGAAAGTCGACTAACGCTAATGATTCAGTAAGTATCTGCAATGTCGATTAGAACAAAATGTAACAATTGAAACGCCATCCTACACTTACTAAAGCTTTAGCTTTAATGGATGTTTTATCTTTTAAAAGCTTAACATTTAACAAAACGATATGTCAGCAGTTCTTAGCAACTACATCATATTATGAAATATGTGTTAACATTTCCTTTTAAACCTTACCTGAGAATGCTTTTTTAAAAACTCAATATTTTAAAGTTTGATTGTCTCTTTTTACTTTATTTTGAATATACAATGTATACACAGAGGAGGGATGATTATAGGTAATATACAAGTTTAACATGGGCCATAAGCGACAATGTGTTGGAGAGAAAATAGTATATTCAGTGTAGGAATAACTTGTATTAACAGGCAAACATAACATGCGGAAGAGGTATAAGAAAACTTTTTGCTTATGGCTTATGGCCAATGTTAAACTTGTGTATTACCTATAATATCTTCTCGTACTGATATATTTGTTACTGTTTTCACAGGTAGTAGTTATAGTTTGATATATTTATAAGAATGTAACTTATAAATATACTATAATATGGTAATCGTATTTTTATTCACAAATTTGGCAAATATCTAGAGAAATGGACTAACACGGCGTTCTTTAAAAAATAAGCTTAAGCATTCCTAGGTATTTCAAATTAGTAACTGTTAAGCATAATCAGCTTTCTTAATGATCAGTATGAATTTTTACTACTCACTTTTATTAGTTTTATTAGTGCATGTAACGTTCTGTTTTCTTCTTTTAATTTCATTCATTATATATGCTTTGAGTGTAACTGGAGATCTTCGTTTGAGTACTGCATATTTTTTAACCAAAGAAGAACAATAATCCAATGTGGGAGATTCAAAATTTGATAAATAAAATTTCGCTTTCTTTTCAATTACATGTTTTTCTTCCATGCTCCAAGAAATTATTTTTCTTATTTTTCCAGAAGGTGGCGTGTTAAAACTGTACTCTTGATTTGTACTTGACAGTGAGTCATCTATAAATAATAGAATTCAATGAAATTATTGGCTGAATAATTCAAAATAAATTATTTTGTTTGAAAATAATTAAAAAGTTCACTGAATATACAATTTAGAATAGTTTAGGTTCAATTATTTCTAAAATCATTTCTCATAAGTTTTCAAAAAAACCAAATTTTCACAGATTTACTGGTAAAATTCCTACATGTCTGAATGTAAGCACTTCTGAAAGGTATCAGATGTTTTGTACGGATTAATAAAACAAGGCAAAAGCTAAGAAATTCAAATAGCTTAATTATATTTAATTCAAAAATATCTCTTAGTAGGACTCGTACAATAAGTGTACTTTACTATTATTTTAATATATCTATATATTCAACAATATTTAATAGTATATTTTTAAGATTACATCCTAAAATTAGAGTTACATTTGATAAAACAATAATACCTTATAATTGCTTTTCAGTAGACTACAAAATTAGTTGAAAATACTTACTCTTGCTTGTTTTATGGAAACAGATTAAAATAAGATATACAGCCGAAAAACAGAACAGTCAGTAACTGTAACAATTCTGTAAGAAATGGAAATGATGTTTATATTGTGACAGTAATTGAAAGAAGTCGATATTTGTTTTATTCTAATAGTCATTTTTGCCTTTTACTTACTGAATGTCGTTTTTACTGACAAGTAAATGATCATTTTATTTGTATAGAAAAAATTAATTTATATTAATTACCTTTAACATTATCTGTTGGTTTGTATTGCATTATAACTTTATTTTTTGTATTACTTGATGGAAGTGGAAACATATTTTCGGTCCCTTGAGCTTTTTCTAATAATGTCGACATTCTTAAAATATCCCGAGTGGCATTAGGTAATCTATAATGTTCGAGATGTATCTTTTCATGATGACCCATATAATCAGCCACATCTTTCAAATTAATCCCTTGCAAATCAATAACACCGCATTTAGTAGCAAATTGCTTTCGGAGTTCAGTACCACGAAGACGCTCTGGATGTTCTGCCCCACAAATGTTAGCATAGCGAGACATCAATCTATTAGCTTCTAAATGTTTCATATTATCGGTTCCTTTTATTCCAAAAACATATGGATTGGTGTCTGGTACTTGCGCATTCTTTCTATAATCTAGAATCATTTTTATACATTTCATCTTAAACTTATCAACTAACACTGGAACACCTCTACCAAGTTTACCCCTTATTAGGAATCTGACATAATTAGTTTCGTTATCTACATTCACGTCCTCAATCATTTCATCGGAAGCATCAACAGTTTCATACTGTAAAAAATCTTTGATTTTAATTCTTTCTATTTCTCCGGCCCTTCTCCTATTGAACAATTGTAAACTAATTAGAACTGCACTACTCAATTCTTTCCAATCGTTTAAAGAAAATGTCTTCAGTAACTTGTTATAATACATTTTCATTTGATTATCTAAGTAGGTTGTCAACTGCGCAATATCTCTTGTCAGAGGAAGTTTGATAACTTTATTTCGTTTAATTTCTAGTTGATTTTCTACTACTGTTTTGTAGATGTCATAAGTGAAGCCCTCTTCAAGCAGTTGCAAGAAATTTCTTACTTCTTCTACTTTTTCTTTATCTTTTGTCTTTATGGACTCACTTATTAAATACAGTGATATTTTTTTCCGAATTGTACAAATACTTGAGGCAGTGGCAGGAGCTCTATATTTTCCGGTCTCTTCATTCAGTCCTGCCAGTTCATTTACTACCTTAACAACATTATCATACTGACTGGGATCAAATACACTTTCAAAATTTGTTGCTTGTGGATTAATATTTTTAAATATATGGTAAAACTTGCCTACACATCTCAAACGAGACCGAATCATCTTAAAAAGGTGAGGAGATCTATATTTTTGGGTAAGTCTATTTCCAAAAAGGATTAGTAGGCTCTCATTTCGAATTAACTCATTTATTTCGTCGTTTCTCATAGGAGGTAAAATTTTATTCCTCATTATGAAGTTAGCTTTTAGATTAACAAAACCTATTTGACGGCTAGCACATAAAACATCTTTTTTCAATTTTTCCTTCGTTTCCAAACAATGTCTAAAATGAAGATTTAATGAAAGTATTGAATACATTGCTCCACATTGACCACAGGGCAAGTAGTGTTTAGCACTTCTCTTTTTTTTAATTTCGGGTCGTCGTACTGGTATGATATCTCCTCCATTGTATTTAGAACAACTATTATATAAAAAATCTCCCTTTTTACGCAATTCTGTAATGATATTTAATCTTTCTCTACTTCTCTTTGGAAAGCTTTTATATAGTTCTACTTCTTTTTCTTTAGCATGCCGATTTTCTAGGTGCCTTGCTAATTTTGTTTGAAGTTTTTTACAAAAGAAACAAAAATGCTTTTTTGTGTTTTCCTTTGAAGACGTTATAGACTTGTGGTCTATATCCACCAATCCCATGTGTAAATTTTGATTTTTATTAGGTGATGTAACTTGTTCCAGTACCCTATCCATTTTTGATTTTTTAGATTTTTGTTGTGTTAAAATTCTTTCTAACTCATTCTTATTTATCAATTCCTTATCAGAATCTTCTGAATCTGAACTATCAACTTTAGACTGTATATGGGCATATTCTAATTCCTCATTCTCTTTTGGTTCTTGTTCTGAATTCTCTGAACTCGGACTATTGAGTTCATAGTCTGGATCTTGGACACTGTCATCATCTGGAAAACTCACATCTAAAAAAAGAAAGTGTTTATTTTAATATTTTGATCTTATATGTATGTATAGATTTAAAGTAAAACATTTAAAAGAGGATATACAAGAATCCTTATTTATCTCAAAACAGTAAAAATAAACATATTTTTATATTTCAAAATATATTTTTTCGTCCAAAAACATTTGGATATAGCTACATAAGACATTTATTTAGAATGACAAGGCACTTTAGTTATTATTTATAACAGTAGGTAATAAGGAAATGTAATATTGAAAAATAGACAACTGTAAATTAGATGTCTTTTTAATAATTTCATTTATGCAAATTAAACCAAAGTTTTGTATCACATTTTCTTAACATCCATAATCAGCTGGTATATGAAATTAATTATGAGTTTTGATCAAACTGATCAAAAATGAATTTCATAATTGGGACTTCATACAAAAAATTGAATATATCAACATGTTAATATATTTATTTAATATTGAATTCCTTACCATTATCATCTTTGCTGTTCTCAAATTGTTTTCTGACATTTTTTGCTGGAAACTTTGGAATAGTTCGTAAAGTAACCTGTAAAAAACAATTCTAAAGTTAATTGAGTATTAAGTATACTCAATATTAAAGTGACTAAAATTCTACTTTGTGTAGAATAAAATTCCATGCATGGTAAACTTAATATTTTGTTACATTGCAAAATACAAAATGATATAAAAATTGGAATAAAAAATTAATTATGTATTTGTTTCAGCTTATGCACTATATATTTTGATATATAACATTAAAATGGTGAAATTCTAGTTACAAATGGTCTTAAGATATTATTATTTTACTTTAAATTTTTTTTAAATATTCAACTTCACGAGAAAATAAGACCAAAAAGATTTATTGCCCTATAACTATACCAACTGAATTAAATATAAAGCTGCTAACAATTGTTCTTCTGTTTTAGAAGAAAATAACATCTCGTTCGTAAGAAATTTCTATCAATAATTTTTGACAGGAATACTTTCCATTCATACTCTTTTTACTAAATTTTGAATGCCAGCTATTCTTTTATAAGGGCCTTATGTAATTTACGAATATATAGAAAACATAAATTATAGGCTGCGCATAAAATAGGTATGAGATTAGAGTTGAGGATGTTAATCACGAAGCGCTGGTGCTGCTATATACCTACACACATTCATGTACGCGTTATATGTATACACTAACAAGGCTATATGTATATGAAATTAACTGTCTCGACCTTTACTTCGTGGAATCTACTCATTTTACTGTTTTAAATGAAACTTACTGTTTCTAGCTAATTCCACAATATATTGAAAACTTTTAAAAACTCTAAGAAAATTGACAATTGTTTCGATATAAAAATATCATCGTCAGAATGACAGAAGTTACATTTCATTCGATGCCTATTTGATGTTTAATAATTATTTTGGCCAGACCAAGAAGTGACCTACCTAGTGATTGACTTAATATATGTTAATAGAAAAAAGAAGAAGGTATGATATTACAAATATCTGGATGTCTTTTTCCAATTATTATCAGTATAACTGTGCAATGATATAGAAAACCAAGAAAACTATATCTGATGATCTTCACAATTATCACTTAAGAAAACAATTTAAAAGTGGAGAACTCCCTAGATTTATCTGTTCATTGACAACTTGATATTGTGGGTTTCTTAAGTGTCTTCTAATTTCTAACTCTTCAAGAAAATCCAGTTTTTGCGTCTTATCACAAATATGTAGTACTTCCAGTTCTGTATTAGGTGTTAATGAATGTTTGGTGTCAAGCAGATGCTTTGCATAGTGTGACTTATCTGGTTGTTTTAATATATATGCTCGTAAATGTTCACTGCATCTGATCTCAAAATTTCTAAAGGTTTGACCCAAATAGACAGACTTCTTTAATGGGGATATTTTTGTTTTTACATTTAACATTTTTGTACTCACATTACTTTCTGTTTTAAAAGGAACTGTATTTGTAGCTAAAGATATTATTTTTGAAATATTATCAGAAACATTACCTGCATGTGTGATGGTTTTATAATTTTTTATTTCTTTAGTTTGTTCAGGAAATATTAGTTTAATGCCACTTTTTCCTCTTTTTTATTAATCAATTCATCTATCATATGTAATGGATAACAATTGGATGTTGCTATTTGTTTAATTGTATTAATTTCTTTATCAAAATTACATTTGTTCATAGGAACTGAAAATGCTCTATGTATCATCGAATTATACGCTGCCAATTTATGTGACATAGGGTGATTGGAACTATACGGAATAGTCACATCAGTGTGTGTTGTTTTTCTGTGAAGTGAGTAATCAAGTTCATTATTAACTCGTTGAATTTTTAAATCAAGAAAATTGATTGAGTTGTTTTTTTCAACTTCTTATGTAAATTTAATTGTTGGGTGTAAATTATTAATGTGGTTGAAAAATATATCTAATTTTCGTTCACTACCTATAAAACAAGCTAATATGTCATCTACATATCTATACCAAAATAAGACATTTTTTGAAATATTACTGTCAAAGATTTTTCTTTCTAAACTGTCCATAAAAATGTCTGCCAAAACTGGTGATATAGGGCTTCCCATTGGTAAACCATCATTTTGAATATATATCTTATTGTCAAAAGTGAAATGATTTTGATTAATACACACATCACACATCAAATAAATTAAGTATATCTGAAATTATTCCTGGATTAATATTTTTATCTTTTAGTAATTTTCGTACAAGTGTTAGACATTCTGTTGGAGGAATTTTAGTGAACATATTGGTAACATCAAATGAAATAAGTTTAGAGTTATCTTGTTATTTGAAAGCTTTTAATTTTTTGAATAGTTCAATTGAATTTTTAGATGTATATCCGTAACTATTAAGTATATTGTTAAGTTTTTGTTCTAATATGTTATTGGGAGTATTAACGTAAGAAACTTCAGTTCTAATTGGTTTTGTTATTTTATGTAATTTACCAGTTCCATACAATTGAGGAGAATGAGGATTTTTATTAATTATTCACCTTTTTTCGTAATCACTTAAAAGATAATTTGCATTATTGACAATATCTCGTACATATTAGAGAACTTTTTAGTTGGGTCTGCTCTAAGAACTTGTATGTTGCTAGATTCTATACAGTTATATATCTTTGAATTATAATCATTAGTTGTCAATATGACAGAGGCGAGTTCCTTGTCAGATTTTGTAACTGATAGTTTATTGTTTTCTACTTTCTTTTTGATTGAATTTAAAACTGTAATGTCATTTTTTGTTTGACGTTTAACTTTTAACGGTTCAATATTTTTGATTAAATTGGCAATTTTTAACTTCTCGCGAAGAAAATTATTTGAATTAGATTTTAAAGCAATTTCAGATTCTGTAGCTATTATTTGTTTGATATTATTCGTAAATATTCTAGAATTTGACTGTTTAGATGACAAAATCAGGGAAAGTGTCAGCACGATGAAGCACAAGAAATTTAAGAAACAAGAACAAAAACTGCAAAAGCTTGAACACACAAAACATAGAATTCAATACTCTAAACATCATGAAACTGTAAGTACTTACATACCAACACACTTTGCAACACGATTTGAAAACCTTTCAGACACTAATTTTACTGATAGTGAAATATAATTTTTAAATAAAGGTTTAAAATACAGCATACCACCAATATTTATGAATAATATTAAGCAAATAACAGCTACAGAATCTGAAACAGCTTTAAAATCTAATTCAAATAATTTTCTTTACGAGAAATTAAAAATTGCCAATTTAATCAATAATATTGAACCGTCAAAAGTTAAACGTCAAACAAAAAATGACATTACAGTTTTAAATGCAATCAAAAAGAAAGTAGAAAATGATAACCTAACAGTTACAAAATCTGACAAGAGGAACGCCACTGTCATATTGACAACCAATGATTATAATTCAAAGATATATAACTTTATAGAATCTAGCGACATACAAGTTCTTAGAGCAGACCCAACTGAAAAGTTCTCTAATAATGTACGCGATATTGTCAATAATGCAAATTATCTTTTAAGTGATTACGAAAAGAGGTCCATAATTAATAAAAATCCTCATTCTCCTCAATTATATGGAACTGTTAAATTACATAAAATAACAAAACCAATTAGACCTGTAGTTTCTTACGTTAATACTCTCATTAACATATTAGCAAAAAAACTTAACAATATACTTAATAGTTACGTATATACATCTAAATATTCAATAGAATTAATCAAAATTATTTCACTTTTGACAATAAGATATATATTCAAAATGAGGATTTACCAATGGGAAGAAGCCCTATATCACCAATTTGGGCAAACATTTTTATGGACAGTTTAGAAAGAAAAATCTTTGACAGTAATATTTCAAAAAATGTTTTTATTTTGGTATAGATATGTAGATGACATATTAGCTTGATTTATAGGTGAACGACAATTAGATATATTTTTCAACCACATTAATAATTTACACTCGACAATTAAATTTACATTAGAAGTTGAAGAAAACAACTCGATCAATTTTTTTGATTTCAAAATTCAACGAGTTAAATAATGAAGTTGATTACTCAATTTGCAAAAAACCAACACACACTGATGTGACTATTCCATATAGTTCGAATCATCCCATGTTATTGGCAGCGTATAATTCGATGATACATAGAGCATTTTCAGTTCCTATGAACAAATTTAATTTTGATAAAGAAATTAATACAATGAAACAAATAGCAACATCCAATGGTTATCCATTACGTATGATAAATGAATTAATTAATAAAAAAGAGGAAAAGTGGCATTAAAACTAATATTTCCTGAACAAACTAAGGAAATAAAAAATTATAAAACCATCACATATGCAGATAATATTTCTAATAATATTTCAAAAATAATATCTTTAGCTACAAATACAACAATTTCTGTTAAAACAGAAAGTAATGTAAGTACAAAATTGTTAAATGTAAAAACAAAAATATCCCCATTAAAGAAGTCTGGTATATATAAACTTAAATGTCATGAGTGTCAAACCCTTAGAAATTTGGAGATCAGATACAGTGAACATTTAGATATATATACATACATACATACACATATACATATAGATTAAAACAACCAGATAAGTCACACTATGCAATACATCTACTTGACACCAAACATTCATTGACACTTAACACAGAACTGGAAGTACTACATATTTGTGATAAGAAACAAAAACTGGATTTCCTTGAAGAGTTAGAAATTAGAAGACACTTAAGAAACCCACAATATCAAGTTGTCAATGAACAGATAAATCTAGGGAGTTCTCCACTTTTAAATTGTCTTCTTAAGTGATAATTGTAAAGATCAGCAGATATAGTTTTCCTGGTTTTCTATATCATTGCACAGTTATACTGATCTTAATTGGAAAAAGATTTCCAGGATATCTCCATAGGGCTAGTAACATCTAAGCTTCAATATTTGTAATATCATAACTTCTTCTTTTTCTATTAACATATATTAAGTCAATGACTAGGTAGGTCACTTCTTGGTCTAGCCAAAATAATTATTAAACATCAAATAGGCATCGAATGACATGTAACTTCTGTCATTCTGACGATGATATTTTTATATCGAAACAATTGTCAATTTTCTTAGAGCTTTTAAATGTTTTCAATATATTGTGGAATTAGCTAGAAACAGTAAGTTTCATTTAAATCAGTACTATATGTATATGGTTACAAATAACTAACCAAGAGAAGTTTTGATGAACCTAAAAGTCAGTTATCGCATGGAATTTTAAAATTCTGACTTCAAATTTGGATTCAGCATAAGACAGTAAACAGAAAATTATACTACATAAATTTTTTGTACGAGTATCTATGTTATAATTAAGACAAAAAAATTTTAGGAGTCTGAAGTTTGAACATTTCTGAAAATACTGTTTTTTTTAAATTCATAACATTTTCGATTAACCATGTATATAGTTGAATAAAGTAAGTATTTTAAGGTCGTTTAGTGTTAGAATTCTATTCTTTTCACTTTTAAAAATTCATTTCGATATTGGCTTTTAACTAATTTTTACATTTTGTTTGTGTGAACACAATAGGTGCAAACGGTGTAGAAGAAATTTTGTACACATAATATGTTTAGGAGACGATCTGTATAGAGTTTAAGTTAATCCGATAACTGGAAATGAGAGTTTGATATGAGTGATAACGTCATATTTTCTATTTATTACAGTATATTTTGTCATTGTTACCAGATTCAGTTGAAAACAGTCTTTTTTACTACTTTTTTGCTTTTTATGCTAGTTTTTTAATACATGAAATATGGATAAGAACGTTTTATTTTCTAAATCAAGGTTGATATAACATATCTTCATTAAAATTTCGTTGTTCGTTTTACATACCTAGATTTGGATCATTATTTTGATACAATATTTCCATCTCATATTCTAACTTTAATTACAAAATTTTGTTCCAATTACGTTTCATATTTTTTTTTGTTTGAATTAAAAAAAAATTTTAATTTCTTGAGAGAAAAAATCGCATATTATATTTTATCAAAATACACAATTTCTACTTGTCTGACTAACAATTTTAGAAAACTTTTCCTGAAATCACTAACAAGAAAATAATTATACTATTTTTAAATACACAGTTTTACTCAAAAAGCTATAATGTCTTATATAATATTCATATTCTTTATTTGTGTAGACTCTAAAAGCTAAAAAAAAATTAACTAAATTTTTTACCAGAAGTGTTTGGATAAGCTGGATGTGATTCTCCCATCTTCATTCAATATTAAATATCAAAATTCATATATAGCCCATAAGCAGGTCAAATTATTAAACATTAAATTTTTTGCATCACCCTTAATTATGCAGAAATTGTAACAATGTATGAAAATATTAAGTTTGGCCATAGTAATAATAGTTTGGTCAAAAAGTAAAAGACCCTTAATATTATTTTTCTACAGAAGGCGAATCAAGATGTATTGTTCAGGATTATTAGTTATTTTTCACTCATCCTTTATATTATTAATATTGAACATAAAAAACTTTTATAATAAAGTTTTAGAAACCTAAGTTTATTTTTTAACTGTGTAAAAATTAGCTTTTAGTCACAAGCAATACAGTGACTCAAATATCTTCAATATTACATGTGTTTTGAACCATATTAAGTAATTAAAGAACTTTTTAACTTAAAACCCTATAAAATAAGGAGATAGAGAGGTACATAAACAGTAATTTGAGAATAAATGGGTGAGAAGTTGGCTCCAAGCAACCGAAATTGATATGGCAACACCGCTCAGTCGCCGTCAGTTGATGTATTGGTTTGTTACACATCATATTCAAAATTCAACACATTTACTTGCAAATAATCGACTGGTTTTTCTTTATGTTATAAGAATAAAATTATCAGGGTAAGAAAGTACAGATAATTAGTATTTAAAAAAATTGGCTTCTTTTATTACTGCAATGACATACCTATACAAACAATTCCTACTTTATTTTTATTCCTGGTAGGTAGGTCATATATTGATGCCTCTAGATACATTTTTTCTTAGAAATGAATAAACTAATAGTATTTCATGTGCCACATTAAAAAATCACTGACAAACGTTAGAAGTGTTAAAAAAATTAAAAAAAAACGATTACCTACTATGAAAGAAATTCCAGGTTTATTTTTATATTTACCATTATCAAAGGTCTATCATTAGGATGTACCAAAACTTGTCTAAACATATCATATTAAAGTCCGCGTGATGTGGTAAGAAATAAGAGTTCTCATTTTGTTCTTTGTTAATTAAGATTACCCTCAAAAGTCTTATGACCTATTCGCATATAAACTCTACTTATTGTTGATTAAGATATTCATTTTTAGCTAAGCGATATTCGAGTGCGTTAAATCGTTTTAAACAAAGAAAGATGTTGAGAATCATGAGTAAATCTAATTTATATTGCCCAAACGGTAATCTGACAGTAAGGCGATTGCCCTTGACACGTGTGGTAGTTTCCGAAAAATAAGTTTGTAATATTTGTCTTCCGGCCATAGGAAAATATTTTTCGGCAATTCCTCGATTTTCCAAAATTTCATGATTTCGTTTGATTTTTGTGATTTATTCGTTTTTCCATAACTTTTATATTTAATGAACCTGTAAATATCCATAAGTTTTGTTTCAACCAATATATAGTGGCATATTGTGATTAAAGCACTAATACTATTAATTTATGAACTAGCTTCTATGCAAAATTTAATCTAGATATAAATCTGACGAACCAGGAATATAAATAAAGTTGGAATTTTTTCCATAATAGGTAATTGTTTTTAATTTTTTTAACCGTCTTAACGTTTGTCAGCGATTTTTGAATACGAAATGTCAAAAACTATTAGTTTATTACCTTTCAAAAGTCTATTAGTTTATTAACCTCTATGCAAAATTTTATCTAGAGACATCGATGACGACCCAGTAATAAAATAAAGTTAGAATTTTGTTCATAGTAATCATTTTTAATTTTCTTAGCCTAAATAAAAAGAGTGTATAAGCGTACGGAACTCTTTTGTAGCCAGGAGCTAGAGCTTGTCGTCGTTTATTAATAAGATTTGATAATTATTATTAACTTACTTGTTTTTCCAAATTATTCATCAAGGAGTCTTTGTTAACTTCAATGTAATCCGGATTACCACTATTTGAACTTAAACTTGATTCGTCTGAAATAAGAAACATTGTGAATGAAATTAACTGTCTCGACCCTTACTTCGTGGAATCTACTCATTTTACTGTTTTAAATGAAACTTACTGTTTCTAGATAATTCCACAGTATATTGAAAATTTTTAAAAACTCTAAGAAAATTGACAATTGTTTCGATATAAGATATCATCGTCAGAATGTAACTTCTGTCATTCTGACGATGATATCTTATATCGAAACAATTGTCAATTTTCTTAGAGTTTTTAAAAGTTTTCAATATACTGTGGAATTATCTAGAAACAGTAAGTTTCATTTAAAACAGCACATTGTGAATAATTAACAATACATTCAATAGTAATACTTACGGTTCAATAAGGAAAATATCTTCTTTGAACGATTAGACGCCATTAATTTTAGTACAAAATAATTCGAAATGTTCAAATATTAAGACGAAATATGGAAGATCTTAACACGAAATACTCGGGCACCACACAATAGAAATGAACGATTCAAGCAAGAAACTGCTATTTATATTTGAAGCAGTGTTCCCAGAGTTGTGGGACATACATATGGTACAAACTGATAAATTTTATGGTATTTTTCAGTAAATTCTGATACGTGCCATACAATGGTATGACGAAATAGTTAAGAGTTTTTGGGTTTTATTCTATTTATAGCAGCCGGCGGAACATCAATAAATATTTAGAATATATATTTTATTTAGTTTATTGGTATTTTATGATTGCCGTCGTCGGCCTATGCAGAATCTTTTTTCTTTAGCTTGCTAAACGAGATAAGGGATGATAAATAAAATCTAAATAAAAGTAAAGAACGATTCAGTCAGTCACGTACATAATTTCAGGTTATATACTATCTAACCCAATCCTTAATAAGTAGGCATATTATAAACAAAAATAATTCAAAAAGCTAGTGAAGAAGTTTATTCATATGTTTTGTTTCCAATTACTTATAGCGGTTTACTGAACATTTGACTAGTTTTTGGTACTTTGTCAAATCCGTAATGAATATTCCCATCGTCTTGTTTTCTCATAATGCACTGATGTGAGTATTGTGAGTGCTGTGTATTCAGTACTATGATACGCATCATGTGTTTAGGATGACTTTTCTGCTTAATCTAGTTGAAGTTGAGTACTTTAATATTAAATTGTGGAATTAGTAAAATTATTTGGGTCCTGTGCCTAAATATGATAGGAATAAAATCTAACACAAAAGGAAAAGTTCAGTATGGTCTTATTTCAAGGAAGTAGTGGAAAGGAAATCTGCAAAATGTAACTTTGGTTCCCAAGTTTTATCAATTAAGGGGGGTTCAACACATACACTTACAAGACATCTTAAAAGTAAGCATATACATGCGTATATTGAAGAAAGTTTTACGGGAGAGATATCTGAAGGAACCGATGCTCGGAATTTAAATCCAAGCTCTACTGAGTCCAGTACGACTATTTCATTTAGAGTAAACGAAGGTGCGTCAATATCATCAGATCAAATAATATAAAATCCATCCAGTCTAAAGAAAAAACTATGAGAAAACAATATTACTTATTCATTACAAATACATATAATGTTTCAAAAAAATCTAAATATTTATCTTGCAATTTAAAATAAAAACTTTTCACATACATGTTTGTCAAACATTAATAAAATCATATTGACGCACCTTCATTTACTCTAAATGAAACAGTCGTAGTGGACTCAGAGAGTAGAGAACATACTGAACTTTTCCTTTTGTTTTAGATTTTATTCCTCTCATATTTAGGCACAAGACCAAAATAATTATACTAATTCCACAATTTAATATTAAAGTACTCAACTTCAACTAGATTAAGCAGATAAGTCATCCAAAACCCAAGATGCTTATCACAGTACTAAATACACAGCACTCACAATACACCCATCAGTGCATTATGAGAAAACAAGACGATGGGAATATTCATTACGGATTTGACAAAGTACCAAAAACTAGTCAAGTGTTGAGTAAACCGCTATAAGTAATTGGAAACAAAACATATGAATAAACTTCTTCACTAGCTTTTTGAATTATTTTAATACGTCTCTGTATTTGTGCGTTTAACCATGACCACAAGCTTTAGTTGTCTTTCTCAATCAAAGACACTTTTATTTTAAAGTTTTAGAAATCTAAGTTTATTCTTTTACTGTGTAAAAATTATAGAGTTATTCCAAAAATTCAGATATTTTTAAATCTGAAATTATTTATTTGTATACTGGTTATTTATCAAAAACAACCATTTTGCTTAAATCTGGAAAACTATAATTTTCAGTTTATTATAATTATCTATAGTTAAAAGAAAAGTGGAGTCAAAACATATAACCAATAAGCCTTAATATAGGGTAACATAGACAACTATACTTAGTAACAAAATACCAATATGTAGAGGTCCAACTCTCTGCATTACTGAAATATCAACTGGAAAAACGTTTAATTCTTTTAAATAGTTGGCTTATTTTTACTAAATACAAGTGATTTTACAATCAAGATTAGTTACTATGAAATATTTAATAAATCTCCATTTCAATTAAATATTAAATTAAACATACATGTTTTTCACAAAGTATTTTACAATGACGGTTTAATTACCATAAAAAATTGTTCAATTTTGATTTTAATTATAATTCACTATAAAATTCCTTAGAAATTATATATGTAATAAAAAAGTATGGAAAATAGTTCTCATAGAGAATGAATTAATTAGGAATTCTTTTTATTTTCAAATAAGCTTTGTACAATTTGTATTAAGCAATAACTAGCATTACATTTAAAAACTAATTAAAACATATGCTAGTTGAGGAAACAACTTTGCTGACCTGCAAGACACTAGGTGGTAAATATTAATGTGTTATAAACTTACATATAGGTGTAGGTCTAACCTAGTCTAAGCATGTATAAATACATATTTGTCACGTTTTTTTAATGCAGATAAGACTTTTCTTGAGAGGACAGTGACCTGTTGTACTTTTGTAACTTTTTCTGACTATTTCTTAAAGTTTTTCAATTTTAATGTATTGTTGTTTTGAGATAAGTGAATAAAAGTTTCAGTAATTCACATATATTGGTATTGTGGAATCATCTACATGTTACAATACCTACATCATGAATCACTTTGTATAATCTGAGCTAATAATTGATAATGAAGCATTATTGACCAATGCAGATTTCATGTTTCTGACAAAATCGTTACTATAAATAATAGTGCAACTTTTATATATTTTTAATTATCAGCTTTTTCTTTAAAAATTAAACTATTATAGCTTATAAACTGAAACTGAAACAACTATATAGCATATGAGTCACAAGCAATAAAATGACTCTAATATATTCAATGTTACATGTGTCTTGAACCATATTATGTAAATAAAGAACTTTTTCACTTAACACCCTGTAAAATAAGGAAAGGGAGAGGTACATAAACATTAATTTGAGAATAAATGGGTGAGAAGTTGGCTCCGAGCAACCGAAATTGATCTGGCCATCAGTAGATGTATTGGTTTGTTACAAGTCATATTCAAAATTCAACACATTTAATTGTAATAATTTGCAAATAATCGACTGGTTTTTCATTATGTTATAAAAATGAAATTATCAGGGCAAGGAAGTACAGATAATTAGTATTTTTTAAAAATGCCTTATTTTTATTACCTATACAAACAATTCCTACTTTATTTTTATTCCTGGTAGGTAGGTCATATATTGATGCCTCTAGACACATTTAGCTTAGAAATGAATAAATTAATAGTCTTACATGTGCCATATTCAAAAATCACTGACAAACGTTGGAATTGTTGAAAAAATTAAAAAAAAAACGATTACCTACTATGAAAAAAATTCCAATATTATTTTTATATTAATTTACTACCATCAATTTCGAGTTGTTTCAGACACCGTGTAGAATGAAAAGAACCCTTCGAAGTTCTATAATGTTAATATGTTAAACTCATAAATGCCAAGGCGTTGTTGTTCGTTTTCGCGACAAAATACATATTTGTTGATAAAGTCTATCATTAGGATGTACCAAAACTTGTCTTGTCTATCTTAATGTCCGCGTGAAGTGGTAAGAAATAAGATTCTCCTTTTCTTCGTTGTTAATTAAGATTAAAGATTGCCCTCAAAAGTCGTATGCCCAAAAAAAATGATGTAAGGAAACGGATGTATATAATTTGCTGGTTACAGTATGAATCCAAAGTTGTTTGTTTTGGGCGGGTTTCCCTACATAATTTTGAGCAGGTCAAAACTAATAGATCTCGAAGGATCACTCTAGTTGAACAGCTATATAGAGACTGTATACATTTAAACTTGAAGAGAATATCAGAGGACTGGGAAAAACCACCTGATTCGGAATAAGGAACAGGTAACAGTGACAGTTGGCGCAGAAGAACGAGATACAGATTTAATCTTCAAACAATCGGGAACGGAGTTCCATTTTAGACCTAAAATTTTATTGGAAGAGTTACCTAACGTGATATCGGTTCCCTTAGCATAGGGTAGCGAATGTTTCTCTAAAAACTCGGTGTAGTTTGATTACCATTTATGTAATTGAAATCCGTGTGTATTTAGAACAAGATTAAACTCTGCATATAATTTTTCTAAATCCCGATAATGATTTGTTCCACTTAGAATATCGTCCACAAAGGTTTGTCGCAAAATAACGTTTTCAGCTGCTGGAAACTGCATGTTTCTCAAAGCTATATCTTTGAGCACACGCGTAGCTAGAAAGGGGACACACTTTTGCCCAAAACTAAGACAAGAAATTTTCATATTTTTTAGCTGGTCGGACGGACTGTCGCACCACAAAATATTCTGCAAATGACATCATTTGGATGTCCGCACAACGAACAAAACGAAAAGAACGAAATCTACAAAATATATCGAACAGATTATCCTGAACCTGGAAACCCTTCAACGTAAGATCGTTAAGAGAAATTCCGGAATCACATTTCGCGGAAAAATCAAAAATTACGCGGAATTTGGTGGTTGTGCTTTCCTCCCGAACTAGAGCACGATGAGGACTGAAATATTTAAATTCACGACTGGAATTATTATAAATTGATATAGGAACAACCTTAGCATGATTCAAGGTCAAATATTCACTAATGACATTGCGGTAGGAAATTAGAAAATTAGAATTTTCGACAAATTTTTTCTCGAGTGTGAATAATCTCTGCTTAGCCATGCAAAAAGATTGGCCTAACCGTTCAGCATGACCATCGACAAGCGGAATATTGACCGGTAGGTGAAATTTTAGTGGTGTTTAGAAATATAGTTTCGACGATTTGATCTTCTTCGCTACAAGAACCTGTTTGCGATGAAATGTCCTCGATTTCCCAAAATTTCTCCATCAACAGTTGGAGATTGTCGGAGTTATCTTCGGGAACTTCACATGCCGTGGGAACGTCACATGCCGTAAAAAAGATAAAGCTAGGTTAAATGCTGGGAACGAAGGCATGCCGATGCCTGTATTGATTACCTCATTACATATTAAATTTAAATAACGATCGGCTCCAATCAAAATATCCATTTGACCAGGCCTAAAAAAGGTAGGATCTGCCAATTCAAGTTTTACATGTTCTGGCAATCTAAATTGTTCAGGAGATATTAAAAAGTGCGGTAATTTACTAGTAATTTTGTCAACGACGGCACATGATACATAAAATGTTTTATTTCAGTAAACTTGTGAACTAAAGGTTAGTTGAACCGAATTCACGCTGTTTGCACAAGAGTTATTGCCGAGGCCGGAAATACTCACTAAATTTGGACGTTTTGGTAGACCCAGACGGTCTGCAAATGTACTATATAGTTACGACGCTCATCTGGCTAGCGGAGTCCAGCAAGACACGCCCAACAGTACACCATCCTTCGCCATCTTGCACATTAATCAAGGCGGTCGGTAATGTAACAATTGGATCCGTAGGCGAAATAGAAGAAAACGTAGCTGCCTGGTTGACGGGCATACAAAATGTTGTGTTTTCATTGCCAACAGGTTGTAGAGTAACCAAGCTAGAACTAGGGGATGAATTGACACCGGGAGAATTACTATTCACACTATTTCCTGTATTTACAGGTATTGTTCTACCTTGTGGATGGGTCGAGGTACTCGAATTCTGTCCAGAGACTTGACCATTCTGATTAGAATCAAAATGTAAATAAAATTATTGTTAAAGCGACCTCTAGATTTTGGTTAGTTACGCGTAATTAATCAATCAATTGAATTATGAATTATTCAACACTATTGCTAGTTCAAAAAAAGAGCGCCATTCTGCGGCATCTCCTGAGAAAGGTTTAATATTAATTTTAGGCAAAGAGACATTTGAAGCGCCAGTACATTCCGAGTCTGAGGATGTTTTTTAATTTATCTTAGCCATAATTCGAGTTTGGCTATGCACATTTCAAATCTATCTGCAAATCAAATTTTCTTCATTACTATCTAATAACTCGCCATCTACGGCCTGCGTCAGGGCAGCAATGTTAGACTGCACATTACCATAATTAGCATAAATGTCGATGAAACTTCTCAATTTAACATTGATTAAAGAGATTTCCAGAGAGCCATCTAAAGAATTCACAAAATTTTCAATACGGGTTAATTGGGATTTATACCCTCTTCTTTTGTTTTTTAAATTAGTCAATTGCGCCATTTCTTAAGAATAAATAACTAAAATCCAATATAATTTACAAGAATAGGTTACACAATATATATATGATCAATCGAATGATTTTAAATAGAATAAATATTAATGAACACATCCTGTAGATAATCGAACTAATTAATAATGTGGTGTCACTTCAGTAAAATACCCTATAAATAAATATTAAATATAACTGTGCTAGTTATTACGTAACAACTAAATGTAAATTTCAAAATTTAAAAGTTCAAAGAAATAATCAGATATGTGCCTTACAACGATGAAATAATATCTTCAAACTATAACAAATACATAAAGAAACCTCTAACATCAATATAAGACCCAAATAGTTTCAGGTATAAAAAAACTTCAAATAAATTCACTAAATAGTCAAGAACTTAACAACACATATATTTATCAGTTGAAATGTTCAAAAAAAATGTGAGGGTCGACTCAAATCGGGTCAAAAATGCAAACAGTACACTTTTACAACCCATAGGCAGACGACTCCAGATGTGTGCTGAAGCTTGATGCCAATACAGGATGTCCCAAATAAGAATGACTGATTTTAAACATAAATGCCCAGCTTATTAATTGCTCCAAAGAGATGGGGTTCTCACTAGTTTATCAAAGATATTTTTTAGGCTTGGCTGGCGTTTCATCTCATCAACACAGGGTGTTTTACTAATGTTGGTCAAATTCAAAGGGGAAAATATGTATTATTTTAAATGGAACACTCTATAATTTATGACCTCATTCGAAAGAGCAATCATTCTCCTTTCCAAAAATGTATAATTTTTTATCTTTTGTTTCATTAACAACAAAGATATTCGAGGTTTCATGTAGTAGTACATTTTTAATTAGTAGTTTTATATGAACGTATTTTGATGCCTAAAATCAACTCATGCTGTGACCGTTTGACGCATAACAACAAAATCAGCAATTTTGACAATAGTAATTTTGTTAAGTCATAAGTCGGTTTCGGAATGATCTATACGGTGAGTGAAAAAGCTCAAACTGTAATAATTTATGCAGAAACGAAATCAATCATTCAAACAAGGAGGATATTCAGAAGAAAATTTATGAAAAATCCGCCGTCAGTGAATATAATTATAAAATGGTATGTACAATTTATCGAAACTGGTTGCATTGCACGCTTGAAAAAACCAAGAAATATTTATGGTCTTTTAAACAAGTGGATGTGAATTAATGAAGTGCTACATGATAACGATCATAAAATTTCAATTAGAAAAATTGCTGGAATTTTAGAGCTTAGCAAGAGTGACGTTCAAAGATGTCTAAAAATTTTAAAACTAACTCCATACAAAATTCATACTTATCAAAAATTGTACGAGTCAGATTATGAAAAACGAGTAATGGTATGTGAGACTTTACTTGACTTATTAAGAAACGAACCCAATTCATTATTAATTATGTCTGATGAAGCAACGTTTCACATTAATGGCATGTGTAATAAACATGATTGTAGAATATTGGGTTCTCAAAAACCAATTTCTTTTAATGAATTTCAGAGAGATAGTCCAAAAGTAAACGTTTGGTGTGCATTATCTCGGCGAAAAATCTATGGTCCTTTTTTCTTTTCGGAACCAACAGTGATGGGTACTAATTACACGGATATGTTGGAAACTTTTTTCTATCCGCAACTAGTTCAAGATGGAATTAGCGACGACGTTTACTTTCAACAAGACGGTGCACCACCACATTATTCGTTAATAGCACGAGATTCATTAAAAACGTTTTTTAATGATAAGTGGGTAGGTCGAGCTGGACCGATTGAATGGGCACCGCGATCTCCTGAATTAACTGCCCCAATTTTTTTTCTCTGGGGATATGTGAAGGATACGTGCTACAATCCTAAGCCTAACAATTTAGCAGAACTAAAAAATAATATCAGAAACATTATTGAAAACATTCCGCAAGAAATGTTAGAAAATTCATTTGAAAATTTAAAATTTCGCTTACAGTTATGCATAAACGAAGAGGGTAGGCATATGCAGCATTTATTGTAACTTTTTTGTTCTTCGTTCTTTATATGTATTGAATAATGTTATTATGTTTTCTTACTAAATAAACTGTTTGTCAGATTTGTTGGCAATTATTTACGTAATTAAAAATGTACTACTACATGAAACCTCGAATATCTTTGTTGTTAATGGAACAAAAGATAGAAAACCATACATTTTTGAAAAGGAGAATGATTTTTGTTTCGAATGAGATCAAAAATTATAGGGTGTTTCATTTAAAATAATACATATTTTCCCCTTTGAATTTGACCAACATTAGTAAAACACCCTGTGTTGATGAGATGAAATGCCAGCCAAGCCTAAAAAATATCTTTGATAAACTAGTGAAACTAGTGAAAACCCCATCTCTTTGGAGCAATTAATAAGCTGGGCATTTATGTTTAAAACCAGTCACTCTTATTTGGGACACCCTATATTTGAGAATCGTTTTCGATGCGGTGTTGCCAGATTTCCTAGAATTCCGATGTTTCGTCGAAAATTCGCTGTGTCTGATTTTGGTATACCAGGTGATAGTAGAAAACTTATATGATATGTCGATGGACACTGGGCCAGAAAAAATATGAAATGAAAGAGACAAATGCGCCATCTTGGGCGTGAGAACAAGAAGTGCCAATATCGGTAAATTATCAATACATAAAAACGTTAGAGACAATGCATGTAAATATTTGACAAGAGCTGTCAATAGATCCAGCTCGAAGGATCCAAATTATCAAGTTCTGCAATTACAATTTCAAACATTTGCTTCCCGGCAGACCTTTCAACTGAAAGATAACCCAAAACGCTTTCCTTAATTTCAACTTCATCCTGATTGGAATCACTTTTATTTGTTCAAACATACCTGATTACAAGAGTCATTTGCTCCACCTTAGAGGAGTGCAATCTAAAATTATCGAATAATATTTGGCTTTTTTATTTCATTAATAATATAAGATTTCACACTTTGATGCAACAGGTCTATTATCTCATTTTGAATATTTTTCTCAAAATAGTAAGCTTTCGTTTCTTATTTTTTAAGAACCCTACGTACGTTTTCTTCCATGATGAAATCAAATTAAAATAGCAGCTCAACTATTTTTAAGAAGTTACCGTTATTATGCTCAAACAGCTTGTCGCTTGTACCTTGGAAAGTCAGATAATTTTTACCAAGCATTCTAGTGATTGCTAAGATTCCTAAAAGCACTTCTTGCCAATGGTTTATTTCAGCGTTAGTAAGTCTTTGGAAATCCGCATCTATAGTTTTACAGTACTTTAATCTGTGGCTCAGTTCTAGAAAATACTTTTGGGACTGAATATGATTTTTAGAAATTTCGTGAACTTTTAGAGTTTGATTCAGATGCTTCCAACTTTTGAGCCCTTCCTTTGAAAAGGAACTAAGTATACAGCCAAAATTTTTGCAGCAGAAGCAATATACGCAATTTTTTGAGATAGAGTACACTAGCCAGTCTCTCAAAACTTGCTCTCCATTATTTAAAATTCTTTTATAATAATTTGGGCTAAGTTTTCTACCATTCTCATCGTATGGAAATTTATAATTTGTGCAATGGTTTAGGTGGACCTTGCCTTACCAAAAAGATTCTTTCGGCGTCTGGCAGTATCATTGGCCAGAGTGCTGGATATGTATTTAAAGTTTGTTGAACGCTTTCTGTAGGTGCAACGTTGGTATCAATAGTGCAGTCATTTGGCGAAGTTGCAAGTATTAGTTCGGATATATCGTTCATTTGTTAATCCTCACTTTTCTCAGGCGATTCTCTGTTGTCAGTGTCTTTCAATGCTGTTTTTGATGTAGAACATTTTGAGTCGTAATTTTTTTTGGTACTGCCCGATGTATTCTGTAAATAATTTAGTGAGGTGCCAGCTTGTCTTTGCCTTTGCATTTCCTTTTCCACCCTTCGTTTTTTATATTCACAACCAGATAGTTTTTTGCGTCCCTCGTACTCGGACATTCTGGGAGTGGAAGTAATAGTTGAAAAATAGTAACGAACCTACCACACCTTATACCTTACAAATTTGTAAATTTATAAGCACTTGCATTTTATATAATTTTGTTTTGCTTCTAAATCTAAAATGATATAAAATAGGGCAATTTTTCTGGTCCAATTTAGTCAGATCATGTATAGATTCATTTTAAAGTGCTCAATGTTTGAATTTATTATTAAAAAAAATCAAGCTTCAGGGTATACCGTATATTTCATAACATTTTTTTGAAAAAGGTTCCTCGCAGATGAAAATTAAATTTCAAAGACGATTTTTTAACCAAACGAACAAATTTCACTCCTTTTAAAATTATCAAAACAAGTCTTTTAACCTTTTAATGAATTTATCTGTTATGTTCAAAAATCGATTTCAAAATTTAATTTTCATCTGAGAAGGAGCTTCTTCAAATACCTACCTTGAAAAATATTATGAAATTTAAACAGAAGTTTGGTGTTTTTAAAAATAATTTTTGCCTTCTTTTACTGATCAAAA
The DNA here is from genome assembly GCA_963921935.1 of Galeruca laticollis. Taxonomy (NCBI): domain Eukaryota; kingdom Metazoa; phylum Arthropoda; class Insecta; order Coleoptera; family Chrysomelidae; genus Galeruca; species Galeruca laticollis. Next base: position 114,363,570 of record OY998175.1, on the reverse strand, counting down.
TACCCTAATTTCATAGATTAGCTAAGTTAACGATTAACTTACCTTAAAAAATTACAAATCACACTGATTATTGAACCTCAACAGTATATATAATTGAGAGTTGCACTGGTTATCACCACCGACGAATTAGCAAAAATTATGCTGTAATAAGACAGCCCTTTTATAATTGAAGACAATTGACAATAAACTAGTCATTTCTCATCTATTCTTAATTCAGACAAGTTCATGCGGCACCCTGCTTGCTGATTTAGTGATTTATAAAATGGTATAATATATGCGATGCGCGGTTACCGGTTGCGGTTATATTAGGTACTGTAGATAACACCCGTCTTCCTTATTTAATAATTATTACTGAATAATAAATTATGTTTTCGTAATCACTTATTTTCTTTACAACTATATAGACGAAAAACAAGTATTTTAACTTTCTTGTAAAAACGGTGATAAGAAATGTTTTTACAAATGAAAGGCGGCATGCTATTATTATTAATATTTCTATTTTAATATTTATAATATTTTCTCACATTTTGACAGTGAAAATGCCGCCCCTAAGATTTTCCGCCCGGATAAATGTCTGGGTTGCCCGGCCTTGAAGCGGGCCCTGATGTGATAACATGCTCACCGGCCATTTCGTCGACTGCATATCAGATGTAAGAACTCTTAGGTTGTCGCATAATATTAACGAGCTGCATCTTTAGTAGCAGTCTGCGATGTCTGCCTTTCCAGATGCGCTACTTTTTCCATCAGACGGCTGTGGTGAGGTGCATTGTCCATCATAATTACCGATCCAGTTTCTATAAGAGTTAGTATAGGGGCCAACCAGATCTCATAAATATCCGATGAGTACATATCCTCGTGATAATCACCCGTTTAGATTGACGAAAACACATTTAAACCACCTTATACCAAACCTGAATCCATGTGTGCGTAATTACGAGACGCCTTCCTTTACCAGAAGACGCTTTAAAGCCAGTTGAAAGTACACAATTAAAAACCTGTTGTGAACTCTTAATATTTAAGCCTTGTTATACTTTTGACGTCAGCACGTCTATATTCACTCATATTTTTTGTAAATACTCTCTTCTCGTCTATCTCGATTAGCAAACGTTTCCTATTTATCTTTACATACCATTTCTGTAAGACTCATATAGATATTTTATTTAAATTATCCGTATTTTTGACTTTGACTAATTAGTTACATCTGAAAGTAAAACTTTTCTTATCAAGTTTAAAGTAATTGAAAGAAAAGTATAAAACATTAGAAAACAAGATTTAGTTCAGACTGGGTTTTATTGCTGTACAGCAAACAACGCCGGCTCTTTGACAATAATCACTTTATCGATCTATAAATATTTTTTAAAAAGATACTATTTGTCCACCTCATACAAATAATAGCAAAAAAGTTGCTGGCTGAAAGACAATTTTTATAGGCCTTTAATAAACGAATCGAAAGTCATGATACATATAGGGAAAATTAAACAGCTAATACATTTCTTGATAAAGGTCTAATCAATGTTGTGGTACGGGCATTGTGTCGTGGATGTCTTACCATGTTTCGTCTAAATATACAAAGTATTTAACTTTGTATAATCTGAAATTTTTCGAATATACAACCTTAGTGATTCAAATTGAATGCAATTGGTTTGTTCAAACTGAAGTGAAGACCGATTTTGTATCGTACCATTTCAGTAACGTAGGAAATTTGATGTCAATTAAAAAGACTGATTATATTCAATCATCAGCAGGTCAACTGCATTCATATCGCACATGTATGGTTTCCCTGTCAGTTGGAACAGAGAACATACCTAAATCTATTCACACAGTGGCGTAGCAAGACTACCGTGGGCCCGGGTGCCACTGAAATTATCGCTCCCCCTCTCCATTGGTTTCTTAGTAGTTAATAAAATAAATAAGTAGAATCAAGAGAATAGAAAGAATTCGTTTGAGAAAGCTACTGTGTTAGCGAAACGCGTCACGAGTTTAAATTGAACATTGTTTCAAATGTAATGAAGTTTTAATCAATTTTAATTGTTTTATTTCATCGTTAAGTATGGATCTTCATCAAATAAAAGCCTCATCTATTCAATTTTAGAAAGAAAGTTTCAGATCATCCATTAACCCATTGTCTGATTACGTAATAGGCTAAGGAGGCTATAGCTTAGGGGCCCTCCCAAAATATCATAATAAACACGTTTTAAAAACACATTTTTCTTTAAACTTAGAAATGGTGATGTGGTTCGAAGTGATGGGCTTTTACAATAATTCTACAGATCACTTATCAATTCTAGAATCGACTAGAGTAGCATTCCCCAAGAAACTGATGGCGTAGGTTAGATTGATTATGCGTTGGTTAAGTTGGTTAGGCGTTGGTTAAGTTTTTATTGAATATTTGGAAATATGAATGTTCAGCCTACTGACACTTGAAGGATATTTCATTCCCATTTCCAGTCAAAGTTAAAACTAGTAATCCCATTTCATTGTGTTTAACCATGAAGTCATTTCCGTTTGGGTATACCACCCCTATACCTGCCCTTAGGTTTACCAACTCGATCGTTGGTAAAGTTGGGTAAAGCTATAGTGAACAATAAAGAATTTTATAGATACTCTTAAAATGCAAATTCATGGAGTGGATAGCGAGGTACAAGAGCAATCTTAAGTATTTCTGCTCAATCGAAACAACCTATTGAATCTGATTCCGAATAATTATATAAGCAGACTCATAAAACGTGAGTGCAATTTTTTTTTTAATTTTTATAGACTTTTCTCTTTATTGGATTCGAAACAGGTTATATTGTCACCAATTATAACTGCACCCCACCACCTATAGTCTAACTGGGTTTAACAGATAATCTAATTAAAACATCGCTCATGTGCGTTGGACGTAGTTTACGATTATATATAATGAAAAGTAGAAGTGGACTGGATAGCTGGTTAGCAGCAGTCTATACTAAAATGATATAACACAAAAGGATGTAAACACGCCAACTAGTTTAAGACCCTGTAAAGAAACTATTTGACTAGAACAACAGTCAGGAAGAGTTCGATTTTCATTAAGTTCAAGTTTGAGGACTGTATATGATATACAAATGAGTTCAAGTTTGAGGACTGTATATGATATACAAATTGATAAACAGAACTAAGAGTTTGGGGACAGTATATCATATACTAGTATATGATATACTGTCCCCAAAGTCACACTTAGCAATATATATATATATATATATATATATATATATATATATATATATATGCCCTGAACAATATACAATTATAAAATCTGTGACTTGTCTGCACTTCGGAGGCTGCATCGTGCTAACAAGATATGTTACGAAAATGACAACGACGACACACAGGATTTCTTTCTAAAAACCCGCTTTCTCAGTTCTTCTCTCTGAAAAACTGAAAAATTAACAATTCCAACTTTTTTTGGGGTGAACCATACTTTTCTCGCATCTTAGATAGGACTGGGCGGAAAAGTAACATAATGTACTATTTCTATGATTGTTCATATTTCATACCCGTAATTGAATAATTTCCACTTATAAAGTAGGATAATTTACAAAATACAGTAGGAATATACTACAGTAAAACTTCATTACTACTTTAGTATTCTGAAACAAAGATTTGCACAACCCAATGAACCCCATTTATTTTACACCTTCCTTTCTGCAACACGTATGATCGATTATATTATTGCTATCTCACGGTTCACTTATTTGAAATTGCTTAATTTCATAAAACCATCTTTAAGAATCGAAAAATATTATTGTTTACGAATTGTCACGACAATATTGGAATAAAATATAATTAAAGTCTCCTTGCTAAAGTTGAGTATCTACAATTCATTCATCATTTCTCATAAGGAAATGGATAAATGCCAAATTAATTGTCAAATATTCTGTCATATGAAGGAAAGTTGAGGAGTAAGTTTGGCAACACGACGAAAGATCAATAGTCCTCTTTACTCGGTCGCCAACTGAAATTTCAGCTCTGGAACATATGCGTATAGCCTGCTCCTTGGTGCTACTCGTTATTTGACACTGACATTGCTCCAGTTAGAGAAAACTGGGCCTTTGATTTAATATTGCGACGATGCCAAGTGTTTAACGAAATATTAAAAATAGTGAACTTTACCTTAATATGTCATTTCTGAATATACAATTTTAAAATTTAGATGTAAAATTGTTTGAAAATTATATATGTCAATATTTTGATATACAGGTTAAGGTTGTGTGTGAAATAACTTTATTCAATCAACAAATACTTCTGGGACTAAATGGACACACTTTCATCCTAAATATATCATATGAATACTGAAAATCATAATTAAAAAATAACTACTAGTACATTTCTTGTATTTTTCTGCTTTTCGGCTCACAAAAGTTTTTTTAATATTTAATATACTATTTTTCATATTTATTCAGAAGAAAAATTATTAATACATTCTAAAAGTCTTTAAGATACCTACGAATATTCATAGTTTTTCTCGAATAATGAGCGGAATGACCTTCTCAGAATAGTATTGGTTAGGATACATATCATGTTCTAAAGTCTATCATGTGTGTGTGATATTGGGAAGGTAGTTTTTGAGTAATTGTTGCTGCAGTGTGAATCGGTTTTATACAAACTCTTGAAAAAAATATCGATACGTACAGACGCTGTCCTACATTATGTATATGACACGTAATCGTCTAAATATATATTGACATATTGTATAGAACAATACAAGTAAACTTAAAACATAAATGTATCATAGATAATAACTTTATTGGCGTCCCAACTCCCCCCCCCCCTTCTCAAGAAATATATTTTATTGTTTTTGAAATATCAAACCTAAACCTGATCCAAATTCCACTAACTTAACCTTACTTAGAGGTTTTGTGAATATATCAGCCAACTGATAGACGGAGGACCAGAAATTCTCAAGTGTGAGGTTCTATTTGCAGTAAAACCAGCAAAAACCAAAGAAGCCACCAGATCTGATAACATACCAACGGAAGTATCACAAATGATCGAAGAGGAAAACAATGAAATCTTAGTCAAACTGTTTAATGCAGTGTACACGACTGTAGATATACATGAGATTGGCTGAAATCCGTCTTCATCTTAATTCCAAGAAAACAACGAGTAAAACGATGCAGTGAGTATATACTAATAAGCCTTATGAGCCACACCTTGAAAGTCTCAAAATTATTCACGGAAGATAAGATACAAATGTGAGGCAGATTTGGATGAAACTTAATTTGGATTTAGAAACGCTTTAGGAAATAGAGAGGCACTGTTTGCTCTGAACATACTAACTACTACAAAAATTTCGGGACCAGCGTAAAGACAATTTTGTATGTTTCGTTGATTACTAGAAGGCCTTCGACATGGAAGTTAGAATTATCGAAAATTTATACTGGAGACAGGAAGCAACAGTACGAATAAACAGGAAACTCACAGGAGAAAGTCAAATTCTACGTGGCGTCAGGCAGGGCTGCATATTGCCACCACTGGTTTTTAACATATATTAGGATAAAATATTTAAACGGGCCACTTCAGAACAAGAAATGGGAGTACGAATCAATGGAGGTTGTATAAATACGATACGAATGCCGACGACACTGTCATCCTAAGTGACAAATTAGAGGAGCTGCAACATCTACTAAACTATGTCAACGCAGAAGGACAAGGAATCGGACTCAAAATAAATATCACCAAGACAAAATTTATGGTTTTCAGTAGACAACTACATCCTGATGCAACACTAAAGATTGATGCGAAAAATGTAGACAGGGTAACCCAATTTAAGTACCTTGGATGTTATATCACCGAACATCTAAATCCAGATAGGGAAATAAGGTGTAGAATAGAGAACGATCGATCAACATTTCAAAAAATGAAACATATTAATAAGTAGTGAAAAATAAAAAAAAATGACTCTAATTCTGGAAATTTTTGACACTTATCGCCGATGCGTTTGCAAAGGGATACACAATTAATGTTGCTTTTTGCAATCAGCATTACATTTGCAAGGTCTGATTAAAAAAATTGGCTGAGGCGATTTTGTCATTTGCACAGGGTACAGATTTCCATCTTGTCTTTCATAACCGAATTGGAGAAAATTTAGAGGCTCATACGTTGGTTCTGAGGATTTTCTCCACTAATATGTTTGAGCTGCAGCTCTTAAGCAATGTAAATACAAAGCATCGGAAGTGCAAATAACTTTGAATACATTGAAATTGAAGCATATGTTACGAGAAATTAGCTTGAAACGCAGTTCATCTGCTGTAATTTTTTGTTTCGCAAATAAATAAGTGCAGACGTTTTCAATGTCATTAAAATTGATCGGAGTTTAGGAGTTATTTTCAAAAATTGGAAGAACATCCTAAACGAATTCTTCGGATGCAGCGCTTATACATTGCTTTTTATTCCCAAATCGGCTTGTCGTGTCGCAACCCGTTAAAGCATGTAACGTGATAAAATATTACAAATTTTCTCACCAAGTGATTCAACTGCTGAATGACAGCTCAAAAGATTTTTTTGTACGATCCTTCAAACCAAATGCCTCGACAACCAATGTTCGAAAGTTTATGCCAAAAGAGAGTGGTAAGGATGAAAACATCGGTATCTGTACTATTTATAATTACTTGTCCAATCCCTCCACGAACAGCATGAAATATATAGCTGAACAATCTAGGTGATTGGACTTCAAGTCTAGCACTTCGGATAAATTATTACCTTGGAGCTTGAAGCATTTTTTCGAGATATTCATACCCACCGGCAATGGAAACTTCTGTTCCAGCATTGATGTTTAAACATTTTGGAGCATACGTGCAAAGAAATTTAACAAGCTGATGTTCATTTTCCGAACAAGAGAAAACCTTTGCAGTCGGCCGGGATTTTCGTTAAAGAACTTGATATTAATATTTGCTTCAGTTTCGTTCCTTTCGATTGTAATTGCGATTCGGAGTACTTAATAGAAACGTCATCGTATCTATCGAATATGACGTCAATTCTTTTGACGGAACACTGGCATGAAAGATTCTGTATCCGCTCAAAAAATTCAGTGGCAAAATCTCGGAAAGTATTATATTTTTTGAATTGAATTTTATGTACTGGTGATATTCCTTAAAAAATATATATTTTCGAATAATCGGAATTTATTATTTTCTGAAAAATGTTGTTTTCGCTTGCATTTACTTTTTGAATTTAGATTGGTTATGCTGATTTCGTACTTTTCCTGTAGAACCCTTCATGGTCAAAGAGATATGTAGGGTAATCAATAATTTCATGCGATAAGAACTGTCTTAGATCAAGCTCACGTTGAGATGCTAGCATAAATGATTGTTGAAATTAAGTATTATCCGTTATGGTTTCTACTTTTTTATCACTTCTTGAAGATTCTTTCTCTTTGGCGGGTTTATAGTTGAAATTATAAATTGTTTTTTTTACAAGTGGGTCAAACACGTATTTATTATTTAATTCAAACCGTTCAGTTTCGTACTCTTTTATCATCGATTCTCCTGTTTCTTTTATATTTAGCAAACATTTTGCAATGTTTTCATCTGCAAGAGCTTCGGAGTGAATGTTGCGAAGACCGAGATCTACATCGATATTAAATATGTTGCAACCTGTTAGGGATACAATCAGGCTTTGAATGTTTTGTTCGTCCTTCGCTATTCGTGCTTTACACCACAGATAACCCACAGAGAGATGAGACACTGATTGTGGCGCCATCTAAAGAGCCCGTCGAGTGAACAACTGAGTGATGTTGGAAAGATTTCTGTAATTTTAGGTTTTGGCGGATTGGCGGTATATTCAAATATACTATATTTTAATTATTTTATTTCAAAATAGCCATTCATAGTCCATCATTTGACATTTCATTCAATTTAACTCCATTAACTAAATAATGATTAGATGTTGAGTTAAATTAAATGAAATATTAAATGATAGACCATAAATGGTTAAATTAATTGGAAAAAATAAAACAATAATCATATAAACAATTTATTTATTTTGATATAAAAATACACAACAAATAACTTCTTTCACAAAGTACTTTTCTTAACAAACATAATGACAACAAATAAATCATAGTGTAAAAACCATGCAATAATTAAAAAATATTTTGAGTAACATACATTCTAGATTGGAGTATCATTAGATTTTCAAATGATGTTAAATCAAGATAATAGTAGAAAATTATGTATGATAAGTTTATATTAATCTATTATTACGCTCGTATAAACACACAGAGCTGGACAAACTGCAGGAGTATAACTGCTACTTACCTAATCAAAAAAAGTGTTAGCAGTAAGTTGTTAATTACTATTTTTGGCAACTTTCTGTGAAAGAAAACATTTGAGTATAATTATTGTGAATGTTAGAACAAAAGTAATTAAAATATTTTTGTAGGAAGAGTTGTTAAATACTGACCAGTTCTGTAAATACAAGGTGCCAAGTAATTACATATAAGAGTGGTAAACAGCACTTGTGACTCTACAACATTTGAAATAATATATCTAACATTCCATTTCCACTTAAAACACATCTTTATTTCTTTACTGGGAGTATTAAATAGGTTTATAACACAATCTTAAACCTAGTATATTGCATATTTGTATATTTCTACATTCAAAAGCATTCCGTTCTTATGAAACCATTGCATAAGGCAGTTTAAGTTACTCTGCAGCTCCTGGCAGTCTATGATTGTATAAATGTTTCTTAAGAGCTCTTAAAAATCCCACCGTCTCATGGAGTCCTTTCTCGTTTCTGGTTGAGGTTCTACAAGTGAACACACAAAATAACAACAATAAATAAGTAAACACACAAATATGTTTGGAAATTTATGTCAACAAAAGAAAACAAAATGCACTTACTATCGAATAAATAAGTTTACACATGTTTTTGTACTAAGCCAAAAAAATATCAAAAAATGTTTGAATGTATACATTTGTTTGGTTTTTTTGATTCCCTTTTTTGAAGCTTTCGATTTTTTTAGGAATTCTTGATTTTTAACTATTTTTTTATTTTTGTCTTTATCGGATATTTTGGATTTTTAGTTACCGCTTGACCAAATACTTAGGCGTAATGCCTCAAAAAAAGTTAATACTCACTTTCATTTCCCATAAATTGTCACACCATGGGCTATATATGAAAATCGGCAAGGGATCAATACCTTCCATCCCATAGCTGGTAGAGGGAATATAGCTATAATATAAAATAAAACCCAGATTATTATTTTTTCAATGGATACATTTTAAAATGGAATTATCTGAGTATGGTGTACACACTAGATATAAATTGAGTGACTGAAAAGACGAGTGCTGAGTATGTCATTTGATTAAAATTACAGCTAAGCGCTTTCAGCCATTAGATCATTTTCAAAGCTGTCGACAAGAGAAAAACATACAACAGGTACAATGTACACACAATGAAATAAAATGTTTGATGTTACATCATTATTTAAGTAAAATTTGTTAAAATTAGCCTATAAAGAGGGTGTGCACACATATCATTTAGTTGGTAATCAAAGTAGACGTTTCGTTATGTGAATTACAATTGTACACACTCTTTATAGAGTAATTTTAACAACTTTTAGTTAAATAATGATGTAACATCAAACATTTTATTTCATTGTATGTAGCAGTTACAGGGTTTGATGTTTTTTGACACTCTCTGTATATTTTTTTTCTTGACGAGAGCTTTCAGAACGGTCTAATGGATGAAAGCGCTTACCTGGAATTTTAATAAAATTACACACTCAGTACTCGTCTTTTCGTTCACTCAATTCACATTTTGAAATGTCCAAAATTATAGCATGCTATATTGAATGCAATAAAACTTACCATCAATTTTTGTTAATTTCCACTCATATGGGAAGGCAAATCAAACTGTCTTAATAACCTCTCTTCGTCTTTCTCAAATCTAAAGAAACACTGTTTTTGAAAATGAAGGGATCATATCCACCATCGTTTCCTCGTCGACAAATTTAATGATGTATTACCACTGCTTTTCAGCCATATTAATTTTATCTTCCTGGGTTGGAGGAACAAAACTGTAAAAAGAAATATTTACTTTATTAATGCAGCAATTTTCAGTTTCGCTAATGTAAAGAACAACCATGATCTCTAAAGTTGTCGATTAAATTAGTAAAAATTCTCTGTGTTTTATAAAAATGAAGATAATGGTTGTTAATTGTGAAAGAAAAAATGCTCAAATTTTTTTAATAAAACTTACCGAGTACACCACTTATTACCTCTTCAGAATACACTTTGACATTGTATTTTCAATTAATAACAATAAAGCAACGAAACAACAGATAAATATTACACTATAGCAATTAAAAAATACACCAGAATACCGTAACCTTAGAATAACCTCTACACTTGAACTAATAAATGATAACAGTATAACATGTGGGGATGGGGACGAGCAATATGATATCGCGCATACGCAGTTATAAAAATCAATAAAATTTGATTACTAACGACGTTACAGTTTTCGTTAATTTTTTGGAATTATCTACCAATTTTAGTTACTCGACGGGCTCTATAGATGGCACGGTCTGCAGTGTTCCTAGCCTGCTTTACACCTCTCACTATGAAAGGATGAGTCAATGTCGCCGGTAGCATCACCAATCTGAACGTATGATAACATAGCATTGTGAATTGCATTTATGAAAGGATATAAAATAACCACCGTTGAGTTGCATTTTGATTTTTAGTTATTCCTATCAAGCCTACAGTTATAGCAGATGATCAATTTTTTAGAATTTTCAATAACTTTTATTATATTGTGGAATTAACTAGAGACCGTGAGTTTCATTTAAAAACCCTAATCGAATTAAATTTCACCTGTTGTTCTCTTAAATGACAGCATACCTTTCCGCAAATTGTCAATAACAAAACATGGTAATTGAATCATATCTTGTAAATAAAGTGTGATTCCGCGAACATAATTCGTATGATACATAGCAAAAATGTACGGCAGCATTCTTCGCGTGGCTTGTAAATGTAAGTCATAATCACAGTTTCTGTCGGCTTCACTTGAATCCAATAAAATGTCAACCATATATCAGGAATCATTGTAGTACTCAAAAGTTTCGCTACGAGCAATCATATCTCGCAGATAATTGGAAAATTTCAACAAGAAGTTACACATAGTATCTGAATATTCATTTTTTTTCATGAAATTTACTGTCTCGACCCTTACTTCGTGGAATCTACTCATATTAGTGTTTTAAATGAAACTCAACGTTTCTAGCTAATTCCACAATATAATGACAGATTAAACGACTTACCTGTAAGGAAGTTCAATCTTCATTATACGATTAACCACGTTCGTATAGACCACCATGTAGTTTCGCCTCTGCCGCTCGAATGTGTCACTGTTAACAAAGCAAAACAACAACTTCTTGCTAACCCTTCGCCCGAACCCCATAAGGATCCTCAATACGTTTGAAGTAAAAATCTGATAAGTTAAAGGGTTTAATAGGATAGTATGGGAGGGGTGGGGTGGTCTATACGAACGTGGTTAATCGTATAATGAAGATTGAACTTCCTTACAGGTAAGTCGTTAAATCTGTCATTATACCTCTTAACCACGTTCTACTAGACCACCATGTAGACGTTTAAGGCCTCCTTTATCAGATTTTTAAGCTAGATATCATTCCTAAAGGTTTTAAGATCCAATGATATATCGTTCTTAATCTTCATATTTATTATATTTATACAATTTTCGTACATTATATATATATATATATATATATATATATATATATATATATATATATATATATAATATATATATATATATATATATTTTAACACATATCCTCTATCTAAATTCTAGAGAAAACATTGTAATAAAGAAAATGTGCTTATTTGGTTGTAATAGTAGTGATACACACTATATTATCAATAATTTGAAAGGTTCAATATACCAATAAAATTTGACATTTCAATTTCTTATGACATAATTGCAAAATGGACTTAATGGTAGATAGATTTTAAAACAATTTGAAAACAAGAATACATATGTCTCTGTTAGCAAAATGGCATTTATACTAAAACAATGAAAATCTCTCTTTGTTTATGAAAACGTAAATTTGTATTTTTTTTAAAAAAAAGAATTTTTGGTAACCAAAGGAGAGGAGAATTATTTATTGAAACAGTTTAGTTAGTTGATTTTGATATTCCCGAGAGACAACATCCAATAAGAGTTGTCTCAAATTTATTTAAAATTGAGTTGATTTTTAAATTCTCTCGAGACAACATCAAATAAGAGTTGTCTCAAATTCAATTCAGTATATCAGTGCAATTTGTATGATTATTATCAGTTCAACATATTTTGCCTTTTGTAAAGCCAGTGCGTGTATTATTCGCAAAGAATTTTCCGGTTTCTAAATTATTGATTTAGAAAAGTTGTTCCTGAAATTCTAAAAAGCATTTTAGAATACGAACGAGTCTACCAGAACCTAGTTGGTGAGTCCAGTCCATATTATCTATATTATTTCTCGAGAATTAATAGGCCTTTAGTGAAAATATTTCGAAAATAGATGCATCTAATGAATTAAATACTTACATTGAAATTATAGTGACGTTACTTATATAAAATTCTGCGTCAAGTGCAGACTATTATGGAACAGACAATTTACAAGGAAATTTGCGCATTTACCATTGACATATATCAATTATAAAAGTAGACATTTTGAACTTTTGGTTAAATTATTTAGATAGGAAATTTCTAATTATAGGTTGTTTAATATTAAGGTTTGATAGAAAAATTCTATTTTTGGTTTATGCGTTTATATTTTTTGAAAAGTTTTTATTTTGTAATTCTGAATCTCTTTGGTTATTTTTTATATTCATTCTCATTATATTTGATAATTTTATGCTAGAGAAAAGTTAGTATAATTAGTGACATTTGGTTAATTTCCTGACAGTAAATTTCATATATGTCATAAGAATTTAATTGTCTTATAGTGTATTGGATAAACAGTTATTTTAGCTTTGAAATAGTGCAATACGTAATTTGGAAAGTTATTTGGAAATTTATAAATTTGAACTTTTATTTGAAATCTTTGATCCCTCCCTGAGTTAAGAGTGAGTTAATTGATTGTATATTGATTTAACTTTCATAATATAAGATTTCATATTTATCTGAGCCCGGCATATTAATTTGACAACTGCTGTCAAACAAATTTAATAGGTTATATTTAGTGGTAAAGGTGTTTTCACATTAGAGCAGATACTATAACAAATTGTGACGACAGCAACAAATAAAATTCACTTCATATAAATTCATATTCATATATAAATCATAATAAAATTAGTAAAACACATTAGATATATAATAATTTGGTGCCCAAAACGTGGGGCTCTTGTCGAAATAAAAATATTAGAATATATACTATATTATAATTGTCACCCGAACGTGGGGCAAATATTATTAAAGAATATAGAATATATAATATAAATATATATATATATATATATGCATATATAGCCTAAGGCCACAATCATAAACAGTAATTTGTGCTCTAAATTAGTTTTATCTATGATAATACCTTCCAATATATATATATATATATATATATATATATATATATATATATATATATATATATATATATATCTGTATATACACATATACATGTGTAACATAACAACATTGATATAAGATCTAAACAAAAAACACAGACTACACATCCTTGTGTAAACACTATAACTAAATAATTTATTCACGAAAAACAACTTTTTCTGCAAAATCTTCTCTAACCAGTAAGGGCCTGTCATTAAAGAATGGAATTATAAGAACAGGTTGTCGTTTCCCTGGTGAAGACGTTTCAATTAGTTCGGAAATAAAGATCTTGTATTTGGTGCCACAGAACCTAATGTCACTTAATCGGATTTTCGATAAAGTCTGAACCATATGTGAAGTAACTAGGGATACTAGCATAGCCAACTTGTAAGTTAATAATTCTAAGGTGATGTCCTCCAAGGGGTATAAAGTAGCTAGAAAATCAAGAACTACTTGCGGATCCCAAGTTACTCCATACCTAGGAAACACTGTTTTTTTTTTCTAAAAATACCCTTAAAAAATCGTTGGAAAATACCTTCACCTTCGCCAAAATATGAAATAAGTTTATGGTATTATATAGAGCCCCATTTTTATTTTCTTGGTTCAGAAAGGAAAGAAAATTATTGTTAGTAGGATTAAACCAATCTATGTTATATTGCGAGCAAAAATGCCACCACTTTCTGTATGGACAATCGGATTGCCTCAATGAATTACCGCTAAGGGCATCTATAAGTGTACGTATTACTTCTTCGGTTAGTCCTTTTCTTTTGTAAGCTTCCCCGATAATCTTCCTCCAACCAGGGTAATGTTGAACCATATTGGGTGGCTTTTCCTAAATGGAGAAAGTAAAAGATCAGGTCTTAGTTTAAAATAAATTGGATTTCCTATCAAACACTCCGCAAATAAGGGATACCAAGGCTGATTTGACCACAAGGGTGCAACGATAATACCTTCCGCTCTGTCAATCATTACTTTTCTAATTGTTTCAAGTATCACTGGAAAAGGTGGAAAGGCGTAAAAGTTGAGATCGCTCCAGGATATTGAAAACGCATCAACTGTTACCGAGTTTGGGTCCGATTTCCAGGAAACATAGTTTTACATGTTGTGTTTATGTATGAAGCAAACAAATATATTGACGGCATTCCTAAACGTTCTATAATAATTCTAAAGGCATTATTTCATAACGAATATTCAGTCTCTATTTCTGAGGATCTCGACATATAATCCGCTTTATTCTCAGCGGATTTAATATAAGAGGCGAATATAACAATGTGCCTGATTTCGCACCAATTCCATATGGCTCTCGACAACCTAGCTACGCGTTTATTTTTCGTCCTGCCCATTTTATTTATACAAGCTATTGCCGTAGTATTATTCACCCTAAGTACATTGTATAAACCTGATTTATCTTTGACAAAGGGCTTTAAGGCATAAAATATTGCTTAGAGATGTAAGTAGTTTATATGATATTTTACCTAATCGTTTTTCCAGAAGCCACCTATCTCTTGATTAAGACAAACCGCGCCACAACCTATTTTAGATGCAATCGAAAAAAAGTTATAAGAATAATTGGGCTGCAATATTGAACACCCTGAACTATGGATACTCTTTAGCCACCAGTCCAAATCGTCTAAACAATCTCTTGATAATTCTATTCTAGAGTCATAGTTCCCATTAGACTTTTCCAATGATTTGCATTTAAAATACCCTAGACTTTTTAAATGTACCCATCCATAAGTGAAGGCCGGACAAATGGAGACTAAATATCCGATAAGTTTAGCAAAGGAACGAAGCTTTAATTTGATGCTCGATATAATGTCCGCGATAAATTGTGCGCCTCTATCCATTTTGTCAATAGGCAAACTAATGGTCATAATTCTACTATTCCAAAGAAATCCCAAAAATCTAATTTTTTGAGCTGGAGATAGACAAGATTTGTCAAAATTCACAATAAATCCTAATTTTGATAGTAATTGAATTGTAATATGAGTATTCTCCTGACATGATTTCTTTGATTCACTTGACACCAACAGGTCATCCAAATAGCTAATACTTAATAACCCTTTCGATCTAAGAGAGCTAAAAACAGCTTGCAGAAAACAAAGGGGGCAGAAGATAAACCAAACGGTAGAACATTGAATTCGAATAATTGCCTTGAAATGAAAATCTTAAATATTTCCTAGATGATATATGTACTGGTACAAGATAGTATGCGTCTTTTAAATCTATTGTGCACATATAACAATCTTCAAAAATAATATCTTGACCAGTTTTAAAATATTCTGATTCAAAATGCGCTGTTTGAACATAATTATTTAGCATTTTCAAATTTAATACAAAACGATAACCTCCCGTAGACTTTTCTACTAGGAAGGAGACAAAAATTCACCTTTTTTATGGTGGCACTTTGATGTGGCACCAATCTTAAAAAGTTTCTCAACACATTCTTGCAGACAGGACTGCTTTTTTTTGAGACTGACTTTTCCTTAAGATTCTTCCGGTGGGGAGGTCTAGATTTAAAAGGAATTTTATAACCCTTGACCCAGGATAAAATTGTAAGGTCGTTGGTTATGGAAGCCCACTGATCATGAGAAGGACGAATTCTTCCTGCATATTTAATTTGACTATCTACCTTTAGCCTCTCTGACGAGACATTTCCTGGCGGTACAAACTTGGGCGTGTCTGCCGTCCTGCTTCTTCTTTCCTGTGGTGTCTGAATGCATTTTGTGGTTTTCATCTTAGTTCTTGGAACCTGATGCTGGGAGTTTAAAAAATATGAGAAAGTGCGAAAGGTCCGCTTATTTGAAACAACAGGTTTCTTAGCAGTTTTTTCCACAGTTTGAGCTGCTTTGCATTTCTCGGAAAAGTCCGAACCAAACAACATCGTATCCCTTTCAACCTCTTCAGCCAGTTTTTATGTAGATTGACTCATATAGGGATACACCTGGTGCTTCCGATGATTAGATAGCAAATAGTGCACTTCGCAGAACATCTTAGCTGAGTCCGCAGCTTTAGGGGTCAATGAAGCTTTCACATCTGCCGGGATGGTTTCAGATGTGATAAATGCAGATATAACTTCTCCCAATCTACATAATCCATGTCCCAGCTTATCCTGAAGGGTGGCAAACAAAGAATATTTTTTCTTCTCAATAGTGGATAACAGTCTTTCAACTTCTAAGTTCATAATGGGACTCGCTAACAGGGGACAATTTTCTGGAAAAAAAATTTTGGCAAACTTTTCCCTCGATTCCTTGTCTTTACCATCAGTTGAAAAACTTTGCCATCTGGTCACTAAAGCCTCATCCAAAGGTGGACCAAAATTGGATAACATACTGGGATCAATTCCCAATAGAGTCTCATTAGAGAGGTCAGGAAAGGTCGCTGATTTGGTAGGTTCATGGACTTCACCTCTAGTCTTAACGGGCCCCCCTTATTGTTCTTCTTCAGAAGAAGAATCCAAAACTAATCTATTAAATCTTGGTCTTTGCCTTGGGGATGTGTCTGATAACATATTCTCATAGTCATTACTCTCGCTTCTGCCTAAAGAGAGTCGTGAGTTAGCATTTTATGAAAAGAGAGGTTAATTACTCAAATTTTTGACAGGATAGTTGCAGAAACAACTACTTTAACTTAATGTCAACAGGAGATAATATACATAAATATATTAACATATCCTTCAACTCTTTAATGAAGTCTTGCATAACAAAATTTCTGTCTGACAATGCATTTTTGTAAAAATAATATCAATGCATGGAATTATTGCATAAACAATAATTTTGTATGTTTACACAAGATAATATCGATGCATGAAGTTATTGTATAAACAATCATTTTGTCTGATACTGTATAAATACAAAAATAATATCGATGTATGGAATTATTGCATAAACAATAATTTTGTATATTTACAAGATAATATCGATGCATGAAGTTATTGCATAAACAATAATTTTGTCTGACACTGTATATTTACAAATTTAATATCGATATATGTAATTATTGCATAAACAATCATTTTGTCTGACACTATATATATACAAAAATAATATCGATGTATGGAATTATTGCATAAACAATAATTCTGAGAATGAATCATTATAAGAAAAAGAACGTAAAAACTAAACCATTTTAAATCAGCATTTACTAATATCATTTTTGCCTAAATAAAATCAAAAATATAGCATTACTTACTGGAATCGCTTAAAAGTTTATCCCGAAGGGCAACTATTGTATCTTGAAGTCGTTTCATCTTTTTTGAAACCGATTTTAATTGATTTTTGTACTGTCTTTTTACCATTTTTAACTAGGTGACACTATCTACGCGCACTGAAAACGTATTGAAGATCCTTATGGGGTTCGGGCGAAGGGTTAGCAAAAAGTTGTTGTTTTGCTTTGTTAACAGTGACACATTCGAGCGCCAGAGGCGTAACTACATGGTGGTCTAGTAGAACGTGGTTAAGAGGTATAATGAAAAATGATGAAAATTCTAAAAAATTGACAATTGTTTCGATAACTGAATATCATCGCCAGAATGACCGAAATTACATTTGATTTGATGCCTGATGATTAGTAGTTATTTTTGGCTAGACCAAGAAGTGACCTACCCTGTGATTGACTTAATATATGTTAATATGAAAAAAATATTTGATATTGCAAATATTGAAGCTTATATATGATTAGCCCTATAGTGATATCCTGGATATCATTTTTCCAATTAAGATCAGTATAACTTGTAACATTCAGACTTACCTTAAGCATTAAGAAATGAATGTGTGTCTACTTTGAAATATATTTTATTTTAAATCAGTAATCAGCTTAAACAGTCACTAAATTATCTACACAAAGTATTGTTATTAATGAACACAGGTGATGGCATCTTGAACAGTAATTTAGTTAACAGCTACACAAGTTCCTAAAAGAAATTAAAACGTTGATTAACTATATAATTAAAAGTTAATGTATTGTTTACTTACCAGTACTGGATAATGATAAAACTCATCAAACTGCTTCTTTCAATACAATGTTTATATTTGAATGAGGTTACATTTCGTAAACAGTTCATACAACGACTACACAAAGTTTAGAATGGCTTCAGACATAAAATAAATAATCTTTCTCGTTGATTTTACTTGTCGTTTGGTAAAACCTTTATTGCGAACGCCTTATTGAAATTTGTTTGGTTTTCAATGTCATTCACAATGACATTCATAATAGGTACTACTTTTGATTAGTTTGACGTTGACACTTCTCATTTCACCAAACAGGTTGAGCACTAGGGTACTACTTAAATATGAAATTCACTAAGCCAACTCGGTTGAGTTCGGAGTTCGTTATATGTATTGAAGATATTCCATTGGTCAGCCGAAAATAAGAAGGTATTATAGGGATTATTAGAACTTGATTGGCCGTTGAAGTTTACAAAAAGTTGCAGTTCGTTTAGTTTCGGGTTACCTTCTCCAGTTTTAGAAATATCGAAAGGAAGTAGCAGATTTTTGTTTTTCCGTTTGCTCGCATCCTTAAGTAACTGTTTTCTGCCGTTGTAATTTGGTTAAAAGGTTTTCCTGTAACAAGGAGGTAAGCGTAATATTTTCTTGAAATAGTACAGTCGTTAAGTGGTACATTAATTCCAGATTCGCCGACCTTTCAATGTCCTTTCATCGGTAACTTTTTCTTCCAACACAAATCTAATATTGAGGTAGCCATTTTGGACCTGAACACGTAGTATATTTGTATGACTAGAAATAGTTACATCGACACCCTGACAATCCGCCTGAGACCTTTGAGGGAGGAAATCCTAGAGGAAGCGGCGTTTTGAGCCATTCACCACCCTGGACTCGAGTTGCCGATATAATTAATCTCGTTGATGCACGTGTTCGCCGCATGTTCTAGATATTTTTCCTTCAAGATGGATGGGGCTCGGAAGAATGAATCTAATTTCAAAAATAGGGTCTGAAGGTCTCAAGTCGTCTTCAAACTTTGGTGAGTCTATTCCAATATCACAAAAATCTACTAAGGAAGTGCACCGGCATACCCTTACTGCTATTTGATTACGTAATACTATATTCTTAGTGTAGTACAGTGATTTATTGGACTTTTTATAACCTAAATTCTTAACTTAATCACTAAATATCTCAACGGAGAAAAAGTTTGTTTTTTTAATCTTTAATAAACTGATATATTTTTTGATACAAGGCATATGCTCTATATACATATATTTCTCAATTTGAATAAATTGTTCACACAATGTGAACTTAAATACAGCTGTATTTAGGGATTCTTATGGTTCTTGTTTATATCAAATGCACTTACCAAATATTTTTTATTTTTCTATCATAAGTAGCTGATTAAATGTGATCACGAAGTAACTTGATTAAAAAACCATATAGTGAGGTTCTGTTTTTTTATTTTTTTATTTTTAATATTATTTTCTTCTACGAAATTAGGTTAAATTGAGCCAAGAAAGTAGTTAAGGTTAGTAATTTCTTGTTTTTGAAATGATACCAAAAAATAAGTGGCGCCCTATTCCTGCCAATTCTGATAATACGTAAGATCGTACGACCATTGCGCACCAGACGAAGAGCTACCGGAGCTTTGTAACTCCAAGAAAGGGTTGCAAAAAATTGGCGCCTGAACGTGTGTTTAGAAATATTGGTTTTTAGCCTAAATTTATTTGGAAATTTCAATCTGACAAATATACACTAGTCAGTTACAGAATTGCAGGAAATTTATCACATTTTAGTAATACAGCCAGTACACTTTCACAATGTTTTAAATGAACTTGTTTGACCTCGAGATATCCTATTAATACTGCACTCCAAAAAGGTATACAAGAGAGACATACATTTATTTCATCAATGTAGGTATATAGTCTAGCTAGATAGAATGAAAACATTTTGATATAACTCGATATGTGTTGTTGTTCAATGTACATACAAAAATGGTAAACCAGTTTTGGGTTTTATTTTGAGTTTTTAGTATTTAATAGGTATATTCCGCTGCATCGTGAAACTAGTTTTATGAATAAGTAGAAGGAATTTTTTAGGACTTTGTTTCTACAATTACATATAAAAATATTGTTTACTGTCGGTAAACTTGGTTTTATATTAATAGTGAGTAATATATAGATATTACTGTTGATACATTTTAAATTGAGGAAAATTTTTGGAGAATTGCTAGAAACATAGTTTTAGGACACTACTACTACCGTACTTACTGTTTTTTTAATACATAATACCATCTGTTACATTATTTTTGAGTAATATTAGTTTTGAATAATATTAGACTATCACATTTACAAGCTTTTTAATCAATAAAATCATTTTCCAAAATGTATGAAATGAAAGCAAGACACTTGTTAATATCTGAATTAGATTATGAACTACGCATTAGGGGAATAGTAACTTCTAGGGACAGAAACGATAAACAGAAAATATTAGCTAAACTTTTGCAGAAAGAAAAAGGTGTTGCACCTATCGTTCTAGTAGATCCAGAGTATAGTTTTGCAACAGAAAAAAATGAAATAAGCACAATTCTTGATAATATAAAAAATAACATAGCAGATTTCGAGGGTACAGCTAAAGATTCCTTATATTTAAGAACAAAGTCTCGTTTAATTCATATTCAAGCTAGAATAGGGAGAATGCCAATTGATGTTAGTAAGACAGAGGAAGTTACATTCAAGAATGAAGCTACTGCAACTTTTATTACTCTTGAAGCTGATTTGGACGATAAAGTTCAATCGGATGATGTTTCACCACCGTGTGTAGCTGATTTATCTCAAACTTATGCATTCAATCAACCTTCAACTAGTTCACCGTATGGTTTCTCCAATAAAGCAGTTCCTATTTATAAATGGGACTTAAAGTTTGATGGTTCTACAACAGGTTTAGGGGTAAAAGCATTTTTAGAAAGAGTTGAAGAACTTTCAGAAGCTAGGCATGTAAACAAGCAAATGTTATACGAATCTGCTATTGATCTTTTCTCAGGGAAAGCTTTGCTTTGGTTTAGACACTTAAAAGAGTCAGGAACAATTAAAGATTGGCATACCTTGGCTTCAAAATTAGAAACAGATTTTTTAGATATTGATTATGATGAATCCCTCTGGGAAACAATAAAAAGTAGAAAACAACAACGCGACGAGTCAGTAGTTGTCTTCGTGGCAGTTATGGAATCTTTATTTAACCGCCTTTCAAATAAACCTGCACTAGTAACGAGAATTAAATGGATAAAAAAGAATCTTACGTTAGACATTAGTGGTAAAGTAGCTTTAAAAGATTATAATTCAGTAGATGAGTTAGTACAAGATGCAAAAATTTTAGAGTCGTTTTTAAAAGAACAGCACAAGCCTAAATCAGGTGATAACTGTACTGTTGTGCGTTCGGAAATCAATAATGAGTTATATTTGCCATGCAGTAGTAGTTCTTCTAATTTTAACAGTAGTTTTAGAAATACTTCGAACACTAGAACTTTCAATAATTCAAATAGGAAGAAAACAAATAGACGAAAATTTCAGGAAAATTCACAACCATTTAGCTCAGTTACACAAGCATGCAGTTTAAATTCAAATGGTAGGGTTATTTGCTGGAATTGCAAAGGTCCTAATCATACTTTTCAGTCTTGTACGATGAAAAGAAATAAATTTTGTTATAAGTGCGGACAGCCTGGGGTTGTGGTTAAAAACTGTGAAAAATGTTCGGGAAACGTACAGGGGAGGTAAATAGAGCTAGCCACCGTTTATCTCAAAAACCATCGGCTATCACATCACAAAAAGCACTACAGCGGGAAACACTTCAGTTTATTAAAACTTACTTTGAAAATTTAAAAACGCAAAATGTGATGCCCATATTCAAACAAAAATTTAATGATAATCGACCATATATTGATGTAAATATTTTTAATAGAAAAATTTCTTGTTTGTTGGATTCTGGTGCAAATAATTCAATTTTAGGGAAAAATAGTTTGAAAATGATTGATCACTTTGGGGTAAAAATGTCAAGAACTAAAAATAATTTTGTTACTACAGCAGATGGTACGAAACAAAACGTTACTGGTCATGTAGAATTGCCACTAGTGGTTGATAAAACTTGTAAGTTATTAAAATTTTTAGTAGTTCCAAACTTAGAGTATTCAGTTATTTTAGGAAGCGATTTTTGCAAACATTTTGGATTGCAGGTAGATTTTAAAAACAATACGTGGGAAATCCAGGGTAAAAGTAGTATCGTATCAATCGGATCAGAGACATGTATTTTTACTTTGGACCATGTTCAGACGTTTGATAATTTAAAAGATACACAAATTAAAATAGTAAAAGAAATTACAAATAAATTCAAGGAAATATCTGGAAGTGACAAATTGGGACGTACTTCAAAATTGATTTATGACATAGACACAGGGGACGCAAAACCAATTAAGCAAAGACAGTATCTTCTTTCACCTTATATGTTAAAAAATTTAAATATTGAATTAGATAAAATGATTAAATTAGATGTAGTAGAAAAATCAAATAGCGCATGGTGTAGTCCAGTTTTATTAGTAAAAAAGGCAAACGGGGATTTTAGATTGTGTTTCGATGGAAGAAAATTAAATTCTGTTACAAAAAAGGATAGTTATCCTTTACCACATGTAGATAGAATTTTGCAAATGTTAAGAAACACTAGGTTTATCTCATCGGTAGATCTAAAATCAGCTTTTTGGCAAATTCCTTTAAACGATACATCAAAGGAAAAAACTGCTTTTTCGATACCGGGTCGTGGTTTATTCCAGTTTAAAGTTTTACCATTCGGCTTAGCAAACGCAGCGCAGTGTCAGCAAAGGCTGATGGATGCCATAATAGGTGCAGAATTAGAACCAAATATTTTTGTATACATTGATGATTTAATTATTGTTTCATCAACTTTTGATGAGCATATTAAACTTTTGCATGAAGTATTTAGTCGTCTGAAAAATGCAAACTTAACAGTCAATCTTGACAAATGCGAATTTTTTAAACCATCATTAAAGTATTTAGGCTTTGTCCTAGATTCTAGTGGACTTTCCACGAATCCGCAAAAAGTTTCATCAATTGTAAACTATCCGGTTCCAAAAACAACGACTGAAATAAAACGGTTTACAGGAATGTGTAGTTGGTATAGGCGTTTTATTCCAAACTTTTCCAGCGTCATGGCACCCATAAATAATTTGCTGAGAAATAAAAAGGAAGGTCAGAAAATACAGTGGAATTTAGAAGCCGAATCAACCTTTAGAAAAATTGAAGAATTATTAATTTCAGCCCCAATTTTAAGTTTTCCAAATTTTGAATTCGAATTTTTTATTCAATGTGATGCAAGTGATACCGGCTTAGGTGCAATCTTAACACAAATTCAAAACAATGAGGAAAAAGTAATTGCATTTGCATCTAGGGGGTTAAGTAAAGCTGAAAAAAATTACACAACAACAGAAAAAGAATGCTTAGCTTGTATTTTCGCTTGTGAAAAATTTAGGGGTTATGTAGAAGGTACAAAATTCAGTTTGATAACAGATCATGCTGCCCTAAAATTTTTATTTAAAATGAAGGAACCATCTGGTCGGTTAGCGCGATGGAGTTGTAAACTTAGCCAATTTGATTTTGAAATAGTACATAGAAAAGGCACATTGATGGTAGTACCCGACGCGTTAAGTAGAAGTCCAGTAGAGTCACCTACTTCAGAGAAGGAAGTATTGATTATTCAAAACCCAGATGATATAATTTCTTTAGATATAGATTTAGATAATGTTGATACTTTTTACGTTAAAATGAGAGAAAAAATTGAAAATTCACCTGAAAATTATCCTCAATGGTTAGTAAAAAATAATTATGTGTACAAACTAATTCCTTCTAGAGTACCATTAAATACAAACATTTCTGATTGGAAATTACTAGTTCCGAAAAGTCAGAGATCAAAAATTATTAGGTCTTGTCATGATGAGCCCACTGCATCACATGCAGGATTTTGGAAAACATATTCCAGGGTCTCATTAACATACTATTGGCCAAAAATGCGCCACGATGTTTATAGGTACGTTAGAAATTGTAAGGAATGTGCCGCACAAAAGCCGATAAATCATGCTAAATTTGGGTTAATGGGTTCAGAAAAAGTAGTACGATTTCCATGGCAAGTCATTGCTTTAGATTTGTTAGGTCCGTTACCTAGGTCATCGAACGGCTATCAATATTTTTTAGTAGTTAGTGATTGGTTCACTAAATATCCAGTTTTGTTTCCTTTGCGAAATGCAAAATCACCAAATATCATTAAACATTTAGAAAATGATATATTTTTAGTATATGGTGTACCTCAAACAATTATTTGTGATAACGGTAAACAATTAGTTAGTAAAGCTATACAAAAGTTAGTTTCAGATTACGGATCACGTATATCTTATACTCCTTTTTATCATCCTTCTCCAAATTTTGTAGAACGTTGGAATAGAACAATATGCACAGCTCTTAGATGTTACATTTCGGAAAATCACAAATCGTGGGACAAACAGTTAGCAAAAATCGGTTATGCACTCAGAACCAGTGTTCATGAAGTGACTGGGTATAGCCCAGCATTTTTGAATTTTGGTAGAGTTGTTCCTTGTTCGGGAAGTTATTATGGGAAAAATCATAGTACTGAAATACTTCCAAAAAGTCACGAATTTTGGGCAAATAATGTCACAGATTTAAAAGAAATATACAAAGACGTAGAAAAAAGGATACATTCAGCACATCTAAAAAATACAAAATACTACAATTTAAGAAGAAGAGATAAAGAATTCCATGTGGGTGAATTTGTATGGAAAAGAAACATTGTGTTATCAGACGCTGCCAATGATTTTACCAAAAAGTTAGCACCTCGTTATATCCTTTGCAAAATAGTTGGGAAAAAGTCAAAATTAGTATACATTTTGCAGAAAGAGGATGGTAGTGATGCGGGTACATGGCACATTGAACATTTGAAACCTTACAATGAAATAGTATCCTCTGATGACGAATAAATATGGGAAGCTGAATAGTTTTCACATAATTCTTTAATGTAACTACTAGTTTGGGATCAGTAAAGCTACATTAAAATGTAAATAGTGTACAAAGTTAGTATTAGTAGTTAGATTTAGTCAATTTTTTATAGGAAATAGGTTGAAGATATCTTTAGAAAATTGCGCTGGATCATGATCATATGGGGGTTAGTATAATATAAAGAGATTTTTTCTCATTATATCAGTTTCAATTAATCACTAAGTAAACCTGAATTAAATATTTCAAATATCTGTTGAAAAGTCTTTAAAGATATTCATATCATTTTGTATTGGTGTTACGGCCCAATAAAAATAGTTGCTATTAATTAAAATAAAGAGACAACTATTTTTATTTTCCCAAGGTAGGGGGGTGTAACATTCAGACTTACCTTAAGCATTAAGAAATGAATGTGTGTCTACTTTGAAATATATTTTATTTTAAATCAGTAATCAGCTTAAACAGTCACTAAATTATCTACACAAAGTATTGTTATTAATGAACACAGGTGATGGCATCTTGAACAGTAATTTAGTTAACAGCTACACAAGTTCCTAAAAGAAATTAAAACGTTGATTAACTATATAATTAAAAGTTAATGTATTGTTTACTTACCAGTACTGGATAATGATAAAACTCATCAAACTGCTTCTTTCAATACAATGTTTATATTTGAATGAGGTTACATTTCGTAAACAGTTCATACAACGACTACACAAAGTTTAGAATGGCTTCAGACATAAAATAAATAATCTTTCTCGTTGATTTTACTTGTCGTTTGGTTAAACCTTTATTGCGAACGCCTTATTGAAATTTGTTTGGTTTTCAATGTCATTCACAATGACATTCATAATAGGTACTACTTTTGATTAGTTTGACGTTGACACTTCTCATTTCACCAAACAGGTTGAGCACTAGGGTACTACTTAAATCTGAAATTCACTAAGCCAACTCGGTTGAGTTCGGAGTTCGTTATATGTATTGAAGATATTCCATTGGTCAGCCGAAAATAAGAAGGTATTATAGGGATTATTAGAACTTGATTGGCCGTTGAAGTTTACAAAAAGTTGCAGTTCGTTTAGTTTCGGGTTACCTTCTCCAGTTTTAGAAATATCGAAGGGAAGTAGCAGATTTTTGTTTTTTCGTTTGCTGGCATCCTTAAGTAACTGTTTTCTGCCGTTGTAATTTGGTTAAAAGGTTTTCCTGTAACAAGGAGGTAAGCGTAATATTTTCTTGAAATAGTACAGTCGTTAAGTGGTACATTAATTCCAGATTCGCCGACCTTTCAATGTCCTTTCATCGGTAACTTTTTCTTCCAACACAAATCTAATATTGAGGTAGCCATTTTGGACCTGAACACGTAGTATATTTGTATGACTAGAAATAGTTACATCGACACCCTGACAATCCGCCTGAGACCTTTGAGGGAGGAAATCCTAGAGGAAGCGGCATTTTGAGCCATTCACCACCCTGGACTCGAGTTGCCGATATAATTAATCTCGTTGATGCACGTGTTCGCCGCATGTTCTAGATATTTTTCCTTCAAGATGGATGGGGCTCGGAAGAATGAATCTAATTTCAAAAATAGGGTCTGAAGGTCTCAAGTCGTCTTCAAACTTTGGTGAGTCTATTCCAATATCACAAAAATCTACTAAGGAAGTACACCGGCATACCCTTACTGCTATTTGATTACGTAATACTATATTCTTAGTGTAGTACAGTGATTTATTGGACTTTTTATAACCTAAATTCTTAACTTAATCACTAAATATCTCAACGGAGAAAAAGTTTGTTTTTTTAATCTTTAATAAACTGATATATTTTTTGATACAAGGCATATGCTCTATATACATATATTTCTCAATTTGAATAAATTGTTCACACAATGTGAACTTAAATACAGCTGTATTTAGGGGTTCTTATGGTTCTTGTTTATATCAAATGCACTTACCAAATATTTTTTATTTTTCTATCATAAGTAGCTGATTAAATGTGATTACGAAGTAACTTGATTAAAAAACCATATAGTGAGGTTCTGTTTTTTTATTTTTTTATTTTTAATATTATTTTTTTCTACGAAATTAGGTTAAATTGAGCCAAGAAAGTAGTTAAGGTTAGTAATTTCTTGTTTTTGAAATGATACCAAAAAATAAGTGGCGCCCTATTCCTGCCAATTCTGATAATACGTAAGATCCTACGACCATTGCGCACCAGACGAAGAGCTACCGGAGCTTTGTAACTCCAAGAAAGGGTTACAAAAATGATATAGAAAACCAGGAAAACTATATCTGCTGATCATTACAATTATCACTTAAGAAAACAGTTTATTAGTGGAGAACTCCCTAGATTTAATTGTTCATTGACAACTTCATATTGTGGGTTTCTTAAATGTCTTCTAATTCCCAATTCTTCAAGGAATTCTAGTTCTTGATTCTTTTCACAAATATGCAGCACTTCTAGTTTTGTGTTAGGTGTCAATGAATGATTGGTGTCAAGTAAATGTTTTGCGTAGTGGGATTTATCTGGTTGTTTTAATCGGTATACGCTCGTAAGTGTTCACTGTATCGGATTTCAAAATTCCTAAGGGTCTGACCCAAATAGACAGCATTACATTCTGGACATTCGAGTTTATATATACCTGACTTCTTTAATGGTGGTATTTTTGTTTTTACATTTAACAATTTTGTACTAACGTTACTTTCTGTTTTAAATTAAAACAAATTCTTGTATTCGTTGCTGAAGATATTATCTTTGAAATATTATTAGAAATATTTCCTGCATATGTGATGGCTTTATAAGTTTTTATTTCATTAGTTTGTTTAGGAAATATTAGTTGTAATGCCACTTTTTCCTCTTTTTTACTAATTAGCTCATTTATCATATCTAATGGATAACCGTTGGATGTTGCTATTTGTCTAATTGTATTAATTTCTCTATCAAATGTAGAAACACAACTAGAAGTGCTGCATATTTGTGAAAAGAAACAAGAACTAGATTTCCTTGAAGAATTGAAAATTAGAAGACATTTGAGGAAACCCACAATATGAAGTAGTCAATGAACAGTTAAATCTAGGGAGTTCTCCACTAATAAACTGTCTTCTTAAGTGATAATTGTGAAGATCAGCAGATATAGTTTTCCTGGTTTTCTATATCATTACACAGTTATACTGATCTTAATTGGAAAAATGATATCCAGGATATCACCATATGGCTAATAATTTCTAAGCTTTAATATTTGTAATATCACTTCTTCTTTTTTCTATTAACACATATATTAAGTCAATCACAAGTTAGGTCACTTCTTGGTCTAGCCAAAAATAACTACTAAAGATCAGGTAGGCATCACATGAAATGTACCTTCTGTCATTCTGACGATGATATTGATTTATCGAAGCAATTGTCAATTTTTTAGAATTTTCAATAATTTTTATTATATTGTGGAATTCACTAGAAACCGTGAGTTTCATTTAAAATACTTATACATTTTTTTTCTATCAAAGTTTCATGATCTTTATCAACGATTGTCTCCCGAATCTTTTGTAAACACATATTTAGTAGTTGTGATATGGTCATATGAACAACAAATTGTATCAACTGCATGCTCCTTAGTGCTTCGTATGCAAGTTTATGTGCTCGTATACCGCGGTTGTATCGTGTACCTTTAAGGATAGCGGAAAAAGTATTCTCACCGTAAATATTATTTTCAACGAGTATCTTATCAAGCCCACAACCCTCAATAAACTGTCCCAGACAACGTAAGAAATTTTTCTGTAAGTGAAATGAAGCAACTCACAATACCATCGAATTAAATTCATTACCACTCAACTGAATATCTTTAGCTATAAGGTATATGGCCATGTCACATGAAAGAATAGCTACTTCATGATTCAAAGATGAACATAAGTCAACATAATTTTTCATGGAAGAGTATACAACGTCTCTTGAAGTAGGTGGATGTGGAATGACCGGGCAAAATACAATTGTAGTTACAGTTTTGTCTTCGGTGGATAGAATTTGTTGAAATGGAGTCCATACCGGTATGCTATTAGTGGTTCTTCTGAGGAAATTGGTAAGAGATTTGTCGTAATCCAATCTGCATAATATCCTCAATAAATTTTCGTTTTGAGCATTACTCAACTGGTGGTTCAATAAGCTTTTGGTATCCAAACAATTAGATATGTGAACATTTTTTTTTCAAAATGACAATGATATATTTCTTGGCATCTTGACATTTTTGTATCATCGTTGTCATCCGTCTCAATTGGTTTCGGTCTAGCAATATGTGCAGTGTTCTTTTCATCACCCCTTTGTTGATACACTACCATGATTGTAACGTGCGTAGAATCTTTACCACTTAATAACTCCTCGTTAAAGTCATCGTTGTCCACAGCTGCATGAAGAGACAGTTTTTGGTCACGTACAATATTTTTCGGTATGACTACTTTATCATTGATATTATCACGTAAAATTGACTTTACAATATCAGCGTCTACGGCCTTCATTGCTTTGTAACTGACACAGTATCCAAGATTGTTCACCATTGTCAGAATATGTTTAGATCTAGTCAGGTGGTGATGAATAGATTCAGCTAGAGCAATATGTTTAAGTATCATCATATTAGTAACACTGAAATATACGTCACTAAACATCGCTAATGCTTTATGGAGCATATTATCTGACAATTTTCGATTTTGACTGCTGAATATGGCTTGCATAAAAGTCTTCCATTTTGGTGTAAATGTGCATTTCTTCAAGGCATCTTCTATGAGAATATCATCACACAACTTGTCCTCTGGTATTAGTTCAGTAGTTGATAGTTCCTCCCTTAATTATTCAGCACAGAAGACGATTTAGCTACAGTCTAGTCGACGGACGCGTTAAACTACTTTGTTTAATGAAATTCCTGCCATAAAAACCAAAGAAGATTGCTTTCTTCCAGTTGGATATGAGAATAAAACCTTCCTACCAAATTTATCGATTAGCATCGTTTTGAGATCACGATTAGAGATAACTACATCCTCTACTTCAGCGAGTCAGGTATGTTAATTCAAAGGCGGTCGTTGGACCTCTGTCTTTTATATCCACCAATAATTTTTCAAACGGAGCTAGTAACTGCTCTTGACTGATGTTTGTTGTTGGTCGACCTCTTTCGTTACTCGAAGATCATGGTAATGAAACGTAATTCCTGTACCACGATTTGTGATATTGGAAGTTTTTGCCTAACAAATCTTCCGCTGTTTCATAGATACAAATTTTGGTGAAAACTTCATCTAGTTGTCGACACGAAGCATTGAAAAACAGCATAGCTGCTGAAATCTCAGTTAAAAGACAAAGTCCAGTAATTTTATTTTTCGTCGCACGACCACGAATGAAACATCACGAGTCACTCAACGATACACTGCTCTTTCCTTTTGACTTGCGGCTCGTTTCAGTTGATGAGCCAGCTAAGTACTGAGTTGATGACGAAGCACTTTCTTCCAGCGATTTATACAGTGTACGACGAATTTTTTCTTCGCTGATATAGCTGGCCATGAAACTTTTATTCCATGAGAAGTGTTGTTCATCAGCATTCGGATCAAACATCTTCCGAAACTTGTCTCCAATTTCGTCTTTTCGTTGATTTGTTGCATTTTGAATAGTTTCAAATGGCTTTTTTGGTTCATTCACCAGTTTACCCGGTAAAACACAAAATAAATATAATTTTTCGTTCGGTTTTTTTCTTTTGAAATTCATTAATTGTAGCGACATCTCTTTACTTTACAAAACTACATGAATCACACAATATGGAGCACTGCTATTATAATAATTGAAACATGTAATAATAATCGATGCGTGTGGGCGTAACGCATAACGTTCAGCTATAACTGAAGCGCCAGAAACGGTTTGAGAACCGCGTGTCCCGCTCCAAAACTCGACAGCAGATATGTGTCGCTGGTGAGGGGGTTTACAATACAACTGACACCTGGCTTGTCTGGAAACCTTGAATCAAGGTATATGAGGGTCTTACAAATACATCCCAGTCTAGAAATAACAGTAAACAGTTTGTTCTCACAGCTACAACGATGGAATCGAAAACTCCTATTATAGGGCCGAAAACAAAATTGGACCACAATTTCGTCCGGCATCCTCCACAATATTGTTTTTTTAACTCTTTATAAACTTAAATCATCAATCATAATGTATCCATCGGTTTTTCAAACGGAATGTTCCTCAGCGCCTGCACTAATTGGCCTTGTCCTGATAACTGGGCCCATAACCTGATATTGGGAAGGTAATTTTTGAGTAATTGTTGCTAGACTGTAAATAGTTTTCATTAAAACTCTTGAAAAAAGAGCGATTCGTAGAGAAGCTTTCCCACATTATGTATATGATAAGGGACCGTCTAAATGTATGTTGACATATTGGATAGAACAATAAAAGTAATCTTAAAACATAAATGTACCATAGATAACAACTTTATTGACTGCTTAACAATATGTAATATAGTTTGTTTACCTGGCTCCAGTAACCGGCAAGTCTCAAGTATTTCACGTTTTCCAGAATATATAAAATGGAATTGAAATTTGGTGTTCGGAACGATAAGATTTTTACATGCAGCTCACGCGTTATCGACTATATGAAATATACGTCCGAACGAATGGTACTGTTACGAAACATCACACTGGTATAGTCCCTAAAACCGACTCTGTCTAAGCCATCTATAAAAGTTAAAATTATGGCGGATACGCACTGTTTTTTTATAACTGTTTACGACTTTACGACTATCTTATGTAAACATTGTTGTGTGACCAGAGTTATCTAGAAAAGGCCAGAACCAATTGTTTTTGTGTGTTAGCCGCAGTCCGGAATTTACTAGTAAAAAAAAGCTTTAATATATAAGGGACTGATCAGGAAGAGTTAGTTAGTTGATAACGTGATCTCGAAAAATAAACAAAAATACACCGAACAGTAAAGTGCTAATATAAAGTTAGTTTGTGTGCATATAAATTAAATTTAAGTGATTAGTTGAGTATATATAAAAAAAGTGTTAGTGAGTTAGTGTTTAAATAAATTAGTAAGTAGCCATACCGTGTGTTTAAAATTTATCCCACCCGTTTACGTTTTAAATAAATTAGAAAAACATTACAGTACAATAAATTTAGAAGCAGTCAAATTGTGTTGTGAAATTTGTCATTCTCTGGATGGCTACCCACATCTTCAACTGAACATCGCTAAAGTAAATGGAATGGAAACCGAAAATGGTTACCTATTCAAGTGTGAGAAAGCCGTAGAAATTTCTATAGGTACTTCGCTAATCAATTCGTCAAATGACTATCATTAAATAATTTCTGGCTGAAAACTTCAGAAATCTCAGGCTCCGGTTGACTTTTCCACTTTCAATTTGAGGCACCCACTTTCAGTTGCTAGAAGACATAAAGGGAACTCACGGCAAGTCTCGCGGCAAGTACTGAAGTCGATTCTTAAAAATGTATTTGAAAAATATTCTGTCGAATGGATTCATTGGCCTTAGTGCTTCGGAAAAAATTACAATGAATTTGGATAAATAATACATATATTGTGATTCATTGGCAAATACCCAATAATTGTTCAATATATTAATAACTCGGCTAATATTCCCGTGGTCCTCATTTATTGGGCAAACTGTTTGTGCCATATAGATAGGAATAAGTAATGAACCTATTAGATGTAGAGTATACTTGCATGAAGTTTACGTCTTTATAATCAAAACGGGGTTAGCGCATCTGTTAGATAAACTATTTTCACAATGACTGCTTATAACGCTTTGAAAATAGATAACTAGAAGTCTTGATGTTCCTGATAAATAGGTATTTGAAGAATTTTTAGGAAACCATTTCAAATTAATTAATTCTCAAATCAGTTTGTGAGTTTATTTCTAAAGTGACCTAATTTGAATCAATTTCACAAAGCGAATGATGAATACTGCTATTTTGTTTTGGACGTGATTCTCATTATACGTAACGACACCCAAGTTTATTTGAACATTATTAGGTTAGATAATACCTCAATTGAGTACTTCATACAGTACGCACAGTGAAAGAACCGGGTGCCGATAATAAATAGATAATTATAAAAGCCCTCTTGAAGGTATCATTAAAATATTTTATTACTAAGTAAGTTTTATACTCTAGAGAATATTGAGCATCATTCATTCACATTTGTACCATTCTCAAAAATATTTTGGTATATTTACAGTAGATATCGAACAGAGATTGGTATTTAACTCCGAATTTCAGGTGAAATTTCATGGATCGAAGCGCTTAAAATGTTCCATAAGGTTCAATAGATTTTATCAGAAACACGAGCGTTGAGATGTAGTGGACTGAAAGCTTCCTTGTAAGTCTGAGATTACTACCTCACGAAGCAATTCGTCATATTTCAACCAATTGAATGCTTGTGCAAACACTGCAGAAATCCAATCAAATAATCACCGTATGAATATGAGTGACTTTTTCACGTTCTGAAACAAATCATTTTTTTAAAGCACTTCATTTAGTCAGTA
Organism: Galeruca laticollis; assembly: GCA_963921935.1. Classification (NCBI taxonomy): domain Eukaryota; kingdom Metazoa; phylum Arthropoda; class Insecta; order Coleoptera; family Chrysomelidae; genus Galeruca; species Galeruca laticollis. The sequence continues at coordinate 114,329,467 of OY998175.1, read as the reverse complement.
GAAGAAATAAAAGCTGCGGTACTAAAGTCAATTAGATCTAAAGGAGGTGCTAGATAACATAACCTTCGATATGTGTATATCGGTAAAATTGGCCATTAAATGTCAAAAAACATTTTTTATCTTAACCTCATTGATCCAGTGTTTATTCTTTCAAGTATATTATATTTAACCATGCCGATTTTGAAAGTTTTTCACGAAAAGTTGAATTTCTGGCAAATAAGTATCTTTCACGTGCATGTTTGAAGAACTTTTCAACTACACCAATTTTCTTTTATTGCCAAACTTATTTTATTACGAAAATTACTTCACAGATTACGCTCTTTTTTGAAATTCGATTAAAAAAAATCAAATTGCTTTGAATTTTGAACAGCTCTTGTCTTGGCACTTAAAATGGAAAAGTTCTGAAATGTTTATATTGACTTTTTGTTTCTTTTGTGCTGACTCGAGATGCAATCAAGAGGTATTTCATTATTTCCATAAGGAAATATTGAGTTTAAATAAAGGGATAATTTTGTTTATTTTACTTTGAAATATATAATTTACACCCAAAAACTGAATTTACATTAGAAGTTGATGGAAATAACTCTATCAATTTACTTGATATAAAAATTAAAAAGAGTTATTAAAATGTACTTGATTATTCTATTTACAGAAAACCAACACACATTGATGTGACTATTCCATACAATTCCAATCATCCGAACTGTCAATTAGCAGCATATAATTCAATGAAACGTAGAGCATTTTCAGTTCCTATGAACAAATATAATTTTGATAGAGAAATTAATAAAATTGAACAAATGGCAAAATCCAACGGTTATCAATTACATATAATCTATAAATTACTTAATAAATAAGAATAAAAAGTGGAATTACTAAACATATTTTGTAAACAATCTAAAGAAATACTAAATTACAAAACCATCACAGATGCTGGTAATATTTCTAATAATATGTTAAAGATAATATCTTTAGCAATAAATACAACACTTTCTTTTAATGTGAGTACAAAATTGTCAAATGTAAAAACACAAATATCCACGAAAAAAGTATGGTATATAGAAACTATGTTCAGAATGTAATGCTGTCTATATAGGCCAAGCTTTTAGAAATTAGACATTTACGGGCATACATATTAAAACAACTAGAGAAATCAAATTACGCAAAACATCTACTTGACACCAAACATTCATTAACACCTAACGTAGAACTAGAAGTACTATATATTTGTGATAAGAAACAAGAACCAGATAAGAAGACACTTATGAGACCCACTATATGAAGTTGTCAATGAAACTGTCTTCTTAAGTAATAATTGTGAAGATCAGCAGATATAGTTTTCCGGGTTTCCTATATCATTGCTCAATTATACTGATCCTAAATGGGGCCCCATAGGGCTAATTATATCTAAGCTTTAATATTTTTTATATCATATCCTCTTCTTTTTCTATTCATATATAGTAAGTCAATCACAACTTCTGGGACTAGCGAAAAACACTCTTAAGCATCAGGTAGGCATCACATGAAATGTGACTTCTGTGAAGAAACAATTGTCTATTTTTCAGAATTTTTATAATTTTTTCATTATATTGGGGAATTATTACGAAGCAAGCCGATCGGCTGTTACGATTTCCATCGGACTATGGCATTTTAATTTCATCGTACTAATGAAATTAAAAAACTTGTTTCACTTCCAAATTTTGTGTATTTAAACCATACAGTCCATAATGCAAGTCTCTTCCTATTAGTAACAATCATAAGTTAGTACCTACATCGTAGTGGTTTCACATATTTGCTGGTGAGTTAGATTCTAAAAATATTTTTTCTCCACGTGTATTCTATGTTTCATTTCAAATTATAATATGGGGCTGGCGTTTGATGAATTTTGTATGTTCAATTCTTTTTATTACAAAAAAAACATTTCATATTCTTTTGAAGCAAATTTTTAATAATTTCTTTTCATTCTTTTTTAGCTTCATAACTCCGCATTTTCTGTTTATTTAGGGAACAAAGCGAATATAATAGAGCAGACTTGTGTTCGGTTTATTTTAAAAACTAGATTCAGTTTTTTATGATTTGAAGCATAAGCTCCCTATCTGTTCTATCTATTCCATCCTTCCCAGAACGTTTCCTTAATTTTTACTCCTTCTTTTTTTCTTTTCTCAGCTCAACAGCCCCTGGGTAGGCCCTATGAATATATAACACAGATAGAAACAACATGAAACCGGCCGGGATGGATTAAGGACTATATCTCCATCCAATAGTAGCTAGCTGAGAGCTGAATATCTCCAGAACATGACCAAGATAAGTCCTTTGTCTTATATTCAATTCATGGAAATCTAGAATTGGAGATTTTTATTGTGTAAATGTGTTTGTATTCGTCTTGTATTTTGGATATGCAGTCCTCCCGCTTGGAACTCTCCCTCAGGTAGTGAATTTGACCTCAGTTAATGTATCTTCATAGCTAATACTGGGTTGGGGTGAAAAATCGATATTAAATTGAACGCCACCAGTTTTTTAAGCTATACTTTGATTAAACAAAAAACTAAAAAGGTTAAAAACTGGAAAACCTTATATTTATTTTAACTCAACAAAACGAAATACTGAAAATATTTTAACGCGATGGTCCAAGTTAATATAAATTGCTGAAAATCAAATATCAAAGGTTTCAGCAAATAATATTTATTCATGAATTTGTAAAAGCAATAAGATAATTCACATTAACTGCATATCCAAAGTACAAGACGAATACGAACGCAGTTATATAATAAAAATCTCAAACTCTAGATTTCCATGAATTGAATATAAGACAAAGGACTTATCTTGGTGAGATTCTGGAATGATTCAGCTCTCAGCTGGGTCCTAGTGGATGGAGATATGGTCCTTAATCCATCCCGGCCGGGTGTGTGTTGTTTCTATATATGTTGTGTATTCATAGGGCCTACCCAGGGGCTGCTGAGCTGAGGAAAGAAAAAAAGAAGAAGTAAAAATTAAGGAAAAATTCTGGAAAGGAAGGAATAGATAGAACAGATAGGAAGCTTATGCTTCAACACATAAAAAACTGAGTATAGTTTTTAAAATAAAACTAACAGGAGTCTGTTCTATCATACTCGCTTTATTCCCTACATAAGCAGAAAATGCGGAATTATGAAGTTAAAAAAGAATGAGAAGAAATTATTAAAAATTTGCTTCAAAAGAATATGAAATGTTTCTTTTTTACAATAAAAAGAATTGAACGTACAAAATTCATCAAACGCCAGGCCCACATTATAATTTGAAATGAAACATAGAATACACATGGAGCAAAAATATTTCAAGAATCTAATTAACCAACAAATATATGAAACCACTACGATATTGTAACGTTTCTATTTTTCTTATATTTCGCCCTACGAAATCGAATAATTTATATCCCAGTGCGGCCCTGGCGTAACAATATTTTCTTCGGACTGTGTAGAAGATCGTTTCATTCGACCAATAAACATAAAATTATAATACATCTTTGAACGCGGAAAAAGGTTTATTACGGCTCAATCGGGATTTTCAATTGAACAAAGTGACAATTGAATGTACTTTTAATACCGCCCTTAAAAAATGTGCGAGGGGGACACAATAGTTTTAGTATCTCTTTCGGAAAAGAAAGGTACCTCATATGAAATTCTGGGTAGACAGCGTAATTTGTGCATTCACTGCCCGATTCTTTTTATATGGCTGTTATATGGCTTTTTAGAATTAATTTTACAGTTATTTTCCGGAAAGAATTTCAAAAAAAGGCTATCGATCCCCAAAAATCTCGCCACGAGAGTCAGTCAGCGACCGATTCTCAACCCAATTAGTTGAAAAATCTGTAGTGTCAGCGTGAATTATCGAAATCATTATTTGGTGCCGCTATCGAGTCTACGAAGATTACTTCACCAAAGCGGTGGTGATTTTCTTAGTTATCAAAATTAAGTTATCGTATCGTATCGTACTAAAGTATCGGTATTTCCTGTGCTCAGTCGTCGAATTAAAATTACCGAAGTATATGTTTATTGTGTTTATTACCGACATTAAACTACCGAAGATTTTCTAGTGTCTGTGATCTGTTCCATCACGTGGTGAGGGTACATTACTTATCACAAGTACCTACTATCCTATATTTTTAAATCGACCTAATCGAGAAACCACGCCTCCGGCGTTGATGCAAGTATCTCCATCTGAGTAGTAATGTGGTGATTGGATGGAAACAATAGGACTCAGGTATCGTGAATGATTATTTAGTATCTCTCCTACCTGGAGTAATCACACCCGTTCTTAGTCGATGGTGGAAAGATTAATTTAGTGTCACGCTATTTTTTTAGCGAAAGAACCATACGGTCAGAACTATTTTATTACGATAACGAGTTTATTGATTACTAATATTGCCATTGTTTTAGAGAACGTTTGTTTATGTTTTATAGAATAATCGTTAGGAAATTCGGCGTGCACCTCAAATCTAGATCAAATTATTTTCCCGATATTGACATAACTTTCACAAAGCCTATGCGTTTTTTGTTTCCAAGTAATTTAATAATATAATATCCTACATTTTCTTTTTTGAATAAACGGAAAATAATTTCTTTAATAATTCAATTTTTTATTTCGCAAACTCTGCGACATTAATCGTTTGGGTATGTATACGATTTTAAGTTGTTTCTTGGAGACTATTTATTTCTCGAACAATTACCGTGTAGTGTTTAGTGATAATTTGTTTTATTGTTTTTATGTATATATTAATTTTGTTTGCGGTACCAGGTTATGTATGTACCCATATTGTAAATATTTTTAATGTTCTGTTCACTGACGCTGGTAAAACCTGTTAATGAACTGGTTAACATAATAAACCGCGTTTTAGTGAGTACTTCCCTAACCTCCACAGATACACTACCAAAAATACCTCACTTTTTATAATTTCCATCGCTTATCGAAGTTTTTGAAATTTTTCCTGTGAAGTAAAATTTCTGGCGCCCTTTAGTTACCTTTCCGGTTGATTAACGTTCCACAAATAAACCCACGACTCTTAGCTCTCCAACCAAAACAAGAGTGCCGTTCGCATACGTCCTAATTGTTTATCGCCCAGTATCGTTCCAAATCATAATACGTTATCTTGGTCTCATCCAAGGAAACTTGGAGAAATTGGTACCGAACAATTAAGACGGTAACAATGTAGGTATTAACTATTAATTGTTACTGATAGGTTAGTTCGATATCGTTTAAATACACAAAATTTGGATGTGAAACAAGTTTTTAAGTTTCGAATCATTAGTACGATAAAATTAAAATACCATAGTCCGATGGAAATCGTAACAGCCGATCGGCTTGTTACAACAGTTAGTTTCATTTAAAAAAGAATCTTACTGCGAGTACAAAATTTTGTTTTCTGTACAAGCAAGGGCCTGTTTCATAAGTTTGATTTATTGACAAGTTGGAGAGTAACAAGCGTATAGTTGAGAAATTTTGGTTTTATAACGAATGCGACAATCTGACAAGTGACAAGTTGAGTAATAGAAAGTTGGTAAGTTCGACTTGTCAGAATTGTATGATTTTTGTTTCATAAATAGAGAAAGGTATATATATATATATATATATATATATATATATATATATATATGTATATATATATATATATATATATATATATATATATATATATATATATATATATATATAGTTTATTTTGTATTCTTGGGATTGAAGACCATTTTTAAAGACATATAACTAGTAGTTAATACATTTTTATTTAACGTTTCGGTCTTTCCATGACCTTCATCAGAAATAAAATTTTTGTTAAAACTTCGACAGAACGTTCATTTAATTATTCAAAATATTTTATAGCTGTTTAGGACGTATCACATAACAGAATATAACTCACACACAAACAAAACGAACATTTTAAAAATATGACAGTCATTGATGAAAATTTGTATTGGAATTCCAATGACTGTCATATTTTTAAAATGTTCGTTTTGTTTGTGTGTGAGTTATATTCTGTTATGTGATACGTCCTAAACAGCTATAAAATATTTTGAATAATTAAATGAACGTTCTGTCGAAGTTTTAACAAAAATTTTATTTCTGATGAAGGTCATGGAAAGACCGAAACGGTAAATAAAAATGTATTAACTACTAGTTATATGTCTTTAAAAATGGTCTTCAATCCCAAGAATACAAAATAAACAATATATAATTAAATGAAAAAGACCAAGGACCAAAAAAAAAGAAACTATATATATATATATATATATATATAGGTGGGGATAACGGGGATTTCAGTCCAAGGAATCAACGCGAAGATCTTTTATTTACAAAATGCCGCCAAGCTTTCGTGTCCTTTTGACACTTCTTCAGGGCACTATAATACATATACAAATATAAATATGATTTAAAAAATAGAGAAATAAATATAAGTACTTACATGTAAAATATTTTAAGTAAATTCAATATAAATAATCATTAAAAAATTTTTAAATGTAAAAATAAATATAATTATAATATACTTGATGTCATATTTCACATAAGACAAATCGATACATAATTTGTTTGTTCGTTACTTAGTTATTTTAATTTTTTTAGGTTACTTTATAATTATTTAATGAAGTTTGAATTTGAGGTTAGATTATAACCTTATAAAATGACTTTGACAGATAATTTGTTTTTGACGTTAATAGAAAAGGAAATAAGGTTAGATTATAACCTGTGAAAATGACTTTGACAAATAATTTCTTATATTTTGACTTTAATAGAAGTGAATTTAATTTTTATGAAATAATCATATAAATAATGAAAAATTATCTATTTTGTTCAATATTCAAAAGGTAGCTATAAATATTACTAAGATTTTCAATGTCACTTTTCTTATTCATACTATTATTTGCCTTGTTGATTTCAACCATTTCAAGAAAATATCTTTTAGACATATTTTGTTCAGTATGTAGAACTTTAGCTTCATACTGAACAAAATATGTCTAAAAGATATTTTCTTGAAATGGTTGAAATCAACAAGGCAAATAATAGTATGAATAAGAAAAGTGACATTGAAAATCTTAGTAATATTTATAGCTACCTTTTGAATATTGAACAAAATAGATAATTTTTCATTATTTATATGATTATTTCATAAAAATTAAATTCACTTCTATTAAAGTCAAAATATAAGAAATTATTTGTCAAAGTCATTTTCACAGGTTATAATCTAACCTTATTTCCTTTTCTATTAACGTCAAAAACAAATTATCTGTCAAAGTCATTTTATAAGGTTATAATCTAACCTCAAATTCAAACTTCATTAAATAATTATAAAGTAACCTAAAAAAATTAAAATAACTAAGTAACGAACAAACAAATTATGTATCGATTTGTCTTATGTGAAATATGACATCAAGTATATTATAATTATATTTATTTTTACATTTAAAAATTTTTTAATGATTATTTATATTGAATTTACTTAAAATATTTTACATGTAAGTACTTATATTTATTTCTCTATTTTTTAAATCATATTTATATTTGTATATGTATTATAGTGCCCTGAAGAAGTGTCAAAAGGACACGAAAGCTTGGCGGCATTTTGTAAATAAAAGATCTTCGCGTTGATTCCTTGGACTGAAATCCCCGTTATCCCCACCTATATAGCATTTTTCAGTCGTTATATAAAAAAATTTTTTATATATATATATATATATATATATATATATATAATAATACAGTTCCTCTATTTAAAATGTAAAAGAAACATTAAAATAAGGAAAACTATTCATATTTATATGCAATATATTCGATACACACTGTATTATATGGATAATCAATAATTCTGAAAGATTCTGTATACAAATAAAATTTGACATTTTAATTTTCGGATGACGTTTATGTAGAATATATTTAATGATAGACAGATTATATTACTATTTGGAGAATATATTTGAAATTTTAAAATACATATGTCTCTGCTATCAGAATTACAATGGTAATAAAAGAATTCAAATCTCTCTTTGTTATAGGGAAACATAAATTAGTATTTTTTTTAGAAAATGGAATTTTTGGTAACCACAGGAGAAGAGAGTTATTTATTTGAGAAAAGTAAAGTTAGTTGAATTTGAAACCCCCTAGACACAATATCGAAATAAGAGTTGTCTCAAATTTTGTTGAGAATTTAATAAAAATTATAACTATACAATCAGATTATGAAGCCATACTCTGTAAAGCCAGTGCGTGCATAATTTATAGAAGAATTGCATCGTAGCAAGTGTAAGTGGTATCCAGTTTCTAAATCAGATATTTAGAAAGTTTTGCAGAATTCTAAATACATTTAGAATACGTACGAGTTTTCCTGTGCTATTTGGTGAGTCCACTCCAGTTTAAAATCATTTCTCGAGAATTAACAGGCCTTTTTAAATACTTTTCGAAAATAGATGCATCTGTAGAATAATATTAGCCAAACCGAATTAACGTTATACATAAAAGATCTTACATCAAGTGAAAAATTTTGAATAGACAATTTGAAGACAAATTTGCGTTATTTGACATTGATACACGTCAAGAGTATATTAAACGAGTTGAACTGTTGCATAAAAAATGTACAATTAGTCGAGTTTTAGAATAGGTAGTAGTAATATTAAGATTGGTAGAAATTATTATCTTTGTTTCGTTTACAATATTTTGGGAAATAATAAAAGTTTTATAATTTGTTATCTGATTATCTAATATATAATTTTGATTCCAACTCACTGTGGTATTTATTCAGTATCTATTTTCAACGTATTTAACATTTTGCATGTTATAGTAATTTTGATTTAATCAGTGACATTCGCTTAATTTCCAGTGACAATTAATTTGTAAATGTCATAAAATAATTCAAGTGCCTTTTATTATATAAAAAAACAGTTACTCGAGATTCGGAATATAGAATAATATTTGATTGGAATAATATTTGAAAATTACAAAGAGATTATAGTGATTAAGTATATTGTGAATTAATTTATCTTCCTAAATCCAGAAATTAATATTTATCTTGGCCGGGCATTGTTTTACAACTACTGTCAAAAGTGAATTAGGTTACGTACGCTACTGAAGGTGTGTGTACAAGAGTGTCGCTACCATCACAAATTGTGAAAACGTCGATAAATAATATTTCATATTGTTATATATCATACATCCATTCAATTATAATTATTATAACATTAGATATATTATAATATATATATATATATATATATATATACATATATATATATTTATATATATATATATATATATATATATATATATATATATACATATATATATATATATAACCTGTCAAATTGATAAACATCTTTGAAGAGTCAGCAAATACCCGTAAGTGAAATTTTAAATCTTGAATCCAGCAGTATTTTAGTCTTCTGATGAAGAAGGGACATTTCCGTGCGGAAAACTGCCATAGCGTGTACTTTTCCCACAGTAAATTATTACTTTTCCAACGGATATCTAAGAAAAGGCCTGCTTTGCGTATTCAAATTTGTGTAGCGGTTGTAGAAAAGTTCTTCCATAATTATTATTTTTTATAATTTTATATTGTGCTTAATGCGAATCCATTATATTATAATAACTTTAACTTTTTTCAACTGAATAATGTTGTAGGTAATGTGTTTGTGAAACCTAAATTTTTTACATCATAACTCAAATGGCAATTCTATGAACAAGTAACTGGTGACTTCAGATGTAGGCAAATGCACTTGTCTTGCTATTCCAAGACACTGTAACGTGAAAATTCGCCGAGCTGTCGGAGATTTAATATTGGCAAGTCTGTCTATGGAGAGAATTCAGAGAGCGCTGACTGTGCGAAGTTAAACTTCAGTCCTCCATTTGCAGTCAACGTGTAAACACACATTTCTAATGTAAAAATTTTTGCATGTGCTCTGGGAGCTATAGCGATAAAACCTGACAATTCCTACGCAGGGGAAGAAAATTCGGCTTAAGTCAACAGCTGGCAGCTCTGACCCGTTAATCTACTGGTCTAGGAAGGGCCGATGACCAAGGATACCAGTAGAATTGGTTGAATTGGGTAACACATGGCAAATTTCCGTATACGGCGTTAGTTAGTAGGATTCATTATCAAGATAAATGGTTGAAAATACTTTCTCGGAATAACCAGTTCTATAGGTATATTAACGTAGGAATTTTAGCTTTGAATCGTAGTTTATTGGAGTATGTAATTTGGATTTCATGAGATAGTTTCGATACATTTCACAAATTCTTATTAGTTCATTTTCGTTATTGCTTTATATTTTTTTTTAAATAAGAATATATCAAGGGGGTTTTTTATGTGGATATTAAATTCGCTGATTGAAGCTTGATGATCAGTGAGACCAGTTCCAGGAGAGCTGGAATATTCTGGAGCGACTTCGGTGGCTGTTCTTGGTCCGGAATCAGGATAAGTGAACAGTTTTCCTTTTTTTACTCTTCTTACACTTGTACATTCACCTTTAACCGTCACATTTCATAATTTCTTCCATGTAAAGTTTTTATTCCTCTCTTTTTGCGGCAATTAGTATACATTTATTTTCACTTTGTATTTAAATTTTTATTAACGCGCTTATAGTTTGAAATATTGGGCTGTTGGCTCTGAACGCTAGGATACTACGGTACGTACCTGGGTACTGCGTTATTTAGTGGAGTTTCCAAACTCTGACGATTTGATGTAAATAATTTTGTGCAGTACATAATTTCCATTTATATTTTCTTCAAGCAACGCTGAGCTCGTTTGCTATTTAAATTTTATGCTTATGCATTTATTTATATTCATATTCGTATTAATTGCGGAAGTGTGAACCCATATAACTGTGACATTGGTTATTTTGGTATATACTTTCATAGTATTTCGAGAAATTGTACATAAACCATTTGATCGTTTCTCTATAATTGTAGAATTGAGACATCAGTGTAGTTTGGGGCCCTCAGCTCTTCTGCACCCTGAGTTAGAAGCCTTCAGCTCTGCTCAAAGTTTATAGAACCTTCTTGTCAGTTATTTATTTAAGCTGTAACCGATAATTTAGTTTGCGATTTGATTTTTTATGTAGATTCCGGCCTTCAGCCTTACTACATTCTGAGTCTACAGCTTTCAGCTGAGTTCAGACACTATTTGGCACATTGTGGTTGTAAACTTGTAATAAATATTTTGAAGAGAGACCTATGGTCCAAAGTGAATAATTAAAACTTCAATCAGGGGATATTTGCTGACTTTTATTTTTTTATAATAACTTACTTATCAGTTTAACTTTTGGAGTGTGTAGTTAGTGTTGTTAACCCACTGAGGAGTTGTGGGCTAGCTTAAAGAAGTCTTGGGTGCTTGCCAAAACTTCTCTGGCGCCCTTTTTGAAAACTTAATAATAATTCTTTTTTGAAGAATTCACCCCTTCTACGAGTCGATGCTAGTCGACTGGCGAGCACGGGTTGTACCACGTGAGACAACCCGCATATCTATAACGAGCACTGAGAGGGTTAGTAGCGTTTTCTCGTTATAACACTACAACTCAGTTTTATATTTTTGTACTCTCAGTAGTTCAGTAGATGCTTTCAAATATTCTATTTGTGCTTGCATTTTTTCATCTCCAATAGTTCTTGTCAGCGTTGTACAGATCTTTTGATTTTTCTTGCGCCCAAGTGAGTTCTTCGTTGATACAAACGGTGTGGAAAACTTGTAACTGGCAATGTGGGTTTGTAATGAAATTCTGTTGTGTATGGGATCAAGCTCTTCTTCCTCTTCAGAGACATTTGACAGCCCGACCACACTCGGCGACTCCTTATATAAAACGTCCAACACAGCATTGTTTAATTTTGAAATCTTCACTTTGCTAGTTTCAGTACGTCGGCTCCTGTCATACGTATCCTATTATAAAAATTGTAATGGCAGCAAGTGAGAAAAATGAGGACTTGTCACCTTTACATGCTTCTTCCAATTTGCCCATGTCTGCTCCCTCAGTTTTTGTTGCAACTCTCTGGAACCAGAGCAATAAACTTTGCGAAAGGTAACAGATCATCCCAAGCTTTTCTTTTATCTTAGGCTGTTACTTTGTCTGCAAATTTTCTCTCTACTATATGAGCTTTATTTGCTCCAGTAATGCAAGTTTCGGTTCACTAAAATACAAAATGTATTAAGTATTCAGGTATATATCTGTAGAATAGTGAAGACACTCACTTTTATTATTAAAACAGCTTATACCAGTATTGGTTATGATTTGCGTTTCAAATTGACTACTTGTCAGATTGTCAACTTGTCAGTTAGTATGACACACAAATTGAAAGCCTTATGAAACAGATATTCACATCACAGATAACCCATAGATAGATGAGACAATGATTGTGGCGCCATCTATATAGCCTATCGACTAAACGATTGAGTTATGTTAAAAATATCACTGTAATTTTAGGTTTTGGCGGTATATTCAACTTTACTGTATTTTCAATGGAATTGTCTAAGTATGGTGTATACACTAGATATAAATTGAGTGAATGAAAAGACGAGTACTGAGTGTCATTTTATTGAAATTCCAGCTAAGCGCTTTCAGCCAATAGGCCATTCTCAAAGCTGTCGCCAAGAGAAAAATATTCCACAAGTGTCAAAAAACGTCAAACCTTGTAACTGCTACATACAATGAAATAATATGTTTGATGTTACATCATTATCTAAGTAATATTTGTTAAAATTACCCTATAAAGATGGTGTACACACATATCATTTAGTTGATAATTTCAAATTAGACGTTTCGTTAGGTGAATTACAATTGTACACCCTCTTTATAGGGTAATTTTAACAAATTTTACGTAAAATAATGATGTAACCTCTAACATTTTATTTCATAGTATGTAGCAGTTACAGGTTTTGATGTTTTTTAACACCTGTTATATGTTTTTTTCTTGACGACAGCTTTGAGAATGGCCTAATGGCTGAAAACGCTTAGCTGGAATTTTAATAAAATTACACACTTAGTACTCGTCTTTGCATTTACTCAATTTACATTTTAAAATGTCCAAAATTATAGCCTGCTATATTGAATACAATAAAACAATAAAACTTACCATCAATTTTTGTTAATTTCTTCTCATATATGAAGGCAAATCAAACTGTCTCAATAACCTCCGTTCGTCTTTCTCAAATCTAAAGAAACACTGTTTTTGAAAATGAAGGGAACATATCCTCTATCGTTTACTCGTCGACAAATTTAATGATTAATCACCACTGCGTTCCAGCCATATCAATTTTATCTTCCTGTGTTGGAGGAACAAAACTAAAAAGGAATATTTACTTTAGTAGTGCAACAATTTTCAGTTGAGCTAATGTAAAAACCAACCACAATCTCTAAAGTTGTCGATTAAATTAGTAGAAATTCTGTATTTTAAAAAAATAAAGAGAATGGTTGTTAATTGAGAAAGGAAAAATGCTCAAATTTTTTAATAAAACTTATCGAGTACACCACTTATTAGACTCCTTCAGAATACACTTTGACTTGTCTTTCCAATTAATCACAATAAAGCAACGAAACATCAGATAAATATTACACTATAGCAATTAAAAAGTACACCAAAATACCGAAACCTCATAATAACCTCAACACTTGAACTAAGAAACGATAACAGATAAACTGTGGGGACCAGCAGTATGACATCGCGCATACGCAGTAATAAAAATCAAAATTTCATTACTAACGACGATACAGTTTTCGTTAATTTTTTGGAATTATCTACTGATTTTAGTTACTCGACCGGCTCTATAGATGGCACGGTCTGCAGTGTCCCTAGCCCGATTCACATTACTTGTCACGAGTCAACTTTCCACTATCTACTGTTCAACTTGTCAAACTTATGAAATAAGCTCCAGGTATTGTTTACTTAACGTGATTTGTCCAAGTATTCTAGTTTTTTTAAGATTCTTTCAATCTGTTCTCTTCAGTACTTTCAGCCAATATACCCAATATAACGAATAAAAGAAAGAATGTTATATTTTTCCACTGAAAGCAAGTGTGTAGAAAGCCATTGTGACAGACTCTTTGTCAATAATTTGATACTCTACAGTCTTGTTATAATAGTATAAAGCTAAGCAGATGAGCTTTATGATGTTTCTTGAACAAAAATTTTGGTATCTGGGTCGTTGCTCTAAGAACACTTGTCCAAAATGCCTTATTTTAAACCAGTGTTGATATTGTGGAATACAAAAACATAACTTTGAGAAAGTATCATCAATAAATTATGTAGGAGTAACAATATGACAAATAGCAGAAGAGAGGATGGACAAAAGAATTCTAGAAGAATGTCAACCTGAATAATCCGAACAAAATAAAAATATTAATCCCCTTGATAAGAAGAGTGATCACATATGCCATGGAAACCACAGTAATACACAAAAGAGAAGATGAATAATTACAAATGTTCGAGAGACAGATAATTAGAATAATGTTGGGACCAGAACTGACAACAGAAGGACAAGGAAGATCAAAGGAAATCAAAGAAATAATACAAAAACTAGGACAAGAAAACATGATAAGTTACATAAACGCACAAATATTCAACTGGGCTGAACACATAGTAAAAAGAAGATCAACGGATATAATTAGAAAAGTGATACGATAGATTCCACTATGGCCGAGAACAAGAGGAAGAACTGGAGGAACACGATACAGGACGATATGATAGATAATCGTAAACTGCAGCACAAAGTGCCAGAATAGAATGGAATGGAAAAATATAACACCAGCAGCTAGGACCAATGATAGAAAAGAAAAATAAGTTAAAATATGACAAAACGCGGAATGGTCCTCCTCAAAAAGAGCGTTCGGAACAATCCTAATGACTAAACTGCCTGATTATGTTGGTAGATACATGAAAATTATGACGCACAGAAGCATCAAAAGTTATTAGGAGGTGAATACTTATTCCATCTCTCCTAGATACCAAAAGAGAGGTTGGATAGATTGGAGTATTTGCAGGTCTTTATAATTTCAAGGGATCAGGTCAGTTGGAATAAGTTCTCTGCTTAAAGAAGTTTTCCAAATCATCACAAATTTTGACTCTCTCGAAACTGTTACTTCTCTTGCTGCACTGTCTGTCATCTTGTTTTCGATTATGCCCACATGTCAACAGATTTGAATGGAGTTCCGATCAATATCTGGAAAACGCTGTTGGTAACTTGTTATTGTTTTGAGAAGCATTTGTGTAAATTTTTCTGCCGAAATCAGATTTTTGCATGAGATTAAGGTTATCTCAGGGAATCTTCACTTGCTTTTTTTCATTTTGCCTGTTCCTTAATCTGCGAGAAATGAAGAAACGAGTAATAGATATCATATAGTTTGGGTATTTGTTAGAGAGAAGAGGGGCTGGCCCATATCTGATCTATTTAATTTTTTTCAAAGTATCAAGATTTGTACTGTTCTTGTGGATAATTGTGTGAGATTGCTGAAGAAGATTTGCATAAATTATGAATCAAAATCCCACCTAGAAGCGACGCTGCAGCATACACTGTGTATTGAATTTGACCAGAAAGCTTCCAAGGAAATGCCAAGGAGTGTGAATATTTCTCTGTTCTGCTTTGGTATTTGACATGTACACAATGCTACTGCAGTTCACTCCAAGAGTAACGTGTATTCTAAAAGTAGTATTATTTCTTCAGAACTCGATATTTAGAGAGTTGTTTTGGCTAGTTTTAATACGCTCTTTTTAGCTGATTTTCTGTTGAATACGATATTTAATGTCGCCATTGGTTTTGTCTACTGCCGTGTAATTTTTCCAGAGTATTGGATGTAGAGATAGTCAACGTAGAGAGTGAATGTTCAGATTGTTGAATGTAAATAAAAATTTCGGTACTCAAATTCATATCCACAACTTTTAAATCCAATTCTCCGTTTTGTAACTTTTTTTATTTTGATGATTATATGGAAACATTGGATCATATTTATATTACTAGGCATTTCAGTTACGTTTTGATGTTCAAGATTTTAACCGGAATATGCCAAACTAAGATCCTGCAACAGATTCGTTCATCTTTTAGTATAGATGAACTAGCATAATGCAGTGGACTGTTATGTTTGTCGTTCACCGATACACCAAAGGTTGTTGTTGTTATTTACCTTCGATTAAGTTTTTGGAAAGAAAGACCAGTCGTAATTTGTAGTAACGTTTAATGAGAAACACTTGAAGACATATTTACTATTGGTGTTTTGCTTGAGAGATCGTCTTTTTATTAGAAGGGAAAGGAAGTAAAAATGTTCATTTTGGACAGTGAATTACAGAAAATAAAACCATTTGTAATACACATCTGGATGTCGCAAAATATAATTTTCTTCTTTTCATTATATTAAGGTCGACACTTGAGATCTCGACGTCGGGTAACTTTCAAATTGACAATAGTGATAAGTTCGTTCATTGTAACAGAATAGGGGGTGTAATATTACTCTTAATTTAATGTTTTTATTCATTGTCACAAATCCATAAATAGTCTTGGTATGAAGTAAATTATTTACGTCAACCAATATGGATTTGAGAAAGGTCCATAATTCTTTCTCATGAATAGATTTTTAGTCGTCCCTCTGGAGATGATTTCTCTCTTTGGTTCCATATACTTGTCCGATAATAACATATTGAGAGATAAAGTTTTTGTCAATTTGTTTTCGTGATTTATACTGCTAGTCAAATTGCAGCATATACTGCTCGCCAAATCGTAACAGTTCGTATGAAAATTTCTCTGGTGCAAGAAACTCTCATATCCAAGAAATCGAATATAAAGTAGTATCTAATCCAGAGAAATCTACAATATGTGTCACTAGCAAAATGTTCGTGTAGAGAAGCAAGAAACTTGAGTATATGAATATTTGATCAAAGAGACCAACTCAAACGTTTAATGTACATCAAGACGTCGTATCAATTCAATAGTTTCTCTTCTCGGATTGACACTTACCCTTTTTGATCCACAATTATTCTGAGTCCATCTAATAAAAATTCCAAATCCTGGAATAACTTTTGCTTTATTTAACTATCTGCTTATGAAATACAAGTATTAAAACCTCTGCTGACAACACTGTACCCTCAGCTTATCCCTATAGATTTACCTGACTGCCTTCATCATTTCACTTGTCGTCCGTCATCTCAAATACATGACACGTGATGCCCTTTTTGTTAACACCAGCTCGCACGTGCGAAGCTTACTAAATGATGACAGTCGCGGAGAAGGTTGTGTGTCCCGAGCGACTTGACTTTGCAGATATATTTTAGGTGATAAATACGCCGAAAATGAAGGGTCTTGCTATAATGGATGTATTTATGGGGTACGTAAGAGACTTCGTCGTCCCAGTAGATTCGTGTTTCTCAGTTGTATCTACAGTTCGCAATTACATATGTTTTGGAATTGCAGCAAAGACATTCAGTTGTCGCTGATATTTTATTCATTCAAGAACAGTTGTATAACGCAAAAACTAAGTTCTCAGAGAGAAAGTTTTTGTACATTACTTGTAATGATTCAATATTATTCTCTCGATTGCATTTGTTGTTTTACAATAAGTAAATAACATCCAGTCTTCATGAAACTGTAAATTATTACAATAGAATCAATTGCTAAAAATTCATCTTTTAGTTCACTATAAATAGTTCCTAATAGACGGAGAGCTGGATACATAAAAATCTAGTCATCGATACATAGCGGATTCCTACTTTGAAATTATCCTCTTTGTGTAGTACAATTCAAATCGTGTTGTCTGCCAGCGCAGCCCCGTGGCTTAAAGCGTGCCGGACGGTGAATTGAATCATATTTCGATATTAAAATTTTTATAAGATACATGGGTTATAATTATATAGTAAATAATAAAATCTTTTGGAAATGTTTCTAAAAAGTTCTTAAGATGGTTACCAATGACAGAGCCCATGGAATACCCTTAATTTTTCATCTATATAGGTCACCCTCTATTAAAAATTACGAAAGGTCTAATCGAGATGCTTCATTTGCTCATCGTATGTACGTGATTTCAGGTCCAGATCAAATACGAACAGCTGACTTTGTGAAAAAGTTAAGAAATAGCTATTTTAAAGAAGTTCTGGTGAATTTCCCAATTATCCAATGGCTGGCAACAGAATGATACGATACCATTTCTCTTCGTAATAAAAAAGTTTCCCATAACTTCGATCAGTGCTACCAATATGAGGTTGTGAATGGGAGCGTTTCATTTTCAATCAATAATGAAAATACACTTGATTGTCACGAAGAAGCTGATACAAAAAATTATTTACCAAGCAAGTGGTATTGAATCAACAGCTAATATTACAATAAAGTGCTCGGATACAGATATATTAATTATAATATTAGCTAATATAAATCAGGTACATGATGAGAAAGGATTTGGACTCATGCGGGGGTCTGGAACAAGCAACGGAATAATTATTTCGCAAATGAAAGACTCGACCTTTACAAGTACTAAGAAAGAGCGAAGATTTCCAAAAAGCATTCAACGAAATAGGTTAT
Source organism: Galeruca laticollis (assembly GCA_963921935.1). Classification (NCBI taxonomy): domain Eukaryota; kingdom Metazoa; phylum Arthropoda; class Insecta; order Coleoptera; family Chrysomelidae; genus Galeruca; species Galeruca laticollis. Next base: position 114,310,971 of record OY998175.1, on the reverse strand, counting down.
AAGAATTGCTTATCGATAGTGTTTTTTCGGAACTGCATCTGCAATTTTTTCTGAGAACATACAGAGTCAACGATCTTGATGAACCATTTAAAAAAAATTACACAGTTTTGATGCTTCATCATTACCACCCTATTATCAGGAATTTATGCAACATTATCATGATTTCTAGGAATAATACGGAAAAGTTTGATAGTCAACACTTGCCAAGCACGGTGAAGGATGTGATTGGGGAAGAGTCCATTAGCGGTAAAATATTTGACACGTATTATACAATTTCCAGTTTGTTTAAATCCTTAACAATTATATTATGTTCAAGTTGACAGTACGGAAAGCGACTGGAAGGCAGCCTCCGTTTGCGAGAGCAAGGATCTGCAATACGATGAGTGAGATGTCGATAACGAAACCGAATAATATATAAGCTATCGCATTTTCATTCAATAAGGCAGGCAGCCACTGCGAGCGAAACTAAGCTAACCCAGTTATCACACAATATTCATTAGACGTCCACAAGATATCCTTTATGGATATCCTGTATATCCACTGGATATAGATGGATAGCCTGTAGCCATACAATGGATATCCATATGTCCGCCTATATCTAGGATATATGTCTTATCCTATGGAAGTCTTTGAAGGTATCTACTGGATATCTCGTTAATATCCCTTGGATATCCTAAGTTCACATTGGGTATATCCAATTTACGTCCCATGGATATAAATAGGATATTTTATATTCACGTTTGGTATATCCTTCTTCCTCAAACATGAAAATCTGAGAATATATGACTAGTACCTACTGGTGGAAATTCAAAGTGGTCGAACAAAAACAATGCAAACCAAAAAAAAATTATGTCCACAGATCTGGAATAAAATTAATAGAAAATAGTTTATCCAGTCAACCAGTACAAAATATAATAGATACACAGGGTGTATAGTCTAGTATTTGAGTGGACGACTGTAGAATATTGTGGTCCAGTGCAAAAATCCAAATACTCATCGCATATATCTCTTATATTTCGTACTGACTGACCAGCACTATTATTTCCAGTTAATTTTATTTCAAATCTGTGGATATATACAACTTTTGGTAAGCATTGTTTTTATTGGCCATCTTGTATTCCCACCAGCAGGTACTAGTCAGATATTCTTCTGTGAGTAGGAAGGTATAAATGGAATTAAATTTTTCACAATAGTAGTATTATGGAATAGAATGATAGAATAGCAATTTATGTAACAAGTGGTTAACGTTATGGTACTTTTTTTGAACGCTTTTTCACTTTTCTTCACTCTAACCACGAACAACCACTTTTAGCGCTACTAAACGATGAAATACAAGGTACTTTAAAGATGGGGCGTAGAAAAAATACTTTATTTTATATAATATACATATTTGCATATACATCAATAATTCTCCTTCTTCGTCACCCAGCTCATCTACTCTGCACGGTTCCTTCTATAACATTTTCAAGGTCAGCTATATACTGTATACGCCTGAATATAAGATGAGTGTGTAAAACTAGCGTCGATGAGTGTAAAACTTTGTTATCGAGAGTTAAGCTCGATTCGATGAGTGTGTAAAACTCGCGTCGATAAGTGTAAAACTTTGTTATCGAGAGTATTAAACTCGCTTCGATGAGTGTAGATCTAACTATGTTGTTGAGCGTTGAGCTCGATTCGATGAGTGTAAAACTGGCGTCGATAAGTAGTAGACCTGATGAGTGAGAAACTGATTTATTCACGTTGTGAGACGTGTTAAATAGAAATCTGCGAGGGGCGTGTTTACACGTGGATTGGGTTGACCAAACGAAAATAAATATTTCCTATTGGCCAGTATCATTTGACTTGTCGGGTTCCTAGAGAAGAATCAACTATGGGTGCCGCCAATGGATAGTTAAATTCCTATGGAATAGTCCAATAGCAATTGTAACCTCTTTACTCAGAAAGGTAATTCAAAAATGTCTTCCATATCTTCCGACCATCGACCATAAAATTTATGCAGAAGTGACACTGAATTCAGGGTTTTTACAATACAATATATAATAGGGTGAAACGTGACCTTTTTCGAACTTCTTACCTATAGGACAATGCGACAAGATGCCGACTTTCGAGAATGTGCTATTTATATGCCCATACAAACCAATTTACAATTATTGTTGCAAAACGTGATATTTTAAAGGTATTTAACAAAAGTTGAAATAAAATGAAACTATCCTTTGAATTTACAACAATATAAAGATCTTATCAATTCTGCAACATACTTTTACAACGTTATTAACTAAAATGAATTTACGCCTTAAATATATACAATAAAAAAAAGGCGCATACAAATATCTTACATATTAAGGTATCGTAAACAAATAATTTCAAGATTTTACAATCTTGAACAATTCGTTTACAAATCTTCGCTTTGTTTAGCTAAAATGGCCGAAGGTATATTTTAAAGTATGGTAGCTAACTTACTGAAATCTTATCTTAGTTTCCCAGACAGCACACAATATCCACTAGGTATTCAGTGGATAGCCCAATATCCACTGAATATCCAGCCCATGTGAGATATCTAATTGGTATCCACTGAATGTATTTCATAGATATAAAAAAAAAGTTATTTTCTATTTTACCGATAATATATTGAAGAATCACATAAAAAATGATTATTGATATTTATGATTAGTTACTTACATTAAAAGCCTTTTGTATATCTATACAATGTAAAATAGCATATTGTAGAAATGTGAAATAGGTTTTACCTCGGCTGTTACTTTGTTTCATGATAAACTCTGCTGGTGGTTCAGCTGATTTGATTAAAAATTCTTTTGAGCTTAATAATAATAATAATAATGATAATTATAATAATAATAATATTAATAATAATAATTTTAATGATAATAATAATATGGTGTTCAGGGAATGTTTTTATTAGAGGTATGTGCTCGAATACTAGACGCGGGCCAATTTTCAAAATGTTATTTTACAAAAAAAAAGGTTCATCTTATATTCGGGCGTATACAGTATATAGCTGACCTTGAAAATGTTATAGAAGGAACCGTGCAGAGTAGATGAGCTGGGTGACGAAGAAGGAGAATTATTGATGTATATGCAAATATGTATATTATATGAAATAAAATATTTTTTCTACGCCCCATCTTTAAAGTACCTTGTATTTCATCGTTTAGTAGCGTTAAAAGTGGTTGTTTATGGTTAGAGTGGAAAAAAGTGAAAAAGCGTTAAAAAAAGTGCCATAACGTTAACTTTATTTCACGCTTCCCATAAGCTAACACAATGAAACTTGGCTGGGCATCGAGGATGGACTTCTAAGCTACTTGGCTGGGCATAGAGGATGGACTTCTAAGATACTTGGCTAGGCATCGAGGATGAACTTTCATGAAACTTGGAATACGTATAATTTTAATTTACCGAAGGAGCTTAATTAAAATATCCCGAATTTATATTTCAATTTAATTTTTTTGTATAGGGCTGTAGAAAAAATACTTTATTTCATATAATATACATATTTGCATATACATCAATAATTCTCCTTCTTCGTCACCCAGCTCATATACTCTGCACGGTTCATTCTATAACATTTTCAAGGTCAGCTACTATACTGTATACGCCCGAATATAAGATGAACCTTTTTTTTTGTAAAATAACATTTTGAAAATTGGCCCGCGTCTAGTATTCAAGCACATATCTCTAATAAAAACATTCCCTATCACCTGAACACCATATTATTATTATTATTATTATTATTGAGCTCAAAAGAATTTTTAATCAAATCAGCCGAACCACCAGCAGAGTTTATCATGAAACAAAGTAAAAGCCGAGGTAAAACCTATTTCACATTCTTACAACATGCTATTTCACATTGTATAGATATATAAAAGGCTTTTAATGTAAGTAATCAATAATAAATATCAATAAAATATAGGAGACGTAACAATATTCAGATCTAGGGTAAGAATCATATACATACCTTATTTCTTCCCAAATCCAAACTAGCGATAAAAAATAACCAAGCACTTTTGCACGATTGTAAAACTATGATAACCTACAACTTAACAACAAAAACGATGGGGCTAAATCAGACGGTCAAACGGGGTATCGACCAATGAGAGAACAGATACGATCATGTATGGTTGGTATAGTTTTGCGGGTATGTAATATGGAAATACACTGACGTATGCATTATTTTCTATTATAACATTTTTTTGTTGTGTGTTAAGAACACGTTTTATGCCATATTCGTATTGTTGATTGAACTCATCATAGTCTGATAACTCAATTTAGGTAAATTTATCTTTTTTCAATGTCACGTCTTGAATAAAACCAGAAATACATTGAACACAGACAAAAAATGCGACAGAAAATAATAAAAAATATCCAAGGATAATATCAGGAGATTAAGAAATTTATGCATTGAAAGTATTATGTATTAGAACTTCATTCTCAATCATTTTTTATGTGATTCTTCAATATATTATAGGTAAAATAGAAAATAACTTTTTTTTATATCTATGAAATACATTCAGTGGATACCAATTAGATATCTTACATGGGCTGGATATTGAGTGGATATTGGGCTATCCACTGAATACCTAGTGGATATTGTGTGCTCTCTGAAAAACGAAGATAAGATTCCAGTGAATTATCTACCATACTTTAAAATATACCTTCGGCAAAGCGAAGATTTGTAAACGAATTGTTCAAGATTGTAAAATCTTGAAATTTATTGTTTACGATACCTTTAAAATATGTAAGATATATTTGTATGCGTCCTTTTTTTATTGTATATATTTAAGGCGTAAATTCATTTTAGTTAATAACGTTGTAAAAATATGTTGCAGAATTGATAAGATCTTTATATTGTTGTATATTCAAAGGATAGTTTCATTTTATTTAAACTTTTGTTAAATACCTTTAAAATATCACGTTTTGCAACAATAATTGTAAATTGGTTTGTATGGGCATATAAATAGCACATTCTTGAAAGTCGACATCTTGTCGCATTGTCCTATAGTTAAGAAGTTCGGAAAAGGTCACGTTTCACCCTATTATATATTGTATTGTAAAAACCCTGAATTTAGTGTCACTTCTGCATAAATTTTATGGTCGATGGTCGGAAGACATGAAAGACATTTTTGAATTACCTTTCTGAGTAAAGAGCTTACAATTGCTATTGGAGTATTCCATAGGAATTTAACTATCTATTGGCGGCACCCATAGTTGATTCTTGTCTAGGAACCCGATAAGTCAAATGATACTGGCTAATAGGAAATATTTATTTTCGTTTGGTCAACCCAATCCACGTGTAAACACGCCCCTCGCAGATTTCTATTTAACACGTCTCACAACGTGAATAAATCAGTTTCTCACTCATCAGGTCTACTACTTATCGACGCCAGTTTTACACTCATCGAATCGAGCTCAACGCTCAACAACATAGTTAGATCTACACTCATCGAAGCGAGTTTAATACTCTCGATAACAAAGTTTTACACTTATCGACGCGAGTTTTACACACTTATCGTATCGAGCTCAACTCTCGATAACAAAGTTTTACACTCATCGACGCTAGTTTTACACACTCATCGAATCGAAAATTGTTGACGCGGAGAATCGAAACCATCAAACCAGATACTCTTCCAGCTGATTCAAATTTGAATTATGGATATCAGATCTCGTAAGTCGATTTACATTAATCTAATTATGATATTCTCATTTTATTAAAACAAACTTCAGCTATTTTCAAAGTTCAAGTAATTATTGTTACGGTTTAGTTTAATTTATCTATGGTTTATGTAAGTAATGATAAGAGAAATAAAAAAGAAGACTGTTATATGTCAGTGTGTCGTTGAAGAATTAAAATGTTGTTGTTCTAGAAAAATGTAGTATTATTAAAGTAAATTAAGAGTTTATTACTCACTTTTCATAAATAAATGTAACAACTAAAGGATAGCAACGAAATTCTGAAACTGTTAATTTATTATTGTAACAATCATCAATTCACTTTTAATTTTTATGGTCCCAAATAATTCAATTTGTTCCCCAGTTGTATCTAATAAGTACGTACTTATTGTAATTTTTTCAAATTAACATTAATTATCCTTATTTCTTTATTTCACTATAAAAGTAATTGTAAATTCATGAACACTTTCCACAGAAACAATACTCAAACATATACACACATAAAACGTAAAATTAATGAGGCAACTCAATATACACGATCTGATATTTACATATATTGTTTAATAAAATGGGTGGTCGTAGGAAAAATATTGTACATTACTTGTGCGAAAGTGACTTTTCACTCTCGTGGGATTGTCGCACTCGGCTTACGCCTCGTGCAACAATATTTCCCACTCGTGTGAAAAGTGTCACTTTCCGCACTCGTAATGTAATATACTATTTCAATACCCTGTACCTTGAAAACGGATGCCGGCAGTGGCGTGACTACGGGGAAAGATCAGGGGGATAGAACCCCTCAGTACCCTAAAAATGAAAAATAAAAATCTAAAACATAATAACAGCAAGCCTACTTGATTGAAATGTACTAAAAGCTGGAAATTGTAGGCAATAATTTTATAAGAGGAACAAATTAAAAATGCAGTTTTAGCGGCTTAAAATTTAAAAGTTTTTTCCCATACCCAAATCCCCCGGTAGTTCATCCTGTCAGACCTTTATCGTAGGATGCCAGTACTATTTTTTTTACTGAGCAACCCCAACTTATTTTTTCGCGTATAAAAGAGACTTCATTATAACATTGTTTAGACTGTCACAATGAAACATCTTTGAACACTTTTTTCGTAATTTTTTGTCATACAGTTGGCTATCATATGTAGTATGTATTTTTATTTGACATTTGATTTTTACCTTGAAAAAAAATTATAAAATAGTATATTGTGGTTCTAGCTAGAAAATTAATATATTAAATTGTCTCAAAAGTAAATTGGAACAGATTATTTATTACAAAACTTTAATAAATAAAGTTCGCTGACGTTTATTCATCAATTATTTGTAAATTATTTATTTTTATATTGTATAGGATCAATATATAGGTACATAACGTTCGAGTTTTGGGATAAATTACCAGATGTCTATGTGAAGACAGAAATGAGTTTGTATACAATTTTCACAATTATTCGATCATAATATAGGTCAGAAGTCAATAGTGCTGAGTAATACCATCTGTAATCTGACCAATCAGGAATCTGCAGAATTGCCAATTTAAATTAAAATCAATCCTCCTAGTTTAAAAACAGGGATAATGTAATTATATTTAAATTCAAAAAAATCAATAAATGCTAATTATGAAAAATTGTGTGTGAAATTTGTGTCATGATGACTTTTTTTAGTACTTGTGCTTTGCGCAACTCACCGCATCACTGGTTTCACAAATAACTATTGCATTGTTGTACCTATACTAAGTATAAACATGTCGAAATTTCTGCTTTGCCTTATCTTTCTGATGAATTCACAAACTTTTCTTGACTATTATATCATTTGTTTTCATATATTTATAGGCAATCACCCATGCTGTACGAATTAGGTAAATAGAAACAGATTTTGTAATTACTGTTTTACTTACGAAGTATATTTAACATTAAAATTTGATAAAATATTCTAAAAAATAAATATTTCGTATTCAGCTGTTCCTTTTTCCTTAATAATAAATCATATTTGCTGAAACCTCATCTAAAATGGACAAAACAAAAGAGATCACAGCTGGGTTTGCATACGTATATGGCCTACAATATCTCTAATATGATAAGAAAATTTATTCAAAAAGGAAAAGCGACGTCATTAAAAGGATTGAAAAAGAGTCCCGAGAATCCGAACCTTCCAAATCCTTCAGCTGACAAAACCTACATATTTTCCCCGGGCAGATGTTATCACAACGTGTCAGTGCCGCCTGACAATCCTCGGTGTTGCCAATTTGCAAGTTATAGAGAACGTAAAAAGTTTTCTGTATGCAATTAACGAAAAACAAATTTTAGCCACGTTGAAATGAATAATTTTAAATAATCAAAGTAGCTATATTAGGATGTAGTAATAAAACAAGTAACAAATCTTGTATCAAACTTCCTAATATAACTGTTTCAAATGAAATTAACTGTTTCAAGACAATTCAGCAATGCATTGAAAAAATGTTGAAACTTTGAAGAAATTGACAATTGTTTTGATATTGCTATTATCGTCAGAATGACTGAATGTACATTTCATGTGATGCCTACCCGATGTTTAATAATTATTTTTGAACTGACGAAGAAGTGACATACCTTGTGATTGACTTAATATATATATATATATATATATATATATATATATATATATATATATATATATTAATAGAAAAAACAAGAAGATATGATATTCTTCTTACAGTGCCTTATCCGTGATGGGACGTAGGCGACCTCTCACTTCTACCTGTGTTGTGCTCTCCAGTTACCACAGATAGAAGGGACCTACAGTTTAATGACGGATCCGAACGTCTATGTTAAGAGGCTGTACTAGGCTGAATACTGTCGGTGGTTTGCCATTGCCTTCCGACAGGTGGTTTGCCATCGCCTTCCGACAGGTGGTTTGCCATTGCCTTCCGACAGGTGGCTCTCCGTATTTTTAATTATGATGTTAACTAGGCCCGGTTTTGATACCGGAGCCTCTCGGTTAGCAGACAGAGCACCATTCCACTAGACTACGGAGACCATTGATATTACAAATATTAAAGCTTAAATATTATTAGCCCTATGGGGATATCCTCGATATATTTTTCTCATTTGAGATCAGTATAACTGTGCAATGATGTGCAATGAAAACCAGGAAAACTATATCTGCAGATCTTTACAATTATTACTTAAGAAGGCAGTTTAAAAGAATGTAATGCTGTATATTGGGGTCAAACACTTAGAAGCTTTGAAATCAGATACAGTGAACAATACTTAAACGAACGTTTTCCGCATCGATGGATTGGTCGTTGAAGTGAATTTGCTGGCCAAAGAGAGGTCCTGATTTCAATCTCATGGATTTATGGTCGCAAATGAAGGCATTAGTTTGCAAAAAAAATCATTCTCTTCCAGAATTGCGACGGAAAATGGAAGTAGCCGCAAATATTATTAAAAATAATAGAAAAGGGTTATTTGTTACTTACAGATCTTCGCGAAAGCAGATTGTAATGTGTATTGGAGTAAATGGTGGACATTTTAGTCTTATTTCAGAATAACATAGGGCTATTGTAGAGAGTAGCATGACGCGACTTCGGAAAAATTCCAAGTTTTTCGTTTTGGTGCTTCCTGATGCCAAAATAACCCTCCATATAAATATATATATATATATATATATATATATATATATATATATACTTATATATATTTTTATATATTTTTATATGAAACTTTCTTGGATTTCAGTCAAAAAAAAACATTATTAAATGATTAAAATGTCATTTACTAAAATTCTGTCGAACAATGGTGACGTTTCAGTCTTAAATTTAAACCTTTATCAAACTAAAATAAATCGGAATGCATATGGTAAACAAACTATTGGAATACAAGAACAAACTTACCCCAAAGTCTAGTCGGTGAATTTTTATTAAAATCAAACTCAAAAATACGTTCACATCATTATAACACATTAAAATCATTGGATTACAATCCTTTCATTAAGAACACATAATTTAATAACAAAATATTTATATTGGTAAAAATATACTAACATAGTTAGTGACATTGAACTGTATTAATGTGAGACTAATTTTATTGTTTATAGGAGTGGAATATATGCAGTGCTGAGTTTATTTACATCTTTTTTGTCATTTATACAGAACGTCGATTTTTGGATTGCTATCATTTCATGAAACTCTCTTTTTTTCAAATTATTTTCCATTTTTAAAATTTTCGTTTCTGCATAATTAAACTGATGGTTTTTATTCCTTTCATGGTTAGTAAGGGCAGTAGCATTTTTTTATCATACTTATGGCTTTTTAGTCTATTTTCTAGATATTGACTTGTTTGACCGATATAAGTAGCTTCACAGTTGTTACAGGGAATTTCATACACAATATTACTTTTATTTACTTTTGGTGTTGTAGATTTTAGAACAGAAAAATTTTTTGCAAAGACGTTATGCGGTTTATGACATATCTTTATGTTATGCTTCATAAACAAATGCTGGAATTGTTGTGACAATCCATTTATGAAGGGAAGAGAAGTAAAGTGTTTATTGTTTTTTATATTAATATCCTCCTTTTTATTTTCTGAACTGTTGTAAAACTTATGTATCCTGTTTCTGAAAATTGTATCCACCAATTTCGCGGGATAATTATTGCATATTAATGCTTTTTTAGCTTCGATAATGCTTGTTTGTCGAAACTCATCATCAGAGAGTTTGATAGCACGATCTGCAGGGCCCATCATTACAGACTTTTTTTGGGATAAAGGGTGGTTTGATTTAAAATTAATATATCTCGATGACCATGTGGCTTTAGTGTACCATTCTGTTTCAATATTGTTATTTATGTGATGTAAGGTAGTGTCCAAAAAATTAATCTTATTACATTCCTCAAGTTCTATGGTGAATTGCAATTTTTTGTGAAAACTGTTAAAGAGTTTCAACGTGTTTTCTTCCTCATTTCTAGGAATTGCCGTTATGCAATCATCTACATATCTATAAAAAAATGGAATTTCAAAATTGAAATTTTTTATTGTTTGTTCCTCAAGTTCTTCCATAACTATCTGTGCTATTACCCTTGAGATTGATGACCCCACGGCACATCCTTCTATTTGTTTGTACATCTGATTTTCGTATGAAAAGTAAGTGGAATTAAGTGTTAGTTCAAGAGCATATACAAATTCATTTTGAGGAATATCGGTATATTTTTTTATTTCGTTCCATTTTGTTCATCTATTTCTGTGGCTAATGAAATTGGGATATTAGTATATAAAGAGATAACATCCAACGGAATGAGTAAATAGTTGTCAGGGATCTGTACGTTTTTTATTTTTTCTTTGAAATTGAAGGAGTATTTATATATATATATATATATATATATATATATATATATATATATATATATATATATATATATATATATTATATAGTCAGGATTATTTTTTTGGGTTTGTGGCAATGATACCAAGTGTACTCTTTGAAATATTTATTTTACGAGCTTTCGAATACAATCGTATTCATTTTCAAGTACTAAAAATTATAAAATATGGTCAAAAATGAAAATACAGGGTATATAAAAAAAATACTTACATTATTTAACGAGATTGCAGGTAAAGTTGTAACATATATGTATAATAAATTATTATAAAACTTTAAAAAACAATATACAGGGTGTTTTCAAATGACACTTACAACGTTTGCATGTAGAAACCTCTCATAAAATTGGACAATATGATATAGGGATTGAGGGGTCCAACCAATTTACTTTTCGAAATACAGGGTGTTAAAGTTATGAAAAATATAATGTTTTAATTTTATATCTTTAAAATGGATGAATGTATTGATTTGACATTTGGCAGATTGTTTTTAAATGTAAAAGGGCATATTTTGATGGAAAAACATGTTTGAATTCTGGCTCCAGTGATGTACATTTGGAAGAATATGTCACCTTCTCCCTCCCATTTTTTACGCCACTGGAATTTGGAGCTATTTTCATTTGATTTTGTATTCCTCAATAGTTTTCACGTGAAAAATGCATAACCTTCACATATCAGAAAATTTGTAGTTTTCAAGATATTCAATGTTTTTATGAAGTCTGCAAGATCACTTTTTAATAAAAAAATAAAAAAAAAATTCTTGAATGTTTTTTAATAACTACCAAACTACTAATGGTTAGAATATGTAACAGGAACTAATTTGTGAAACAGCAATGCATATAAAACATTGAGAGAGGATTGTTGAAAATACTTTTCCAAACAAAAGAATCAATGACAATAAAAAATAAGATAATTACCAAGTTAAATAATATCCCATTCAAACATAATTTTTAACTAAGCAGCCAACAAATTACGAAAGATGTTCCAAATTTTGTACATTTACACATAATCTGCAACGTATTCTCATTGAAAATCGCATACCTTGGAAATAATGGCGATTGCCGGAAATAATTTCTGTAGCTGCATAGATTCTTGCTATCAGTGCATTCGCCGTATAGTAGGCTATGGATGTCAATAATAAAATGGTAAATGTCATTTTGTTTGAGGTCAAAACATAAATGAATTATTTGTAATTAAATTGGTTTGTGCAACTTTCACACTTTTTGTTATGATGGATTATACTTTTGAAGAAATGGCTGATATGCAACTAATATACGGGGAAGCTAGAAAGAATGGTAGACGTTCCGAGCACTTGTATAGAGAAAGATATCCAAATCAACCTAGATTTCCATGTCACACAACATTTTCTCAAATTGACAGGAGATTGCGAGAATTTGGACAATTCAATCCAAAATTACAAGGTAGTGGTAGAAAACGAACTGTGCAATTAGAGGAGGCTGTTCTAGACCGTATTGAAAATAGACCCGATTTAAGCACTCGCACCATTGGCAAATCTTTAAACATAAGTAACTCAACTGTGTGGAATATTTTGAATGAACAGCAGTTGTATCTTCATAAGTGTACCCAAGTTCAGGCCCTAAAACCAACAGATTGTCGTCAAAGAGTGGAGTTTGCCAATTGGTACACCCAAAAAATAGAAATTTCACCGAATTTGTTCTATTTACTGATGATGCCAAATTCACACGTGAAGGAATTTTTATTTCAAGGAATAGCCACGTGTGAGATGACAAAAATCCATATGTTATTCGACAACGTGGATTTCAGGAAAAATTTTCGCTTAACTTGTGGGCAGGCGTTTTTGGAGATTGTATAGTGGGTCCATATTTATTACCTAATAAACACAATGGTAATATTTATTGTCATTTTTTGAGAGAAACCCTGCCTGATTCATTAAACGACGCTGTACCATTAAATACTAAGGCGAATATGGATAACGTATGGTTTCAGCACGATGGGGCATCTGTGCATTATTCTCTAGCGGCCAGACAACTTATAAACCAACAATACGGAAACAACTGGATAGGCCGAGGTGGACCCAATATATGGTCTGCGAGGTCACCGGATTTAAATCCAATCGATTTCTTTCTGTAGGGTAACATGAAGTCCCTAGTCTACGATACAATAGTACGACCGGAGGAGGAGCTGATAGCAAGAATCCATGCAGCTACAGAAATTATTTCCGGCAATCGCCAGTATTTCCAAGGTATGCGATTTTCAATGAGAAAACGTTGCAGATTATGTGTAAATGTAAATGGACAACATTTTGAACATCTTTTGTAATTTGTTGGCTGCTTAGTTAAAAATTATGTTTGAATGGGATATTATTCAACTTCGACTTTTATTTTTTATTGTCATTGGTTCTTTTGTTAATAAAATCATAAGTTTGGAAACGTATTCTCAACAATCTTCTCTCAATGTTTTATATGCATAGCTGTTTCACAAATTAGTTCCTGTTACATATTCTAACCATTAGTAGTTTGGTAGTTATTTAAAAATATACAAGAAAAATATTTTTTTTCATTTTTTTATTAAAAAGTGATCTTCATAAAAACATTAAATATCTTGAAAACTACAAATTTTTAGATATATCAAGGTTATGCGTTTTTCACGTGAAAACTATTGAGGAATACAAAATCAAATAAAAATAGCTTCAAATGCCAGTGGCGTAAAAAATGGGAGGGAGAAGGTGACATATTCTTCCAAATGTACACCACTGTATCAAGAATTGAAACATGTTTTTCCATTAAAATATGCCCTTTTACATTTAAAAATAATCTGCCAAATGTCAGATGAATATATTCATCCATTTTGAAGTTATCAAATTAAAATATTATATTTTTCATAATTTTAACAGACGTTAAAGAATGACTGACATTTCTAATAACATCACATCACACTTGAATTATATTGACGCTGAAACTGACAATAATCATATGCCAATTCATGTGTCTCTACCATATATTAAATCAGTTACACCAAAAATTTCTGCAATATTCAAAAATCATAATAAGAAAGTTGGTAAGAAGCAACATCTTACTATTAGGTCAATCTTCAGTAAAATAAAAGATAATACTCCTACCAATAAACTGGCTAATATAGTTTATGAGATTCCTTGTGATACTTGTAATAAAAAGTACTATGGTCAATCTAAGAGGTCACTTTCCAACCGAACTACCTCTCACAGGAGTGACAGCAAGTTGTATCCTGACAGATGTGCACTTGCTGAACATGTGTTTTATGAAGGCCATAGCATGAATTATCAATCCGCTAAGGTGTTAACTACAGAAAGGAATTATGAAAAACGTCTGTTTTTAGAAACAGCTTACATCAATCAAGATGTTGATTGTATAAATAAAAAAACAGACCTGAATAATCTTAGTGTAATATACGCATATTTATTAGAATTTGAAAAGCAACATTTGAAAAATTTGAGTACAAATCATATAAGTAACCTATAATAAAATTATTTTTAATATCAAAGTAATACAAATCGTAAAAATTGATATTGACTTGGTAACATTATTTAATACATATATTGTTTTTTGAAGTTTTATAATAATTTTTGGATACTATTTGAAATGATTTATTATACATATACTTTACAACTTTACCTGCAATCTCGTTAAATAATGTAAGTATTCTTTTCATATACCCTTAATTTCAATTTTTGACCACATTTTATAATTTTTAGTACTTGAAAATGAATACGATTGTATTCGAAAGCTCGTAAAATAAATATTTGAAAGAGTACACTTGGTATTATTGCCACAAACCCAAAAAATAATCCTGATTATTAAGTTGGCAAATAATTAATTTAAAATTATATATATATATATATATATATATATATATATATATGTATATATATATATATATATATATATATATATATATATATATATATATGTATATATTATTATTGTGTATTTTTACTATGGGACATTTATTTTTAGATGATTTATCTTTATTGTAATGTATATTTACATTTTTTACTCTACCTTCAGCTAGCTCCTGATGATAATCTGTGAAATTTAATTTTATTCATAATTTATATGATAGTCGGCAGCATGAGACTCCTCCCTTTGAGTTCTGGACGCATATGTATAACTTTGATACACATTTAAATATTGAATTCTGAAATTTTTCTAGTTCGTTCCATTCCTGAATGGAATATATACCTTTGTTTTTATCGTCTCCAAATATTATTATAGAATGAATGAATTAAGCACCATTTTCTAAATTTATTATGAATATTAAATAGAATGATAAAAAATACCAACACTTTAACGAAATGATTTAATAAATTGTTGAGATTATATTCAAATTCTTTCTACATAAATATTCTTTACACCGCTCCTGGATTCTTGACTGGACATGCGCACTGAATGCTTAAAATGACTGCGTCGGCGCATAGGAGAAACAAATCCTCGTATATCGTTTCACAACGACACAAAACGTATGGTTCACAGTCGATGTTGTTTGTATGAATGTTTTTATAAATTTAACGTTCTTAGATTCATTGCAATCATCGATATATTATTGAAAAATTACACTATACATACATATATCTAAATGCGAGTAAAATGAATGATGAATAGTTATACAAATAGTTAAACATGCATTAGAAGAAATAGAAGTGTAATGGTGCTTTACGTGCAATGTAAACAATGATGATGTGAAATAAAATTTTTTTACAAGTAAGTACAAATTATAACTATTATTAAAGTTGCATGATAATCAAAATTACATGGATATCCATTGATATGAAATGATATTCATCATTTTTCATTTTTTTGGCCTTCATTTAGAAATTCTAATTGCATGATACTAATACAAAATACAAGCTTTTTTAGGTTATTATTTGAATATGCGCGCTTCGATCAACGCACAAGGCAGATGTACAAAATAAATTCGTACATCCGATGTACTGCTTCTCTCGGCGTAAATTTTAATCTAGGTGGAAATAATTCAAATTATATGAACCTTAAATCAAAACGGGGAATAAGTTTATATCACCGGAATAAATCTTCTTTCCTAATCAATAATTGTGTAGTATTAACATAATCGTCGAATGGTGCCCACTAAGTATCGCGTCGGCAAAGCAAATCACTTGATACACAACAACAATAGTCAAGTGGGACTCGAACCTCAATCGCCCTCGTCAGGTGCGGAAGGATGCTTCAGATTCAACCACTTTTTGCCCATATTGTTCAGGGAAGGATTTACGTGTTGACTTTATTTATTATTCATGAACTGGAAGTTTGTGTATAGGCTATTTTTATACTCCTATTTATTAAAAATTTTATTCCGAAATCGATTTTACGCAGAAAACTTAATGTCTAGGACAACTATTGTGTATTTTGGAAGAATAAGCAAACAATTTAAGTAGTGATTAACTGAAATTTGAAATGTTCAATTATTGGGAAGAAATGGCTATATTTCATATAAAAATATTATCTCTTATTATAGAGAATAAATAATACATATTATCAGTCTCACATATTCCAAAAAAATTATTTCTCACATTATCATTCATCATGCTCACTTTCCTAATTCGTCAACGCCACAAAATATTTTCATTTGTGGAATCTGCATTTCGCTTTTACTTGAAGTTCGTTAACAACAAGTATAATAATAAATAGTTCCCTATTGGTCCATTCTATGTGGACGTTTTTACTATCAAAGCCTTGTTTTCCGCTTATTTCCAATATGAAATAAATAAGTTGTCGGTCCACCACTGAGATCTTTATATATTATGCTCTGAAGAATTCTCGTAATAGAGCAATTCCATAGAACTGCAATAAACGACTGGCAAAAAACAGGCATGGAGCTTTTGTTATTTGTGTTACTCCAATGTGTCTTTATATGTCTATAAAAGTTACATTAAGTGGTAAATGACGATAAACAGTACCGGCTCAGCCCTCAAACATATAATTATAAAATTATGGAAAAATTTTTTAATGAATCTTGAAGATAATCCAATTTTCAACAACTTTTGTTTTAAACATTTTTTGAAAAAATGTATAGTTTGAGAAAAAACATTTTCTTGAATATGGTCAATTCTTATAACAATAAATTTAAGTCTTACTCTATGGAAGCACAGTATTAATATACATTCCAAATTGTGTTGACACAAAGTTTAATTTTCTATGGAAAAAAATATTTTTAAAATGATAAGTGATATTAGAGAACATAACCTCTTGGTGGCAATTGTTAATGGCATTCTTAGAGAACTGTTTCATTCGTTCCACGTACAAAAAGTATCCTACACGAGTTGAATATTCTCAGTTTTATTCGCAATAACTCTATGCAGAGAAAACATTTATTAAAAAACATTTCACTACAATACCAATCGAACCATGCAATAAGGAGCAAATTATTCTTAAGCTGTTTCTAGAGTAGACAAAATGATGATAAGATTTAAATTTTTACGTCTTACCCTTGCTCTTTGCGAGTCAGTTTCCATGCAGCCGAAAGCTTTTATTGTATAAACATTGAGAACTCAGCTCTCTGAAATATTTTTTGTTTCAGTTCTCCTGAAATAGGAACTGCGATATTTTTTGTTTCATAGTCCATCAAGATTTTGCTCCTTTTTTCTCTCTCAGAGAGATTAGATACTGGTCTATATTTGTACGAAAGAATGGAGACAAAAGGACCTCTGCGTAGATATCCCAGTCTTTTTCGTTTTAATGAGTAGTGCCTACTGAAAGCCACCGCCTTCTTATGTATGACGTTTTTTAATTAAACGAAATGGCCTAATGTTCCTGACAAGGAAACATGACTAAAAGCAGCTGTCACTAAAAGAAGCGTGGAATAAGTAATATGTTCGTGAAGAATAGATTTCAAGGTGATTTTATCACACCAGTTTGAAGACAATGAACAAGTTGCTTTGATTGGATTATTTTCACAATATCAGTTCAATTACAAATAATAGGATGAAAATTACATTTATCCATATATAATAAAATTTACTTATGTTTAATATATGTATATACGGGAAGTAATAATGGAGTGATTCTGACGTTTCCAGTGAATCTTCACGTTTCATAGGAGTTAAAAAACCTTTTTTTAACATGTCGGTCGGTCTGACGTTCAACCGGTCTGTCGATCAGTCGGTCTGTACGCCGGTCGGTCTGTACGCCGGTCGGTCTGTACGCCGGTCGGTCTGTCCGCCTTTTAGCATGATAACTCAAAAACGCGACCGTATTTTATAATGAAATTAATATGAACATTCAGAACGTAAAAACTGAGGCTAAATATATGTGTATATATATACACATTAAAAAAACCACAATCAGAATTAGAATTCATATAAAATCATTTGTTTAATATAATAAAAAGAGTAACAATAAATATTGAGAAATTACCTTAATTATTTTCTTAAAATATGTGAACGCCTAACAAGTATTGAAGAAAACATTAAATCTGCCTAATATGGATATTTGTTTGTCACTAAGGAATCAGCTGTTTATCTGAAAATAAACAAGCTTTAGTTATAAAGTTTAATACAACTATCAGTTGAATAGTAATAATAATATTCATATTTGTTATAAAGAATTAGTCAAATTAAAAATATAAATATAAGATGACATAACTCTAATGATATGTCAAAATTTGGTATCAATTTCATAGAATAGCAAAAGAAAAGGGAATAGATCATAAGATGGGGATAGATATATGTCAATGTTTGAAACTATAACATTTGGACAGTATTAAATAAAGAAACCAAGATATGTATATCAGATAGAAGGATTTATGTTATGAACTTAAATACTATTCCAAAGTTATCACAAGTAGAAAAATAATAATTTACATTGTAATATAAAAGTATTGACCATGAATTTCACCAATTGTTAAAAGACTTATTTCATTAAAATTAGTGTATAATAAAGAAAAAACACAGACTTCTTTAAGTGAAATTCACAATCATATGTGTTTCAAAACGTTCATGAAGTGTAATAAAAGTGAATAGAACTCTATAGCTCAAGAAAGAAAAGAATTGGTTGTAATATCACAGTACAATTTTGTTAAATTATAAGGAAACGAAACTTTGTTTGGAACAGTGAGCTGAGAAACAAATAGTTTATTTATTAAAAAATTGACGATCGAGGGGAAGCGTTGGTACATTGAGCTTGGCGTCGTAGGAGAGGAGGTTGTAAGTTTTGCAACAAATTTTAAGCTAAATTGCAACAAATACGTATTAAAGTTAAAAATTCATAATCTATATTAAACAACAAATACTTACGTATGTGGATATCCAGTTTTGCTTGAGAATACCCAAGATTTTTCCGAAAATATGCAGCGTGGTCTCCAATAGGCGTATTCCTGTTACCAGATGTGGTCAAATCCAGAATCCAGACTTCAGGTCAGTGTTCTCATATATTATTGGCCAATAATAACAAACTAATTTAAATTCAGTGACTATTTCCATTTGTAAATAATTATGCATCCTATTCAGGGATGAATCCAATTTAATAAAATGTGCGATTGTTAAAAAAAATAATGAAATTTAGTTTAAGATAAATATGAAGTAATTCCAATTAAAGTTAGCTAACTTTATTATTATTATTCAAATTATGGGCGCCGGAATTGGTATGGTCATAAACGAATACCAATTCAATTCAAAATCTTTGTTAGCTCAAAAATAATTCTTCTCTTTATTATTAGTACCTCGGGGATGTGTTCGGCACTGAACGCTCGTCAGCAACAGGAAACCTATAGGTAGATATATTAGAGAAATACGCAAGAAATCATAGACAAAACATTTAATACAGCAATAAATTTCAAATAGTTATTAATACTTTATAACGAAATTGTAAATATCATACAAGTCTCATAACAAGAAATCGTGAAAAATCTTTATATCAATTTAAATATAGTTCTTCAACGAAATTGTATTCAAGTTTAACAACAAGTAAACTTAAATGAAAAATACGTACATTTTAATATTTCGGAACCATGATCATGTTACCGTATCAATCCCAACTCTAGTCGTTCGAATCTTCCGTCCGCGTGATTTTATGAATAGTAGAAATGAATTATGTGGTAACAATGTGTGTTGTGTTAGAAATATAACTTGTTATTGAAAAGAGAGACACTTGGTGAGTCATAATTTATTGATTTTATCGAGTGTGTGATGTCCGTAATTCAGTGGAGATTGATTATCTAATATCTAGTTACTATATAAGATTTAATCTCAGTAATAACTATTATCTCTAACCTAACATTTAGAAAGTTAATTTCATTATCGTTTCCAGAAAAGATTCATATGTACATGAAGGTAAAAGTTCTCTATTGGTTTCTTATCGTCTCAGGAGATTATACGAAAATCGTTCGTAGTTGTGATGAAATGAATGTTCAACTCAGGATTGTGTAACATGTCGCTGAGACATGTTACTATTTTCATCAATTATTTTGGAGCGTTACTTATTCGTCGGCTACTCCCACCTCTAATTCCTATTGTTTCGAATATTAGGAACGAATCGGTGATAGTTTTTACCATCATTAAATGGCTATTTAAAACTACGATTCAAGGAACCGGTTTATTCATTTCTTCGCTGAAAAGTTGTTCAGCAGTCTCTGTTAAATATCATTTTGTGTGTGATTTCTAATTTTCTTCGCTGGTAAGGTATCTATATATTTTAAAATTGTATGTGTGTGCTTACAAATCATTCTATTTGGATTTTTCTATTTAGTTAAAATATTTCGTTTTTAATAAAAAAACATTGTTTTTGTTATGGCGTTTTCCTTTTTGTCTTCGCCGGTATTATCTTTCTTTAAAAAAATCTGGTGGCGCCCTAAGTTATTTTATGAAGCGAATTTATAACTGATTCTCTATATGGTTATTTTCCACCGATTTAAATTTGCTTTTTAAGATTATTTTGGGAACAGGACGGATAAGAATGAACAGTTTTCAGTGGTTTTATTTTGAAAATTAAATTCAAATTTTTGTATGTATTGGAGTATAAGCTCCTATCTGTTCATTTTATTTCTCCTTTCCAATTTCAATTTTCTACTGAATCTCCTGTTTTTTTATTTCTTTCCCTACAGCTCTGCAGCCTTTAAGGACCGTCTACAGACTGTACTTTAAGGACCGCTTTAGACTGTACTTTAAGGACCGTCTACAGACCTTGTACCGACCTCTACAGACCTCGAATACTGCTGCGAGCTGTACTTCCCGAGGTTTCCCAAGATAAGTCTTTAACTTATTTTTGGCATATATAAAACATTGAGTTGGACATTTTTATTATATAACTGATATTTATTCGTATTTGTATTGAGAATATACGGTTTATGTAAATTTATTATAGTGTGTCAAATAAATCAATTTGTCCCGAAATTATGTTTGTTGATTCACCTTATCCCAATTGAGGTAATAAAAAATAGTGTAACTAAGGCCGAATTCACTACCTGAGCAGAGTCCCAAGGTCGGGTACTTAGGTTGTGACAATTGGGAAACAATAAAAATGCGGATTGTTTTCCTGGATTGTTCCACAATAACAGCAGTAATAAAATGATGACCAGCAAATTTATTAAATAAGGTAAATTATTCTGGCTTACAAAATTCTTGTAGTTAACACTAAACTCTCGTTTTTTCCACTTATATGCTTTAAACGCGTGATATTATTATTAATTTACTTTTTCATGAGTTGTTTGAGACTTTTAATTGGGGTTTGTTAATCTTATTATAGTTATTTTACTTTGAAATGATATTTATTGGAGAGTATAATTTTACGTGGCCATTGCCCTTTCACACACGCGACGGTTCTTCCAAGCCAACAATCAACAACGTTCAATTTTTCTTGATTTTGTTTTATTGTTTTTTTGTTGTTAGGATAAATAAAATGTTTTTTCTCAAATCAAATTTATTTCGATATTTCAGCTGCGTTCTATTAAGTTTCGTAACCGCACTGTTGTCACTCTTAACTACACTTATCGAACTATCGATGAACGTCAATTTCCGTATAAAATATTTTCATTTGACATTATCTTAAAATTTGATCTAAATGTTTATACAATATACAAGGTTCATTCAAAAATAACAAGTAAAATTATGGAATTTTGTTTCAGAATTCATCATGTTGTATATACAGGGTTTTTTAAAATATATATCAGAAATATAATTATTGAAATTTACTCGTAATGTTTTCTATCCTTTTCTAAATGAAATAGATGTCTCATAAATGACTTTAAAACGTATATAATGTGTAAGTTAGTTTATTTATTGACATGTTTAGATTATATACATCCAGGTAGCGTGTCGTTATTAGAATTGTTTATTGATTTTTATTGGAAATTAGTATTATTCAAGCAATCTTATTAATTTATTTTCCCCGTAGCCATATTTCACTTTAATATATATATATATATATATATATATATATATATATATATATATATATATATATACTGTTGCAGGCTAATGTGGACTCCGTTATACCTGTAGTCCAATTTGGGCTCCTAGCGTATATTTCATGTATACCACTATATAAGTTGACGTCTTAGTGGGATCCGTTATATGTAGCGGTTACAGTAGGCTCCGTTGGTGTATATTTCCATACTTCAAAAGCAAGGTAGGCTCCGTATATGATGCATTTCAGGTAATATGGACTCCTTGCGGCGTTGCCACATATACTATCGGCCAGTTAATACATACAATCAAAAGAATAATTGCCAGTTCGGTATTGACATTGTATAAAACGATTGCAATCGACGTTCTTCGTAAGAAATTTTTATCTGAGACTGAAATTGTTAATTTGAAACAACAACTATGAGAAATAAAAATTATAAATTACAAACAATTGACTTATATTAAACTGAGATTGTTTATAACATGAAAGAACGAATACGTAATAATACCTATAAATTATCATATTTGCATATCATATAAAAACCTGTTGACAAAAATAAGCTCAATAGTCGAGCTTATATTATATATTTTTATGGAAATATACATTTATATTTTTGACTGATGCATTTACAAGAATATGCTACCTTCTCCCTCCCATTTTATGCACACCTAATTTATTTTGTATTAATAGTTGATCCGAATAAGGACCCTACAATTTTTATGGAAAGTGGCGACTGGTATCTTTCTTTGAAAACTTGATATGCATTTGTACTCGATCCAGTTACTTAAATTGCTGATAGGCTCAGCTCAATTCTGGTTAATGTTTGTAAGTTTTTGTTACTAGTTTTGGTACTCAATGAAAGTGTTGAATTCTTAAGATTTTCCTATGATCAGTTTTTGAAATATACATTTTTAAAGTCATGAACAATTAAGATTCTGTTATGATAATTCCCAGTGTAATACAATATAGAAAATATATTTTAGATGCAGTTTTTGTAGATCGCACAATAATATAAAAATATGCTTATTTATACAGAGTGTTCTTAAATAAATCGACTAGGTAAGTAATTAATGAGTATTTTTAAATTAACATGCTCAACACATAACAGAGGATTTTTTTCTGAAGTGATATTCAGTGATTCAAATCCATTATTTAATCAATTAAACGCTTTTTCAAATTGCTTTCGTTGTACGAGTGATCAACAGTGAAATAAATAAATTCTCAATAGCTCCTGTGTCAAAAACTAAAACATTTAAGAATTGGTGGCTAAAATCGTAAATGAAAAACCCGGCAAAATTGCTTTACACATAGGTAGGCTATTGAATATCACTTATATAGTATATGAAAATTAAAAAGCTACCATACGTGTTTAGTATGTTATTTTAAAAATATCCCTCAAATATATGCCTCTTTTTATTTATATATACAGTTGTATAATATAAAAGAAATTAAGTATATTATCTATTTTGTATTACATGGTAATTTTTGACGCAAACAAAATCCTGATTGGCACTAACTTTAAAAACGTATATCTATCTCTAACAAGTACCAAAACTAACAGTAATAACACAAAAATGCAGAAATATACCGACGATATTTCTAAATATAGGATCATTTATAATAAAATTGCAATTTCGGAATATTTACCGTCCTTTATTTTTTGTCTCACACTGTATGAAATAGTATTGCAGACAATAGCAAAAAATAAGAACTACTAAGAATTTCATTTCAAATATTTTTTCACTAACCCTATAACTATCTATATTTTTGGGTCGAAAATCAGTCTAAAACTAATGCCGAATGAGTAAGGATTAAACAGCCCTGCAAAATATTAATAATAAAAAGTCTTACCAAAA
Organism: Galeruca laticollis; assembly: GCA_963921935.1. Taxonomy (NCBI): domain Eukaryota; kingdom Metazoa; phylum Arthropoda; class Insecta; order Coleoptera; family Chrysomelidae; genus Galeruca; species Galeruca laticollis. The sequence continues at coordinate 114,286,704 of OY998175.1, read as the reverse complement.
CGAAATAGTACTTTCGATAAACCGCTACATTCCAACTTTAACGGCTTGTATCGTACAAATTGTTAGGTCTATTTTAGCAATGAGAGAATTACATCACCTGTCAGTGTGTTTAGTACTCCGCTCAGTCTTAGAGGATCATGTAGGCATAACCGTTTCACCTTCGCTTTGTGATCTTAAAGGTTTTTTGGGATCCGGATTCGAAGGACATTTTTTTACGTGCCGCCTTAAAGACTTATTGGCATAATATCCTTTGCAAAATTTACAAGAAATACTACGGTTCACATTGCTTTTCTTGTTCTCGCTAATCGGAATTATATCATTACAAAATTTCAATGACGTCGAATTTGATCCAAAGCGTGTTTTCGTTCGTAGTTTTGAGCCCTTGTGTAAAGATAAAAAACTTTGAACATCAAATTCATCGGAATGATGACGCACCAAAATTCTGAACATCTTGTTTACAATATGGGGAATCATGTGATCGTCGCTTTTTCTTAGATATTCTTGGCAATTCTTGAACATCAGAACCAAGAGGTTTGGATTTTTCTGTTGATTTATCCAATGCTGTATGTTTTACTTGTTTAAGTGATGAATTATATTCGGATATTAAAGAGCATACTGTATCAAGTTCAAATGAAAACGGCATCTGTTCTAGATGTGAATCATTATTTTTTTAAAACGTAGAATCTCCCAGTGTTAAATCACGTGTTACGATTTCATTTTTGGAATTGTAGTGGAAATCCAAGGAAGAGTTTTGTAAAACGGCATAGCTTGTCAACGGCACTTTATTTTGTGGGATCGTGATACGCTCTGATGAGTCAAAAAGATTGTTTTCTCTGTTTCCAATAAATTATTTTATTGGAAAAAAACTTTCCTCGGATGGTAAATATTCAGAACCAGATGTTTCCGTGATACTGAGACATTGTCCAGTGCTAACAATCAATGTCTTTTATGAAATTTGACAATTTAAATCATTTATGAAAATAATACAATATCAAACTTTTGTCAAAACTACCAATTTTATGTTTTATGTCAAATGAGTTTCCATTTTTAAATTTTATGAATTTTAAGGATTGTTTCAATATTCACACTTCTTGTCAGTACACGAGATTAATTACTCATAATTAATCTGCACAACTTTAGGCGGTGTGCAAATTTAAATGATGCCTGCTGTATTCTGTAAGCAGATAACCCATGACTCTACATTTCAAAATTAAAAAAGTATATTTAAAGTACCCGCTAGAGGATGTAGTCGCATACGGAATAAAAAGTATTCGAAAACTAAAACCCGACTAATGAAAAAAGTATGAAACAAGAAAATATTCTCATCTATAATAGTTATGAACAAACTGTTCAATATTTATCTGCTATTAAGTAAACAGCTTACCCCTAATATATTATGATTTATTTGATACATACTAATAGTTATGTTGCAGTCCACTTCGCTATTCCAAATGAAACACCCAGTATATTTTCAACTTTCTAAATTGCTGATATAATTATCAACAACTTATTATGACAAACTAATATACTTTAGTCTCATGGCGAGATGATAATTATTTTATTACGGACATTTCCGTTTGACTGTTATTTATAAACTATAAATTTGATGATAAATTATAATTACTGAATTTCCACCACCTACATCGGTCACTGTAAGGTAACTCAATAATATCCCAGAAAAACGTGTTCCATTTTTTATACAGGGTGAAGAATAATTAACGTGAATTTTGGATAATGAATAATAGTAATAACTGTATGTTTTTAAATGGCAAACATATTTTTTGTCGCCTCAATTCTATATTAGATTTCAACCATATATTCTTAACATTTCCCTATGCCTGAATGTAATGATTCTTCGAAGTACCTTTTATTGTACCGCTTTGTTGCGCTTAAGACGGATGTTTATGGTTATTCTGTACAATGATATTTCACAGTTCAATTTTCTTCACAAAGTGTTTCAGACCAGAAAAAATTAATATCTCGCAAGCTTATTAATTGTTTTCACTAAAATCATTTCATTTGAGATATGAAATAGTGTACATACTCGTATACATAATTTCCTCCACATTAAATTATTTTGACGACAAAGAAAAACAACACAGGAAAAGAAGATTTAAGCATGTGTTTGAATAATTGTAGACTTTTTTAGTATCTACAATTATTCCACTGGATAGTTTTTCGTACGACTTTACCTTTCACTGTAAATAGCAGGAATACCATTTTTCATTCCTTTCCAACCGCATACATCAACCCTTAAACCACCATATTTTTCAGGGTTATCATAAACCTTTTTATCATTCTCACTTATAAAAGTTCAGGTGTAACAGTTTTTCATTATTTTTACTAAATTAGTTATTCCGATCGTTCTAGGTAATTGAAGCTACATAAACTAAATACAAGCAAACACAGAACCTCTCACATCTACGTAAAAACGTCAGATTTAACATAATTTAGTAGAATTTTGACGTTATCGTAAAAATGGTGTTTTTCACTTGTACAACAGTCATATTTATACAGAGGGGTTCATTAACAATTGTCCATATAGTAACTGGAGAAACCTTAGCACAAAATATGAAGATTCGAGAACACTTCAGTAAAATATTCCTTCTTACTGAGATCTAGGGTGTTATATAATAATTATTTGAAATTATTGTAGTCCATTGTTTTTACACCTTCCACTTTTTATATATTAGGATACTTCAATTAGTGGTAAAATATAATTTTCCTCTATCACTAGAGGCATGCGGTAGGGATTAATACTTCTTTTCCCCCTACAATCTACGCCACTATCGTAAAAATGATTTCAGCATGTTTTCTCGATACTTCGTTACTTTCCACGTAAATATTAACCTCCTGTTTCTATGCGATACAGTACGAAGTTTTCAAGTTATTCGAGATTAAATGGAATGTTTATAATACCTAATTTTATTTTATCTCTTATTTCGCACTAGTCAACACTATTTTGCTAATTTGGTTATGAAATTTATAAGTTTTAGTTGATTCCATCTCAAATGATCTTTTCATATTGATGTTTATCAAATTTTCATTCTAAGAAGATATACATTAAAAACTATTATTTTTATTCTATCCCACTGGACGCCTCTGGTTATAGCGGGAATATGTTACCACTAAATGCATATGTGAATGGTTTGCCAAGTACGCACAAAGATATTGGAAGGTGTCAAAACAACGGGATTAAATCGTTTTATAATATTTATAATAAAACTTTCTGGGTATCGGTAAGGAGGTATAGGTACCTCCAGTTACCATGTGATCAATTCTAAATGGAACACCCCATAAAAAGCATATACAGATGCAACATAATTTGTTAAAAGTATCTCGTGCTTGTAAGAAAAATTGAAATTCTGTTTCACTTAATCACTATTGAAATTAAAGACTTTGTTAAACCTTTTGAAATGAAATGATGAAATTGTTGGATATCTCCGTAAAGAGATTTGAAACTATCCGATTTGTTAATCATTTGGTTAAAAATTCAACCAATTTAGTTAAATTCTATTGAAATAAACGGGTTATAATCATTCATTTATTTTGTCCTTATGTACACCAATTATTTGAGGATTTTTTATTCAAAATAATTTAGAATTGATTGATGATAACAAAAGAGGTATTGTTGATATTCCATAATACATAATACTTTAATTTAAATCCAATTTTCAGTGATTTCTCTATCAACGATTATCGGTTCTTCTGATACAGCCAGCCGTCCTACTCGATATGGAAAAGTTTTAAGAAGTAAAATATTTTGTTTTCCATTGGATATTTTATCAATGTATTTAATTCTGACCAGCTTTGTAATAGCAGATTTTATATGGTAATTCAATCTTCCACAAAAATAATACTTTTTCAAAAACATTGTGGATGTGTTATATGATGGCTTTTGTTTAGATTGGAAACAATGTGAAAATGTTTCAGAAAAATTGACTCATTTTCTAAAAGTAATAATATAAACATTATTTGTCATCACACACTTTGTAAAAATACTTACAATCTGGAACCCGATTTAAAGCCAAATTTATTATTCTCTTAAATTGAAATGTCATCGTGGACATTCTCATACAATACAGATAACAATTATACAATAATTGTTTCTAACCACGTGCCTTGTACAGTACATGTTTGTACTCCACTGGAGCCCGAAATAACTGCTATATATACTGAAAAGATATCGCGCTGTTTTATGCAAAGAGGCGTCCATTTTTTAGGACTTTGGTATGTTATATTTACCCTAGTTTGCTAGATGTGGAGTAGTAAAGTTAAAAAAAGTACACAGTTTTGGAGTTTCTCAAACTTACGAGCTGAACTAAATTTATGTTGCGCATACACTACTACATGTGTGGATATGTATAATTGCAAAAATTTATTTAACTTCACAATAATATATAATAATAAAATTCCACTATGTTTCGTTTTAAATATTGAATTTGTTTGAATTGAAAAAATTAACGAATCTTTTGCAGCAAGATTAGTTACATATCAGCATAATATTTAATTTGACGATCTACGTCAACGAAGTCGCGGGTACAAGCTAATGAGTCTACATATTTGTGCTGCTTCCCTTATGTTCGGCAGGGTAACATCCATTTCACCGTCTGATTCATTTTTCATATTAAACTTTTTGGTAATTTTAATTCAGTATAATAATTAAAATACTAGCTATCAGCTGTATTGTAGTCGCTGGAACTCGCCCTGCAACGGCCTGTCTGGGATTTGTTGATTATCAATACTTATTATTGACTAGTGAATAATGAACGTCATCATTCTTAGGAAGCTCCACACGTAAAATGTAAACTTTATCAATTATTAACAGCCGTGGACAAATTTTGTTATGACATGACAATTTAATTACTGCCAAAATTGTCAGAATCATTTGAAGTTATATTCAACGTTTCCAAATGAAAGTTACTATTTCTGTAGTCGCTAATAGTTGCTATTAATTATTACCGATTGGTTTGTTTTAAAATTTATGAAATTTCATTGGTCAATGGAATATTATATTAATAGTCAATTTATCAAAGCCCTCGAGCGGAAGCTCTCGATTTTTAATTAGATTAGTAATCTCAAAATTATGTCGAATCAACAAAAACAGAAGAGTGTTTATCAAGATCATGCTATAATTTGGATACTTAGCTTAAGAAATAAATAATTTGTTCTTAGTATTTCCTATTTTAAGAATCAGTGTAGCGAAGCATGATAAGTTTTTAGCTCTAAAAATATACTGGGGTTGAACAAGTATAATGTTTGTTATGGTATTTATAAACAACTTGAGTTTTTGTTGTGTTTGGACACTTAAAATTCTCATAATTTCATGACGCCAACTTAAAATGCAAGTATTAAAATTATATGAAGAAAACGAAAATCGTGTAAAAGAATTTTGATGTTTACATCGTATGTGTACAAGAAATAAAAGCTAGAATTGGAAAAAAACTCTAGCTCAGTTGGGATGCAAATTAGATATATTTAGTAAATAATTTTTGGTATCGTGTATGTATGAATGTTTACTGGGGTGATATTCACTGAGACCTAAGAGATCTATTGTGCCTCCTTTTTTCTACTTAGTTCCTGAGGAAAGTCTGAGCAACTAGAGTATTTCCTTTAGTTCTATTTCCTCGAAAATATTTAGGATATCCGAAGGCTTCAGCTTAGGTAATTGTCCCTCTTCATTGGTATAGTCTAACAGTCTCTATATGTAATTAACGTAATATTTGGTTATATTCATTCACTCTATCTTGCCATAAAATTAAAGCCGGTAGATATAATCTATAAACATAATGAAAAAAACGAAAATATATATGCCTAATTGAACTCAAACCTAAATAGTAACAAAAAGGCAATAAAATGAACATCGTGATTAATCAGCCATTTTATAATTCAAGAAGAACTTATCTATCAAATCAGTAAAATTATAATCCGAAAAAGTAGATTATTAATTTCACACTTTCTATTTACAATATAATAAAAATGGTTGTCACCTCGAGTCAATAAGATATACAATGTAAATGAAACGTTTTGAATATTTTTATTAAAATTACTTTCAAGATTCAAAATGACAGAGTTATGTTATCTAAATGAATTAAAATAATTAAAATTTGCATTCATATCTAAAACAAAAAACAGCCAACTCCAAAGCTCCCGTTACCGAATCGTTGAAGATGTCAAATTACTTGTGAGCCCTTGCATGGTGTACGTATCTCATTCCTAAATATATATTTAAAAATAGACTCATAGCTTTGATTTTCTTGAATAATACTTTAACTGTAACAAGAAATAACCGATGATGTAAGTCTTTACCAATTTAGTATAATAATACTAGAAGGAGCTCACTCTGACCGCTACAGTGATGTGGTACTCAACTGCAGTGGTGCCAAAGTTATCGGATCCTTGTTTGACCTAGAAATATAACATAAAATGTATATCAAGTTTTCAACATATCGCCATCTAGAAATATACACGCGCACTACAAAAATATACAAATTCACGAAAACGGCCAAAATTAGCTCCTTCTAAAAACTATGCCAAATCAATCTAGACATAAATATAAGGTAGTTGATGCTTTTTTTAGGACTTGGTAAACTGGGCTCCGTATATCGGAGCCCATTTTACCGCGGAGCTCACTTATACCTCAGATTTAACATGGGAGGAGCCCACCTTGTATGTTAACTAAATATATATATATATATATATATAAATATATATATTAGACTAAATTTGTATTATATTATATTTTTATTTACTTTTATTTATATTTAGAATGTACATGTTTATAATTTAGATTTTTTGTTTAGTTTGGCTAGCTCAGTTGGTTATTGTTATTTTGTTCAGTAATTTATTTTAATTTGTTTATTCGGGAGCATGAAATCCTTTTTCTCTTTGAGTCCTGGCATTTTATATTGTTGTAATTGTTTAAATAAAAAGAAAACACATTATTTGAAATAGATTTAATTTTCAATGCAGTATTTATATTTGATAAAAATAATATGCGACGCCAATGGTTATATAGTACCTACTTATTTATTTTAATTATTTCATCAATGCACATGCGTGAAAAACTAGTCATGCGCTTTAACATAAAACGAGCAATTCTGATACGTAAGAAGCATCTATTCATATTAAACACAGTTTGTTGACGATGCAAACAAATGAATGGTTCAAACACATAAAAGAATTTATATATAAATCATAGTTATATATGATACAAATTGCTGTGGAAATAAAATTGTTATATACATGGATAGAAAAATAGAAATTATATACAGATGGAAATAGTTATTACATTATGAAACTTCAATCACCAGATTTATGCGATTACAAAATGGCGTAAGTAAATATTTTAATTTATTGAAAATTCGGACTTTTATTAAATTTAACGATTTATGCAATGAACTCACTATACAAAGTCTGTTTCTTTCTTTTTCAGATCGATCATATTTGCAAAAGTTTATCAATTTATGAAATTAAGTACTTAATTGGGTATTTTGAGTTTTTACACTGATTATTGGCCAATTTTAAAACACTGACCTGTTGCTCTTGAATTGGGATGAAAGTCTCTGGATCCCAGGAACACTCCGCTGAAGCTCCAAAAAACCAAAATTGATGAAAATTTCACAGATTCTTGCCGAAAAACTTGATACAATTGACTGTGAGTATTACTAATATTGTATTTAATAATACTTTATAGATTTAAATGTCTTAAACCGGGAATATCTTGAAATTTCAGGAACACCATCACACACACTCCTCGCTTCTTGAGACCAGCTTCCCTTCTTTTCTTAAGCGTCTCCCCGATTCTCTACTTTTTTCAACAAACAGTCTTTTGTTCTTTTTCAGGTCACTATTCCAAAGTTTATTTATTGATTCACAATTTGTTCTGTCATATTTTATAACCAATAAAATATTGTCTTTTGCAATCAGATTAATTGAAAGTTCTTTCACTTATTAAAAACTTCATACATACACTCTTTTACATTATTAGTTCATTTATAGAGTTCCTATGAGTTTTTTTCATCATACAAATAAATTAAAATTGGTTATACATAGATACATTTACATGGTACAACATTCAATATTGTTATTGATAGTATATCCTTGTTACACTCATATTAATTATAAATATAAATTCTCTTATGTTATTTGTCTAAACTCTTTGCATTATATTATTTATAATAAACTTTAACAAATTACTATTTATTGATTCTATGTTTATTTTATTTACCATATATCATTTGTCTATATGTCATTATTTGTTTATCTATGAAATCTATTGAATTATATTCTATTCAATATTTGTATTTGTTTTTCATTCTTAAATTAATGATTATAATGAATTAACTATAATAATATTTGTTTTCATTTCAGATGAACAGCTGATTATGATATGGAAATTATTCTTCGTCTTAGGCAACTTTATTTACATCATTACATTGGTTAGGCAATATCTATATTTTATGTTATTATTGAGGTAATTCCTTATTTATTATATTGTTTTAGGCTATTATTTAATATATCTTTATTTGATATGTTGTTTAAATTAAGAAAAGTGTTTCCTTTTTACTTGTTTTCTTAAATTATATTATTTCCATATATATTTCATACTAGCAACATATTTTTATGATACTAATTCTCTTATTATCTATGATATCTGGTTCAATTCCCCTCAAATTTAAATTTAAATGATATCCATACCCTGGATATTTATTTAAATTTCAATTTTCTTATTATAAATGATTGATTTTATTTTATTCAAAAAAAAATTCAACAACTTTATGGCATAATCTTACTTTCTTTAACTTTGTTTCTCAAATATTTGTTCACATTTTTCCTACTACAAAATCTATTTCTTTCAATAACTGTCTCCTAATTCTTTCCTTAAAATACACTTGATTAAGATCAATGTCAATTTATATTTTTAATATTACTTCATATAATACTTCTCTATTATCATTTCTTCCTAACATCCACTTATATATCAACTTATTTCTTTGTAATTACATTATACTTCTATATACTCCTCATATCATATTTCTTTTCAATATTCATTATTCAATATAATTAATTATTTCTTAAATTCATATATATATATATATATATATATATATATATATATATCAATATCAACTTCCTTATTCCTTCCTGTATTTTCAAGTAATATATAAGATTCTAATTGACATTAAACATTACCTCCTATATTTTTAATCAATATCATTCATTATTATCCTTTCCTATCCTTTATTACTTACATCTTATTTCCTTATTTAAAAATGTGAACTTCTATTTGATACTTGAGTTATTCTTATTTTATCCCCTCTATCCTATATTCTTTAATAGTTTCATTCTATGTAAAACCAGTATCTCTTATAAATTGTTTCCTTTATTTGCTATATATATTGATTTGCCATACTCACAAATTTTTAAAATGTTTTAATTATAAGTTTTACCTAATAAATTTTTCTTTATATTAAATTATATTTATTTTTTTTAGGTTCTGAAGAAACAAACGAGATGAATTTAATTGGATCACCAGCTGCCAAATGGAAAACAAAACTCTGTCTAATATCTACTTTATCTTTGTACACTACTTAATATTAAATTTAAAATCTATCCTTATGACTATCATTTCCTTTTTTCAAGTATTATTCGTAACATAACATCATCTATTCATAATATCTATATACATGTTCTACATTGAACACTCCCCTTTCTAATTGTGTACCTGGATAAAATAGGCGATAACTATTTTGAGCATCACTATTGTCGACTACATATGGCCCTTCAAATGGTGATAATAACTTTTTACATTGATTTTCACCTTTCTTTGGTGTTCTCAAAGATCTTACTAGGACTAAATCTCCTTTTTCAAATCTAATCTTCTTATTATTTTTGTTTCCTTTTCTTTTAATAAATCTTATAGCACTTCTCTCCAAATTCTTGCTTACTTTATCCAAAACTTGAGACATATCCCATTCTCTCTGTATTATCCATTCATGTTCTGGAGGTATTCCTTTCAAAATAAATTGTGGACATTCTCAAGTAACTCCATTAGGTAATTGATTTAAAAATTTCTCGACTTGATTTAGATTTTCTTCCCATAAATTGTGTCTATTATTACATAAAATCCTTAAATACTTAACAACTTCTTTGATATACCTCTCAGCTGGATTAGATGAAGGTCTTCTTATACTTATGAAATTCATTTTAATATTATGATTTCTATACAAACGTTTGACTTTTTCACTCACAAAGTAAGTAGCATGATCTAATATTAAGTTTTCCGGAGTTCCTGTTTCTTCTATAAAATTTTTCAGACAAGATATTACTGTGTTTGCATTGGTACGTTGACAAGGAAAAGTTCTTACAAATTTTGAAAATATATCCACCATAACTAAAATATGTTTATTGCCTTGCTTGCTAGGTATTAATTGTGATATGAAATCAATTGCTACTATATGTAAAGGCTTGAGTGCTATTATAGGTTTTGGTCCACTAATATGATGATAGTTTCTTTCCTTTGCCAACTGACAAATTTTACAAATTTTACAGATTTCTTTAACCAATGATATGTCCTTCTTTGCAGTGTAATTTTCTCTAAACAACATCCATAGTTTTCGAGATCCTATATGTCCATACTCCTCATGTAATTGTTTGAGAATTTCCTTAGCATATTCAGGTGTTATTAAATAAATTTCCCTATCTTCCATCTTCTTATACCAAATTCCCTCGTTTTGAAATGCTCCTCTTTTACAAGATTCTTGTAAATTTCTCTGATCCTCCATCATTTTTTCCAAAGTAAACAAACCTTCAGTTTTTTGCAATCTATTTATGCCAATTTGGAATTGTTGATCCTTCTTCTTCATTTCTGTTTCACAGCTAAGAGCATCCGCTACTATATTAGTTTTCCCAGGAATAAATTTTATTTCAAATTCATATTCCTGTGATAGAAGTATCCATCGATGTATCCTATTATTTGCATAACGATTTTTAAACATTGCTGTTAAAGCTGAATGGTCTGTTTCCAAGTAGAATTTTGCTCCTAATAGATAAAAACGTAATTTAGTTATGCAAAACACAATGCTTGCCATCTCCAATTCAGTAACTGAGTATTTTCTTTCATAGTTTTTCGTTACTCGGGAAATAAAACTGATTGGTACTTCTCCTTCCTCTTGTTCTTGCAATAAAACTCCTGCTAATCTATCTATGAATGCATCTGTTCTTAAAATAAATGGCTTGTCATATTGAGGATGATAAACCTGCAAATTTTGTAAAAATATTTCCTTGAGTTCTTGGAAAGCTTGTTCTCTTCTAGCATCCCATTTCCATTTCGTTTCCTTCTTGAGTAATTCAATTAATGGAATTTCCTTATTACTGAGGTCTGGTATTAGTCGTTTGAAGTAGTTGAGAATTCCCAAAAATCCTCGAAGAGTTTTGAGATTAGTCGGTGTCTTATATTCCCTTATGGTTCTAATTCGTTCAGGGTTCATTCTTACTCCAGTAGAATTTAAAATATATCCCAAATACTGCACTTCTTTTTGGTAAAATTGACACTTTTGTAACGCGAAAAATTCGCCGAGCCGTTGTAAATTTAATTTGGCTAACCTGTCGACTGAGAGAAGTCACAGCGCTGTCGGAACCGAGTTAAAAATTTCAGTCCTCCATTTGCCGTCAAGGTGTGAACACACATCTGAACAAAAGATATTTGCATGTGCTCTGGGAGCCATAACGCTATTTCACGGAAAGCCTGATAAATTTTACATAGGGGAAGAAAATATCGCTCGATTTAACTAATCGAAGGTCTGACCCAATAATATACTGGACCAGGGGGTGCCGATGACCGAAGGATTCCAGTAGAATTGATGGATTTAAGAAAACACGTGGAAAATTCCCGTAGACGGCGTTAGCTGGTAGGATTCAATAAAAGGGGGGTTTTAGTATATGGACATAAAAATGCTGATTGGAATTTAATGGGTCGGTGAGACCAGTTCCAGGAGGCCTGGATTAATCTGGAGGAATTTCAGTTCCTGTTCTGGTGCCGGGAAAGGAAAGGTTACAGTTTTCCTTTCTTATTTCTTTAAACTCAGTAGTAAATTCACATCTATGCTTCACAAATTACCGTTTTTTTTATATTAAGTTTTATTTATTCTTCTTCCTTACTTGAATTTTGTATTTAAAATATTTTGAAATCTGGCGCATAGATTAAGATACGCTGGAACACTTGGTACGTACCTAGTATAGCGGTATTTAGTAGTTTTTTTTGCCTATTTCTAATGGTTTCTTGTATATAATTTTGCGCCGTATATAATTTTGAGCTGTATATTCTCCAGCAACGCTAAACTCGTTGTAATTTAAATTTCTGGCTTATGCAACCATTATATTGGTATAAATTGCGGAAGTGTGAACCCTTGTAACTGTACATTGGTGTTTTTTGGACATATATATAATATATTATCGTTGTAATTTTTGGAATTTTGTACATGAACAATTTGATCGATTCTCTAGAATCTTTGCTTTGAGACATCGGTGTAGTTTGGGGCCCTCAGCTCTACTGCACCCTGAGATTACAGCCTTCAGCTGAGCTCAGACGATTGTTTTTTTTATAATATTTTTCTTTTGGTAATGATATTGTATCATATATTTTGAAAAGAGACCTTTGGTCCACCAAGATTAATTAAAATTTCAATCAGGGTGTATTTGCTGACTTTTATTTATTTATGATAATTTACCTATCAGTTTAACCTTTGGAGTGTGTAGTGAGTGTTGTTAACCCACTGAGGAGTTGTGGGCTAACTTAGGAAGTCTTGGGTGCTTGCCAAAACTTCTCTGGCGCCCTTTATGTATACTCAATAATTTTTTTGAAGAATCCACCCCTTCTTCGACTCGAAGCTAGTCGACTGGCGAGCACGGGTTGTACCACGTGAGACAACCCGCATACCTATAACGAGCACTGTGAGGGTTTGTAGGTTTTTCTCGTTATATGTTTTTGGTGCCCATAACGTGGGGCCGTTAGTATTTTTTTTTATTGTCAGCAATACATATCCTGTAATTTAAACTTAAACTTTTGAAATTAAATTTTTTTTAGCATCTTTGATTAAACTTAAACTTTAAAAATCAAAATTTCAGTTGTAGCCATTTGATTAAACTTGAACGTTTGATAAGTTAAATTTGCAGATTTATTTTCAGTTTATTTTTAGCACCAGATTTAGGTGTAATTGTTTTATTGGGGCGTACCTGGAAATAATTTCTCTTAATATGTTTTGATTGTGCCAGATTTAAGTGTTTTTAGTAAATCTGGGGTTGTGTTCAATTCGAAGGGAATTGTTTTATTGGACGTAATTTGTAAGCAACTTACCTTATTCTGTGAGATCATAATATATATCAAACTGAAAATTTTATAGTACAAATCAAAAAAGAGTTTATTGGTTCGTGGGCAACATTTATTTTCTTTTCATACTGATTGATTATTGGAATTTTGAAAAATTCAATATTGTAGATTTTATCTTTTTTTTAAACTTTGATAAATTTTCAACTTTTTCTTAGAAACTCAGTCATTGTAGATTTAACTTCAGTTATTGTATCTTTTGTAATCTATTGCACCAGATTTAATTGAGTTTTTTTATAGTAAATCTGGGGATTGCTTAACTTTGAAGGTAATTGTTTCAATTGTGGGCGTAACCCGGAAATAATTTCTCTTAATTAGTTATTGATAGTGCCAGATTTAAGTGTTTGTAGTAAATTGGGGTTTGAGGTCTTGAAGGGAATTGTTTTATGGGGCGTAAGTGGTAAACAAATTCACCTAATTTTGTTAAGCAGTGTTAAATATTAAATTGAAGTTTCAATACAGGAAACGGACAGATTGTTCATTGTTTGATGCGTTTTGTTTTTTTTTCTTCTTTTTCAGGTAGCAAGTGACTAAGAAGATTTCTGATATCGATATTATTGTTTCAATAAAAATTGTAATTTTGAAAATTTTATTTGATTATCTATTGTATAATATTTGTAATTTATAGATATTGTAAATTTAAAAGGTGAGTTACATATTGGGTCACACTGTGTATAAATTTTAGTATCAGAACAGTAACTGAATTCGTAAATACTTTGCTTTATGGTAAGTTTATTTGACTTTCGACGATTGTAGGCTGCATTGTGGGTTCGAACCTTAGCAAGTCGGTGTTTGGAAGTGGTGCCTTGGGCTTGTGGACTCCTGTATTTTGGAATCGCTTTTGAGGAAGGAACGTTGCGTCGGTTCGAGAAGTACACACTTCGTGTAAACTCTGTGGGTTGGAGATATTGTTTGGACAAATAGGGACTTTTGAACATTCGGTATCTGGATTTGGGTTTTAAATTCCTTATTAGGTTTCAGTTGGAGGGAGACCATTTGAGGTACAGGTGTGTCGGTGAAGAATTATTGTTCCGCTAGGTTGGAAATTGGTTTGTTGCCTGGATTGCTTGTCAGATTAAACTTAAAAAGAAGAAATGTCTCGTAGGTTTGTGGTTAATCGGTTGGTTCAGGATGAGCTTGTGTATGAGTTGACAATACGTGGTATTGCAAGTGGCACGGTGTCTGAGATGCGGCGTAGTTTAACTTTAGCGTTGCAGGTAGAGAAGGAAGATGATAGTATAGATCCGCCAGAGTATCCGTATACAGCTGCCGAAGACTTGAGCGCAGTTGAGAATAAGTTAGATCAGATTGAGCCCGGTGTAGAAGAGTTCAACGAAACTCGTGTGAGTGGTAGTTTCCAGAAGTTACAGAGTCAGTTGGTGCATGTCATAGGTCGGTTGGAACGTGCGACTAATTTCGAAGCAGGTGATGCTGGTGTTCGACAGAGGGCAAAAGTAGATGAACTAATGGCTAAAGCTCTCTCCTTATACGAATCATTGGGAAGTAAGGCTTCTAGACATGAGCGTTCTCGTCAATCTCAACCCCCCCAATTGGAAATCCTCTCTCAACCTGGGCCGTCCTTTGCAAATTTGTCAACTATCCGTAGATCGACTCTCAATGAAGTCAGACCACTTCCTAATCCTGGTAATGCGTCGAGGAACTTGTCTAGTATTAAGACGATCTTGCCTAGCAAGTGGGGTTTGGTGTTTTCTGGAGATCCCAAAGGTATTTCACTATCGAGCTTCCTGGAAAAAGTGGAAGAGTATCGAGTTTCGCGTAATGTGGATAAGGAAATTTTGTTAGCTAGTGGTATCGATTTATTTTCTGGTAGGGCTTATCAGTTTTATTTAGCTTATAGAGAAGAGGTAAACTCTTGGGATGAGTTCGTGGATCTATTACGGGAAGAGTATTTATCGGTAGATTACAATGAGAAACTGTTCGAGGAAATCAAAAGGAGGACTCAAGGTCCGGACGAAAGCATGGGAATCTACTTGGCTGTGATGTCTGGTTATTTTAAAAGGCTGTCTTGCCCTATTTCAGAGGAGACGCAACTCAAAATTTTGTTGAGGAATATCGCGCCGTATTATCAAAATCATTTGGGTCTAGTAGAGGTTAATAGTGTGCGGGAATTGTTGACTCTGGGTCGTAGACTGGAAGCCAGAAAATCGGCTATTGAAAATTATAGTGTACCTTCGAGGAGATCGAATTGTTTGGAGCCAGACCTCGCGTATGTAACCTCGCAAGTGGAACCAGTGGCTGAGATCAGAGCGTCACATAACTCCATCTCGTCTTCCGCCCCTAGAGAGACGGTGTGTTTTCGTTGTAAACAGCCTGGACATCGGGCTGTAGGGTGTCTGCAGGCTGCCAGTGTAAAATATTGTTTTAAATGTAAAAAGGAGGTATACACAGTTAGAACTTGTCCTGTTTGCTCTCCCAGATCCAACCAGGGAAACGAACCAAGACGTGCTTGAATGATCGGGTAGAGTGCGTCAGTGAAAACCCCCCGGTCGATGATTTCCGTGTCGCCATAGATTACGTACTGGATCACGCTGCGAATGATGAACGTCCTTATCTTAAGATAGATATCCTAGGGAAAACTTTATTAGGACTTTTGGATTCGGGCGCTTCAAGAACTGTTTTAGGAGGTAAGGGATATGAGGTAATTTCTTGTTTAGGGTTGACTTTGGATAAAAGTAGGACGACTAATTGTACAGTGGCAAATGGTAATGTGTTACAGAGTATTGGAACCGTAGTGTTGCCCGTGGTTTTGAGGGGTCGTATGCGGTTGATTGAGGCTCTGGTTGTCCCTGAATTAACTCATATTTTGATCCTTGGTATAGATTTTTGGAATTTGATGGGCGTCGTCCCAGATCTTCGCCATGACGAGTGGCATTTTTCGGCAGATCCTGTGTTGATAAATAGTGTGAAACATGTGTCGTCTAGAACGGTACTCACTCCTTTGGAACAGCAGAGACTTCAAGCGGTGATTGATAGGAATATGGAAATTATGGGAAAAGGTCTAGGGTGTACCGATAGAGTAGAACACGTGATAGTGACTTCTAGTCCCCCCATCAAGCAGCGATATTATAGGGTCAATCCCATTGTACAGAGGCATATCGATGCTGAATTGGATGAGATGCTGCAGTTAGGTGTTGTAGAACCCAGCAATAGTCCGTGGGCTTCTCCAATTTTGTTGGTCAGGAAGAAGGATGATTCCTATCGATTTTGCGTTGATTACAGGAAGTTGAATGCTGTCACTGTTCGAGATAGCTACCCTCTTCCCCTGGTAACGGATACTTTAGAGAAGTTGCGTGAGGCTAAATATTTGTCTAGTTTAGATGTCAAGTCCGCTTATTGGCAAGTTCCGGTAGCCGAATCTTCAAGGCAATACACGGCTTTTACGGTACCTAATAGGGGCCTATTCCAGTTCAAACGACTACCATTTGGTTTACATAATGCCCCAGCTACCTGGCAGAGGCTTATAGACAATGTTTTAGGCCATGACCTTGAACCGCATGTTTTTGTCTATCTTGACGACGTGGTTATTTGTACGCAAACTTTCGAAGAACATGTACGGGTACTCGAAGAGGTTTTTAAGAGGTTAGCGGATGCTAAAATTACTGTTAGCGTGGATAAGTGTCAGTTCTGTCGTCCTGAAATGAAGTATCTTGGGTATGTAGTTGATCGTTTTGGGTTGCATGTGGATCCGGATAAGGTGAAGGCAATGTTGGAGTTACCGACTCCTCGTAATATTACGGAAGTTCGTCGTGTGGTTGGAACCTTCTCCTGGTACCGGAGATTTATACCTAATTTTTCAACCATCATGGTCCCCATTACGGGTCTTCTGAGGAAAAATCGTCCTTTTGTGTGGTCTTCTGAATGTGAGTCTTCGTTTCGTCGTGTTAAGGAATGTTTGGTTTCTGCGCCGATTCTTACGTGTCCCGATTTTAATAAACCCTTTGTTGTACAGACCGATAGTAGTGGTTATGGTTTAGGGGTTGTGTTGAGTCAGCCTCACGAGGATGGTGACAAGGTTATTTGCTATTTAAGTAGATCTCTTACTCGCCAAGAACGGAATTTTTCCACCACTGAACGCGAATGTCTCGCTGTGGTTTGGGCACTTGAACAACTTCGGCCTTATTTAGAGGGTGTTTCTTTTACCGTCATTACGGATCACTATAGCCTACTGTGGCTACAGAAGTTGCAGAGTACGAAGGGTCGTCTAGCCCGATGGGCAGTCAAAATGCAACAGTATAGCTTCCAAATTATACATCGCAAAGGTCGTGAACACGTGGTACCAGATGCTCTTTCTCGGTCCGTCCCTGTGGTCGATGAGGTGTCTGTAGAGGTTTCATCTGAAGAGGTACCGCCCCCTCTGTTTGATACAACCAATGATAAGTGGTATTGTAAGATGGTGAAGAATGTCGCTAGTAATCAACTTAAATTCCCGGATTGGCGTGTGAAGGATAATCTCCTCTTCAAACATGTTGTCAATAAGTACACACAACCGCTGTCGCCTGGTGAATCTTGGAAACTGGTAGTTCCCAAGGCTGGTAGGTCGCGTATAATCATGGAAGCCCATGTCCCTCCCACATCTGGACATACGGGTATTTTTAAAACCTTCCACAGAGTAGCTGAGCGTTTTTACTGGCCGAAAATGAGGGTTGACGTCGCTAGGTATGTTAATCGTTGTGAGGTGTGTGCGGCGCATAAGGTGTCACAAGGTAAACCTGTTGATAAGATGGCGTCTCATCCAAAGCCTAGCAGGCCGTGGGAAATGATTTGCACAGATCTGATGGGGCCTCTTCCTAGATCGAAACGAGGTAATTCTTTCATCCTTGTCGTTACGGATTATTTGACCAAGTATGTGCTGATATACCCACTTAGAACAGCGTCGGCAGCGGCCGTTGCCCGTAAGATTGAAGATGAAGTATTTCTTGTATATGGGGTACCCAAGGTGATTTTGTGTGATAATGGTCCCCAATATCGTAGTAATCTTTTCCGAAGTTTAGCTTCCCGATATAGCTGTCGTATCAAGCTGAATGCCAATTATCATCCGAGGGCTAACCCGTGTGAAAGAGTTAACCGTGTGATTAAGACTATGATGGCTTCCTATGTCTCGGATAATCATCGTTGTTGGGACGAGCATCTCGCTCAGATAGGATGTGCGATTAGAACATCTACTCATGAAGTCACGAAGGTAACACCGTATTTCGCTAATTTTGGTAGGTCTATGCTGTTGTCTGGGGCCGATTATGTTGATAATTCAGATTTAGATCTGGGAGATAGTGTGAGAACTCCCGAGAGTAGTCGTAATGAGAGTTTTAGGAAATTGTTCGCTGACATCAGGAAACGGTTAGAGGATGCCAATCAGAAGGCTTGTGATAGCCATAATCTGCGGCGTAGGCATGTTGAGTATCTCCCGCACGATTTAGTGTGGAAGAGGAATTTTGTCCTTTCGGATGCTGCGAGGTATTACACGCGTAAGCTAGCGCCTAAGTATATAGGGCCCTACTCGATAGCTAAGAGGGTATCTCCGTGGACGTATGAGTTACACGATAAGGATGGAGCTACGGCAGGAGTATGGCACTGCAAGGACTTGAAACCATACTCTACGCAACCGCCTGACGATGAAAATTAACCTTTCCGGGTTAATTTTCTTTGACGAAAGGGGGGGAATCTGTAACGCGAAAAATTCGCCGAGCCGTTGTAAATTTAATTTGGCTAACCTGTCGACTGAGAGAAGTCACAGCGCTGTCGGAACCGAGTTAAAAATTTCAGTCCTCCATTTGCCGTCAAGGTGTGAACACACATCTGAACAAAAGATATTTGCATGTGCTCTGGGAGCCATAACGCTATTTCACGGAAAGCCTGATAAATTTTACATAGGGGAAGAAAATATCGCTCGATTTAACTAATCGAAGGTCTGACCCAATAATATACTGGACCAGGGGGTGCCGATGACCGAAGGATTCCAGTAGAATTGATGGATTTAAGAAAACACGTGGAAAATTCCCGTAGACGGCGTTAGCTGGTAGGATTCAATAAAAGGGGGGTTTTAGTATATGGACATAAAAACGCTGATTGGAATTTAATGGGTCGGTGAGACCAGTTCCAGGAGGCCTGGATTAATCTGGAGGAATTTCAGTTCCTGTTCTGGTGCCGGGAAAGGAAAGGTTACAGTTTTCCTTTCTTATTTCTTTAAACTCAGTAGTAAATTCACATCTATGCTTCACAAATTACCGTTTTTTTTATATTAAGTTTTATTTATTCTTCTTCCTTACTTGAATTTTGTATTTAAAATATTTTGAAATCTGGCGCATAGATTAAGATACGCTGGAACACTTGGTACGTACCTAGTATAGCGGTATTTAGTAGTTTTTTTTGCCTATTTCTAATGGTTTCTTGTATATAATTTTGCGCCGTATATAATTTTGAGCTGTATATTCTCCAGCAACGCTAAACTCGTTGTAATTTAAATTTCTGGCTTATGCAACCATTATATTGGTATAAATTGCGGAAGTGTGAACCCTTGTAACTGTACATTGGTGTTTTTTGGACATATATATAATATATTATCGTTGTAATTTTTGGAATTTTGTACATGAACAATTTGATCGATTCTCTAGAATCTTTGCTTTGAGACATCGGTGTAGTTTGGGGCCCTCAGCTCTACTGCACCCTGAGATTACAGCCTTCAGCTGAGCTCAGACGATTGTTTTTTTTATAATATTTTTCTTTTGGTAATGATATTGTATCATATATTTTGAAAAGAGACCTTTGGTCCACCAAGATTAATTAAAATTTCAATCAGGGTGTATTTGCTGACTTTTATTTATTTATGATAATTTACCTATCAGTTTAACCTTTGGAGTGTGTAGTGAGTGTTGTTAACCCACTGAGGAGTTGTGGGCTAACTTAGGAAGTCTTGGGTGCTTGCCAAAACTTCTCTGGCGCCCTTTATGTATACTCAATAATTTTTTTGAAGAATCCACCCCTTCTTCGACTCGAAGCTAGTCGACTGGCGAGCACGGGTTGTACCACGTGAGACAACCCGCATACCTATAACGAGCACTGTGAGGGTTTGTAGGTTTTTCTCGTTATACTTTTCCATGTTCAATTTTAATCCTGCTTTTTCCAATTCTGCCAATATAGTCTTCAAATGTTCGTGATGTTGTTCTTCATTTTCTGAATATATTAATATATCATCGATATAGTGCAATGTAAAATGTTCATATTGGTTCAGAACAGTGTGAAGTTTCTTACCAATGCTGCACACGAACTCTGTAAACCAAATGGAACAACACAAAATTGGTATACTACACCATCAATCATAAATGCTGTATACGGACGACTTCTTTTACCTAATGGAATCAACCAGAAACTATGCTTCAAATCCAGTTTCGTGGATATGTTAGCTCTTGTAATCCTACCAAATATCCCCTCTACATTTAAAGGACTCTCATATTGTTTTTTAGTATATGAGTTGATATTTCTGGCATCCAGACATAATCTAATCTCACCTGACTTTTTTCGGACACATGTTATCGCACTTATATATGGAGAGTTGGATCTTTCTATAATACCATCTTGTATCATCTTTTCTAACACCTGGTATACTTCATTTTTCAGCTTGTAAGGAATGGGATAGGTTTTTATTTTGAAATTACTGATATCCTTATTCATTTCCAACTTATGTATATACTTTGCTGCTATGCATACTTCTTTGTTGAAGAGTCTTCCATATTTTGTTAATAACTCACCAATCTCCTTTCTATATTGTATGGGACAAAATTGTTCCTGTAGATCTTCCACAATTTCTATTTCATTTACTTGACATTGTCTTTCCTCTACCTCTTGTTCTTTCTTTTTGTCAAAAGTTATTATATTATCTTCACATACCATGTACTTATAATCAATAATCATCTTGTGATTGCTCAATTCATCATTTCCCAAAATTACATCGTATTTTGAATTCTTAACTACTAATAATTGTATTTTATAAGCTATATTTCCCAAATAAAAATCTGTGACTATGCTACTATTTGTATAATATAAATTTTTATCATTCGCCCCTACTAATGATAGTTTCTTTGTATTTATCAACATTATATCATCTTTATTTAAATTGTCTACTATATCCTGTTTAATTAATGTTACCTCTGAACCCGTATCTATTAAAATTCTACAAATAATATTTTGTAATCTACCCTGGATAAATATTAAATTAGGTTTTTCTACTTTTTTACTATTATTTTCATAATCTATAATAAATTCTCGAGGATGTTCATATCGCGATGAATAGATGATATTATGTACGTAAGGACGGTTTAAGCAAAATTTGCTATGTTATCCTGTCCAGGAATACACTCTTCTACCTGTATCTCCTGTCTAACCATGTTTACCTGTCTCCTATTATCATCCTCCCTATTTCTGTTTTGTTCTGGATTGTTTCGGTTTTCTCTGCCATTTTGCCAATTTCTTCCTCGATTGTTATTATTATTGCTATATTGATTTCTTCTTTCAAAATTGTAATGATTCCTATAGTTCTCAGGATATCTGTTTCCATTATTCCTCTCTCGATTTCTATTTTGTTCCCCATTTCCTTGGTATCGTCTATCATCAAAGTTCCTGTTTCCATAATTTCTATTTCCATTATTTTCATTATAATCTCTTCTTATATTTCCATTATCCCTTCGGGTATCATTTCTGATGTTTCCATTTCCATTTTGATATCTAAGAAAACCATTTCCATTTTGGACACTTCTTTCAACTCTCTGCAAATACCTAGATAAATTGTCCATTGTTTTTATGTTGTGTAAGGCTATCGTTTCTGAGACTTCGGAATTGAAATGTCTCCCGACATATAAAACTAATTCCTCCTCCTTCATAACAGGTTCCAAATATTGTGCCATGTTATAGAGTTGCATAGCATATGCATTTAAGTTTTTATTCCGATTGTAATCGAATTTCCCAAAATACAATCTTTCCCTAAAATTCGCTTGATGAATTTCACCCCAAAAATAATTCATGAATTGGTTCTCAAATTCTTCCAGATTATTTATGCTTTCTTCCTTATTACAGAACCATAATAGGGCATGTCCAGATAACATCCCTCTAATACAAATCTTCTTCTCCATCATATCTCTCATTCCTTTGAGTTTGCTTTTAATGATTTTAATAAACACCTTCGGATGAATAGTATTTATATTCCCATCAAACTTTACTCCGATATCCATGTTTCCCGTATAGATTACTCCACCTCCATTTCTCCTAACGTTAAATTCAATTTCTTCCATGCCTTCCTGTAATTTTCTGTTCATTTCTTCCAGTTCTTTATGAAATATTTGTCCAATGTGCTCGTTCCTCTCCTCACATGTTCCTGTTTGTTCTTGAAACTTTACATCTAATTCCTCAAATTTATGTTCCGCGTTTTGCTGATAATTTTGCATAATTTCTTCGATTGTTTGTTCCCTGAATTTCATATACTCCATTTCTTTCGTTATATCTTCTGTTTGTTTTATAACTTCCGCTTGGATCGTTCCCGGTAATTTTTCTTCTATACCTCTCTCTATTTCTTGGATTTGTTCTACTACTTGATTTTCTATCTGCTCTCTAATTTTCATACCATTTTCTTGAATTTCAATCCGTATATGTTTGTTTTGCTCCACCATATCTTCTTTCACCTTATTTATCTGCTGCCTACATTCTTCATTTTCTTCCCTAAGTTTCCCGAATTCCTGGATGCTTTCAGTTTTCACCTCTTCTATCTTCTTTTCCAATTTATTCATATTTCCATTAATTTTATCCATCTTCCCGTTTAGGCTCCCCTCTATTCTATTTATATTCCCATTCAAGTCATCCTTCATATTATCCATTTTTCCATCCATTTTGTTCATATCTCCCCTCATATTGTTCATATCTCCCCTCATATTTTTCTCCATATTGACCATTTTTCCATTCATCTTCTTCATATCTTCCTTCATGCTAATCAAAATTTGCATCATTGTATCATTGTTATCATCTCTACTTCTTCTATTTTGCATCTCCTGTGTCCTATCTTCTTGTTCTACAGCTTCCCCATCTGTCAAATCTTCTTCCTGTGCATCACCTTCCACTTGTTGTCCTTGCTCCAAATAGACCGCTTGGTAGTCTCCCATACCATGACTTCGTTCTTCCCTTTCCTCTTCTGATCCACTGTCTGCTCCTACCTGCCTTCCATCTCTCAACGTCATTCGTTTTGCCATTTTTAATTGAGTTTAAAATTTACAACTGTTTCCTATATTTTTAATAAACCGCCCCACGTTTTGGGTGACAATTAGACTAAATTTGTATTATATTATATTTTTATTTACTTTTATTTATATTTAGAATGTAAATGTTTATAATTTAGATTTTTTGTTTAGTTTGGCTAGCTCAGTTGGTTATTGTTATTTTGTTTAGTAATTTATTTTAATTTGTTTATTCGGGAGCATGAAATCCTTTTTCTCTTTGAGTCCTGGCATTTTATATTGTTGTAATTGTTTAAATAAAAAGAAAACACATTATTTGAAATAGATTTAATTTTAAATGCAGTATTTATATTTGATAAAAATAATATGCGACGCCAATGGTTATATAGTACCTACTTATTTATTTTAATTATTTCATAAATGCGCATGCGTGAAAAACTAGTCATGCGCTTTAACATAAAACGAACAATTCTGATACGTAAGAAGCATCTATTCATATTAAACACAGTTTGTTGACGATGCAAACAAATGAATGGTTCAAACACATAAAAGAATTTATATATAAATCATAGTTATATATGATACAAATTGCTGTGGAAATAAAATTGTTATATACATGGATAGAAAAATAGAAATTATATACAGATGGAAATAGTTATTACATTATGAAACTTCAATCACCAGATTTATGCGATTACAAATTGGCGTAAGTAAATATTTTAATTTATTGAAAATTCGGCCTTTTATTAAATTTAACGATTTATGCAATGAACTCACTATACAAAGTCTGTTTCTTTCTTTTTCAGATCGATCATATTTGCAAAAGTTTATCAATTTATGAAATTAAGTACTTAATTGGGTATTTTGAGTTTTTACACTGATTATTGGCCAATAATGATTTTAAAACACTGACCTGTTGCTCTTGAATTGGGATGAAAGTCTCTGGATCCCAGGAACACTCCGCTGAAGCTCCAAAAAACCAAAATTGATGAAAATTTCACAGATTCTTGCCGAAAAACTTGATACAATTGACTGTGAGTATTACTAATATTGTATTTAATAATACTTTATAGATTTAAATGTCTTAAACCGGGAATATCTTGAAATTTCAGGAACACCATCACACACACTCCTCGCTTCTTGAGACCAGCTTCCCTTCTTTTCTTAAGCGTCCCCCCGATTCTCTACTTTTTTCAACAAACAGTCTTTTGTTCTTTTTCAGGTCACTATTCCAAAGTTTATTTATTGATTCACAATTTGTTCTGTCATATTTTATAACCAATAAGATATTGTCTTTTGCAATCAGATAATTGAAACTTCTATCACTTATTAAAAAATTTCATACATACACTCTTTTACATTATTAGTTCATTGATAGAGTTCCTATGAGTTTTTTTCATCATACAAATAAATTGAAATTGGTAATACATAGATACATTTACATGGTACAACATTCAATATTGTTATTGATAGTATATCCTTGTTACACTCATATTAATTATAAATATAAATTCTCTTATGTTATTTGTCTAAACTCTTTGCATTATATTATTCATAATAAACTTTAACAAATTACTATTTATTGATTCTATGTTTATTTTATTTACCATATATCATTTGTCTATATGTCATTATTTGTTTATCTATGAAATCTATTGAATTATATTCTATTCAATATTTGTATTTGTTTTTCATTCTTAAATTAATGATTATAATGAATTAACTATAATAACATTTGTTTTCATTTCAGATGAACAGCTGATTATGATATGGAAATTATTCTTCGTCTTAGGCAACTTTATTTACATCATTACATTGGTTAGGCAATATCTATATTTTATGTTATTATTGAGGTAATTCCTTATTTATTATATTGTTTTAGGCTATTATTTAATATATCTTTATTTGATATGTTGTTTAAATTAAGAAAAGTGTTTCCTTTTTACTTGTTTTCTTAAATTATATTATTTTCATATATATTTCATACTAGCAACATATTTTTATAATACTAATTCTCTTATTATCTATGATATCTGGTTCAATATATATATATATATATATATATATATATATATAATATATATAATATATATATATAATATATATTACCCTATATATATATATATATATACAGTGTGTCCCAAAAAGTTGTATACAAATGATCAACTTTTTAATTATCAATGTTAGGAAAAGAGTCATATTTCATAAAAATCTCTGCATGACCTAAAACGCTTTTTATTTAGCTGTATACGAGGTATTTGAAAAATATGAATAGTATAGTTATTGGAAAACTTATTACTAATGACATTATATGTCAACATACCGATTTTGAACCAGATATTCCAACTTTCGGAAAATTTTAGTTTATAACATTTTTTCAGTGAGTAAATGTAAATTTTGAATTCGCTTGTCCATTTTAATTTCTGCTGAAGAGTAAAGTGCTTGAAATGTCATTTAAAAATAAATGTTTTAAAGATTGAAACTAACTTTTTCGCATCTGTGGTCCTGAACATTATTCTATCATAAAATTGTTACTTGTATACTACAATTCGGGGGATGTATCGTGCTAACAAACCGAAATTTCTCCAAAAATAACGAATAATATAGTATATCTGGATTTATAGGACACGCTATATTCGCTCTAGTCAACTGAAAATCAATAGAGACATCTCTGAGACACCTTGAACAATATTCAATCATAAAATTGATCGTATACTCTCTGGAGGCTGTATCGTGCTAACAAAATATGACAAAAATTTGGTACTTTAAGTACCATAGCACCCGTTGTACTGGCTTTAGTGAGCTGAATATCAATAGGGTTCATCTTTGACACGCTCTGAATAATATCCAATCATAAAATTGGTCACTTGTATATACTCCCTAGGCTGTATCGTGCTAACAAACTGAAACTTCTCCAAAAATGACAAAAATATAGTACTGAAAGTACTGTAGCACCTGTTGCATTGGCTCTGGTGAGCTGAAAATCAATAGTGTTCATCAGTGAAATGTCCTTAATAATATTCAATCATAAAATTGGTGACTTGTTGAACTCCGGAGGCTGTATCGTGCTAACAAACTGAAATTTCTCAAAAAATGACAAATTTTTGTACTTCAAGTATCATAGCACCAGTTGTACTGGCTCTGGTGAGTCGAAAATAAATAGGGTTCATCTGTGACATGTCCTTAACAGTATTCAATCATAAAATTGGTGGCTTATTGCACTCCGGAGGTTGTATTGTGCTCACAAGACATGTAAGGAAAAGTGGCCGTCGACAACAGGATTTTTTTTCTGAAAACCGTTTTTTCATGTTGTTGTTGATGAAAACCGTGAAAATAACTCAAAAATATTTTTTGGGGTAATCCAATACTTTTCTCGCATATGGATAGGTTGGGCGGAAAAGTAACAATTGTAGAAATCTTACAAATTGATACTACACTACATCTCTTATGAGGAAAAACTTTTCATTATTAAAGATGTTTTTAACCCGGGAGGACTCGCACTATTAGATAAAATTTAATATTTTCAGTTGCACTACAGACTTTTTTTTATCTCTTGTCAAATTGATTTCATATTTTAGGAATGCCTTCTGTAGAATTCCTTAACCAGTTCATGCTTGTTGGGGCGTGAGTGGGGGGTTGTGATGGCTCTAAATAAATTAGAGTTAGTATTAATCTAGCGGGCGAGCGATCGAGTCGGTGGAGTGTGTTAGGAAAAATGTATAGACGCGAGTGATAACATATGTGCTTTTCTTCATATTGTTGATAATTTTCTAATTAATCAGCAGGTGACTTTTTTATTGTTTTTTGCTTTTTCCTTTATTTATTTGAGCTTTTCTACAGAAAAAGAAATGGATTCTAGAACTGAGCAACAGTTGTTGAAATGGTTTGAAGAGATTTCAGATCATGAATGTGACGGAGTCATTGAATCAGATTCTGATATTGGAGATGCCCCTTCTGAGCATAGTGTTCATGCAACTGACACTGAGCAATCTGACGATGATGAAGAAACGGCATTATCCTCCAGAGATAAGCAAGTGGTAATGTCACCTCAGTGGACAGGAAAAGATAGCACTACATGGCTGAAACATAAACCCGACATTCCTCCCATAAAAATACGTTCACAAAACATCGTATCTAAACTTCCTGGTGTGAAAGCTGCAGGAAAAAACGCTAAAGAATATGTGGATTGTTGGAAACTATTTTTCCCCGAAGGCCTTATTGCAGAAATTGTAATCCATACCAACCAAAAATTAGATAAAATACGATCATCTTATAAACGGCCAAGGGGTTGTTTATCAACAGATTTTGAAGAAATATCTGCGTTTATAGGACTGTTGTACATGGCCGGCATAAAAAAGGCTCAGCACGTAAACACAGATGAGCTATGGTCCAAAGATGGAATAGCACCGGATTTCTTTGCCGCTGTAATGTCCAAAAGACGTTTTCACTTGTTGGTACAAGCGATAAGATTTGATAATATGGATAGAAGGTATGAAAGATCAAAGACAGATAATCTGGCACCAATGAAATCACTGTTGGACCAATTTGTTCTACGTTGTTTTGCCTATTACACGGTAGGGAAGTATGTCACCATTGACGGAATGCTGGAGGCTTTTAGGGGACGTTGCTGCTTCCGACAGTATATTGCCAACAAGCCCGCAAAATATGGGATCAAAATATATGCCCTTGTCGACTCCAGGACTTCCTATGTCAATACCATGGAAATGTATGCTAGGAAACGGCCAGTAGGTGCTTACCAAGTACCTAATGATGCTGCAAGTGTTGTCAAACGTCTTATCAAAACCATTGACAAATCGGGACGAAACGTTACAGCAGATAACTATTTCACGTCAGTTCAACTTGCCAATGATCTGTTTACTGATCACAAGTTAACACTTGTGGGCACATTACGGATAAACAAGCGAGAAATTCCACCTCGGCTTATTGACGTAAAAGATCGTCCTATACAGAGTAGCATGTTTGCTTTTGGAGTTTCTCCCAACCGTTGAATGCTAGCTTCATTTGTTCTAAATAAAAACAAAAATGTGCTAATGCTTTCCACTCTACATTATGATGACTCAATTGACGCCGAATCCGCGGAAAATAAACCAGAAGTTATCACGTTTTGCAACCTCACGAAAGGGGGAGTTGATGTCGTTGACAGAATGAAAGCCGAATATTCTGTAACCCGAGTGTCCAATCGTTGGCCATTCACTATATTCTGCAGCTTGTTGAATATTACCACTGTCAATTCACAAATTATTTACAAAAGTAACAGTGGTATCATATCAACACGAAGAAAATTCATTAACTTATTATCAAAGCAACTTACACGACCTCTTCTTGTACGGCGAGCTTCAATTACAACTTTACCATTCAATCTTCGACAAAGAATTAAATCTATTGGAAATATAGAACCACATAATAACCCAAAACCTTCAACATCTCAAAATTCTGAAGGTAAACCAAGATGTGGTTTTTGTGCAGTTAGAAAGAATAGATTTACCCAACATAAATGCCACATATGCCAAACTCCAATCTGTAAAGAACACACAGCTAGAACAACTTTCATTTGTTATAAATTTGTAGATAACAACGAAAGTGACGAGTAAATTTTAATAATTATGTATTTTTCTGTGTTTAGTTTTTAGAATTTAGAATAAATCAACTACAATCAGTATTAAATAGTTTTTATCATGAAAAGTCAGTGTTAGAATATATATATATACGCGCGAGCTCGCGTTAGAAAAAATCTATACGCGCGAGCTGGCGTAAGTAAAAATCTATAGGCGAGAGTTCACACGTCGTTAAATAGTACGCGAGTTCTCCCGGGTTAATGGAGAAAATTATGAAGCATATACAGAGGTGTTACTGTTTTAAATGAAACTTACTGTTTCTAGATAATTCCACAATATATTGAAAAAATGTTAAAACATTTTCTAATTCTATATATGGATAACTAAGGCCAATTTGAATTGCCTCTGTTACATTTTTGAAAGCTAATTTTAAAATTTGAATTTCGTTCCTAATTGGTAAAAGATCATAATAATGAAGGAATGAATGAATAATGGATTTAACTTCAGCGGTTACTAATGAATAAGAAAGTATTCCAGGATTATTGTTCAGGTTCGTCATTTGAATTTCCTGGGGTTTTACTGGTTGTAGGACCAGGAGCATAAGGATTAGTGGCATCCTGTACACATTTTGCCGTGTTAGTTTTTGGTCGTTTTGAATTTTGTTTGTGTAAAAATGCATTTCTTGTTGTTGTTACAGTAGTGTTTTTATTTTCTTTGATTTTATCTTTATACAATTTTGGATTTAATTTATTTCTAATATTTTATTTTTCCGATAAACGTCTGTATCTACTTCGTATTCTAAAGGTTCGTGTCTGTCTTTATCATGGTAATTTATTGTTTTTTCTTTTTCCGTTATAAGTCGTTTATTCAGTTTTTTATAAAGTTCTACGGTTGCCTCGCGATGTTCGTGTATATAATTATTATTCAATTTTTTGTCAATATCTATATCGTAAATTCCTTCCGAATCGAAATGTCCATTTATAATATCTATAGGTTTCTATTTAGTTACTGAGTGAATTGAATTATTGTAACCTAAAATTGCATAAGGCATGTCCATTAATATATTAATTTTATTTTTATTTTAATTACTGTCAAATGTTCGATTATTGTGGAATGAAAACGTCCTATAGCACACTTCGATTGTGAACTGTTGGAAGAAACATAGTGACTTTTAATTTTATGCACATCAAAAAATTCTTGTAACAATGAATTTTTGAAATCTTTACCATTATCCATAATTACTAATGTCGGTTTACCATGATGAGTCATAAAAATTAATAAATATTTAATAATTTCTAGTCCTGTTAATGACATATTTGGATAGGCTTGCCCATATTTACAAAAACTGTCTATTGATGTTAAAAATTTTTGATTTTGTGCTGACAAATAATGAATATAAATAATTTCGAATGGTTTGAATGCCGTAGGAGTTATCATTAATTTTTGTCTAGGAGGGTTACGATTGTATTTACTAGTTTGACGTATTTCACATTTGTTAATAAAATCTGTAACATCGTTATTTGTACTAGGCCAATAATAAGTGACACGTGAAAAAACTTATGCAGATATCAAACAGAAATCAACAAAGTGATTCTGAAAGTACCTCGTTTATCATGCATCAGGGCCTTTTTCTGACATACAAAGCGATTTATAAAATTTAGTCATTCCATTCTAGGGTATTGATAATATATCATACATTTTTGTTTTACATGTATTCCAGCGAACAAACGTGCCTGCAATTATTTTATTATCACCACTTAAATTTGAAAAATTCAACTACTTCCTTTATTTTATTCTTGTAAACATAAAGAAGCAGTTAAAAAGAGATGGAGCAGAAAATCATAGCAGTGTCGTGCTGTGTTCCCCTTTTAGCATTTGCCGTCCCTTTGTGGTCGATATTGAGGCGGTGGTCGGCAGCCGCCACCAGGAAATTGCATTACTTCGGGTGTATAATGCGAGAAAAAGAAAGGTTTTAGTGAGAGAGAGAGTTCACAGGATATGAACTAGACCGTTAGGAAATAAACCTTGAACTTTTTATCGACACACATGATAAAAAACAATTAATTTAAATTTAGTTTTAAGCACAAAAGGTTACTGTAGAATTAGAGATACTATCAAATATACGAAGATGTCATTGAATTGTATTAATATCTGGGATATACAGAATGGACAGATCATTATTTATAACAGAATAATTCATAGAGATGAATGCGTAATAGAAATTGTCCACATAATGATGATAAATTTCCTTTCAAAGTATGTATGTAATATCAATATTCTCAATAAATTAATTCTGAAGTGTGAGACATATTCTACTTCACATATACAACACAAAATGTTATCAATAACGGAATAACATACACAATAAAATGCACCATTGATGACCATTTGAATTTTGATGGATATAGCTGTGTATAGCAAATCTCGTTTTGAACTATCAGACTCTGTTGCCAATTATAACAAGTGAAGGAAAGTCGCCTAATTTTGGATAGGATCCTAATTTCGGATACTCCTGAATCTAGAAACTTACAAACTGCTTTAAACAGAAATCTTTATTTAGAGGTCAGCAAAGACAGAAAGAACAATATATTGTACTAGTAAAGTGATCTGTCTACTTTTCAAGAGATGGCTGCACCATATTTATTTTATATCATTGTGAGTTTTTTCTGCCGCTGTCAGTTTGAGAGTAGTTTTCGTGTTTGAAAGCGTCTATAAAATTCGGTTTTTTAAATAAGGTAAGACTAAACAATGTTATTTTTTCTGTTGTCGTATGTAAATACTAGAAGAAAAAAAAGTTATGTTGTCTTAACCTAAAACCTGAATAGGTTCCTCATTTCGTACAGTATAAAGGTGCTTAATTCCGGGTATCCGAAATTAGGATCCTATTTTCAGTGTTAAACTTCGTATACAAATAACAGTATATGATCAGTTTTTGATAATTGCAAACGGTTTCAAAACACGATACAAGTATTTTAAGAGATTGGTTTCTGATTCGTATGCATCTAAACTAAATCCCAAATTATTCGGGATAACAAATGCTTTTTTGAAAAACCTTTATTTTTAAAAACACAACGTGCTAACCACCCTCATATTTTTGTTGCCATATAAGTATAAAACAGTAAAGTGGTTGAAACTTAAATATCTGACAGTTTAATTTTTTTCTAGAACACAATGTTACGTGTGGCTAAAAAACGCAAGCAGTGAGAACCAGAACGAATGATGCTTGCTATCAATGCAGTTCGAACAAAGGAAATGGGCTATCTCAATGCCTCCAAATTGTTTTCTGTTGCAAAGTCTCCTTTGGAGGACTACGTAAGGCAAAAAGATAAAACTACTGAGCAATCACTAGCTAGTCAGATTGGTAGGAAGCCGTACTGCGGAACTGGAAGCAGACTTAGTGGCATATTGCTTAGAAATGAATAAGCGTTTTTTTGGATTGAGAACTGTTGACATTAAGAATCTCGCATACCAGTTAGCAATAAGGAATGGTCGGCGTCATCCATTTTCTGGACAAAAACTAATTGCTGGTGAAAAGTGGCTTAAAGGTTTCCTCCGACGCAATCCCAATCTATCTCTCAGAAAGACTCAAGGAATCTCTAAAGCAAGAGTGAAGGTGTTTACTCGAGAAAATATTAAAAAATTTCACGACCTACTGGAAGTAAACCTGAGAAAAATTAATTTTAACCCCGCGAGACTGTATACCGTTGACGAAAGTGGAATAACAATGGTTTAGTCTAAAAATTCGCGGGTTATAACTTTAGAAGGTAAAAGAAAAGTTGGATCAGTCACTTCTGCAGAATGAGGCGCCCTGGTAACTGTAGTTTTTTGCATGAATGCTTTTGAAGGAATTGTGCCTCCACTATTCGTTTTTCCTCGCAAAAATATGAAGGCAGATTTGTTAGAGGGTGCTCCACGCGGTTCACAGAATTGTTAGATGGTGCTCCACACGGTTCACTTGCAGCCCGTCATTCATCAGGCTGGATTCAACAGCATATATTTATCCAGTGGTTGCAGCGTTTTATATCATATGTACAACCAACACGTGAAGATCATGTACTTCTTATTCTTGATGGGCACTACAGTCACACACGGAATATGGATGTAATTGAAGCAGAGCGTCAAAATTATGTTACGATTTCATCTATAGCACCGCATAGTTCACACAAGATTAAACCGTTGGATTTATCATTCATATCGCCATTTAAAACGTATTATTCCCAACAAATTGAGATGTGGTTGAGGCACAATCCAGGTCGAAATTTTACCTCATATCAAATTTGTAAATTGATGTGCCCAGCCTATTTAAAAAGTGCGACTACAGAAATTTCGGTAAATGGGTTTCGTAAAACTGGGATATTCCCTTTTAACAGAGATAATTTTTCTGAACATGACTTTACTTTAGAACGGCAAAGAGAGAGAACACCCCCACCAAATCTCTTTCAAGACAACACACAAACTGTATTGTTAGCTAATTTAGAAAATGTTCTACAGCAAAGGAAACAATCTTGGTGAGGGCTGAGGATATAAGTCCTTTACCTTCATGTAGTTCTACCTCCCAAGTTAAGCAAACAAGTTTGCGACTAGGTTAAAGTTGTGTAATAACCAGCACAACCTATAAAAATCAACTAGAGCAAAGTATTCGCAAACAAGAGATAAAAAAATGTTTAAAAGGAAGAAAACCAAAATTGAGCGCAGTAGTCGGAAAATAAATTCAAGAGACTGATCCAACGAAAAAAGGTGAGAAATGTAAAATCAACGAAAAAACCAAAAAAACAAGCACAGTTAAAAATAAAGGGAGGAAGGAATTGAGCAGTGACGAATCTTCAGATTCTGAAGGCGATGACCTTATCATGGATGATGATTTAGATTTAGATGCGGACTATGAAGATGCGGGCGCAGAATG
The DNA here is from genome assembly GCA_963921935.1 of Galeruca laticollis. NCBI lineage: Eukaryota > Metazoa > Arthropoda > Insecta > Coleoptera > Chrysomelidae > Galeruca > Galeruca laticollis. The sequence goes on along the minus strand of OY998175.1, from coordinate 114,252,606 downwards.
TTTATTTTACTTGAATTTATATTCTGGAGATACTCATGGTGAACTATGGATCAGATGTATGCAATGTTGCAGATGGACTCACGAGCAGTGTGCCAACAATAAGCATAAAAAAGACTACGTATGTGATTTGTGTCTGGATATATAACCCATTTTGTTTTGCATAAGTGGTACCCTAATTTCGGAAAAGGTATCCGAAATTAGGCACCCAATATTTTTCCAACAGAAAATGTTTACTTCTGTTCAATCTGCACGTTCGTAAAAGTTGAATATAAATACATATGTTTTCATTGTTAGACTTTTTCCAGAGAGTTTCTTGACATAGATATAATTTAAAACAAACTACAATTTTCAAAAATATCATCACGTATTTAAAAAGCGGTGTCGGGGAGCGAAGACAAGCAGTAAGCTAAGTGGACTGTATTATTTTTTGGTGCGGTGGTTGTTGACGTTTAAGTGCATTATCCTGTCTCCGCTGACCACGAAAGGTTGAACAATACCAATAAAAATTCAGTTTAATTTCAACTGATCTTTAATGATACCACTTAGAAAGTACAAAGACCATATAAGACAAAATAAATAAATATGTGAAAAATTATCCACAAAAATTGTTCTTGCCAATATTTGGCAACACTGTGATTTTGGCGATTAACATGAAATAATTATCACACTAAAATAAAAAATATATTATAAACCTGATCAACGTTTCAATACAGAGCAGGGAGAATTAACAACGTGCGAGTGATGCAATTGTGATTGGATGTAGACCGACTAAAAACTGAACTAAACACTCAATTTGAACATCGGGTTGTCACAGCGTGTAGATACACATACATTCGGTGTGCTTCCGACGAAAGTTATTACTGTTCTCTTTCAAAATGGAATTGCGCGCGCAGAGATTTGTTACTGCTAGACACCCAGCGACATCTACGCCTGTTCCAATACATATGTACAGGGTGTCTCGAAATATATAATTAGAACAGTTGGAATTAGTGTAAATTCCAACATCCTGCCCGCGCGACAGAGTGAAAGGAATCTCTAAGAGATCAAACCAAACATTAAGGTCATCACTTAACCTAACAACAACAAGTGTTTATTTATTATCAAAAGTCTAAACAACATTAAAAAATAGAAAATGATATGAAATAAAACTGTGTTAAACTGTGTGAAAAGTCGGTGAATTCCACCAGTGTGAATTCACGCAGTATTATCTACCTTAGAGGCAGATGGGAGAGGACATAACTTGGCAATAGGTCTAGTCACCTCACCATCAAGAGTTCTAAGACGTGCTACCCGCACCTTACCATCTTTGCCTTTTATTACCTCAACAATACGAGCTAAGGGCCACTGTAAGGGGGGTGTATCTTCACCTTTGATTAATACCACTTGATCAACTTCTAGGTTGGCTGAGGGACGTGACCATTTAGGTCTTTGCTGTAATCTGTGGAGATAGTCTACCGTCCACCGTTTCCAAAAACCTTGCTGCATTTTGGAGCAGAGTTTCCAAAATGAGAGTTTGTTATCTGGGGTTTGAAATAAATCTTTGTCGGGGAATGCAGTTAAAGGGGCTCCTATCAAAAAATGCCCTGGAGTAAGCGATTGAAGATCCGATGGGTCGTTAGAAAGAGCACACAAGGGCCTGGAGTTTAAGATTGCCTCCACTTGAGCAAGAATCGTGGAGAACTCTCCGTAAGTGACCCGAGTATCACCCAAAATTCGTACGAGGTGATACTTAGTTCTTTTGACCGCAGCCTCCCACAATCCCCACAATGGGGTGAGCGGGGTGGTATGAAACTTCATTCAATTTCATTTTGGGACAAAAACTCACGAATCGTGTCGTAGTTACGTTCAGACTGAAAAAAATCATAAAGCTCTCTCAAACTGTTGCGTGCGCCGAGAAAATTCGTGCCATTATCACTGAAAATTCGAGTGGAGTTTCCACGTCTGGAAATAAATCTTTTTAGGGTAGCTAAAAAGGCTTCCGAGGATAAACCGGTTACAAATTCAATGTGCACCGCCTTGGTGACCATACAAATGAAAGGAGCCACATAACCTTTAATAAGTGGGGATTTCCGCAACCTAGAGGATTTTATTATGAAGGGTCCCGCGAAATCCACGCCCACTTTCTGGAAGGGACGAGCTGCGCAGACGCGATCCTTAGGGAGATCCGCCATGATTTGTTCGGCTACTATTGCGTTAAAGCGATGACAAGTAACACAAGAGTGTATTATACGTTTAACTTCTCTGAGTCCATTTAAAGGCCAAAATCGTAATCTGAAATTCGAGAGTGTATTTTGTGCGCCTGCATAGCCTAACCTAACATGTTCTTGGCGAAGCATTAGTGAAACCACATGAGTCTGAGAGGGGAGCAAAATGGGGTACTTGTGTGATTCAGGAATGTCTGCATATGTGAGCCCACCTCCTACACCAAGAATACCGCTCTTATCCACAAAGGGTTTAAAAGAAAGAATTTTACTATTATTCAGGGGACGATCTGTCAAGAGGGCATTCATTTCAGTGTAGAAGTGCTCTTTTTTAATTATTTTAATTATCAATTCAAGGGCCGAGGACAGCTCAGACACCGAGAGCGGTCCGATTTTCCTATCAGAATTCTTCAAATTGTGCGAAAAGCGCAATAAGTACGCCACTGTCCTTTGTAATTTTGAGAAATTAGAAAATTTCGAAAAAAGAGATACCAAAAAATCATTTGTTGTGTATCTATAGTGAGAGCAATTTTCTTTTCTTCTGGGGGATGGTTTACAATGTTGGGGGTAGCTTCAAAAAGCGATAGATAATACTTAACATATAGTTAATTGGAAACTGTTTATTATAAACAATCTTCTCATATATTTGATGTTCAGACCTTACATTCCTCTAGACAAGGGATCTGCTACAATATTCTGAGTGGAAATGTGACGCCACTGGAATTTTTGCGAAAGCGAATGTATTTGGGATACGCGGTTGGACACAAACGTGATCCACCTACTTGAATGGCTTCCGATCCAACAAAGAGCAATCGAGGAGTCGGTCCAAAGGTTAATAGAATTGAACGAAATTTTATTTACAAAAATTTGTGAGATTTTTATAACTAATTTCGAGAGTAGAAGCATAGCACAAAGTTCTAGCCGGGATATTGTGATAGTTTTCTTAAGAGGCGCCACACGAGACTTTGCCGAGACAAGTGAGCAAGAAATAGTGAAATCTGAATATTGAACCCTTAGATATACAACGGCTCCGTATGCCAATGTGCTGGCGTCCGCGAAACCGTGTAACTCGACGTTGGAGATTTCTTTGTTCAAGAACAAATTCCTAGAGATAGTCAAATTTTTTAATTGCAATTCATTTTTTACAAATTCTTGCCACAATTCTAAAAGGGATGCATCTAGGATTTGCATATCCTTGTCAAGGTGGGACATCCAAATTTTCTGCATCAAATCCTTACCTGCTACAATGATAGGGTTTACCAAACCTAATGGGTCGAAAATTGAGCTAATTACTGATAAAACATTTCTTTTCGTAAGAGGGTGGATATCTAACACTGAGGGTACTGAAATTTTAAATTCATCAAGCGAGAGATTCCACTTAAGACCTAAAATTTTGCATGCGGATTCATTTAAATACAAATCTTTTTTTGATGCATTAGTATTAGCGATATCTTTTAATAATTCTGTAGAGTTGGATTGCCATTTATGCAATTTGAAACCAGAGTTATTTAAAGCTGTGTTAAGCTGCATATAAAGCGTTTTCAAGTCGGAGAGGGTTTGTGCACCCGAAAGAATATCGTCTATATAAGTTTGAGATAATAAGGCTTCTGAAGCTAAAGAGAGATGAGTGTTTTTGTCGGCAATATCATTGATGACCCGACAAGCTAAAAAAGGGGCAAAGGTTTGCCCAAAGGAAACCGTTTGCAGTTCGATGCATTGGAGAGACTCTTTTGGAGAATTTCTCCACAATATATTTTGTAAGAAATTTTGATTAGGGTTAGTTTTAATCTGGCGGAACATTTGTCTGATGTCTGCAGTTAAAACAAATTTAGGAAATCGAAAACGACACAAAATGTCATAGAGATCAGGCTGTACCGTGTAGCCTTTGTACGATATACAATTCAGAGAAAGAGAGGACGATGTCTTGCACGAGAAATCGAATACCACCCTGATTTTGGTGGATGCGCTGTCAGGCCGGACAACGCAGAGATGTGGAACAAAATATTTATTAAAACCTTGCCTACTTGACGGTGAAGGTACTGTCCCTTGAGTAGAACTAAGAGAGGGGGTATGCGTAAGAGCTAGGGGTGTCGCTTGGGCATGACCTAGAGAAATATATTCATCAATAAACCTTTTATATTCTGTAAACAATTCAGGGTTGTTGTGGAGCGTTTTTTCAGTGAGAGAAATCTTCGTTGAGCAGTAATAAAAGAATCGCCTAACTTTGAAAATTCAAAGGAGGTGCGCAGGGGCATGTCTACCTGATAAGTACCGTTTTTCAAAATCTTAGTAGTAGATAAAAAGAGATTTTCGACGTAATCGCATTCGGGTGAGCATGAAGAGTGCTCTGAATCAGAAATTTCCTGCTGATTCCAAAATTTGTTTAAAAGCGAGACTAGAGTTGGTGGTTTATCTAGTCATAAACCGTTTACAGAGCCGCGACAGGACTCTGTTGAGCAAAAACACTGTGATTGCGAAAGAGTTTGTTTTTCATTTTCTTGAGCATACGAGTGTATTTCCCCTGCAATTACCCATCCTAAATGACTATTAAAGAGAACAGGGAGACCTTTACCTAGATGTAAAGAACCTTGCGTAAGTAACGCGTAAAACTAAAATTTCCGGTAGAAAGGGAGTTGAAAAAGACGGATCTGCAAGGTGATTCAAGATTTCTTGGGGTATCATTAATTTACGGGGATTAATAGGAATCTGAGGTATTGTTTTTGTTATATTTTCCAACACAGAGCATGAAAGGGAAAAACATTTGTCAGTGTTCACTTTCGAGTGAATAATCAAATTGGTATATTCCTTTGAAACAACGGAATCTTGCGCTGAGATACCTGAAATGTGCAAGTTTTGTTTCCTGGTAGCCAAATTTAAACGCTGAACACAATCGCGAGAAATAAAGCTGCTCTAAGAACCAGAATCCAAAATGGCTTTAGCTACACAAGAGTTCAAACTTTGAGTTTGTGTACTTGGCGCTTGCGCAGTGGGAGAATCATCATTCGAGGAGTGAGGACGAGAAGTACTAGGGATCGGCGTATCGTGGTGAGGGTTGGGAGCGTTCCTAGTTCTAGATAAATTCGAATACCGATTTTGTTGACGAGTATCCCTATTGAATTGAGTAACGACTCTATTAGAATTTGCATTGGTTTGCGAAACCGGCCGATTATTATTAGGACGCGAATCTAAATGCAATAAACTATGGTGCATACCTTGACATACGCTACAACGATGCGCAGAAGGGCAATTGGTTACCGCGTGATTTTTTCCTGAACAATTAAAGCTAAGGGCTTTGCTTTTTACGAATCTGTGTCTCTCTTGCGGAGAGAGTGTACCGAATGCCGAACAAGAGTAAATTCTATGTGATTGCTGACAATAAGCACAACTACTCCTCAGATTTGGTGAACCTGGAGGAGAAACTCGTCGGTTAGAATCGTTAGTCGCGTGCAAATTGACTCGAGTATGGAGGAAAGTAGTATTTTTTTTATCCTGATAAGCAGGTTAACGATCCTGCAGAGCATCAAAACTAGATAAGTTTTCCAAAACAATGCTCCTCCGCTCAGCGAAGGTCTTAAAATCTTTAGGAGTAGGGATATCGTTGTTGATTCTCTCTTCCTCAAATATTTTACGAGATAGAGGGTCCAATTTTCTTTCAAACATAAAAACTATGAGTGTTTCAGTAAGCACTTTTTCACTGATACCTAAATTATTTAGACACTCTAGCTCCTTAGTAAGAGTATTAGTCAAATCTCTTAAATTCGCTGCGTTGGCTTTAACAATATTGGGGCAACTGAACAGGTTAGCTAAATGCTCATTAACGATAATAGATCTATTTTCAAACCTTTTCTTTAGGGTACTTATAGCTACATCATAATTTGAATCAATGACTTTCAAATTCTCTATTATCTGAAGAGCTGAATGTTTAAGCAAAGTGCGCAAATAATACAATTTTTCAGCCTTCCTCAGTTTGGGATTTGAACCTATTAGAGCTTCAAATATATCAAAAAGGAAGCAAATCGGACGGCTTAGATCCGTCAAAATTGGGTATTTTGATTTCTGGCAATCTAACATTAGATTTGTCACCAGAAAAGGGGCCTGGACCATTGCCAGCGCTGGAGGAAGTAGGTGTGACGGTGATATTTTGAATACAATCTTTGTAATCTGCAAGAGTGTCGTAAAACTTTCCTTCAAACGCTGCTCGGTCTTCAGTGTCAGTAAGAGTGGGGTTAGATGATATTAAATCTTCAATTTGGTCCTGTACATTAGTATAATTGGCAAAAGTTTCATGAAGGGTGTCTACCCTTGTTTCGAGTTCAGATACTCGCTTAACCGTGGCAAAATGACCTGTAATCCAATCAGATAATCTGTTCAATTGACCCACGCAAGAGTTACGTTTTTTAATTAAATCAGCAAGTTGTTTTGCAGCCATTATTACAAAAACAATACAATTTTATATAAAAATATACTAGTGATAATCTAAAGAGAAACAATAATAAATGTATGTATATAAAACACTGAACTATTTTTCTACTAATTTATAGAGCGATGAAAGTTCAATAACCTATTCAAATTAAAAATCGATGAACACTTTAATCACCAAATAAATATTAAATAAATTGTCGCAAGTATTATAAAAAAAATGTCAATAAACATTTCCTAATTAGACTCACAATATTTACTAATATCGGTAAAAACAGAATACCAAAATATCAGACGAAAATCAATAATTTTTAAATTTGAAAAAGTAAACACATGTACCTGCTTTAATGTTAGTAAAAACGTGAATTTGTAAAAAACTTCTTACTGAATATCCGTGAAACTTGAAATAGTTGCTATGCTGAATGAGAGGGAGCTGGCTATATGCATGAACCAGCGCTGTAGAGAAAGATGCTAAAAGCTTACTTCTTTTAAATGAATGAAGACGAGTTGGACTTTTGGCACTGTTGCCACGTCGCTGCAACTTCTTGTAGATAGGGAAATGAGTTGGTTTTTCGTGGAAACCAAAAATTCTTCTCAACACTATAACGATACTCATACGAAAGTTTCGTTTCGCGCACTGTTTTAACGGCACGGCACAAGTTAACGGCGAAAAAACGAGAACACTTGAGAGAAACCAATCACGTGATGACCGGAAAGTTCGAGAAAGCACTAGAAAAATGAAACTTCACATCCGTAGGATCATATCCTTGGCTCGATGGCCATGTCAGGGAGCGAAGACGGGCAGTAAGCTAAGTGGACTGTATTATTTTTTGGTGCGGTGGTTGTTGACGTTTAAGTGCATTATCCTGTCTCCGCTGACCACGAAAGGTTGCACAATACCAATAAAAATTCAGTTTAATTTCAACTGATCTTTAATGATACCACTTAGAAAGTAGAAAGACAATATAAGACAAAATAAATAAATATGTGAAAAATTATCCACAAAAATTGTTCTTGCCAATATTTGGCAACACTGTGATTTTGGCGATTAACATGAAATAATTATCAGACTAAAATAAAAAATATATCATAAACCTGATCAACGTTTTAATACAGAGCAGGGAGAATTAACAACGTGCGAGTGATGCAATTGTGATTGGATGTAGAGCGACTAAAAACTGAACTTAACACTCAATTTGAACATCGGGTTGTCAGAGCGTGTAGATACACATACATTCGGTGTGCTTCCGACGAAAGTTACTACTGTTCTCTTTTAAAATGAAATTGCGCGCGCAGAGATTTGTTACTGCTAGACACCCAGCGACATCTACGCCTATTCCAATACATATGTACAGGGTGTCTCGAAATATATAATTAGAACAGCTGGAATTAGTGTAAATTCCAATAAGCGGTATCCGAGATTAAGCGACTTTCCTCGATTGCAATTGAAAAATTGATGAAAAATTTTGGTCTAAACAAAGAAATGTGTGTCATCGGCATCAACTGCCAAGGTAATTAAGTCTTGTGTGTTCCGAGAAAGTTGTGTTTCTATTTTCCGGTAGTTATAAGGGTGAGGTTCAGGTTATTCGATATCATAAAAAGTTGATTGGAGTTCTGAGGTTTTATAAAATCAATTTTCGATGTTCAGACTATCTATGACTATATTTGTTGAGATGTAGAAAAAAGTGCTGAGCTGAGGACGATTTCCGGCTTCTCATTTTAGTTCAGTCGCCGTGATTTTAAAAAAGGTATATAAAAAGAGTTTATTAACACTGGAAAGAAGTTTTATAGGACCGAACAGTAATTTGGACGCTATGGTCAGAACAGTTTCTACAGAATTTATTCATAACTTCTCTATTGAAAGGATGACTATTTTTCGATGCATAATAAATGCGGGATAGATATAGCATATACGTTATTCAATTTTCGCCATATCAAGTTGTATGTATCTGATAAAAGTTCGGAGCTCTGATGGCGACAATGTTCATATTAAATATATAGAGTGATGATTTCGTTATTCAACAGATAGAAAACACTGATTCTGACGATGATATTCAAATAATATCGAAAAAATTGTAAATTTTTCAGAATTTTTAACATTTCCAATATATTGTGGAGCTAGGGATTTTGAAGTTGGACTTTTTACCTTGTATTTGTCGAATTTGATTCTAGATTTGACTAGGATTAGAGACAGTTGTCAGGGAGGAGACATGTTTTTGCGAGGAGTACATTTTTCTTTGTTTTATAATGTATTTAGCTTTTGCTTTCAGTTTCTTGTGTAAAAGAAGGTTCGCAGGAGTTCTATTTCGGCGCAGTCTGTTGAGGTCTGTTTTGGATTGGCGAACGGCATTTTCACATGCGGAATCCCACCAGGAAACACTTTTATGGTTGGCGGATAAGACAGTTTTACCAACGTGCAGGTCTACTGTACATTTAATGGCATCGGTTTTCATTTCAAGGTTACTGTTAGCGTATTTTGAGTGGATGGTGTGTAATCTGGCCAATTGGCAATGTTTAAATTCCAATATCTGCGGGTAATTTTTTCTTGATTAGATGGGCTGGAAATAAGAATGGGAAAGTGGTTGTTGTCATGCAGATAATCCAGTATCCAAGTCAGGGATGGAGCGGATTTAGGGTCACAGATGCTTATAGCTGAGAAGGTATTGGAGAAGATATTGAAATGTGTGTTCGATGCAGTATTTAAAAAGCAGGCACCAGATATGGTTGAAAAAATTCCAACAACTTTGCCTTTTCCAAATGTATGTTCAGATCATCACGTAGTATTTTGGGCATTGAAGTCACCAATAGGTATAAAAGGTTGGGGAAGCTGATATACCAATCGACAAGCTTCTGTTTTTGTTGGTGGTCAGGAGGAACGTATAAGCTACATATTGTGGTTTTATTTGGGCACCAGGAGATAATGGCAATAGCTGCAAGGTTTGTGGTTAGGGTAAGAGGGACGGAATAAATATCGCTTGAGACAAATATTGATCCACCACCGCTAGTTCTAATGCAGTTGGTTCTAATTTAGTGATACCATTCGAAGTGTTTTAAGAGAGGATAGTGATTGATTTTGAAATTAGTTTCTTGAAGACAAAGGAAGTCGGGTTTGTGGAGGGAAGTAAACTTTTGAATTCGTTCTATGCGAGGATAAAATCCATCGCAATTCCATTGTAGGACAGTGAATACTTAAAGAGTAGAACAGAAAAGGAAAAAGGTTTAGTGGGATATTATCGAGGAGTCAGATGAGTTGTAGTCGTCAGTTGTCGGGTCACCGGAATAAGTGTAGGAATCATGATCTAGTTTGAATTTCATTTTGTTTTGTAGACGCGTTAAGCGATTTTTTAAGGAGCGTTCATTAGAAGCAGTGTAGAGAGTTTTCAGGTCTTGGAGTGAGGAAGGAATATCAGAAGTAAATTGATTGGCTTCAGTAAGTGGATCAGACACCCCAATAGTATTTTCCAGATAAGCGGTCAGTTAGGTTTCGGTAAGTGAGAGAGGACTGGGCAAATCAGAGCATATTTTGTGAATGGTGCAACGAGTTGTTGAGCTTAAAACATGTTTCTCAGGTACATTAGATTTTGATTTTTTAATTTCCTTTATAGAAGGGTTTTCAAGGGTTGGCGATAAACTAGGGTAGACGGAAAGATTGCATTTGGGCGAAGAAAGTTACTGGTTTCGGGTGGTAAAAGAGTTGGGGAAGCCAGGCTGCTATCATTAGATTGTGATCTTTTTGCACCAGGTTTTGGTGATGGTACGTAGGATGGGTCAGAACGATGAAGGAGGTCATCGGTGGAGGTTTGAGTATTATTTACAATGCAGTCAGCAGTATAGAGCGGAAGATCATGTAAGGGTTCAATGGATGCAACATTTAATTGGGAAGGGGAGGATGTAGTGAAATTGGTGCAAGATTCAGCGGTGTGATTTGGTTGCTTACAGAGAAAGCATTCTAATTTTTTAGTCGAAATCAAAATTCGGTGAGGGGTGTTTTCGTGGGTGAGAAGTATTGATGTTTGAAGGGAAAAATTATCACGATCCGGGATCATATAAGTCACCCTTCGGAAGCTCATAACATGACCATTCGCATCGTCGGGTGTGCCGCATCTAACATGAGTGAAGGGCGTAATGTTTTTTAATCCGACGTCAAGAAGAGCTTTTTTAAACAGAGAGTGAGCAATTGAGGGGCTAACATTGGAGTTTAAAATTCTTTTAGATGGAGTAATAAATCTACGAATAGGTACAATTTGAGAATTGATTGTTATGTTGAGAGAGGTTTTTAGGAGATTTTCAATTAGTTTGGTAGAGGAAAAATATATGCCGTCATGGGCAATGCGAGATGCAAAATGAACATTTTTAGGAGAAAAAATCCTGCCAATTGCTTTAATGTAGTCGAAGATGACGGAGTTAGGAATAAATTGCATCACAATAGCTTGATATTTAGCGGGGGTTGGGCGCGGGGGCGCTTTACTAAAGGTAGCAGCAGCATATGATCGATGAGTTGTGTTTATGGCTTGAGATATATTCTGAATTTCATTGACGGTGGAGGTGTTAAGGGAGTGAGATGGTAGCTGGGCGATACTGCGATTCTGGTTACCAAAATCGCAGATATGAGGGCAGGGAGGTATAAAGTACGGCAAATATACCAATATTTGCTCGATGAATGACGTTTACATACTTACCGGACTATTGTTGTCAATTTAAATTCACAAAAACCAAAATAAACACTCGTTAATTACCAGGTCGGAGAGTCAACTCGTGAATGACTTAATATTGTGAATGAATAATTATTGATATTTCAAGAAATTGAAAATTACCTTCATTTAAAATTGAGCAACTCATTTTAATGAGATTAATCAATACTTCACAGTAAATAAAACTTCCACGGGTTATAAAACTCGATACTGTTTTGAAAATTATTTATTCACATTTATGAATATTCCATTGCATGTTATTCACTGATTATTGTTCATTATCTTTGTTACAGGCTATCATATACTGTCCAAATACCATCTCCAAATTTTGGAACTGTGGTTTGAATTTATTTGCTGCGTAAACTTCAAAATAAGGTGTTTCGAGAGAACATTTTTCAAGGTAAGTCCTCCATTAATTATCTATGTACAAAACTAAAACAGTATGTTGTTTATAATCGAAAATTTCATGAAAATAGATTTTTATTGATATTAACTTACCTCTTCAAGTGAAAAACGTTGGACATGGGAAAAAAACACTGTTAATGCGAATGGCTGAATAGAAAAGATCATATGAAGGAGAAACGCAATGAAATAGTCTTTGAGACGACTATTTGACAGTAATTTAAACATTGTTTCAAATATAGCATAACTCTCAAACCAGAAAATATTCAAATATTGATGGACACACCTTAAATTGTTGATTGTATAAAAGTTACCATTATTCTTAACAAAAGCTTCCTCTTATTATGTTAGGTTAATTACATTTATTCCAAACCACCAAACTGTTGAATAATAACTTCTTCTCATCTATTTTATTTACTAATAATAATATATTATTCTCCTATAATTCCAGGTATTCTCCTGAATCGAATCTATTAAAAATTATTTTCAAAATATCTCTCATTCATCAAATACGAGAGGTATGTTTATAGTAGTGACATTTTTATTTCAGGTAGTCTTTTTACTTTCAATATCCAGTACAGTTGAGCTTAAAATCAATCTAAAGGCCATCTTGTTTTCCCTTGAAATCCATTCAATGAGTAATTTTTTATCGTGTAGAGTTTTTGAAGGAAAGTTTCATAGTTTTTCTTTCTCACGTCAAATTCAAACAGATGACCTTCATTTGAGGTAAATTTACAGACAGGATGCTTCTCTATATTGGTTGATAAATAAACTCTTGAACTACCGCCATCCATCTTAAAGTGTATCACAATTTGTTTCACTCCAAGAATTTACAGGTCGCTACCATTTTTTAGATGGATACAAAGTATCATTTGATAGGGCATTCCGGAGGAAGTAAGGAAACCCAGGACAAATCGCTTTGTCAAGACTGGTTCAATTTTTTTTGTGTATGTTTCACTCTTTGGCTTAATTCCATGTTAAAGTATCATGAATTAGTAAATACAGTATGTATTTGTCTTATTGAAACAACAATGATGCACATATATTTATGTATTTCAGGAAAGGAAATATAGTTTGTGTTATTATATGTCATAGATTATTCAGAACGTTTTATTTCTTATAGAATAAATTGAAAATATTCAACAAGTCGATTGAGAAACACCCAAATGTATAGATAGATCCTAATTACATGTTTCTGTATACACTTTTGTCATTAATTATTTAAAACATGACAAAATAGAACAAAATTTGTTTAAGGGGATTCGTAAACAATCTGCTTCTCGTTTTACATTATTTTTAGGGTGGCATGCATGGTATTATTTATATACTGAATGTATTTTTGTATTCGATGTTGTTTTAAGGCCAGGTTCAACTGAACTTCATTCTCGATTTTGGGTTCTCAATCATAAAAATATGTCTGTTCACTCGACTTATTATGCTTATTGCACTATCGTTATCTCATCGTCGTATCAGGTAAAGACTCTTAACATTTATGAAAAACTCAAAACATTCCAACAATGAAAGAAAAGCTGTATTTACATATGTTTTGGCATTAATGTTGCCTTTCCGGTAGAAGCCAACGAATTTATGAAAATATTAATTGTCATGCGTCTACTAGAATATTTCTTCGAATCAGTAGCGAATCGTGTTTTGACGAGACCACATTTTAACGGTCTAATTAATATAAAAAGGTTTAAATTTCGATAACCGGTTGGACTATAGAATAAACTTCTTCTTTTCCATCCAACCCCATCATCAATCAGTGGTGGAACCTATATTGGAACATGTTTAACCAGCGCGATAAGTAAGTTTTTATAATTATTAGTTTCATTTTTCATAAAGGAGAAAAATAACCAATCATAAGTTTGGCACTTCGACCCTAGATAATTCAAATTTGCTTTAAATTACATTAATCGTCAGGGTTAGCTACTGATTCATATATATATATATATATATATATATATATATATAATTATTTGTCATAACAATTCTATAGACCATAAAATACCATAGTTGGCTGCTACTACTCAAAGTCGTGTAAAATTTATACATTCTTTGCTAAGACATTATATACTTAATGTGCCTGTATACCGATTTTCGCATAATACCTAAAATATAGTTAATTGGAAACTGTTCTTTTCATATATTTGATGATCAGACCTTACATTCCTCTAAACAAGGGATCTGCTGCATTATTCTGAGAGGAAATGTGACGCCACTGGAATTTTTGCGAAAGAGAATGTATTTGGGATACGCGGTTGCACACAAACGTGGTCCACCTACTTGAATGGCTTCCGATCCAACAAAAAACAATCGAGGAGTCGGTCCAAGGGTTAATAGAATTGAACGAAATTTTATTTTCAAAAATTTGTGAGATTTTTACAACTAATTTCGAGAGTAGAAGCATAGCACAAAGTTCTAGCCGGGATATTGTGATAGTTTTCTTAAGAGGCGCCACACGAGACTTTGCCGATACAAGTGAGCAAGATATAGTGAAATCTGAATATTGAACCCTTAGATATACAACGGCTGCGTACGCAATGTGCTGGCGTCCGCAAAACCGTGTAACTCGATGTTGGATATGTCTTTGTTCGAGAACAAATTCCTAGAAATAGTCAAATTTTTCAATTGCAATAATTTTTTTACAAATTCTTGCCACAATTCTAGGGGAGTTGCAACTAGTATTTGCATATCTCAGTCAAGGTGGGACATCCAAATTCTCTGCATCAAAACCTTACCTGCTACAATGATAGGGTTTACCAAACCTAATGGGTAGAAACATGACCTAATTACTGATAAAAATTTTCTTTTTGTAAGAGGGTGGATATCTAACACTGCACTGAAAAAAATAATTTGCTGCCAATACTGAAATTCAGTAATCACAGCAAAAACGTTTTGTACCTATACAGACAGCTAAATTTTTTGTGCTCAGAACAAATTAGTTTACCAACAGGTACTTAGTGTCCACCACTAATGTGTTCAGTAAGAACTACTGACAAAATTTGTATCAAAAACTGACTGCCATTTTGCTATGTACCACTATTTAGTGGATATTACTAATTTATTTAGTAGTGAGTACTGATTGTCATTTTGCTATTTACCACTACTTAGTGGATATTACTGATTAGTTTTGTAGTATGTACTGATTCATTAGTATTTATCACTGGAAGACTTCATAGTGCATAATAGAAGTACAGTAGTTATGACAAAAGCATTCAGTGTATACTACTCATGAAATCTGTATTTAATGCTATATCCTTCTAATGCCTGCCACTAGTATTTCTTAGTGGAAATTACTAATTAGTTTTGTAGTAATCACTGATTCAATTGCTATTTATCACTGAAAGGCTTCATGGTGCATAATAGAAGTATAGTAGTTATGACAAAAGCGTTTAGTGTACGCTACTCATGAAATGCTATTTCCTTTTAATGTGTTCCACTAGTCTAGTTGGCAAAAGTCCCCCCTGTTAAATTGACTATGTGGATTTAAAAACGCTGGAACAGGTTAATTTTGATTTTGAGGGTCCCATTTTTTAACCACGCCCAAGCTATACTGAGTGAAAATTGTTTTAGTAGTTTTTTTAATTGGACACCTATATATTTTTCCATATTTGATTTAATATTTTCTCACAAACCCATTGATTATTTCAATCGGCGGCCATGATATGGGCAAAAAACTTGCTCATATGTATAATGAGTATGACTGAAACTAGCAGAGATTCAGGTTAAAAGTATGTTGCAATGATATAGGAGGTTTTCCGTCCATATGTTCGTAGCCGTTTAACACAATTCGATCAAACTTGATATCACTGGATTCGTAATGAAAACATTTGGAGAAATATATTGGGTATCCCATAAAAAACACTATATTTATCAAATGTGAATAACCCTATAAGTATACGTTGAGCGTGGTTAAAAAAATGGGATTTTCAAAATCAAAATGTTCGAGAGGTTTTTTAATAATCTTTTTTTATTATCGAGTAAATTGAAATAAAAAAATTAAAATGTGATGTTTGCTTAAAGGTAGACAACTTATCACAGGTTCATTAAGAAGTTATTTCTAGTTTTACTCGGTGTTGAAAAAAAGATAGAATGTATTGGGACAAAATTTATTTTCTTTTCACAGTTCACCTTACAGAAAATATATCTGTATAAAGTGTGTCACTGGATGGAGCTAACAAGAAGAAAATATTTATCTTTGATTTCGTTTGTCAAAAAGTTTTGGTTGTCAAAAAATTGGGTTTTTCACAAGAAAATCAAAGATTAGATTCACAGGATGTTCATAAATTGAGAAAACATGGAAATGCTTCAAAAGAGAAGTACTATTATTTAATATATTATATAGAAATTTTGATAAGAGGAGTATGAGTCGCAATTATGGAGAAGACAGAACAAATTTTAGAATGAAAATGTAAATTTTGTGATTTTTCTTCTTTGAAGTAAGTTCAGCCACGGGCATACACCAAAGTTTGGACTAAGAGGGCAGTCGTTTTGCTGCCAGAAAAGGTAACTCTTTGTCTGAAATAATAAATAATGGTACTTATTTCTTGAAGAATGTTTCATGCATTCTTAATAATTCATTATCACCCTAATCTAATCTCAGATTTTAGATGGGGAACCCATTTTTTAACTAGCAAAGAATACATTTTTCTTATAAAATCAATAATAAAGATTTTTTCTTCTTGTCAACTCCATCTAGAGACACACTGTATATTGAAACAAAAATATTCAACTAAAATAACAACATAAAGTTACATAATTCTCATTATTCATAACAACAACGTGGCTAGGAAATGGATCATACAGATCTTTAACATGAATTCCAAAAATCTCCATCTAGAGACACACTGTATATTGAAACAAATACGTTCAACTAAAATAACAACATAAAGTGACAATTCTTATTATTCATACGAACAACGTGGCTAGGAAATGGATCATACAGGTCTTTAACATGAATTCCAAAATATACATTATGGTTAATGATAACTTCATAAGAATGAATATGAAAATTGAATTGTACAACATCAATTGATTTACAAGAAAGGTATAAATCATGATTTATATTATAGAATAACGAGTCTACTAACCCAAACTTAGGAACAAACTCCTCAGTGTCAACAACTACAATCATATTTGGTTTATAAATTACGCCATTAAAACAAGCCCCTTTTTTTTTGCAACCGATACTAAACGTGTTTGTCGATACGACCCTCTTGTACATATAACTAAATTTTATAGGGACAGCAGCAATAACGTATCAGCAAAAATTATTTTGCTATCTTCACTAAACCTCTTTTTTCTGTGAAGTGCTCGTGACTGATATTTATGTTAGGATCACTGGGAATTGCACAAAGTTTACTCGTAATTTTTTTTGCAACCGATACTAAACGTGTTTAGTTTTTGATACGACCCTATTGTTCCTATAACTAAATTTTTTAGGGACAGCAGCAACATCGTATCAGCAAAAATTATTTTGCTATCTTCACTTAACCTCTTTTTTCCGTGTGAGGGTACTGAAATTCTAAATTCATCAAGCGAGGGGTTCCACTTAAGACCTAAAGTTTTGCATGCGGATTCAAATCGGAAAAATATCGTCAATATCGTCAATATAAGTTTGAGATAATAAGGCTTCTGAAGCCAAAGAGAGATGAGTGTTTTTGTCGGAAATATCTTTTATGACCCGATAAGCTAAAAAAGGGGCAAAGGTTTGCCCAAAGGAAACCGTTTGCAGTTCGATGCATTGGAGAGACTCTTTTGGAGAATTTCTCCACAATATATTTTGTAAGACAATTTGATTAGGGTTAGTTTTAATCTGGCGGAACATTTGTCTGATGTCTGCAGTTAAAACAAATTCAGGAACTCGAAAACGACACAAAATGTCATACAGATCAGGTTGTACCGTGTAGCCTCTGTACGATATACAATATAGAGAAATAGAGGATGATGTCTTGCACGAGAAATCGAATACCACCCTGATTTTGGTGGATGCGCAGTCAGGCCGGACAACGCAGAGATGTGGAACAAAATATTTACTATAACCTTGCCTACTTGACGGCGAAGGTACTGTCCCTTGGGCAGAACTAAGAGAGGGGTTATGCGTAAGAGCCAGGAGTGTCACTTGGGCATGACCTAGAGAAATATATTCATCAATGAACCTTTTATATTCTGTAAACAATTCAGGGTTGTTGTGTAGCCTTTTTTCCAGTGAGAGAAATCTTCGTTGAGCAGTAATAAAAGAATATCCTAACTTTGGAAATTCAAAGGGGGTGCGCAGGGGCATGTCTACCTGATAAGTACCGTTTTTCAAAATCTTAGTAGTAGATAAAAAGAGATTTTCGATGTAATCGCATTCGGGTGAGCATGAAGAGTGTTCTGAATCAGAAATTTCCTCCTGATTTCAAAATTTGTTTGAAAGCGAGTCTAGAGTTGGTGGTTGATCTAGTCATAAACGGTTTGCAGAGCGGCGACAGAGCTCTGTTCAGCAAAAACACTGTGATTGCAAAAGAGTTCGTTTTTCATTTTATTGAGCATACGACGGTATTTCCCCTGCATTTAACCATCCTAAGTGCCTATTCAAGATAACAGGGAGACCTTTACCTAGATGTGAAGAACCCTGCGTAAGTACCGCGTAAAACAAATCTGCCCCCATTAAAATTTCCGGTAGAGAGGGAGTGGAAAGAGACGGATCTGCAAGGTGATTCAAGATTTCTTGGGGTATCTTTAATTTACGGGGATTAATAGGAATCTGAGATATTCTTTTTGTTATGTTTTCCAACGGAGAGCATGAAAGGGAAAAACAATTGTCAGGGTTCACTTCCGAGTGAATAATCAAATTGGTATATTCCTTTGAAACAACGGAATCTTGCGCTGAGATACCTGAAATGTGTAAATTTTGTTTCTTGGTAGCCAAATTTAAACGATGAACACAATCGCGAGAAATAAAGCTGCTCTGAGAACAACAATCCAAAATGGCTTTAGCTACGCAAGGGTTACCATCAGAGTCGTAGATTACAACATGAGCAGTTGCTAACAATGTATGCGAGCTATTGTGTGAAAGGGAGTTCAAGCTTTGAATTTGTGTACTTGGCGCTAGCGCAGTGGGAGAATCATCGTTTGAGGAGTGAGAACGAGAAGTACTAGGGATCGGCGTATCGTGGTGAGGGTTAGGACCGTTCCTAGTTCTAGAGCAATTCGAATACCGATTTTGGTGACCAGTATCCCTATTGAATTGAGTAACGACTCTATTAGAATTTGCATTGGTATGCGAAACCGGCCGATTATTGTTAGGACGCGAATCTAAATGCAATAAACTATGGTGCATACCTTGACATGCGCTACAACGATGCGCAGAAGGGCAATTGGTTACCGCGTGATTTTTTCCTAAACAATTAAAGCAAAGGGCTTCGCTTTCTACGAATCTGTGTCCCTCTTGCGCAGAGAGTGTACCGAATGCCGAACAAGAGTCAATTTCTATGTGATTGCTGACAATAAGCACAACTACTCCTCAGATTTGGTGAACCTGGAGGAGAAACTCGTCGGTTAGAATCGTTAGTTGCGTGCAAATTGACTCGAGTATGGGGGAAACTAGTGTTTTTCTTTTCCTGAAAAGCAGGTTTACGATCCTGCAGCGCATCAAAACTAGATAAGTTTTCCAAAATAATGCTCCTCCGCTCAGCGACGGTAATAAAATCTTTCATTGGCTTTAACAATATTGGTGCAACTGAACAGGTTAGCTAGATGCTCATTAACAATAATAGCTCAATTTTCAAACCTTTTTTCTAGGGTACTAATAGCTACACCATAATTTGAATCAATGACTTTTTAATTTTCTACTATCTGAAGAGCTGGATCTTCAAGCAAAGTGCGCAAATAATACAATTTTCCAGCCTTCCTTAATTTGGGATTTGAACCTATTAGAGCTTCAAATATATCGAAAAAGGGAGTAAAATCGAACGGCTTAGATTCGTCGAAATTGGGTATTTTAATTTCTGGCAATCTAACATTAGATTTGTCACCAGAAAAGGGGCCTGGACCATTGCCAGCGCTGGAGGAAGTAGGGATAACGGTGATAAACGATGAAATAAAACAATATAGTTTGTTTAAATCTTCATATATTTGAACTAATGTTCAATTTAAACTTGTTGACGCGTTTCACTAACACAGTAGCTTTGTCAAAACGAATGAAGGTAAAATATAAAAATGTCTTAATATATACAGTGCTAAATCTATTTACTAAGGTTAACAATGGTATTAAAAGATATTACCTGGAAATTCATTCACTACAAACATTCCTAAGCTATCTTCTAGGTAAAGAGGTTCAATAAAGGAGACTGATTGATATCTATTTGGTCGTTAAGGAATGACAATTGTGATACATTTTTTATCGGTAGAACTTTTAGAAATTTTAAAACTAGAATTTCGGAACACAAACGTAGCTATGACAACAAAAAATTAGATTCTAACTATTCAAATCATTTATTAGAAAACCAACACATTTTCGACCCAAATTTTGAAATTCTCCATGTAGTCGGTAAATCCTTCAGTTTAAATATATTAGAAGCCCTAGAGATTAACAAAAATAAATATTCAGGTAATCTCCTTAACGACCAAATAGATATCAATCAGTCTCCTTTATTGAACCTCTTTACCTAGAAGATAGCTTAGGAATGTTTGTAGTGAATGAATTTCCAGGTAATATCTTTTAATACCATTGTTAACCTTAGTAAATAGATTTAGCACTGTATATATTAAGACATTTTTATATTTTACCTTCATTCGTTTTGACAAAGCTACTGTGTTAGTGAAACGCGTCAACAAGTTTAAATTGAACATTAGTTCAAATATATGAAGATTTAAACAAACTATATTGTTTTATTTCATCGTTCAGTATGGATCTTCATCAAGTAAAAGCCTCATCTATTCAATAACGGTGATATTTTGAATACAATCTTTGTTATCTGCAAGAGTGTCGTAAAACTTTCCTTCAAACGCTGCTCGGTCTTCAGTGTCAGTAAGAGTGGGGTTAGATGAAATTAAATCTTTGGAGTCCATAATTTTTCATATGGGGAAGAAGGTGTAAATATGGAATACCATTTTGTTTGGTATATGGAAAAATTTTTATTAGTGAATAGAATTGAGTCAACTTTAGGGAAAATGTACATTAGACAATAAGACACCAAAATGTAGAAGCAAATGTGAAATTATCTTGAAAAGTCAAAAAACAAGTTTAAAAAAAACTACAAATTTCCCACCTTAGGAAATATGGAATACCTTATATATCTACATATTATGTTCACCAGTCACAAATATATTCGTCTTTTTCGGCGCCTCAACACTCATTATGAGCCCACATTGAGCACATTAAACATTGGACCCATTGTTCTCGTTTCTTATCAGCAGAGAACGCACTATCACAAAACGTGCAATGAGCATCGTCCTCATTCGGTTTCAGTTATCCCGGCATATCTTCCAAATTGTTATCAGAATCGTCAAGTTTTACATCTTCGCTTGAATCATCAGATTCATCCGCAAAAACTGCTTTCTTTTGAAGTTACATCTTGTACTTTGACTTCTCCTGTTTTTGAGAATATTTTTTTTTCAAAATAGGTGTAGTAACTGTATTAAAATCCTTAAATTCGTACAAACTTTTTATTACCACATGCCGACAAGTTTCGAGTTAACAAAGTCATCTTCGGGGCGGGTAAGCTACAATTATGATGGTAAATTTAATATAGCAATTCGGATTCTATTCAAATAACTGTAACTTACCAGTCAATTACACAGGACGGATAACAGCATGAATTCAAAATAAACAGCAAAAACAAGTCAAGATAACATAACTAGACGAACTAACGTTTTAAATAATTTGATCGTTATCACACTCAAGTGAAGAAAATTCTTTATAATCTAAAATCCTAAACAGAGGTGGAACTTCAATAGTTGATTTTAAATTTAATGATATAGTATTTTCATTATTATTTGATTGAAAAAATTTTAAGTTCTCCAAAGCGTTCAGTCTAGTTCCATGTTCACAAACATGTAAAATTTTAAATTTGTCATCCACCACAAAAGAATGGTTATTAAATTGCAAATGCCTGTAGAAAACGAAATTATCCCTTGTCAAATGTTCCTGGATACTCACCTTAAACCTCCTACCAACTGCCCTATGTATTCAGCGGTGCAATTGTTGCAAGTCAATTTATAAACCCCACTTCTATCGAATTGTGAAATTGGGTCTTGATGACTATGTGGTAGAGAATGTTTTCAGTTTATTGTCATAAGTATTATCAGGACACATTGGAATCAAAAAAAGCCGATGAACGTATGAGCTGAACGACGAAAGCTTCTGTCCATAAAGATATCTGTCAAGAGAGGAGCCAGTGGAGTTCCCATGCCAAGACCCTTCTTCTGTTTTCAAATTTTATTATTAAACATGAAGAAGTTTTGTTGTAACATTCTCCACGACATAGTCATCAAGACCCAATTTCACAATTTGATAGAAGTGGGGTTTATGAATTGACTTGCTACAATTGCACCGCTGAATACATAGGGCAATGTGGTGGGAGGTTTAAGTTGAGAATCCAGGAACATTTGACAAGGGATGGTTCCTTTTTTACAGAAATTTGCAATTTAATAACCATTCTTTTTTGGTGGATGACAATTTTAAACTTTTACATGTTTGTGAACATGGAACTAGACTGAACGCTATGGAGAACTAACAAATTTTAAAATCAATTAATACTGAAAATACTATATCAATATATTCAAAAACAACTATCGAAGTTCCACATCTGTTTAGGATTTTAGATTATAAAAAATTATATTCACTTGAATGTGTTAACGATCAAATTATTTGAAACGTTAGTTCGTCTAGTTCTGTTGTCTTGTCGTGTTTTTGCTGTTTATTTTGAATTCATGCTGTTATCCGTCCTGTGTGACGTTTTTTAGTTGACTGGTAAGTTACAGTTATTTGAATAGAATCCGACTTGCTATATTAAATTTACCATCATAATTGTAGCTTAACCTCCCAGAACATGACTTTGTTAAGTCGAAACTAGTCGGCATGTGGTAATAAAAACTTTTTACGAATTTAAGGATTACTTTCATTATTATCCATTTTTTAGGGAAAATTATGGAAATAGTTGATCGCGCTGCCAAATGGCCACCAGTGCGCCACCATATGTGTAACTGGCCGTCGCGAATCTTGGCAGTCCTGTGGACAGTATACATTTAATGACGTAACTAATTAGTCGGAGCGAACAGGTCGCGCAACTTGACCGTGCTCTTTCGACTAATTTCTTAGAAAAAGTAGGATAGCAATGCTCTCAATTGTACCTATAGAGCCAAAAATGCCTTTAGTTTGGTTTCACGCATACCTCAAAAGCTCCATCTCATCAACCTAATTTTTAACTCAATTTTAGGCAATAAATGGGAGCCGCAAAATTAATTTTTGACTGCCAAATATAGGCCTACTAGACATTAAGACTGGGCGACTGTGCATCTGCAAACAATCCCCTGCACTGAGGCAGATAAAATATTTCTGTCAACTTGTGTACAAAACCACAAAGACTACAGCTTGTATTGAAATGAATGTTGAAAGATAGATATTTGGATTCACTATCAACCGGTTTTAATAGAATAAAATTTTATTTGGCGTAGCAACGATATTGTTTAACATGCGCTTCAGTTATATTAAACTTTAATAGTCTAAGGTCATATCGCTCAATATATTAGTTACAGGAAATTAATTTTCTTTATAAATTCATTTCTTTCAAATTTGAAGAAGAGAATAATGATCTACCCTTGAATCTTTGTAAAACTATTGCGTGTGCTTGAAAATTAATGATCTTGGATAATAAAAGAGTAAAGCCTAGGTGAGTGGAAAGTTTTGTGAAACTTGAATCTCCTCAAGTTCGTATATAAATCCTCTAGACAATGGGATCAAGTTACGAATATTTCTAGAAGCTAACCTGCAGTAAATAATGTTAGATTTTTTGCGGTAATTTATGTCAGCTACGCGATCCGGCAATTATTTTTACAGTCAGATCATAGTGTAAATAATTTCCTAAAGATTTATGTCGTCTCATTAATAAGACGTAAACATTTTTTAAGATGTGTCGAATAAAATAATAATTTAACAAATTCTCGTAGAACATAATTTCAATTATTATTATTAACCTTCATAATTCAATATTATTAAGGTCTTAAACATTTCAAAATACTCTTTCTGATGTAGATTACCTACTTCTTGTTTTCGATTTTTATAGTTATATATTAACAATGGATATTACAAGATTGTAGGAAGATCAGTCTGAAAACCGAATACGCCGCCACTGTTGCTAAAAAGAATTGTTGTAAGGGTGATTCACAATAAGATATACGAGTACATATGTTGGTGACTAAAAGCTTTGGAATGGGTTAAATAAGAAATGTAAAATTGGGGAGTCGAGAAATATATTTGGTTGTGAATAGTTGTGGTATTATTACGAGAATTATTTTAATAGTCAAAATACCATAATTTTTACAGTGCAGTGGCGGAATAGATCTCGCGTTATACGGAGTGACTAGGTGATTAGATTATTTGTATTGTGAACAGTGAAATTAAAAAAAATGACAAAAAAACTGTGAGTATAATTAATTATTTCTTTGTTTAGTAACGTATAGACTAAACATACGATTATTCTTAATACGATTTATTTTCGGGTTTTGCAGTTGAAATATCGTTGACAAGTTTGATTTTCCTTCGTACTTCTATATTCTATATTTCGGGGCTTATCTGTTGTAATAAGTATTGCTAAATATATTGTTTCAGTTTAGTTAACGTATAAACTAAACATTATTATTTGCATGAACTATTTCTTAATACTTTTTTTATTGCTGAGTCATCTCTGGAGTTTGTTAGTTATCAGTTTTTAATTGGATTGTTAAAATTGGGATTGCGTGTATTCAGTTTTCAGTTTATTTGTAAGTATAAGGTACGTAGAAAATTAACATGGGACGATCAATTTCAAGCTGTAGCTCTAGTTCGGATGAATGTTGTTCAAAGAGTTATGACTATAAACGCCATAAAAATTACGAGTCAAAGCGTTCCAGTTCGAATAATCGGAATGTTGATTTTTCAAGGGTATCCAGAACTAAAAGGACTTACTCACCGCCACCGAACACACAAGACAATGTGCGACGATTAGAAAAGTTTGTCGAGCGACTGATAGAAGATGGTACATCTTCCCAGCCGGGCCCAAGTAAGGTTTTCATCAGACCTAAATGCATACCCGAATTTAAGCCAGGAAATCCTAACTTAAGTGGTTCCCAGTGGCTCGACAAGATAGAACAGTTAAGAGAAATAAATAATTGGGAGAAACGTACTACGATTTATCACATGCAGAATCGATTGGCTCGAGTAAGTGGTATGATAACATATCGTCTTACAATATGTCTTGGGAGGAGTGGAAAGCATTGTTGCTCAAATCATTTCCAGATCATCAAGACTTCGCGACTAGTCTCCGAAAGCTAATGAATCGACGAAAGCTTCCCACTGAAAGCTGGGAGCAGTACTATTTTGAAAAAAATGAACTTGATACAAGTGTGTGAAATAAGTCCGAAAAATGCAGTGTCGTGTTTAATCGATGGAATTGGTAATCCAACAATTCAAGTCGGAGCAAGGGCGTGGCGATATGATAGCCCAGACGCACTCTACTCAGAATATTTGTCATCTCTCAGACCGGAGAGTGTACCAACTCATTTTGGAGCTTCCCCAACACCCCGAAAGTGGTTTTATTCTGACAATCGTTGGGAAGAACCATCACCGAAGAAAATCAATGTCAATAAAACAAGCGAACAGAAATGTTACAACTGCAAGGAGAGAGGACATTTTGCGCAAGCATGTTCCAAGCCCAGAATTGAGTGCACAAAATGCAAAAGAGTGGGACATACTGAAAAGGATAGTCACAAGGGAGCGATTGCAAGTAAAATTGTCGCGACGAACAGCCACCATTTAACAAAATTTACTTCGTCGACTGTACTATAAACGAAGAACCGTCGCGTGCCTACGTTGACACGGGTTGTGGTGCAGTATTGATTAGGCAAAATGTGGCACAACACCTGGAACTAACGATTGTTCCTAGCTCAGTCACGATAACTGGGTATGGTGCTTCAGTGGTGCCAGTAATAGGTGAAACTGTCATCACCATGTAAAGGCAGACGTAAAAGCTTTTATCGTTCCAAATGTCGTACAAGAGATCCCAGTGATGATAGGGCAACTCTTTTTAACTTTGCCGTATGTTGTTCTCATCGTAGCCAATGAAAAATTGAGGGTCTTAATAGCTGGAGACGATATAGCAGAAGCCTTAAACGTTAAGCCAAGGAAAATTCCATTGTGGGCCAAGGAGTCTGTAAAGGTGCCACCCAAAACATCCATTCTAGTTGCAATGATTTCGCGTAAATTTTTGATGGAGAGGTCTACGTCCCAGGTAGCTTGAGAGCTGTGCCTACCAGGGAGTATTATGTTGGAGAATGCATAACCAAGAGCGAAGATGGTTACGTGTCTGTTACGAATGTCTCGTCACAAGAATTTACTAGACGATAAACCAGTAGTTTATCGACCCTATCGTCTTTCGCATAAGGAGCGTGGAGATGTGAAAAATATAGTCGACGACTTGTTGAAAAATAATTTAATTCGTGAATCTGATTCCACGTACTCAAGTCCAATTCTACTTGACAAGAAGAAGAATGGAGAAAACCGAATATGTGCAGACTACAGGGCTTCAAACTCCAAGACCATCAAGGATGGATTTCCGTTACCCCATGTTGACGATTTTCTAGAAAAACTCAGGGAATGTAACTTCTTTACTAGTTTGGAATACCAATAGAAGAATGTTCTATACCAAAAACCGCATTTATAACACCGGATGGACACTACAAATACCTTCGTTTCCCTTTTTGTATATGTAATGCTCCTGCCGTTTTCCAACGAACTGTGAACAAGGTATTAGGTAATTTACGTTATGACAACGTCGCCGCATACATGGATGATGTCTTAATACCGTCCAAGGATTTTGACTCTGGAATCAATGTTTTAAAAGAGGTTACTTACTGCAATCAAAAGCGCTGGTCTAACTTTGAGTTTGACGAAATGTCAGTTCCTTATGGAGAAGGTAGATTATCTCGGACATGAGGTTAGCCGTGATGGAATCCAACCTGGCAGCAGAAAAACTGAAGCTGTGAAACAATTCACAGAACCAACAGATGTTCGTCGAGTACGCCAGTTCCTCGGATTGGCAGGATATTTTCGTAAATACATTCAAGAATTTGCAGAAATTGCCAGGCAACTCACTTTTTTAACGAGGAAAGATGTGATTTTCACATGAAATGCAGCTCAGCAAAAAACTTCTGAGACCTTGAAGGAGAAGCTTGTGTCGAGACCAGTATTGGCTAATTACGACTCAAAACTTAGGACAGAGTTACACACGGATGCTTCAAAATGGGGAATAGGAGAAATTCTTCTTGAAGACCATGACGGAAATCTAAGGCCTGTTATGTACTATTCCAGGCAAACCAGCAAGGAAGAACAGCGATATCACTCCTACGAGTTGGAAACAATTGCTGTATTGGACTCCTTAAAACATTTTAGAATATACCTCATTGGCATTCAGTTTAAGGTTGTAATCGACTGCGAAGAAGTACCTTATGCAAAAGAGACTTTGTACCGAGAATAGGTAGGTGGTGGTTAACAATCCAAGAGTTTACGTTCGACGTCGAGTATCGCCCAGGATCGAAAATGGCACACGCGGATGCATTAAGTAGAAATCCGTTTGATCAGTCGACGTTAAGTGTTGGCGTTAACGAAATTAATATCACGAATAGTGATTGGGTCTTACACGCGCAGCTTATGGACGACAGGTGTAAGTACCTTATCGAGGCACTTAAGAAAGAACCCGTGTATAAAGAAGAAAAACCAATTCATAAGGAATATGGTTTGAAAAACCAACGACTGTAGAAGAGTACCTCGGGAGGAAAAAAATGGGTAGTACCAAGAAGTGCAAGACGACAAGTAGTACTTCATTTACATGATGGTATTGGAAATTTATCTCTCGATAAAACGTTGTCAGTCATTAACAAATTGTATTGGTTTCCAGGAATGCGACGTTACGTGCAAAAAGTTTATCTCTACTTGCTTGCCTTGTTTATATAATAAGGAACCTGGAGGAAAACGAACCGGGTTTTTACACCCTATTCCAAAGATCGACACACCTTTCGATATCCTTCATATCGATCACTTAGGGCCCTTTGTTACTTCACGACTTACGAATCGTTACTAGATTGTGATAGTGGATTGATTCATTTACAATGTTTGTATTTTTACGGGCCGTAAAATCTACGAAAGCAATACCATTGGTTTCTTTTCTCGGTAACGTAATAGAGATTTTGGAGTTCCTAGAATGATAATAACCGACCGTGGAAGTGGCTACACCAGTAAGCAATTTGAACAGTTTTGTAAAAGTTTAAATATCAAACACGTTTTGAATGCTACTGCAACTCCTAGAGCCAACGGTCAGGTAGAACGGTACAACAGGACGATATGGTCTTCTCTTTCTGCATCAACGGAAGATGGAGAAAGATGGGATACAACCGTAGAAAAAATTCGATGGGGGCTGAATTCTACGATGAATTCTGCAACTGGCAAACCTCCTTACGAATTGGTATTCGGATACGCTCCGAGGGTAGTTTGTAAGGTGGTTCTGGACAACGAAGTCTGCGTAGAACCACGACGTATCAGTAACCTGTTAGAAACCAGGGCAAAAGTAAAAGCTCTGCTCGACAAGAAACAGGACAAACAAAAGTCTCGCTTTGACGCAAGGCGTGTGAAAGCGAAGGATTATAAGGTCGGTGATCGGATACTGACTAGAACAATTCCTACAACCAATGACGGAAAAAGTAAGAAACTACTGCCAAGGTATAGTGTACCATACGTAATCGTTCAAAAGCTGGACCACGAACGGTACCTGATTGAGGACCCCGAAGGAACTTCTCGATCGCAGAAGAAGTATCGCGGGGTCGTGGCAGTTGACAAAATGAAGGCCTTCAACGTAGAGGTTAGTTCAGATTCGAACGACGAACCTGAACTGAATGATAATGAAAGTGGAAGCGCTTTCCCGAATGTGCAGGAAGACCGATTAACAGAAGTTGTTGATTGGCCCTTCATATAAGCATATGTGTAGGAAGACTGACTAACAGAAGTTGTTGATTGGTCCTGCATATGAGCATCATAATTATTTAGCATGTTAACTTGTTTATTTATTTCATATTTTATTGAGTTGTTATCATTTTCGTTCATGCATCAACTATACATCTTGTTCCTCTTTACTTCTAGGCATAGCGACTTTGGAGGAGGCTGTAGCTGATCACTGTAAAATCATATCTTCAACTTTTTTTTTGGGTCTAAACTTGAATTGATATACAATTGTTGTAATGTTATGTTTCTTGTAAAATGTTTGTGAGATGTGAATACAAACTCACTTGTTGTGAATAATAAGTTTTATTTAGGTTTACGCTGATTACAATATACGGTGTTACAAAAAATATGACATGTATCTTGACAGTTTTTCATAAACTTCTCGAAAATGAGTTTTCTACAAAAAAGTGCCATGTTGCGCGATTGGGCACATCATCTTGGAAAGTCCGAGTACTTAACATACCGCCCACCTTGAAACTGTTGAATAGTTTCAATAAACAAATGAACAAATGACAGGTATTCAGAAATTAAAAATGAACAATAGTAATTTAAAGAAAGTCCTGCAATAATAGTAATGTACATATTTCACTTTTCGATGGGAAGTGGACAGATTTTAGCTATGGAGCGTTTGAATGTGCCGTTCGCGGTTTTCAATGTAACAACTCTCACAACACCATCACTACCGGGATTAATGTCATTTATGCGCCCCATGGTCCACTGAAGCGGATGTAGGATGTCTTCGTTAATGATGACGAGTTGCTTAACTTCGATGTCAGATGACTTCCTCCATCATTTGTTTCGGGACTGCAGCCCATGAAGATATTCTGTGGTCCATCTGGACCCAAAATCTTGAAACATCTTTGACAGCATATTGAACCTTATTAGTTTGCCAATGTTCCGATTAGTTAGGTCAAGCTCTGGCAGAGTATGAAAAGGGCTTCCAATGAGGAAATGAGCTGGGGTTAATGGTAGAAGGTCATCGGGATTATCGGATATTGGAGAAATAGGACGCGAATTTACACAAGATTCGACCTGACATACCAAAGTGTGCAATTCCTCAAGAGTAAGGATTTGATTTCCGATGACGCATCTTAAGTGATACTTCACATTTTTTATTGCTGCTTCCCAAATTCCACCCATGTGGGGAGAACGGGGGGGTATGAAATGCCACGTTATTTTTAATTCCAACAATTCGTTGGAGATTTTTTTATTTGTCGATTTCAAAAAATCGTAAATACTACCGATCTCATTATTTGCTCCTACAAAATTTGTGGCGTTGTCGGAATAGATGTTCGCCACCAAGCCTCTTCTTGAAACAAATCGCTTAAAGGCATTTAAACATGCTTGAGTCATGAGATCGCTTACCACTTCTATATGTTTGCCTTTATGGCGAGACAAACGAAAAAAAATAAGATATGATTTTAAAAATGAATTTGTGCGCGTGTTATGCATTTTAATAGTGAGTGGGCCAACATAATTAACTCCACTGTTTAAAAATGGTCTAGAGGGGGTAATTCTCTCGCGAGGTAATTTTCCAATTAAGGTTTCGATACTACGAGGGTTACACCTAAAACAAATTGTACATTTTCGTAACACTCTCTTTACATTGTTTTTGCCATGTATGGGCCAAAACTCTGTTCTAATAGCGGCAAGTAAAGCTTGAGGGCCTGCATGTAGCATTTTTTTATGAAAATGGGAAATTATTAAATCAGTGAGTGGATGTTTATTTGGTAGAGTAAGGGGATGATTTTGTGAAAAAGGAACCGCTGCATTCTGGATTCTTCCGCCCACCCTGAGCAATTGGAATTCATCAAGAAACGGGTTCAAGGAACGAATTTTGCTCTTAAGAGAGATGGTTTTTGACAAATTGATGGCCTTGATTTCATCGAAGAAACATTGCGATTGAGCTAGCTTGACAAGCATGTTAGAAGAATGTTGTAATTCGGACAGCTCGAAAGAGGGTAATACTGGGTTGGATCTTCGAAATGTTTTGAATCGAAATATGTATGCTGTGATTCGTTGTAATTTTGCAAAGGAAGAAAATTTATTGAATAAGTCAAAATCAGAGATTTCGGAAACCTTCAGGCACGTTTGTTTTTCTTTTCTTTTTTTCGGAATTTCTGTATTTAATGGAATTTTATGGGAAGGCCATTCATCCTCATTAAGAGAGAGCCATGAGGGACCATTTTTCCAAAGGGGTGTTTGTAATAATTGGTCCGGGGTAGATCCTCTAGACAATACATCTGCAGGATTATTGTCTGTCGAAATGTGACGCCATGAGTCTGGATCCATGATTTCATGGATTTTAGATACTCTGTGACTGGCATATGTTTTCCATTGGCTAGGTTCACCCTTTATCCAACAGAGTGCTACGCTGGAGTCAGTTTAAAAGAATACATGGTTGAGGGAATTTATTGTAGAGTGGTAGAGTTTGGCTAACAAAAGGGCTGCACAAAGCTCTAACCGAGAAATTGTTCGAGTTTTTATCGGGCTGACCTTGGTTTTAGCACAAACTAAGCTTATACAGTGATTATTGTCTGAGTTTGTGGTTCGGCCCTGATTGTTATGGGAGCCAACATGCCAATAGGATCAAAGATCTGGGAGATCGTTGCAAGTATCATACGTTTCGTGAACGAAGTAGAATTGAGATATTTATCTTTATAAGAGTAAAAGAAAACATCCTTTGTAGAATGCCAAGATATTCCCAATTTTTTGGAATCAACATTGGCGTCCAAAATTTTTAAAGATGGATCATCTGCGTTAGAAGTAATTATTGAATTATGATTTGACCTCCATTTTCTCAACGGAAGTTTTCCCTGGTCACAAATTGAAATTATGTCATTTTTTAGTTTTATGATTTTTTCTAAAGTGGATGCTCCGCATAGCAGATCGTCTACATAGAAACAATTTAGCACGGCATTTCAAGCATCGGGCATCTTCTCCTGATTTTCCAAAGATAATTGTTTGAGACAACGTGTTGCTAAAAAATATGATGGAGCTAAGCCATATGTGACGGTTTTAAGCCTGTATTCTTTTATGGGTTCGGATACATCGGAACGCCATAGTATTCGTTGAAAGTCGCGATTTTCTGGGTTAATAATAATTTGCCTGTACATTTTTGCAATATCGGCCGTCAAAACATACTGATGCTGCCGAAACTCTAACAATATGGCAAAAAGATCTCTGAATAACCGGACCAACCATTAATATATCATTTAGAGATTGGTTAGTAGATGTTTTGTGGCTACCGTCAAAGACACATCTTATTTTTGTAGTAGTTCTTTCTTCTTTAAAAACGGCGTGATAAGATGAGTAATGCGTTAGTTTCTTGTCGTCTTTTTCAGGCACCATCCCCATGTGATCCAGGTCAATGTATTCCTGCATAAAATTACAGTATTCAGTTTTTAAGTATGGTAGTTTAAAGAATTTTCTTTCCATTGATGTCAATCGGTGAAGTGCAGAGTCTCGTGATTTACCAAGTACATTTGGGTTTACCTTGAATGGTAATAATACTTGAAACCTTCCACTGGGCTCTCTTGTATGAGTAGATATGAAATGCTTTTCGCATGTTTTTTCTTCTTTAGAATATGCGGGAGTAAGTGTGCTTGGTAGGCATTCTTCTATAGTCCAGAAAGCTTCCATCTGATTATGTAGTTCAATGTTTGAAAAATTACATTGTGATTGATTTGATTTACGTTGAGTAATTGCGCCAGATAAACTCCATCCAAGTTGGGTTTCTTGTAAAATTGGAGATTGAGCGTTAAGTTTTATTTGATTAGGGCATAAAAGATCCCAAAAGATAGAAGCACCGGGAAGCAAATCAACAGGGCCTGGTTTGTAAAATGTCTGATCAGCCAGCTGGATATTGTTAGGAAGTTTTAAATGGGATATGTTAATGAAGTTCGACGGAAGAGTGTCAGCAATTTTGTGCCAAATGAAAAAAGATTGGGCTGACCGATAAGAAGTAAGTTTGGACTGGATAACTGCATTTGTTTTAGATAAAGTATTGGTTTTAACTTGATTTATGCCAGATATGGAATGTTCAGAAACTTCAATTGGTAGCTGCAGCTTATCGCTCAGCTTCTTAGAGATAAAATTCATTTGTGAACCTGAATCAAGGAGCGCGCAAGCTTCATGAGATTTGTCTTCTTTATCCAATATATAAAACAGCAGTTGACAAAATTGACAAATCAATATTTTTGACTACATTTTCAAGTACTGCAGAAAAGGAACTATTTCGTGTATTCTCTGGAATATTCGATATTTGGTGAAATTCCGAAGATGTGTCAACGCTGGCAGTCAAGCCAACCTTTTCATTTGACCCTTGGATATGGAAACCTTTGAAATTGCTGTCATGTAGACAAGTATTATGTTTTTTGTTGCATTTTCTGCAACCTGAAGAATTGCATGAATTATTCTTGTGACCAAACCTTGGACAGTTAGTGCAAATATTCAGGTTTTGTAAAGTTTCAAATTTAGTTTTTGTAGACATGGCTTGAAGTGATTCACATTGATATATGTAATTAAAATTTTTGCAAATAGGGCATGTATAAGTTGGATTTTTATTTGTGTCTGTGTTCAGGAATGAATGATTTTTTTTTTGTATGTTTGTGTACCACTCCGTTCGTATGAATGTTTAGACGGGCTTTTCAATTGGTATGATGACTTATTTATTGTTTTTAAATTTTCAACAGATGGCATATCTTATTTTTTTGTGAATTTTTTTCACTCCTTTTGAGTAGATTCTGGTAGTTTTTTCAAAATAATGAAATTAAGTAATGGACCCCAATCTTGGGTCGAGACTTGAAGTGCTTCTAGAGCCCGTAAATTTTTGTTAAAGGTGTCGAGAATCCCCTTTAGACGATTACACGATTCTTTATTGATAATTTCAAAATTGACAATAGATTTAAGATGTTTATGTATAATTGCCTTTTTATTTTCAAATCGTTGCTTTAATAAATCCCAAGCAATTTTGTAGTTTTCGTTTGTTACCTCTAGGGATGCAATTACCTCAGTGGCGTCGCCTTCAACAGATCTGCACAAATAATAGTGTTTCTCAATGTCAGGTAAATCACTTTTGTCTATTAGCGTATCGAACATATCTCGAAAAGACACCCATTTATCATAATCTCCGTAAAAAGTTGGTAATTCTATTTGAGGTAATTTAATATTTTGTTTAGTGTTGGGTTTATTTTCGGAAATGGCTGCGAATGAAGATTCAGCGTTTTTTATTTCACCTTGTGCGGTGGCGAGATGACTAAAATATGCGTTTTCAAATTGAATTCTCACATCATGATGTTCCTCAAGTTTTAACATTTCTGGATAACATGACGCTAATATTTCAATTTGATCTTGTAGCACCTCAAATTCTCTTGAAACTGAAATTATATTATCTACGCGTAATTTTAATTGATCTAATGATATTTTGTTGTCATTAAAAGCTTGGATTGACGATTCAAATCTAGTTAGTTCTCCTCTAACTAGATCTCTCTTTGCGACTAAATTTTTTAAATTTATCTTTAAATCATTTAGTTCCTTTTGTTGTGAATCTGTTGATATATCTGGCATTGTGTATTTTTAAAAGTTTATTTGAATGATGAAATTAAGTCGATGCTTTTTTACAGTATGCAAATTTTGACTTCTTGTTTGAAATAATTGTATGAAATGTACTATGTTAAAGTATGCTGAAACTGTTGAATGTGTGCTAAAATATGTAAAAGTTCTTTAGTTATTTTTATTTTATGTTAGTATGTTAACAGATTCTTATGATTTTTGTGCTATTTTGGCTCGATATTTGCTAATGAAATGAAAAATGTCACACTTTGGCATGTGAAGCAAATCATGCATAAATCTCCAATTATTTAAAGGAAATAGTTCAAAAACATGGAAAAGTCTGACCTTATTTTCGCGTTGGAATCGTTGCTATCACCTGCTCTTCTGTTCTGATTATGGGAAACGCATTACCATATACCAATTTTACATGGCAATGCTTGATACACTTTTAATTCTCGTTTATCTGCATCTGCATCTGCAGCTCGATAGGACCAGAATGTAATGTAATGTTTCTTGTAAAATGTTTGTGAGATGTGGATACAAACTAACTTGTTGTGAATAATAAGTTTTATTTAGGTTTACGCTGATTACAATATACGGTGTTACAAAAAATATGACAGTTTTTGATAAACTTCTCGAAAATGAGTTTTCTATAAAAAAGGTGCCATGTTGCGCGATTGGGCACATTATTCTGGAAAGTCCAAGTACTTAACAATTGTTTTGTTCAGGTACCAGCGAGTCCACGAGGACGTGGACAATGGTAGCCTGGCCAACTGAAAACCGAATACGCCGCCACTGTTTGAAAACAGAATACGCCGCCACTGTTGCTAAAGAGAATTGTTGTGAGGGTGATTCACAATAAGATATACACATGTTGGTGACTAAAAGCTTTGGAATGGGTTAAATAAGAAATGTAAAATTGGGGGGTCGAGAAATATATTTGGTTGTGAATAGTTGTGGTGTTTTATTTCGAGAATTATTTTAATAGTAAAAATACGATAATTTTTATAAGTCTACGAAAGAATATGTATATTGATTTCTATAACACCAAACTTGAAACTAACAAATATTTCAAATCGTTGGTTCAGTAAGTACTCATTTCAGTTCCTTTTCGAGAGTCTCGAGAATCACTATAAGTTCTATCTATATAGCTCATTTGAGAGTATTCGAACTAATGAATTTATCGTATATACATTCGGTTTTTTGCTATAAGACCATTTAGCCTACTGTGAGTTGGTCCAAATAGTAACCATGTAGTTTGTAAGTTTGGAGCACGTGCAGAGATACTAATGAGCTCAGACTTGTGAGCATAACTTATGACATACTGTAAAGGAACTTAGCACATTACGTATAATTATCATTAGATTTAATTTACAACGCTGAATGCACAAAAGTAATTAGCATTACTGGGATTACAGATTATTTAACGGTTACAAGTTCATTCTGAATTGAACGCATATTCCAAACTACAAGCAATTTCAGGTAACTGTGTTCTTCGATATGTATAATCAAGGCAGTGGCGTGTTTAGTAGAACTAGTCATTATGTAAATTGCATCATATCACTGAGTAAACACATAAATATATAACCGAATCGTTATATAGGTACACATTGTCCTGAGTATATCTAATTATAAACTTCTTCGTCTCATTAAGCTTTCAGTATACAGAATAACGATAATAATAGGACTTAACAGCCTGCTTGTTTGAATTTGGCGCCCTGAACCAATGGTTTGTCTGAGAAGTTTGTTCCAGTCAGCATCGTCGAATGAATGATGGTGCAATGTGCGTTCGCTCTCGTTCATTCCAGTCCAGTTCAATGTTGCGATTCTTGGTGTTAAAGCATTCGGTGAAAATTGAAAATTATTATAAATATACCGGAAACAATATATAGAATCAATCGCTGCATTTTCAATAAAAAAACGTTAAAATATTCATATCTTACCAATTTTGATTAAATCTGTATTCACGTCGAAAGCGAAATATCCCAGATTACGCGAAGAAATATTTATGAAATAGTTTGGGGACCTTTGTAGTATATTAATAACGATTTAAAATTATTAATCCGATAATCTATATCAAATTCAAACCTTATAATTATTCTAATTACTATAAACACTCTATATTCCATTTTGAGCAACAAGAGACGCAAATTTTGATGCAGAAAAAAATTTTGGAAGTCGATAAAGAGACATACATATAAAATAGATAGTTCGAGGTAAACATTTCAGATACAATAAATTCATCTATCGTTTGTCTCTAGACAGGTTTTTATTGGTTTTTATTAAATGGATTGTGAATTTATCAGTGAAACCATCTTTATACAGAAGGTGAATAATTTTGTAAGTTGACAACGGTGTAATAAATATCAAAATAAGAAACATGGCGAGAATCATCCTGTATAACAAATTACTTTTTACATTGTAACGTTTAAACTATAGAAAGCGGTCGTTCACATTGATACAATGAAAAAAACACTTATCTAAGCGGTCTGGCTGCAAAAAGAAAAAAATAATATTTTAACCCGAAATAATAATTGCGTCAAAATAACGAAATTTTGCGGAATCAAATAAAAATTCAATCGTTAATCGAGGTAAAAAACCTATTACACAATTACGTCGAACGATAAGTTACACCAATCAAAAAGTACAAAAAAAATAAAAGATTGCTAACTAAGGTGTAACAATTGAGGAGCAGTTGGTAACAACTCGCGGTCGGGAACGGTCTAGTGTTTTTTTTGGGTTTCGAGGATAGCGGTTTTTGAGGAGTCCTGAGTTTCAGTAATTTATAATTAAAGTAGAGTTTTAGCAATCTGGAATAATTTTTTTTTCTCGAAAAGGGAAAAGCAGATTACAAGGAACCGTCTACTGTACGCGCTCTGAAAGGTTTCTTTTTATTGTTCGAAACGCGAATCGTGTCCGTCGGCGTTTTGTGAACACCCAGTCCGGGAATTGGTTAGTCTGATTTCAAAATTATACTAACTGTGTATAATGATTCTTTTTTTGTAGTTCGGTATGATTATGAACATTGCCAGCCCGCTTTCTTTGATATTATATCTATATAATTCAATTTGTGTTATGATATTTCATATGGCATACGAATATTCAATGGTGATATCTCACCGTATGAATTAGGAATAGGGAGCACATTTTAGGTTGAATATTAGATTGGTAATATCAAAGTTCACATATAGAGTACGCGAAAATATGCAGGTTCTGGCGATTATATTTTAAAATAAAAAATTTCTTTTTATTCTGCGAGTCATTCGCGTTGATTTAAAAGGGTGTCTCAAGTTTTCTCTCGATCCTATCACTGGTTTTATTTAATTACAGTCACAAGATTCTATATAGGATTATTCCTAACGCTTTGTAAATTTGGTGTAATTATTTTTATTTTTCTTATATTTTTTTTATTACACTCGTTTAAAAAATCATTGTCGGTTAATTTATTTTCTCAACCAGGAGAGCAGGAATACGTAACATATACACATAAGAGCTACACCTAAAATTTTTCCTCAACACACCCCTCTAACTGACATAAACCCAGAACACAAGACCTCTCATTACCAACGACAACTGGTAGCAGCAGAGGCCGAAGCCAGGCTCTTTCGAATATTTCTTACAGGAGCCGTCGACTCCTGTTTCCCACGGAATCGTGGGTGGTGACAGCCAGCTACGATGC
Source organism: Galeruca laticollis (assembly GCA_963921935.1). NCBI lineage: Eukaryota > Metazoa > Arthropoda > Insecta > Coleoptera > Chrysomelidae > Galeruca > Galeruca laticollis. The sequence goes on along the minus strand of OY998175.1, from coordinate 114,214,428 downwards.
CTTCTCAATCCATTAGGGACATTTTGACAGCAGAGTTTTTTAAGTTATTACAACTGGTGATGGAATTTTTTTTATTTAGGATCATAGTGGAATCCATTGATTATTACAATGGGATATACATGAAATGATATTATGAGGATAGTTCTTATGCATGTTAGAGTGTTCGGTGACAATTCAAAATTATTATTATTATGTCCGAAACGATATGTGGTTTCAATAGCTGCATTTTCTATAAAGAACGTTCAAATAATCGAATTTTTCAAATTTTGGTAAAATGTGTAGCTACGTCGAAAGCGGCATATGCAAGATCACACTAAGACATATACCTATATGAAATAGTTTGGGGACCTTTATGGTGAATAAATAACGATTGAAAATTATTTATCTGGTAATATGTATCAAATTTAAATATATCCAAGAATATTTCGGAGCCTGGCCTTATACCCTACTCTCAAAATCAACAATATACAAAAATTCTGTTCTCATACTATCCTCTGGATATATATAATAAGCAACGAATGGATTAGTGGGTATTGCACGCAAATAGAAGAAGGGGCTACTGAAAACAGTGGTAACCGCAGACATGTTTCTGGCTCATTAGCCGTCATCGGTACGGTACAACCAAGAAAAGATGTGAAACATGGGAGTAAAGGTGTTGAATGAAACATGAGAAAATATAACAGAATTCAGCAGGATAGTCAAACACAACATTTGTCTCAGTAATATTGGAAGATCTCGAATATTCGAGACAACAACCAACATAGACACGGAGATGCATATAACACTCCCGTCTGAAACTTCTGACCCAGATTACCACTCTTTTCAGTAGCCCTTTCTTCTATTTCCGTGCAATACCCACTAATCTATTCGTTGCTTATTGTTCATATGTCACGCACTATTCGTACATCTTGTTATTATTTCATTAATCTGGGTCGGAAGTTTCAGACGGGAGTGTTATATGCAACTCCGTGTCTATGTTGGTTGTTGTCTCGAATATTCGAGATCTTCTGGTATTACTCACACAAATGTTGTGTTTGACTATCCTGCTGAATTCTGTTATATTTTTTCATGTTTCATTCAAAACCCTTGCTCCCATGTTTCACATCTTTTCTTGGTTGTACCGTACCGATGACGGCTAATGAGCCAGAAACATGCATGTCTGCGGTTACCACTCTTTTCAGTAGCCCCTTCGTCTATTTGCGTGCAATACCCACTAATCTATTCGTTGCTTATTGTTCATATGTCACGCACTATTCGTACATCTTATATATATATATATAAATATATATATATATATATATATATATATATATATATAAAACTAGTGAATATTGGGGATTGCAGCAAAAAATTGGAAAAGATATACTCTTAGCGGAAAATGTCCAAGCTTTCGAGGATGTTTGTCCTCATCATCAGGGAAACTAGAATGAAAAAACAACAGTTAAATACTGTGGTCAAAGAGAATAATTAAAAATGAAATTCACAACCACGTGTGTACTTACCTCCGAAGTGAGGTTAGATTCCATAAAGATGTAAAATCGTAAACTACAAGTCGTAAATTGTGGAATATTTAAGTAGGAATTGAACCAACGGCCTAATCAATCGTGTCATAGCAACAATTGTGAATGTCGCAGCATTTTATAAAATAAAACCATTGATTTCATCTTCATGTGTCACCATACTAAACGCCGGCGAGGAAATGATATATTTTGCCTCCAAAAGGGAAGTGGCAAGAGACAAACAGTGTTACCAACGTCAACAATGAGCTGTGGGACAATGCCACTATTTTCGTAATGGCAGCTGTAGGGCAAACAAATGGTGTAACGAGAAGATGTAATATTGTTGAAAAGAGGAAGAGAGAAAGAAAATGTGAGACAGAGCTAGGAGAACGCTCTCATTTTTATTATGTTTTGAGTGCGTAGAAAACATCACTTCGTTTGGACTAACACAAGGGAAGAAAAGAGAAGACAACAGAAAAGAATATTAATATGTAATAATAAATATAGTAATTAAGTAATATAATAGTTCTCCAATCTGAATGTATCTACCAACACCAATACACTCAAAATTAGGTTTAATTAATTATTTGTTTACTTGAATGTATCTACCAACACCAATACATTCAAGGTAAGTTTATTATTATTATTATTGAATTAAAGTAATAAGGGTGGTGTTGTCAGGAGCAACATAGTTATTTCCCACCACTTGATGTGCAAAATTAGTATCTAAGGACAACAAAAATGAGTAGATCTCACTTAAGTGATCAATATCAGTTTTCCTGTTAATTACATTATTGTTTTGCGAAATAAAAGCCATTTCCAAGAATGATCTTTTCGTTTTGTTAGACTCAGTCGCTAACACCTTCACAGCCTCATAATTCATCTGATGATCAAGAGAATTTACATGAAAAGCTAACGCGCACCTCTCTGGGTGTAATCTAGCATCACTATTATGTGAAACTATACGGCTAGATAGAGATCTTAAAGTCTGTCCGATATATTGTTTATCACAATCTCTGCAAGGAATACTGTACACCACGTTAGTAAGTGAAGTCAAGGGGTCTTTATCTTTAACTCTAGAGTAAATCGATCTGATTGAAAGAACAGTTTTATTAGCAATTTTAAAATCACCACATGAACGGAGCAATTTGGCAAGTCTCGGAGTTATGTCACTTATATATGGCAAAGTAGCGAAAACCGGTCGAGAAGGGGACACATCAGTTCCAACATCCGTCTGGGCTAAGTTAGGATGGCTATCTTCATGCAACAAATCCACAGCATTAGATGTGCTGAATAATATCTTATTCAATAAAGGTCTTGGATAAGAGTTATCCAAGAAAAGGTTAAGTAAAATATTAAGATTTTTATTATGAAAAACATTATTAGAAATTCTGAGTACTCTCTGCTTCATTTGTTTAACCAAATTCACTTTCATGGAATGTTTGTGGTAGGAGTGATAATTAAGATATCTACCAGAGCTGCATGGCTTCCTGTACCAATCTATAATAATTATATTGTTGTTACGAATAAATTTTGTATCTAAGAAAGGTACGGAATTCTCGAAGTCTTCCATTTCGATTGTGAATTGGATATTAGGATCAAAGCTATTAAATGTATCCAGAAGTTCATCAAGGCCTTCTCGAGGAAGTGCCAAAATAATGTCATCAACATACTTTTTTATAAAAAAAGGAGTAAAAGAAAGAACAGGTATGACTGTATCCAGAACATCGTCCATGACATATGCTGCTAAGATAGGAGAAATTGACGCTCCCATTGGAGTACCAAAAGTTTGTTTGTAAATTTTGTTATTAAAGGAAAAATAAGTGTTATCAAAAAGAAAAACTATTAATTCAAGAAAAGCTTCCTTCGGGATGGAGCAATGGACACCGATACGATCCCAACCCTTATCGATAGCTCTCAAACAAGCATCAAGATAAACATTACTGAACAACGAGACCACATCCAAACTGGCCAGAACATAATTTTCTGGAATTTCTAAGTTATTAAACTTTTCAGAGACCTCAAAAGAGTCTTTGATAAAATACAAATTTTCATAATCATACGCTTTCGTCAGTATTTCTGTGCAGAACTGTGCAATATTTTCTGTGGGGGCTCCTATGGAAGCCACTATCGGTCTTACAGAGAGAACTGGTTTATGAATTTTCGGAAGAGAGTAAAATTTAGGAGGGACACCATGGTAGCTCATGAGTTTTTTCTTAACTGTTATGTCAATGTAATGTTTATTACATAAAGATTTAATTAGGTTGTTACCCTTTCTTTGAATAGAGGAAGTAGGGTCACTAGACAGTTCTACATAGGAACTGTTATTTAAAACAATATCATTAGATAATTCAATATATTGATGTCTGTCCATAATGACAGTAACATTGCCCTTATCGGATTGAGTAAGAATCAAATGAGGGTTCGCCTTTAAGAAGGCTTTAGATTTAAGTAAAAGGTTATGAAAAAAAGAATTATTATGTGGTTGTTTTATGTAATTAGTAATAATATTAGTGGCTCTAGCTACCGTGATGTTTCTCATTTTCGAGTCTGTGATTGTGGAAGTGAGATAGTCTACATCTGATAAAATTGATTTAATTGAAATATCCTTCAAAATGACTGGTTCTACACTGGATATTTCAATTAAATCAATTTTATCAGATGTAGACTATCTCACTTCCACAATCACAGACTCGAAAATGAGAAACATCACGGTAGCTAGAGCCACTAATATTATTACTAATTACATAAAACAACCACATAATAATTCTTTTTTTCATAACCTTTTACTTAAATCTAAAGCCTTCTTAAAGGCGAACCCTCATTTGATTCTTACTCAATCCGATAAGGGCAATGTTACTGTCATTATGGACAGACATCAATATATTGAATTATCTAATGATATTGTTTTAAATAACAGTTCCTATGTAGAACTGTCTAGTGACCCTACTTCCTCTATTCAAAGAAAGGGTAACAACCTAATTAAATCTTTATGTAATAAACATTACATTGACATAACAGTTAAGAAAAAACTCATGAGCTACCATGGTGTCCCTCCTAAATTTTACTCTCTTCCGAAAATTCATAAACCAGTTCTCTCTGTAAGACCGATAGTGGCTTCCATAGGAGCCCCCACAGAAAATATTGCACAGTTCTGCACAGAAATACTGACGAAAGCGTATGATTATGAAAATTTGTATTTTATCAAAGACTCTTTTGAGGTCTCTGAAAAGTTTAATAACTTAGAAATTCCAGAAAATTATGTTCTGGCCAGTTTGGATGTGGTCTCGTTGTTCAGTAATGTTTATCTTGATGCTTGTTTGAGAGCTATCGATAAGGGTTGGGATCGTATCGGTGTCCATTGCTCCATCCCGAAGGAAGCTTTTCTTGAATTAATAGTTTTTCTTTTTGATAACACTTATTTTTCCTTTAATAACAAAATTTACAAACAAACTTTTGGTACTCCAATGGGAGCGTCAATTTCTCCTATCTTAGCAGCATATGTCATGGACGATGTTCTGGATACAGTCATACCTGTTCTTTCTTTTACTCCTTTTTTTATAAAAAAGTATGTTGATGACATTATTTTGGCACTTCCTCGAGAAGGCCTTGATGAACTTCTGGATACATTTAATAGCTTTGATCCTAATATCCAATTCAGAATCGAAATGGAAGACTTCGAGAATTCCGTACCTTTCTTAGATACAAAATTTATTCGTAACAACAATATAATTATTATAGATTGGTACAGGAAGCCATGCAGCTCTGGTAGATATCTTAATTATCACTCCTACCACAAACATTCCATGAAAGTGAATTTGGTTAAACAAATGAAGCAGAGAGTACTCAGAATTTCTAATAATGTTTTTCATAATAAAAATCTTAATATTTTACTTAACCTTTTCTTGGATAACTCTTATCCAAGACCTTTATTGAATAAGATATTATTCAGCACATCTAATGCTGTGGATTTGTTGCATGAAGATAGCCATCCTAACTTAGCCCAGACGGATGTTGGAACTGATGTGTCCCCTTCTCGACCGGTTTTCGCTACTTTGCCATATATAAGTGACATAACTCCGAGACTTGCCAAATTGCTCCGTTCATGTGGTGATTTTAAAATTGCTAATAAAACTGTTCTTTCAATCAGATCGATTTACTCTAGAGTTAAAGATAAAGACCCCTTGACTTCACTTACTAACGTGGTGTACAGTATTCCTTGCAGAGATTGTGATAAACAATATATCGGACAGACTTTAAGATCTCTATCTAGCCGTATAGTTTCACATAATAGTGATGCTAGATTACACCCAGAGAGGTGCGCGTTAGCTTTTCATGTAAATTCTCTTGATCATCAGATGAATTATGAGGCTGTGAAGGTGTTAGCGACTGAGTCTAACAAAACGAAAAGATCATTCTTGGAAATGGCTTTTATTTCGCAAAACAATAATGTAATTAACAGGAAAACTGATATTGATCACTTAAGTGAGATCTACTCATTTTTGTTGTCCTTAGATACTAATTTTGCACATCAAGTGGTGGGAAATAACTATGTTGCTCCTGACAACACCACCCTTATTACTTTAATTCAATAATAATAATAATAAACTTACCTTGAATGTATTGGTGTTGGTAGATACATTCAAGTAAACAAATAATTAATTAAACCTAATTTTGAGTGTATTGGTGTTGGTAGATACATTCAGATTGGAGAACTATTATATTACTTAATTACTATATTTATTATTACATATTAATATTCTTTTCTGTTGTCTTCTCTTTTCTTCCCTTGTGTTAGTCCAAACGAAGTGATGTTTTCTACGCACTCAAAACATAATAAAAATGAGAGCGTTCTCCTAGCTCTGTCTCACATTTTCTTTCTCTCTTCCTCTTTTCAACAATATTACATCTTCTCGTTACACCATTTGTTTGCCCTACAGCTGCCATTACGAAAATAGTGGCATTGTCCCACAGCTCATTGTTGACGTTGGTAACACTGTTTGTCTCTTGCCACTTCCCTTTTGGAGGCAAAATATATCATTTCCTCGCCGGCGTTTAGTATGGTGACACATGAAGATGAAATCAATGGTTTTATTTTATAAAATGCTGCGACATTCACAATTGTTGCTATGACACGATTGATTAGGCCGTTGGTTCAATTCCTACTTAAATATTCCACAATTTACGACTTGTAGTTTACGATTTTACATCTTTATGGAATCTAACCTCACTTCGGAGGTAAGTACACACGTGGTTGTGAATTTCATTTTTAATTATTCTCTTTGACCACAGTATTTAACTGTTGTTTTTTCATTCTAGTTTCCCTGATGATGAGGACAAACATCCTCGAAAGCTTGGACATTTTCCGCTAAGAGTATATCTTTTCCAATTTTTTGCTGCAATCCCCAATATTCACTAGTTTTATTCCTAACTAGTCAGCAAAGACTATCTTTCTTCTATATATATATATATATATATATATATATATGTATATATAAATAAATATATATATATATATATATATATATATATATATATATATATATATAAATATATATATATATATATATAAATATATATATATATATAATATATATATATATATATATATATATATATATATATATATATATATCAGTTCATAACGTTCTTCGCCGTTTTCTGATTTCCAACTTCCATCTATCTCGATCGGTACATAGATTCCCCTCTATTTCTCTTGCTTGTATGTCCTTTTCTACTCCTTCTCTCCAACTCAACCTAGGTCTCCCTCTCTTCCTTCTGCCGTATGGCGTCCAATCCAGCACTTTTCTTGGTATTCTAGTTTGTTCCATCCTGTGTACGTGTCCATACCACCTAAGTTGATTAACTCGGATGTCTTCTGTTAAATTGTGTTTAGTCCCCATTATTTCTCGGATTTTCTCATTTCTGACTTTATCCAGCTTCGATTTTCCAGCAGCACGCCTCCAGTAATCCATTTCGGTGGCTTCTATCATTTTAAGTGCATTTTCCTTTAACGGCCATACCTCACTTCCATAGGAGACGATACTTTTAACTATACTGTTATAAATTTTATGTTTGTTATCCTTTGATATCGTTTTATCCCACAGTATATTGTTAAGTTTTCTAATCGCCTGTCTTCCGAGGTTATTTCGGTATCTAATTTCTTCGTCCATGCTACCTTCGCAGGTGATGTGAACTCCTAGGTATTTGTATTTTCTTGTGTGTTTAATCTGTTCTTGTTGTTCTAGAAGTAAATTCCTTTGTTCTCCCCCAACGCACATATACTCGGTTTTTTTGACGTTCACCTGCAGTCCCCACTTGTCATATTCCTCCGTTAATTTTCGTGTCAGATATTCTAGGTCTTCATAATCTTGTGCTAGGACAACTTGATCATCTGCAAAGCACAACGTGTATATGTATCTTATATATATTATATTATATATATATGTATATATATATTTTTGATTTCATGTTCTTGGGTTTAGGTCATAAATAAATAAAAAAACCGAATATCGTCTACATACTTTGACGTTTCGCTCCTTGTTGGGAGCTTTCTCAAAAAGATATGTCTTATCTGGACAGAATAAAATATTTACAATTAATCGATATACAAATTTGGAACATGTACAAAAAGGACACTAAACATATAAAAACCTATAAAAACAAGTTTGTTGATAAAATATTAAAGGTGTTCACCTCAGAACCAAATTTACGATATACGAGTGAAATCAAAAGTGTGTAGTATTTTTATTTTGTTATTGGATGTATATATTTTGGTTACTAAATTCATTACACAATTAAATTATGATAAATTTGACTTAGATTTTGTATGTCCTGTTTATCGTTCAATGAATTCTTTTCTTATTTTATGTGTACCATTTCTTTGATTGCTAATTTATGGTAATTAGAATCCTGGGTTAGTATTTTTGTGCTATTGAAGTCAAATTCATGTTGTTCCCTGGTTCCATTCCATAGTAATGGAACATTACTATGGAATGGAACATCTGGAGGAATGCGTACTAGGGAATTTGGATTTTAATGTATTGTTTTTTAAACGATTTGTTGACGATTGTATAGCGGCTATTCCGTCAGATAAAATTGATAATATATTAAATTCTCTTAATAGTTTCCATCCAAAACGTCAATTTACAATCGAAACGGAGAACAATGCAATAAATTTTCTAGACCTAACATTAATTCGAACCAATGACAACAAAATAAAAACCAAACTGTATCAAAAAGAGACATGGTCCGGCCGATATCTTAATTACTATTCTAATCATCCGAAGGCACAAAAAAACAGTGTAATTGTTGGATTGACGGAACGAGCTATAAAACTTAAGTAAAGGAGCAACACCGGTTCGGCCTCATTCCTTATGTAAATTAACATGGGAAATCGCCAAGGTCCATCGTGGTAATTTTTGGCTCAATTTCGATTTGCGCATGCATCATGGGACATCGGTCGCATGAGTCATCTGCCAACCACGTCACGTGCGCCAACCGCCACATGTGCCGTATGGGGCGTGATCAATATACAGGATGTAGTCATAAATGTGCCATAAGGGCACTACCATCTCGGATTTCACGCGCAATATGTGCCGTCGGGGGAGGGGGGCGGCCGTCCGTCAAATGGGCCGTCCGTCAAATGGGCCAACCGTCGTATGCCCCATCTGTTCTATGTGCCGTACGGGCCTTCCGTCGTATACCTCATCTGTTCTGTGATATCATGTACTCCATGATTTTTCTATGGTAGCATGTATATGGTGTGACGTAAGCAACGTTGCCATTAGGGCACTATAACACATATCTCTGCTATTATTGGTCAGATTGAAGTCGAATAAACGGCCCTATGATTGTTAGATTATTATCGTATACACGATGTAGAAAGACACCATGATGGCACTACCATCTCCGATTGGTCGTATTGAAATCAAATAAACGCAATTGTGATGAAGATAATGACTAGAGGGTGTACAAAAATCATACCTGAAGACAATGACCAGAGGGTGTGAAAGAATTGAGAAAGAAGAAGAGATAAGCGATAAGTTTTGCAAATATACAAGGAGTATCAAAAGAGTCATCTGAAGAAGTGATCGACAATGACCAGAGGGTGCCGTTGACCATCGGCGGATGTGTCTTATGTGTAGTCGGGTAAACGGTCCTATGATTGTTAGATTATTATCGTATACACGATGTACAAAGACGCCATTAGGGCACTATAACACATATCTCTGCTAATATTGGTTAGATTGAAGTCGAACAAACACCATTGTGATAAGTGGATGTACAAAGACACCATAAGGGCACTACCATCTCTGATTGGTCGTATTGAAATCGAATAACTTGTGATGAAGAGGTAAACCACTACGACGACGTTCGATATACAGGGTGTTTTCATAAATATGTTACTACGATGATCGGTATACAAGACGTTAACGATGTCATAAGGCCGCTCCGTTATTGGTTGACATAGAACGAACAGCGTTGATATACAGGATGTTAACGATGTCAAAAGGACACTCTGGTATTATTGGCTTGATTACAGTCTATCTATCGCCAATACTCTCAACCTACATTGTCCACTAAGTGTCGATAATACAGTTACCTACTCGGCTCTCTCATCAATACTGTCAACCTACATAGTACATTACATATCGTTACTGCAGTTAACCTTGTGTCATCTATCTTCTCTGTGACGTACAGTGTTTTCTGTCGTATGGTTCGTCATATATGTCGTATGTCAAATGTATCTTATGTCGTATGGTCTGCGTCGTCTGCCATGTGTTTCCTGTTTTCTGTTGTATGGTCTTCGTCGTCTGTCATATGTCTCTTGTTTTCTATCGTATGCGTCGTCTGTCAAATGTGTCATCTGTCGTATGTGTCATCCGTCAAATGTGTCTCTGGTATGTCTCTGGTATGTATCTGGTATGTCTCTTGTTTTCTATCGTATGCGCCGTCAGTCAAATGTGCCTTATGTCGTATGATCTGCGTCGTCTGTCGTGTGTTTTTTGCTTTCTGTCGTCTGTCAAATGTGCCTTATGTCGTCATGGTCTGTGAAGGGTGTCTTATATTCAGCGTCATGTCTGTCATTTTGTTGTCAGTCTACGCCATCTGTCGTCGTCAACCTACATTGTCAAATATGTGCCATCAGTTAACGCATTCGTCAATAAAAAAACAACAACAACAATCTTATAATAATAATCTTTATTAAGAATACAATATTACACATTGTTATAAATAAACGTTTTAATGCCGTCTGAATAAAAATATTTTCAAAAGTTTCTTCGTTTTCCATCTGTTTCTCTTCGTTTCATTATACCTATAAGACGAAAACATTTTGTATTTCTCCCCATCTAAAACAAATGTCATGAAAAAACACACTTTTACTTACTTTTAAACCATCCTGGCAGCAAATCATTACATATTTTTCCATATGTCATTCTTGTTTGTTAACGATAGTCACACGTTTTTCTTAAAATACACTTCTTCTTAAAGAATTTTTCGGTTTCTTGAATCACATATACCCTATCTCTATTCAAAAAATAAACAATATGATGCCTAAAACTAAGAAGTTATCTGTCATTTTGTTGAAAATAAATGGAAAAACTTACTCTGTAATATCAACAAATTAACATCCTTCTAATCTCTATCACAGTATTTAATACATTTTTCAACAAACATCAAAGCTTATAAATGAACTTAGTAACCAGGAATATTGCAAAAATTGGTTTGTATCTCCTTTACCCAGAACAAATGTCATTTTGAGAACTTTTACGCATTTTTAATAAAATGTTATAAAACCAACAGAATAAAAACATTATCAATAGATTCTTCTTTTTCTCTGATTCAACAAAAAAATACAAGCATGTCAAAAAAGCCTTTACACAAGTCTTCGCTAAGAGGACAACGATAATGAGTTAAATCATAGTTATAATTTATTCTATAATCTTTAACTTAAAAAGCAAAAGTTGAAAAAATTTGCCGATTCATGCTTACAAAGTACTTTTCTCATGTTATCTTAATCAACAACTGTTAAATGGAATGAAAATACTCTAAAAAGTTTACAACATACCTACATCTGATCGAAAATTAAAAAGCTAAGAATAAATTATCGAAAAAATAGTACTCTTTAAGTGTACAGCAAACCTACATTTGATCAAAAAAGCGACAAAGTTGAAATTAAATCATCAAAAAACATAACTTATTACAAGTATATTTTCTGGTTTATGTTACCTAGTCTTAAAACCTCAACCTCTAAAAACGCTAAAGTTGAATAATTCTTTAAAAAATGTAAAATAATACAAGCATGTCAGAAAAGCCTTCACACCCTGCTCCGCGAAAAGAAAAAAAGAATTTTTCGGTTTCTTAAATCACATATACCCTATCTCTATTCAAAAATAATCATTATGATGCCTAAAACTAAGAAGTTATCTGTCATTTTGTTAAAAATAATTGGAAAAACTTACTCTGTAATATCAACAAATTAACATCCTTCTAATCTCTATCGCAGTATTTAATACATTTTTCAACAAACATCAAAGCTTATAAATGAACTTAGTAACCAAGAATATTGCAAAAATTGTTTTGTATTCCACCCCATCTAAAACAAATGTCTTGAAAAACACACTTTTACTTACTTTTAAACCATCCCGGTAGCAAATCATTACATATTTTTCCATATGCCACTCTTGTTTGTTAACGATAGTCACACGTTTTTCTTAAAATACACTTCTTCTTAAAGAATTTTTTGGTTTCTTGAATCACATATACCCTATCTCTATTCAAAAAATTAACATTATGATGCCTAAAACTAAGAAGATATCTGTCATTTTGTTGAAAATAAATGGAAAAACTTACTCTGTAATATCAACAAGTTAACATCCTTCTAATCTCTATCGCAGTATTTAATACATTTTTCAACAAACATGAAAGCTTATAAATGAACTTAGTAACCAAGAATATTGCAAAAAAATTGTTTTCTATTTCTTCTCATCTAAAACAAATGTCATGAAAAAAACACACTTTTACTTACTTTTGAACCATCCCGGTAGCAACTCATCAATTATTTTTACATATGTCATTCTTGTTTGTTAACGATAGTCACACGTTTTTCTTAAAATACACTTCTCCTCAAAGAATTTTTCGGTTTATTGAATCACATATACCCTATCTATATTCAAAAATAAACATTATGATGCCTAAAACTAAGAAGTAATCTGTCATTTTGTTAAAAATAAATGGAAAAACTTACTCTGTAATATCATCAAATTAACGTCCTTCTAATCTCTATCGCAGTATTTAATACATTTTTCAACAAACATGAAAGCTTATAAATGAACTTAGTAACCAAGAATATTGCAAAAAAATTGTTTTCTATTTCTTCTCATCTAAAACAAATGTCATGAAAAAAACACACTTTTACTTACTTTTGAACCATCCCGGTAGCAACTCATCAATTATTTTTACATATGTCATTCTTGTTTGTTAACGATAGTCACACGTTTTTCTTAAAATACACTTCTCCTCAAAGAATTTTTCGGTTTATTGAATCACATATACCCTATCTATATTCAAAAATAAACATTATGATGCCTGAAACTAAGAAGTAATCTGTCATTTTGTTAAAAATAAATGGAAAAACTTACTCTGTAATATCATCAAATTAACGTCCTTCTAATCTCCATCACAGTTTTTAATACATTTTTCAACAAACATCAAAGCTTATAAATGAACTTAGTAACCAGGAATATTGAGAAAATTGTTTTGTATCTCTTTTACCTAGAACAAATGTCATTTTGAGAACTTTTACACATTTTTAATAAAGTGCTATAAAACCAACAGAATAAAAACATTATCAATAGATTCTTCTTTTTCTCCGATTTAACAAAAAAATACAAGCATGCCAAAAAAGCCTTTACACAAGTCTCCGCTAAGAGAACAACGATAATGAGTTGAATCATAGTTATAATTTATTCTATAATATTTAACTTAAAAAGCAAAAGTTGAAAAAATTTGACGATTTATGCTTACAAAGTACCCTTCTCATGTTATTCTAATCAACAAATGTTAAATGGCATGAAAATACTCTAAAAAGTTTACAACATACCTACATTTGATCGAAAAACAACAAAGTTGAAAATAAATTATCAAAAAAAAAATAGTACTCTTTAGGTGTACAGCAAACCTACGTTTAATCAAGAAACAGCAAAGTTAAAATTAAATCATCAAAAAACATAACTTATTACAAGTATTTTTCTGCTTTAGGTTTACTAGTCTAAGACACCAACCTCTAAAACGTTTGCGAGGAACATATTTTCAATAAAAATTATCAGTTACTTCATACTTCCAGTAAAAGTGAAAATAACACAATAATAATTTGAAAATTCAACATACCTTCTAGGTCTCCAATGTATATCGCATGTTAAAAACTTTGAGACGTGCAACATATTTTCAAATAACAGGCTTATTAGGAAAGACTCTAAAAACTGTAACACGGACGGGAGAGTACATCTTTGAAATAGCTGCCTTATTAAAAAAATATACTTAGATTTAAAAAATATAGCTGCCTAGAATAAAGCCCTCTTAGCTGCCTAAAATAGACCAAAAACAAAGATGAACTCACTTTTACATAAACAATGTAATAATTCACAGAGCACGAGATCCTAAGCGAGGTTGTTATTAACTATTAGGAATAATAATTTATTATATGAACGCTATTTTTCGAAATTCATATAATGATAATCCAAAACCACATTGAAAAAATAATACGTTGACTATCGTCACGGAGGTCTTCTCATACAATTTCATTATGTAGAAATTTTATATTTATCAAAATTGTAAACATGTTTTCGAATAAAATATATGGTTTATTATTATACGCAGAATTGGGTGTTCACTATATATACGGTGGAGTAAAAAGTTGTAAATTATTGTCTTTCTGCATTTAATTTTACCTTCTTACCTATCAATTATATAGAGATCGTAGAAGATACGTGTAATATGGTGACAAATGTTTGAATTTCTCAAAAATGTTATAAGTGTTTACAACAATAGAGTAGCACTCATTGCAGATGGTTATACTACAATATTTTATAATAATGGTATGGAGATAATATGTTCGCCTACAGAAGAAACGTTCGCAACATTTACTACAACTGGTATTACGTCTTACCAAGGCACCACATTCGGTAAGATAGAAAATTTAAAATTTTCTACGGAGGTATGGCAGGATATTCCTTTTACCAAAGAAGATATGACCCAAATTAAAAACATGTCTATGCAGAAGATAAAATATCGTATTAAATTAAGGTATTACCAGCGCTTAGAAGAAATTATCGAAGGAACAGAAATGGTAATTACAACTATAAAGGAAGTTAAAGACAGGGAGAGACTTCGTTACATATTAAAGTTTGAGAATTCGGAAATCTTCTAGTGCTCAAACTACTGGATGGGAAGAGAATTTGCAGAAATGGACCTAAGTTATAGAATTAAGATAAAAATAGCTAAAACTAAACATACGCCTAATTTTGTGTGTAATACAAACGATGATCGTTTTTTGTTTACAATAATAGCATGTTGAGTGATTTTAAGAAAAACGTGTGACTATCGTTAACAAACAAGAATGTCATATGGAAAAATATGTAATGATTTGCTACCGGGATGGTTTAAAAGTAAGTAATAGTGTGTTTTTCATGACATTTGTTTCAGATGGGAAGAAATACAAAACAATTTTTGCAATATTCTTGGTTACTAAGTTCATTTATAAGCTTTGATGTTTGTTGAAAAATGTATTAAATACTGCGATAGAGATTAGAAGGATGTTAATTTGTTTATATTACAGAGTAAGTTTTTCCATTTATTTTTAACAAAATGACAGATAACTTCTTAGTTTTAGGCATCATAATGATTATTTTTGAATAGAGATAGGGTATATGTGATTTAAGAAACCGAAAAATTCTTTTTTTCTTTTCGCGGAGCAGGGTGTGAAGGCTTTTCTGACATGCTTGTATTATTTTACATTTTTTAAAGAATTATTCAACTTTAGCGTTTTTAGAGGTTGAGGTTTTAAGACTAGGTAACATAAAGCAGAAAAAATACTTGTAATAAGTTATGTTTTTTGATGATTTAATTTCAACTTTGTCGCTTTTTTGATCATATGTAGGTTTGCTGTACACTTAAAGAGTACTATTTTTTCGATAATTTATTTTTAGCTTTTTAATTTTCGATCAGATGTAGGTATGTTGTAAACTTTCTAGAGTATTTTCATTCCATTTAACAGTTGTTGATTAAGATAACATGTGAAAGGTACTTTGTAAGCATAAATCGGCAAATTTTTTCAACTTTTGCTTTTTAAGTTAAAGATTATAGAATAAATTATAACTATGATTTAACTCATTATCGTTGTCCTCTTAGCGAAGACTTGTGTAAAGGCTTTTTTGACATGCTTGTATTTTTTTGTTAAATCAGAGAAAAAGAAGAATCTATTGATAATGTTTTTATTCTGTTGGTTTTATAACATTTTATTAAAAATGCGTAAAAGTTCTCAAAATGACATTTGTTCTAGGTAAAAGAGATACAAAACAATTTTTGCAATATTCCTGGTTACTAAGGTCATTTATAAGCTTTGATGTTTGTTGAAAAATGTATTAAATACTGTGATAGAGATTAATTTGTTCATATTACAGAGTAAGTTTTTCCATTTATTTTCAACAAAATGACAGATAACTTCTTAGTTTTAGGCATCATAATGTTTATTTTTTGAATAGAGATAGGGTATATGTGATTAAAGAAACCGAAAAATTCTTTAAGAAGAAGTGTATTTTAAGAAAAACGTGTGACTATCGTTAACAAACAAGAATGACATATGGAAAAATATGTAATGATTTGCTGCCGGGATGGTTTAAAACTGAGTAAAAGTGTGTTTTTTCATGACATTTGTTTTAGATGGGGAGAAATAGAAAATGTTTTCGTCTTATAGGTATAATGAAACGAAGAGAAACAGATGGAAAACGAAGAAACTTTTGAAAATATTTTTATTCAGACGGCATTAAAACGTTTATTTATAACAATGTGTAATATTGTATTCTCAATAAAGATTATTATTATAAGATTGTTGTTGTTGTTTTTTTATTGGCGAAGGCGTTAACTGATGGCACATATTTGACAATGTAGGTTGACGACGACAGATGGCGTAGACTGACAACAAAATGACAGACATGACGCTGAATATAAGACACCCTTCACAGACCATGACGACATAAGGCACATTTGACAGACGACAGAAAGCAAAAAACACACGACAGACGACGCAGATCATACGACATAAGGCACATTTGACTGACGGCGCATACGATAGAAAACAAGAGACATACCAGAGACACATTTGACGGATGACACATACGACAGATGACACATTTGACAGACGACGCATACGATAGAAAACAAGAGACATATAACAGACGACGAAGACCATACAACAGAAAACAAGAAACACATGGCAGACGACGCAGACCATACGACATAAGATACATTTGACATACGACATATATGACGACCCATACGACAGAAAACACTGTACGTCACACAGAAGATAGATGACACAAGGTTAACTGCATTAACGATATGTAATGTACTATGTAGGTTGAGAGTATTGATGACAGAGCCGAGTAGGTAACTGTATTATCGACACTTAGTGGACAATGTAGGTTGAGAGTATTGGCGATAGATCGACTTTAATCCAGCCAATAATAGCAGAGTGTCCTTTTGACATCGTTAACATCCTGTATATCAACGCTGTTTGTTCTATGTCAACCAATAATGGAGCGGCCTTATGACATCGTTAACGTCTTGTATACCGATCATCGTAGTAACATATTTATGAAAACACCCTGTATATCGAACGTCGTCGTAGTGGTTTACCTCTTCATCAAAAGTTATTCGATTTCAATACGACCAATCAGAGATGGTAGTGCCCTTATGGTGTCTTTGTACATCCATTTATCACAATGGTGTTTGTTCGACTTCAATCTAACCAATATTAGCAGAGATATGTGTTATAGTGCCCTAATGGCGTCTTCGTACATCGTGTATACGATAATAATCTAACAATCATAGGACCGTTCACCCGACTACACATAAGACACATCCGCCGATGGTCAACTTCACCCTCTGGTCATTGTCGATCACTTCTTAAGATGACTCTTTTGATACTCCTTGTATATTTGCAAAACTTATCGCTTATCTCTTCTTCTTTGTCAATTCTTTTACACCCTCTGGTCATTGTCTTCAGGTATGATTTTTGTACACCCTCTAGTCATTATCTTCATCACAATTGCGTTTATTTGATTTCAATACGACCAATCGGAGATGGTAGTGGCCTTATGGTGTCTTTCTACATCGTGTATACGATAATAATCTAAGAATCATAGGGCCGTTTATTCGACTTCAATCTGACCAATAATAGCAGAGATATGTGTTATAGTGCCCTAATGGCAACGTTGCTTACGTCACACCATATACATGCTACCATAGAAAAATCATGGAGTACATGATATCACAAAACAAATGGGGTATACGACGGAAGGCCCGTACGGCACATAGAACAGATGGGGCATACGACGGTTGGCCCATTTGACGGACGGCCGCCCCCCTCCCCCGACGGCACATATTGCGCGTGAAATCCGAGATGGTAGTGCACATTTATGACTACATCCTGTATATTGATCACGCCCCATACGGCACATGTGGCGGTTGGCGCACGTGACGTGGTTGGCAGATGACTCATGCGACCGATGTCCCATGATGCATGGGCAAATCGAAATTGAGCCAAAAATTTCCACGATGGACCTTGGCGATTTCCCATGTTAATTTACATAAGGAATGTGGCCGAACCGGTGTTGCTCCTTTACTAACTTACTTCTCCAGAATACCGTCCGGAAGTTTTAAAACATATCAAAACACCCTAAAAAACAATCACTACCCGATAAAAAACATAGAACGAATTTTTAAACAACGCACATACAAATTCTACAACAATAATAAAAATAATCAAAGACAAACTCAAATAAATAATAACAGATACATATCAATACCATACACAAACCAACTGTCAGAAAAACTGAAATACGTTTTATCTAAACACAGCATTAACGTATGTCACAGAACTCAAAATACCTTATCGCCATTGTTCACTAAACGGAAAAGCCCAATTAAAACCAAAAAAAAATCTAACGTAGTGTATTCTATACCATGTTTAAACTGCCCGAAGAAATATGTAGGTATGACAACAAAAACTCTAGAAAATCGCTTAAATGTTCACAAGTACACAAAAAATTCGTTCACCGCTCTACATAAACACGAAACCAGGGAACACCATGAATTTGACTTCAATAGCACAAAAATACTAACCCAGGATTCTAATTACCATAAATTAGCAATCAAAGAAATGGTACATATAAAATAAGAAAAGAATTCATTGAACGATAAACAGGACATACAAAATCTAAGTTAAATTTATCATAATATAATTGTGTAATGAATTTAGTAACCAAAATATATACATCCAATAACAAAATAAAAATACTACACACTTTTGATTTCACTCGTATATCGTAAATTTGGTTCTGAGGTGAACACCTCTAATATTTTATCAACAAACTTGTTTTTATATGTTCACTGTCCTTTTTGTACACGCTTCAAAATTGTATATCGATTAATTGTAAATATTTTATTCTGTCCAAACAAGACATAACATCTTTTTGAGAAAGCTCCCAACAAGCAGCGAAACGTCAAAGTATGTAGACGATATTTAGTTTTTTTATTTATTTATGAACTAAACCCAAGAACACGAAATCAAAAATATTTTGAATGGTCCAACCACCGAAAAAGGTCAACAATACAACATAAAAGTTTTGTATTCGAGCTCTATGTTTATGTAGAGAGAATCTCTGAGGTTATGTCTATAGTACATAAACAGAAATTAATTCACACTCTTTTCTCATATTATAAAAATATAAACTGGCTCACTAAATTTTGCTAGTATCTTCTAGAAAATTTCATCTGATTATTGAGAAATAGCAAAAAACATTTTCTCGTTTGATATTTCGTTATCACATCGTTATTTACTAATGTTCAAATTTTATATTTCCGTTTTTTAAGCCGCTGTCTTAATAAGGGTGCTTCATATAAATGCAAATTGCGAATAACTTACTAATAGGTCCATTTGAAATCAACATAGCGGCATGACAAGAGTTTCAATATTTTACAAAATCGCAAAATTTAAAATTTAGGGGCGGGAAAATTACATTGAGTTCAATATATTCGCGCGAATTGTTGTTAGAACCGATTGCTTCTTTTCGTTAATGTTATTTGAAGCATATTTCATTATATTTGTGATATCTATGTATTGTAGTAAAGTTGTTTTTTGATTATGGGATTGCCAAGTTGTATTCAAACCATCGTTCAAACAAGGCAATGTGATTCCCTTCATACCATTAGCAGAAGATTTTGCAGGCGATTTTATTCAGTTTAACAGAATGAGCATTGATTAAAAATTTTCAATAACCGGTATTTCAATCAAAATAGTTCCTACTTCCTCATATTCCTCAATTTTCTAATTTATACAAATTAAAAATGCACGCCTTTGTGGATCTTTTGCCAACAATGGTATAAATAACAGTGTTTTTAAGTTGTTGCATTCAATTTGAAAGAACCATACCTATTATTAGATTATAAGTCACTAAAATTGATCTATAACTGTAGAATGCTGAAACTGTTTACTGTTCCGGAAACATTCAGTTATTGCGGTATTTAGATCATTGCAACCCTTTAATCTAAATTTATCTATGTTCGTGTACCAGGAGGGGATGTCAAATCTCAAGTGAATTAAAGTTGCACTGTAACTAGATACAATATGTCCTCTGCATATTCATGACGATGCTCATATATTAATTTACCTAATTGAATCTGTAGAGGATCAATATTAATAATAAATTATGTCTTTGATGAGTACCGTTATTTGTGTAAACCTGCTTGAGACTGATGTGAATTCTAAACTTTAGATAAATTGTGGAATATCATTATTTGATTTATTTGTCACTTCGTGCTTTTTGAATAGGAATGTTCACAGAAAAAATAAATCTTGTTTAAAATTCATAGAATTATTAAGAATAGTCTTATAATTATATGACCGATGAAAAAAACAATATAATTTGTTTAAAACTTTTGAACTATTTGAACTTTCGTTTTGAGAAAACTACTGTGTTAGTGAAACGCGTCAACCAGTTTAAATTGAACATTCTTTCAAATTAATGAAGTTTTAAACAAATTTTATTGTTTTATTTCATCGTTCAGTATGGATCTTCATCAAATAAAAGCCTCATCTATTAAATTTTTCATAAGTATATCTACAAAGTTTCACAAAAATAAAAAAAATCCTGTGTATAGAAAAAACGAAAACGAAATGTTATTATTCGTTTAAACATACGAAATGCTCTCTGATTGGTTTGACGTCACATTAGGTTATAGTAGCAATTGAATAAGTTAGTTACATCATTTCTAAAATTAATACTATACTTATATTTTTGAATGTGGATCATTTCATAAAAATCTCGTTTTGTAGTATTAGATTCGGATTGTATTTTAAAATTTTCAAAATAAAGCTGTGATTATTTTCTATGGCGTGTTTTGATAGTGCGGTGGTATTAGTTTTGTTATTTTTAATGTTATAAGAGTGTGAGTAGAAACGCTTATGTATGTATTGTTTAGTTTGCCATGTATATTGTTTGTGACAGTCATTACATTCAACTTGATATACTACGTTTGATCTATATTTATTATCAATTTTTGGTTCTAAAGTTGTATGTAATGACTGCCACAAACAATATATAGGGCAAACTAAACAATACATACATAAGCGTTTCTGCTCACACTCTTATGACATTAAAAATAACAAAACTAATACCACCGCACTATCAAAACACGCCATAGAAAATAGCCACAGCTTTAATTTTGAAAATTTTGAAATATTAAAATCCGAATCTAATACTAAGAAACCAGAAATGTATGAGATGATCTACATTCAAAAAAATGAAAAAAAATATCAATTTTAGAAATGATGTAACTAACTTATCCAATTGCTACTACAACCTAATTAATAGTAATTACTAAATAAAATAAATATTATAATCCTCTAAAGACACACAATTCTATCATCTTGTATACGGCTTTGTTGTTTTTGTTTCCACCTTAAATATATTTTAATTGATACCGGGTAGACAGTATACTTCATTCAAGCGAAAGGAGTGTACGATGGCTTTGATTCAATGAAGTAAAATTTGTTATCAAATGTATTTTTATTGCATTTATACCTACAGCCTGAAATGTTGAACGTTGGATTTTCTGCAAGTAAGTTTGTTTGTTTTTCTGTTATCTTTTTGAGTCTTAATAATTTTTATATTGTATTTGTTAACTACCTGAAGATATTTCTTTTAGGTTTTTATCTAATTTTAGTGTCTAGTTGAAAATGGCGTTATGCCGAAACGTGCGTAGTAGTAGTAATGTATTTTTCATATGATATCTCCAAAATAATAATAAATAATTAATAGCCGATTCTCATGAATTTCATTTGTAAACTGGATATATACGGCCAGGATTCATGACACAATAAGTGTTTTTAAAGAGTTATTTATAAATAAAATGGATAGGATCTTGAATACTTACCTTCATTCTTACCGCATCAAATATTTATTTATTTCATCTTCCACTTTGTAGGGCTGAATTAAGCCTTCTTTTCTATATAAAAAGAGCGGCTCAATATTTTCAAATTTATTTTTTCAGGATGAAAATGTCTTTCTCTTCTGGGTATAATATCCTCATAAAAATTACAATTAACCTTGATAAGATCTATTATATCTTTTATTGGAGAAATGAACAATCAATAAAGCGGGAAACACCGGAACTGAACATTTTTATAACAAAATAATCGATAATTTTTGAAAACTATTTGAAAAAAGTAGGCCATCCGTAATAATTATA
This sequence comes from Galeruca laticollis, assembly GCA_963921935.1. Classification (NCBI taxonomy): domain Eukaryota; kingdom Metazoa; phylum Arthropoda; class Insecta; order Coleoptera; family Chrysomelidae; genus Galeruca; species Galeruca laticollis. Next base: position 114,191,896 of record OY998175.1, on the reverse strand, counting down.
TTTGATAGTCATCCAAAGATACCATACTATATAGAAATCAATGTATATTTTCCTTTTGTACTTCACAAATTACTATTTAGATATCTTAGATATATAGGTCTGAGTATTTATGTAAGATACATATTTATTATATGAACAATGAACTTAAATTGCCAAACATATTATGATACGTGAATACGTTAATATATTCAAAATTACAATGTTAAAATCTAATTAATTTTGTTTCTGACATTTAACAATGTACCTATGGAGGTGCAATTTTTTCCATGAAGTGCTTATCCAACAAATAATTCCCAATTGTCGACTCTTTCTCAGTTGTAATACCTCGTTTTCCTGAATGACAACATGTCAGCAAAGTCGCGTCAATTATTTGGATACGAGTCAAACAAGTTGACTAAAATGTTCCGCCAATTGGCGTCGGTAATCATCATACATATATATGGAAAAACGTATATATTTTTATGATAGAATTGACGTGGAACGTCACAATTTCAAATTGAAATAAAAACAATTCATAAATTGGGAGGATGGAACATAACGTCGCTTTATAGATATGATTGATGGCTATAACAGTGAAAATATCAAGTATATTTAGTACAAAATTGGTTATGTTCTGGAAACATGTAGTAAATAAAAAAGAGTAGTGCGTGAGGCTTAGAAAATTTGGCAAATTTTCTTGAAGTTTTTGATATGGAACTCATTCATGAACAAGATGAAAAGTGTATGCTGTTAAGTACAGCGCCTTAATGAACAAACGTCGGCAACTATTTATACCTAATGGGATCAATTTTGGAGAACCCACTGACTCAATATGAAGTTAGATAATTTCATTGGACAAAGTTCATAATCTACCATAATAGAATTCACTTACTAAAAGCAAACTATGTTTTCCAACACAAAAAACAATTAATACACCCTAAAAAATCATACTCGTGATAATATTAGTATGTTTAGTTGGTCCATGTAATAAAAAAGCATAAAATTTCTCAAAAATATTAGAAAATTAATATAAACTACACCTACGCATTTTTGAACGAAGCTTTTTCTTTATATTTGTCATTGGCAAAACTATTTGAACTTAGACCATTACCGATATAACAAAAAAATTATCTACATCTCATCTCTCTTCTTCCGCATCTAGAGTAATTGTAATTGTATTGTTATGTTTTTCTTATTTATTAAAACATTTTTATTACGGGTGGGATGAACTTCAAACACACGGTATAGCTACTTACTCATTTATTTGAACACTAAACTACTCACTAACACTTAATTTATTACACACTTAACTATTCACTTCATATTTTAATTTATATACCCACAACCTTAATTATTAATTTATATCAACACTTTACTGTTCGCTATTTCGGTGTATTCTTGTTTATTTGTCGATATCACTTTATCAACTAAAACTAACTCCTCCGCTGGTCGGTCCTTTATATATATATTAGTTTCTTTTTTCTAGATAATTCTGGATTGCGGCTTACACAAAATCAATTGGCTCTCGCATTTTCTAAATAAGACTGGTCACAACAACAATGTATAGATAAGATAGTCATGATGGTAAACAATTCTGAGGAATCCCTGCGCATCCGCCATAATTTTAACTTTCATACATGGCTTCATAGAGTCGGATTCAGGGACTATACCAGTGTGCTGTATCGTAACATTACCCCCTCCTTGAATGGCAGTTTCTCCTGGAACTTTTGAGTAGCCGAGAATGGGTGTTTGAATCGGCAACTGGCCCCATTTCTACACTTTCCGATCTTATGGAAATAGCAGGGCACCGTCTTCATCGGATACTGATAACGGATGTTGTAGCTGCAAATTAATATCTGGACACCGGTATCTCGAAAGATAATCTCTACCATGTTCCTGATAACTCGCCAATCCAACTGGTTACTCGCTATCTTAGGCATAGCCAGTTTCTTCACGCTGGATTCTAACACATGGTCTCGGAGGTTTCGAAGTGCTTCCCACACATCGCGGTAGGTAGATCGATCTTGAAATTCACTTTTAGTTACCACGTAGAAAACATACCGCGAATTATGTTCCAGTTTCAGTGTCTTGCCAGGGGTTGGAATCTGGTCTTCAAGTTTTTCTAATTGCCCGAACTTCTTTCGAAAGACGAATGCAAACCCTCGTACGTTCATGAGACGGGCGCGGATGTTGTATGCCAGTGAATAATCTTCCGGGAGAGTGAACAAATCTTGTTGTTGTTCCGAAGTGACTCCATATCTAGCTTTCCCGGTACCTCCATACGCGCCCATAAATTCATCGATAGTAGGGTCAAACAAATCTCGAATAAGGATTACTCCTTCCTCTAGGTCACGGTCTCATTCGAATAGCGCTAGTCGGTTTTGGTGAACCACTTTTGGTTTTCGGTTGAGGATCTTGCTTATGCGATATATAACATCATTGATCCTTTTCTTGATTAAGTATGGACCGTCCCAGGATTTTTGTAATATTGGAGAAAATCCTTTTCTCCTCGTCGGGTTGTGTAACCATACTTTGTCCCCTTCTTTAAAACCGCCTTCTGTGGCCTGCGTGTCGTACCGACTTTTCATTCTGTTGCTAGCAACTTGAAGATTAGTTCGAACTAATTCATGAATATCGTCCAGCCTTCTTCTCAATTGGATCACGTAGTCACCTCCTGCTAGATTTTCTCCAGGCCGACAGCCAAATTACAGGTCACAAGGAAGCCTCATTTCACGTCCAAACAGGATTTTGGCAGGTGTTTTACCCGTGGACTCATTGACGGCAGATAGATAAGCCAATGCGAATAGGGAAACATACTGGTCCCAATCTCTCTGATGGCTGGAAACTACTTTGGACAGGTATTTTCCAATAGTCCTGTCCATTCTCTCGACCATTCCATCTGACTGTGGATGTAATGCTGTTGTACTGGTCTTCGTCATTCCCAGCTTGTCACGAATCTCCTGGAATAGATGGCTTCCCAAATTTCTTGCCTGGCCACTGTGGACTTCCAAGGGCACTCCATATCGGTTGATAAATTCTTTCACCAATACATCTGCGACAGTATTGACCTCTTGGTTCGGGATAGCCTAAATTTTCACCCACTTTGTCAAATAATCCCTTACAACCAGGATGTATTTATCACACAATCCTTCCGAAAGGGCTTCCAACATTATTCTGTTTCATAGGTGCCTTTCTCTTGCGATGTGGTCCATTACTCGTAGCACAAGTCGTACATTTCATACACCAGTCCTTCACATTGGCGGAGCTGTTCATGCAATAAAACCTTTCACGGACTCGCTGAAGGGTTTTCCTCACTCCCAGATAACCTCCCGATGGAATGTCGTGTAACTTCCTCAGTACTTCAGCTACTCTCGTTCTAGGGATAACAAGCTGCCTTCTCATCTCGGAACTATTATCGTTTTCAAGGACTCTTTTCAACAGCCCTTCTTTCAGGACAAGGGAGTCTCACTGAGCCCAATACGCCTTGAGTTTCGGTGAAAATCTTGACACTCCTTGCCAGGTATGTCGCCCATTTTTTTCCTTCCACTGCCGAATCTTCTCTAGGCAATGATCATTTTCCTGATCTTCTCTGATCCTGGTGGGTGACCATTCTTCATTGACTACTGTAACTCTTGAAACTGCAACTTCCTCAGATTTCGACTTGTTGCATTGTAAATAATCTACAGGGCATGAACGTCTAGGAAAAGAGTTGGCTTTTCTGTGATTCGCATTAGCTGGATGTTCACTCCTGTCTGATTTTCCCTGTGACTGGTGTTTTTGGGTTACAGGAGTCTTGGGGCGCTTAGACGGACTGCGTACGTGCTCTAGCTCGCCACACGTCCGACATTTGATCTTCTTCGGCTTCTTGTCTGCCATACCTTTCAACAAGTTGACGATCTGGTCAAGTTTGTCATCGTCATCTGCTTCCTGCATGGTCTTACCTTTGTTGTACCGCGAGCTCTTCGTGGCTGCTTTGCATTTAAGAGGTTCTTGGTTTGCAGGAGTCGTAGGACGCTTACACGAACTGCGTGTATGCTTTAGCTCGCCACAAATACAACACCTGAATTTCTTCGGCTTCTTGTCTACTATACATTTCAACAAGTTGACGATCTGGTCAAGTCTGTCATCATCACCTTCTTCCTGTATGGTCCTACCTTTGTTGTATCCCGAAGCCATCGTGGCTGCTTCATATTCAAGAGCAGCAGTCAATGCGTCGACTAATGTTTTCGGGTAGGCTAACGAGGCGCCCTTCGCATATCGGGACCACGTAAGCCATCAATAAAGGCCTGGATACCTAGACATTCCATCATGGTATCTGGTGCCGATGGATAAGTAAATCGAACTAGTCGGGCAATATCCAGTTCATACTCTTGAACGGTTTCGTCACGTTTCCACTTTCGGTTCTTCAGCTGTCTTCTGTACAATTGTTCCAAATGTTCGTGATCATATCGCATGTCCAACCTCTTCTTCAGCTGCTCGAAGTGATCCGTTTCTTTAAGCGGTATCGTCTGAAGTACATCTAAGGCATCTCCGCGGAGCGCGATGGTTACGTTCACTGCCTTCTCCTTATTGGACCAATTATTCACTCTAGCGGCTGCTTCAAACTGTTTTACGTAATTGGTCCACGACATCTTCCCGTCGAACGTTGGGGCCTTGACTCGGGTAAAACTGCCAATTTCATCTGTCTTGGGTTGCGTTTCTGGCTTGCAGATTTCGATCTTCTTTTCTTCTGCTGAAGTGTCTTGTGCTCTTAAATCGGCAATCTCCTTGATTTTCTCGTCCATCTGATTTTCCATCGTTATCATCTCATTATTTCTGTCTGATTTCATTTTCTCGCTCATCGTTCTTATCTTATTCTCAATATCGGATTTTAGAGACGAAATTTTATTCTCGACTTCAGCTGCAATGTCATTTTTCAATGATAAGATGTCTGCAGAAATATCGTTCTTCATAGCAGAAATCTTCTCGTACATGGCAGAAAATTCGTTCTTTATAGCAGAAATATCGTTTTTCACATTAGTTGAAATCTTTCCTTTCATGGCAGAAATTGACGAGATTACGGTGGAAGCCTCGTCATTGAATAAAAATAATTCTGGATCAAAGCCGTCATTTTCCAGTGGCACTTTGAGTCTCTACTAATTCAGTTTTCTAACCGTACGTTTCCAACTTACGATCTTCCAATTCTGCTCTTAATTCCGTCACTTTTAGATCACATAGTCTCTTGGCCATTTTACGTAGCAATTTATTTATATTACCCCACACCTGACACCAATGTAATGTTTTTTCTTATTTGTAAAAACTTTTTATTACGGGTGGGATAAACTTTAAACACACGGTATGGCTACTTACTAATTTATTTGAACACTAAACTACTGACTAACACTTAATTCATATCCACTTAACTATTCACTTCATATTTTAATTTATATACACACAACCATAATTATTAATTTATATCAACACTTTATTGTTCGCTATTTCGGTGTATTCTTGTTTATTTGTCGAGATCACTTTATCAACTAAAACTCCTCCGCTGGTCGGTCCTTTATATATATTAGTCCTTTTTCACTAGATAATTCTAGATTGCGGCTTACACAAAATCAATTGGCTCTCGTATTTTCTAGATAAGACTGGTCACAAAAACAATGTCTAGATAAGATAGTCACAATCGAAAACAATTCTAAGACATCCCTACGCATCCGCCATAATTTTAACTTCCATACATGGCTTCATAGAGTCGGATTCAGGCACTATAACAGTATGCTGTTTCGTGACAGTATCAATTTGACTGTTCTAGATACAAATTGCTAAATTTGTTTTTCTGATAAAAGTGCCAGTAGCTATCGGTCGTTTTATACAGTTGTTGATAATGCTGGGTGAAGTCGCCGACGATTTCAATTCCAGAACTACAGTTATTCATTGTTTTTAGCGAGTATATGATCAAGTTTCAGGCGGCTGCTGGAGTAGATTTTCAACTGTTAAAACATGGTTACAGTGTTACAGCGCAGCGCTAGGAAAAAATAATTCCAGTTAATAAATTACCAGAGATTGACTTGTCATATTTCAAGTAACATAAATTAAGAGACGAATTATATGTTCTGAGAAATCAGAATACTGTATCATAAAACTGAGTATATTCCATAAAAAACGAATAGCAATGCAATGTACTTAGAATTTCAATTTAATCGAGTTCCTTCAATAACTTATCGTTGTAATCCCATAGATAGATATATGAAGAAATCAATGAATATTTGATGAAACACTTCAACTAAAGAAAAATAATATTTTCAACGTTAGGAAAACTAGATATATCCACCCTCTTTTTTAGCAATAATTTTTGCAATCGCTTCTTTAGGCTAGCTATTAAGTAGAGCATGAATGTATTTTCGAAATTGCACCTTATTCGTATTTGGCTGCGTACTGAATTTGTTTTTTCACAGTGTTCGATCCGGTATTATGGATCTATTCTTCGATAGCTCCTATGAGGGAGTTATATTTTAGGATTGTACAATTTTTATCCCAAAATAATGCTTGAAATCGGGTTTTAATTAATAATATGCCTCATTGAAGAGAATATAAAATGACCGGTAACGAATAGAGATTTACTCACCACAGATTTTATCCAGTCAACACAAACGCATGTAAATTATATTCAGGCTCTTTCCAACACAGCTTGATATACCATCATTCGCCAGCAGTCTTTGCATAATGCATAAACGTAGAAAAACATGAATACCCGCACATGTAATCATTTTAACCTCAACACAAATTCTTCCTGTAATAAATGTTGCTATGTGGCCAAGGCCATATGACATTCTAAAAAAAAGAAGATAACCTAAACGGTCCTTTAGAATGGTTGACTGTAAAATTCATTTCATTGTTTTAATTATTAAGTCAATATATTTTGTTAAAGAAACTGTTGTGTGTTATTTATATTACATGGCGCAGTCGTCTATGTGGTAATCAGAGTTGGAGTGCATAAAATATCCTTTAACGGTCAGTCCTATCTATTGTGAAAATCGTGTCTTACAAGTTGCCTCAAAACATAAAATAAGAATTATGTCTGATGTAAGACTTCCAGAGTCATTATCGTTTGAAGGCAATGTGGCAGAAAACTTTCGAATATTCAACAGTCATTTGAAATATATTTAATAGCAAGCGGCAAAGTTAAAAAGGAAGATAAAGTCAAAATCGCCTTTCTACTCAATCTTATGGGTGAGGAAGGTCTAGAAGTCTACAACACGTTAAAGTTGAACGAAGAAGACAAAGAATTTGAAAAATATATGACCCCAAGAAAGAATGTTGGTTATGAAAGATTCCTATTTTATAATCGTAAACAGGATGAGGGTGAGCCATTTGATCATTTTCTGACAGACCTTAAAAAACTTTCTAAAACCTGCGATTTTGGAGACTCTTGTGACTCAATAATTATAGATAGAATTGTGTTTGGTATTCAAAGTTTAGAATTGCAAGAAGGATTATTACATGCAGAGGATCTCACCTTAGATAAAGCAATTGATAAGTGTCGAGCTAATGAGCTAGCAAGAGCTAAGTTGAAGGAAGTACAAAGTCAAGAAGGAAAAGTGCAGGCTATCAGAAGCAAGAAAGTTATTAAGCAAAGCAGCAGATCTAGCAATGAAGATTATACCCACACTAAAAGTAGATATTTTGGAGGAAATCGGAGTGGAAATGCAACAGTGGACCCTCGAGTTGACCACAAAATTGAATTATTCGATTGCAGAAGTATGCCGCAGTCAGTATGTGAGGGAAATTTTTAGAAATGAAGAAGATGAAGAAAACCAGGATGAGGATACGGAAGAGTACTCAGTGACCACTATAATGGTAAATGAAGTTACACATAAAAATGAGTGGATTGAAAAAGTAAGCATAGATGAACAGAATATTAATTTTAAAGTTGATACAGGTTCACAGGTAAACATTATTCCTTTAAATATATTGCAAAAAATTCACGATCAAAAATTTTTTATTTGTAAATCTAAGATTGTTTCAGAAACTTATGGTGGATTTGAAATTTCACCATTCGGTACTGTCAATCTAGACTGTATGTTTAATAATCAGATATGTAAATTAAAATTTGTAGTTGTTAAAGAAAAATCAATGCCTATTCTTGGATTAAAGTCATGTCTTGATTTAAATATTTTTGCTAAAGTTAATGTGGTTAATTTATGTCAGAGTAAGAATGAATTTGTTGAAAATAACATAGATGTTTTTGATGGACTTGGTAAATTTCAAAAGAAATGCAAACTACTATTAAAAAATTGGTTACAACCTGTTGCTGGAGCATCTCGAAGGGTACCTCTTTCACTTAATACTCGTTTGAAGAATCATTTAAATGATTTAGTCAATCGTGGAATAATTGGAAAGTGTGAAGGTTCTACTGAATGGCTTAGCAATTTGGTTATAGTGGAAAAAAATTACAAATCACTTAGACTTTGCTTAGATCCTAAAGATCTTTATTCTGCTTTAGAAAGAGAGTTTTGTGAAATACCAACGTTGGCTGATATAGGTGCTAAATTGAAAAATAAGTCTTATTTTAGAGTGTTGGATTTTAAAGAGGGGTTCTATCAAGTCGAACTTGATAGTGAATGAAGTAAACTATGCGCTTTTGGAACTCCCTTGGGAGCCTATAAATTTTTACTTGTGCCATTTGGGCTAAATTGTGCTAACTTTGGTGATATTCCTGGGGTGATAGTTTACTTTGATGACTTACTGATATTAGCTGATAGCTTGGAAGTCCATGATCAAATTTTAATTAAGGTTATTGAGAGAGCTAGAAATGGTGGAGTAAAATTTAATCGTAATGAAATTCAATACAGGGTAAAAGAAGTTAAATATTTACGTAATATATTTGACAAACATGGTATGAGGCCAGATGATGATAAGATCAGAGCAATTATGGAGCTTGAGGAGCCAAAAAATAGAAAGTAATTACAGTGCATGTTAGGTATGATCAATTATCTTAGAAGCTACATATCAAATTTGTCAGATATATCTGCTCCTTTGCGAAGTTTCCTTAAAAACAATTCTACATTTTTGTGGACAAAAACTCATTCACACTCATTCAATTCAATGAAAAAACTTATTAGTTCTCCTCCGGTTTTAGTTAGTTTTGATGCAGACAAGCCTATTGTAATACAAACTGACTCTAGTAAGAGTGGTGCAGGCTGTGTACTTTTACAAAATGATAGACCAGTTGCTTTTGCTTCCCGTGCGCTCACTGACTGTGAGACTAAGTTCAGTCAGATAGAAAAAAGTTTAATGCTATACTTTTCTCTTGTACAAGATTTCATAATTATATTTATGGTGAACATGTTTCAATTCACACAGATCATAAACCCCTGACATCTATAATGAAAAAGGGAGTCGCAGAGGTAAGTTTCCCTAGACTTCAACGAATGAAAGTGAAGTTGCTAAAATATGATTTAGATGTTCAATGCAAACCAGGAAAGGAATTGTTGATAGCAGACCTGCTATCACGAAATTACATTATACAAGCATCGGGTGATGATAAGTTTATTACTGAAATAGTTCATTCACTAAATGTTACTAAGGAGAGACTAGTAAACTTTCAAGAGGAAACTAAGAAACATGTTGAGCTGAATAGATTAAAAGATATGTGTTTGACGGGTTGGCCTAACGACATAACAAATGTTCCTGATCTGATTAAAAAATATTTCGAGGACCGAAATAACATTTATTTATTAGATGATCTCATTTTTCATGGTGACCGAATAATCATACCAAAATCTTTAAGACCAAAGATGTTAGCTCAACTTCATGAAAACCATTATGGAATATCAAAGACGCGACAAAGTGCTAAATCAATATTGTATTGGCCAAATATGAATCAGGATATCTTAGATCACATAAAGAAATGTGTTACTTGTGAAAGACTGCAAAAAAGTCATGCAAAAGAGCCTTTAGTTTCAAGGGATTTACCTGACTTGCCATTTCAACAATTAGCAAGTGATATTTTTAACTTTGCTGGACAGCCCTATTTAGTTATTATAGATTATTTTTCAAAGTGGCTGGAGGTAATTCCTTCAAAAAATAGAAATTCTACATCTGTGGTCAATGCTTTTAAATCAGTTTTTGCTACACATGGCATACCACTAGAGATTGTCGCTGATAATATGCCGTTCAGTTCTTTTGTATGCAAATAATTTGCTCAAAGCTGGAACTTTAAATTTAATACATCAAGTCCGCATTACCCTAGATCTAAAGGTCTTGCAGAAAGAGCTGTTCAAATAGCGAAGAATATGTTGAGAAAATGCGATAGTTTGGAAGTTGCCCTATTGGAATACAGAAACACATCAATTTCTGGATCTAACAAGTCGCCTGCACAACTTCTAAATAACAGACGCATGCGTAGAAAATTGCCAATTAAAAATAGTTTATTAAAACCAGAAGTGATAGATCATGGAAATGAAAAAGAAGAAATAGAGAATAAAAGGCGGCTATATAAATATTATTATGACAGAACTATAGTCAAAAGAGATGATTTTTAGGAAGGGGATAATGTGGTCGTCAAGGAAGGAAAGCAGTGGCAACCTGCTAAAGTTGTGGAGAAGTTACAAGAGCCAAGGTCCTATATTGTACAAAAGAAAAATGGTAATAAAGTGAGACGAAATAGTTTCCACTTAAGACACTCTGTTAATGAACTTATGATTCGTTTACATGCTCTTCCTGAAGATTCAGTAACTCCTGCCCCAAATGGAATTGAATCGGAATCTAAAATTAAAGGTAAGGAAACTCTGACTAACTTTTCTAAAGCCTTGCCCCCCAGCACACCAACAGTGACACAGACAGACCAAAAGCAAAAGGCTTATAAAAGTTCCTTCTCGTTTCCAAGATTATAAAATGGACTAATGTGTTTTGTTATTCTTTTGTTAATCTTGTTTGTAGTTCAAAGCTATTTTGTTAAAGGGAAAGATGTAATAAATGTTGCTATGTGGCCAAGGCCACATGACGTTCTAAAAAAAGAAGATAACCTAAACGGTCCTTTAGAATGGTTGACTGTAAAATTCATTTCATTGTTTTAATTATTAAGTCAATATATTTTGTTAAAGAAACTGTTGTGTGTTATTTATATTACACTTCCAGCTGAATTATATATGTTCTGGCTCTTTTTCTAATATTTTAAGTGTAAATCTCTAATTATCGCGAGCATAAAGGCAACCACGCTTACAAGAGATTGTAGTTTAGGTAGTCTAATGTGCAGGAAAATAATTATAATTATAAATAGTCTAACGGAAATCCAACACACATGTGCTCCCTATCAGATTACACAAGCTATATGTTATTCAATCCAATACTTGAGTTTGGATTAAATTGAGATATTGAATAATTATTTCAGTGGCATGTGGTCCCACTTTACCATATATGAATACAAATATCAATTTAGGCTAAACATGATCCTGAGAAGTATTTTTAATATGATTATCCACTGCAATTAGGGCAAGAAGATGTTCGTCACAAAGATATTTCTCCAAAAAATTATACAGTCACCTCCAAAGTTTACGCGCTGTATACCATTGTGGTTCTCTTTGACCATCTAACTAACATTGATATATGGTAGAAACGCAGAGTATTTTCCACCACGTGACTGATAAGACATCAAACATATGCATCTTAATCAAAACAATACGAAAAACGCTTGTATTGAGTTTCGCTTTTTTTCTGTTATTAAAAGAAGACAGTACCAACATAGTATGTGTTGAATAATATTGTCCATTTGGTCAAGTGATGGAAAAGGTCAACCGTTTCTACTGTACATCAGTCTCATCGTTGGACGGAAAAATAAATTCAGTGTGCGTTACTCCATTATACATGCATCTTGGAAAATCCTCATCGAAATTTGTAACTTTAGAAAGACGAATATGACATCTATACTTTAAACCAACTTCCTCTAATCATCTCCAAACCTTCTCTTGATCAACATCAATTTGTGTTGAAAGTATAACATATTCATGATGTCATATCTCTTTAGAATGTTTGAAAATGGAGTATGTCTGAAGAGTGCATATTACAAATAGATACCACATCTAAATTTCACAAGAGTAACCTAGAGTGAGAGGTATTTTTCAATTTTCAAAATATTTTTCTCATTATATTCGTTCATTGGATAAAATAGTAGTCTAGAATGTTAATTCCAAACTATTTTCATATAACACTGACAACATATAATATTTGATGGGAATGTGAATATAATTAATTACATTTTTATAAATATAAGAGAATTCTCCCAAGGTAATCAAAAAATAGTTGCATAAGCTCGGCGAATATTTACCTACGTTTGTTTTCTTTCTAATATTTTGTTTCCTTGTGAATCTCATCTATTACCGCAAATAATATTTGATGCGTACATGTCAAATGCTAATAAATGATCATAATGTTTTTTCTATATATAAACAAATTAAAAATCAAGACATGGCTCAAATTAAACTATGTTTTGAATATATTCTGAAAAGTTCACTCCATCGGGTGAAACTAATTCGTTGGTTGGATTATTCAAATCTCGAATATTAGTCAGATTCTTGAAAGGGCAAAGATGTTTATTTTGTTCACACAACTAAGTGTATAATCGTATTCTCCAGAAATTGCTTCCTAATAATGTTTTATTGGAAAAAGATTCCAGTATAAGAATAAAATCGCAGGAGAATTCGTAACAACTGTCTGATGGAATTCGCTTTTAAAACTGTATTAGGGATTACACCACAACTAACAAATACTTACTTCACTTGTTAAAATCGTCTTTTTATCTGCTTATGTGTTGTATGGTTTTACACCTCCTTTGTGATTGCTCGTTCTTTCAGCGAAAATAGTTAGGGCATTGTTCCTTGAGCGATCCGTTTCCTCTTTACTAGAGAATAAAACGAACCCAAACAGAAATGTGGGTTCAGATACACGTTATTTATTGTGAGACAACAAATTCAGAAACAAAAAAGGAGCCTAATAACCATTTAACAAAAATAGAAGTTATGTGAACATATAACAGCGATACCGTAATTTGAGGTGAAATTGATAATTTTATTTTCTCTGCAAAACTTTAAAAAACAATACTTTTTCTTCGAAAATGTAACATACAATTATCTAATATACCGTGCATAGCTTTCTCATTGTAAAAAATCTGAAAACTGTATATATATATATATATGTACATACACATAGTGCTATTCAAAAATCCTCTCCCCCCCTCGTATATTTTGAACGGCTACACTCACATTAATAAAATTTGGAGGGTGAAAATAGACTGTTGTAAGCTTCTCTACGAATGGTAACAGGGGACGTAATAGTAATAGATGACGTCACAGTGCCACTCTGGCCAATAATTTCAAATAGGATCTTATGGCAAGTGATACCTCGTTTGAAAGGCTACATAGCCATATTAATTTTGTTTGGGTTCAAATTAATTTTAGTTGCTTTAGTTGCGGGGAAAAAGAATTAGAAGTTTAATTGAAAATTTGTTAAAAAGTTACGCAAATGAAAAAAGTCAAACTAATTTACGCATTTGAGTCGCTGCTTTTAAAATTAATTAATAATACTTGAATTTTATTTAATAAAGGCATATTCTTATATAAATTTTAAACAAGTATTTGTTGCATCCTTAGATTCCTTTATGGTTATAACTAAAAGTGGCAACATTGCTCAAAATTTCAGTACTTGTTAATGTGTCAATAGTAATCTATTTGTTCAATTACCATATAAAGAGAGATGCAAATATCGTCAGAGTTTGATCGACGATCATTTTAAATACGCCGTAGTATTGTAGTAAATACCGTGGTTTGTTTATACCAGCGCCAATACGACTAGAGAGTAGACATTCAGTTCTTCCGTTCTGATGTGTTTTACAAGACTTTAAGTGACAAAATAAACCTTCAAGTCAATTGATTTAATATTTTTGTATTATTATGATTCGTCGGTGCCAAGTTTGCCAGAAAACCAGCCGAAATTACCAAGGCCATGTATCTACAATACCATCCCCACCTTTTGTAATTCATTCGTTATTCCTTACTGGCGTTTCGAATGGTTTGCCGCAAAAATAAACGTCTTAATGAATGAATAGGCCTCTCTATGTTCATTATTACTCTAAGGTTGGCATTCCACCTTTCGAGAAATAATACAGAGGCAATCTAAAAATGATCAGACCACGAGATCTTCATAAAGAAGAAGAATAAGAAGACAAACTCTCTAGTAATTTTAGGTGTTAGGTATTATGTTGTCAAATTTTACGCAATTCAAGTGAATGTACATTTCTCCATGAATTTACAAATAACAGCAGTTTTAATATGTGATAACAACCAACACATTTTAGATATATGAAAAAATTTCTAAGCATTAAAATGTTTCTTACCAAAAAGGAACAATTTACCCACTATGCAAATAAATGTGACAGTCACGGTTATTTAACATAACATTGTAATAATGTTCTTGCTTTTTTTCCTCATGTTTTCATCACATGCACATCTATACAACTGCTTATGCCCAGCTTGTGGCTGTTAACCTTTGTGATGTTACAAATTAAATTCTCAGCGATGTTAAAGCGCTGCCTTTTTACATTACTGAGATGTTACTAGATGTTACTCGAAAGGAAGTCTTTATAATGAACTAAAAGTAACATTTCTATTACATTCAGAAACGCCTTTTAACATCTTGTAGATGTTAATGCAATGTTTATAAAATAACATCTTACCAATGAACTAAATGCAACATTGGTATAATGCATATCTATGATTTGAAATATACTGAATTGTTTTCAAAATATACTTACTAACTAAAATATTTCAGAAGTTGAAAAATAGTATATTAAAGTATAAGTGGATAAAGAGGTCTTTCGAATACGCGCGATTTTTCGAGCACGACGGCGCAGCCGAGTGCTCGAAATAGAGCAAGTGTTTGAAAGACCACTTATCCACGAATACTTTACGCTATTTTTTTTTATTGGTGCACTTTGGAATCATAAAATATTATTATTATATTATTACTACAAAAAAATGGAAGTCCATCCTCGATGCCCAGTCAAGTTTCGTGAACGTCAAATAGTATTTATTTTTAGTTGACGTTACGGGCTGTCAGATCAATAATCAGAAAGTTTCTTTATTTATATTTGAAGGGAAACAATGTATATATGAATATATAAATACATTTTGCAGAAAAAACCAAATAAGACATTGGTTCATAATGATAATATACAATTTAAAAACTAATAAAAAAAGTTGTCATTGATACTTACGTTTCTCAAGTTGTTGTTGTTTTACCATGGGGACTTTAAATAACGCGCGTGTTTGAAAGTTCGATTTAAACACGCTGACACGTGCTTTAAAAAGGTAATATACGGCATCAATAAAAAAAACCTTATTTTGTAAACTATTATATAATTTTAGAGTACAATCTCGTCACCCGGAATTTCAATGTGCAATAGCCGATTAAAGTATTGAATGAGTATTAAGTTTTAATAATTATGATTTTGGAATAGGTACTTACTGTTTGTTTACAAACTATTTTCGCGGTTATATTAATTCAAAACACACACCATAGCTTGGAAGAAGTGGTTACGAATTACGCGCAGATGCAATAAGCAACGTGCGCTGGGGAAAATGGCTGACGAACTGAAACTTTAAAAAGTGTACAAACCCAAAAACGAGTGTGTGAAGTTAGAAAAGGAAAACAACTGTGTATACATAAACATCAAACGCCTCCAGCCAACTCGGGTACCCGAAAGTGAAACTACAGGAATAAATTCGGTGAGTACCCTCTTTCTTCATCAAGTAAATGGTGTAAAAATCGTTCAGACGATTATCAATGACAATTTTTCTATAACTAAATCAACGATTCTTCGCGGTACAAATAATATATAGTCCACGTTTTGTCTTTTTATCGTCAGTTAGTACCGTGAATGATAAGATGGCCCTTCGAGCCGGATTTGAGATCATTTATTTTAAAAATATTTAATTCATAACATATAAAGATATCGTCCGGCAGCCATTAATAACCGGTACTTCCTTATCCATATCAAGTTATTCTTGCAAGGGAACGACATCAAACCCATCAAAACAAACAATAAAAAGGCGTATAGACTAATTACCTTGTTTGTTTACCAATTTTATAAATAAATGTTAGTTTTGAAGTCTAATATTTCGGCAATCGTCTAGCGGTGTTTAAAACTAATATTTATTATTTATCAATATCAACAAATTGCTATTATACGTATTTCGACAAAATCGTCACAGTGTAATACTAATAATTAATCATCATATCATATCAAATCAAAATTGGTTTACGTATTGCGACAATATCGACACAGTAGCGTAACACCAATAGTCAAATCGACGTTTTTATCAAACTAAAATCAAGTAAATTTAATTGAACTCCATTATATAATCAATCCACATTTAATTGAGTTTAATTTAATAATAATAGACAATTTCATCAAATTCAATCAAATTAAATTAATTAGGTTTAATGAAATAAAATCGACAATTTCATCAAAATCATATCAGATTTAATTGGTTTAATTGGATAATAACACTAGATCAGAGTCGAATCAAAATCATGTCGCTTAAAAAAGCAATTCAAAAACGCAATCGATTTGTAAGCGCTATAACTGAGTGCTATACGTTGTCGCAAAGCGCTCAAGCGGACATAAATTCTAAAGAGGAGTTTAGAATAAGGTATTTGGATCTCGAGGGTGATTTTGATAAATTTGGGGAACTTCACAATGACGTTATCATGGAGATTGGTGAGGACGACGAATTGGTGAGGACGACGATGTCCAATTTGCAGCTCAAGACAAAATCTTTTCCGAAACTAGGAAGTTTTATTATTCATGCAAAGGTGTGTATGCTAAACTTTTTCCTACCCCCACCAATACATTTTCTGGACCATATGTCCATACCAACCATCCTTCTTTGAAGGAATTAGGAATACCCATTTTCAAGGGAGATAAAAAGCTTTGGCCTTCATTTTATGATCTTTTTAATAATCTAATTGGTCAAAATCAAAACATCAGTGACGGTCGTAAACTGCAATATTTATTTTCTTATCTTGAGGGCGAACCCTTAAGATTGCTTTCAGGAATCAGTCCTTCTGATCAAAATTATCAGATTGCCTTTGGAAAACTGGTGAAACGTTATCAAAACAAGCGAGATATCGCCAGCACTGCTCTTGGTGCGATTTTCAAGGTCACATTGACAACCGATACAGCCAAGGACTTGCGATATTTAATCGATACTTTTTCAGAATCTTTGCAAGTTTTAAGGGCCCTTCAATTTGATGTAGAAAGTTGGGATTTTTCGTTGTTTTTATTCTTTTGGAAAAACTAGACATACCTACTCGTTCTAGTTTTGAAATGTCAAATATTGCAACTGAAATTCCCACTTACCAATCGCTTTTTCAAGTTTTAGAAAATAAATGTAAGGTCTTAGAATCCCTTCCACAATCACTAGCTGTTAAAAAACCGGCTCATCAAAATAATTTTCAAGGACAAAGGTCGTCTTATCAAAATAATAACACTGGGCAAAGGCCGTCCTACAAATCACAAAATTCACCTTTTTCAGTATTAACTGGACCCTCAAGGAGTACAGACACGCATTTTAAATGTTATAAATGTAATCAAAGTCACGTGCTTTCTAAATGCCCCAATTTTATAAATCTATCGCCTTCAGATAGGATGTATTTTGTACAACAGAAAAAGCTATGTATTGCTTGTTTCCATCCCTCTCATGGGGTGTATGCTTGTAATTCCCGATATTCATGTCGAACATGTAGTTCAAAGAGGCATCATAGTTTATTGCATATTTCAGAATCTAATCAAGCATCTAGTTCAAATCAAATCAATCAACAATCTGCTACCAATCTGCATACATCTTTGAACACTTCAGGACCTTCAGGCACCTTTCTTTTGTGCACCGCTGTTCTAGATGTCATGGACGGTTGTGGTAATTTTCGGCCTATAAGGGCCTCATTAGATTCCGGGTCACAGACAGGCTTTATCAGTGAACATTGCAGTCGCCGTCTCAATTTGCCGAGACGATGCTATACCACCGAAATTTTCGGTTTAAATAAAATGTCTTCTTTCACCTCAAAGGGGCTTGCTCAATGTCATATGAAACCAAAGGGGAAAATGGAACCTTTGTTCAATTTCGAAGCAATTGTAGTTCCTCAAATTTGTTCAAATATGCCTGCTTTTACGTTAAATAACTCAACTTGGGATCATCTAGAAAATCTTGAACTTGCAGACCCTTCATATTTTAAGTCAAGACCGATCGATTTAATTGTCGGTTGCGAGTTATTTGCCCAAATTTTCAAGGAAGGGCGAATTCTCGGAAAAAAGGCCAACCTTCTGCGCTTGAGACAGTCTTTGGTTGGGTTCTAATGGGGAAATTAGACGATAATTTTAACCTTTCAAACCCAAAGCAAACTAGTTGCTTTTTAACTAACCCTTCGGCCCCTTTAGAGATCATCGTTCCTAAATTTTGGGAGCTAGAAAATATTCTATTAAAACAAATATTATCGCCAGACGAAAAACTAGCTGAATCTATTTTTTGCGAAAGCGTCACTAGACTGCCATCAGGTAGTTTCATGGTAGATTTGCCTTTCAAAAATAAAATCATGCCCGACCTAGGAAATACCTATTCCCAAGCACTTAGACGATTTTTGCTTTTAGAAAAACGTCTTGTCAAAACCCCTGAGTTGTATATTTCTTATTCTAATTTTATGAAAGACTATATCGATTCAAATCACATGTCGTTAATTTTGCCTACTCAACAAAAATCAAATTTTTCATGTTACCTACCCCACCACTACGTCTTAAAACCAGATAGTATAAGTACTAAATTACGAGTCGTTTGGGACTGCTCTGCAAAGGGCTCGAGAAACATCAGCCTAAACGACACGTTATTATCAGGGCCAAAACTTCAAAAGGATATTGGCTCGTTGCTTCTTGCTTTTCGTCTTAATCCAATCGCCTATGTCACAGACATAAAACAAATGTTTCGACAAGTTCTTATCCGTCCTCAACATCGCCCTTTTCAAAGAATTTTGTGGCGATTTTCCCCACAAGATCCGATATCGGAATGGGAAATCTCAACTGTCACTTTTGGCATGACATGTTCACCTTATCTTGCAATGCGAACTTTAAACGAGCTTGCAGAGCAAGAGAAGGAACGCTTTCCTAGAGCTAGTAGCGTCCTAAAGATGTCAATTTTCGTCGACGATCTTTTAGTTTATAGCCCTCCAATCTCTGAGCCAGTTTCCCTTCAAAAGGAACTCATCAAATTGTTGAAATTGGGAGGTTTCGAGTTGAAAAAATGGGCGAGTAATTGTCCTGAATTGTTAGCCTCTGCCCTTTCACAGCATCAATCAATTAAAACCTTTTTCTAGCGTGGGTATAGATTTTTGTGGACCCTTTTTCGTTATCCCCCACCGTTATCGAGGATGTAAATATTTTAAGTCGTATGTCTGTGTGTTTGTCTGTACGACCACACACTGCGTGCATTTGGAAGTTACCATGGAATTGTCCACTGAAGGTTTCATTGCTGCCTTTCATAGGTTCGTATCTAGGCGCGGCGAGTACTCGATTGTTGGACAGTTCAAGGAAGTAACTTTCTCGGATTTCGAAATCAACTTGTTGAGTACGCAAAACAGGCGTCAGGTAAACTCTCAATCCGATGGAATTAAGTCCTCCGTTAAGCCCTCATTTTAACGGTCTTGCGGAGGCCGGAGTTAAAAGTTTTAAAACTCACTTTGTTCGAGTTGTAGGCGAACAAAAACTAACACTTATGGAAATGACCTTACTAACATGTCGTATCGAGGCTGTCCTTAACTCACGCCCTCTTTCCCCCTCTTCATCAGATCCAAATGATCTACAACCCCTTACTCCTGGGCATTTTTTGACCCTAGAACCCCTTAACTCAGATATACCTGAACCAGATTTATAGGAAGTTTCTCTGAATCGACTCACGAGATGGCAGCTTATTCAAAGACTCCACGCGGATTTTTGGAAAAAATATTCGCGCGAATACTTGCACACGTTGCAACAACGGTATAAATGGAATAATCCGTCTTCGGAGGTTAAAATCAATGATCTAGTCGTTATTTCGAATGACAGTAATAAAAAACCTTTAAATTGGCCACTCGGAAGGGTAGTTGATGTACACCCTGGCACGGACGGTCAAGTGCGAGTTGCTACAGTTCGTACGGCTGCCGGTATTTACAAAAGGCCAGTCATCAAACTGTGCCCTTTACTTAAAAAGGATTGATTTGTTTATCTTCTACCTATTAAATGTGTATGTTTTTTTTCTCTTTTCATTTAATCTTTAGTAAATTAATTCTTAAGTCAAACTCAGTCGTCAGATAATCTTTTCTTTTTCTTTGATCATGTCAAATAAGCTCAAATTCGTGTGTTTTGGAGGCCGGTATGTTTATTTACAAACTATTTTCGCGGCTATATTAATTCAAAACACACACCATAGCTTGGAAGAAGGGGCTACGAACTACGCGCAGATGCGACAAGCAACGTGCGCTGGTGAAAATGGCTGACGAACTGAAACTTTAAAAAGTGTACAAACCCAAAAACGAGTGTGTGAAGTTAGAAAGAGAAAACAACTGTGTATACAGAAACATTAAACGCCTCCAGCCAACTCGGGTACCCGAAAGTGAAACTACAGGAATAAATTCGGTCAGTACCCTCTTTCTTCATCAAGTAAATGGTGTGGAAATCGTTCAGACGCTTATCTAACTAAATCAACGATTCTTCGCGGTACAAATAATAGTAGTAATACCGTTAATACCGATAGCTGTTGTTAGTCCATTATAACAAGAACTATAATTAAATATAGAAACTGTAGCTAACCAAAACGAAGACAACTTTATTTAAGTACTTCTTGCAAAAAATATGCTCTCTGCAAATAAAATATAACGGGAAACTTAAAAACACGCCACGATCCGCCATGTCATGTTTTCATTCGTTTCTTCCGTCAGTTCGTCTTCTGTTTTCTTCTATTTTGAAAATTTCATGAATACATCAATCAAATAGCTCACCCAATTATGTTACTGTGATGTTTAATACGAATTATTACTGAGAGTTCATAAACTATCATCGTACAAACGTAGTCGCAGGAAGTTAATGAAAATTACTTCGAGAGATGTGAAAGTAACTACAAAATGGGATCATCTTAGAAACATGTTAATTTGTAATATTACAGTAACGTTCTGTATGTGACATAAGTGAGAAGTATACAAATTAACATCGTCTCCTATAGGAAGTTGCTAGAATGAAGTTCATAGGATGTGTATGTAACCGCGAATTCAAGTATTATTGCGTATATCAAAAATATGTTTCAATTACATGATATGGATGTTAATAAAGTTGGTTATAACATCTCAACATCTAGGAGATATTTTATTAACGTTTTGAATAAACATCACGAAAAATCTTTGAAGAGAACATCACGAAAAAGACTTGTTATGTTTCTTGCTTAGTGGGTAGTTTTCAAGCGACCGTTGAGATATACTTTAGATTTTTTTTGCTACCTGTATCTAAATCGCTCAATAACTTGATCTCCAATATATTTTGAAACTTACCGCGCGTAGGCAGATTCAAATGATACTTTCAATGATCCTACAACATATACTATCGTTACTATCGACTTGCGTATTTTTCACAATTTGAATTAGATATTTGTCGGTGTAAGGTTTTGATTTATTAGCCGATTGTCTACGATACAATATATTTGAATATTTTTTAAGCCTGCAGATTGGCTACTATCTAAATCTAATTACTTTCGTGATTATACTGCATGAAAAATATTTAGCCTTATTTGCAGTAATTCGAGTGATATGTTTGTTTAGCAACTTTGGCGCAGTGCCACGCAAAGGATGCACACGCTATGTAACATAACCTATCATAGCGGAATTGTTAGGGTGTGTATTGATTATTAATAGTTAAAACAGATGGCGGAACAATGTAGGATGTGATAAACCATACAACAGCGTTTAATTCACCATTTATGAAACAGCTCATCCTAAATAAATGATATCCATACAAGATGTTTTTGACAATTTTATAATTAATAGTGGGATGCGTCTACTCTAATTTAAAATAGAAATCCAGTTTTGTATATGAGAATTATGGTTGCGAGTGTTGATACGATTAATTTCGGTGTAATTGTTTCATGATGATAATAGTATACGATGATATAATAAAGATGAAACTAATATGCGTGAATTTGATAATTGTGGAAATGCTTTCACAAAATTTTATAGAGAAATAATTCAGAAACAGAAATATTTAGTTCATCTTGAATTATTATTCAATGAATTAACAAAATATATATATTCAGACACTTATTAGAACTGTGTTATCATATATATTTACCAAAGTTTTAAAAAAAAAATATTTCTACTTTTCTACTTTTAGATATACACTTATATGTTTTGTATGACGTAATGTGAATGTGTACAATTTTAACTAATTATAACTAAATCCATGTATGCCATACGCTAAATAAATAAATAAACCAAAGTTTTATAAAGATACTTTTACAATTAAAAATCTATTCATTCAATAGTCTATTATATGTTCTTCAATGTTTGGTGTTTGTTAGTATTTCGTATTAATGAGTGTACGTACATTGATAACTAGTACACTGTTATACCGATTTTGCGATTGGTTGGGGTTGTTTTGACTCGGCGGATTGTGGTGTTGGTCGCATGGTATAGTTGTAACGTTTTTATGATCTTTTGTAGTACTCCCTGATGATGGAAATAAACGTTTCCGAAAGCTTGGAAATATTATAAAGAGTGTACTTTTATTTGCTGCTACCCCAATATTCTGCCAATTTTTCCTAACTGGTCAGCAAAGACTTCCAATCTTTATATATACATATATATGTATGTATATTCATCCAGGCTATATCTCCTAATCGAATAGAGATTGGTCCATTCCAACTTTTAAATTTCCAATGGCGCCTTTAATATTTTCAAATAATTTTGGACATAGTACTCTATCGTCTATTCACCAAATTTTTCGAAATTGAAATCGGTTCATAAGTAATCCAGAAAATGCCAGTTCATTTGTTATATTTGTTAAATTAATTAAAAAAAGCCCTAAAGTGACCATAAAAATTGAGGTTATAAAAACAGCATGATGAAAATAAATAAAAATAACAATTAACTAATAATTATTATATCAATAGATGTTCAAATTGTAGTATACCCGCTGCAACACACATTTCGCCCTAAATACCATTATAGACTTAAGTACATACACTAGCACCAGTATTTTCTCAGAAGTCGGTCAAATCTCAAACTTAAATGATTTAAAATCTTCAGACATGATAATATTTCATCTAGATCAACCTATAATATATTCTTATACTATAACTGTCGATGGAACAGAAATAGTCTCCAATCTTAATGTGGAAAGTTTTTCAGTTGTTGATAACCTTCACCAACACAATCTAGTAGTTTCAAAACGGCCCTTTTATGAAACTCGTTGATTATGACTCTTCCACTAGTGAGGATGATCAAAATACTCATACTTGTAATACAGCTAAGCGTTTCCGTCATTCCTCTTCAGATTATTCCTTTGAAGAAAATATCGCTAGTAGTGATTACAGCAGCTCGACTAACACTGAAGTAGATATAATGGGAAAAACTAGTCTGAGAAAACAGAAAAACTCTTGCAAAAAGGCTATAAGAACAAGTTCGGTGCAAAGAAGTCTGTTAAAGAGAATTCTTGCAGTAATAATTGCTCAAACCGGTGCATTTCAAAATTTCCAGAGACAGTAAGAGAACATGTTAACACATTTTATTGGGGCTGCCTACAGAGGCAACGAGACTGGCTGCTTTGGTGCATAAAAGATGTTGAAATAAAACGTCGAAAACAAGAGACTGATCAAAGCAGAAGACAATGTTCCTTCAGGTATATCATTAGATGAAATGATGTGTAATACAAGGTATGTCAACAATTCTCATTGAACACCTTGGATATATCACAAATTACTTTGAAATATACGAAAAAAATGCTTTGTCTGGCGCATGCTCCAAAACTGATCAGAGGGGTAAGCATGTCCCCCATAAAAAAACTGGGAAAGAGCAGAAGCAGACTGTTTTAGATAATAACACGATGCTTCCCGTCATCCCATCTCATTACTGCAGGAATAAAACATCGAAAAAATACTTTCCCACTGAATTTCGCAACGTATCATTCTTATCATTCTTATACGAACTATTTAAGAAAAATCAGTTAGAAAATGGTATATTTAAGAACGATATCGTTTTTCTACGGGTTTTCCGGAAGATTTTTAATTCAGAATTCAATATCGGATTGCACTTGCTGAGGAAAGATAAATGTAAAGTATGTGAAGTGAGAAAGGTCGAACATTTTGAAGAAACAAAGCAATTATATGGAAAACTTTTGGAAAACAAAAATATTTGCAGAGTCATTTCTAGCTAATCAGTAGAAATCCGTTTCGGATTCAGAATTTATATGTGCCAGTTTCGACCTGCAGAAGGTGTTAAACACCAGAAAGAATGCTTATTACAATCTTACTGTATACGAGAGTTGAACTCAAAATGGATTTTGTTATTTGTGAGGCGAATCTGACGGGGGGCGTGGTAGTAACGAAATATGCACCATAATTTACAAATATTTGCAAGAAACTGCTCGAAGACAAACCGTCCAACACGTGTTACTAAATTGTGATAGTTGTCCTGGTCAGAATAAAAACAAAGCAATGTTTGTAATAATCTCGACTTTTCTTAAAGACTCCGTTAATATAACGTCAATCAGTGTGCGATACTTACTTCCAGGCCATACTTATATGCCTGTGGACTCCGTTCACGCAACAATTGAGCGGTTTCAAAAAAACTCTCGTAGTATGGGCACCATGAGCATGGTGTTTATTGATATACAACTCTCCTACCAAACATAAACCCTTTGAAACAATAAAAATGCACTTCAGTGACTTCTTGGAATGGAAAAAGATAGATGATGATGTACTAAAAGCGAGTAAATTCAGATGTGAGAACGGAAAAGCTATATAAATCAGCGAGATTAAAAATATAAAATTTGAGAATGGTAATCCAAATGTAGCGGTTGAATATTCATATAATGGCTATGATTGCATAAATTTCAAGAGGGATTTGAAAAACAAAAAATACGATGACTCTAGTCTCAAAAATTATCCATTTTCGTTCAAAAGAGAAGGGACTTAATTGATCTCTGCGACAAAAACATAATTCACATTAGGTTCCAAAACGAATATAGGCAAATGAAAACGTCAGATACTCCAGATCAGCTAGCATAATCCGATGAGGAAGACGGAGGCAATGAAGTGTGCCAAGATTATTTTTTTATTAGCTATACAATACATTTATTATAACAGATGCAATACCATGAGAGTTATAAACTTTTGTTAGTTTATAACCAAAGATAGTTTTGTTCAGTAAAATGCCTATTTCATATTTTTTCACAAATAAATAACCTTAAAAGTATGATTATTTGTTGTTTCTATCACGGGCGTAGATAAATAATTTTTAAAGTAAGTGAAATTATTTCCAAATTTTCCAAAACTATCGTATGTGCTGGACTTACGATAAAACTACAATGGGAAATAGTTATTGATGTAGACAATGTATCGTAAATCCAACTACAAAAAATCTTAAATCATTTTGAAAAAAAGGCATTACATTTCATCGAAAACTCATCATAATACGTCCGGATGTCAATTTTCACTTCACACGGACATTTCTAAACATGATAATTGAAAAAACTGCCGCACTGCAAAATTTACTAAACGAGACATACGATGTTATGACGAAAAGGTATCGAAATAATCACTAGCAGAAACAATCACTATCAGAAATAAGAGGCGAAAATTGTATGGTACTTGCTCACCACAAGTGGACCAAACAAAATATGTAACCCTACCTGCTGTAATGAATGTTGTGAAAACAAGAAATTTATTTGTGCCGACGGCTATTGTGGAAAGATAACAATGACAGAGTCTCATGTTAATACTTTCTAGGGATATAATAGGCGTATGTTTAGGAACAGTATTAGGGGTTCGTAGGTATATATTGTTAATATTTGTTGTATTGTTCAAGTTTTAAATTATGAAAATACGTAGATATCCTATTAAATAAGAGTGGTTTATGATATTGACCGTTAAATTATACAATGTTATGATATGTACTAATTGTAGTTTGCTTACCAAAATAATATGAACATGCCACTTGTAAATTGATTTAAATAGTTCTTCCTCCATCTTAGTCGACCTATAAAACTTTTCACTTGTTTCAATATCAGTTCTATCGGATTTAATTGGCAGTTGTATGGGGGAAGTCGCACTACGTCAATACCACATTTTTTTGCTAATTCGTACGCTGCATATCGAGCAGGAGACTTGTTCAATTTTACAATTTGTAGAAGTTCTTGTTTGACTGATTTTTGAGGAAAATTAATATTTTTGTCTGCTAGCCATTCAATGATCTCTTGTTTTCTCCATGATGTGTTTGGCACCTTCTCAATGTGACGGAAATGGTAAAAAGCGTTATCTATGACTGAACGTTTTGGTATTAAGTCAATCATCTGCTCAAAATATTCCTCAAAACCGTCGGCGTTCATATCTTCATGGTAGTTTCCACTTTTTTTGAAGTTTGGAATATTAAGGGAGTAAAAGTTATGAAGCGAGCAAAGTCGTTCTGAATTCACCAAATGAATAATTGCTGACAGTCAGACTGCAACTACCATTGAAACAAAAATACACAAATTACATAGTCCCACCCTGTCTACCTGAGGTCATTAAGACTCACAATAGTTCTTGAAAATAATTGCAGCAACAATAATATGCAAGTCGTTCATATGTTCATAAAAAATGACAACCGAATACACCAAAATGATATAGGCATTCAATAATATTCGTAATAAATATTTCAGTAATCCGAATGTCTCTATACCTTAAAAATAATTATAGGTACCCACCTCTGAAATGACATGTTCCGATAGTTTTATTACTCCGCACTGATTGCGATTTTACTATAGTTCATTATCATTGGACACACTGTTATCGGTATCGTCGTTGTTGTCAATATCATCAGAGGTCCCCGTATTAATCGTAAATTTGAAAAAATCTAGAAACTCACCAAAGAGGTGCTTCTTCTGTATGAGTCCTCCTTCATGTTTTCTAACATATGTATTGATAAGTATTATACCATTTTCCTTACGATACATCCTGAAATTTTTGCCTAGCAAGTGCCTCCGCATCTGCCAACTTGAATGTTGTCTTGCCACCGCCCAGTTTTTTACTAACGCTCAAATTTTTTCAGTTGAATTTAGTTCGGCGTGATAAAGTCGTAAACGCAGTACACAGTGGCCATGTTGTTTCAAGAGATTGTCTAACTTGTATTTTGTGGAAAAGCGAAATTTACTTTCTTTAAAAATATTATACAATTCCGGACGGACCTTTCAAGAAGATACGGTAAAAATTCCTGTGAACCCATGCCATAAAATTTTGATGACTCATGTTATCGTGATAATCCCCAGTCTTTGAACCCGCACAAGATAATAATAAATAAATGATGAGTAAAATTCAAAGTACCCGGCGCTTGTTAAAATTACCCGATTTGAATATAAGTTTTCTATGAACCCCATTTCCCCACCTGCATTTACCATAATTAGCCTTTGGCTTTTGGAAAGTGGTTTCTTCCATCCTTTTGATATGTCATCATACAAACACTTTTGCTTAACATGTCTACTATTTATATAAGTTTCAAAGGTTTAAATTATGTTACGACCCTCATTACGATATTCTATCAGTATTTGAAGGTATTTTAATCTTTAAGACGAATATCATAGAACTCGCACAAAACTTTCCTTCTGCCGGGCATTGGCTACCACCTTTAAAAGGAACATTACAAAAGAGATGTTAAAGTTGATATTTTCGCCTTGTAGACATGTAATAAAATAATTAATTAACTGAATCCAATTTAATGAAATTGACTGTCTCGACCCTTACTTCGTGTAATATGCTCATATTAGTGTTTTTAAATGAAACTCAAGGTCTCTAGTTAATTCCACAATATAATACAAGTTATTGAAAATTCTAAAAAATTGACAATTGTTTCGATAAATCAATATCATCGTCAGAATGACAGAAGTTACATTTCATTTTATGCCTACCTGATGTTTAGTAGTTATATTTTTGGCTAGACCAAGAAGTAACCTAACTTGTGATTGGCTTAATATATGTTTATAGAAAAAAGAAGAAGATGTGATATTACAAATATTGAAGCTTAGATATTATTAGCCCTATGGTGATATCCTGGATATCATTTTTCCAATTAAGATCAGTATAACTGTGCAATGATATAGAAAACCAGGAAAACTATATCTGCTGATCTTTACAATTATCACTTAATAAGACAGTTTATTAGTGGAGAATTCCCTAGATTTAACTGTTCATTGACAACTTCATATTGTGGGTTTCTTAAATGTCTTCTAATTTCCAGTTCTTCAAGGAAATCCAGTTCTTGTTTCTTTTCACAACCAGATAAATCTCACTACGCAAAACATCTACTTGACACCAATCATTCATTGACACCTAACACAGAACTAGAAGTGCTGCATATTTGTGAAAAGAAACAAGAACTGGATTTCCTTGAAGAACTGGAAATTAGAAGACATTTAAGAAACCCACAATATGAAGTTGTCAATGAACAGTTAAATCTAGGGAATTCTCCACTAATAAACTGTCTTATTAAGTGATAATTGTAAAGATCAGCAGATATAGTTTTCCTGGTTTTCTATATCATTGCACAGTTATACTGATCTTAATTGGAAAAATGATATCCAGGATATCACCATAGGGCTAATAATATCTAAGCTTCAATATTTGTAATATCACATCTTCTTCTTTTTTCTATAAACATATATTAAGCCAATCACAAGTTAGGTTACTTCTTGGTCTAGCCAAAAATATAACTACTAAACATCAGGTAGGCATAAAATGAAATGTAACTTCTGTCATTCTGACGATGATATTGATTTATCGAAACAATTGTCAATTTTTTAGAATTTTCAATAACTTGTATTATATTGTGGAATTAACTAGAGACCTTGAGTTTCATTTAAAAACACTAATATGAATCCAATTTGTTCAAGAAACCGATTCAAACTGTTTGTGCTTATTGCTTCTTACAATATTTGGCGCTCAATAATTTTGTGTAAGACACCTAAAATTTCATAATAGCTTAAATAGATGATATCATAGTACTAGTAATAATTTCATGCATTTCAATGTAGGAAGTTTTTTTTCTACCAGAGAGAAATCGTAGACAATTTCGCTTACACTTCTGATCTCATGTGATTTGATGCGATCGAACTTTATTTTCTTTGTTGAACGCGTTTTTTCGGTCCTTCAAATGATGTACTGGGTCCTTCCCACTCAATCTTTTGAGTGTAATTGGATATTTTTTAGTGTTCTTTCCCTGTAATATAATTATTTATTCATTTATTTATGTTACAACATTAACAACAGTAATCATGTAGGTGAATGTTAACTGTAAAATTTTTAAATACTTAGTATAAAAATTGTACAAACGTAAGACTTATATTTCCAGGTCCACATCAGTAGATATGTAGGTAGTTCGTCGCTGTTCGTCGGGATATTTATTGATGTGGAGGGGGTGAAGCACCAACCCGGCGCGTCTCCAAGTGGCGGCTAGGGGAAGGGCCTCTGAGATGATTTTATATGAGGAGGAGGTCTGCGGAGAAATACCTGGGGGCTCGTTGTGTTTAAAAACTCAACTGGCAACCCTCGAATGCACTTCCGCGGACCAACTTTACCTGCCCAGCTGTAGTATCGTGGCTAAGGGATTGCACACAGGGTTACGATGCCGGGCTTACCTCTAAATCACCTGCTATATCAATGTCTCCTGGCTGTCTGTGGTCAAGTTTCGTGGGCCAGTGGGATGGGGGGGTCTTGGCTTTAATGCCCGGACCAAGAGCAGACAACCTCATTAATAACCTAAAGTCAAGGTTTGAAACCAGGCCGAAGAATACGTGTCTATATAGAAGAATAGTCCTTACTGGTTTCGACCTTGGAGCATCGGGGGAACTCCATTGTATTGAACCCCTTATCTCTGCATGTAGGGCTCTGCAATGGTGGACGGTAATGACCTTAGGTTCTCGTGGGATCATTTATGGAAAGAGGAAGAAAAAGTAAAACTTTCACCGGAAAAGTAGTGGAGAAAACCTCCACCTCTTCATCCAAGCACATCACAGAGAGAAAAAGGCCAAACGGCACAAAGGTCGTATGCCGTTCGACCTCCCAAAACTAGGAGAACCGGGCGGCATAGACGATCCACTGAGGAAAGGCCTCAGTGGAGGAGGGGTGCGAAAATACCTGCAACTCCTCAATCAGGGAATATCCCCTGAAGAGGCCAGGAAGCAAGCTATTCAGCGCCCAACCCCCCCGAAGGAACCACCAACGGGAAAGACAAAGCTTAAAAGAGGCCCGGAGAATATTACTCCTCCGCAACGACCTCTAAGCAAGAAACCAAAAACAGCTGCAACGGTAACCGGGCAAGCGACTGGTTACGCAGCAGCTGAAAAAAAAGAAAAGGCTTTTAGGGTGGGAATAATGCCCAAGGATTATGCTGGGGTCATCCTGAAAGCAGAGCAGCTCTCCAGACTGGAAGACACTATGGTGGGAGAGCTGTGCCAGAGCAAAGAAAACGGAATCCACTTCTCAGGTATCCATATCCGTTGTGGAATGATACTGGTGGACTATGGGTCACAAGAATCGGTAGACTGGCTCATGAGGTCAGCGCCGAAATTGAACTCTTGGGAAGGACCCGAATTGGTGGCTCGAAGTGGAGACGACATCCCAAAGCCGGTCACAATAACTGTGTTCTTCCCAAGAAGTCACGACATGAAATTGGAGAAGATCCTCCAACTTGTCGAGGTTCAGAACTCCAACCTCACTACTAGGGCTCAGAAGATCCTAAACTCTGAAAAAGAGAGACAGGGAACTATCCTCACGATTGGGATTGATCACCAATCTGGGAAGGCTCTGAAGGCAGGATGTTACGCGCTAAACTTCCGTTTTGGGCGTATCCCTGTCTCGGGACTGGGAAAGAAAAAGAAACTCGCGGAGGATCCAAAGGACATGGAGATACCCTCCACATCGGAACCTCTGGAAAAAGGGAAAACGGCGAAAGCTTGACCTTGGGTCAACCTGAGATCTCCTCTGGCTCTGCTGGGATGACTGGGGATGCGGAGATCGACTCTGCATCCCGGGAAACTGGGCGGAGCAGCCTGGGGGTCGAGACTCGGACTCGAGATCAAGAAACCTGCTCGAACTCCGAGGAAGATATTGCCATGGTGGTCGAGGAGGGTCAGGGAGAGACAAAGTAGGGGGATGAATAGAAGCTGATTAACTCGGCCACTTTCATCCATAATAATTCACCTTTACGTTCACGAATGTAGCTCATATCAACCTGCATCACGCGAGGAGAGCTTCAGCCGTAATTGTAAGATTGTTCGCTATACTACAACTGGATATTGTACTGATCCAAGAACCATGGATCAACAAAGAAGGCCAAACCAAAGGTTTGGCATGCAAGGATTCCAAATTAATTTATGATCAAAGGCAAGTATTTCAGAATACGTGTCATGGAACCTTGTTCCAATCATGGTTCACCTCAACATTGGGGGTATCCACCGAGACATCGTCATTGCCTCTGCCTACTTCGCTGGAGATGGGCCGATGACACCGCCAGAAGAAGTACAAGAGCTAGTGAGACACTGCAATAGCAGACGGCTGCCAATTATAATTGGTTGAGATTCCAACATAACAATACCGCGTGGGGAAGCACTTATAACAACGCAAAAGGTGAGTATTTATTAGAATATCTCATAGCAAATAACCTTGAGACTTTATGTCGGGAAGCCCCCCACCTTTATCACGAGAGCAAGAGAAGAGGTCTTGGACGTAACAATTGTTAATGTTGCTTTTGGGAAAAATGTAAAAGATTGAAGGGTGATGAGCGAGCCACCACTTTCCGACCATAGGATCATCGTATTTAGGGTAGAGGGAAATACCACCTCGATTCCTACAATCCTAAATCCTAGAAATACTGATTGGTCTCTGTATAAGTCCAATCTGAAGGACAATCTAGAACAAACCGAAGTGAATGGGGTAAATCACCCTCACTGCGACCTGGAACAAAGAGTCGAACAGATCAGTGAGGCAATAATGGAAGCTTCTCATTCCAGTTGCTCTCTGTCAAAAGCTCGTTCAGAAAAGGACGCTCCTTGGTGGAATGAGAACCTGTCAAACCTCAGAAAAGAGGTCCGTCGGCTCTTTAGTAGAGCCAAACGTGACGGTAATTGGCAGAGGTACACTGAGAAGCTTACTCAGCACAATAAAGAGATTAGGAAGGCCAAAAGGCTCAATTTTCCAGCCTTTTGCGAAAAGATCACTTCCACTCACACAGCGGTCAGACTACAAAAGGTCATGGCAAATGGGGGAACTAACCCCACAATGTCGCTTAAAAGCCAGACGGATCATACACGGAAAGTGAAGAGGAACGATCGATTCTTCTTCTTAGAACCCACTTTCCAGGTAGTGAACCAGCAACAAACACTGAAATAGCAATTAATTACACAAAAAAAATCCGCAAGGAAGATTGGGACATTGCTAAGAAAATATTTACCAGACAACGGTTGGAATGGGCAATTAGTACCATTCAACCATATAAATCACCAGGAGTGGACGGAATATTTCCAGCACGTCTGCAGCAAGAGATAAAGGAGATTCTCCCTCACCTGCTGAAGATTACAAGAAGCAGTCTAGCAGTGGGTCTAATACCTAGAAAATGGAGAAGGGCAAGGGTAACCTTCATACCAAAAATAGGGAAAAAATATGGAACTGATCCCCGATCTTTTAGACTCAACTGTCTAACATCGTCCCTACTCAAAACGATGGATAAAGTAGTGGATAACTACATAAAAACAGAGAGTCTGGAGAATATACCACTTCATAAGTGTCAGCATTGTTTCAGAGCGGATCGATAAGCTGGGATGGCTCTGTATCAGCTGACCGAAGTCATCCAGAGAACTTTAAACAACGAAGAAATTGTAATGTGCGCATTCCTGGATATATCTGAGGCCTTTGACAACACAACTCATGTGCTTGTCAAAGAAGCACTAAAAACGCGAGGAGTAAATGAAACCATTGTAAAATAGATGTATGAGTTGTTGACGACGAGGATAGCTGAGATACAGGTGGGGAATCAAACCACCTCAGTTAAAGCCACTCGGGGGACACCTCAAGGGGGAGTGATATATTCCCTTCTATGGAGCCTCGTAGTAGATGAGTTGCTCTAAAGGCTAACGGAGCTTGGATTCGAAGGTATGGGCTATGCTGATGACATAGTTCTAATAGTCAGAGGCAAGTTCGAGCACCTTGTGTGCTTTATTACAAAACGGCCTCAGAATCATTGATCAATGATGCTTGTCACTGGGGCTAAACATGAACCCAAACAAGACCATAGTAATTCCATTTACCTGGAAAAGAGCACTCCCTGCCATGAAACACATATCCTTAAACGGGGAAATCATAGAATGGAAATCAGAAGTTAAATATCTAGGGATAACCCTAGGCAGTGAGCTTCTGTGGCATAAGCATGTTTAAATAACTGCTAGTAAAGCAATATAAGCTTTGATGGCGTGCAGAAATCTAGCTGGTGAAAGGTGGGCAGTAACCGAAAAATACTGCGATGGATGTACGCCATGATTGTGAGACCAGCAATTACGTATGGGGCAATAGTTTGGAATACAAGAGCAAGTCAGTACAGCACGAGGAAGACCCTCGACAAAGTTGAATGGCCTGCTTGTGTGTGCATCACTGGAGCTATGAGAACGGGTCCAACTAGGGCACTTGATGCACTTGAGATCATTACAGATCTCACACCTCTACATTTGGTGATAGAAAGATCTGTGCAAGAGGCAATTTTTAGATTATCCAAGGAAGGTTCAGGCAATGAGAGTATTAAAATTCAGGGAGCCTGGTCCTCTCTAACAAAATACATCTCATCAGCGAAACCTCCCAGTGACGAAGTAAGTATCTAAAAGGATTTAACTACGATGCTAAATACGAGGAGATACTGGGAAAGGGAATACACCACCCAAATTCTCAAAGAAAACACCATTAGTTGGTATACGGATGGTTCAAAAACCACCACTGGTGCAGACACTGGAGTATTTGGGCCTGGCCCTAGATACTCATTATCGTTAAGCTCTTTCCCGAGCGTCTGTCAGGCAGATATACTTGCGATTCAAAGATGCGTGGAAATGAACGTAGAAAGAAACTATCAGAAATGTGACATATCGATCCATTCTGATAGTCAAGCAGCTATTAAAGCAATGAGCTCCCATGTCATTGACTCAAAGTTGGCATGTGATTGCCGAAGAAAACTTGATGAATCAGGCAAGAATAACAGGGTCTCTTTAGTCTGGGTTCATGGCCACTCGGGAATCACAGGAAATGAAGAAACCAATATACTTTCCAGGAAAGGAGCACAAACGCCCTTCATTGTCCCGGAGCTTTTCTGTGGTATAGGAAAATACTCCTATAATAAAGAGTTTCGAAAGAGAAACACTCTGGCGGTGTCTTTCCGTGTTGGTACAATCCAAAAAGTTTCAGCGGAACTTTGACACTGCTAGATCCAAAAAATATTTGGACCCCAGTAAAAATAAGCTACATCTCCTCACCAGCTTTCTTACAGGACACTGCCGCCTTAGGAAGCACCTAATGAGAATACTTCTAGCAGAAATTGACGAGTGTAGATTCTGTGGGGAGGAAGATGAAACTCCGGATCACCTAGTTCTGGAATGCCTCGCTATTCCAAGCCAACGCAAGAAACTTGTAAGAGTGAGGATCTAACCCCGTTGAAGCCGTCCCAAATACTGAAGTTCATTAGAACACTGGAACTGGAAGGCGAGCTATAGTAATAGCGAGAATAGATCTAATATGGGGGGCACAATAAACTTTAGGTTTCAGTGCATTGTAACCCCGTTAAAATCTAAATCTAAGACTAACCTAACTTTATTGACTTTTGTTGAGGTAGAAAAGTTGTTGATTATTTACCAAGGTAGAAAAATATAGATCCGGCTTTATTAGAACTATATCTCAATCCATTTGATAGAATGCGAGGTTAACTGATACAAATACAAAACAAAAAAATATTTTTAATGTTAAGCACGGATTTTATCATCGAATGTTTGGACCACAAAGTTGAATTCTTATTCGTTTGGAGGTAAACTTGCTATACATTTTCTGGCGTCTTTAATATATTTTTCTCATCGCACCATTTTTTATTTGCAATGTAGGCCTTTTCATATAATACATGGGATTTTTTGGCAATAGTTCCACTTCTTCGGTCTGTGCTATAATTTCAAGAGGAGTACAACCACTAGAATCGCTAATTTTTAGCAATCTCGGCCACCAGCAGAAGATTATAAGCTAACGTTTGTGTTTTACATTTGACTGACATTTCATTCAATTTTTATTAGTTTAAATAAATAATCTTTTAAAAAATAAAATGCCAGTATTGAAAAAATGCTATATGAGCCACGGTAAATAAGTGAATTAATGTCTCGGATACATTAAAGACCTCGAATCTTCGCTTCTCGGTCATTAATGGACCTCGACAATAATAACTCACTTTTCTACCTTGGCGCATAATTACTATTTTTAACGAAATATTATTCTTATCTACATATTTTTATTATAAAATTTATGGTAGATTAGATTTTAATTTGAAAATATATTTATTTGCATATTTTACGAACTGTAACGTGAATTTTCTTTATTATAACATAATGTTTACATTTTTATTATTACAAATATATAAAATAAAAGTATATAAACAATATTGCTCATTGTACAGAGAAAGCGGATCATTTATTAAATACTCATACCTGTAGTTTTTCAAAGGTCCTTGGTAGTTTATAATAACACCTGATTTTCCAACTTTTTTGCGACAGTTTATTAAAAACAATATAAGTATTCTGAATTACTTCCTCACATCAAACTATTGCACATAGGACGAACCTACCGCAACAAAAAGCCAACTTTTTCTGAACTGAACCTTCTGTGAATCGGTAATTCTCATTATTTCATGAACAACAGTTTCTAGGAGATATACTGTTACGAACTCGCACACCGAAGCAGATACTAAGTACGGCCCTGTAACCTTATGTTAACGGAGTTGAGAAAAAGGCGAGCGCGCCGAATTCTGAGAAGGTCTATTGGGATCTATTGTGAACCGTCCTTTCTAAACATGTTCTCGAAAGGCATTTTAAGAAATATCGCGAAAGGCATGTCCCGTCCCGAATGTTCTAGTAAAGAAAGTTTTTGATATAAATACAGGACCGATCAGCGGATGAGTTCAGTTTATAATTTGCCATAGTGAGTTAAACAGTAATTAAGTGAATATAAAAGTGTTATAAAGTAATAAGTTAGTGACTAGTTAAGTACATATAAATTAGTGTTAGTGAGTTAGTGTTTAAATAAATTAGTAAGTAGCAATACCGAGTGTTTAAAATTTATCCCGCCCGTTTACGTTTTAAATAAATAACAAAAACATTACATTGGTGTCAGAAGTGGGATAATATAAATAAATAGCTACATAAAAATGGCCAAGAGACTATGTGATCTGAAAGTCACGGAATTAAGGGCAGAATTGGAAGATCGTGAGTTGGAAACGTCCGGTAAGAAAAGTGAATTAGTGGAAAGACTTAAAGTGGCACTGGAAAATGACGGCTTTAATCCAGAATTATTTTTATTCAATGACGAGGCTTCCACCATAATCTCGTCAATTTCTGCCATGGACGAGAAGATTTCAACCATGAAGAACGATATTTCTACTAATATGGACGAGAAGATTTCCACTATGAAGAATGATATTTCTACTATTATGGACGAGAAGATTTCAACCATGAAGAACGATATTTCTACTAATATGGACGAGAAGATTTCCACTATGAAGAATGATATTTCTACTATTATGGACGAGAAGATTTCCACTATGAAGAATGCTATTTCTGCTAATATGAAGAACGATATTTCTGCCATGGACGAGAAGATTTCAACCATGAAGAACGATATTTCTACTAATATGGACGAGAAGATTTCCACTATGAAGAATGATATTTCTACTATTATGGACGAGAAGATTTCCACTATGAAGAATGCTATTTCTGCTAATATGAAGAACGATATTTCTGCCATGGAAGAGAAGATTTCCAGCATGAAGAATGACATTTCTGCCGATATCTTATCGTTAAAAAATGACAATGCTG
Source organism: Galeruca laticollis (assembly GCA_963921935.1). Lineage (NCBI taxonomy): Eukaryota > Metazoa > Arthropoda > Insecta > Coleoptera > Chrysomelidae > Galeruca > Galeruca laticollis. Next base: position 114,154,524 of record OY998175.1, on the reverse strand, counting down.
CTGACGTCGAGAATAAAATTACGTCTCTAAAATCAGACATTGAAAACAAGATAACAACGATAGACGAGAAAATCAAGGAATTGGAGAGAAATATGGCAGATTTAAGAACAGAAGACACACCAGCAGAAGGAAAGAAGATTGAACATATAAAACCCTGCAAGCCAGAAATAACTTCCAGGATAGAGGACATTGGCAGTTTTGCACAAGTCAAGACCCCAACATTCGACGGAAAGACATCGTGGACCAATTATGTAAAACAGTTCGAAGCAGCCGCTAGAGTGAATAATTGGTCCGATAAGGAGAAAGCAGTGAACCTAACTATCGCGCTTCGGGGAGATGCCTTAGATATACTTCAGACGATACCTTTGGAAAAAACGGATGATTTCGAGCTGCTGAAGAAGAGGTTGGACATGCGGTACGGTCACGAACATCTAGAACATTTTTACCAGTCCCAACTGGAGAACCGAAGGCAGAAACGCGATGAAGCCCTTCAAGAGTATGAAGTGGATATTGCCCGACTCGTTCGATTTGCTTATCCGTCAGCACCAGAGAGCATGATGGAATGTCTGGGCATCCAGGCCTTCATTGATGGCTTACGTGACCCCGATATGCAGAGGACGCTTCGTTTAGCCCATCTCAAAACATTAGTTGACGCATTGACAGCTGCTCTTGAATATGAAGCAGCAACGAAGGCTTAAGGATATAACAAAATCAGGACCATCCAAGAAGAAGATGACGAAGACAGATTTGACCAGTTTGTCAGTTTAATAAAGAATATGATGGACAAGAAACCTAGAAAGATCAGATGCTGGAATTGTGGCGAGCTAGGGCATGTACGTAGTACATGTAAGCGCCCCAAGACTCCTGCAAACCAAGAGCCCCAGTCACAGGAAACCTAGAACGGGTCGGCTACGAGGGGGCAGCACCTACCCATGATTGTTCCAAAGACCCTCTCATACTGATAGCTTCTCTCAGATGTAACAACGACAGTGTATATGTGGATGGCGAAGTAAATGGCAAGAAATATGCTCTGCTGGTTGACACTGGAGCAACTAGAACCATTATACGACCAGAACTAATAAACTCCAAGAAGAAGCTTTTACCAATGAGACTGCGACTGCGGACCGCCACAGGCGAAAGTGCCAACGTTCACGGGGCAACACAAATCCAATTGGGAATTGGCGCAGAATAGTTCACGCATACGGTAATCGTAGCTGACATTGAAGAAGACGTGATTCTGGGAATGGACGTAATGAATGTACATGGTTTCTAATTAGACTTCAGAAACAGAACCATTAAAGCTGGTTCCTAGGAGGTATTCCTGCATCCATATGAAGGCAGCGCGGTGTTGGCAGCTGTACAGGAAGATACCGTTCTACCTGCACGAAGCGAAACCATGATAGTAGCACGGCTACAGGGAATCATGGAGGAAGGTACACCGGTTATGATGGAGCCAAGGAACCACGACGATGAAGTTGGCAAAGGAGTACTAATTGGAAAAGGATTGGTCACGTCGGCGAAAGAGATCCCAGTACGTGTGATAAACGTGAACGATTAACCAATTACAATCAAGAAGGAAACCAAGATTGGATCCTGCGTACCAGTGACGTCAATAGTTCGTCAAACAACGACCACTGATAATTCTAATGCCAGATTCGAACAAATGTTATCAGTAGCTGGTCAATCTTTGGATCGAGCTGAAAAAAAGAGAATGAGAGAATTTCTCTTGCAGTATCGAGACATATTCGTACCAAAAGGAGGAAAGACTGGCAGAACATCAGCCGTCAAACACAAAATCGATACTGGTAATGCTAAGCCAATTAGACAATCAGCTCGAAGACTTCCACGAGCGAAGAGAGAGGAAGCTGAGAAAATAATTCAAGACATGACAGAAGAAAAAGTAATAGAACCATCTACTAGTCCATGGATGTCTCCAGTAGTGCTCGTCAAGAAAAAGGATGGGACTACGAGATTCTGCGTGGATTACCGCCAGCTTAACAACGTGACGAAGGAGGACAGCTATCCTCTGCCTCGAATTGACGATACGCTAGATACTTTGGCCGGCAGCAAACTGTTTTCCACCTTGGATCTGAAGTCTGGCTATTGGCAAGTGGAAATGGACCCAGAAGACAAAGAGAAGACTGCCTTTACCACCGGATCTGGATTATAGCAATTCAACGTCATGCCGTTCGGGCTCTGTAATGCACCTGCGACATTTGAAAGACTTATGGAAAATGTTTTGAGAGGGTTGTCTTGGAAGACATGCCTGGTCTATTTGGACGACATCGTAGTACTGGGGAAGACATTTGACGAACATCTGAAAAATTTGGAAGACGTATTCAAACGACTCCAAGCTGCCCAGCTCATGTTAAACCCGAAGAAATGTCAGCTGTTCCAAAACCGAGTCAACTATCTAGGTCATATAGTGAGCAATGAAGGAGTGGCGGTGGATCCAGAGAAAATTGCTTCCATTCAGCAATGGCCGCAACCAACCGACAAACATCAAATTAGGAGTTTCCTTGGACTTTGCACGTATTACAGAAGATTTATCAGGAAGTTTGGAGATATTGCCAAGCCTCTAACGCGACTTACAGAAGAAGCAAGAGCTTTCCAGTGGGACGAAGACTGTCAAACGGCTTTTGAAACCTTGAAGAGGCATTTAACCTCGGCGCCGATATTAGGATATCCATTACCAGAGGGAGACTTTATTCTTGACACTGACGCAAGCAACGTAGAAATTGGTGGAGTGCTATCACAGATACAAGGAGGGCAAGAATGAGTGCTGGGATATTTCAGTAAAGTCCTCTCCTAACCAGAACAAAACTACTGCGTCCCAAGAAGAGAACTTTTGGCAGTAGTGAAGTCCGTGGAACACTTTTACCAGTATCTCTATGGTAGGAAGTTTTTAATCCAGACTGATCATGCAGCACTTAAGTGGTTGATGCAGTTCAAGAATCTCGAGGGCCAGATCGCTAGATGGATTGAACGACTTCAAGAATACGATTTCAACATCGAACATCGAGCTGGTGTGAGTCACCGAAATGCCTACCTGGCAAGAATCGTCAAGATTTTCACCGAAACTCAAGGCGTATTGGGCTCAATGGGACTCCCTTGTCTTGGAAGAAGGGCTGTTGAGAAGAGTCCTTGAAAACGATGATGGTTCTGAGATGAGGAGACAGCTAGTTATCCCGAGAACAAGAGTAGCTGAGGTACTGAGGAAGTTACACGACAGTCCATCGAGAGGTCATCTGGGAGTAAAGAAAACCCTTCAGCGAGTTCGTGAAAGGTTTTATTGGATGAACAGCTCCGACGATGTGAAGGACTGGTGTAAGAAATGTACGACTCGTGCTACGAGTAATGGACCACATCGCAAGAGAAAGGCACCCATGAAACAGTACAATGTTGGAAGCCCTTGCGAAAGGATTGCTTTAGATATCGCTGGACCATTTCCGACGACAGAAAATGGTAGCAAGTACATACTGGTTGTAATGGATTATTTTACAAAGTGGGTGGGAATTTACGCTATCCCGAACCAAGAAGCCACAACTGTCGCAGATGTATTGGTGAAAGAATTCATCAGCCGATATGGAGTGCCCATGGAAGTCCACAGTGACCAGGGAAGAAATTTCGAAAGCCATCTATTCCAGGAGATTTGCGACAAGCTGGGAATGAAGAAGACCAGAACAACAGCATAACATCCACAGTCAGATGGAATGGTCGAGAGAATGAACAGGACTATTGGAAAATACCTGTCCAAAGTAGTATCCAGTCATCAGAGAGATTGGGACCAGTATCTCTCCCTATTCGCATTGGCTTATCGATCTGCCGTCAATGAGTCCACGGGTGAAACACCTGCGAAAATCCTGTTTGGACGTGAAATGAGGCTTCCTTGTGACCTGGAATTTGGCTGTCAGCCTGGAGAAGATATAGCAGGCGAAGACTACGTGATCCAATTGAGAAGAAGGCTGGACGATATTCATGAACTAGTTCGAACAAATCTTCAAGTTACCAGCGACAGAATGAAAAGTCGGTACGACACGCAGGCCACAGAGGGCGGTTTTAAAGAAGGGGACAAAGTATGGTTACACAACCCGGCGAGGAGAAAAGGATTTTCTCCAAAATTACAAAAATCCTGGGAAGGTCCATACTTGATCAAGAAAAGGATCAATGATGTTTTATATCGCATAAGCAAGATCCCCAACGGAAAACCAAAAGTAGTTCACCGAAACCGACTAGCGCCATTCGAAGGAGACCATGACATAGAGGAAGGAGTAAACCTTATTCAAGATGTGTCTGACCTCACCTTCGATGAATTTATGGGCGCGTATGGAGGTACCGGGAAAGCTAGATATGGAGTCACTTCGGAACAACGACAAGATTTGTTCACTCTCCCGGAAGATTATTCACTGGCATACAACATCCCCGCCCGTATCAAGAACGCACGAGGGTTGGCAACCGTCTTTCGAAAGAAGTTCGGGCAATTAGAAAAACTTGAAGACCAGATTCCAGCCCCTGGCAAGACACTGAAACTGAAACATAATTCGCGGTATGTCTTCTACGTAGTAACTAAAAATGAATTCCAAGATCGATCTACCTACCGCGATGTGTGGGAAGCACTTCGAAACCTCCGAGACCATGTGTTGGAATCCAACGTGAAGAAACTGGCTATGCCTAAGATAGCGAGTAACCAGTTGGATTGGCGAATCATCAGGAACATAGTAGAGATTATCTTTCAAGATACCGGTGTCCAGATATTGATTTGCAGCTACAACCCCCGTTATCAGTATCCGATGAAGACGGTGCCCTGCTATTTTCATAAGATCGGAAAGTGTAGAAATGGGGCTAGTTGCCGATTCAAACATCCAGTCTCGGCTACACAAAAGTTCCAGGAGGAACTTTTATTTAAGGAGGTGGTAATGTTACGAACTCGCACACCGAAGCAGATACTAAGTACGGCCCTGTAACCTTATGTTAACGGAGTTGAGAAAAAGGCGAGCGCGCCGAATTCTGAGAAGGTCTATTGGGATCTATTGTGAACCGTCCTTTCTAAACATGTTTTCGAAATGCATTTTAAGAAATATCGCGAAAGGCATGTCCCTTCCCGAATGTTCTAGTAAAGAAAGTTTTTGATATAAATACAGGACCGATCAGCGGATGAGTTCAGTTTATAATTTGCCATAGTGAGTTAAACAGTAATTAAGTGAATATAAAAGTGTTATAAATTAATAAGTTAGTGACTAGTTAAGTACATATGAATTAGTGTTAGTGAGTTAGTGTTTAAATAAATTAGTAAGTAGCAATACCGAGTGTTTAAAATTTATCCCACCCGTTTACGTTTTAAATAAATAACAAAAACATTACAATACTATATTTTTACTCCGTATGTAAAACTTGGCAACAACGGAAAATGATTAACTATAATAAGTGATGCATGTTGACTGAACCGATTCCGTTCGAATTCTAATTTGAACTATTAGTCCAAGAGCTGATGACGAAGGTTCTTTAGGCAAGCTGAAAGTGCGAAAAATTACAATTTCGTCAGTTGGCGAATCCAGTTCTGGCGGTCATTTAGCGAATTAGCGGTTATTCCGCTATTGCGCAGCATGTAACATTTGCAAAAAAAATTCAAAAAACTATGTTTTAGGCAACTTTGTAACGCGAAAAATTCGCCGAGCCGTCGTAAATTTAATTTGGCTAACCTGTCGACTGAGAGAAGTCACAGCGCTGTCGGTACGGAGTTAAAAGTTTCAGTCCTCCATTTGCCGTCAAGGTGTAAACACACATTTTTCAACTTAAAATTCTTGTATGTGCTCTGGGAGGCATAAGCATTTTACTAATAAACCCGAAAATTCCGACGTAGGGGAAGAAAAATACAGCTGGAACCAACAATTGTCAGCTCCGACCCGATAGATTTCTGGACCCAAAACGGTCGATGACTGTGGGTTCCATGAAAATTTAGTGGAATTGTATATTGGTGGTAAATTTTCCGTAGACGGCGTTAGCTGGAAGGATTCATTAAAAAGGGGGGTTTTTGTATATGGACATTGAAACAAAAAAAATCACCGATTGGAATTTAATGGGTCAGTGAGACCAGTTCCAGGAGGTCTGGATTAATTTGGAGAAGTTTCAGTTCCTGTTCTGGTGCCGGAAAAGGATAAGTTAACAGTTTTCCTTTTCTTATTTCTTCAAACTCAGTAGTAACTTCACATCTATGCTTCACATTTTACCGTTTTTTTATATTAAGTTTTATTTCTTTTTTTTTCTTGCGGCGATTACTATAATCTCGTTTATACTTGAATTTTGTATTTAAAATTTTTTTAAAATCTTGCTCATAGATTAAGATACGCTGGAACACTATGGTACGTACCTAGTATTGCGATATTTAGTGGTTTTTACCTATTTCTAATGGTTTTATGTATATAATTCACGCCGTATATAATTTTGAGTTGTATATTCTCCAGTAACGCTAAACTCGTTGTAATTTAAATTTCTGGCTTATGCAATTATTAGATTCATATTGATACTGGTATAAATTGCGGAAGTGTGAACCCTTGTAACTATACATTGGTGATTTTGATATATATATATATATATATATATATATATATATATATATATATATATATATATATATATATATATTATCGTTGTATTTTTGGAATATTGTACATGAACAATTTGGTCGATTCTCTAGAATTTTTGAATTGAGACATCGGTGTAGTTTGGGGCCCTCAGCTCTACTGCACCCTGAGATTACAGCCTTCAGCTGAGCTCAGACGTTACTTGTAATATTTCTTTTGGGTAGTGATATTGTATTAAATATTTTGAAAAGAGTCCTTTGGTCCACCAAGATTAATTAAAATTTCAATCAGGGTGTATTTGCTGACTTTTATTTACTTATTTACCTATCAGTTTAACCTTTGGAGTGTGAAGTGAGTGTTGTTAACCCACTGAGGAGTTGTGGGCTAACTTAGGAAGTCTTGGGTGCTTGCCAAAACTTCTCTGGCGCCCTTTTTGTATACTCAATAATTTTTTGAAGAATCCATCCCTTCTTCGACTCGAAGCTAGTCGACTGGCGAGCACGGGTTGTACCACGTGAGACAACCCGCATACCTATAACGAGCACTGTGAGGGTTTGTAGGTTTTTCTCGTTATAACTTGAATTCTTTTTCATCTTTTAATTTACTATTTCTAGAATTCAAAAAAAAGTCCCAGACGTTTTTGTCGGTTATTAAGCATTGCCAGACAACTTCAAAATAATTTTTTTCAAATTACCAAAAAATATTCTTCAGGCAATCTGAAAATTATACCACGTATTTATTAAGTAATTTCAATAATACCTGCAAATTGCCTGACGATTTTGCGGGTTGTAAACAATTACCAGACGTTTATAAAGTTTGTAAATAAGCGCAATAAAAAGTCTTACGCGCATCCGTAAGTGCGACAAGAATAGCTATCGAGGCATGCTGGCAGCTGCCGGGGCCCGAAATCTTCGCGCTGTGATTGGCTATTGAGAAACCTTGTGTTTACAGCACTGCGTTTAAAACATAAATATGTAATTTTTTATATTTTTTTCGCTAAAATTAACAATTGATTAAAAATTTGTAAATTATTAATTTCGTTCGCTGCATAAAGTATTCAATTAAAATCTAATTTATTTTAGTCTCGAAAAGAGAAGAAAATAAAAAAAATCATCTAAAATTAATTATTTATATTTAATACCATTTTGTATTTTTGGAGAAAAATTTGCCTTATTTTAATATACGGCGCACAGTTTCCAACTTTTGCATAATCTCCTTAGATTGTAATTTAAAATAACGATAAAAATTCTAAACACTGATATAAAACAGTCCAAACTATATACACAAATATTTACATGGTCATGTATACATACGCATACATACATGCTAAATTTTAAAAAAGAAATTATATTTTAATACAATCTTCAAAAAAGGTACCAAAACACTAGATAATTTTTCACGAGGCTCCGAATGCTTGAACTGACAATAATCTGTTATGAACGCAGTGCCGAATGTAAGCTGGAAACACGAGGTTTCTCAATAGGTATTCACACGAGGAGCTCGGGCCCCGGCAGCTGCCAGCATGCTTCGATAGCTATCCTTTTTATTGCGATTATTTACAAACTTTATTAACGTCTGGTAATTGTTTATAACCCGCAAAATGTGACGTGGTATAAATTTCAGATTGCCTAAACAATATTTTTTGGTAATAAAAAAAATATTGAAGTCGTCTGGCAACAAAAACATCGGGGATTTTTTTTTGGAATTCTAGAAATAATAAATTAAAAGATTAAAAAAAATTCAAGTTGCCAAAAATATATTGTTTTGAATTATTTTTTTGCAAATCTTATATGCTGCGCAGTAGCAAAATAACCGCTAATTCGCTAAATAACCGCCAGGACTGGATTCGTCAATTGACGAAATTGTAATTTCAGCTTGCCTAAAGAACCTTCCCAAAATTCGTCATCAGCTCTCCGACTATATGTATAAGTCGTGAACTGCTGCCATGTCATTTAAAGAATCCATTCCTATACAAAAAGAATACGGGACGCTCGTAAACACACAAGTGAAGCATAACTGCGAGCGACATAAGGGAGGACAATATTATTGCGCTCTTTGTCTGGTATGACGCGCCTGTATTTTTCTTAGTTCAATCGAAGTCCACAAATCAAGCTTAGATTTTGATGCGTATATACGGGATGTTTCATTAGTAATTAGAAATGTTTTATCAATTGAAACTTGAGGGGAAAATAAGATTTAACTTAAATCAGTTAGATTGAATGTGGCTCCTTACTGGAGAGTGTAGGTACTATACACTCTACTAAATTATGTTAAAAAACGTTTCTGGATACAACCAGAAGCATACGACAGAGGTAGGTGATTGATTGAACTTTCCCAAAGTATACGCCACAGTCATTTGCCCCTGTCTCCGGTTCAGTCCAGAAAAGTTAATTTAACATAATTTTGTAGGGTCTACAGTACCTACACTTGCCGCCAAGTATGACAATTATACGTTCAATAGTTTAGAAGTACTGGGCACAAATAGTTTTAAAATTTTTAAGCAAAACCCTGTAACTCAGTAAGGACCCACATTTTATCTAAGTTGAATATTTCCCACTATTAATAAAACACCCTGCATAAAAGTAGTAACCGTAATCTAATGAATATCGAACGAGCAATTATATATTATTGGATGGGGATGTTCGTCAATACTCCAATGGAAGTAAGAGAGAGTTTTTATATTTGATACCCTGTATTATGGAAAGTTTGACTACCTAGATTAGATTACATTAGATTTTACCCGGTTACAATGCACTGAAACCTAAGGTTTATTATGCCCCCCTATCAGAGCTGCTCTCGCTACTACTACTGCTCGCCTGCCAGTTACAGGTTTCTAATTAACTCTAGTATTTGGGACGGCTTCAACGAGGTTAGATCCCCACTCTTACAAGTTTCTTCTCCAAAGCGTTTCTTGCATTGGCTTGCAATGGCGAGGCATTCTAGAAATAGGTGATCCGGAGTTTCATCCTCCTCCCCACAGAATCTACACTCATCAAACTCTGCTAGACCTATTCTCATTAAGTGCTTCCTAAGGCGGCAGTGTCGTGTGAGAAAGCCCGTGAGGAGATGTAGCTCATTTTTACTGAGATCCAAATATTTGTTGGATCTAGCAGTGTCAAAGTTCCGCAGGAACTTTTTGGAATGTTCAAACCCGAGAAGGCACCGCTAGAGTGCTTCGTTTTCGGGTTCCTCTATCTTCCGAAACTCTTTCTTATAGGAGCATTTTCCTACACCACAGAATAGATCGATATGTCACATTTGTGATAGTTACATTCTAGGTTCATTTCCACGCATCTTTCGATTGCAAGTATTTCTGCCTGAAAGACGCCCGGGAAGGAACGTAACGATAATGAGTATCTGGTGCCATGCCCAAATACTCCAGAGCCTGCTCCAGTGGTGGTTTTTGAACCATCTAATGGTTGAGAGTTTAGGTGTTGTATTCTTTTTCCCAGTCTCTCCTCTTATTTAGCATCGTAGTGAAATTCTTTACGATACTTACTTTTTTGATTATTTCGGCACTGGGAAGATTCGCTGATGAGATGTATTTTGTTAGATAGGACCAGGCACCCTGATTTTAAATACTTTCATTCTCTGAACCTTCCTTAGGTATTCTGAGAATTGCCTCTTGGGCAGATCTTTCGATCACCAGATGTAGAGTTGTGAGATATGTAATGATCTCAAGTGCCCTAGTTGGACACGTTCTCATAGCTCCAATGATGCACACACAGGCATGCCTTTAAACTTTGTCGAGGATCTTCCTCGTGCTGTACTGAATTGCTTTTGTATGCCAAACTATTGCCCCATACGTAATTGCTCGTCTCACAATCATGGCGTACATCCATCGCAGTATTTTTGGGTTACATATTTTTCCCTATTTTTGGTATGAAGGTTACCCTTGCCCTTCTTCATTTTCTAGGTATTAGACGCAAAGACTGCTTCTTGTAATCTTCAGCAGGTGAGGAAGAATCTCCTCTATCCCCTGCTGCAAGAGTGCTGGTAATATTCCATCCACTCCTGGTGATTTATATGGTTGAAAGGTACTCATTGCCCATTCCAACCGTTGTCTGGTGAATATTTTCTTAGCAATGTCCCAATCTTCCTTAAAGGATTTTTTGGTGTGATTCATTGCTATTTTAGTGCTTGTTTTGTTGGTTCACTACCTGGAAAGTGGGTTCTAAGAAGAAGAATCGATCGATCCTCTTCACCTTTTGTGTATGCTCCGTCCGGCTTTTTCAGCGACATTGTGGGGTTAGTTTCCCCATTTGCCATGGCATTTTGTTGTCTGGCCGCTGCGTGAGTGGAAGTGATCTTCTCAAAAAAAGACTGGAAATTAAGCCTTTTGGCCTCCCTAATATCTTTATTGTACTGAGTAGGCTTCTCAGTGTACCTCTGCCAATTACCGTCACGTTTGGCTCTATTAAAGAGCCGACGGGCCTCTTTCCTGAGGTTTGACAGGCTCTCATTCCGCCAAGGAGCATACATTTCTGAACGAGCTTTTAATAGTGGGCAACTGAAATGGAGAGCTTCCATTATTGCCTCACTGATCTGCTCGACTCTTTGTTCCAGGTCGTAGTGCGGGTGATTTAACCCATTTAATTCGATGTGTTCCATATTGTACTTCAAATTGGTTTTGTAGAGAGGGTGTTTCAATAATATCCGAATGAAAGAATCGCCCTCGAAATCACCAGAACACACAATATACGTGAATAAACAGATTGAACTGAATACTGACGCCCACACTAATGCCCAAATAATGCAATTCTTACCGGCATTCGAAATCACCAAACGAGAAACGAGACGGAACATAGTAAAATTGTCGCAAAAACGAAGCCAACAAGCACGGGATCTGGTCAAATAAGATTCACAATGAATATATTGATTGATTTATTGAATGATGATAAAGATACACAACGATTTATTAGCAGACACTGTATCATTTTTAATGATTGTCAATCCAAATTATAATTATTAATTAGTCTTATTAATTATCATCATGCAATCGGCGTAATAGATGAATTACTCATAATTAAAGCACTCCATTCAAAATAAACAATTATAGCAGTAACAAATCCTCTATTATTAATTAATAAAACAAAGAATCAGCTATGATTTTAATAAATGCGCCTTTTCAATTATGAATATTATTACGTAAATATAATCAAATTTAACGATAACAAATATTTGATAATTGTTACTGAGATTTTTCTTTCGGTGTTGATTTCGTTTAACATATAATTGAAAGTTCCTTTTTCATCCTAAAGTAACCGAAAAACTTTTCTTCGTTGTTCCTTAAGTCTTCCCAGATATATTGAAATTCACCAAATTCTATTCTTTTTCAGAATATTTCATTCACCCCCACTTACCTTTCTTCTTTTGCGAATAATTCGTCTTCTGGTTATAAGAGTATTTTCAATCAAGTTGCAGATATTTTGCAAGATGAAACAGCTGTTCGCACCTTCTTATCGCGAACTCAACGCACATTATAGGCAAGTCCACAAATTCGGACGTTTCCACATGTTTTATTAATCGCGTGTCCGCTTCCTCTGTGAAAGAAGCCTTAAAAAGGCAAACGAATAACTTCATGATCTTATTTCATAGTTTTTTTGCATATTTCAGTTCTAAATTAGCTTTTCTAATATGGTGAACATCTTTTTTAGATATTTAGTTTGAAGTTTGACTACTAAGTTTTTGACAAAATCTACAAATAAACCTTTGCTCGAGGAATTTCTGTTTATATTTAGAAATTATTATCAGTTCATTCCACTTTATAACAATTTTAAAATTATGTAATAGTTATTTGTAAGACAAGTGTCACAATGACTCGTTTTGTAGTACGAGTGAAGTTTGCATAACGAACCGCGAAGCGGTGAGTTGTGCAAATCACGAGTACTACAGAAAGTCATTGTGGCACAAGTTTTACACAATATGTTTTATTATTCGGATTTATTTAATTATTTAAATAAAATATAATTTCATTAGATCCCTGTTTTTAATCTAAGAGGAATGGTTTGAATTTAAGTTGGCAATTCTGTAGATTCCTAATTGGTCAGATAACAGATGGTTTTATTCAGCACTTCTGACTTTTGACATATTATAACCGAATAATTGTGTAAATTGTAAACAAACTTTCATTTAGGCAAACAACGATGATTATTTGTTTGAAAAAGAGCTTCTTCGTATATGCTCTTGCTATTTATTTATATTATATCATGAACAAAATTATTTCGGTAATACATCTTCACATAGATATCTGGTAATATATCCCAAAAATCGAAAGTTTTGTATACCTATTTACGGATCCTATACAATATAAAAATAAACAATTGACAAATCATTGATAAATAAACGTTAGCGTACTTTATTCATTGATATTTTTAATATATAAATAATTCTAATTCACCTTTAATATAATAATTTGCTAGCTAGAACAGCGCTTGACCATTTTATTTATAATTTCTGTCAAGGTTAAAGTCAAATGTCAAATAAAAATATAACTAAATACAATAACCAACTGTACACTAAAAATTACTATAACAGTGTTCAAAGAGCTTCATTGTGACACTGTAAACAATGTTATAATGAAGTCTCTTTTATACGCGAATTATAAAATAGTTATTTGTAAAACAAGTGTCACAATGACTCGTTTTGTAGTACGAGTGAAGTTTGCACAACTCACCGCTTCGCGGTTCGTTGTGCAAATCACGAGTACTACAGAAAGTCATTGTGGCACAAGTTTTACACAATATTTTTTATAATTCGCGTTTATTTAATTATTTATATAAAATATAAGCTCATATAATCCCTCTTTTTGAACTAGGAGGTGTGGTTTGAATTTAAGTTGGCAATTCTGTAGATTCCTAATTGGTCAGATCACAGATGGTTTTATTCAGCACTTCTGATTTTTGACATATTATAACCGAATAGTTGTGTAAATTGTAAACAAACTTCCATTTAAGCAAAAAGAGGATGATTATTTGTTTAAAAAAGAGCTTCTTCGTATATGCTCTTGCGATCTATTTATATTATATCATGAACAGAATTATTTCTGTAATACATCTTCACATAGATATCTGGTAGTTTGTCCCAAAAATCGTACGTTTTATATACCTATATAATTGATCTTATACAATATAAGAATAAACAATTGCTTTATTATTTTTAATATATAAATCATTCTAATTTACCTTTAGTATAATAATTTGCTAGCTAGAACAACGCTAGACCATTTTATTTATAATCTGTGTCAAGGTTAAAGTCAAATGTCAAATAAAAATATAACTAAATACAATAACCAACTGTACTCACTGTACTCACAATTATTATCACAATGTTCAAAGAGCTTCATTGTGACACTGTAAACAATGTTATAATGAAGTCTCTTTTATACGCGAATTATAAAAAAATTATTATTATATTAGAAACAGAGAGCAATCTTTTTGGTTGAGAAATCATTCAACTACTCTGTCTAGTTAGGTAATGAATACTGTTTTCACTTGCAACAATGTCAGAATCCAATTTGCTGAGGTTTGTGTAGCTCAATGAAGCATATCATACAAAAACGATGTTTTTTGTCAAATTACATAACTAACAAAAATGTACCATGAGAAATGTGAATGAAGATTATTTCTAATACCTACTTATAATATGTTAGATATATGTGAGGCAAATTAGTTACATGTTACATTTAGTTTCTAAACATACAACGATGATATTTAGTTATCGAAACAATGGTCAATTTTTTAGAATTTTCAACATTTTTCATTATATTGTGGAATTCACTAGAAACGCTTAGTTTCATTTAAAACACTAATATGAATAATATTGATAAATTTGTAGAAATTTCATTGTTTATTTAGACCGTGTTTCTAAGCAACTACTTTGAATTTAAGCAATTGATTAATAGTTACCTTTGTTTTGATAGCTGTCATTAGATGAAAAGCCTAGTTAAATACGGATTCAATATTTTTTGTTACTGTGGAAACTAAATTATGTCAGTGCCAATTATTTCTCGAAATAATACGGAAATGGTTCGAAATATATCGAGAAAACCTATCTTCAGAAGCCAAACGAAGCCGGAAATTGAATTTTCATGGAGATTTTCTATATTGAAAACTCTATTAATACATTCTCCCTCAAAAGCCATTTTACCTGGTTATAATGAAGTTTTGAAAACAGACATTAATGTAATTGCACTGTTCTTGATAAATACGAATGTGCAAAGCATTTTATTCAAAGAAGCTGGTAAATATTGTAGGAGCCTTCTTTGTATGAAGTGATAACAATGAATCTACGCAGAATTAGCACTTGTTGTAATGAAGTCAATACCTAGTCATAGCTTATGACTTTTTATAAAAGCTTCTCTTGGTCTCTAGAGGGCACCTACTATGAAGCCGATACAATAAAGTTTCAGTACATTTCCAACATAGTAGTACATATTTGCTATACGTGAAATGATTTCAATTCATTTCAGTTTAAGTTTCATATTAATGATTCCAATTTAGTTAATAGAGAGAAACGCAAGTTATAGGACGCGAAAATTCCAGAAATAGATAAAAATATTATGTTACTGTAAATAAGATAGGGAATGCAAAGTTAGCATATATTTTAGTATATATAGAAATGTTCAAAATAGAGTAGTAGTTGGTTAATTTGTTGGTTAATAATTAAAGTAGTTGGTTCGATATTAGCGTTGTCATTGCATTATTAGCATTGTTAAATAGTTATCTCAAAAGTATTGTAATTTTGATTATATTGTAAAAATGAAGTTTTTCAAAATAGTTTTCGGTGTTAAAAAGTTATGATTGGCGCAGTCAGTAGGATTCGTACGGTCGTGAAAAAACTATGTCGAATCGTTCGAATAAAGGACTCACGATTTGGTGTTCTAACATCGAGCGCGGATTCCAGAATCTACCATCAACGAAGAAACAAGAAACTAGAGATCTCCAAATCAATTGTGCTAAGTTTCCTTTTTTACCTTTCCATACTTTTTAAAAGAGTAGGACCGATAGTTTGTAAAATTTTAAATATATATTTGCGGGCAATTTATTTTATGAACGGATTGCAAACATTTAATAAATTAAATATTAAAGATAATGATAGTTCTGAGAATTCCTTTTCATCTGAAAATATAAACACAATGGCTACTGCTACTACAAAAATGTGAAAAATTGATTGAAACGTACACCATATACAATTATATAGAAATAAACAACCATATATTGGATTGTATATAAGGAAAAGCTGATAGGAATAGCTGAAGCCATGGTAGGAAACCGGATGGGACTGAATACATGGCCAAAGATCAAGGAAGCCCTGAAACAGCGTTTTTCAGATCGAAGAGAATTGGGCTGCATCGTGCAGGAATGAGCACCAACAAGACCATTTAAAAATGACAATTTGATCGACTTCGGGGCTAGACTTCAATTGTTAAAAAGCAAGATTATACAGAGAATCAGTAATGACTTTAGTCTTACTGAAAATGATAAAAGATGCCACATAAATCATTGTGATAAGACGGCACTGAACACCTTTATTGCAGGATGTACCGGTGTCCTCAAACATAACATGCATTTGAAAAAGCCCCTGTCCTTAGAAGACGCGATGGCTAACGTTGAGAAATTCGAGAATATTGAAAGATTAAACGGTCATTTAAACCAGCTGAGATCCTTCAAAAATTCTAGTAGCTATCAGTCACCTAAAAATAACACATAATTATTATAATAATCAAAATCAGAATTTTAGTTATACAAATTATTTTAAAAACAATTATAGCCAATACAACCATCATTTCCAACAACGACAAAACTTTCCAAACCAACCAATTGATATAAAACCACAACTACAACAACCTCGATATTATCCGACTAATGCACAAGTATTTTTTGGTCCAATACGAAATGTTTTCAAACGTCACCAAATACCTGTACACAGCTTACCTAGGCCGGAACCTATGTCGACAACGTCGAGAAATTTTACAGATTCTCCAAAAAGAAATAATAATTTTATGAACAGTACAATACCAGCAATAATAATCATAATTGATTCCGAAATACTAATGATAATTACTTCCAAAATAATAACCAAAGGCCAAACTTCATATCGGAAGAATTATATAATAATTATTATGATGAAATGGAAGAGATAGAAGAAACAGTTAATTTGGCAGATGAGTTTGAAAATGTCGTGCTCACAGGAGAAAATAATGATAAAGAACAAAATCAAAATTTTCAGAAGGCTCCTCAGAAAAGAGATCCGAGTAGTAGAAATAAATATTGCGGACAATACTTAATCGGGTATAGAACCAAATTACGATTTAAATGCTAATGAAATAGATTTAATACCTGATTTGCCAGATTTATTTAATATTGACAATGTTATAGAACATAACGAAATTGAGAATAATGAAAATGATAATAATTAAATTTATATATCTGATATTCAATCACTAAATAAAAGTTTTGTAACAAGCGACACCAATTTAGAAATAGTTAATATGTCCTTAAAAACTTAAAAACAATCATGGAAATAAAAGGAATTACAGGAAAAATGGATAAGGAGATAATAAAAGCAAATGAAAATATACAAATTATGGAAGATGAAAGTCAAGTGAATGGAAATGATACGAAAAATGAAAACTTAATTGACAAGAGAAATTAGAAAATAGAAGAAAGTAGGTAATAAGAATATACAAAATACAAAGATGAATAGAAATAAGAAAATAAACGATTATATAAGGGAGAATAGAATTAAGAAAATTATTGTTGGAAATAAGAAGAAGGTAACAAGAAAATAAGTAGAAACATGAAAGGGAATAGAAATAAGAAAATTGTTGACAAAAATACGAAGATAGAAGAGTAACAAGAACATAAACAAGAGAAATAAAGGAAGCGATGAAAAAGTAAACAAGAGATTTCAAAATCGTGAAGATAAAATAAGGAGACAAGAGGATATTCAAGGATTGCAAGAGTTTATAAGGAAGTATTGGGAACATTAAGGTTGTTCTCAAGACAAGAAGTTATTACATGGAATAAAGTATTTGGACAATGTATGTACATATGTAATTAGAATAGATAATAGGAACTATTGAAATAATAATAATAATGGAAATTTTAGTAATTATTATTTAGTTCATAACAATAGAACTAGTTATTGTAGTGATCCCTAAAAGACATTAAAGACAAAAGGACACTACCTTAGAAATAATAATATTTAATCTAATATTAATTATAGTATTTAAGGAGCATCGGCCGACCATACTCTATGTCATTCACCAAAGAAAGATTGTTTTTGTTATTTTATGAACAGACATGTATAGTTTACATATCGAGGTCGGCTGTGCAGAAAAACACAACTATGTTTCCTATATAATGGATGTGAACGAACCAGGATGAGATTATTATTATTGTTATTAATACTTCGAATAAGTCGTTTGATATAGTAGTGTATTTTTATTGTATTAAACTTGAACCCAGTGATTTTATAAATGTGTCGTTGTTTATTCTGTTCCCGAACACAGGTTGCAAGGTAAGGGGTCTCTTCCATAATAATATGCCCTTATGGTAAACATCGAGTATACGAGGGACCCTTACTAAGTAACCACCACATGGCGATCCTGCAAACTAATGGGACATGGTAATTATAAAATGGTTATGGTAGAATTATTGGTAAAATAGATATCGCCACTACATGGTTATGGTAAAATTAAAAGTATAATAATTATCCTGTAAAGTAAATGATAAGTTATGGTACAATTGATGTTATAAAGATAGAACTATATGGTTTTCTACTTAAATTTGGGACCTTGGAGAAAAGAAACAATGGAAGGTTCATCAACCAAACAGGAAGCAAAAGAAACAGGAATTGTCAATAACACTTTCATGGTACAGTAAGATAATGTTGCGATGCACATCATGGTATTACTATACATTATAACAATAGCTTTTATCTGCAAGTTCATTTGGTCAGTATGGAAAACACACCGAAGTGCGTTGAAAAGAGTTATCAACAGAAGCAATGCAATAAAGCAGGCAACAGGAACTCTCACCGTATAAATAATTTGTAAGTGCACATGCATTCTATTGTTATGAACAAAGTTTTTTTCTTAAATGTCAATAACGTGGGAAGATTTTGAGAATAAATTACGATTGATTGTAGAAGAAGTTAATAAACAGGGGAAAATGGTTTTGAAGAAAGAAACTCCTAAAAATCCTGATATACATATAGAAGTAATTAGTAGCATAATAGGTCTTTACAATAATTTTACTAGATTAATAGCCAAAAATTGGAAAAATTTAAATTCAATACAACAAGAGACTTGTAAAAGTTATTCAAGTAGGATTAGGGATAAAGCTGAAAGGGCATTTGAAGCGTTCAATTGTATTATAGACATACCTACCTCTATATTTGAGGAAATTAATACGGTTGTATTACAAACAATAAGCAAACAGTTGAAAATGGCGACAAGTATGAACGATTTTTTTAATTTTGCGAGTAAAGTTTTACCGAATGAGTTTAACGGCGAAGCAAGTAAATTACAGTCATTCTTAGACTCATTGGATTTACTACAGACAAACACGAATGGCAATGAGGAAAATGCTATCCTATTGATAAAAACGAGATTAACAGGAAAAGCTAGAAGTTCAATCACAACGGAAAACTCCATTGCAGACATCAAAGATAAACTAGAAGCAGGGATAAGAGGAGACAATCCAAGCCTTCTCCTAGCGAAACTGGGCAAAATAAGACAGAACGGAAAGGATGTAACACAGTATGCAACAGAAATAGAGAAACTGGCGGAAAGATTACAGGCAGCATACATATCAGAAGGGATGCCTGAAAGACTAGCTGAGAAATATACGGAAGAAGCAACGATTAAGGCAGTAACTATGAATGCCGCAACGGATGCAAGCAAAACGATAATTGCAGCGGGAAGTTTTGAAACAACACAAGAAGTATTATCAAAATTGGTTTCAGTAGAAGGTATAGTAGGGCAACAACACGTCTTACATATGAAAGATAACAGGAATTTCTTCAGGAAATCAAACTTTGACTTTAGGAATAACCACCGGAGAGGAAACAACAGAGGATTTTACAATGGTAATCAGTCAAGAGGAACATTTAGACAGTATAATCAAGGAAACAACTACGGCAGATACGAAAATTTTAATAAATATAAGAAATACAATAATAATGGAAATTACAATAGTCAAGCTAAAAGTAACGTAAGAATATGTGAAATAGGAAATGGAGAAGCAAGAGAGAATCAGAAACAATTGGGGTTTTGAATAAAAAACCAAGTAACGAAAGTAAAATTACAGAAACATATTCAGCATGTTATTTAGATTTATCACTTTCTAACTTCATAGAAATTCAGACAAGTCTATCTGATAATATCTACACTTTTATATTAGATACAGGAGCAGACATTTCTTTAATAAAAATTTCTAAAAATTTTCCACATCATTTGATGGAAACAAGGAATAAAATAAATATTTAGGGGATAACTGAAGGATCAGCTAAAACTTTAGGTCAAATATACATAAACCTCTATATCAATAACATAATATTAAGACACTGTTTTCACGTAGTGGAAGATAATTTTCCAATACCAACAAATGGACTGATAGGAAGAGACTTCATGACAAAAAATAATTGTGTATTAGATTATTCACAATCAGAATTACATATAAATTGCAAGTCTAACAATCCAGAAACCATACAAATTTTTGGTAATCCAGAATATGATACTTTAGCAATACCACCTAGATGCGAAGTATACAGGCTAATAGAGAATTTCAGGAATTTGAGAAAGGATACAATAGTAGAGCAACAAGAAATAGCACCAGGAGTATTTGTAGCCAGATCCATAATATCAGGGAAAAACCCGTACGTTAGAATTTTAAATACAAATTATGAAAGTATTTCAGTAAAAACTAAGAATATGGAAACTTTAGATTAAGATTTATTCGATATATACACAATTAAGACTGAGAGTAGTAATAGAATGAAAGAACTAAGGAAAGCATTAAATTTAGAAGTACCGGAATATGTACGAAACGATTTAACGAAACTGTGTGAAAGTTACGAGGATATATTCGCTTTGAAGAACGATATACTAACACACAACAACTTCTATGAACAAAAGATATCAGTAAAGGATGATACACCGATATACATAAAAAATTATCGAACACCACATTCACAATCAACAGAATTAAATAGCCAAATAGAAAAACTTATAACACAGGGAATAATAGAACCCTCAGTATCAGAATATAATAGTCCAGTATTATTAGTACCAAAAAAATCGTCGAATCAGGATAAGGCGTGGAGACTTTGTATAGATTTTAGACAGCTAAATAAGAAAATAGTCACAGATAAATTTCCTTTACCGCGGATAGATGCAATTTTAGATCAATTAGGGAGGGCAAAATGGTTTTCAGTTTTAGATCTTATGTCAGGTTTTCATCAAATACCTTTACAACAATCTTCTAGAAAATACACTTCGTTCAGCACCAAAAAAGGCTCATTTCAATTCACAAGACTACCTTTTGGGTTAAACATAAGTCCTAATAGTTTTTCACGAATGATGTCAATAGCATTTTCAGGCCTCACGCCGGAAAAAGCATTTCTTTATACGGACGATATAGTCGTAATAGGAATTTCAGAGAAGCATCACTTAGCCAATCTAACAAAAGTATTTGACGCATGTCGTAGATTCAATTTAAAATTAAATCCACAAAAATGTCAATTCTTTAGGCGAGAAGTCACATATTTAGGTCACAATTTATCAAAGGACGGTGTTTCACCAGATAAAGCAAAATACTCAGTCATTCAGAATTACCCAGTGCCAAAAAATGCCAACGAAGTCAAAAGATTTGTTGCATTTTGCAATTACTATCGAAGGTTCATTCAAAATTTTGCAGAAATATGTATTCCTTTAAATAAGTTAGCGAGGAAAAATGTAAAATTCGAGTGGTCACAAGAGTGCGAAGACGCATTTCAGGTCTTAAAAAGTGCATTAATCAACCCACCAATTTTAAAATATCCAGATTTTAATAGACAATTCATATTAACTACAGACGCTTCGAATAGCGCATGTTCGGCAATTTTAAGTCAAAATTACGAAGGGATTGACTTACCCATCGCATTCGCATCACGCAGCTTCAAGAAAAGCGAGCTTAACAAACCTACCATCATAAAAGAATTATTAGCAATTAATTGGGGAATCAATCATTTTAAATGTTATTTATATGGTTCACCATATTTCATAGTAAAAACAGATCATAAGCCACTAACGCATTTATTTGCAATGAAAGACTCGACGTCGAAACTAACGAGAATAAGAATTGATTTGGAAGAATACGATTTTGAAATACAGTATGTAAAAGGTATAGAAAATTACGCGCACAGTATATCGAGAATATCCATTGAAGAGCTTAAGGATTTATACATAAATAATTCACATGTCTTGGCAATCACAAGAGCACAAACACAAAAAGAAAACGTACAAACAGCAAAGGATCAAAGGAATAAAGTGGAAACAAAAGAAGTAAGAATACAAAAACCAGCAGTAGTAAAAGTTTTAAATAACCTTGAGGCACATAAATTACCAATTTTACACTTTGAAAATAACCGTATCTCGCTTAGGATGAGCATTCGGATCAAAAACAAATTGAAATTTAGTGAAGCCTTAAATACCGGTTCACACAACTTCGACCTAGGACGAACGTTGGAAAAGCTTGAAGAGCTATCGGTAAGAAATGAAGTGAGAAGAATGAAAATATATACAAATGATGATATATTTAAAAAGTGCACAGTAGAAGAATTTATAGAAATAGGAAATCAAAGGTTAAAAAGTATTCAAGTATGTATATGCGACGTACCAAAAACGGTACAGAAGAAAGAAGAGATCCAAAAAATATTAGAAAGATACCACAATGATCCAATGTTTGGGGGACATGTAGGAAATAATAGGTTATTAAAGAAACTAAGAGCAAATTTCAAGTGGAAAAACATGGAGAAAGACGTGAGGAAATACGTAAAAAATTGTCATAAATGTCAAGTGAATAAGGCAAAGCCCAGTCACAAAGAAAAATTTGTTATAACAGATACATCTATAAAACCGTTTGATATTATTTACATAGACACAATAGGCCCGTTTGTAGAGAGTAACAACGGAAATCGTTATTGCATTACGATATTATGCGAATTAACTAAGTACGCAGTTATGGTACCAGTTCAGAATAAGGAAGCACACACAATAGCAAAAGCAATTTTCGATAACTTTATACCAAATTACGGATTGATGAAAGAAATAAGAACAGATCAAGGGACGGAATATAAGAACGAAATAATGAAGAATTTAGCAGAACTATTGAATATAAAACATAATTTTTCAACAGCATACCACCACGAAACAATAGGCAGTTGCGAAAGATTACATCGGACATTTAGCGAATATATAAGAAATTTTATCAAAGATTCTAGGGATAATTGGTGTGAGTTTGTAAGAATGGTCGCATATTGTTATAATACAACACCAAATACGTATCACGGATACACTCCTTTTGAGTTATTATATGGGAGAAAACCCAATTTGCCAGAATTTTTAAACGCAAAAATTGAACCGTGCTACAATTTTGAAAAATATGATAATGAATTGAGATATAAATTACAATACGCTAATGAAAGGGCCAGACAGTTTTTAATGAATAATAAATTAAGTAGAGTTAATAATAGCGAAAACGTTTCTTCACCCGTAAATTTCAAAATAGGGGAATTAGTTATTCTAAAAAATGAAGCAAGAAACAAATTTGGTTCTCATTATCTAGGTCCGTTTAAGATATCGGGAGTCAAGGGGGTAAATTGTGAGGTTACATCTCCAGAGAAAAAACAACAGACCGTTCATAAGAATCGATTGTTTGTATACAATGAGCGGAAACAATTGTAAATAAGTGAAGTGTGTTGATAAACGAACAAGTACTGTTTACTAAACAAAGACAAAACAAAAAACATTCATTAAAACAGTTTTAGATATAAGTGTTATCGAAAAATTAAAATGATAATTTTTCTCTTCCAAGAGGGGATGATGTGGTGATCCCTAAAAGACATTAAAGACAAAAGGACACTACCTTAGAAATAATAATATTTAATCTAATATTAATTATAGTATTTAAGGAGCATCGGTCGACCACACTCAATGTCATTCACCAAAGAAAGATTGTTTTTGTTATTTTATAAACAGACATGTATAGTTTACATATCGAGGTCGGCTGTGCAGAAAAACACAACTATGTTTCCTATATAATGGATGTGAACAAACCAGGATGAGATTATTATTATTGTTATGAATACTTCGAATAAGTCGTTTGATATAGTAGTGTATTTTTAATGTATTAAACTTGAACCCAGTGATTTTATAAATGTGTCGTTGTTTATTCTGTTCCCGAACACAGGTTGCATTGTAAGGGGTCTCTTCCATAATAATATGCCCTTATGGTAAACATCGAGTATACGAGGGACCCTTACTAAGTAACCACCACAACACGGTATTTAGATATTGAAATATATATAATAATAATTTTCAAAAAATAATATGATGTATTCAATTCTTTCCTTTGACGATTTTTATTAATTCTCTTAATATGTAAAGTGAAATCTTTTGAAATAATCAAAGGATCCGGATAACTTTGATTTATAAGATCACCTTTGGTTTATTTGATACTCATTTGATTTAAATAATCTTCTTTAGTATTTAAATGATATGCGCTCGATTTAATTAATATTCTTTCGATTAAAATGAATCCTTTTGATATGGAGGATCATTTAGTTCTATCTAATTATAAACCAAATCATAAAGAATTGTCCAAATTACTATATGAAAAAATTCGAGACCAAAACGCTCAAGTTAAAGGAAAAATTATTAATAAAAGAAATGAAAACAGAATTGATCCACCGTTCTATTCAAACCAAGAAACAGCATACATACAAACAAAATTTAGAGGTAAAATTACCAAAATACAAGAAAGCATAAATTACTAAAGACTCAGGCATAATTTCAGTAACTAATAAAGGAAATTATCACAAAAATATAATTAGAAAATCCAAAATCAATTCAGCAAAATGAAGCTGATGATAATGGTAGTCCTGTTCCAGGTTCTTCACATCAAATGTTGAACCGAGGACATACAAGTTACTAAATTGAATGACGTAATATTACCGATTAATCTAGGATTATGTAAGCTTATTTACACTAAACATACTTTCATATATTATATAAATATAGAAGAAAGTAGTAAGCAACTGGAAACTGTTAAACAGATATCCTTAAATAAGGAACTGATTGATCATTACAATAAATCATTAACTACTTTATGGCATAATCAACAGAAATTACTAGATAATTTGGAAAAACTTCATATATCGATAGAAAGTAAAATAATAACTTGAAATAATTTCATCACCTCTTATAGCACGACTTCCCAGATTATCCTGGATTGTCAAAATTTAATCATGGTAATTGATGATATTGAAAATTCCATTACATTTTCCAAATTAAATTCTATTCATAGCTTAGCGATTTCAAATCAAGAAATTGTATAAATGTTAAAGTATTTGCATACAATCTACGAAGAAGAAAAAATTCCAAAATTCAATAATATTTTGACATATTATCTCTTTTTGGACTCCCAAGTAACTTTTTCCAAATCCAAAATAATTTTTGCTATCCATGTACCCATCCTGAAATCCAAAACTGCAGAATTTTACCACTTATACCCCATTATTCAAAACCAAAAAATATTTATCCCATTACAACCTTACTTGCCAAAAACTCTAGAAGATAGCATTGCAATAAAAGAAGAGTGTCCGATGCTAGAAGAAAAATATTACTGTCAACAATAAATGAAGTCGAGGGACAATTGTACTATGGAAATATTGAACGGCCATTGTCTCCTACGAACTGCTATGCTTACGATGCTCACCTTCAAGAAACTATAAGAGAACAATAGAACAAGTTACTAACAACGAAGTTTCAATTATTCCAAATTCAGCGATAAAAATATTAACAAAATTTACTTCTGATCAATATTTGGAAATTAATCATCCATCAATCTTTCGAATTCCAAGATTCAAGATGGAGAAGAGATATTTTCAGCCAATATACAAATTAGAAAAAGAAAATCAATAATATTCCCGAAATTAGATTCAAAATTTTTAGAAGTTCAAACATATAATTCGCCAAACTTAACTAAAATAGATTTTGAAGGATTATATGAAATCAGTTAAATTGCGAAAAATATAAAACCTATTCAAGAAATAAAAATTCCACAACAGCACACAACAATTGGATTATTCTCCATAACTTTAATTACTTGTATCAGTATAATAATATTTGGGTTCGTATGAAAATTCCAAAGAAGCAAAAGCAGAACAAAACAGAAGATATTATAACAGAATATTGAAAGAAACGAATTCCAAATCGAAAAACAACTCCATTATTTTTCGATCTTAGAGATGGAGGAGTTGTAGGACAAGAAAATTCTCGAAATAAATGAAAATATTATGTTACTGTAAATGAGATAGGAAATGCAAAGTTAGCATATATTTTAGTATACAGTGCTATTCAAGAGTCCCATCCCCCCCTCGTATCTTTTGAACGGCTACACTTACATTAATAAAATTTGCAGGGTCAAAATAAAGTGTTGTAAACTTCTCTACGAATGGTAACAGGTGACTTAATAGTAATAGATGACGTCACAGTGCCACTCTGGCCAATAATTTCAAATAGAATCTTATGGGAAGTGATATCTCGTTCGAAAGGCATTGACATTGGCTACATAGCCATATTAATTTTGTTTGGGCTTAAATTAATTTTGACGCATAAATTAAATAAATACCAAAATTATTGAAATTATTTTCTTAAATTTAATTAATCAAATATCAATAATGGATTCTTATAGCAAGTGTTCGAAATGTGCTCCGTCTACTTCCTGACAGTAATACATCCTATTGGTAAACTCTTGTCGTACTTGTTCGAATGTTTCAGCTGAAATAGCATTACATTCTTCAGTAGTTCTTTCTTTCAAAACGCCAATGCTATCTGGTGCCGTGGTATAAACCTTGAATTTCAAGTACCCCCATAGAAAAGAATCTAATGGTGTCAGATCTGGTGACCGAGTTGGCCATTCTATAGGACCTCGCCGGCCGATCCATCTACCTCGATATTCTTCATCCAGGTAACGTCTTACTGCACCATAACAATGTGCAAGAGCACCATCTTGTTGAAATGTTATTTCCAGATGGCCAAATTCCTCTTGATTATCTTCCAGAATTTCAAGAATTAAGGGCCCAAACATTGACTTTTTCTGGAAATTGGGTATGTTGTTCACGAAAGGTGTGAGGATTTGTGTCACTCCAATACCTTACAGTTTGTGTATTCACATTTCCATTGAGGCAAAAAGTACTTTCGTCACTGAAACAAATTGTTTTTGTGTAATGTGGGTTTTGACTAATTTTATTTGTCATACATTCACAGAGTTCGAGACTTCTCTCGGGGTTGTCATCCGAAAGATGGTGCACCATTTTTAACTTGTATCGATGAAATTTATTTTCAGCCAACACTCTCTGTACTGTACTTTTACTTACTTCACAGATATACACAGCTTTAGTTGAAGAGGAAGTAGGGTTTACTACCATTTCAGCAACTATATCAATTTTTTTATCATCACTAAATGCTGGTCGACCAGATCGTTTGGCATTTTGAACACTACCTGTTGCTTCAAACTTGTGAAGAAGCTCCCTCAAATAAGTTCTCGAGATATGGCGATCTGGATATCTCTCATTAAATAAATGTTCTGCTTCATGGAGATTCTTTCTAGATTCACCAATTATTAAAATACCTGCTACTTTGTCGGCTTGAGTACGTACCATTTTGCCTATGTAAACTCTTAAACGTCTCGTTAAACAATAATAAAATTAAATATTTAAGCTGTTTAGAAAAAATTTGCAAAGCAACAAATACTATTAAATTAAAAACGTCAATTTTTTTGACAATTAACCAGAGGCGGACTAAAAAATTTTCAATATTTAAATGTGAAATAATAATTTTTGTGTTTATTTAATTTATCCGTCAAAATTAATATAAAGCCAAACAAAATTAATACGGCTATGTAGCCAATGTCAATGCCTTCCAAACGAGATATCACTTGCCATAAGGTCCTATTTAAAATTGTTGGCCAGAGTGGCACTGTGACGTCATCTATTACTATTACGTCACCTGTTACCATTCGTAGAGAAGTTTACAACACTTTATTTTCACCCTCCAAATTTTATTAATGTAAGTGTAGCCGTTCAAAAGATACGAGGGGGGGAGGGGACTTTTGAATAGTACTGTATATAGAAATGTTCAAGATAGAGTCGTAGTTGGTTATGTTGTTGGTTAATAATTAAAGTAGTTGGTTCATTATTAGCGTTATGGGTTCATTATTAGCATTGTTAAATAGTTATCTCAAAAGTATTGTAATTTTGATTATATTGTTAAAATAAAGTTTTTAAAAATAGTTTTTGGTGTTAAAAAATTATAATTCGCAGTAACTTTATATTTCGAGTGAGCTAGCTAATAAAATACGTAGTGTTTTCGATTGCAATGATTCACTGGAAGGCAAATTTTGTTTTTGTTTAAGAAAAATAACTTTTTCAAAGGAAAATTATTTTTCTACTATTTATACAATAACTTATTTGTAAGAATGTATATTTTATATAAAACAATCTAAAACGTAAACACTTGCTAGCATGATAATAACTCTCATAATGGTGTTGGTTTTCTGCTTTCATATATGGTTTCTTGATAAACGGTGTACATGACTCCTCTCTTCTTAAGTATCAAAAAGTATGGATTTACTTTTTGATTGGTTTTTCCCTAGATTACTTCCTTCTTTTTCGTGTGTCTTCTATTTTATTTCTTCTGCACCTCACCTTACCTAACAGGATACATAATTATTAACGAATGTCGTTCCAAGAATACTTCCAATTATTGACGCTTGTTTCTGGGTGTTAAGGATTTCTTGAATGGGCTTTAGTTTTTTTGATATGTCATTGATTTCGAAAAGCTCGTCGATGTCTAATTTCATAATATTAGATTTCTGCTAGTGTTTAGATGTTATAACTTTGCTTGTTTCTATTTTTGGTTAAATGAATGGTTTGCTGTAGTTGATTTCAATGTCGTTTACATTTCAGAGAATAATAATCCATATTCCATAATTTTGAGGAATTTTGAATATCGTCGGTTCTTTTACTTCGAGATGTCGACCTGCTTGGCATTTTTTTCATTTTTAGGGTTTGGGGGTTCTATCCCCCCGTAGTTACGCCACTGGTTGATTGGCCATCTATCATACCTTGAAAATTTAGTTAATTTCCGAGGGATTCAATTTTATTGTAAACGGTTGCTGAAGAGTTTTCTAAATCAGTTTTAAATTTTATTTGATTTTTATTCAAAGTAGTAATTGATCTTGTGAAATAGTCAATGAGTTTTTGATAAAGAGAAATTTTAAGGTTGGTTTCATGAATTTCGTTATTTGAACCAAGGTTTCCAAAAAGCCTTTTATTTATTTTACCAATTTGTTGTTATATAAAGAGAAAATGCGAAAAAAGTTGAATTATCACATAATATAATATTATTTCATCTTCCATTACGGTTGATACAATTCATACAAGGTGATTCACGAATATAGAAAAATAACTAATTTTGGTTGTTCGGATTCCTTATAGTAATAAACCCATCGAAAATGACAAAATTCTCGTGAAGAATGTTAAATGATGTGTTTCATCGTATACAGAGTTGAATTATGTCAATCCAATTCAGTGAACTGAAAAGAGCATTAATACATTCGAATAATTATACAAATAGTGGAAATCCATTTTTATTTTCTGCTTGCAAATGTAGCACATCAAGTTAAGTATATGGCTAATTTTTTTCATTAATTTCTGTATACTGTTCATTTTTGTATCAACATTCTAATTTGGATATTGTTGCCTACCAGAAGGATTCTTACTCATATATACGGAATGGTAGTGGGAACTCCCAGCTTATATTAGAAGTTTAAAGAATCTCATATATTTGATAAGTACCAGACATATTGTGAGATGAGCCTGGGAATATAATTAGGAATGAAAAGACATGTCTAATGAATGTATGTTCGGGATGTCTCCTAATTTCTTCCTTGGTGAGATATCCTGAGAATGTAGTGAGCATACCGTATATAGATACTTAGAGATGAGACTTTGGTGAATGAACTCTAGATGGAATCAGTTAGTTTATATTTATACATCAGTTGATAGGAGTTCAATGGGATCTGATACATCTTTCGGATATCCATATCCGCGGATATAGCAACTCGAATAGATATCCATAGGATATAATTTATCAATTGGGTTGGCACGAGCAATGCGCATGGTATATTATGACGACAATACAACGAGGAAAATACTTGATGGATAACTGAATTTTTCCATAATCAAAAAATATCAAATACGAATAAAAAGAACATTCTTATGAATATTCATAAATTAGAAAATAACCAACAGAATTAAACTATTTCTGGACCGATATCCATGTCCTCTAGAATCATTCTATAAGCAGCATCTCCTATGAAATTTAAAAGACGATTTGATGAAAACTGTATGTTTTCTTGATATCTAGCGTACCCCAAAAACCATATTACGTTAGCAGCATGTGCACAAGTTCCTAAAGTCCTGGCACCGGACTTACAAGTACAATAATACCCCGAAATGGGGAGAGCAGGATCATCTGGATTTTCGTCACCTCTTTCAGTGAAAACAACCCAAAGCATGTGTTTAGTAGCATTCCTGAACCGAGAAAATATTCTGAATTGTAGAATATTGGGCTTCCCATGTAACTCATCGACTTCTAAATTGTTGTCTACTTCACTATCTCTACGGATTGTATCTTGGATATATAACGCAGCCAAGTGTAAATGATATGTCCAGTAAGTGATTTTAAATTAATCAATATCAAGGCGATGAAGCGATTGTATATGAAATTGTTCAAGCGAATCCATCGACCATTCCTAGTTCGGTAGTTTTCAGCTTCAACTCGTGCCTGAACAATGTTGACATCATCGGAATCAACTAACAATTGTATGGCCGTATCCAACGTCCCAGGCATATTTATCAAAGATGGATTTTATTTATAAGAGCACCAGCAATTAGATAATAATCACGTAACTTCGTAGCATGTGTTGCTGATATGGATTGACGGAAAAATTTGAAAATTGATTTCAAATGTCCATTTCTAGCTTCCATAATCCATCTAGTAGTGGTTATTGAACGTGCCTGATTGGCTGCATTTGTCGGAAATTGCCTTTAATCCAGCAGGAGAAATGGTGGCATAATAGTAATGCAAGACAAGTTCTTGTAGACTATTGATTGAAACTTTATAGCCTCTATCGACTATCATAATATCGCTTTCTGGAAACCATGTTCCCATTCCATTCAAATCATTTTGTAATTCGTGACATAGACACTGGCATAATTATTCCTAGCAACAGCTAAGTACGGCCCGTTCATTGCTAATATATATCCATCGGGGGCAACTATGATTTCTGCTTTGACCAAATGTTTATTCTTGTGTACACATGTCAAAGGTTGATTAATGTCACTTTTTTAATTGGAGTAGTTCTGGTGTAATTCTGCCAACTCTCAGTCTTCTTTCTACACTATATACATTTAAATTGAATTCAATGGTTAGGTATTTCTGGCCACTTATTTTTTCTAGTAAGTTGTTGCTGTAGTAAGTATGTATACATTAAACTTAAGCCATCTACATATTTCTTGTGGTTAAGAGTATTTCTGCATTCACTAATGTAGCACATCTCTAATATCTTTCGCTGAAATAGATTATTTTGTGAGTCAAGGATAACAGCATTTTCGTACTGCACCCTGTGATCACTGTGGTTTACATGTATACTTAGGCTAGTGGCCTGTGGTTTACTTTTACAATCACTTTTATGCAAAGCTAATCTCTTTGACAATTTTTGGCCAGTGTGCCCTATGTATACCAACCCTCAAACATCAAGATTTTACTGCTCTTTTCTATTTTATTGCAGGTAAAATATATATAAACTATTGCTTCAGGAATGTCTGGTGTGGGATTGTACACTTTATTCGTATAAGGGGATGAATAACAGTTCATATAATTTTGTCTTGATAGCGAATTAAATCCAATATTATTCGGTACGAACCTTTGTAAAAGAGATAATCTCACATTACAAATAATGAGGCTTACTGCTTGTTGGGAAGAATAACTAAACAATATTTTCAAAAACTAATCTGAAACTTCATGCGTCATTTCGATCAAAAATGTAAGCAAATGTTTTTTTTCGACATTTCTTCTCTTGCCACCTTGTTCAATAATATCGCAAAATTCTAGTTATTGTCGGGAATTATTTTTTGAAATTGATGTGAGCTCCCTAAATTCGTATTCACTGAAGCAACTGATATCCTCCCAGTTACGGAGGTGCATGTTTCTATTATCAATTATTGTCCTCATTGTTTGAAGAAAAGATTGGAAATTATGTATGGTTTATTCACAAAATTCAAACCTCCATGCAAGTAATTTGGAAGGAAATCTTGATGATCAAGATGGTGACCACAAATTCTCAATAAATCTGGGACATAGTTATCAGAAGCAACAAAAATATCCACTACACATTCTAAAGAAAGTCTTTGTATAGTTTGACGAGCATTCCAAATAAGGCACTCACGACTTGATACACGGGACAAGACATTGAGACGAAGGCAATTCGGGTTATTTTCCATAGCAATAATGTCATTAATCACTGTGTTATTACAACTTAAACATATTTTTGTATAATCCTGAATATCAATAGGTGGATTGCAAAACATCAATATTATCTCCTCTATTCATTGGGAGTGAAGGAATATCATTTCGGTAACAAACATAACAACTCACTCTATTTGCGAAGGCCATATTGTTTAGCATAGTTTAACAAACATTGAAAATCACATAAACTCTAACAGTAATAAAATACTCCAATTAGTCTAATAATTCAGAAATAGTTCTTGAGCTTTATGACATCGACAAGAAAACGACAATTGACATTGGAATTTCGTTGATTTTTCCCCTCTTTGAATTGTTCTCCATGCCTACCACGAGATAACAGGAAAAAGTATAATAATAAGTGGTGCTATGTAAATGAAACTGACTGTTTCTAGTTATACTTACTAGAACTTTTGAACTATAGAAGTAGCGGAAAGGTTGAATATTTTCAATTTACAGTTCATCTGTTCTGGAGAAACTGCTGTGTTGATTGATTTCCCCATTATTACTGTTATTTGTTATTATTTTTTACCGTTATTGTTAACTGGTGTTTATTTTTGTTCATCTATACAAGTTCTCTTCTAATCACACGAGACAAACACCTAACTACACCTTCCAACTATATAGTGTTTCAACCAAATTTGACCAGATATGGAGTATTTATCACCATCTAAGCGACCTAAAGTTGGCCCATTGTCGTTGAACGAAAAAAATCTGATATTAAATTTCTATTCCTCGTTGAAGAACGAAGAAATTAGAAGAAAAATCATGAATTTGACAGGAAGTGTTGATAAAACTGTGGAGATTACTACAACAATGATGGGTGTTTCAAAAACAACAATTTATAATTTAATGAAGGAGAAAAAAATGGAAACATCACAGCCCAAGCAAAGTCCCCAGGCCGACCCAAACTTGAAATAGATGACGACTTGAAGAATGGAATAAGGCGTAAGGTGCATGCTTTTTTCTTTAGAAAAGAGATCCCAACTCTCTCCAAAATTATGGCTTCGGTTCAAGAAGATTCAGATTTTCCGAAAATGTCTCGAAGTACATTTTGAAGGAACTTGGATTTTAATATAAAAAAAATTATCGGAACGCAATGTTGATTGATAGAGACGACATTGTCATTTGTAGGAGGAGTTATTTGCGCAATATTCGGAAAGCAAGACTAGATCAAAAACGAATTTATTATTTGGATGAGACTTGGTTAAATGAAGGTCATACTGTTTCAATGTTCTGGCAAGACACGAATGTCAAAAGTCGGAGGCAGGCAGCTCTTGAAGGGTGGTCAACAGGCCTCAATCCACCAGCAGGAAAAGGACGTTGACTCATCATTACTCATATCGGAAGTGCCGAAGGATTTGTTAAAGGTGGATTGTTGTGCTTTGAGTCGAAGCAAACCGGGGATTATCATGAAGATATGGATGCAGACGTTTTCGAAGAATATTTCTCACAAATGTTAGATCTAATTCCAACGGGCTCAGTCATTATTATGGATAACGCAAGTTATCACTCCAGGTTAGTGGAGAAATTACCTTCAACTGCATGGCGTAAACAAGATATCCACGATTGGCTAACCTCGAAAAATATTGAATGCCCAGATAACCCGCTGAAAAATGAGCTCTTGCAACTGGCCAATTCACATAAACACAAATATAGTAGATACGTTGTAGATCAAATGGCATCAGCGCGTGGTATAACGGTGCTGAGGCTTCCTCCTTATCACTGTAAACTCAATCCCATAGAGTTGATATGGGCCCAAGTGAAAGGGGAAGTTTCAAGAAAGAATACGACATTTATAATCAATGTTAATAATGGAAGCTCAACAGAATCGTCTGATTCTGATATATAGACTAGTTTTTGTGTTAGTTATTACTATTATTTGTTAGACTTTTTTTTTATAAATATTACATTAATTCGTACTTCATTCCTGCATTTTTATTTTTTCCTCTCCTATTGTAAGCGGTATATTAGTAGTAAAGTTGATACCTACTGCAAAAAAATGTGCTATTATTTATATAATATTTTATGTTTATCGTTTGTTTGTTTTGTCCTGATTGCACGCCTCTGAGGATTAAATTGTTTATTTGTTCATTCAAATACAATAGAGCGACCCTTTCAATACAATAGGCGACCCAACCGAATACAGAGTTACGGGGTGTCTACCTGAAATTCATAACAAATGAGAAATTTTAGTACAAATTTAGATAAACTTCGGAGATATTTTATTATACACCCTGTATCGGTTTTGCATACCTAATGAGCTTTTATTACTCCATGCCTTCTAAAAACGGACTATAATTCCACAATATAATGAAAATTGTGCAACATTTTAAAAAATTGACAATTGTTTCGATAAAGCAATATCATCGTCAGAATTACAGAAGTTACATTTATTTTGATGCCTACCTGATGTTTAGTAGTTATTCTTGGTTTGACCAAGAAGTGACCTAACTTGTGATTGACTTAATATATGTTAATAGAAAAAAGAAGAAGATGTAATCTTACAAATAATGAAGCTTGGGTATTATTAGCCCTATGGTGATATCCTGAATATTATGTAGTAACTAATGTGTTCACTAAAATTTCTTGTAAGAAAATTACTAGAAGATAGGGATAATATCAGATATACTTAATTAATTTGATGTATGTATTAATCAGAATTATTTCACTTCTGACAATGAGATATATATTCAAAATGAAGGTTTACCAATTGGAAGCCCTATATCACCTATTTTGACAAACATTTTTATGGGCAGTTTAGAAAGAAAGATCTTTGAAAGTAATATTTCGAAAAATGTTTTATTTTGGTGTAGATACATAGATGACATATTAGTAGTGAACGACAATTAGATGTATTTTACAACCACATTATTAATTACACCCAAAAATTAAATTTACATTAGAAATTGAAGAAAATAGCTCAATCAATTTTCTTGATTTAAAAATTCCAAGAGTGGATAAGGTACTTGATTATTCAATTTACCGAAAACCAACACACTCTGATGTGACAATTCCATATAGTTCCAATCACCCCATATCACATAATCTAGCGGCATATAATTCAATGAAACATAGAGCTTTTTCAGTTCCTATGAACAAATGTAATTTTGATAGAGAGATTAATACAATTAGACAAATATCAACACCCAACGTTTATCCATTACATATGATGAATAAGCTAATTAATAAAAAAAAAGGAAAAAGTGGCCTTACAACCAATATTTCCTAAACAAACTGATGAAATAAAAACCTATAAAACCATCACATATGCAGGAAATATTTCTAATAATATTTCAAAGACGATGTCTTTGGCAACGAATACAACAATTTCTTTTAAATCAGAAAGTAACGTAAGTACAAAATTGTTAAATGTAATAACAAAAATACCACCATTAAAGAAATCAGGTATATATAAACTCAAATGTCTCAAAAATTTTGAAATCCGCTACAGTTAACACTCACGAGCATACAGATTAAAACAACCAGATAAATCCCACTACGCAAAACATCTACTTGACACCAATCATTCATTGACACCTAACACAGATTTAGAAGTACTGCACATTTGTGAAAAGAAACAAGAACTGGATTTCCTTGAAGAATTAGAAATTAGAAGACATTTAAGAAACCCACAATATGAAGTCGTTAATGAACAGATAAATCTATGGAGTTCTCCACTAATAAACTGTCTTCTTAAGTGATAATTGTAAAGATCAGCAGATGTAACGTGAATTTCGTTCACCACTCGTAATATTTCTCGTCGATGAAAGAGTAACGTAAATTCCGTTTACCCCTCGTGACATCGAGTAATTCTTCTGGTCGATGGTTGCCGAGTTTTCAGTTTTCGGAAGAGTTCGTTTTCATTTAGATATTTAAGCCAATGCGCGTTGACATTCAGCCCTTAATTTATCTACTTATTGTTGAGTTCGGCATCTTATCGTATCGAAGTGCATTTCATAGAAAGTGTTTTCGCTTAAAATGTATAATATTTTTCCGTTAATTCTTTCTTACATGGTACTCAATAGTTTCAATTTGATTTTTCTTTAAAACATTCAGTACCAGAGATATATTATATCGATTTCGTTTTTGTTATATATATTTTGTTCTGGTTCTTCATACATTTTTTCTTACCAATGGAATTCTACGTTAAAAACCATTGAAATAAAATCAAATGAATTCCTAACTTTTGTTATGATTTTTATTGTGCTTTTATTTCTAAAATCTCTATTAAAATATTGATACAGGAAACATGAACCACGTTTTCTGGGTTTTTAATATTTTTTTATACCAATGGAAATCTACGTTGAAAACCATTGAAATACAATTAAATGAATTCGTAACTTTTCTTATTATTTTTATTGTGCTTTTATTTCTAAGATCTCCATTAAAATATTGACACAGAAAACATGAACCAGGTGTTCTGGTTTTTTTTATATTTTTTTATACCAATGGAATTCTACGTTTAGAACCATTGAAATAAAATTTAATGAATTCGTAACTTTCCTTATGATTTTTATTGTGATTTCATTTCTAAGATCTCTATTGAAATAATGATACAGAAAACATGAACCACGTGTTCTGGTTTTTTATATTTTTTTATACCAAGGGAGTTCTACGCTGAAAAGCCATTAAAATAAAATTAAATAAATTCGTAACTTTTCTTCTGATTTTTATTGAGCTTTTTATTTCTAATATAAATAAATTTTCTTAAAATATTGTTAAATACAGGATATATGATATCATTTCATAATTTTGTATTTATGTTACTTGTACCTACTGTAATTTCAATCTCCAGATATCCTGCATTTTACTGAATTCAAGAACTATATCTGATTCAAGTGTCTATTCTAGCACTTTTTCTTATCGGCCTAAAAACTTTTCCGTACCGGCCTGAAGTTATTTCACTGGCCTAAGCTTTCGTATCGACCGAAGCCTTTTCCGTTGATGAAGTCTACCTGCTGGGACGACGGCTCTATTCAGAACCGACTGGACTTGTCTTGACGCAGCCAACTGATTGGTTCCCGATTCGTTTGGACGTCATCCAAATCATCATTGGAATGATGTACAATTTACAGTTGAAAATGAACAGATGTGTACCATTTTTGGACAAAAAGTTAATAAGGACCAATGAAGGCAGGGTGATACTTGACTGGTACGTGAAACCTACCAGTTCGGGTAGATACCCCAACTTTAAGTCCAATCACCCCTACAAAATGAAGGATAACTTAGTGTTAGGGATGAAGAACAGAATTAAAAATATATCACATCCAACATTACTTAATAAAAACCTTAAAATATTGATTGATACGCTTCAAAAAAATAGTTATTCTAACAAACTTCTCAACTCTCCCGGCGAGCATACGGTCAGTCATACTAATAGTAATGAAAATGAACAGGATGCTAATTTCAATAATACACAACGGGTTACTTTTAGATCATTTCCTTATATTAAAGATCTGTCAGAAAAAATCATCAACAATTCAAGGGGATCAATGTAAAAATTGCTCAAAGAACAGCCAAACCTCTGCAGTTTCTTTTTACTAAGTTAAAACAACCGGAGGATTCCCTGATGAAAACTAACGTAATATATAGTATCCCTTGTAAAAATTGTAACAAAAAGTATGTGGGAATGACATCTCGGAACTTTAAATCACGTTGTGCTCAACATAAAAGCGATGCAAGTCTAGAAAAGCGGAAATGTGCATTATCAGAACATGTTATACATGAGTTCCACAATATAGTTTTTGATAAAGTGAAGATTCTTCATGTGGAAATAAACTATAACAAAAGAAAGTTTTTAGAAATGTGTCATATTAATAACATTGAGGAACCAATGGATATAAAGTCTGACATTGAGTCACTTAGTAAGATTTGTACATATTAGTGTTTTTAAATGAAACACAAGGTCTCTAGTTATTTCCACAATATAATACAAGTTATTGAAAATTCTAAAAAATTGACAATTGTTTCGATTGTCAATTTTTTAGAATTTTCAATAACTTGTATTATATTGTGGAAATAATTAGAGACCTTGAGTTTCATTTGAAAACACTAATATGAGCATATTCCACGAAGTGAGGGTCGAGACAGTCAATTTCTTTGTACATATTTCTTACACGTACACTCCGGTAGCGAGGAGATTGATTCCCAAATTAGTGTTTTGAGTTAATGGTTGACTGAGGTGACAGGTCAGTCGAGTGTTGACAATGCAAACATTATTTGATATTTCAGTTAAAGAATTTTTTACATTATGGCTAGCACAGCTCAGTTGCGAATGCAGTTGATTTCCAAACAGTCGGGCCTTAACGTGAGAGGTAAGGTCCTTTCCATGTGTTATAAGTTACAGATCTTACATCACTTTTCCTAACCGACATTATTATTGTTAGGGTACTGTTATATAATTAGTATCGCTTTCCATGGAAATTAACATCAGACGAAAGTGGAGATCGTCAGTATTTACGGGTGGTTTTTGTTTGGCTTTTTTATCTAACAATAGTAAATGCTGGAATGGGTTGACAGTTTGGGAATACCGAATGTGAGAAGTTTGAGTGTTCACTGACTGTTGACTTATTTCGTCATCCCAATTTTTTACATTTAGCAAAAGCAGCTGTTTGACAATAGTATGGTTAAATTTAATAGTGTAATTTTTCAATCTTATCGTGATCGCAGGTGTGGACATTGATCTATTATTGTTTTTCTTCGAAGTTTTCACCAAGCAACTAAAAAAACATAAGAGTATATCTTAGAAACTTAGATTTTTATTAAACATTTTTACTTCAACCGTTCAATTGCCCCCCGTAACACTACCTTTCGACATCAGTCAATTTCACGTTGAAAAATATATTCAACAAAATCAGTTCATTTTTTGTTGTACGTCTTTTGGTTTTTAAAAACAGGCTCTCATTATTATATGTAGGTAAGAAACTAGATTTAGTCGACATTGGATGAAGGTTTTCCTGCAATTTGTGAAATGTGAGTTTAATTTTAAATCAACACTAAGTCGTAATGATTTCAAAAATTATTTTCATTATTAAATTAACCGGTTTTTTCTTTCTGGTTTATTATAGCCTTTGAAAATGGAGACAATGTTCTTCGAAAACTTAGGTAACGTACTAATTGATTCATTTTATCTCTAACCTGTAGAGTTTTTTTGGCTGCTATCCCCACAAGTTTGAGGGTTTTTCAACAAAGACCACTTTTTGAAGTTTTATATATATATATATATATATATATATATATAATTTGAAAAAAGATATTTGCCAACTTATTTGTAATGGATATTTTTGTGGGGATGTGGCAATAAGACTCCAGAGTAAATTATTTCAGATATTTATTCCCGAGCTTTCGAATGATTTTCATTCATTATCAAGGGCTATAAATAATTGGTCAATGTTATCATTATTAATAATTAAATGAAATAATGAATACTTACATAAAATCTATAGCGAATTTTGGAATAGTTGTAAATTTTTATAATTATGTTTAAAAGAGTTTATTATAAAAATTTACAACTATTCCAAAATTCGCTATAGATTTTATGTAAGTATTCATTATTTCATTTAATTATTTAATTATTATTAATGATAACATTGACCAATTATTTATAGCCCTTGATAATGAATGAAAATCATTCGAAAGCTCGGGAATAAATATCTGAAAGAATTTACTCTGGAGTCTTATTGCCACACCCCCACAAAAATATCCATTATATATATATATATATATACATATTTGTCTATATATATATATATATATATATATATATAGGAGGAATAACGCATTATAAATTTGTTACTTCTTTATGTTCAATTTTAATTCACTGATTGTTGCCGTTGATATTATTGTTACGAAACAGCACGCTGGTATAGGTCCTGAATCCGACTCTGTCTAAGCCATGTATGAAAGTTAAAATTATGGCGGATGCGCAGAGATTTCTGTTAACGATTGTGACTATCTTATCTAGACATTTTTTTTGTGAGCAGTCTCATCTTACATTACGTCGTTAAATGTGTAGAGATGTCTTTGAAAATTTGTATCTTTTGTAAAGAGCAAGATATTGGAATCAATGGAATAACAAAATATCAAGAATTAATTAGTCTTTCTAATCAGTTGCAAAGAAAAAATTTCTATTCCCTAGTTGACCCCTCAGGTGGTTTAGAATTTACGGTACATAAATATTGTTTCATTCCACCCGGTATACTGAATTGTCGAATTTATTTTCACAAAAATTCAAAACGCTAGTGAGAATTTCAATAAATTTCCTATAACGTACCAAAAAATCATTTTAATCGGAAGAAAATTAGAAGAGTTATTCTAAATCAAACATTAGTAAAATTTTAAATGTTGCGTTAATTTTGTCCATGAGTATTTGCGCCAACTGAAAAGTCAGGTGACTAATAAACTACACAACAATTATTACTACATTTTGTTAAATAATGAGATTAATGAATGAATTATTTAATAGTTAGTATAAAACGCACATTAAAAGTAATGTTCAATAAAGATAACCTCAATATATTATTGTGAAATTTATCTATTTATCTCATGGATTTACTGGATTATTTTGAAAAAAATATTTTAATTCGAGAAATGATATGTTGGTTAGTGATACATCGTAATTTCCCACATTCTAAATTCGAGACAATTAAAGACTCCCGAGACACGCGCCCCATGTATTTTTATGTAACGCTTGTTTGGGACCCGCATGGACCCGGAATTTTGGTCGTCTGCCGCCGATGTTGTGAACATCCTCGAATTCAATCCTACAGATTTCTATAAGTCGGTATTCGGCATAAAGGACGAAGTTGCCAAATGTAAACTTTTGTAGAATTTCTCAGGTAGCTAGTATTAGTACATATGTTAACAGGCAATATAAACAGCCGACCGTCTCCCCTAGGAAGTTCCCATGAAAACTACCTATAGAAATCAAGAATTAATCCTGAAGTCAAGTACCTGGTCTGAATATAGACATTATAAACAACATAATTCTTTTGTCATTTTATTCGTATTATATAGTTCAAGTTTTTGAATATAATATTAATGTAAATATTTTGAAGGTTTAGATCGAAAGTCAATACAGTAAATCGAGCACCGTAACAGCATTTGTTTTGTTTCTATTATCCACATAATAGATGCATAATATGAAACTAAAAATAATTTATACCAGGGCTTACAAATAATTCAATGTTAAAAATAATATGTTTTATAAAGTTTCTCTATGTCTAATCTTTCATAGTTTTCAAGATGTGTATCTCAATTTTTTGCGGAATACCGTGTGTGACAAAAAGGGAAGTGGAAAAAACATGCCAACATAAAAGAAAACGTTTGGGGAGAGTTAATAAAAAGATTTGAGGAAATGATTTGCAATATTGTCTGTTATCAAAAAATGTTCCTACAATGTACTACAAAATACAAAAAGTGTGAAATATCTATGACACCTTTTTTTAAAGCACATAGTTGGCGCCTAAGCTAACCAGACAAGTGGCCCTTCTGATCATATGGTAGAGCCCTTGGAACCGCTATATGCATTACATCAGGGGGCGAAGATCTATTTGATGGTATGTAAAAAATTTAGGTACATCCACCCATTCCCTTCAGGTGGTTCCCTTTCCATTCCTTTGCTCTTTTTCTTTTTGAATCAATATATTTCTGACAAGATGTGCAACTATATCCCAATTCTCTTTTGTTTCCAGCATTACGTCTATGATATTTCCTGTCCAGAGGTGTTGTGCAAGCAATGACGTTGTGGTCTGTCGCTGTTGTTCCCATCTTGGGCAAAAGAAAATGGTATGTTCTACCGAATCTACTTCACTCATGCATAAGAAGCATTTAGAAGTTCCTGTTATTTTAACGTTACAGGTATTCTCCAAAACATCCATGACCGCTCAAAAATTGCGTTAGATAGAAATCGACCTATCCGTGTTTTATATTTAGCCATTTTTTAAAATCTTTAATGAGGTGTTTAGTCCATGTCGCTTTTCCATTTTGGATATTCCATTTATTTACCCACTTTTGTTGGGTGTCATATTCTATGATATTCCTATTTTCTGGTTCAAAAAAGAATTGATCCTCTCATCTATCATACGATCTATTGGCATAATGCCTGCTAATACCAGGAC
The DNA here is from genome assembly GCA_963921935.1 of Galeruca laticollis. Taxonomy (NCBI): domain Eukaryota; kingdom Metazoa; phylum Arthropoda; class Insecta; order Coleoptera; family Chrysomelidae; genus Galeruca; species Galeruca laticollis. The sequence continues at coordinate 114,111,964 of OY998175.1, read as the reverse complement.
CGCATCAGTTGAAATCGTACGATATGCTCCGCAGACTCTCATTGATATATGTCCTTGCAATCTTTACATACCCTTGATGTGTGCCTTTTTGACTGGATATCCTCATATTGGTGCAGCATACAATATTATGGAGTGGACTACGGATACAAGGATCCTTCGTCTACTTGAAGTGGGTCCCCCTATCTTTTGCACCAATCTGTTTAAGGAGGCAAGGGTTTTTTCAGCCTTTTCGGTTATTTTAGAAATGTGATTCCTCATGCTATTGTTGCGACTGAGAATCACACCTAGATATTTTATATTTTCACCACTACGAATTTCCAAGTTATCTATATCAATTATCACATTTGTGAGCTTACGTCTTCCTTCTAGAATTACAACCTCTGTTTTATCAATAGCTAACTTCAGGCCTATTTCTTTAATCTCCCCAGCAATTTTTGCAAGTGCAACGGTTGCTATGGAGATGAGAGCCGTTTCATTTTTTGCTTCAACTAAGATTGTAGTGTCGTCGGCATATCCTATTATTTCTACTCCTTCTGGAAGTTTCAGCCTCATTATGTGGTCGTTGAAGATATTCCAAAGCAGCGAGCCTAGGACGGAGCCTTGTGAGACCCCCGTGTGATATCTAAACTGTTTCTCTTACCAGTAAGACTCTGTTTTTTAGGTAGCTTCCAATAATTTTTCTTATATATGAACTTATTTTTCTCAACTCTAGTTCCCTCATAATGATACTCCACCGCGCAGTATTGAACGCATTAGCAACATCTAAAGTAATCAGAATACACAGGCTTCAATTCCGATAGGAACTTTTCTTGATAGACTCTATTTTCTTTTTTATATTTATCATGGCGTCAACTGTAGAGCGGCTCTTTCTGAAGCCATATTGGTTTTCGGATAGCTCATGACCTGCATCTAGTTCGTGATTTATTTGTGCTGCTATCTTATACTCCATTACCTTTCCCATGCCGTTCAGTAAGCAGATTGGTCTATATTTCGTTTCCGTTTGCTAATTCTTCTTTGGTTTCTCTATTAGTGCTAATGTTGCCCTTTTCTATATCTCGATAAAGCTTCCATCTCTTATAAGCTTATTCATTACTTTTAAAAAGTACCTAGGGTATTCCTTCACTATGACTTGGATCATCTCATTTGTGATTTTGTCTGGACCTGGTGCTTTCCGTAGCTTAAGTTTATTTACAGCGCCTATCAATTCGTTTTCAGTAAAGAGTTGAATATCGTCTTGTGTTACTTCTATTTCTTCCCAGCTCTGAATTGTATCTTCCGGGAAGAGCTCGCGTGCAATTTCAAATTTCCAATCATTAGTTAGGTCAATTTTAGGTTGCAGAGCCATTCTCTTCCCCCAGGTATTTTCATTAATCACGTCACACAATTTTTCCAGGCTTGCTGCTTGGCGTTGTTTATGGCTTTCTTTAGTATGGTACATTTCCCTCATAGCCCTCTGTTAATATATTTTTCTCTGTTTCACTCATGTGTCGATTTTTGTTGGCTCTTGTTAGTTTCCTTTTTGCAATGTGAGTACTTTTTCGGATATCCTTTATGTTGTCATTCCACCAGTACACTGAGTTTCTCTTAAGCTTCCTTCCGTACCTTCTTAATTGGAACCATTACTTGTTCAGCTTCAATATTTTGGTCCATTTTCTTAAGTTCTACCTCGAATTATTTGAGGAAATGCGGTATTTGTTGTTTACAGAAGATCCAACCTTTCTTTCCTGTCATTGTTGAGACTTTATCATTACACCCGTTGTTTATTGTATGTAGGGTGTCCTAGTGCAGGCTGAGGTTTTCTTCCCAGCTGATTATATCCTCGGATATTTTCTCTGAGGTCAAAGTTATGTCTAGATAAGATCTACTTTCTCTTCTGACAAATGTAGGCTTCTCGCCTTTATTTTGGACAACGAGGGCATGTTCGTCGATTAGCTCAAGTAGAATTTGTCCTCCCTTGTCTATTGTACTACCCCCCCCCCCTGCATGCTGGGCTTTTTGCGTTAAAATCCCCAGCTATAAGTAATGGTTTTCGATGGCCTCTTAGAGCATTACTTAGCTGTCTGATGTATTCTTCAAACATTTCTATAGTAGTATTTTGTGATATATAGCAAGAGTATATTACTATGTTTTCCAATTCTATCCAGACATATCCTTTAGCACTACCATCCCAGTTTATTACTTTTATTTTATCTTTATTGAAGATCCGTATGCTCGCATCTAATTGTTGGTTATTATACCAGTTATTTTTTACATGTTTTTTGTTTGGTTCTGATATAATGGCTATGTCGATTTCTCTCTTTTCGCCGTTCCTATGTAGCAAATCCATGGCAGCTCTACATCGTCCAAGATTACTTTGGAGTACCTTAATCCCCATTATGTTGCAGATGTTTTCTTCCTTCTTCTCTTCTCCAACTCACGACCAGCTTTCTGTAGATGGGACACGACATATTGCCAGCCCGGTGTAAAACTTTCTTACATTCATAGCACCTCGTCTCTTCTTTACACTGTTTTACAGTATGTCCTTCTTTCGTGCAATTTAAGCATTTTCCAACCAATTCATTTTTTTTCGGCATTACAGCCAGCAACGTAGTGACCGTATTTCTGACACTGGTAGCATCTTACTGGTATAAATAGCTCTCCGATTTTACACGCACTCCAACCAATCTTGAGTTCACGCTTGGATACCAGCTTATTGGCTATATAATGCTTAGTTGAAATAAACGCAGTTACTTCTCCTTGTTTATTGGCCTTTTCTAGAACTTTAACTTTTATGCGATTTAGTTCTTCACCACTTGAGTTCATTTCTATTTGTATCGCCTTTATTACATCTTCTTCTAAAGTCTCCTTTAATAAACCTCTTAGGACTATTGTTTTTCCTCCCGTTATCACTTCAGCACTCACTTGTTCCCCTAGTTGGTCTTCTATGGCTTTTTTAGAAGATTCAGTATTTTCTTCGCTTTTGCCCTTGACTTTGATTTGTACTAAGCCTTCCTTTGTAATTACCTTATCTACTGTTACTCCTACTTCCTCTATTTTCACTTCTTTTTGCATCTTTCTTATTATTTCAGCATATGATGTGGTTATTCCTCCCTTTAGTTTTATCTCAACGGTTTGCGTATTTCTTTCGTTTGTTATTTCACGCCATTTTTCTCCATTGTTAATTGTTGACTGTCTCCTTTATCTGCTTCTGCTACAATACATCGTTATTGTTATATCTTGGTCTTGGAAAATATATTCCGTAATTTTTCTGAAATGTGTTATAAGCTTGCTGTTTGTTGCCATAATTCCCGTTTCCTTAATGTGATGTTTATTTGTCACCGTTTTTATCTTTTTCAAGGTTTTAAGAAACTGTTCTGTTACATCTTCAAAACTATCTTCTGGATTATGTCCTACATGGAAAGTGTGGTACTCTTCTACTCTGATGGTTTCTTGTTCGACTTCGATTGCCCCTCAGTTTTAACTCCAGATTAGTTGCCCGTGATTTATTTTGTCATCTGTTTTAGGTCTTTCAATTGTGGCTGTATCTCTGTGAGGCTTTTTATAACGTGACCCTGATCTTCTGTTTTTTCCGTACTAATAATTATTTGTTTATCTTTTACGCTATTGGGATGTAATATATCATCCTGTCTTATTTTGGATTTTTCGAAACTACCTTCAGGCCAGTGCTTCGTTATTATTTCTACTAGTACCCGTCTATCTAGTTTTCCTTCTGTCTGATTCTAATAATTTTGCCAATTTCATTTTTTCTCGTTGCACTAATATTTTCAGTTTGTGTGCTCACATTTTTCATATCTATTTTTCTCTCTTGTATGTTTGTTGCATTTTGGCAAATGCATATCGGTTCAGGCTTTTCAGTCTTCTGAGACAGCTCTTTTATCCATGTTTTCAAGTGTTTCGATGATATCTGCGTCAGAGCTCTTTGCAGTCTATAGGCGATGTCTTTGATCTCTTTTTTAGTGTTGCTGTTTGTTAGGGTAATTTTTACTAGTGTCTCAACATCTTTCTCAGCTTGGCCCCTCTGTTTCACGTATTTATTGTAGAGTTGCATTTTATCCTCAATTATTTCTACTTTTTTATAGATTTCTGGTGGTTTGTCTGTGAAAGATTCCTCCCTCTTTTTTATTTATTTGGGCAGGTGGGGTATCATCTCTATTTCTTTTCCGTTCTCCTTCGCTGGATTCGACGCTTGTTACTATCTTTAATCTATAAATTGTCTTTTCATTTTCAGTTACAATTTCGCGAAACAGATTATAAGCTTGGCTAGTGAAGGTATCTTCCTCTTCACAATTGTCACTTTGAGTGGAAATTTCCCTTTGGTAATTAGGTGGCATCTCTGATTGTATTGGAGTCCTGGTGGAGCTCTTACGATGAAGTCCCTCCGTTCAAAAGTGTTATTTATGTTCTCAGAAAATATTTGATCCCCTCCGCCAGTTCCAATTATTGATTGATTCGTAGGGTCAGTGCCTACTTTTTCAGTCTCTCTTACATTCTCCTAGGATCCTCCTTCCTTTGGTTCCAGTACCACCTTATAATATTTATTTTGGTTATAATAGTCCATTTCCGCAGAGCCCTGCTTGCGGAAATAAGGCCTTGCTTCGGCTTAGTATCCTCCGGCTACCCCAATATCCTCGCTATGATGTTGGAGGGCAGCTTACGACACATCCGTTGTGCCATGCATCCCTGGGCGCGCGCCATACCGATGATTACGGATATTTTTACCGCTGGTTTACTCCATCGGGACTCTTCTGTCTGGGTTACCATACCATAGCCGAAGGTCCCGTTATTTCGGCACCTTAGGCACGTTTAAAATTAATTTATAAAACTAAATTAAAATAAATAAATTAATTTTAAATGTGACGTTTCCACTATGTGGATAAAAAAGTTTTTGTTCCCAATAACTTGTTTTTGAAAAAGGCTAAAAGATCAGCCGAAACGTTAAATAAAGTGTATTAGATGAATTATGTTAAGTAACCTGATGAAAGTTTATAATCCGAATCCCAAGAAACTACCAAATATATATATATATATATATATATATATATTTTTATATATATATATATATATATAAATTGGTCCAAGCAAAATCTAATTACCTTAAATATATATATATATATATATATATATATATATACAGGGACTAATGGGAAAAAACTCAGGAGCGTATAATCTGAGCTAAAATGATGTTAGTACTTCACATAAACTTTTACTATGCAAGCCCTCGTTTTCGAGTTATAGGCCTCCAAAGTTTTAATTTTGAATTTGGTTTTGATTTGTATTTTTTGTACTAGTTATTTGATCTTTATAAAATTTACGGCAAAGCTATAATGTATGTGTATGTTTATTTTGGTAAGGTGAACAGATTTACAGTAGTGTATTGAAGCCAGGGACGGACTACTCGCTATGGTTAGTGATCCAAAAATTTTGCAGGTATGGCACACCCTATATGAAATTATCGAAATTCACTTCCCCACACATTAAGCTAATGAAAAGGTACTCTTGTTGGAATTCGATAAAATAAGCCGTTTGGCTAATATTTACAGTTTTATTTTTGCACTACGTACCAGTTTACGCATTCACCATTTTTATAAGTACACAACGAGGTAAAACTAACTTTTAATAGATGTCCAAAATTTACCTAGAGTACTACAAAAAAATAATTTAACGATAGCAGAAGATGAAAAACATTAACGACTTATTAATTGGAAAGTTGGTAAAAACTTTTTACCGTTTATCAAGTTACCATAGGATTAGTTGTCAAACGTTGTGTAGAATAGATCGTAGTCAGTACTTGTCAATAATTCATAAGTCCTTAATTTAACAGTTACAATAGCAGAATTCGCTTTTATTGAGTACGCAGATAAACATCTAATGTATGGACTGGCTTCTCGAAACTGTTTAGAGGCCAAAAGGCTTTATGAAGAACATTTTGCAAACAGAGCATTGCCAGACAGACGAATGTTTGGGCGTATTGATCTCAGGTTACGAGAAACAGGTATGAATAGTAAATGTAATTTTCCATGTATACAAAACAAAATTTTAAATTTTAGGAAGATTTTCGCCAGAAAAAGCTGGAGAAGGTCCAGTACGAAGCATACGTACTGTGGCAGTTGAACAAGTCTTGTTAAATGCAGTTCATAATGAACCATCGAGTTTTAGAAAATTATCAAGAGAACATAACGTCTCGAAATCAGTTGTTCATCGCGTCCTAAAAGAACAGCTGTTATATCCTTTTCACATGAAAAAAGTACACCGTATGACAGTAGCTGATTATCCTGCTCGACTTGAGTATAGCCAGTGGTTTCTGCGACAACAACAAGCAGACAATACATTTATTAGTAACGTTCTCTTTACGAACGAACCGGGTTTCACCAGAGATGGAATCATAAATTCTCATAATATGCATTTATGGGATGATGTGAATCTACATGGCATTATCCAAACTAGGATCCAGCATAGATTCATGGTTAATATTTGGCAGGAATAGTTGGCAGTAATTTGATACAGCCATACTTTATTGACGGTACTTTGACCGGTCAGAGATATTTGGAGTTTTTTGCAAAATGAGTTATGGAACCTGTTTCAGCCGTGCTGATGAGGCAAAATGAGCCAGAAACATGCATGTCCACGGTTACCACTCTCTTTCAGTAGCCCTTTATTTTGCGTGAATTACCCATGAATATATTTGTTGTTGTTGTTTACATATCACGCGATATTCCTACATCTTCTTTATATATATATATATATATATATATATATATATATATATATATATATATATATATATATATATATTAATACATATACTCTATCTAAATTCTAAAGAAAACATTGAAATAAAGAAAAATGTACATATTTGGATGTAATACTAGTGATATACAATGTATTATAAATAATTTAAAAGATTCAATATGCAAATAAAATTTGACATTACAATTTCGAATGACAATAATGCAGAAGATACTTAATGATACATAGATTTTATGAAGATTTTAAAAAAAGAATACAGATGTCGCTGGTAGCAAAATTACAATTAGAATTAAAGAATGAAAATCTCTCTTTGTTATATGAAAACATAAATTTGTATTTTTTTTTAAAAAAGGAATTCTTTGGTAACCAAAGGAGAACAGAATTATTTATGGAAAAAGTTTAGTTAGTTGATTTTGAACCCCTCTCGAGAGAACATCTAATATGAGTTCTCTCAAATTTGCTGAATAATATAATAGTAATTGATATATTAAAATAGCATCAGATTATAATAATTAGCATGATAAGATCAGTGCGTGAATAATTCCTTAAATAAATATATTGAAATAGTGTTAGTGATTTTTCCGGGTTCTAAATTATAAATTTAGAAAAGTGGTTCCGGCGATTCTAAAAGACGTGCTTAGAATCAGAACGAGTGATCCTGATACCTAGTTGGTGAGTCCAGTCCAGATTTTATAAATTATTTTTCAAGAATTTACAGGCCTTTAAATAAAATTAAGATAGATGCATCTATATCACATTTTTGAATACTGACAAAATTAACGTTAAAGATATATAAAATTTCACCTGAAGAGAAGAGAAAATTTTTTGAATAGACAATTTTATCGCATATAGTTATTTGACATTTATACACGTCAAGTGTAATTTTCGACGATTTGAACGTTTAGAATAAGTAGTTAATTAGGTTGTTCTTCTAGTATATAGGTTGTTTTTTTTAATTCTAAGGTTCGTAGAAAGTACGATTATTGTTCTTTATTATATTTTGGGAATAATAATTCATTTTCACTTGTGATCTGATGGTATATAATATATAATTTTTGATTCCAACTCACTTTGGTATTAATTCAACTCCTATTTCATTGAATTTGAAAAATTTTGGATCCTATAAAACTTTTGATATAATCAGTGACATTTAGTTAATTTTCAGTGACAGAAAAATTGTAGATGTCATTAGATAATTTAATGGTCTTAGAATATATTGAACAAGCAGTCACTATAGATTTGCAATAGTATAATTGACAATTTTGGAATATTCTTTGGAAATTTATAAATTTAAAATTTAAATTATTAATTTTTTTTAATCTTTGAACCCTCCCTGAGGTAAGAGCGAGTAAGTCGATTTTGTAGTAATTTATCTTTCAGAATATAAAATTTCATATTCATCTGAGCCGGGCATAATAATTTGACAACTCCTGTCAAAATTTCAAATAGGTTATATTCAGTGATAAAGGTGTTTTCACATTAGTGTAGTTACTACCACGATTGTAACAACAGCATCTAATAATCAAATTTCAAATAAAATCATATAATACATAATTATAGAAACAGTAGAACATCAAATATATTATAATTTGGCGGCCCAACGTGTGACGAATTAAGAATTTTTCTTGATAATTAGGTTGACGTTAACATTATAATAATTGTCACCCAAAACGTGGGGTGATTAAAACTGTGCATATAATTATAAAAATATTAAAAGTTATTTGACATTATTATAAAAAAAATTTTAATATTTACGATGGAACGAAGAATGACGTTAAGAGATGGTAAACAGGTAGGAATTGAAAGTGGATCCGATGAAGAAAGGGAAGAACAGGAGGATAGTAGACGGGAACCCCAAGGAGGAACAAATAGCAATGATCATTGGATGCAACAATTTCTTTTGAAAATGAATGAGAATATGAATAGGAAATTTGAAGAAAATAGGGCAGATATGAATAGTATGGAAAAGAATATGCGAGGAGATATGTATACAATGAGGGAGGAGATTAAGGGGGATATTAACAATATCACAGGAAACATGAACAGACTGGAAAAGAAAATGGAAGAAGTAAACATGGAAACCTTAAATGAAATAAAGAAAATTAGAGATGAAAACGAGCAATTGAGTGAACAAATGGACGATAGGAGAGTAGATATGTTAGAACAAAATAAGAATTTGAAAACAGACCAAGAAAATGGAGTTAGAGAAAAACAGATAGATGAAGTACAAGAATTAGATAGATGCCTAGAAGAAAATGTATCTGGAGCAATTCAAGTGAAACTCACTTTGGTATTAATTCAACTCCTATTTCATTGAATTTGAAAAATTTTGGATCCTATTAAACTTTTGATATAATCAGTGACATTTAGTTAATTTTCAGTGACAGAAAAATTGTAGATGTCATTAGATAATTTAATGGTCTTAGAATATATTGAACAAGCAGTCACTATAGATTTGCAATAGTATAATTGACAATTTTGGAATATTCTTTGGAAATTTATAAATTTAAAATTTAAATTATTAATTTTTTTTAATCTTTGAACCCTCCCTGAGGTAAGAGCGAGTAAGTCGATTTTGTAGTAATTTATCTTTCAGAATATAAAATTTCATATTCATCTGAGCCGGGCATAATAATTTGACAATTCCTGTCAAAATTTCAAATAGGTTATATTCAGTGATAAAGGTGTTTTCACATTAGTGTAGTTACTACCAGGATTGTAACAACAGCATCTAATAATCAAATTTCAAATAAAATCATATAATACATAATTATAAAAACAGTAGAACATTAAATATATTATAATATATATATATATATATATATATATATATATATATATATATATATATATATATATATATATATATATAATATATAATAAGCAACGAATAGATTAGTGGGTATTGCACGCAAATAGGCTACTAAAAAGAGTGGTAACCGCAGACATGCATGTTTCTGGCTCATTAGCCGTCATGGGTACGGTACAACATCAACATTCAACACCTTTGCTCCCATGTTTCACATTTTTTCTTGGTTGTACAGTTAGTCACGGCGAACTAGTTAAAAAATGAACCCTCAAACTCGTGGATAGCAACCATAAAAAAACTTTACAGGTTAGTGATAAAGTGAATCAAATCGTACATTACCTAAGGTTTCGAAGAACATTGTTTCCTCTTATAATAGCAATAACAGGTTTTTCGTCAGATACTCTTTTGAATTTGCAATCAATATACTAGATATTGTGTCGCTTTTCACTAATATACCGATAAATTCAGTAGAAATAACATCACCAAACATTGGAATTGCATTCAACATTCATGTAGATTAAATATTGACAAATTTTTGGAATTAGTAGACTCTGTTTACAGTACTTCTGTTTTTGCTTTTAATGAAAAGTTTTTGGAACACCAATGCGTAGTTCTTTATAACCCATTTTTGCACAATCTGCCATGGACGATTTGATCGCTGAGTATGTACCTTTTGATATTTCTTTTCTAAAAAAATATGTAGATGATATCATCACAGCTGTTCCTGAAGATGATGTCGAAACCATACATAATATTTTTAATAGTTATAGTCAATACATACAATTAACAGTTGAAAATGAAGTTAATAAATGTGTACCATTCTTGGACACAAAGTTAATAAGGACCAATGAAAGCTGGTACGTGAAACCTACTAGTTCAGGTAGATACCTCAACTTCGAGTCCAATCACCCCTAAAAATGAAGGTTAACTTAGTGTTAGGGATGAAGAACAGAATAATGAAAATATCACATCCAACATCACTTAATAAAAGCCTACCGTATTGATTGATACCCTCCAAAAAACTAGTTATCCTATCAAACTACTAAAAAGGTTGATTCACAACACTCCCGACGAGCCTACAGTCTATGATATAAGTAGCACTGGAAATGAACAAAACAAAACAACAAGGGGGCCAATGTAAAACTTACTCTAAGAACATCCAAACCCTTGCAGTCTCTTTTTACTTGGAAACTAACGTAATATATAGTATCCTTTATAAACACTGTAACAAAAGATATATAGGAATAACATCTCAAAGCCTGAAATCACGTTGCGCTCAACATAAAAGCGATGCAAGATTAAAAAAGCGAAAGTGTGCATTATCAGAATATGTTATAGATGAGTTTCACCATGTGGACTTTGATTAAGTAGAGATTCTTGATGTAGAGAGAAACTACAACAAAAGAAAATTTTTAAAAATATATCACATTAATAACATTGAGTAACTCATTATTAGGAAGTCTGACATTGAGTCACTTAGTAAGATTTATAATTATTTGTTACACTTTAATAATGTCCACTCTAGATACGAGGAGATTGATTCACAAATTAGTGTTTTGAGTTGATGGTTGACTGATGTGACAGGTCAGTCGAATGTTGACAATACAAATATTACCTTGTTGCGAATGCAGATGATTTCCAATCATTCGGGCCTCAACGTGAGAGGTAAGGTCCTATCCAATTTTCACAAATTACTGTTCTTAGAGTACTTATCATAACCAAAAGTATTACTGTTATTGTTAATGTTATATAATCACTATACCTTTTCATGGAAATGAACATCAAATGAAAGTGGAGATCGTCAGTATTTGCTGGTGGGTTTTGTCTGCCTTTTTTGGTCTAACAATAGTTAATGCTGGATTGGGTTGACAGTTCGGGAATACCGAATGCGAGAGTTTTGAGTGTTCATTGACTGTTGACTTATTTCGTCATCCCAATTTTTTTACATTTTGAAAAAGTCAGGTAGCAGCTGTTAATAATAGTACTGATAAATTAAATGGTGTAATTCTTCAATCTTATCGTGATCGTGAGAGTGGAGATTGGTTCATTACTGTTTTACTTTTCCGCCCAACCTGTCTATATGCGAGAAAAGTATTGGTTTACCCCAAAAAAAGTTGGAATTTTGAAATTTTTTTTTGAGTTATTTTCACGTTTTCCATCAACAACAACACGAAAAAACGGTTTTTAGAAAAAAAAATCCTGTGTGTATGTCGTCGTCGTCGTCGTTGTCGTCGGCCACTTTTCCTTACATGTCTTGTTAGCACGATACAGCCTCTAGAGTGCAATAAGGCAGTAATTTTATGATTGGATATTGTTAAGGACATGTCACAAACCCTATTGATTTTCAGTTCACCAGAGCCAGTACAACGGGTGCTATGGTACTTGAAGTACGACATTTTGTCATTTTTTGAGGAATTTCAGTTTGTTAGCACGATACAGCTTCCGGAGTCCAACAAGTCATCAGTTTTGTGATTGAATATTATTCAGGATATTAGACTGATGAACTCTATTGATTTTCAGCTCATCAGAGTCAATACAACAGGTGATACAGTACTTTAAGTACGATATTTTTGTTATTTTATATATATACAAGTATATACAAGTGACCAATTTTATGATTGGATATTATTCAGAGCGTCTCAAAGATGAACCCTGTTGATATTCAGCTCACTAAAGCTAGTACAACGGGTACTATGGTACTTGAAGTACCAAATTTTTGTCATTTTTGGAGAATTTTCAGTTTGTTAGCACGATACAGCCTCCAAAGAGTATACGATTGATCAATTTTATGATTGAATATTGTTCAGAGATGTACGCTATGGATTTTCAGTTGTCTAGAGCGAGTACAGCGGGTCCTATAAATCCAGATATACTAGCTTTTTGGTTATTTTTGGAGAAAGTTCGATTTCTTACCACGATACATCCCCCGAAGTGTATACAAGTAACAAGTTTATGATAGAATATTGTTCAGGGCCACAGATGCGGAAAAGTTAGTTTTAATCGTTAAAACCGTTTATTTTTTTCACCAATCACCAAAAAAACAGAACAAAATATCTTAGAAGTTTGGATTCTTACTCAACAATTTATTTCAATCTTTCAACCACCCTCGTAAACACTACCTGCCGACTTTCAGTCGTTTTCACGTTTGAAATAGACATTCAATAAAATCAAATTTTCGTAAACTCGTTGATGGTTCATTATCAACTGCATTAACCAAGTCTTGTTCAACTACCACAGTTCGTACGTTTCGTACTGGACCTTCTCCACCTTTTTTGGCAGAAAAGTTCCTAAAATTTGAAATTTTGTTTTGTATACATGGAAAATTACATTTACTTATTCATACCTGTTTCTCGTAACCTGAGATCAATACACTCAAACATTCGTCTGTCTGGCAATGCTCTGTTTGCAAAATATTCTGCATAAAGCCTTCTGGCTTCTAAACAATTTCGAGAAGCCAGTCCACACATTTAATGCATATCTGCGTGCTCAATAAAAGTGAATTTGGCCATTGTAACGGTTAAACTAAGGACTTATGAAATATTGACAAGTACGGACTACGAACTATTCTACACAACGTTTGACAACTAATCCTATGGTTACTTGATAAACGGTAAAAACACTTTTAAAAAGTTTTCACCAGCTTCCGAATTAATAAGTCGTTGATGTTTTTTATCTTCTGCTATTGTTAAATTATTTTTTTGTAGTACTGTAGGTAAATCTTGGACATCGTATTAATAAGTTAGTTAGGTAAATTGGTACGTAGTGCATTAATAAAACTGTAAATATTAGCCAAACGGCTTATTTTATCGAATTCCAACAGGAGTACCTTTTTGTTAGCTTAATGTGTGGGGAAGTCAATATCGATAGTTTCATATAGGGTGTGCCATCCCTGCAAAATTTTTGGATCATTAACCCTTGCGAGTAGTCCGTCCCTGGCTTCAAGGCATTACTACTCCAAAAAATAAAAATAAAAACCCAATTCAAAATTAAAACTTTGGAGGCCTATAATTCAAAAACGAAGGCCTGCATAGAAAAAATGTATATGAAGTACTAACATTATTTTGGCTCAAATTATACTCTCCTGGCTTTTTCCCATTAGTCCCGGGACACCCTGTATATATATATATATATATATATATATATATATATATATATATATATATATATATATATATATATATATATATATATATATATATATATATATATATATATATAGGGTCATTCATTACTAATTGGAAATAATTTAATAGTAGATTCCTGACTTCAAATTATGAAGATTTAGGCCAGAACACATAAATAAAATGTGGCTGCTTACTGAGTTACAGGGTGTTTTGTTTAAAAATTTTAAAACTATTTGTGCTCAGTACTTTAAAACTGTTTTACCTATTTATTTCATATTTGGCAGAAAGTGTAGACACTGTACAACCTACCAAATTAAAATAAACAAACATTTCTGGCTACTACCAGAGGCGTACGACAGGGGCAAGTGACAGGTTAATCGTTCTCAAATTCTACGCCACTGGCGGAATAGGAATCTTAGTACAATTTTTTGATTCTCCAATACTTTTTACGTAATTAAGGTACTCTTCTTTCATAGCGATAAAGTCAATATTTCTCGAGATACCTTCAGTTAAACACGAAGCTGTCCAATTTTGATGTGTAGTAACTATGTCGATGTTTTGGACCAGTGAATTGCATTAAAGACGCAAATGAGACTTTAATCCGTAAATAAAGATATTAAAATTATTGACAAAAAACTTAGAATAATATTAAAATGATTTAAAAATATTTTCAAACAAATAAACTGATCTCTATTTTTAATTACAATCAGATAAATCGCATTTGATGCATAATTTTTCAATATCAGTTGGCTTTGACCTGAATTAATTGCTTCGATCTAGTGAGGTGCTGTCATAGCTATTAGTTGTTGCTTATATCACTTGAAATTGTGATTGTTGTCAAATTTAAAGTCGGTTAAGTGAAAATGCCTCGACACAGCAATTTTACTAATCTTGAAATGCGAGACATGCTTTTTGTTTATGTACAAGAAAATTATTCCTGTGTTGCTGCTGCTCGCAGATATCAACAAATGTATCCAAACAAAGTTCAACCCAATCGGCAAACTTTCAACAGTATTTTTCGTCGATTAGGAGAAACTGGACAATTTAAGCGTAATAGTGGTATGGGATGACCGAAAATAATAACTGTGGATCAGGAGGACGATATTTTAGTACGAGTTGCTAATAATCCGGAACTAAGTACTCGGCATTTAGCAGCAATGACTGGAGTAAATCAGTCTTCAGTTTTGCGAATTTTGAAAAAGGAAAATTCACGACCTTACTATTTTACACCGGTACAAAACTTATTGCCTAGAGATTTTCCTATAAGGATGAACTTTCCTCAGTGGATGATAAATCAAAAAAATGAAGATCGCAATTTTGTTCACAAAACTATTTTCACTGACGAGGCCACATTCACTCGCAAAGGAGTTTTTAACTGGAGGAACAGCCACAATTGGGATATTGCAAATCGCCATGTATTCCGAGAATCACATTTTCAGCACGAATTCAAGATAAATGTATGGTGCGGTATCTTTGGAGATAGTTTGTTGGGTCCATATGAGTTACCAGCAAATTTGAATGGTAATTCATATTTACAATTTTTGGAAATAACTCTATTCAATTATCTCGAGGAATTGCCACTTAATCGAAGAAGATACATGTGGTTCATGCAGGATGGAGCACCACTTCATTATCAGATGATAGTGAGGAATTATCTCGATAACCAATTTCCTCAACGATGGATTGGCAGAGGTAGCGAATTTCCGTGGCCGCCTAGAACTCCCGAATGTAATCCCCTAGCTTTTCATTTTTGGGGCCATATGAAATCATTAGTATATTAACAAGAAATATACACTCGTCAGGAACTATGGCAGCAAATTGTAAATTCGGCTAATTTTATTGCCAATCAACCTAACATATTTTTCAAGGTAACGAGATCGTTTAGCCAGAGAATGACTAAGCTTATTGAAGTAAACAGGGGTCACATAAAACATTTGTTATAAAAGGTTTTTAGGTACTTTTCGTTTCTGATATTTCCGATATGTTATTAAAATTGTAGGAACCTACTTTTATTTAGGTTAAAATTTTCAGAACCACAATTTGTTTTCAATCATCCGTTCATTCAATAGTTATATTCTCCATTGTTGACACGGATAAAAGTTTCATTTGCGTATTTAATGCAATTCCCTGAACCAAAACATCGACATAGTTATTACACATCAAAATTGGGCAGCTTCGTGTTTAACTTGAAATATCTCGAGAAATATTGACTTTATCGTTATAAAAAAAGAGTACCTTATTTACGTAAAAAGTATTGGAGAATCAAAAAATTGTGCCAAAATTCCTTTTCCGCCAGTGGCGTAGAATTTGGGAACGAATAACCTGGCACTTGCCCCTGTCGTACGCCTATGGTAGTAGCCAGAAACGTTTGTTTATTTTAATTTGATAGGGTGTACAGTGTCTACACTTTCTGCCAAATATGAAATGAATAGGAAAAACAGTTTTAAAGTACTGAGCACCAATAGTTTTTAAATTTTTAAACAAAACACCCTGTAACTCAGTAAGCAGCTACATTTTATTTATGTGTTTTGGGCTAAGTCTTCATAATTTGAAGTCAGGTTTCTACTATTAAATTATTTCCAATTAGTAATGAATCACCCTGTATATATATAATAAGCAACGAATAGATTAGTGGGTATTGCACGCAAAAAGAAGAAGGGGCTACTGAAAAGAGTGGTAACCGCAGACATGCATGTTTCTGGCTCATTAGCATGTCTGCGGTTACCACTCTTTTCAGTAGCCCCTTCTTCTTTTTGCGTACAATACCCACTAATCTATTCATTGCTTATTTTTCATATGTCACGCACTATTCGTACATCTTGTTATTATATATATATATATATATATATATATATATATATATATTGAACTAATCCTCTAGTTTTGTAAAAATAATGAAATAAACAAACATAATAAACAAGTCTTATTGTAACGTAAGAAGTGTCAGTAGACACAACCATTAGAATAAACTCAATAAAAAGTCAAAGATTAAAATATAAAAAGATTGAAATATGTATAGATTGGATAATATATTGATGTGAAGTTTTGAAAAGGATGAAGAATAGATATTACAACACTATATTAGCTAATTAAAGAGTAAATATTACCTGTACCAGTAATTCTGATTGGTTGTCAAAGTCATGGAATTCGGAATTGCACTGAACACAGCCATAACAATTTCGGCAGGATGAAATGTCACACAATAGCTTGAAACCTAAAGTAAGAGAAAAGAATAATTAGTCTAACGATAATTTAACATTATTTACATATTATTTTTGTAGTAGCATAAATTTAGAATACCATGTATTCATTCATTCATTGAAAAGGGTTGAAACTAGATGGGAAAGATAGTTGGAACACAGCCCCAAACATATTGAGGAAATGAATATTTATAGGAAGTAATGTCATGCTAGGGAATTTTTCAATACCAACCTAAATCATTGTTTATAGATTATAGATATAAAATTTAATTACAAAAACAAAAATAATAAGGAGTATATGTATAATAAGTATCAAACAAGACGCAAAATTAAATTAGAATCAATTACATATAGGTTAATTAATAATATAGGTTGTAATATTTGTAAAAATAAACATTTTGTAAATTAGCTAAACAAGGTAAATATAAGAAAATGGACTATTGTAAGAGGAAAGAAGGACTTAATTAAAATTCCTTAATACGATAGAGATTTAAATGAATCAGTGTCAATACCCTCCAGGACAATAAATTTATGTTTTTTCAAAATAGTCACTAAAAGACTGGAGAATAACAATTTCTGTGATAAAAAAACAAATAAGAGTGCTATGGACTAGTGAAGCCGGGATAGTTGTTGATTTTGAAAAACAAATGAGTGGATTTAGAATGGTGATGAGGGATGCGTCTCTGTAAGATTGCTCTCTACAAAAATTTTCTTTAAAAAACAGTTAAAAGTTAAAATTATATAAACATTTTATGACAAACTAATCATAAGTGTATCAGATCCTGTGTAAGTGCTAAAGAGTGCCGTAGGAGCATATCTCTAAGGAGATATCGGCAAGTTTGGAAGATGGAAGTGCAGCCGGCAGTAATAGCAAGAAAGATAAGGTCTGTGTATTTTGATTAAATCTATTTGGAATTCCAATAAACATTTTAAAGTGTACACTCAAAATTCAATAGAACATTCAATTGATATATATCATATAAAAAGGCCAAAGAACAGTAACATATAATGCATTATAAAATTCATCTATAGAGAATTATAATTTTAAGATAATATTGAAACTCACCTGTTGTAAATTTATCCTCGTAAAATATCACGTACATCATGCGTGCTCAATTCTATTTCATTACTTATTTTCAGCTTTTGCATGCATAACTTTCATCTATCACTTTCTTGTTTTTTTTTAAATACACGTACACATATAGTTTATAAAGTATTACTTATATGTAATTGATTATAAAAACATTTAATAATTATAACCAACAATTTTCATCACAGACACGCTAACAGTGTGTTGAATATAAACGTTGTGTATGGAAGGAAACTTCTTTCTTACATGTATACTGTAGCAGCGCATGCGTTTGGAGATATAGCGCCGACGCAGAAATTATATCATTTTGTTTCCAAGAATGTATGTATGATATAGGGTGGCACAATTCCTTAAGAATAAATGTGCAAAATAAATTAACAGTTACAAAATAATTTATTATGTTCTAATCAGATTAAAAATTGAAATTCATTTATCAAACATATTTACATTAATGTGTTGGTTTTCTTTTATTCTTACATCTATGGTTAAAGTATCAATATCACTATTATCATATTTCAATCGTTTTATTTAATAGATATTATTTCTTTCAGAGGTTGTAATTAAAAGGTAAGATTATGTATATGTATTTCTTCAATCTTTGATTATCATATCCAGAACCCAACGAGAGAAGTTTCTCATGTTCTCCGATAAAATATAAAACTATAATAAAATAAACAAATAATATAATCTGAGCTAGCCATAAAATTATCATAAATTATAATTATCATAATTCAATTATAAATTGTCGGCCCAACGTGAGGCTATTAAATAATAATTTATAAACATTCAATTATAAATTGGCACCCAAAAACGTGGGGCGATTATAAAAATAATATATTAAAAAAATAAAAATAAATTAAAAACAAAGAACAATGGAAAATAGGAAAATGATGTTGCGCGATGGGAAGCAGGTTGGAAATGATAGTGGATCTGAGGAGGAAAGAGAAGGAAGAAGCCATGGAATGGGAGATTTCCAGGTGCAATACCTCATCCAAGGACAGCAATCGGAAGATGATGCACAGGAAGAAAGGAGAACAGGAGATGAAGAATATGAAATAGAGGTAGAACGAGTAGAAGAAGGATTGGATAGAAGTCAAGAAATACAAGAGAGAAGGGAACAACAAACAAGAACAAGGAATGATAACCAAATGATAGATTTGATGCAACAATTGTTGAACCAGATGAATACAATGAAGGGAGAGTTAAATGAAAACATGAACAAAATGGATCAAAAGTTGAATGGAAATATAAATAGCATTAACGGAAATATGGATAAAATGGAGGAAAATATGAACCAGAAATTTGAAGAAAATAGGATAAATATGGACACGATGAGGGGAGACATGAATAGTATCAAGGAAGAAATTAGAGGAGACATCAATAATATCCATGGAAACATGAAGAGATTAGAAGAGAAAATAGATGAAGTCAAATTAGAAAGTTTGAAGGAAATTAAGGAACTCAAGGAGAACCAGGAAGGATTTAAGAAGAATATTAACGAGGTAAGAGAAGAAATGGAGAATAAAAATAAAAATTTGAGACAAGAAATCCAAGAAAACGGTATGAAAATTCGAGAAAACATAGAAAAGATCATAGTAGAAGAAGTATCAGAATTTAGAAGAGATATAGAAGAGAATTTACCAGAAAATATTAGAGTGGAAGTCTCAAAACAGTCGAATCATCTAACAAAGGAAGTAGAACAGATAAAAGAAAATGTAAATAGGAAATTTAAGGATTTAGATGGCAAGATAGAAGAGAGAACTGGGATGAGTTCAGCAATTAATGAAGATATAAATCGACAAGTAAGTCAAGAAATAGAAGATAATATAAGAAATCATGAAATAGGTATAGGGGGCTCCGGAAAATTTTATAATGTAGTAACAGGAATAAAATGGGATAACAAAATGAATATAATCCACACAAATGTTTTGATGAAAATAATAAGGAATGAAATGAATGATATGGAGGAATTTGAAGCACAAATGTTTTTAGATTTATGGAAAGAAATTAATGAGATATGGGACTACAAAATTAAAAAGGATATAATGGAGAACGGAAAGAAGCTACAGAAAAACATTGAGACTCAAACAACGAGAGTAGAACATAAGAAAAAAGTGAGAAAAAGAATAGCATATTAAATAGTATCACATGAGAATTGAAATGAACTATGGAAACAATGGGAATCGAAACTATGAGAGAAGAGAACAAGGACGGGATGATAGAAATCCTAGAAATGACAATTATAGAAATGGAAATGGGAATTACAGGAATGGATATCAGAATAACAATAATGGTAATAGAAATAATGGAAATAGGCCATACGAAAATGGGGGAAATTATAGAAATTTTGGAAGACGAAACGAAATTGGAAATCGAAATTGGCAACAATACAGAAGGGATGGAAGAAATAATGAAGAAGATCGCAGAAATGAAAACAGGGAAAGAAATTATGACCAGAGAGGCAATAGGGAAGAAGACAGAAGACAAGTTAATTTGATACAAAATCAGGAAGAGGTAAGAAGGGATATTGATCAAGGCCCGAGTTCTGATCCGAATTTCTAATAAGTTGCTCTTACGTGCATAATATTGTCTATTCTTCTAAATATCAACATCCTAGGGAATTCATTTTAGACGAAGATCATACAAACCAAGAATTAACTAGATTAATATTTATAGAGGGAAATTTAGAAAACATTAAATGTAGAGTTTTGTTAGATACGGGTTCAGAAGTGTCCATCATTAATCAAAATATCGTAGACAATTTAAATCAAGACAATATTATGGTGATAAATACGCATAAAATATCATTAGTAGGGGCAAATGAAAGAAAATTGTATGAAGCAACAAAAACTATAATGACAAATTTAGAATTAAATGGCAAGATTTTATCGGTACAATTGTTAATAGTAAAAAATTTAAAATATGACATAATCATGGGTACAGATGAACTGAATAAACATAAAATTATAATAGATTATAAAAAGCAAAATATAATATATAATGAACATACAATACCATTTATGACGAAAGATCCAACAGATATAGGGAAGAACGAATGTGCAATTGGACAATTAAATCACATTGTTGAAGAAGAACGAAACATGAGGGATGAATTATGTTTGGAGGAATATAAACAGAGAGTATATGAATTACTTGACTCTCATAAAAAACTATTTAATGAAGAAGTATGTGTTGCAACCAGATATGTACATAAAATAGAAGTAATACCAGAAATTAAAAATTTTAAAATCAAAACCTATCCGATTCCGTATAAATTAAAACAAGAGGTATACCAAGAAATAAATAAAATGTTACATGACGGTATTATTGAAAGATCAAATTCACAATACATAAGTGCTATAACATGTGTAAAGAAGAAATCGGGAGATATTAGAATATGTTTGGATGCTAGGAATATAAACACATTTACAAAAAAACAATACGAAAGTCCATTAAATATTGAAGGTATATTTGGAAGAATTACAAAAGCTAATATATTTTCAAAATTAGATCTAAAGGATAGCTTTTGGTTGATTCCATTGGAACATCGTAGTAGACAATACACAGCATTCATGGTAGATGGAGTAGTGTACCAATTTTGTGTGGTGCCATTCGGATTACAAAGCTCTTGTGCTGCTTTAGTACGAACTCTGCATACAATCTTGAATCCTTATGAAGATTTCACTCTCCACTACATTGATGACATCTTGATTTTTTCTGAAACAGAAGAGAAACATCAAAAACATTTGGAAACAATATTAAATGAATTAGAAAACGCTGGACTCAAGTTAAATTTAGACAAATGTCAGTTTTATAAAAGAGAAGTGGATTATTTAGGATATGCTTTAAATGACACTGGTATAACAATGAATCCTGAGAGAATTAAAGCAATTTTGGAGTATAAGACGCCGAATAATTTACGAACTTTGCGTGGATTTCTAGGTGTTATTAATTATTTTAAGAAGTTAATACCTGATCTAAGTAGGAGAGAAATTCCTCTCATAGAATTATTAAAGAAGGATACTAAGTGGAAATGGGATGAGAGAAGAGAAAAGGCATTTCAGGAATTAAAAGAAATTTTTCTAAACAGTTTAAAAGTTTTTCATCCACAGTACGATCAACCGTTTATCTTAAGAACTGATGCTTCGATAGAAAGATTGGCAGGGGTATTAGTTCAAATACAAGAAGGATGTGAAGTACCTATTAGTTTTATATCTCGAGTGACCAAACCAGCAGAGAGGAAATACTCCATAACGGAATTGGAGATGGCTAGTGTAGTATTTTGCATAAGTAAATTAAGATTTTATCTATTAGGAGCTAAGTTTATTGTAGAAACCGACCATTCAGCATTAACAGCCATGTTAAAAAACCGTTATGCCAATAATCGTGTTCACAGGTGGATATTATTGCTACAGGAATATGAATTTGAAATCAAATATATTCCAGGGAAACAAAATATTGTAGCTGATGCATTAAGTCGAGCAGATGAAGTAGGAAATGATCAGACAAAATTTCAAATTGGAATAAACCAATTATACCAAACGGAGGGGATATTTACATTGGAAAGGATTAAAGAAGATCAGAGACATTTTGAAGATAAGAAAGTCAAGGGTGCCTATAAAATCGATGAGATATGGTATAAGAAATTGGAGGACAGAGAAGTATTTGTGATAAGTAAGGAGTTTGCAAAGGAAATTATTATTAATTTACATGAGGAGAATGGACACATAGGAACGAGAAAATTATGGAATGTGTTTAGAGAAAATTATGTGTCGAGAAAGGATTTAAGTGTAGTAAAAGAAGTATGCAAATACTGTCAACTATGTCAATTGGCCAAAGAAAAAAATTACCATAACTGCATGACAGCGAAATCTATGATAACAGATAAACCATTACAGACTGTGGCAATGGACTTTATCGGAAATTTAATTAGAAGTGAATCGGGCAATAAGAATTTATTAGTTATAGTAGATGTATACACCAAATTTATTAAAACTTTTCCATGTAAGAGATCTACAGCTAAAATTGTAATAGAATGTTTAAGAAGATACATAGAAGAAGTAGGGAGACCTCAAAGAATAATACTCGACCATGCTACTTACTTTGAAAGTATAAAATTAAAACAATATTGTGACAAGGAACAAATAGAATTACAATTTATTAGTATAAGAAGACCCAGCTCCAATCCAGCAGAGAGATATATAAAAGAAATTTTGAAATATTTAAGAATACTTTGCCAAGGGATACATATTCGATGGGATGAAAACATGGATAGAATTGAAGAATTTATTAATAATTTACCACATGGAGTAACAGGCGAAAGTCCAATTTATTTGATGAAAGGTATTCAACCGAAACGAAACTGGATTGTGAATAGAGATACTACCCTAGAAGAGATATTAGAAAAGGTAAATATAAGAATCAAGAGGAATGCTGAGAAATATATTCGGGATCAGAACAAGAAGATCAAGAAGGTAACACGATTTAACAAAGGAGAATTGGTTATAATAAAAGCACTAAAAACATCCAATAAAGCAGAAGACCAATGTATTAAATTGCAATTGCCATTCGAGGGACCTTATGAAGTATTAACTGAAAATGCACAAAACAGTTATAAACTGGTATACCCGGGAACAAACATGGTTAGGGGTGTTTTTAACATTGAGTCAATTTATAAATATAACTCTCAATAAATGATACAAGAATGAAACAAGAAAAAGAGGAATAGATAATATTATGTTACTTACATGTATATAAATAGTAATATTATAGGTAGATGTAATGATTCCAATGTTCTGCATAAGTAGCACTTCCATGTAACATAAAATATTAGATACTAGGTAGATATAAGGCTTTCAATTTTTTCATATGTAGGATACATCTAGATTGTTTCCATTATCGCAGTTAAGAATCTATAAAATATAAAAAAAAAATATATTATTAAAAACTTATAAATGATTTTAAGTAAAAGTAAAGTAACTTCACATTTAACTTATAAGGAAAGTTAGAGTAGCTATATAGATTAAAAAAACCAAACAAATAGAGACACATTTTGTTATAAAGAAATATATAATATCAAAGACAGACAGAAATAAAAGCGATAATATAATATTAAGAAATTTTGTAAGAATTTATTAGGTAGAGGGGATAAGAAACAGAATTCACACTTATTAATAAGAACAGGTAGGATTTAGGAAGGACAGGCTCGTTATCATTTGAATAACACAGTAAAAGAGGTGGAAAGGAAAGAAAGTTTTTTTTTAAATCAAGATATAGAATTTGAGATATTCATGTCAAATAAAATTTTATAGGAATTATGGAGATAAGTAACAATGAAATATGGAAGCAAAGATTTATATAGTAAATGATATGATTAATTATTATGAGATAGGGAGAAATGAAATATATATAAAGTATAATGTAATTAATATATTGAAGAAATGAAGTTGATGAGTTATAATTAAGAATTATGCAAATAAATATAAATAGGGATAGTAAGCAAAGAAAAAGGTTAGACTATAGGAGTAATTATATTGACATGAATAAGGGTTGACAATAAGATATGAAAATATATGAAATATTGGAAATAATAATTTTTTTTTGAATTCGAAGATAAGATAAGGATAGGAGAGCATTAAAAGAATTGTTAAGTGAAGGAAAAAGGTATAAGTAAAAATATAAGCAAGAAATAGTTCAAAGAATAAAGATTCTACGGTGTGAATAAATGAATAATAATTGGTATAGGAATTGAAATAAAACAATAATATAGAATAATATACTAAGAGTAAGCAAAGATGTCTAAGATATTTCAAACCAGAATGATTGGTCTCATATTTGTAAAAATAATTAGAATAGGATAGGATAGAATTAGATAATGGAAACTAAGTCTAAGATAGAAATAGTAATAAACTTAAATATAGGATTCTTCAAATTCAATTTCTGTATATAAAGAAAAGAGTAATGAATTAAGTAGAATATAATTATTAGCCGGAACGTTGAAATTGAAATTTTAAAAAGGCTACTTAAAAGCTTCCTTTTTGAAAATTTAAATTTGAGGGGAGTTGAACTAATCCTCTAGTTTTGTAAAAATAATGAAATAAACAAACATAATAAACAAGTCTTATTGTAACGTAAGAAGTGTCAGTAGACACAACCATTAGAATAAACTCAATAAAAAGTCAAAGATTAAAATATAAAAAGATTGAAATATGTATAGATTGGATAATATATTGATGTGAAGTTTTGAAAAGGATGAAGAATAGAAATTACAACACTATATTAGCTAATTAAAGAGTAAATATTACCTGTACCAGTAATTCTGATTGGTTGTCAAAGTCATGGAATTCGGAATTGCACTGAACACAGCCATAACAATTTCGGCAGGATGAAATGTCACACAATAGCTTGAAACCTAAAGTAAGAGAAAAGAATAATTAGTCTAACGATAATTTAACATTATTTACATATTATTTTTGTAGTAGCATAAATTTAGAATACCATGTATTCATTCATTCATTGAAAAGGGTTGAAACTAGATGGGAAAGATAGTTGGAACACAGCCCCAAACATATTGAGGAAATGAATATTTATAGGAAGTAATGTCATGCTAGGGAATTTTTCAATACCAACCTAAATCATTGTTTATAGATTATAGATATAAAATTTAATTACAAAAACAAAAATAATAAGGAGTATATGTATAATAAGTATCAAACAAGACGCAAAATTAAATTAGAATCAATTACATATAGGTTAATTAATAATATAGGTTGTAATATTTGTAAAAATAAACATTTTGTAAATTAGCTAAACAAGGTAAATATAAGAAAATGGACTATTGTAAGAGGAAAGAAGGACTTAATTAAAATTCCTTAATACGATAGAGATTTAAATGAATCAGTGTCAATACCCTCCAGGACAATAAATTTATGTTTTTTCAAAATAGTCACTAAAAGACTGGAGAATAACAATTTCTGTGATAAAAAAACAAATAAGAGTGCTATGGACTAGTGAAGCCGGGATAGTTGTTGATTTTGAAAAACAAATGAGTGGATTTAGAATGGTGATGAGGGATGCGTCTCTGTAAGATTGCTCTCTACAAAAATTTTCTTTAAAAAACAGTTAAAAGTTAAAATTATATAAACATTTTATGACAAACTAATCATAAGTGTATCAGATCCTGTGTAAGTGCTAAAGAGTGCCGTAGGAGCATATCTCTAAGGAGATATCGGCAAGTTTGGAAGATGGAAGTGCAGCCGGCAGTAATAGCAAGAAAGATAAGGTCTGTGTATTTTGATTAAATCTATTTGGAATTCCAATAAACATTTTAAAGTGTACACTCAAAATTCAATAGAACATTCAATTGATATATATCATATAAAAAGGCCAAAGAACAGTAACATATAATGCATTATAAAATTCATCTATAGAGAATTATAATTTTAAGATAATATTGAAACTCACCTGTTGTAAATTTATCCTCGTAAAATATCACGTACATCATGCGTGCTCAATTCTATTTCATTACTTATTTTCAGCTTTTGCATGCATAACTTTCATCTATCACTTTCTTGTTTTTTTTTAAATACACGTACACATATAGTTTATAAAGTATTACTTATATGTAATTGATTATAAAAACATTTAATAATTATAACCAACAATTTTCATCACAGACACGCTAACAGTGTGTTGAATATAAACGTTGTGTATGGAAGGAAACTTCTTTCTTACATGTATACTGTAGCAGCGCATGCGTTTGGAGATATAGCGCCGACGCAGAAATTATATCATTTTGTTTCCAAGAATGTATGTATGATATAGGGTGGCACAATTCCTTAAGAATAAATGTGCAAAATAAATTAACAGTTACAAAATAATTTATTATGTTCTAATCAGATTAAAAATTGAAATTCATTTATTAAACATATTTACATTAATGTGTTGGTTTTCTTTTATTCTTACATCTATGGTTAAAGTATCAATATCACTATTATCATATTTCAATCGTTTTATTTAATAGATATTATTTCTTTCAGAGGTTGTAATTAAAAGGTAAGATTATGTATATGTATTTCTTCAATCTTTGATTATCATATCCAGAACCCAACGAGAGAAGTTTCTCATGTTCTCCGATAAAATATAAAACTATAATAAAATAAACAAATAATATAATCTGAGCTAGCCATAAAATTATCATAAATTATAATTATCATAATTCAATTATAAATTGTCGGCCCAACGTGAGGCTATTAAATAATAATTTATAAACATTCAATTATAATATATATATATATATATATATATATATATATATATATATATATATATATATAATAAACAACGTATATCTTGTTACGATAATAGCTTTTGATACCGAATGTTGATAATATTATGTTTTTAAACGTTTTCACTTGGGGTATTTCACTGTTTAAACTTTTAGGTAGGATAATGAAAAGTGACGCAGCCGGAAACTTCTTTCCTCGCACGGACTCTGACCTCGGAAGCACGTTCCTATCATTAGTGTTAGGTGCACCCTATATCTATATATATATATATATATATACACATATGTCCAAAAGTTTGGAATATTCGAATATTTCATCTTTTTGTTGATTTTTATATAAAAAAATTTCTGAATAATTGAACATCATTCTGTTACAACTCCCATCAATACTAAATAGATCTCTAAGCCAGACAAACAATATGCAAAAAAATGATTTATTCTTTTGGAGTGAAAAATTTATAATGTACCACTTACATTTAAAATTAAATAAGTATGGAAAAAAATATTTTTTTATAAAAGTCATAAACAGTATTTACTCCACTGGCCTGTATGCATGACTGTAGGCGATTTGGCATGCTGTCGATTAAATGGTCGAGCTGGGCTTGCGGAATTCTCTCCCACTCTTCACGAGCAGCATATTTTAGTTCTCGTAGTGTAATAGGGGGATTGTTTCGCTTCTTGTTGCGTGTTTTGAGAATGTCCCAGGCATGTTCAATGACGTTCATATCAGGGGAATACGAGGGCCACCATATTGTGGATATTCCTTCTTCTTCCAGAAAATTTTATACTGCTGCTGTTCGATGCGGAGGTGCGTTGTCATGCAAAAACACAAATCTATCACCTACTGCCCCTCGGAATAGACGCATGGCAGAATTTAAAACCTCCTCGATGTATACAGCACCAGTGACTCTTCTCTCCAGAACCAGTAGAGGCGTCTGTGTTCCACTCATAATACCACCCCAAACCATAATACTCCCACCTTCAAATATGACACGTGGTTGGGCTGTTTCTAGTCGGGCTTGTTGGCCTGAGGTCCTCCAAACTAGTGTTCTTCGCGAATCAGAAACCAAGCCAATTTTTGATTCATCAGAGAACATCACGTTATTCCAGTTAGGACCATGATGTACTATTTCTCGAGCCCATTGCAACCTTACAATTTTGTGTTGATAGGTTAGTTTGGGAACACGAAAGGGTCTTCTACGATACAAATGTACTGCATTTAGTCGGCATGTTATTGTTTGCCGTGAAATATTCAGTCCTTCAAGCCTAACAATTTCTCTGGATATACCACTTGTAGATTCCAGACGATTTCTTCGAGCTATCAATGTTATCTGCCGGTCTTATGCTGCTGTTGTACATCGATTTTTGCCACTTCTGGGGCGATCCTTCACGTCATTTGTGTCTTGGATTTTTTTTTATTTTTGATACGGCACTCTGAGTGACGCCAATAATTTTGGCGATATCACTTTGAATAAAGCCCTGTTCTAACAATGCAATTACTCTAGATCTGTCGAAATGAGATATCATGTTTCTAGGCATTTTTAAACGGCTCGAATGAAATTTAAACAAGAACTGAAATAATGTGTGAATACCAAAATCAGTTTATTGTGACCAAATTGCTACAAAAACGAATCAAATTTTTGATAATTTTCATTTATAAACGCTCTAGGATAAATATCAACAACAGTTTTCAAACCACCATAGGCGTAGATATATTATTTGTACGTATTCCAAACTTTTGGACATATGTGTATATATATATATATATATATATATATATATATATATATATATATATATATATATATAGATATAGGGTGCACCTAACACTAATGATAGGAACGTGCTTCCGAGGTCAGAGTCGGTGCGAGGAAAGAAGTTTCCGGCTGCGTCACTTTTCATTATCCTACCTAAAAGTTTAAACAGTGAAATACCCCAAGTGAAAACGTCTAAAAACATAATATTATCAACATTCGATATCAAAAGCTATTATCGTAATTGCTAGAAACCACTGATAATAGTGAATGTCTAGATTATAACTTATAATTACTTTTAACTTCCAATCAAATAAAATTTATTAATAACTTGTAGACTGAAAGCTAAAATAAATTGTTTAAAAGCCAATTTGGACATTCCAACAACTAATAATCTTATAAATAAATAATTTCTCCTGCACTGGCCGGTAAAGAGAATTAAAGCGACCTTGCTGTATTCTCATACCCAGTATTGACATGACTGCAGTGAGACTGTGAGTAGTATGGGTATTTACAATTTATTATTTCTCCTGTGTCCGTAGTTTCTAACTTCTTGAACGTCGGCGTGTCAAATATTTAATTGAAGTGTTGTTGGTCCTGAAAAATAACAAGAAGTGTTGAGTGCATATGTGGTAACTGTGTTATTGGGTCATCGTTTGGAAGTGTGAAAGCAACCGAAAGTGAACCAAAATAAAAAGGTAAATAATGTAGTAAATACTGAATAACTATTTTGATTTCTATTCTAAGCTCCAAACCTAATACTTGATTATTTTGAATTTAATACATAATATTGTTTGTCTCATCACTTTACATTTTATATATCAAACAATATTTCTGAATAAACTGTGATTTTTCTTATTGTGAACAATTAATTTTCTTAAATATTATTGTGATACATTGATTATTATTTCTAGACAGCACATACGTTCAGATACTCATTTTATCAATTACCAATTGTTTCTGATTATCACATTCAATGCCCTTATTCCGTTAATACGTCCTACTGTTATTGCCAGTACTGTAATTCTAATCCTAAAACAATCGAGAAGTACAAATCTGTTTTAATTTGAACGATTACCTATTTTCATTGAGATGTAAGAAATTAATTATACAATGTGAGTCTCCAACTTAGACTAAATTCAGTGAATCGAAGACAATTTATTTGTACTAATTGTACTCTGTTTGATGTAAAGAAATGTTATACAGCGTGTACCAAATTTGAGATAGGACGTCATCGACTATTTTTTCAAATGGTAATCCTAATTTTTTATGAGTACTCTTGAAGGGTTTATCAAGTTACACATCCGCACCAAAAATCAATTATTTTTTAATTGTCGTTTAATAGATTTCTACACAACGACAAAGAAATAAATATTCTCGATTGATACGATGCTCTCCCTACTTGTTTTTATTTAACTTTTTTGTTTAGCATTGTCAACATTATCCAGTTTGGCAAAAAAATTTAAACAAATACCTCTTGACATTTCATTTTTAAATTGCTCGAATTATTCTCCCGAGTTGTTGTTATATCAATTGAAATAAATAACTATACATTTTCGAATATACATATACACAAATAAAATGCTAATCTAAAAAAGGTAGATATTATTCCTTAAAAAAAACATCAAATTTGGTTTGTTACTTTTCCGCCCTACCTATCTATATGCGAGAAAAGTATTGGTTTACCCACAAAAAAAGTGAAATTTTGAAAAAAAAAAAATTCGTTTTTCATCAAGAACAACACGAAAAAATGGTTTTTAGAAAAAAATCCTGTGTGTATATCGTCGTCGTCGGCCACTTTTCGATACATGTCTTGTTAACACGATATAGCCTCCGGAGTGCAACAAATCACCAATTTTATGATTGATTATTTTTCAGGACACCTCACAAATGAATACTATTGATTTTCAGCTCACAATATCCAGTACAAGGGATGGTATGGTACTTGAAGTACAACATTTTTGTCATTTTTGAGAAATTTCAGTTTGTTAGCACGATACAGCCTCCGGAGTGCAAAAAGTCAGCAATTTTATAACTGAATATCATTCAGAACATCTCGCAGAAGAAACCTATTGATTTTCAGATCACCACAGCCAGTACAACAGGTGCTATGGTACTTTAAGTACGCCATTTTTGTCATTTTTGGAGAAATTTCAGTTTGTTAGCACGATACAGCCTCCGGAGTATATACAAGTTGCCAATTTTATGATTGGATATTATTCAGGGCGTCTTAAAGGTGAACCCTATTGAGATTTAGTTCACTAATGTCAGTACAACGAGTGCTATGGTACAGGAGGTACCAAATTTTTGTCATTTTCGGAGATTTTTCAGTTTGTTAGCACGATACAGCCTCCAGCATGTATACAATTGACCCATTTCATGATGGAATATTGTTCAGGGCGTCTTATAGATGAACCTCATTGATTTTTAGTTCACCAGAGCTAGTACAACGGGTGCTATGGTACCTGAAGTGCCACATTTTTGTCCTTTTTGGAGAAATTTCGGGTTTAGTACGATACAGCCTCCGGAGTGTATACAAGTGGCCAATTTTATATTTGGATATTATTCAAGGTGTCTCACATATATACCCTATTGATTTTCAGCTGACTATAGCGAGTACATCGGGTCCTATAAATCTAGATATACTGCTTTTTTGGTTACTTTTGGAGAAATTTTGGTTTGTTAACACGATACATCCCCCAAAGTGTATAGAAGTGACAATTTCATGATAGAATGTTAATCAGGGCATCTCATAGATGCGGAAAAGTTAGTTTTAAACTTTAAAACCCTTTATTTCTTGATTCGAATATTAGTTTTGACACTTTCTGGCTCAACGTTTAGAATTACATCAGATATTACTTCTCCGCCCAACCCTATCTATTATGCGAGTAAAGTATTGGTGTACCCCAAAAAAGTTGGAATTTTGAATTTTTTTGAAATATTTCCACGTTTTTCACCAAGAACAACACGAAAAAATGGTTTTTAGACAAAAATCCTGTGTATGTCGTTGTTGTAAGCCACTTTTCGTAACATGGTATTGTTAGCACGATACAGCCTCCGGAGTGCAACAAGTCACCAATTTTATGATTAAATATTATTCAGGGCATCTCACAGATAAACCCTATTGATTTTCAGCTCACCAGAACCCGTACAACGGGTGCTATGGTACTTTAACAACGACATTTTTGTCATTTTTGGAGAAATTTCAGTTTGTTAGCACGATACCGCCTCCGGAGTGTGACCACATGACCAATTATATAATTGGATATTGTTCAGGGCGTCCCACTGATAAATCCTATTGATTTCCAGCTCACTAGAGCCAGTGTCCCAGTACAACGGTTGCTATGGTATTTGAAGTATTACATTTTTGTCATTTTTGGAGAAATTTCAGTTTCTTAGCACGATACGGCCTCCGGAGTGTGAACACATGACCAATTATATGATTGAATATTATTCGGGACATCTCACAGATAAACTCTATCGATTTTCAGCTTACCAGAACCCGTACAACGGGTGCTATGGTACTTCAAGAACGACATTTTTGTCATTTGTGGAGAAATTTCAGTTTATTAGCACGATACAGCCTCCGGCGTGTTACCACGTGACCAATTTTATGATTTTATATTGCTCAGGACATCTTATAGATGAACCTCCTCGATTTTCAGCTCACTTGAGCTAGTACCACGAGTGCTATCGTACTTGCTGTACCTCATTTTTGGAGAAATTTCGGGTTGTTAGCTCGATACTGTCTACGAAGTGTATACAAGTGACCAATTTCTTAATTGGATATTTTTCAAGGTGTCTCACAGATTAACCTTATGGATATTCAGCGCTCCAGAGCGAATTAAACGGGTACTATAAATCCATATCTACTACATTTTTGTTAATTTTTGGAGAAATTTGGGTTTGTTAGCAGTCAAGTGTATACACGTGACAATTTTATGATATGATTTTGTTCAGGGCGTCTCACAGTTGCAGAAAAGTTAGTTTAAATCTTTCAACCTGTTAATTTTTCGACTAACAATTGCAGCATCTTTGTATATAAAAAATAATTCTTATTCCACATGTCACAATCCTGTCAGGAAAATGACCAGCTATTGCTCAGGGAGTGAGTGTCGTACCCTTGGGCAGATCTGACAAAGAGTTCATACAGGAAAAGTGCAGCTGTTGCGTCGCTGTCCTCCCGATTTATTATCCAAATGACAAAATTAGCCGTAGTAATTCGAGCTGAAACCAAAATTAAAATTCCAAAACAATGGGCGCCACCTAACCAAACTCGATGCCTGTCGATTAAAGGTTGTAAAAAGAATAACGCGGGATTTAGCAAAAATGTCACTGCCATCATTCCCTATTTCTCTTTCTCTTTTCAATGATTTTGTTTACAAAGTTTTGATTTTAGATTAGCTAGACAAATCAACAAGGTAAGAAAAGAAAATCACAAGATCAATTATAACAAAAGTTGAAGTCGACATATTTTGTTAATTATTACAAAGTTAACATTGACAAATTCCGTTAATAATTACAAAATGAAAGTTAACAAATTTTGTTAATTATTACAAAACTTGAAGTCGACAAATTTTATTAATTATTACAAAAGTTAAAACCGACAAATTTTGTCTGTTCGCTTTATCAAATTAACTGACTGTTAACCTTTTCTTTATTTAAAGAGAGCCTCTAATTTGGTGACTACTTAGAACATTTTTACTTATCTTGGAGTCATGAGCCGCTCCTCCATGGATTCAGATTCGCTACTGTGTTCTCGGTCACACTTCCGTGGTCTTGGGGTGTTATGGGTACTACTACTACACGATGACCCCATCTCAGCTCACGGAGCTCCGTCATGTTAGGACATGTACTACGTGTCAGAGGGTAAATGTATCTAAAACATCGTAAACGGGGAGAATCTGATACATACAAATGGTATCACGGTTCTGGTAAAAATGTTTGAATTCGTCACAAACTTACTTTTTATTATACAGAAAGTAAACAATGAAAAAATAAGGAAAAGAACTGAGTTATTAACATTTCAAAAAAAATTAGCAAAGAAAACAATGAAATATTTATTCCTGGACTTAAATTATTTTCCTTAAATATAATCTGAAATAGCAACCTTTTCTACCTGAGGGATAGAAGGTCCCAATATCTCCAGGACACACGGAATTTATGTTTTTATTAGAATACCCGTCTGTCCTATAAAAATAGGGCTTCCCATCCTCCACACTTTCGAGCGAAAAGTATGTGTCTCATAATAGTATATTAAGTACCAAGTGTCAAAAAGATTACTTTAGTCACGAGTTTTACTAGGCACGAGTGGAGCGAAACGGAACGAGGCAACTGAAAATCGATAGGGTACATCTGTGAGACACCTTGAGCGATATTCAATTATAAAATTGATCAATCGCATACTCTCTGGAGGTTGTATCGCGCTAACAAAATGAAAATTCTCCAAAAATGACAGAATGTCGTAATTCAAGTACCATAGCACCCGTTGTACTGGCTCTGATGAGCTGAAAATCAATAGGGTTCATCTGGGACATGTTCTTAACAATATTTCATCATAAAATTGGTAACTTATTGCAATCCGGAGGCTGTATCGTGCTAACAAGACATGTAAGGAAAAGTGGCCGACGACGACGACATACACACAGGATTTTTTTTCTAAAAACCGTTTTTTCCTATTGTTGTTGATGGAAAACGTAAAACTAACTCAAAAAAAAATTTCAAAATTCCAACTTGTATGGGATAAACCAATACTTTTCTCGTATATTAGATAGGTTGGGCGGAAACGTAATAATTCTGAACGGTGAAATGAAACATTGTTTAAAACTTCATTATATTTGAACTAATGTTCAATTTAAACTCGTGACACGTTTCGCTAACACGGTAACTTTCTCAAATGAATTGTACATTAGTTTTAAACAATTTCAATTGTTTCATTTCATCGTTCAGTATGGATATTCATCATGTAAAAATCATTTAAGTTACTCACAGTTGTAGTACGTTCTAGTTCATCGTCATTCTCATTGTCGGAAATATTGGACACCTATTAGTTTTCTTTTAAATCACTAATACAACTAGCTAAATTCACTTCAGGATTTTCCGTCAATGGGGCCCATCAATCAATCTATACGTAATTAAAAAAATGTTCAACTCCATTGCTTTCGCAAAAGGTTAACAATGGCAAATCGTCTCCAGGTCCTGTAGCTCCAGATTTTCAACAATTTCTTCTCCACTACTATAGTTTCATAAAAAACCGCAACTGATTAAACACTCTTCAATTGTTTTGATTGGAACGTTATTCCATGCTGCCACTATCCAAATTAAGACGCTAGCAATCATTATGGACTTCTCCAGTTCAGCCGTTGATAAAGAACATTCTATAGATGATAATATTCTTCTCATCAAACATTTTATATAAAGGGACTTAACTTAATAAATTTAACAGTTTTCTTTGCCACTATGAAACGTCACCAAGGTTAACACTTGCTGCCTCTCCAGACATTGCTCTAAATTTGATATTATGTCTGGAGCAAACCTTGTAGAGCCAACCATTGGAAACCTCAAAATTCAAATTAAGTTCTTTCTCCGCCTCTAATGCTTTTTCTTCAATTATCGGTCCAAAGATTGGAATGTTGTTCCTTCTCACTTTACAAATCGAATCTTACACTATAGAATCGTTGGCAACTCCTTCAGTTTTAATTCCCTTTTTCTTGTTGTAGATTTCCAGTTTCACTATAAAACTTTTTTAAGTCGCCATTTTTCTTTGAAATGTCACTTGAGTTTTCCCTATCTGAAACTTTTCGGCCAAAACTCGAACACGATATCTCTTCTTTCAAACTTAAAATCTTTCTCTTAGTCGAAGACATTGTTACACTTAGATTAGAATATCGAGACTAAATTAGGAATGTGTATAAAGGATGAATACATTCTAAAATGGGTTTTTCATGAGCAAACTCGAACTACCTAGTTTTCTAGTTTCATGACTATTAGTACCTACCTTCTTATTGTATGCCTACAATAAGTTATTTGAAATTCCTTAGTTCCCGGTAAAATTACAACAATTTTATAGAAAAAATGATTGTGAATTTTGTTCGGAGTCGTTGTGAAGAGGGTTCGTTGTTTGGGAGTGTTTTAGTCCATTTACCCACATATAAAATGTTCGGTGGCCTAAGAACTGTCCGTTCAGTAGAGGTTTCCGTTGTGGAGAGTTGTCCGTTAACAGAAGTTTCACTGTAGTTGATATTTGTTGAATATCTTTCAAAGGACAAGTGATAACATTTTTATATTTGGTATGCATGTGTAACTTGATATACCCTTCCATAATAGTCATAAAAATAAGATTTTCCATTTAAAAAAATGGTCGATGACGTTATATCTCAAATTTGAGAGGAGGTGTAGAAAATTTCCTTACATCAAAAAGAGGGCAGGGCAACTTGAAATACTAATCGACTTGTCCGAGCATATTTCCAAAAAAAAACTGTCTTCTGGACTGTCTTTCATTTACTGAATATATTCCAAGTTAGAGACTCACCTTGTATATGCTATATTTTCGTACTTCTGTTATTTATGTATAATATTAATTCCGACACTTGAAACACATCACTCCTCGAGTATCAGTTCAAGAACTTTGGATGTATGTAAATTAAAAATATGTCTTACTTCTTTGTTATACAGAAAAATGACCTTCTAAAAATAATAGTCTGATGGACCTTCAACCTTAAAGATAATTTTATTATAAATTCGAAACTTATCATGTAATAATGGAGATTGATTGGATGAGTAAATTATGTTGAAAAGTTTGATTAGTGCACAATTATTGAATTATGGTTTATATTGGATATTATAACAAATGTCACATAATAATATTATTTACAAAAGTCACATTATGAATTCATTTTTGTACAGCTAGTGCGCACCAACGTACTTTCTTTCAATGGGACATATACACACGGAAAAAAGAGGTTTAGTGAAGATAGCAAAATAATTTTTGCTGATACAATGTTGCTGCTGTCCCTAAAAAATTTAGTTATAGGAACAATAGGGTCGTATCAAAAACTAAACACGTTTAGTATCGGTTGCAAAAAAATTACGAGTAAACTTTGTGCAATTCCCAGTGATCCTAACATAAATATCAGTCACGAGCACTTCACAGAAAAAAGAGGTTTAGTGAAGATAGCAAAATAATTTTTGCTGATACGTTATTGCTGCTGTCCCTATAAAATTTAGTTATATGT
The DNA here is from genome assembly GCA_963921935.1 of Galeruca laticollis. Taxonomy (NCBI): domain Eukaryota; kingdom Metazoa; phylum Arthropoda; class Insecta; order Coleoptera; family Chrysomelidae; genus Galeruca; species Galeruca laticollis. The sequence continues at coordinate 114,074,720 of OY998175.1, read as the reverse complement.
ACAAGAGGGTTGTATCGACAAACACGTTTAGTATCGGTTGCAAAAAAGAAATGGGCTTGTTTTAATGGCGTAATTTATAAACCAAATATGATTGTAGTTGTTGACACTGAGGAGTTTGTTCCTAAGTTTGGGTTAGTAGACTCGTTATTCTATAATATAAATCATGATTTATACCTTTCTTGTAAATCAATTGATGTTGTACAATTCAATTTTCATATTCATTCTTATGAAGTTATCATTAACCATAATGTATATTTTGGAATTCATGTTAAAGACCTGTATGATCCATTTCCTAGCCACGTTGTTCGTATGAATAATAAGAATTGTCACTTTATGTTGTTATTTTAGTTGAACGTATTTGTTTCAATATACAGTGTGTCTCTAGATGGAGATTTTTGGAATTCATGTTAAAGATCTGTATGATCCATTTCCTAGCCACGTTGTTGTTCTGAATAATAAGAATTATGTAACTTTATGTTGTTATTTTAGTTGAATATTTTTGTTTCAATATACAGTGTGTCTCTAGATGGAGTTTACAAAGTTGAATATTTTTGTTTCAATATACAGTGTGTCTCTAGATGGAGTTGACAAGAAGAAAAAATCTTCATTATTGATTTTATAAGAAAAATGCATTCTTTGCTAGTTAAAAAATGGGTTCCCCATCTAAAATCTGAGATTAGATTAGGGTGATAATGAATTATTAAGAATGCATGAAACATTCTTCAAGAAATAAGTACCATTATTTATTATTTCAGACAAAGAGTTACCTTTTCTGGCAGCAAAACGACTGCCCTCTTAGTCCAAACTTTGGTGTATGCCCGTGCCTGAACTTACTTCAAAGAAGAAAAATCACAAAATTTACATTTTCATTCTAAAATTTGTTCCGTCTTTTCCATAATTGCGACTCATACTCCTCTTATCAAAATTTCTATATAATATATTAAATAATAGTACTTCTCTTTTGAAGCATTTCCATGTTTTCTCAATTTATGAACATCCTGTGAATCTAATCTTTGATTTTCTTGTGAAAAACCCAATTTTTTGACAACCAAAACTTTTTGACAAACGAAATCAAAGATAAATATTTTCTTCTTGTTAGCTCCATCCAGTGACACACTTTATACAGATATATTTTCTGTAAGGTGAACTGTGAAAATAAAATAAATTTTGTCCCAATACATTCTATCTTTTTTTCAACACCGAGTAAAACTAGAAATAACTTCTTAATGAACCTGTGATAAGTTGTCTACCTTTAAGCAAACATCACATTTTAATTTTTAATTTCAATTTACTCGATAATAAAAAAAGATTATTAAAAAACCTCTCGAACATTTTGATTTTGAAAATCCCATTTTTTTAACCACGCTCAACGTATACTTATAGGGTTATTCACATTTGATAAATATAGTGTTTTTTATGGGACACCCAGTATATTTCTCCAAATGTTTTCATTACGAATCCAGTGATACCAAGTTTGATCGAATTGTGTTAAACGGCTACGAACATATGGACGAAAAACCTCCTATATCATTGCAACATACTTTTAACCTGAATCTCTGCCAGTTTCAGTCATACTCATTATACATATGAGCAAGTTTTTTGCCCATATCATGGCCGCCGATTGAAACAATCAATGGGTTTGTGAGAAAATATTAAATCAAATATGGAAAAATATATAGGTGTCCAATTAAAAAAACTACTAAAACAATTTTCACTCAGTATAGCTTGGGCGTGGTTAAAAAATGGGACCCTCAAAATCAAAATTGACCTGTACCAGCGTTTTTAAATCCACATAGTCAATTTAACAGGGGGGACTTTTGCCAACTAGACTAGTGGAACACATTAAAAGGAAATAGCATTTCATGAGTAGCGTTCACTAAACGCTTTTGTCATAACTACTATACTTCTATTATGCACCATGAAGCCTTTCAGTGATAAATAGCAATTGAATCAGTGATTACTACAAAACTAATTAGTAATTTCCACTAAGAAATACTAGTGGCAGGCATTAGAAGGATATAGCATTAAATACAGATTTCATGAGTAGTATACACTGAACGCTTTTGTCATAACTACTGTACTTCTATTATGCACTATGAAGTCTTTTAGTGATAAATACTAATGAATCAGTACATACTACAAAACTAATCAGTAATATCCACTAAGTAGTGGTAAATAGCAAAATGACAATCAGTACTCACTACTAAATAAATTAGTAATATCCACTAAATAGTGGTACATAGCAAAATGGCAGTCAGTTTTTGATACAAATTTTGTCAGTAGTTCTTACTGAACACATTAGTGGTGGACACTAAGTACCTGTTGGTAAATTAATTTGTTCTGAGCACTAAAAATTTAGCTGTCTGTATAGGTACAAAACGTTTTTGCTGTGATTACTGAATTTCAGTATTGGCAGCAAATTATTTTTTTCAGTGCACTGTGTTATTTGTAAAATGTGACAGGGAAATAGGTGTTAAAAATGCCATGCTATCATTCTTAAAAATTTTAATAAAAAAAAACTATTAAAATATTTGAAATGATCGTTAAATATTATCAAGAAAACGTGTTGCATTTTTTAAAAATAGATTTTGATCTAAGCAAAAAACAATTTATTTGTTATTAAACGGGATTCCTCTAATAAAATGGAAACTGTGGTGTGTATAGTGAAGATACACACCTCATACATTTTTTTGTCTACAAAGACGGAAAATTTCATTAAAATTATATAGAATGAATATTTTGGAATTTCAAAATTGGGATTTAAACCTTAGCTCTACACCATCCAACCATCCACCCGCGTGTTTTAAAATTTCCATAACTTGTTATTTCAAGCTCTTAGCTTTTGTTGTTCTAAATTTTCTTAATACGGACTGCTGGTAATAATCTTTGCATCTTGTTGTTTTCTTTTCTTTCAAGGGCCAGCTCTAGCCTGAGGTAAAGGAAAAACTTAATGTAATGATTCGGAAACACTTTTATGTGATGAAGGATCTATTATATTGGCATTATTGGCAGTTTGAATTTCTTCCCACGCTACTGAAGCAGCAAAATGGTGGTCTTTAAATACATGTCGATTATTGGGCCAAATACCAGTTTGAAAGCATTTTCAGCTGTGCCAATCGTCGCTGCTCTACCATAGGCTTCTGCAAGTAAAGCGACAACGTCATAGGGAGTAATTGATTTCCACACATTTTCTCGTAAATAGGTTTCTTGTGCTTGGACATAGTAAATTCCGAGAGGTCGAAAAAAGGCAACATCTAATGGCTGCATGCGATGAGTTGTGGGACTTGGCAATTGTAGCAGTATGATTCCATTATCTCGTGCGAACAAAAGTGCTCCTAAATTTTGACTATGAGTAGAATGTCCATCTAAGAGGAACAACACCGGTTCTTCTTTTGAACAAACAGTACTGTTTTTGAAGTGATGGAGCCACGTAACAAACAATTCACTAGTTATGTAACCTGAGTCCGAAAGTGTGACTCTACTTTCTACTGGAACTCCTTCTTCTAATTCTGGTGCAAATCTCTTTATTTTAAAGATAAAAATAGGAGGGATATAGGATCCTGCAGCATTGACGCAGCACACAACAGTAGTATTCACTCCTTTCTCACCACTACTTACCGCACCTACTTGATGTTTTCCTTTGAGACCAATAATTTTCTGAGGCTTCCTTTGCACAGTTGTGAAGCCGCTTTCATCGACGTTATAAATCCTTGTTCCAATCAAATCATATTTGTCCACGAGCCTTTCTAGAAGCATAAAAAAGCATCAACTCTTTCTTTACAAAATCCTCTCATTCTGGCAAATGATGTGGCTTCAGGATGAGGAAGATATAGTCTTGGATTTCTTAGCATAAATTTGTAAAACCATTTTTTCCCAGCGATTGCTTTTTCAGCGTTGAAATAATGTTCAATGTTATGATGTTTGGCAACATCAAGTGCAAGTTTTCGTACATCTCTAGTCGTTAATCCAAAAAACCTTTACCCAAAATGCAGAATATGGCTTACTTACTCCTTTTCCATTTCTTTCGTGAAGATATGTCGCCGACCAAAACGCTTCTTAATGGAAGATACTTCTCCCTCTTCTTTGAAGTACCTTGTCAATGTTATTTTTGGTAAGTTATATCTTCGAGCTGCTTCATTGACTCCTACATCTAATCGACGACCCGCTTTTATGGCTAAGGCCAAATCTTCATTAGTTCACTGACCATACTTGCCTCTAGCTGGCATTTTTCTGAAAAAATAAATAATAGTTTCTTAATTTGGACCAGTCCACCTTAGGTAATTAAATCGGTCCACTATAGGTTACACACAGTTTTGTAATAACACATTTTTTTTCCAAACAACTTTTACAGATATTTGGGTCAAACTTAAACATGAATATTGCCAAAAGATCTAATATTATCATGAAAATATTGAAACAACTCTTGCCTTGATTATAAAAAGATAATCCCTTAGAAAAGAGTAAAGAAATATTACTACGTCCAACAAAAATTTAAGACGTGTTCTCCCATTGGAAACCTAACCTCGACTAAATGTGCTGTATTAGGTGTATAATGCGTAGTTTAATAGTTCTACACCAGACTAACGCCACTATTGCTGACTCATACACATAATAAATTAATGGTCCAAATTAGGAACTGGTCCAATATTGGCTACTTTCCACTACAGATTTCCGGAAAATCCCATTTTCGTAAATCTTTCCCAATTTTCTACCGGTAATAGTTTTTTCAGGAGCAACTGACCAATTTATCGGTATCCTTGTATCAGAAACCCCTTATGCAAAATTGCATCGAAATCGGAATCAAAATGTTTTTTGGGATTATCGATGGACAGCTGCTGTATTTTATTCATAATAGTATTAAAACTCATATTTCGATTTTCACAAAAAATGTCAGTCCTTCCATTGCATAGACGTAGTTACAACACATTTTTTAAAGTAATTTTTTACAAAAAATTTTACTCCAGCTTTATTCTCGTGTATTGTCTACAAATCTAAAATGGAATAAAAGAAATATGATAAGTAATTGAGAAGCTTATTTCTTTTATCGAATGGCGTGAGAAAGAAATCGATATATAATATACACTAAAACAAGGTACAATGAACTGGTAACGTACACATAAATACGAATTCGTTGTTATCATATTTAATTCTAAAATTTCTTTATCTTTCTGAATAATTTGGAAATACTTTAAAAACTCTAGAACTGATAATTTTAACATGTTTTCTTGGGTTTTTAAAAATTCAGTTATGTATGTAATACTACGATTTATGAGTCACATAGAAAAAGGTTCTTTTTATAAAATAAACTTTGTATAGTTGCGAATTTGAAATACCATGTTTATTGTCTTCGACCGTGGTTAACATTACCCAGTGGGGAACAATTTATGGACCGTAAATAGCATAGTTGTAAATCAAGACCAAGTACACAGTTCGACCCTACGCAGGGACGTCTTTAAAATTTGAGCAAAGTAGGAAACAATTGCTACTTGACAAGGATTTTATGGATTTACAAACAAAAACGACTCATATAATTATTATATTATAATTATACACAACTATATTAGGGTAAAAGAAAAATTATTTCATTATTATAATATGATGTAATGTTTTTTTATAATAATACATGTATTAATTCAATGAAACATACATAGAAAAATATTAGATTTACGCTGGACATGTCAACAAAACCAAAGTACATATTATACATAAATATATATCTACGGATACACAAAAAAGACACAGTATACGAGAACAGTCAGTAAAGTAAAAGGTCATCTACATCATAAACAACAACTCTATTATCGCTGTCTTCATCCAAATTAATTATCAATTGTTGTACATTCGGAGACACATATGAATCTTCCACTTCAACTACGTGTGTTTTTCCATAAAATGCTGTCTATCTTTTCCACCTCACTTCTAATTAAATCTACTACAGCAGAACTAAGCCTTGGAGCTGTATTTTTACGCCAATGGGATTTAATATACAGTAGTAGGGCGGAAGACGCAGTACCGTATGTCTTTTTGTTTGTGCCATTGCGTCAATCCAATATTTCGTAGGAATGTCTTTTATAATGGTTAGAAGATCTTTTTGGGTGCATTTTGATTTAGGTATTTCTATATCATTTTCAGCCATATATAGTATGATTTCTGCTTTTTTCGTGGTTGTGGTGGGTTTTTTGTTAATTTATTTTGAATGATAACTGGCGTTGTCCATCACAATGACAGAATTATCGGGCAAATTAGACACCAGTTGTTCTTGAAACCAAGTCTCAAGAAGTGGTGAATTCATGTCTTCGTGATAGTCGGCTGAACAATTTTTTATATTTTTTGCGGACAACAGCAAGCCATTGGACACCCATCCATCGCTGTCACCGGCATGTAAAATTATTATTCTTTTTCCCCTAGACGGAGGGGCCTCTAGACAATAACTTTTTGTGCCATCAGTCCATCCTTTCTTTATAACGTCATGGCTATCGTACCATGTTTCATCCAACCAAACAATGTATCGACCTTCTTGGCGACATCTTCTTATTTCTGTAACGTACTCCCAACGCTTTTTAATCGTCCACTTTCCATGATGCTCATCCTTCCGTGGAGGGTTCTACACTCAAAACCTATGGTTTTCAAAACCATTGTTCCCAATAGGTTACTTCAATTCCCGAAACTTCCAGTCTTTCCAAAATCATAGACGTTGTTAGCACCCTGTTTTCTTTGAAAAAAGAGTAAATTTGTTGTTTCATTTCAGTTCCCGCCGCTTCATCGATTCTAGAATTTTTTTTCATTTCTCGTTTCTGTCTTTCTGTTTCTCCCTTGTTTATAATGTCCCTTCCCGTAGATACAGGGACTTTTGTTAATTCACTTGTCACGGTGAAAGAAGTTAAACCCGCTTTTTCAATAAGAGTTTGGTAAACATTTTTTATTATTGTTTTTGCGTCACTTGACAAATGCTTTCTTTTAACCTTCCTGTTGTCCAAAACATAATCTTCAGTATCACTGTTGTTACTAATTTCAATCACTTCATTCTCTATTTCCATTTAATTCGACACAATGTTATCCCATAGACCAAACACTGCCATTTTTATTTGCACAATGCACAACGATGAAGAGTCACAGACTGATAGATTGCACCCTTGCTATACCTGGTTGGTGATTACTTCGGTATAAAGGATAATTTCTAATATATGAGGAGGCAGTATATGTGATCATCATGCATTCTTGTTGTATTTAACATTTACACAATGCTCCCTGCCATAAACACGGTATTTCAAATACTTCTATTTCTATTTCTAATGTTTAAGAACTGTCTTCAAATAAGGGCAACGTCTGCCTGAACTGCGACTCGAAAGACGCTTGTCTCGCTTTAGCTCATTCATTAGACAAGAAAAGACGAATGGACGAGTAACAAATTTCGAACCGAACTGACTGAATAGGCACACCAATGGGGAACAATAATGTTAACAGAAATTAAATTTGGATGGAAATAATAGTATTAGGAACTTTGAAATATTTTATATGTTGGAGTTCGATTGTGTTATCTAAAATCTATTATATATTGTTAAGTATCTAAACTAATGAAAATTTCTGATTAGATAAAGATTTGAAAGGTTAAATTGGAACATCTATCAAGAAATAAATTTACACATTTTTACGACCAAAACAATATTTATTATAAAAATATGTACATTAAAAATTACAATTAAACAAATATTTGAAATTTTTTGGTTTGTTGTTTCGTAATTATAGAATTTTTATGGAAGCATGTTAAAGAGTTTTAAATAATGTTGCGGTTCCAACCAAAAAATTGTTAATTTTGGCTTACAGTAAATGTATGGAAAAAATTATGCGGTATTAAGTATTTTAACACGAGGTATCCAGTTTTTTGTTTAGTTTAATGAAATGTTTGTTATTAAAAAGTATTAGAATCAAAAATGTTGGATGAAAACTAATGGTTTCGTTACATAATGTGAAGTCATGTACTGGGTACATCAACTGGTTACACTTGGAGAGATAAAAATATCAGAAACAGTCTTACTTTACAAACATATTCATGAATTGTGAATATGTTTAGTATTTCTCCAGCTATTATCTAAAGAATATTACTCATATATTTTTTATCTAAATTTACGAGTAAACATTGGATTTAGTTCCAAATTAATTATATTGATTAGGTGGTAGTTTTATCAACAGATTATTATTTGGAAATTATCTTGTGTTTGTTCAATTAAGTGTTGTTTACACGTCAATATTTTGATAAAATCTACTTGCCCTATATTATAGCTCAATAATTGACAATAGAGGTGTACAATAATATGTCGGATATCTCTGTAATTGATCATAGGTCTAGGGAAACTCAAACTACAGTGAATTCTAGAAACATAGAGCTTTTCTCGGGGGTAAATACATAAGAGATCATTTTTTTATCGATAAATACATGTTTAATTGTATAAAAGTTTTACTGTCATGGCAATAAATCGTGGAGCAAGAGAGTGAAAGAATCACGAGAGCTTGCTCTACTTCTCTTGATTCAAGAGTTTTTGCCGGAACATTAAAATTTGAATACAATTTGTATGTATTTTTCACTAATAATTGCACAAGTGGTTTGTATTTTATCGGGTAAATTTGGGTTGTTTAATGAGAAACTGTTTCCTAGCAATTTGACGAGAATAACTGTCAATTATTAAAAACACGACACCGAAGGTGGAGTGTTTTTAGGTTGACAGTCGAGTCAAATTGCTAAAGAAAACAGTTTAGAATTTGAACAACACAAATTTACCCAATATCAATACAAACCTCGAGTGTGATTCGGCAAGACAATTTAATGAATGAGAAATTTGGAAACATATCTTGCAATATTACATTCAATTCCTCGATGGAAATATCTGGCTCAAATGCGTATCTTTTTGCATCGCAAAACGTAGAAAATTGTCGCCAGATTGATGATTGCGTCGCAACTGTATTAGTAGGCACACAGGTATTAACAATTTGACTAATTTCGGCGTTCCTAGACACACCGAATCGACTCATTGTTAGTTCTTGAAAATTCAATAAGTTATTGACAAACATGCCAAACTATTTATTCTGGTAACCAACACCGCGATAATTGATGAACAAATGAATAAGTGAAAAACCACTAGTGTATTTGTCGCTGTAAAAGTTAAAGCTAACTTTTGCCTCTGTCAAAGTGACAATTGCACTGTGGCATATACATGAGTTAAATTGTCGATTAAAAAAATGATTAACTGTAGCTTTCCCATCATTTAAAATGATAATTGATTGGTCGATTTTAAGAAATTGAAAAAAGCTCATTGACTGTTAGAATAGGCGTGTAGTAATCAACTGAAATACCGACTATTGAGACCGGTTAATCATTATAAATAACTCACCCCTCATGAACGTTACTACTGACTATGCAAGAAAAACTTTTGTATAAGAGGTATGTGGCTGAGGTTTGAAATATTTTTTAATCATAATATCAACATTTGTATTGTTGGAATAAATTAAGTCAAGTCACATTGGGGATTTAACGTTATCTTAAATGCCTCATAAAATCTCGTGTCCAAATCTTAAGATATTCAAGGTCCAATGTCATGAGGATCGTTTTTTTTGTGAATGTCTATTCATACGGTTTTAATATCATTTGCATTTATTATAAAAATTGTAGAGAATTAAACATTATTTCACATACTCAACTGTTTTTCATATAGAGGGCGGGGAGCGCACCGCGCTTACCTATTTACAGCATAGTCCGGTAAACCATAAGTTCCAGTAAATAATACGCCGTATAAAGTCTATATGTCATTGAAAAAATTATAATCCTGGATCATTCGCATTATTTATCAATCAATGCTTTTTATTTAATGATATTCACCGAATATATATATATATATATATATATATATATATATATATATATATTTGTTCAATATTACTCACCTATTCGTGTAATCAAAAAATTCTTGAGTGGAATACTTGAAGTATATTTTAGTTATACCTATTATAATATAATATTAATTAGATTTTAAGTAGAAAAATAATAGACTGAATAACCACATGGATTATAGTTCTATGAAGAAATACTTTTCCATATATTTATTGCAGTTCAGTATTCAATGTCATTTTCGTTGTCAACGATATTTGTGTCCAGATCTTCGAGAATTTCGGGGTCAAATGTACTGTCTTCGTAAATATATGGTGAAACATTGAGACGCGCTTGTCCGTTACGTTGGCCGCAGCGTAAACCACGACCATTGTTTGTTTTAAAATGTCTTTATTTGCAATAATTTACAGTTTTTATATTTACATGAGTATACAAAATATATGTGTGACCGGTGTTCTGGCAATTCCTGCTACCTTTGTGTTGATATGTACGCAAACATGGCTCCTTGCTTCACACATTATCCATTTAATATCATTAGTTAATGTTACTTTGTCCCTTGCATAAAAATATGACTCCCCAGCTTTTTCAACTAGTATGTCCCTAAAAAGCAGCTGAAAAACAGGGTGTCTAAATCGAACAGAGAGATTAGGTTATGAGAGACAGCAACATGACAGATGTTGATTATGATGGGATAATCGTTTTGTATGTTGACAATACATGATTTGAATAACGGTAACTAAGCTAGTCCCTAATTCGATATATTTGGTTGTTAGGAGACAATCAACTCATTATGTGAATGATGTACCATGCAGAAGCCCACACCATTATAGTTGTTTTCTGCGCGACAAGCGGCTCTGAGAGCATTGCGAAGATTTTTGGGTAGACAATAATTGTAAGAGTTACTGGATATTTTTGTTATAAAGTCCTTGATAGTGGGCAAGTCTGGTTGTTGATGTAACCATGAGTTTTTAGGAAGTTTTGGGTAGACTGTTTTGTATTTTATTGCCATGCGAAAACACTTGTTTTGCACCACCTGCAGGGTGTGAAAGTTGTGTTCAGTGACTGTGCTGCGTTGGTTGAAATTGGTCAATTGATATGTTTATAAATCATTAATTTGTTTGTTGTCGAGATAAAACTATTCTTGCAAATTAACGGGTATAATATTCTCATTGCAATAGGTGTTGCTAGATCTCCTATCGTGTGGATTTGGCACACTCTCTCGATTAGGGAGTACCGGAAAAATAAAATACCGGGGTTCAACAAAAACTAGCTCAACGGCAACATCTGTTTCCATATTGGGCAGTTGCATTATTTATCTTTATTTTGTCTTTATAATCGTATTGGGTTTCATCCCATAGGCAGGGCATGTGTTCTATTAACTCAATTAGAATTAATGGATCAAACAAACTGTAATGATAAAAATTCATTACTATAAAACTCGATTCAAGAAACCAGTTAGCACGGCGATGACGAGGTACTCCACCAGAACAGCAAAGCCCCCACGCCAAGATGCCCACGAAGAATCGTCAGTAGAAGGGGAGGAGACTTCCACCACCACCACGACGATGGATATAAAAATGCAAACCGACAGACGATGAGACGACTTGGTTTACGGACTCCTGCTCCTCCAAGTTCAGCCGCCTCCAGTGCGAAGCGTAGGTCGAGGGTACTGACTTTAACCTTAAACGCTTTACACTATCCACCGCCGAGTGTTGTACTAAGTCGGAGTATTGATCCGATTTTATACATCATTCATTAGAACGGCCGTTGGTTTCTGGTATTGACGGAAACGAGAACGATTGTTCAAACTGTTAGAAGAATTTTGGTGTGGTACTGACACACTGAGAGCACTACAGTATCTTCGTAGGGAAGCGCCGTTAAGCTGGGTACTGACTGGCTATAAACGATCGCTTTAACTGTTAGTATAATTTCGGTGTGGTATTGACGCGCCGTAATAACTACAGTCCCTGCAAACAGAGATATTCGTTGAGCTGGGTACTGACTAGCTGCAAACGATACTCTCAAATATTGAGATGAAAACCGAAAGAGTATTGATCCGCCGGTTGCTCATATTCCTGGCTGTCTGAACATTCCATAGGACGCAGAGAATCCCGTACACACACCGTCGACCATATCGCCGGAATCGAAATACACACCGCTACAGTTACACCTACCTACTATTCGGACCATCAGTACATATCGATCGACGAGAGGATACGGGCCATCGAAGCGTGACCTTTAAAATATTTACGCACCAGAGTATATATATATATATATATATATATATATATATATATATATATATATATATATATATATATATATATATATATATATATATAGAATATTGAATTCTAGTTTATTTTTGTCATTCTAAATAATATTTTTATAGAAATAAATCAGTTAATTTAATTGAACTCTGTCTCCTTTGGTCTTACCTGGGCAATACGCATTACAAAACATTCTTCTTCAAGATCACAACACTGGTACTAAAAAAAAAGTTGCGATTTGCGATTGCATGCTACACGTGTGAAAACATGCATATGCTTGCATTGCGTAGAGAAATGGCAGCGGAAAAAACGTACCGCATTGAGCGATTAAGAAAGAACAAATCGCGTCTTCTTGCGAAATCGCATCGGCAATACCATAGAAAATATGTGTGAAAACGGCCGATTTAAATGCACGTAGATTTGATGTACGCAATATTGCGACCATTTGTTGTTCGCTGAAAGTGGTACGGTAATGGTATCGACTGAACTCTAATAATGCATGGGCTGAAATTTATAATTTTTTGATAGAAGATTTCGAAAACTTCTCGAACGAAGAAAAAATAGAAGCAGGTAACTTCAATTAAATATGTTTATTGACTCAAAACAAACAAATATACAGATTAATGAGTAATAAATTTGATTTCTTCAAAAACAAAGTAGGTTAATACAATGTTAGTTTAATAAATTTTTACAATAATAATACATCAAATTTTGTCCATTTGCCAAGGTAAAGTGCCCGCGGGACTCACAAAATAATTGGCAAATTCGTCCCGTATGTCGTTTGCCTGTCTTCCTCCTCCTACAGCCCTTACCCGTTGTAGATTTTGCAAACCATTTGTACTTGTAGAAACGTAGAAGTCAGTCGTACGAAAGCCATCTTTTTAACGAACTATGTTATGTAAAATTACTGCAGCTTTTACAATGTCCTTTGCAAATGTTTTAGAAACATTTAGTGGTCGATGAAAAATTATTAGGAATATTTAGGGAGTTATTTTTCATTTTCTTCCAAAACACTGTTTCTTGAAAAACCGATGAATCGCAATCCTTTCCGTATGCCCCTATGTCAACGTATATAAATTTATAATTAGAGTCTGCCACAGCCATTAGAACTATATAAAAGTAATGTTTATAATTTAAGTTCATCGAACCACTTTCCCGAAATTTTTGTACCCTAATATGTTTACCGTCCACAGCGCCAATACAATGTGGAAAATTTTGTGCAATATTGAGCCAATCTTGCTCTGAAGGTATAGGCAAGTATTCTTCTCTAAAATGAATCCATAGCTGCTTACAAACCGTGCGAACAATTTTACTTATAGTTGAGATACCTATTTTATAAGTATAGTGAAGATCTGTAAATGAGTTAGTTTCCACTAGCGAGGTATCTGTAAATAATAAAATATTTTACTTTTTTTAAGCTAAAAATTAACTTGCATATTTATATTTCAAAAAGATTATTATTTGCAGGGAAATTTATTCATGACAAATGGAAACATATTAGGGATGCATTTGCAAATTCGAGAAAAAAGAGAAGTGGTGACAAACGTACAAAGAAGTACATATACTTTGAACAAATGCAATTTTTGTTGAAAGTACTCGAAAAAGATGACACAGAATCCAGTATTTCTGAAAATACTACTGAAAAAGAACAAGTAAGTGATGAAGATGCAGTATCTGAACAGACACCTAGAGCTTCTTGTGACCCAAAACGAAGAAAAGTATCTTCCATCGATGAAACAAACAAAGCAATTTTAAAAGCTTTAGAAGCCACTTATCAACCACCACCAACACAAACGGACGAAGATACTGCATTTTTCATGTCAGTTACATCTGCTGTAAAAAATTTCACGGAGGATGAAAAAATAGAATTCCGCATGGGTGTACTAAAATTAATAAAGGGCATTAAAAGCAAAAGATGAAGTTTATCCGTCAAATCCATCAACATCTGCTCATTCGACTACAGCGTCAGATGAATATCGGGAAGATTATACCTGTTTTCAAAACTTATAATAGATTTATTTTGTACTAATTCATTATGTAATAAAAACTTACCTTGAAGTAATGGCCAGCATTTCTTTTGGAGGAACACTTAATCTCATCGTTGTGTCTGTTTTCTTTATAGAGTCTGAAAGACGTTCTAGTAACATTCTGAAGGTATTGTATGTCATACGAAAATAATTGATTTTTCAAATAGTATATAAAACGCGCCCTCCAAATATCTACTTTGTAACAAAGGATGAACCCAGTACCGTCGATTTTTCCATCGAGCCTCCCTTTGTTTCCTTGCTTTTCTCCGTTTGAGAAGTAGCACGTCTTCTATCCATAACACTTTCTAACTTACTAATCTTGGCAACTGTGTAATAACTACTTTAGGGTACAAAATTCGATGGTATCAAATTATGGTTATGTCTGAAAATGATATACCATTTTGCGACCATTTATCGCCCGCTGAAAATGGTATGGTAATGGTATCGTCTGAAAACGCTCTTAGGGTATCAGAAATCTAAGTAGAATAAAGTTCCGCGAGAGGATATTTTATATTTGCATAATTGTAGCTCAATTTATTTTTATAAAGGAAATTGATCAATGTTCTGCATCCTGAAGTCTCATTTTTCTGTTTGTTTTCTTCTATATGGTCTTTTTGTTTCAGCTAATTTATTTATTTTATATTATAATGGAATACTATTTTATCGTAATATACAAGCATATCAATCTAAAACTGATTATTATCTAACTTATTATAATAAACGCCATTATCTTTTTTACAATTTCTTTATCTGTTGATAATTATGGAAATTGCTATAAATGATGAATAATACGATTTTCTTTCTAGTACACTCACTGACGGGTTTCGGTACAAAGTTTGAGTAGGTACTATAACATTTTAAGTGAATATTTATCTATGCGTGAAGTTATTCCCTAGGACGATAATTATTGTTGGTGTGAGGTTAGTTTTGTTAGTAATTGATCACGAAATTCGGATTACCAAGGGAGTAGTCAATAATTTTTCCATGTGCTATTAATATTTGTTTCATTTACTGGTAATATAAAAATTTTACTAAATTCAAAATCGTTTAGATACCAAAGTGTTATTGGTGTGTCAATTTACTATATATCGATGTTGATAGAACAAACCTTAACGGGAAATTGTGTTTATTGAAATAATGGAATTATTGTCAAACCAACTAAAAGTGTCATTATTAGTGTTTTTAAATGAAACTCAAGGTCTCTAGTTAATTCCACAATATAATACAAGTTATTGAAAATTCTAAAAAATTGACAATTGTTTCGATAAATCAATATCATCGATATTTATCGAAACAATTATCAATTTTTTAGAATTTTCAATAACTTGTATTATATTGTGGAATTAACTAGAGACCTTGAGTTTCATTTAAAAACACTAATATGAGCACATTCCACGAAGTAAGGGTCGAGACAGTCAAAAGTGTCATTTATCAGATTCAAAATTTATTCTCTCTTCCTGGAAACTAACAAAATTTTCTCTCCGCATTTCTGAAGGACGTTCAGCTGCCACAAGCTCTCGTTATTAAAATCTACTTTTTGGAATTTTCAACTTATTATATTTCGTTACCTTATTTTTATTCTCATTTTTTTTAAGCAAAAAATATCTTCTACACCATAAATTTCCGGTTTTTCGATGAACTTATAGTATAAATAGAAATCTATTAGCAGATATGTGTTCCAGTACTTTTTTAGGACTCTTATCTAGAATGATATAGGATTTATTTCCTCTGCAGGTCTGGGGTTGTAAAAGTTTGTTTGAGGTTTCGTTCATGCAGGGCTCGCAAATGAGTTGGATGTTTTTAGTGGGTAGGCTGAAAACAGCAAAGTGCTTAAAAGCGTGTCTAGAATGAAGGTGGTAAGAAGGTGTCTAGAATTGAAGTGGTTAAAAAGGTGTATAAAATTAAGAGTGATGGAGCGGGCTTTTGCTAGAAAATGATCGAGAAGAAGGGCTCGCTCAGTTAGCAACGGCGGTTGTTGTTGAAGAGAAGCGTAGTTAAAAGTTGTCTGGAATGGCAGATAAAAAGTGTCGAGAATTTGGTTGAGTTAACGGTCTGAGAAACGACGAACGTTTGTTGCAAATATATATGTGTCTGGGTTGGCTTGGTGTTGGAAAATAATTGTGAGTTGAGTGGTAGACGTTATATTTACTGGGACTGTCCTAGGAATTAATTGAGAAGCATTTTTATACATATTTAGAATTTTGAGGATTTATATTAGAAAAATGACTATGAGACAATAGAGGAAGATGGATATAATTAATGGTGAATTGTGGCGGTAGACTTTATCGTATTCGATGAGATGAGTTTGCTGGAGTTTGATGCAGAGAACCTGCAACAACGACGAGGAATGGGGGTAGTTGGTTGGTGGATTTTCATACAAGAATTTTTATCTTATAAATATCGGTGATTTATCTAGGTAATTGAAGTAATTCTCGGGAAGGTCGTTGTATGCGGTCACTAGTAGCCAAATATAGATGATATGGAAGTTTCCTCTTGGATTTATTGCCGAGTTATCGCCTGTTTGAAGTCCTGGGTGTGAACAGGGCATTTTTAGAATTTAGTTTGCCCGATTCGATAGTACGATTATCGTATCGGGCTTGTAAGTTGTTCAGACCAGAAGGAATTAGTTGACATAAACCGTATTATTGTAGGAATAGGAACACTTGCATTGGCAGTATCTGAGAATTGACTGCACGCAATTCAGAATATTTTTAAGAAGAGGTTCGGGAAGCGTGCAATAGACGTTTGCTCTATCGTCGATTATGGATCGGATGTATGTTTTATACGTATGAAGTGGATGGTTGGGTGAGTTCTTCCAAACTTTCCACCGAGCGTCTTGATAAGACAAGCTCGTCGCCGGACTTTATTTAGTGTGTCATCCAGGTCGGCCGCCAAGTTGAGAGTGTGAGTAAATCTCACTCCCAGGGAAACGGCTTCCCTGCGGATATTGAGTTGTTCTCCCCAGATCACGAGGCGAAAGTTGGTTGATAGAAGTCGTTCGCTCTGAGTGGATGTCTGTTTAAAACAATTGCTTGAGTTTTTTGAGTATTGAGAGTCATCCACCATCTCCTCCTCCAAATGATTAGTGCTGTGTGGTCCACATATAATTGGATTCTGTCCTGAGAGTGTTGTGGTATATACGAATAAATATTAATTGATAGATGGGCGAGTATGGAGCCTTGTAGAATGCAAGTTAGGGGACTAAATGATTCGGATAAGCATTGACCGATATTGACACTTATAGAATGATCGGTAAGGTAAGAATATATTAGTTTCACAATTGGAGGTGGCAGTCGGATACTCACTAGCTTACTGACAAGTCCGATATGCAAAACCTGATCAAAAGCTTTCTGAACGTCCATGAAAATGGAGAGTGAACAGTGTCGTTGATTCAATGCTTTGGAAACAATTGTTGTTAGAAGATTTATGGTGGCGTTCTAATGAGTGGACTGGCCTGGGCGGGGATGATATTATTACAGAGCTACCAGATTCTTCCTTTGTTAAAACGTTCACGTATTTTACCTAGGACTCTGATTAGTAAAATCGGGCGGTATGATTCAGGCTTTTTAGGGTCTTTACCTAGTTTAGGGATGAGAACGATGTTGACTGATTTCCAACATCGATGGAAGTATGAAAATACCAGACAGGCGTTCAGCTGAAGTCTTACGATAGTGAATGGTGAAAGAAGTGGAGAGTTCTCATTTAGAAGGATATGGACGCGTGGGCTCCGAGTAATATTTTGGGTGAGGAGGTCTGTTTCAATGGCAAAGTCCCTGAGAAATATGATGATGATGATGATATAAAGAGATTTTGTAGGTTATTTTGTAAACCGGTGGCTTTGTCTTCGGGTGTGCATTTTTTCTGTCCTTGCACTTCTAGATGTAGTTCTACTTTTTCTTTCAGGCTGGTAAGGCGATATAATTTTTGCCAAAACACGCAACCATTTTCTCTGCTTCAACTTTAGGTCTGTGTTGTACTAAAAAAAAATATTTTTAAAAGACCCTACTTATACTAGTTCTTTAAAATTCTCAATCATTTTAGATTTTCTAGTAATATTCATAAAGTGCATTTTTAATTAGTGGAAGATTATCTTGAACATGAGCTACTCGAACCCCAAGCTGAGCTACTTGATGAAGAATTTCAAGTACGTTCAGATTGTTTTTCTACTAGGTCTAGCAGCTTATCGGGTGTTTCATTTTGCGTATGTAACTATAACGTAAATTTTTTATTTAAACATATATATATATATATATATATATATATATATATATATATATATATATATATATATGTTTACTATATCAAATAAAATATTTTTTAATAAATAGTATAAACTATTATGAACTCACTTTGTTTATATACAGAAAATCGGCTTGTATCAAATGAAATAGATATAAGTTTGAAAAGATGTAGACTACAAATAAAGTTGATTACTCACTTCAACATTCTGTGATTAGTCTTTCATACTAGCAAGAATTTCTACCCTAATGATCATCAAATCAGCATAAATTGCATTTTTTTCACATGGTTTGATTCCAATGCGTTTTCACCCCTTTAAATGATGTTATTATCATTATCGAAAAAAATCATTTATGCTAGGACATGTTTTGAAGCCATTTTTTAATGAAATCAGTAATAAATATAGGAATAATAACAAAAATATGACAATAAGACATGATCACATAACCTCAATATATTTAAACTTTTTTAAAAAAGCACGGATAGCATTACTTTTGCAATTTTTATGAATAAATCCTTCGAACTTCACACTAACTTTCTAGTTCTAGCAACGATCACCCTTATTTTTAACAAATTTGAGAAAAAACTAAAAACGAAAAAACTCTTATGGCAATTTTGCACGTGTTATCGATTTGTGTGGAAAGGTTCATAAGCTCGGCCTACTCTGTGACGACACAGCTTAGGCAATATATAGCACTATCTTCGAATTGAATCAATACCTTCATTCAGATTATTTTCTTCATCCACAGAATAAGAACAGGAAAGCAGTACGTTTCCTATAATACAATATACCAAACTCAGCTATTTTTAATTTAACATCAAACAATTAATTTGAATTCAAATTACTTAAAACAAATGCATTTAAATTAATGGATTCAGTGATAACTTGGAAAACACGTACATTACAAATTAAAATCTTGTGTTTATTACACTGAATACTTGCATAACGATTAACTAGAAAAAATAGTATACCCGCGATAAAATTGCGTTGTTAACCATAAACCGGTTGAGTTACAGTATATCGAACGCTGAATACTTTTATTTCACTATTAAAAACTTGATTCTATAAAGAATGTAATCCACACCCTAATTAACTTTGATAATTCGTTTATTAAACAAACCGTAACTCGTCGTTTAACTATTTACTACTCTTATAAACAGACTTATTATGACGCTTAAGCCAAAGGAGCTGGATATAGTTTCTGTTTATGCTGATAATGGGCAAATATGCGTAAATAATACCTCTATGTAAAGTCCAATCTTCTCTTCAGATTGACAAGTCGTTAGGAACATGTTGGAAGTTCTATTCCAAAGCACCGAAGCTTACTTTGTACTGAGATCTTTGGTGTGACGTTACCTTGTTGTAATGATGTTGATTTATTATTTTATTTATTTATGGTTTTGATGGCTAGTAATCAAGATGAATCTGGATTTTTATCTCGTTTATGCAATAACAACATTAACATATATATTTTATATGACCTATGACATTGACAGTTGTCACTTCATTTCCCGTGTCCGTTGTCAAGTGCTAACTTGGCAGTGTTGCCTCAACAGCCAGCATCGTGACATCTTTCTTCACAGGCTCAATCTTTCGGATGGTTTAACAGTTCTCCCTGATTTGGTAACTATATGCCTGAACCTTGTAAAAGAGTTATCCCTGCTTAAATTAAAGTCTACATTTGAATTTTCTGTTTCACTAGTCTCATCCAAATTAGTAGGAACTGATATAACCGACATATTTGAGTTAGATTCAGAGTTACTGAGACTTTCATTTATTTCTGTTGAAGTTTCACTTGAGATATGGTTTTCAGAATAAAAACTAGTGTTTTCTGAATCCAACTCTGAATTGCTGCTCAAATCTATGTTACATTCTATGACCACTTGTTTCTTCTTTCACTACACTTTGTTTTTCACTAACAAATGTATTACCCAACATTTCACTGGTAGTATCTTCTGTATCACTATCCTCTACTTCTATATAATGCTTGACTATCGGTTTAAAGATTTTTGTTTTAAGGTTAGTTGGACTTTGGTAGTGTCAAATTTCTATCTGACTTAGTGCTGTATTAATTTTATTTCCACTTACTACTTTTATCTTCTATCTTCTAATACGTTCACTACCATTATCCAGACTAACTTTGTATGTCCTATCTCTAATCTTATCACTACTTAACGGGGGTTCAATAACTTCCTGGTTTTACTTGTACATATACTTTTGCATTTATTTTAACTTCAGGAAGTGGTTTGACACTTTTATTATAGTATTTTTGTTGTGTAAATGGATTTCTCTCAATTGTTTGATTCAATTTTTTCACAACATTTGGTTTATATGTTTTTTCTGTTCCTATAATATTTGTCCTAATTTTTATTGACATTAATATTTCGGATAGAGAGTTGCTTACATATACACATGAATTTTTGTAGTTTAAAACTGCTAAATACATTTATTTGCCATCTTCAATACATGTCTCAATGATATTTTTTATTGTTTGTATGTGTCTTTCTGCTAGCCCATTGCTTTGTGCATATGTTAGCGACGTCATTGTGTGTATCAACTCCCAATCTTTCACAAAATTTTCAAATTCTTGTGAGCTAAGCGGTGTGCCTCCGTCAGAGCTAAGAGTTAGTGGTATTCCATGTGTCGAGAAAATTGACATTAGTTCACTGATTACATTTTTACTCGTAATTTGATTTAAAGTTCTTACCTCTGCGAATTTTGAAAAATAGTCTTCTGCAATTACAAACTTTTGGCCCCTGATTTCAAAAACGTCACAACCCAACTTGTTTCATCTCAAATCTGGAATGGTGTGAGACTTTAAAGGCTCTGAACTTTCAGTATTTTAGGCATACATGACATTGTGATATTTTTTGCTTAATTTCGTTATTTATCCCTGGCCAGGAACTAGAGTCTTTAATTAGGCTTATTGACTTATTTATTCCTAAATGACTGTAGTGAATACGGTCAAGCATTTCCTTTCTCATAGTTTTAGGTATTACTATTGCTTGCCCTTTGAAAATAAGATCATTAATTGAGCTCCACTCACTTTTATAAGGCGTATACATTTTCATGTTCTGATTTAACTTTTTATTATTTGGTCATCTCTCTAGAATAAATTGTTTTAGCTGTTGAAGTTCAACATCTTTTTGGGTTTCATTTTTTAATAATTGAATTTTGTCTGGTGTCGCATTTATATTATTTTGAATTAAACACACATGTGCTTGTATTTCTTGCTCTAGTTGATTGTAGGTTTCAGTTAAGTAAGACCTTGAAAGTGCATCTGCTAATATTAAATCTTTGCATCTCTTAAATTCTTTGTAACCTAGCGGGGCATTGATTTATAGATTTTTTGAATATTGCCAAGAGCGGTTGATGGTCTGTTTCGACAAGTTTTGTCATAGACAAATTCATAAAATTTGGACAGACCAAAACAGATAGCCAACAGCTCTTTCTGTATTTGAGCATTATTGACTTTAGTATCTGTTAACGACTTAGATGCATACGCACACGGCAAATTATTTTGTAATAAAGTTGCACCTAGACCACTTTTTGAACTGTCTACTGAAATTATCATTTGTTTGTTAACATCAAAGAACTGAAGGACTGGACTTGAGGCTAACATTTTTTTTTATTTTATCTAAAGCTTTCTGTTGCTCTTCTAGCCAACAGAATTCAACATCTTTTCTTAAGAGATTACGTAATGGAGTCGTGTTACTTGAAAATTTTTTGATATATTTACTCACATAGGTTTAGATTCCTAAAACTCTCTGAACATGTTTTTCATTTTTGGGTGTGTGCATGTCGAAGATTGCCCTAATTCTCTCTTTTGTGGCTGATAAACCGTTTTTTGATATAACTTGACCCATATACGTATGTAAGACTTGGTTTGGCAAATTTACATTCACTTAAGTTAAAACTAACATTATTTACTCTTGCTAATTCTAAAACGTGTTTTAATATTTTGTCATGTTCTTCTTTATTTCGTCCCCAAATTATTACATTATCAATGTAAATTTCAGAACCTGCTCTTTGAAATATATTTTGAATCCGTCCTGAAATACTTCAGATGATGATTTTAAACCATGAGGAAGGCGTAAAAATTTATATCTTCCGAAAGGAGTACCAAAACTACATAGATTCAAGCTAGGTTAATCCAGACAAATCTGATAAAATCCCTGAGTTTCATCTAATGTACTAAACATGACTGCTACTGACATTTTGCATGTTAACTGTTCTAATGTTGGTATTTCGAATATTCTCTTTTTATTACCTGATTTAAATCATTTGTATCTAAGCTTATCTTCAATTTTTCGTTTGGCTTTTTAACTAATACTAGTGGATTTAGCCAATCGCATGCACCTTGATATTTTTCTATTATTATCATATTCTCCATTTCCTGTATAGTGGTTCTCAATTCACTTAATAAAGGTATGGGTACTTTTCTAATTGGATGTATTACAGGTTCATCTTTTGATTCTAGCTCTATATGATATGGTTTACTTTTATTCAAACAATCAACTCCTGCAAACATAACTTTGTATTCATTTATGAAATTATCATATTCATAATGTTCTGTATCTATACTATCTATCGTATTCATTAATTCAGTTTCTGGACTTACAATTAAATTCAACCTTAAACATGTATTTAGACCTAAGATACATTTTGTGTTAGATTTTACTATATAAAACTCTAGATCAAATCAATTTACACAACCCTACCACGTTCAAGCAATCTCCTGTATAGGAAGTTGAGTTAGCATTTGTTTTATTTATCTTTCTTTCATTTAGCTTGAGCATTCTAAGAATATGCAATGGTAATATATTTACCATGGCCTACCGTCGATCTTAAAATCTATATCTATATTGTTAATAGTTAGTTTAGTTAACCACTCATTTTTAGTTATATTGCTTACATTATTGAGGTTTATGCTACCTATAAAAAAGTCTTTATTTACATTGTTTTCAAAAACTACCTCATTTACTTCATCTTCTTGTATTTCAATCACATTTAGCAAAATTATTTTTTAATTTACATAATTAACATACCTGTCCATATGCTGGGCATTTATTCAATGGGCCAGTTTCATGGGTATGAATTAACAAGTGAAATCATATCAGACGGATTAAAAATATCAAATATTTTTCTATGATAACGATATTCATCTCCAAAAGTTATAAATATCTTCGAAAATTAGATTTAAAAATTTTATTAGATTTGAATAAACCGCTGTAAGTCGACCAATGACAGAAGCCCTTGTTGTCAGATTGAAAGTACGTTCTGTTGACAAATCCTACTTGACTATCCAAGTTGACATCAATATCTACAACTAACCTCAAACAGACTTCATCCTCGCCGACTTTTTAGTTGTTTGTTATATTATTTTATAGTATAAAATGTGCTTCTGTTTGTTTGCCTTTTAAAAGATATCGTTAAAATGGATCCACCGAAGCTAATTCGACAAATCTTCCTCAAGTGGATGTGGACATGGTATCTCAGTCACTCGAACTCCCCTAAACAGAAGAAGAGTAGGCGATGCGGTACTAAATCGAGTTTGGAACTTTGAGTTAACGCAATTTGTGTATGTGTGTTACATGACACGTTTTCCAAACAACGCAACCTACATGGAGAACATTTAATTTTCATTATACATACATTTTACGTTATACTTTCTATTTTGAAAGCATCATCACTGCAGTTTAAAATATATATTTCCAAATTTCTTTGACTACGAGAGAGTTACCTTTTTAATTAAAAGGCACCCAATTAGGAGAACATTATTTGAAAGAATGCGTTTTGACAGTACTTTGCGTTTCTGTTTAACGAGTGTTAAAGAAAAAAGATAACTAGTCTACTTATAAAGTTTTCCCTCGTGACAACAGCGCAAAATATCTTTGTTTGCCATTGGCTCTAGCCTACCACAGTCTACCACAAGAATTCAAATTCCAATATTTTTTTCCATTTTTATTTGAAATCGTAGAGTGGCGTTTAGTCGCAAATTCTTAGTTCAGACATAATATATCTTGTGACATTATCATTGAATTTCATGAAACGAGCCCATTGATGTGAACCTCCACATCTAGTACAACATCTAATTACCTGATTGTTATATGTCTTGTGTGGTTTTTGGTTTTTTAAAAACTTCGACATTTCTTACCTCATCTATTTGGGTCAGTTTTTGATTTTGTATTGCTTCACCTTGCCTTTTAGCTGCCTCGATTATGTAACAGGTTTGCATAGTCTCTTCTAATGTTAATTTGTCTTCTTTATTTTCCTTGAGGAGTTTCTCTCTGATAGTATTGTTTACACCGCATATCAAAATGGACTTAATGAGACTTTCTTGCAGTTCTCCTAACTTTCATCTAACTGCTTTTTCACAATTCTGTAACGAAATTTTCTAGACTTTGGCCCTCTTCTTGCTTATACGAAAAAAATCGATATCTCTCGTATGCGACATTTTCCTTGGGTAAGAAATGAGTCTCAAATTTTTTTAGTAGTTTATCTAATTTGTTTCGGTCTTCTTCCTCTATTTTGAATGTGGTGTATATTTTGAACCCTTCTTCTCCAATGAGATGTAACAATTGTGCACATTGTGTGGCTTCAGTTTTTTTTATTTATCTCGGTGGCTTATACAAAATTTTCAAACCTGGCACGCCATAGTCTCCAATTTTCCGCAATATTACCATCCATTACCATGTGACTAATTCCTCTGTTGTCGGACATTACACTTTTTAATTTTTCTAAATTGCTCTGTAATATTACTAATCTCACCAAAATTATACTCGACATCGCAGCGCCATGTTATGGTGTTGATTTTTTATTTTATTTATTTATGGTTTTTATGGATAGTAATCAAGATGAATCTGGATTTTTATCTTGTTTATTTATTAACAACCTCAACATATTTGCTTTATATGACCTATGACATTGACAGTTGTCACTTCACTCCTCGTGTCCGTTGTTAAGTGCTAACTTGGCAGTGTTGCCTCAACAGCCAGCATCCTTACACTTGTTATTACCATGCTACTGATTTTTGAATAAATTCAACTGCAGCTCTATAAGTGTAGGGGTAGTGTTTCCAAAACTAGTAACTCCTTTAAGTTTACAGGTATCATCACACAATCAGCTTCCTCAATGTTGAATTTAAATATCTTATATTATCCTATATGCTCTAGACGCACGGGTGATGTCAAATAACAATTCAACCTTTTACATATACTATTAGTACAGGTTCAATATATTAAGTTGGTGTTTTGGGGTAAAATAGTTAGCTGTGTATATAGATCACTGACGCTCGGAGAAAATAAATAAAATTGAAACTTCTAATGAGTGAAAACATCCTAATAGTATGTAGGTAACTATAATTTAAATGTTAATATTTTTTCTCAAATTTTAAGTAGTTACCTTAATAGATCACAAAAATGTATTTTTTGCAGCCTCGCGTATTTTAGCATCTGAGCGTATAGCAGCCAAAGCATTATTGCGCTGTTCAATGGTCCAGCTCTGTCGTTGGGTCTCTTTGATAGTTTCTGACCATCTGAAATTAGGAAACATGTTGAAGTCAATGATATGGAGAAATATAGCGCAGTGTGGGGTAATATCGCGTACTGCGCAATATTACCCCATATCGACCTTGGTTTGTTTTTCTAACCAAAATTCCGTTGTTAACGTATGAAAATAGAAAACAAACATAGGGATAGGTCCTCGAAATATGCTAGAAAATATTTATATATAGGAAAGATCGATGATTGTATAAAGTACACTTACTTCACTTATTTCTTAACTACTGAAAATGGTAAGGAAAACACGTGTACGAACACTTCCATTTACTGCGGTCAAGTGAATGCTCCTAGCGAGCCGACACCTGTTCAACATAGTGCCTAACGATAAGGAACAACGTACGTGTTGCCAGATTTCACTTCTCGCTCTTCGTCTGTTTTATTTTGTGGTGCGCAATATTGCCTCACTGCGAGATAATCCCCCCCTTTCGCCTACTAAAACGGCTTTTAAACTATATAAATTTAACACTGTCATAAACATATACACCGACAGACAGACAAAAAAAATTGGCAGCAAAAAGGGCAGAATGATCTTTAACGCGAAAATATATTAAAAAATTTAAAATCGAATAAAGTTTTTATTCATAATATATATAGTGTGTGTGAGCTAAAAATTAATCAGAGTAGCGAAATACCCAAAAAGCATCTTTCTGTATTTTGGGTCTAGTAAATAATTATAGTAGTATCGTTCCACATTTTGAATTTGCGCGGGTGTTTGCCGGTGTCATGGAGTATGGTTTATCTATTATCTGTACGTCCCATGACTGTGTTGTAGCTGATGGATAGTTGACAGTGGACTGTTGACAAGACAGACAGAAAAAGTTGAGCAAAAAAGAGACATGTGGTTAAGATTCTTATATTTTTTTATAATTTCTATTATGAATAAAACAGTAAAGATACATTAAAAGTGTTTAAGTGTGTTCAAGAAGCCCAGACCCGCTTTCTACAATATCAGGTGTGGGGTCTGGCCTGCTTAAGATGAGTCAAAACGATAGCTTCTCTCAGATGGATCCTAGAACAGCCGGAAACACCAGCATTAGCATTGAGGAATTAGTACAAGCCACTGTAAAAGCTGTTATTTTACACGAGCGAGAAAGGTGAAATGAGGACCCGCCATAAGTCGAGGAACCAGTTATGCCGACTACTAAATACCCGACTAAAGAGCTTGCAGCACTCCTTCCTGAATATACTGGAATTGGAGACGTTAGTTTATGGAGAGTATATGCTATTCAAGAAGCTTATGAGTTCCCTGAAAACAATGCAGTTGATCGCAGTAACTAAACTTTATAATTCTGCGCTATGCTGATATCATTCAAAGCTAGAACTCGTGTCTTTGGGTTGGAATGAGCTTAAGCTAGAACTATTGAAAATTTACTTCTGTCAAACAGATGGAGTAGCCCTTATAAAGAAATTTTAAGCTAGAAAAAGGAGACAAGGTGAAGAGTTCTCAGTTTATTACCACGACCAGGTTATCATAGGTAATACCGTTGGCCTAAGTGAACGGGACATGATAGACTATATTACTGATGGTGTTACTAATGATACATTACAAACGCAGGCAAGAATGCAAAAATTTAAATCCCTCGAAGATTTATCGAAAATTATGACAAACATTTTGCCAGTCGACCTCACATTCAACTTCTCAATTTCCGAGTCACCGCCAACCAATACCTACAAATAGTAATAAAGAAGTTGCCTCAACACCCAAGTGCTATAATTGCTTTGAAAGTGGTCACCTATTAGACGCTGTTACGCGCTTTATTTATTATTGTCTACTCGCTAGCTCCAGAAGCGCAACCTCATGTCCAAGCTCAGTTCGGTCGGGGGTGGTTATGCGAAAATTCCTATTTTATTTAGTTGTTGAAAATGGGCGCCACCAGTTAAATTTTAATGAGCCAGCCCTAACTAGTAGACCGCCACGATGGTCAGGATGGAGTAGACAATATATAAGATGTTAGGTATACAATGAAAATTCTATATTACTATTTACACAACAAAAAGACTATACACAAACAACTTCTTAGCCAAAAAGAAAGGAAATATACATAATTTAAATGCACTACTGTGACGTCACGGAGCCGCTTACAAAAGAAAATACAATTCTTAAACCTATTATTAACTACTTAACTACGGACTACCAAAGGGGTCTGTTCGCCCCTAACATACGTTTTCGAACAAATAGTTCCACAATAATGCAAGTAACGTAGGCGGAGAAGCTATACTTATTCTCTTGGTGTCCCCTGACTGAGACCCTACAATGTTGAAAATAATTAAAATAACTTACCAATCACATCCGTCACGTTTACATTACCTCTGTTAGAGGGTTCTTATCCTATTCTCTCTAAACTCCTTTTTTTCCACTCTACAAATCCTCATGCGTTTTTACTCTTTCCACAATTTTCCTTCGACACCTAATAGAGAACATCACATTTGAGATAACAAAAACCCGCTCGAGGCATAGCTTTGAATAATTTATTTCAACTTACCTGATTCCCCAACAAAATTAGCCAAAATTTAATTAACTCCTTCGTATTCAACTCAAATTTTATTTTTGACAAATCCTACGTACGATCTCCCTGACAGCAAGCATACTGCTTGATAATATATTAAAACGTCAAACTGATGTTTATCAAATACAATTCGATTGAGACTACATTGATCTATCAATGAACTCCCAAAGTAAGCTTGTCAGCGGAGAATGTAGGTAGTGAACAGGTAATTTAAAGGGAATCTTTCGGTTTCTTAAATGTACATGACCGATGTGATTGATAATGTCAACAAAAAGGTACCTATAAATTCGAAACAATATAAAATTTATTAACAAAACTATAAATAAAGTGTTGCGGGGTGAGTTGCAAGATCAGCCCGTAACATCCCCCCCTTACTTCCAGAAATTTCCTAGAAATTTACCAACCCCTCGCCCAGTCTGATATCCAACTTCATACAAAACATAACTCACTTATACTACGTAAAATTCAAAAAACTACCATTTCCTAGCTTCTCAAACCCCAACAAATCTAACTCTAACTACACCTTATGGACATGTACACACTTTTCCAAAATTTTCCGTAGAACCAGCAATTATTGCCCTCGAGTTTAAATGGGTTTACCTATCCTCATATCAATAAGAACAAAACGTCAAGGAGACAATCTTTGTACCCACAATTTTTTCAACGTACAATGCAATGTAACCTTAAATCCAACCTACCCCTACTGACAGGTATTCACCGACTGCCTGCCTGAAACAGTCTGCCGATATCAATTTGAATTCGATGAATTACTAGCTGGGTAGATTCTAAAACGTAGCCAACCACTACACGAATTAAGACTCGATAGTCTACGCTATGTCTCAACCACAAATTCATTCCTAACTCGATTCAACCCAAATGGCTAGAATCCAGTGACCCTACACTAAACTTGAGCGGTCTACCAATATCTCTTGGAAATCACTGATATAATACCTGGGTTAATCATTAATTCTGCACTTTATCGAGTTACTTCACCAACACAATATTTTCCCCAACCTTACGTGTACCTGTTTCTGACTACATCTGATTCAAAATATTATTCTAGCTAATCTATTCCTTAAAACAAAACTAAACAATATATAACATATCTTGCACTCATCATCTGCATACTGTGATATTCACAAATCCTACGTACGATCTCCCTGACAGCAAGCAGACTCCTTGATAATATATTAAAACGTCTAACTGATGTTTATCGAATACAATTCGATTGAGACTACATTCATCTATCAATGAACTCTCAAAGTAAGCTTGTCAGCGGAGAATGTAGGTAGTGAACAGGTAATTTAAAGGGAATCTTTCGGTTTCTTAAATGTACATGACCGATGTGATTGATAATGTCAACAAAAAGGTACCTATAAATTCGAAACAATATAAAATTTATTAACAAAACTATAAATAAAGTGTTGCGGGGTGAGTTGCAAGATCAGCCCGTAACAACGCATGTTCCAAACCTAAGAGAAGTAAGGGATCATATTTCAAGTGTGGGAAAACGGACCACCAAGTAAAGGAATATCCAAGAAAAAAGGGAAACCGTCCATTCCAGGCAGCAGCCGACTCGATAATAGTTATAGAAGACCTTCCCCGTGAATATATACATGTAAGGTCCTCTGTTTATGAAATACCTGTTAGTTTTGAATTTTTCTCAGGAAATTGTTCCAATCTGTTAACACTTCCTTGTATGCTATGCACGGGTAGTCCAATTAGTTTAGTTTGAAATATTTGTCTACCTTCAAATTGCATGCTAACTTATAATAATTATTTGAAATATGTTGGTATTAATAATTATCAATTAGAAATTCTGAGAATTTTTGGTTGGTTCGTTAGAAAAAAAACCTTCAGGTAAAAAATTCATTTTCGAAGTTATAGACAGTTTTACAATATTTGTAGTTTTATGGAGTCAAAACCACTAAAGCAATTGAGGTAATCCATAAACTTCACATTATAGTTGTCCCCTTAAAATAATATCAGATAGATGTAGTTGTTTCAATTCTCCAGAATTTGACGATTTCTAGAACAACCGTAATGTTGAACATATTAAAATTGCTACTAGTTCTCCCCAGTCCAATGGCCAAATTGAGAGGATTAATCGTGATCTAACTCCTATTCTTTCTAAATTAAAAGAGCTCAAAAAAAATGGGAAATACATTTACCGACAGCTGAATTTGCAATAAATAATTCGTTTTGCAGGTCGATTAATAATTCAAAAAAAAAACCTTCAAGCTGTGTACACGTGTCAATATAAGTTGACTAAAACTTATGTTGTATTTTGTGTAAATTTTAATAAAATTTTATTTTATTTGTTTTGCTACGACTTTTATTCAACTTATATTAATAATTCACCGTCTATGCTTCTATTTGTTGTTGGCCAACGAGATAAAGATACCTTACGATCTTATTTAGAGACGGAAGAAACACTAGACATAGAAGAGTTGAGAGACAAAGCTAATATACAAAACGAAAAAGTGCAAAATTACAATAAAAAGTATTTTGACACGAATCATAAATCGCCACATGTTTATCAAGTTAATGACAATGTGATGATGAAAAAATCCCAATGGCACAGGACCAATTGGACAGTCTTATTTCAGTAACATGTTTGCATAAAACCGAAAATAAAAAATTCGATACAAAAGTAATAGAATGATTTGAGATGTACAAAAAACCAAAGTAACATTCTGGCATCAAATCAAAAAAATCAAAAAAAATTCTTGTAAATTTGAATTTTCTTAAATAAATGTTTTAATGTACGATTTAGAGAAAAATATTAAATACGATAGTTGTAGAACGTGTTAAGGTCTATAAAAAAGCTTAGTAACTTTTTTGCGTCAAATGAGAAACAAAGGAAATACGATTTTTTTTCAACTTTGACAGGCCGCCAATTTGTTTTTACTCGGCCGATTTGGATCATTAACGAACTCGTCCAAGATTTTGTCCCAACCGATTTTTGTGGCGAGTTTGGTTTCGATCCGTCAAAAAATACGCCCTCTTTCGTGCTTACAAATTCCGTTATAACACATACATACATATATATATATATATATATATATATATATATATATATATATATATATATATATATATATATATATATATATATATATATATAACCTTTGGAACGGAGGGTGATTTTGGCATCTAGGTACACCAAAACGAAAAACTGCATTGAAATTTTTCCGAAGTCGCATCATGCTACTCTCTACAATACCCCTATTTCATTCTGAAATAAGACTAAAAACACCAACGTAACAACAGGTATCAACAAGAAGCTGATACCTAAGTACCCAGGCCCTTATGCAATAAAAAAGGTATTAGGTAATGACAGATACCTTATTTGTGATGTCGAGAAATTTCAGATAACCCAAAAACCATATGAAGGCGTTGCCAGCGCTCACAATATGAATCTTTGGCTTAATTAGTAAAGTAAAGTTTTCTATTTCATTTTTATTTCCCCACATTCCGGCCAATACTAATAACTAACTGAAATTAAGCACATATTGAATCTTGTCAGTTGATATTATTGATGAAAATTGATAGCTAAACTATGATATGCAGTAGGTTGATAATGTTGTATTCTTAGGTATGTAGTTTTTACAGATTGAGTCTTTATTTTATGCAGTTTTGAAACTTTAATAGTTATTAGTGTTTTAAATGAAACTTAACGTTCCTAGCTAATTCCACAATATAATGAAAAATGTTGAAAATTCTAAAAAATTTACCATTGTTTCGATAACTGAATATCATCGTCGGAATATTGATATTCAGTTATCGAAACAATTGTCAATTTTTTAGAATTTTCAATATTCTTCATTATATTGTAGAATTAGCTAGAAACGTTGAGTTTCATTTAGAGTAGATTCCACGAAGTAAGGGTCGAGACAGTTAATTTCATTTAATAGTTATGTTAAGTAGTCATAAATCATTGTGCTGTTATGAATTATGCTTATGCCTTTTATGAACCATTATGAATTATGCTTATGTCTTTTTTGATCCATTATGAATGATGCTTATGTCTATTATGAACCATTACGAATTATACAGTTATGTCTTTTATGAACCTATATCTAGTTTATGCACCTTTATGAATCGTTACGCTCTCCATATGTTAGGAGCCCATATCTTTATGATTATGACTCTTCTAAATCCAACAGTACCAGTATTATTGATTAATATATATGAATCACGTTACGGAACCATTTTTAGTTTAGCTAGTAAGTAATGAACATTTATACTGTAAAGATCGAGATGATCTTATGTCAGGTTTGGCCGAATTGTAGTAATATCGTGTCACATTTTAAAATTGCGCGGGAGCTTGCCGGTGTCATGGAGTATGCTTTATCTATGATCTGTACGTTCCATGACTGTGTTGTAGCTGACGGACAGTTACAAGACAGATAAAAAAGTGGAGCGAAAAAGAGACATATGGTTAAGATTCTTATATTCTTTAATACTATCTATTATGAATAAAATAGTAAGAATACTTTAAAAGTGTTTAATAGTGTTCAAGCAACCCAGACCCGCTTTCTACATAATATATAAATCATTTGCTTGATGGATTTGTCAAGCCCATTGGGAGATCGTCTAAGGAAGTATGTGTTGATAAAGTTATTAAATTATCTATGCAGATTTAAGATTTTGGTGTGTCCAGCATTTTTCCAGATTTCATATTTTCATGCACTCATATGACTTCAGATACTCCCTTCACCATACCCCAATTTCACCTGCCTAATAGCCCACCACGTTTTACGTATTTAAAATTCAATTATTAATAATTATTGTAAAGTGTGGTCCTATCTTAATTCGGTTACTGTGGAACATAATTCACATATCTATGGATTCTTTCAAGAGTGAGTAACTCATTCCTTGAGAAATATTGATGCATTTCCCTCCTAATGGTCTGTCTATCAAAATCGTCTATTAAATCAACAATCTTTTCGGGATTTTGATTTGTTTTTGGTTCTGAGAACGTATATTTTGTTTTATATTCTCACAGTATTTTGTAAACACTACGATGCTAAAATCCACTTTTAGCTGACACTCTCTTTATAATATCTTTGATACATATGGAAGGGTTATGTTATATTTGTTTATACATATTCAAAATTATCTTGTTGGTTTAATATCAATATAGCTCATTCTCTAGAGCAGATAAACCATCCTATCCCACGCATTCGTCAGACATGTTTTGCACTATTCATAATTAATAATTTTTGGAAATCAAAACTAGAAATAATCTTGACAAAAAATAAAGCTAAAATTCCAGTACAAGCCCCGAATGACAATGGGACACTATGTTATTTCACAATAAAATAATGATTTATTCATCACGCGATAGAACAATACGATGCCCAGCTCTGTCGAAAATGTTGGCCCTCCATCCCAAATATGTTACTGCTACTTGACTAATCAGGGCGTTTATTCTCCCACGTTTCCTTGTCGCATTGTGCATTTGTTTACGTTAGTGGTACTTGATTTTTACGACACGGCGTCCATTATTTATTATTCTAACATAACTTTGACAGTTGATGTCATTTACAAACAGACTCTTATCAAGTCCGTATCATGAGTAATGATTCTGTCTGTAACTTATTTTTATTCGTAGAAAACTCGATGTAATTTAATCGAATTACTAGGAAATAGACGCATTAGCTCAGAATCAAACACGAAGTGCAGTGATTAATTTTGTTGGGTTAAGTCAGCCGTACGGGTCAGATGTGAATGTAATTTGGTTTAATTCTCCCTTGCTCTAATTAGAATCGATGCAGCATCCATTGTCATCAGAAAACCTGATCAGTGAGCGGTTAAGTAGAAATGTCTACGGATTGATTAGATAAGCAAATAGTATTAGTAATAGAAATGGGTTATTTTATTATCTAGTTGGTTTTGGCGGAAACTGAATTTAATTTATCGTCCATTAACTAATTCCTGTCAGAATTCATTAGGATTAGTAACCTTTTAAGGAATACTCTTACCTAGAACACAAGTTGAATTTAAATAAGGAGTTATTTGGAAGCTGCTGATGTTTAATCGTTCAATCATCAACAAAGTACTTATAGTCTAGACGATAGAGCAATCGAAATAGATGATGTTAGATAGCGCAAAAATTTTCATGCAGAAAGTTGCCGAATATGGTGTACAACAATGATCTACTTCAAATAGTGCTTGCTAAATGCTGTAGAACAACAAATGTACCGAAATATCGAAAAATTACCAATTTTTCGATACATTTGTGTCTAAAACTTTGAAACAAACCCTTAAATCAAAAAAATTCACTCTTTCTTTTTTGTTTATTTGACGATTTCCTATAGGGTTATGAGAATCGCGAATCGAAAAACTTCAATTTTCCATGAATAATATGCGAAAATTAGTAAAAAATCATACGTAAACTTAAACGTAAATTTTTTCGGTAAGTAAAAATTGATAAATATTTATCAAATTTTTAGAAAATATAGTTACACATATGGCAATTACGCACAAAAAAATTTTGTAACGATCGATGGCGTAGTTTTTCACTGCCACAATTATAAATTAACAAATTATAAAAAAGTTGATCGCGCGTACCTTGTTTAATCAACGGTGAAAAAGGAGCACGCATTTTTTAACAGTTGCTTGGTGTCATAACAAACAATAAGCAATTATAAAAATATCCATTTTACGTTTTAATAATTTTTTACAATTTTTTTAAATTTTGTCAAATTTTTTCCATTATAAATAATTTCTCGTTTACAGCATCGGTTCAATGTAACTTAAAGATTGTTTCCCATCTGAATACTGCTTTGCAAGAACTCTCATTTAAGCCCAAAACAACGAAATTTGACCGTGTACATCCGGAGATAGAGGCTCACAAAATTAATAATAATACTCTCTTATAGCTGGTTGTAAATACTTTCTATATCCACATTTTCGACAGATGACTAGAGAAAGACTAATGAAAGAAAAATCGATAAAAATACCGTAATCACAGGAGTTCGTCGGCCTAACGGCGTGGGAGCAGGAGTGGGGATAGCGGAGAGCAGCTGTGCAGTCGCGCGACCCGGGTGCTTCAAAATGCGAACGCGCGGTAAAACATTATCTCGGCAACGGTAGCACTTATCGAGACGATTTTGTTTAATTCGATGTAGCGAAATGAGAGGGATCAGAATATTCCATCAAAAAACAATATAACAAAGAAGTTTTGCACGAATTTCAAGATCAAAAAAGTATGCTACTTTCATTTGCATTAAAAAAACAGTTGTGTGATTGAAAAATTTTTTTGTTGCTTAATGTTTATTGAATCATGCAACTAATTAAACGTTTCAGTAATAAAAATTTCAAAAAGAAATTTTTACGCTTTTTAATACTCTAATAAGCTATTTATGTAGAATAACTAATTCAATTTACTAATAAGGGAATATGTGTTATAACATTAAATAAACAAGGTAAACATATCGAATAATTAATATAATTTTATTTTATTACAATTGATGAAAATTATACACATAATAATACATCTTTTGTGGTTACAAATCTAGTCTCGCTTTTTTTGGATTCGAAGGATTTGTGCAACTGTCATCCGTATCATAGTCATCTTTATCAACATCAATTTCATTATCGCTTACACAATCCATTTGCAGTTCATAACTTTTAACATTGTCTGAAACTTCATCAATAGGGTCGAGTTCATTGATTTCATCAATGTTGCCATCAACTGATACTTTGAATGTTTGATAATTTTCACACGTTTGTCCACGACAATTTTTACAAAAATCGGAGCATCGTAGACCATGCTTTACGCATCCACATGACTTTTTACACTCTCCAGTTTTATTTTGAAGGTTACAGCATTTCCAATAGATATACTTTACTTAAATTTTCAAACAAAAATAATACTAAAATACTACTGATATGGACAGATATTTTCTTACCTTTATTTGATAATTATACAAATCTGCAAATATTTGCACACTCTGCATACAAGTAAATACGCGTTGAGAATACTTTCAACTGTGAAACTTACACTACCAAGGACGCTTTTCGACTAAACAGCAGACGACCGTTAAAGGACGTTCTATGCTATGCCATCCGATGATATGGCTGTTCTTCATAAGTTCTGCTTGTGCGGTGCAGTTTTGAAATAGACAGGATCCTTGGCTAGTCGGGTCCAATGTAACCAATGATTTTACTTGTTCCTACGCAGTATGTATACCTGGGCTGAAGTATTATTATTGCAAAATGTTTATTGTACTGTAATAATGTCATTTTATGTAAAAAAACGCTACCATATTCATACAATTTATTATAAAAAAGGACGGTTAGTTATGATAAACAAAGACCATTTAAGAAAGAAAATATACTTTTTATCAATATTTATCATTGAAACGTTTAATTAGTTGCATGATTTAATGAACATTAAGCAACAAAATAATTTTTCAATCATACAACTATTTTTTTGACGCAAATGAAAATAGCATACTTTTTTGATCTTGAAATTCGTGCAAAATTTCTTTGTAATATTGTTTTTTGATGGCATATTCTGATTCCTCTCATTTCGCTACATCGAATTAAAAAAAAATCGTCTCGATAAGTGCTACCGTTGTCAAGATAACTTATGTTTTACCGCGAGTTCGCATTTTGAAACACCCGTGCCGCGCGACTGCACAGCTGCTCTCCACCATCCCCACTCCTGCTCCCACGCCGCTAGGCCGACTAACTCCTGTGATTACGGTATTTTTATCGATTTTTCTTTCATTAGGTTTTCATCTGTCGAAAATGCACAAGACGGATATAGAAAGTATTTGCAACCAGCTATAAGAGAGTATTTTTTAAATTTTGATTTAACGATTAAGTAAACCATAAATTATTATTCCTTTTGTGGGCCTCTATCTCCGGATCTACACGGTCAAATTTCATCGTTTTGGGCTAAAATGGAAGTGCTTGCAAAGCAGTATTCAGATTGGAAACAATTTTTAAATTACATCGAACCGATGCTGTAAACGAGAAATTATTTATAATGGAAAAATTGTTAAAACGTAAAATGGATATTTTTATAATTGCTAATTGTTTGTTATGACACTAAGCAACTGTTAAAAATTGCGAGCTCCTTTTTCACCGTTGTTTAAACAAGGTACGCGCGATCAACTTTTTTATAATTTGTTAATTAATAATTGTGGCAGTGAAAAACTACGCCATCGATCGTTACAAAAATTTTTATGCGTAATTGTCAGATGTTTATCTATCTTTTCTGAAAATTTGATAAATATTTATCAATTTTTACCTACCGAAAAAATTTCTCAAACTTTACGAATGATTTTTTACTAATTTTCGCATATTATTAATGGAAAATTGAAGTTTTTCGATTCGCGGTTCTCATAACCTTATAGGAAATCGTCCAATAAACAAAAAAGAAAGTATAATTTTTTTTATTTGAGGCTTTGTTTCAAAGTTTTAGACACAAATGTATAGGAAAATGGGACATTTTTCGATATTTCGGTACATTTGTTCTTCTACAGCATTTAGCAAGCACTTTTTGGAGTAGGCAAACATAGATTATTGTTGTACACAATATTCGGCAACTTTCTGCATACAATTTTTTGCGTTAGCACACAACGTTCATTACACCCTACTTTTACTGTTCTACCGCCTGGACTATTATGTTTCCATACATGTCGAAACAAATATTTCGTGGTGTAGTTGTTCCTGATTCACATTCGTCGTAATAATTTGTTTTAAATTCGTCCACTCGTGAGATTTCTATAGCAACAAAGATTCGTGCATCTAGTTAAAATTCTCAAAAAATTACCACCACTTGTGTAATTATCATGTACTCCACCAGAACTTCGCAATATTGCTGAAAATTTTCATCTGTCAAATTTGACATTTCAACAATCTTCCGACTGTTTTTTGATTGTTGTTTTAGCCAACGAGCATACAATTAGGCGATAATTTTGCAGTAGTGCAAATTATCGATAATTTGCACTAGCACAAAATTATCAGGTCCCATAAAATGGATGCAAACGTGATTATATACGACAAACTTCGGTATATGGGTTATTCTAAGAGATATCAAAAAAAGTTATCAACAAAAATAGTAGATGTCTTTAAGGTCTATATTTTTAAATTATCTGGAACTATACACAGTGTTGCATAACTCCGTTACAAACCAAACATATGATCTTTCAAATGAGAACCCCTGTATATTATATTTAATTCGGATTGCTCACATTTTTTGAAGCTTTTGATCTGAGGTTTCGCTACGTTATACAGAATCCTTCAAGAGGTATGGACACGTTTATCCCAAAATCGTAGGTAAATCAACGCACTGTAGCTTATTGTACGTTGTAATATGATGCAATATCTTCGTATTCTATAAAATTTTAATTATTTTCCTTTTTGAATACAGGATGGACGGAAACTCAAACCTTTCATTTTCTCTCTTCCTTCAAATGGAACACACTGTAATTTTTAAGGCAAATAGAATCTTCGATTATTTAACTTTAATTTTTGTTAAGTATTCCCTTTACCCAAAGTTTATAAAAACAGAGTGATTTTGTAATATCTATTATAAACCATAACTATTAACCTATTATGTGAAAGTAATAAACGTTGAGTGTAACAAAAAACAGAGTGATTTTGTAATATCTATTATAAACCATAACTATTAACCTATTATGTGAAAGTAATAAACGTTGAGTGTAACCAAAAACTCTAAATAATAATAAATCTTAATTAATTATGTTTCTAAACAAAACAATTCATCAACAGTACAATCCTAACCGTAATATCAAACTAAATGTTCAAAGTGTGTCCCGTTAACACCAATGCAATGCTGTAAACCATTACATTTCCTCAGTAAGCATTTACAAAGTTTGACATAAACGTCAGTCTCTATTTCTTTTCATAAATAGCAGTAATTGAGTGTCATCTGAATTTTATAGTTTTCTTAAATAAAGAAACAGTTATTGAGGATTAACAGTGTACATTTTTTCACTCAAGAATGGTGGACATGATTTGGGTATTGAGTGAATGTAACAAAAATTGTTTGCTTGCGTCTAAAGTTTATCGTCAAAGATTTCCAGACCGGAAGGCATCCAACAAGACTATTTGAAAAACGAATAGATCGTTTCAATCGCACTGGTGGAGTCATATACAAAAGAAAGACGTAGCAAAACAGCCTTAACTGAGGAGAATGAAATGAAAGTAATGCTAAGTGTTGCTGATAATCCGTATACAAGTATGAGGAGTATTTCATAACAGCAAGACATAAGTCATGGCACAGTTAGAATCCTTAAAAAACATAAAATGCATCCCTATCATATACAACTTCATCAAGGGTTACTTGACCGTGATTTTCAAAGAAGATTAACGTTTTGTGAATGGGCCCAATTTAATATCAATCCCCAAGGAATTTTTTTTGATTCTGTGTTTTTGCAAGCAACTTTTCATAAAAATGGATGTGTAAATCGACATAATTTTCATTATTATGCGACTTCTAATCCAAATGTCGTCTCAACCCGTAATAGCCAATGGAGGTGGTCATTAAATGTTTGGGGTGGAATTGTAGGTGATCATGTGATAGGACCATACTTTTTTGATGAAAGAGTAACTGGTGCGGTTTATTTAAATTTTCTTCAGAATCACCTGTTAGTTTTATTATAAGAAGTTCCACTCAATATTCGGCGGAAAATTAGTATTTGCATGATGGTTCGTTTGTTCATAATACTGCGCCCATACGAGATCATCTCAATACCGAATTCCAAAACAGATGGTTCGGAAAAGGGGGCCCAACTGATTTGCCAATTAGGTCCCCCGATTTAATAGAAGTTTTATAGAAAATGAGGTTTATAAAATTCTTCTGACTACTAGAGAGGACATGCATCATTTGAACTTGAACTGCAGCTTTGCATTGATGTTAACGGTTAACATTTTGAACATTTAGTATATATTACGGTTAGGAATATACTTTTGGTGACTTATTTTGTTAAGAATAGATAGTTTATTAGAATTTATTATTATTAAGGATGTTTAGTTACATTCAACGTTTATTGCTTTCACATAATAGGTTAATTGTTATGGTTTCCAATAGATATTACAAAATAACTGTTTTTATACACTTTGTGTATAGGGTATACTTAACAAAAATTAAAGTTATTAATTAATATTGATGGTAATATTTTTGTTTTTACATTTAGCAATTTTGTACTTTCGGTTTTAAAAGAAATCATTGTATTTGTTGCTAAAGATATTACCTTTGAAATATTATAAGAAATATTTCCTGCATATGTAATGGTTTTATAAGTTTTCATTTCTTCAATTTGATTAGGAAATATTAGTTGTAATGCCACTTTTTCCTCTTTTTTACTAATTCGTTTATTTATCATATGTAATGGGTAACCGTTGGATGTTGCTTTTTGTTTAATTGTGTTAATCTCTCTATCAAAATAACATTTGTTCATAGGAACTGAAAATGATCTATGTATCATTGAATTATATGCCGCTAGTTTATGGGACATGGGATGATTGGAACTGTATGGAATAGTCACATCAGTGTGTGTTGGTTTTCGGTGAATCGAATAATCAAGTACATAATTAACTCTTTGAATTTTTCAATCAAGAAAATTGATTGAACTATTTTCTTCAGCTTCTAATGTCAATTTAATTTTTGAGTTTAAACTATTAATGTGGTTGAAAAATATATCTAATTGTCGTTCACTACCCATAAAACAAGCCAATATGTCATCTACATATCTATACCAAATCAAAACATTTTTTGAAATATTACTCTTTCAAAGATTTTTCTTTCTAAACTGTCCATAAAAATGTTTGCCAATATTTGACTGTTTGGATGACAAAATCAGAGAAAGTGTCAGCACGATGAAGAACAAGAAATTTGAGAAACAAGAACAAAAGCTGAAGAAACTTGAACAAACGCAACATAGAGTTCAATACTGTAAACATCATGAAACTGTAAGTAATTACATACCAACACACTCTGCACCACGATATGAAAACCTTTCAAATACTAATTTTACAGATATTGAAATAGAATTATTAAATAAAGGTTTAAAGTACAGCCTACCACCAAAATTTACCAATAATATTAAACAGATAATGGCTACTGAGTCAAAAATAGCTTTAAAATCTAATTCAAATAATTTTCTTCATAAGAATCTAAAAATTGCCAATTTAATCAAAAATATTGAACCTTCAAAAGTTAAACGTCAAAAAAAATGACATTACAGTTTTAAATTCAATAAAAAAGAAAGTAGAATGTTGAATGATGAATGGACTGTAGATATATTTTTTCGTTCAAATATATATTTTTTATTTCAAACTCAATACATAGACATATTATATTTCAAAATTATCATTTGACAGTTGTTGACAATTCACTTTCTTCTACTTTCTCATTATTCCGTCGGAAGACGTAACATGCCGGCCACCTTGAAAGTTATCGCTTCCAATTGGAAGAAGACAAATTCTGGATACTGAGCGTTTGATAATACCATCTTGGGTCATGATACTAACCACTCTAACCACACCGTCATCACCTGGGTGAAGCTGAATAATTCTTCCCAGTTGCCACTTCAATGGAGGTAGATTATTGTCTTTTATGACAACTAGGATACCATGTTTGATTATTTTGGAACTGGTTGTTTTCCATTTTATTCGCGTTTGAAACCCTGATATATATTCTTTATACCAGCGATTCCAAAAATGCTGGACCAGTTGCTGAATATGCTGATATTTAGTAAGTCTATTGGTCGAAATTTCTTTCCAATTATATTCTGGAAGGGCTATTAATGGTCGTCCAATTAAAAAATGTCCTGCAGTCAGTGGCGAAAGATCTTCAGGATCGGAGGATAGTGGGGAAATGGGTCTGGAGTTTAAAACATCTTCAATTTGTTGTAAAAGAGTACTAAATTGCTCAAAATCAAATTCACTCACACCGATAACTCGTTTTAAATGATACTTTGTGATTTTAATTCCCGCCTCCCATAGACCGCCAAAACTGGGAGAATTGGCTGATATGAAATGCCATTTAATAAGATCTTTACTTAATTTGTATTGGATATTATTTGATTCAGATTTTAAAAAATTGAACATTTTTAGAATTTCGTTATTAGCTTCAACAAAGTTTGATCCATTGTCGTAATAGATATTTTGAGGTTTTCCTCGCGATATAAATCTTTTCAATGTGGCCATAAACGATTCAGTATTTAAATCGGAAACTAATTCCAAATGAACTGCGCGAGTAGACATACAAATAAAAAGGGATATGTAACATTATATAATTTTAGGAGATCTAGTTTTCCTATCTTTAATTAAAAAAGGCCCCCCATAATCCAGACCTACATTGATTAAAGGAAAAAATTGATTGACTCTTACAGTAGGAAGATTTGCCATTAAATATTCTGTGCATGTAGGTTTGACCTTAAAGCAAGTAATACACTTGCGAATAATTCCTTTTGCTACATTGCGTCCTGAAATTACCCAATAATTTTCGCGAACCGCATAATGTAATGTTTGTGATCCGCAATGTAATAATTTTTCATGAGTATATTTGGAAATTAAATTGGTTAGCTGATGTTTTTGTGGAAGCAACAACGGATGAGATTTTTCAAATTCAAGTTTGGATTTCTCAATTCTACCACCTACTCTTATCAGTCCCTTATCATCAAGAAATGGGTTTAGCATCGATATATGCCTTTTATTGTTTATCGGCCTTTTATTTTGTAAATTTTGATAATCTAATGAGAAACATTCTCTTTGGGCTAATTTCACTAATAATAATAATGCAAACTTCATCTCCTCAATAGTGAAATTCTTGGTTAATTTTCTTTGTACTAGTGGTAGTCTCGAATTACTATAAAATCGATAAATAAATGCAGTAACGGCTTGTAATTTTAATAATGAGGAATATTGATTAAAAATATTTAAAGAATCTAATGATAACTAAATATGACATAACTTCATTTCGGGAAGATTATTTGTTGAAAGAAAATTATTAAGATTCCATGTAGATACGTCCTGTTTAAAAAATGAGGGTCCATGCCACCATAACTCGAAATTAAATAAATCATGACAGTATGTACCTCGAGATAATAAATCTGCGGGATTTTGAGTTGATGATACGTGATACCAATTATTAATATTGGTCAGCTGCTGGATTTGTCCAACTCGGTTAGCTACGAAGGTTTTAAATGTTCTTGGTTCGCCTCGTATCCAAGATAATGTTATAGTAGAATCCGACCAACATTATGTTTTATGAAATTTCGTATTTATTGATTCGCTGACCCTTTGGATCAATTCTGCGAGAAAAACTGCAGCACATAACTCAAGCCTCGGCAAGGATATTTGTTTTATTGGGGCTACACGTGTTTTTGCACATAAAAGATTAGATCTAATTAGATCAACTGATCCAACGCATCTAATAAAGACACATGCACCATATGCATATTCTGCTTAGTCAGAAAAACCATGAAGTTCAATTATTTTTGATTTAGAAAACAAAATTTGTCTGGGAATTTTATTATTTTTTAAATGAATTAAATCATCCTTAAATTGGCACCATTTAGTGTATATATCTTGTGGAACAGTTTCATCCCAAGTTATCTGTAATTTCCACATTTCTTGAATAATTAATTTAGCTCTAATTAATAAAGGTCCTAGGAGACACAAAGGGTCGGAAACCTGACATATTGCTGAAAGTATTGATCTTTTAGTTATTTGATTTTCATTTAAAGACTTATTAGTCATTGTATATATTATGGAATCAGATTGTGGATTCCACTGAATACCAAGTGTTTTATTATTTTCATTTTCACCTATTTGTAAAATATTTTTATCTAGTTTTTCAATAACGTTAATTTGATTTAGTATTGTCTTATCATTACTTAACCATTTTCTTAATTCAAATCCTGCGGACTGTAAAATTAGTGAAATTTGCTTTTGAATATTAAT
This sequence comes from Galeruca laticollis, assembly GCA_963921935.1. NCBI lineage: Eukaryota > Metazoa > Arthropoda > Insecta > Coleoptera > Chrysomelidae > Galeruca > Galeruca laticollis. Next base: position 114,030,277 of record OY998175.1, on the reverse strand, counting down.
TAGTTCTTGTCTCGTATTTGCTCCTGTTATCAAATCGTCTACATCATATATTATTTTACTGGCTACTGGATGTTTAATTTTATTTTCACAAGCTAATTTTTGTAAACATTTTACGCTTAAATATGGAGCCGAAGTGGTTCCATAAGTTACTGTATTTAATTCGTAACAATCAATTTCAATGTCACTTGATTCCCGCCATAGGATTCTTTGGTAACGTCGGTCATCTTTATGTATTAGAACTTGGCGATACATTTTTGAAATATCTCCAGTTTTTACAAAATTATAAATTCGAAAACGTAAAAGAATGTCTAGCAATTCATTTTGAAGTTTTGGACCACTAAACTGAATCTCATTTAAAGATATACCAGTATCTGTTTTAGCAGAACCGTCAAAAACTACACGTAGTTTAGTAGTTAAACTCGACATTTTTATTACTGCATGATGAGGAATATAAAAATAATTACCTTCAAACGGATTTTAATCTTTGTTTATTTTAGTCATGTGCCCTAACTGGAGATATTCCTTCATAAAATTTGAATATTCCAATTACAAATTGGAATCTGCATTTAATTTTTTCTGGAGAGTCAAAACCCTCCTTTTTGCCATGTGATATGATTCACCTAACTGCTCCTTTGAATTATTTAAGGGAATTCTAGTAATGAATCGGCCGTTATCGTTTCTAATAGTGGTTTTTTCAAAATAGTATTCGCAATATTTTTCAGAGGCTGTTAAAGGAAATGATTTTAATTTTACCTCTTCTAAATTCCAAAATTTAGTAATTTGATCATTTATTAAATTATTTTGAGTAACATTTAAACACGAAATAGTTTTGTTTTTATTCAGAGAACAAATATTGCCAGCTATAATCCATCCAAAGTGAGTTTTTTGTAAACGGGGTAATTCTGGACCTAATTTAATTTGTCCTATGCACATAAGGGACCAAAACACTGAAGCACCAAGAAGTAAATCTATTTCTCTACTTTCATGGAACTTGGGATCTGCTAATTTTAAATGTTGAGGAATATTAAATTTATTAATATGAAATGATTCTAGTGGTATTTTTTCTGTTATTACCGGTAGTACTAGACAATTTATGTTTACTCTAAAATTATTGTAACATGATTTTATGTTAATGTTAACTTGCTCATTGATATTTTTTAAATTTTGACAGACCCCTGTAATTGAAAAATTTACTCCTTTTTGAGTCAAATTTAATTTTTTACATAATATTTCGGTGATTAAATTACTCTGAGATGCATTATCTAATAAAGCTCTACAATAATGAACGTTATTTTTGTTATCCATTATGTGGATTAAAGCAGTTGACAAAAGTACATGAGATGGTACCTTGTCTTGTGTAGAAGCATGATTTGTAACTGTTGCATCTGCAACGTTGCCGGACACAGAGTCATCAAAATTTATTTCATTAGTATCAGATGTAACTGCCAATATTTCACCAGCTACTTTGTCTGATTGAATTGTTCTGCGGTCAGAATTTGAGAAATCCAAATGTAATAATGTGTTATGAGGCTTGTTGCATTTTTTACATTCGTGAACATTACAGTTCCATGAAGCGTGGTTATCCTTTAAACAATTTAGGCATAATTTTAATTTTTTGATTTCCGCAATTCTTTGATTTATTGATAATTTTGATAACTGTTGACAAGTATAAATGACATGATCTTTACTGCTGCAGTAGAAACATTTATACTTATTTGATATCGATGTATAACTATTAAAAATTTTTCTTTTAAATTGGTTATTTGGTTGAGAATTAATATTTTGTGGCTGTTTATAAGAATGCTTTTTTGAATCAACATTACTCAGAATTTTAATTCGTTCCTTTAAGAAATTATTTAAATCGTTTAATTCAGGTAACTTATTTTAATATTTATATGATTGCCATTCACTATCAGTTATATTATCAAATTTATTGGAAATGATTTGAATTATAATTCTATCCCAATATTCGGTTTTTTCTCCTAAATTATTAAGTGAACGTAAATGTTTATTAACTTCCACATATAAACCTTTGATCTCTACATATGATTCTTTACTTATATTGGAAATATCTAGTATAGCTTGAATATGGTCATGAATTAATTGAGCTTTACTTTCATAATTGTCAATTAATGCTTGCCAACCTATTTTATAATTGTCTTCCGTTACTTGTATGGCTTGTAAAATATCTGCCGCTTCATCTTTGCATGCCATTTTTAAATAATAAAATTTTTCATACTTAGAAAGTGAATCATCTGAATCGATTGAGGCCACAAATGCATCTCGGAACTCTAGCCATGTACCCGGTTTTCCTTCAAAATTTGCAACGTTATTTTAGGTAAAGCGATTCGACTACGCGCATTATTATTATTGGATCTTGAGCTGCTAATGCTACCTTCAGCAGGGTTCAATTATTTGTTTAAATTAATATGATCGATATTAGTATTAAATTTTTGAATTAAAGCTTGCGCATCTGCTAAGTAATCATAATAATCATCTTCAAATTGGTTTCTTTCGTAAGCATTAGTAACTTCCCGTTGATCCTCTACACTGTCGGAACTTTCGATTTGGTTTTGAATTTCATTAAACTCTTCTTATATCAATTCAAATGTTCGTAATCTAGTTGTTAATCGTGAGATTGCTTGTTCTGTTAAATTATCTGTATGTATCGCATCAAAATAATTTTTAAAGCGAGTCAATTTTGATTTAATTTGACCACGGGCAATTATTAGATTCGCCATTTTACACAAATTGAACTTCGTTAATATGTTTAAGAAAGCTAATGATTTGTTGGATAGTAATAATAGGAATAATTGGGATAACTTACAGGAAGTTGAAGATCTTTCTTTCTTGGCACTGAATCACTTTATTTATGATCGGTTGTAAATTTAATTGTTTATTTATATTTTATTTATTACTTCTGGACTGGAAATCCGGTTCTTAAGGACCAATGTTGAATGTTGAATGGACTGTAGATATATTTTTTCGTTCAAATAAATGTTTTTCATTTCAAACTCAATACATAGACATATTATATTTCAAAATTATTATTTGACAGTTGTTGACAATTCACTTTTTTTTTACTTTTTCGTTATTCCGTCGGGAGACGTAACATAGAAGATAACAGTTACAAAATCTGACAAGGGGAACGTTACTGTCATATTGACAACTAATGAATATTATTCGAAGATATATAACTTCATAGAATCTAGCGATGTAAAAGTTTTTAGAGCAGACCCAATAAAATAGTTTTCTAATAATGTAATGATATTTTCGAAACACCAAAAGATTTAACATAAGAACCTTAAAAAATCCAGTTAAATGGATCAATCTCATCGAAGCACTGAAACAGATCTTTGAAACAAATACAATATCCGATGAACAAACTGAAGACGAACACTGGAAAACTATTGAAACAAACATAAAGGGTGCTACTGAAAAGGTGGTTGGATACAATAAACAAGAAGCTAGGAAACCGTGACGAAAGAAATTCTTAACAGAATGGAAGATAGACGACTAGCGAAAATAGAAAATAATAACAACAAATACAACCAAATAAAGAAAGATATACGAAATAAAATAAGGAAGGCGAAGGAACTGTGGATGACTTAGCGATGCCAAGAGGCGGAAGTACTACACGAAAAGCACGACTTTTTTAACTTCCATAGAAAATGCAAGGATGAACACATAACTGGCCCACCAATTCTCGTTTCAGAAGTAGAATATGTTATCGCAAACTTCAAACACGAAAAGACACCTGATGAGGACATGATTCATGCGGAAGTACTACAACTAATGGATCCAAAAATTGTATGTCGGCTATTCAATAAAATCTATGACTCTGGCATTATACCGACTGGATGGCTCAGATCAACATTTATAGCATTACCGAAAAAGAGTTAGTCCTACACCTACGATAACCACAGACTCATAAGCCTAATGAGTCATGCGTTAAAGGCATTTCTAAAAATTCTTCACGGCAGAATATATAAGAGATGCGAAGAGCACAGCGGCAACCAACAATTTGGGTTTAAAAACGCAATGGACACCAGAGAGGCTATGTACTGCGTACAATTGTTCACCCAAAAATATTACGACCAACGTAAAGACGTCTTCATAGTCTTTATTGACTACCAGAAAGCTTTGGATATCATTAAACATGAACACATGCTAGAAATATTATAGCAAATTGGTCTCGACTAAGAGATCTTAGAATTATCCAAAATCTATATTGGTATTAACAACTCGCTAAAAACCCAAGAACTGGAAATAACAAATGGTGTTCGTCAAGGCTGTATTTCGTCTCCGCTATCATTCAACGTATACACGGAGATGATTTTCGAGAAGGCCCTAGAAAATCAACAAAAAGGTATAAAAATAAACGGAATACCCATAAATAACATACGTTATGCTGATGATACTGCTATATTGGCAAACGATTTGGAAGATATACAGCACATTCTAAACAGAAAAAATATAGTGGGTAAGAAATACGGGCTTACAATAAACATCGATAAGACAAAATTCATGATCATCAGCAGAGACCAACATAATCAGGCCCAAGTAATGATTGAAGATAAGCCCATAGAAAGAGTCAGTGAATTTAAATACCTCGGTTGTAACATCAATGACAAATTGGATAGCGATATGGAGATAAAAATGCGGATTACGTGATATCAGAAACTGGTGCAGAGTGAGGAACGTGGGGGTGATATATTCGTACTAGCCGCGGAAGAGCAATTACGCATTATAGACTAATTATTGGTGGATGATCGCCTACACGCTGTACAGCATTTGGCATGAGAAGAAGAAGAAGTTATCTTATTCTCAATATCTGACTTTAGAGACGAAATTTTATTTTCGACGTCAGCGGCAATATAATTTTTTATTGATAAGATATCGGCAAAAAAATTGTCCATGTTAACAGAAATATTGTCCTTCATAAATGAAATATTCTGGTCTTTCTCAGCAGAGATATCGTTCTTCATATCAGAAATTGACGAGATTAATGCGGAAGCCCCGTCTTTGAATGGAAATGTTTCTGGATCCAAATCGCCACTTTCCAGTGCCATTTTTAGTCTTTCTTTTAATTCACTCGTCTTTCCGGACATTTCCAACTCACGATTTTCCAATTCTGCCTTTAGCTCTGTCACTTCCAGGTAACTAAGTGTCTAGGCCTTGTTTACGTGATTATTTATTTATATTAAGCCACACCTGAGACCAATGTAATGTTTTTCCACGACGGGTGGTATAAATTCATACAGACGCTATGTCTACTCACTCAAATGAAATTGACTGTCTCGACCCTTACTTCGTGGAATATGCTCATATTAGTGTTTTTAAATGAAACTCAAGGTCTCTAGTTAATTCCACAATATAATACAAGTTAATGAAAATTCTAAAAAATTGACAATTGTTTCGATAAATCAATATCATCGTCAGAATGACAGAAGTTACATTTCATTTTATGCCTACCTGATGTTTAGTAGTTATATTTTTGGCTAGACCAAAAAGTAACCTAACTTGTGATTGGCTTAATATTTGTTTATAGAAAAAGAAGAAGATGTGATATTACAAATATTGGATATCCAGGATATCACCATAGGGCTAATAATATCTAAGCTTCAATATTTGTAATATCACATCTTCTTCTTTTTCTATAAACATATATTAAGCCAATCACAAGTTAGGTTACTTCTTGGTCTAGCCAAAAATATAACTACTAAACATCAGGTAGGCATAAAATGAAAAAAATTAAATGTAACTTCTGTCATTCTGACGATGATATTGATTTATCGAAACAATTGTCATTTTTTTAGAATTTTCAATAACTTGTATTATATTGTGGAATTAACTAGAGACCTTGAGTTTCATTTAAAAACTCTACTCACTTAATTTATTTATTCAATAAACTATTCACTTATTTATATTATATACAAAGTATATTCACCTACACTAATTTATATAAACACTTCATTACGGCTTATTTACTTAGACTTAATTTATTATTCACTTGTTCGCTGTTCATCACAGGAGATCAAATTATAAACTGACTCCGTTGGTCTTATATATTGAGTGCCTCTTATTCTGGATCCTTCTAGATTGCGGCTTACAAACAAACGACCTACCTGTAAGTCTCTAGATAAGGCTAGTTATAAAAAATAACGGTGAACAGTTCGGAGGAATACCTGCGCATTCGCCAAAATTTTAACTATCATACATAGCTTAGACACAGCCGAATTCAGGGACTTCACCAGTGTGCGATTTCGTAACAGTACATTGTATGATTTTCGTGTAAATTGAAACAGACCTGTAACAAACCAATTTGTGAAGTACATACACAATCTACCAGGTTTATGTATACAGAATGTGATGAAGTAGATGGCGATTCTGATTTTTTTATTTAAAAGCTTAAATTTGCTGATTTCGTTTTGTTAGTATTTGCCATTTTTAATTTATCATTGATTTTTGGTTATTTTAGTTATTAAAATTGGTGTAATTTTCTTGATACAAGAGTTTTATTACAATCTTAGAGAACACGATAGTCATCGCGTAACTAACAACAACGATATAGTTAGCGGCTTCCATCAAATGGTTCAATGTACTCTTAAATTGTATTTCATGTTTCACCAAGCCATACAAAACACAAGTCTATTCCGATATAGTATATTTTTAGACTACCATCTCTCAATTCTTCTTCTTCCACCATTTAATGGATTCTTCAAGAAATAAAATGCCCATTATCATTATCTCTAATATTTCTTTTTGCTTTTTCGTTAGGTAAGTTTTTTATTTCCAGTCATAAACACTTCCTTCCACAAAATTTCCTCTACATTAACTTTTCCATGCCAGGATGAATCTAACACTTGATAAATGATAATAAATTGGTTATTTTCAATTGAACTAGAGCGTAACTGTATTAGTTAGTGTGTAATATCTCATGGAAGGGAAGTACAATCACAAGATATATTATACGTATTTCCACCTGAATTCCGTTTGTGGTATGCGAATTAGTCTTCTATATGCAAATGTATCAACTGGTACATAAAATACACACCTATGTGCGTACAGTCGGCTTGGTCTGTTCTACAAAGATCCCTCTGCACACAAAAGCAGTGTCTAAATTTACGTAGACGGTAAATAAGAAGGCCAACCATTAACTCGACAATTATAAATAGGTAATTTGCACGCTCTGCCGTCAGCAGAGATGGATATGTATAGCGAGTTACAATTAGCGATGTAATTAAAGCAAAGTGTAATCAGTACATAATTGGTCAGTAGAACTTACCTAAAGAAATATTCTTGACAGTGATTATGTAATCCAGAATATATAAATTTTGATGTCCATTTCTTGTATCTGCTCAACGTTTTATTTGATCTGCTTCAGTATTGGATGTTTTTTTCCGGAATACCGACAATTGAACTTTTAACGTCCTTGAATAGTACATTTCAGTATGTTGTACAGCTGTTTGTTGTATTGCCCAGGAAGTAGCAGAAAGTTCTTCTAGTATTCAGTTCAGTGTTTCAATAATCAACATTTTGGTGAAGATGCCTCCGAGACTCAATTATATCATTTAAGAGTTCAGGAAATTTTGAGTTGCTAATTTTCTCACTAAATTTGTTTGGACAATCAAATTAGTTTGTCTCCTCACATCAGTTCATATTCTGTGTTTCATATTAATTGACAGACTGTCAATATTTACTTCCTGAATCACGGTTCACGATTTCGTCACGAGAGTACGCAATTTGGATCGTTGGCCATTCAATACGCAGAGCAAATTATTTTATTGGGTTCTAATTTTTGATGATTATTATAAAGTAAAAATGTGATTTTAGGCTTATTTCAGAATGAAATAGGGCTATTGTAGAGAGTAGCATGACGCGACTTCGTAAAAATCTCAATGCAGTTTTTCGTTCTGGTGTCCCTAGATGCCAAAATCACCCTCCGTTCCAAAGGTTATATATATATATATATATATATATATATATATATATATATATATATATATATGTATGTGTTATAACGGAATTTGTAAGCACGATAGAGGGCGTATTTTTTGACGGATCGGAACCAATTTGGCTACAAAAATCGGTAACCAATTTGGCTACAAAAATCGGTGAGGCCAAAATCTTGGACAAGTTCGTTAATGAGCCAAATCGGCCTAGTAAAAACAAAATGGCGTCCTGTCAAAGTTGAAAAAAAATCGTATTTCCTTTGTTTTTCATTTGACGTAAAAAAGTTACTAAGCTTTTTTATAGACCTTAACACGTTCTACAACTATCGTATTTAACATTTTTCTCTAAATCGTACATTAAAACATTTATTTAAGAAAATTAACAAATTTACCAGATTTTTTTTATTTTTTGTTTTTAATTCGATGCCAGAATGTTACTTTGGTTTTTTGTACATCTCAAAGCATTCTATTACTTTTCTATCTAATTTTTTTATTTTGGTTTTTATACAAACATGTTACTGAAATAAGCCTGTCCAATTGGTCCTGTGCCATTGGGATTTTTTGAATTGAAATCAGTAATTAATAGTTATTTAATGAAGAAGTGTATTAATAAGAACGATTAACAATCGATATAATTTAACGCGTTAATGTTCGAGATTGTTAAACGCCATTTTAATTTACGAGTCCGTTACAAAAATTTTCCATCGACCCTACTTTTGATTTTAAAATATACATAGAATGTTAAGAAATTATAACAATAAAATAAATAATGATATACGACATATGGTAGCTACTTGATTTCAAATGTTTTACTAGGTTAAGCCTACTACACCACAGGTCACTGCCTATATAAATGTATAAGAACAATGTATGTTGGGATGCATTAAATAAAATCGTTGATTAATTTCAAATAATTCATTAATAGGGGTCATTAATGAACGATTTTCAGTGCGTTAAAATACATCATAAATGGACGGTGGACGGAAAAATAACATAATGAACAATTTCATGTGATTTTAACTTTCCTAAATATAATGTAATTTTAGTAGAAATATGTAATTTCAGTAGAAATATGTAATTTTGTGATAAATAACTTTTTTATTACGAGCAGGTCAATGAAAAATTAAACGTTTGATGTTTGTTTATTTTTCTATCTCAATATTGTTTATTATAATGTTTTCATTACGAAAAAGAAATATAATTTTATTTTTTATTATGAAATAATTATATCATTAACAATTTTAAGACAAACTGTAGAATTTACCTACCCATGATCCAAACGACCAAATTCAAATATTCGCCTGTAAGAATTAGTTCCGCCAACCGCAAGGGATGCGCTCAGATCGACGCGATGCTAGCTGTTTATACGGGAACGAATACTTATATGTATATATATATATATATATATATATATATATATATATATATATATATATATATAATATATTCTATATTCAATATTCTTTAATAATATTTGCCCCACGTTCGGGTGACAAATTATAGTATATCTAATGTGTTTTACTAATTATATTATATTTTATATATGAATATGAATTTATATGATACTGAATTTAATTTGTAGCTGTCATCACAATTTGTGATAATAACTACACTATTGTGAAAATACCTTTACCTCTAAATATAACCTATAAAATTTTTAATGACAGCAGTTGTCAAATTAATATGCCCGGCTAAATAAATATTAAATTTTATATTAGGAAAGATAAATCAATACAACACCAATCAACTCACTCTTTTCTCAGGGAGGGATCAAAGATTTCAACTAATAATTCAAATTTGAAAATTTCCAAATAATTTTCTAAATTACGTATAACACTATTCAAATCTATAGTAACTGTTTATCCAATACACTATAAGACAATTTAAATTATCTTATGATATATATGAATTTACTGTCAGGAGATTAACTAAATGTCACTTATTATACTAAATTTTCTATAGTATAAAAATTATCAAATATAATGAAAATGAATATGAAAAGAGAGCCAAAGAGATTTGGAATTCAAATTTATATAATATATTATCAAAATAACACTTACAAAAATTAAAACTCTTCAAAAAATATCATAAACGCATAAACAAAGATAGAATTTTCTATCAAACCTTAATATTAAAAACAATCTATATTAGAAATTTCCGATCTAAATAATTTAACTGAAAGTTCAAAATGTCTAAATTTATACTTGATATCTATCAATGTAAAATACGTAAACTTTCCTGTAAATTGTCTGTTCCCAAAATTGTCTGCACTTGACGTAGAATTTTATATAAGTAACGTTACTATAATTTAATCATAAGATGCATGTATTTTCGAAATAATTTTGATCAAAGGCCTATTAATTCTCGAGAATAATATATAATATGGACTGGACTCACCAAACTGGATACTAGAAGATCTCGTACGTATTCTAAAACGTACTTTTAGAATTTCCGGAACAAACGTTTCCAAATCAATAATTTAGAAAACGTGAAAAACACTTGCACTTTAGCGGTAATTCTTTGTGAATAGTACACGCACTGGCTTTACAAAAGGCAAGATATGTTGAACTCATAACGATTATATAAATTCCCTAATATTCAAAATTAAATTTGAGACAACTCTTATTATGATGTTGTCTCATGGGGATTTCAAATTCAATTAACTAAAATGTTTCAATAAATAATTCTCTTCTCCTTTGGTTACCTAGCATTCTTTTTTTTTTAAAAAATTACAAATTTACGTTTTTATATACCAAGAGAGATTTTCATTATTTTATTTATAAGTGCCATTTGCTAATAGAGACATCTGTATTATGGTTTTTCAAATCGTTTTAAAATCTATCTGTCATTAAGTCTATTCTGCAGTAATGTAAAATCGTTTAACAAGTGTCATGTTCCATAAAATTAAGGTGTTCATTTGACTTCCTACCTTGACACATTTTAAATAGTTACATAATCTTATCGAAAACTTCTTTCAATCTCTAATATTTACTTCTTTAAAACAAATCATATTATTATTTTACTTTGACAATGAGAACAATGGATTAATATTTTTATTTATATGGAACAAACGTTCTAAAATTCTCTCTCTTAAATATGGAAATTTTGTTATTTCATTTCACCTATATTCTTCTAAAGCTTATTTAAAATCTTCTCCATAGTTATACATTTAGATTCTTGTATACTTTCTCCATTAAATAGTGAATAGTACAGATTGTCACCTTTTAAATAATTTAAAGAAAAAATCAAATTCCAAAAATTTTAATTACTTACAGTGTGTAGTCTATTATTCCATAATTCAGTATACAGAGTGTTGCAGGTTTCACTCTATGTTTATATATATATATATATATATATATATATATATATTTCATATTTATATTTCTTGGTAATTTTTGGTCCTGGATTAATTAAAACATTAGATGGTTTTCAAATTTTTAATGTATTCCATTGAAGCTTCGGTCCTTTTTGACCTTCATCAGAATATAAAAACCACTAAAAGAGAATTCGTTCTTAATATCCTAGTGTATACAATGTAAAACTATGACATACCTGTGGATTATATTCCAGCGAGTGCCACATCACATATTGAAATAAACCAAAATTAAATGAACTTCAACGATACATTTAAAAACATTTTACAAGTACGGTGTGTGTACATCAACTTTCATAGTAGTTCTTATGTCTAAGCCTAATGGTGTTATTTGAGAATGTTGTTTTTTTCTTTATACGCATTTATTTCTTTTTAATAAATAGTTGTTATGGTTTTTGTTGAGTTACCTACATGAAATAGCTGTTTAATTTATGATTCTATTTTATTATATTGTTCTAAATCTTGCTTAAACATTTTGTGTCGGTTTTGTGATTTAGGTTTTTTTTATTTCTCTGTATTTCTATCGTTTCATAAATTTCTCTTTTTCTGGTGTGACTTTCGTTTTTTAAAATGTTTGTGTTTTCAAAATCAAAACAATCTCTACAAGGAATACTATACACCACGTTAGAGATTGTGATAAACAGTATATCGGACAGACTTTAAGATCTCTATCTAACCGTATAGTTTCACATAAGAGTGACTCTAGATTACACCCAGAGAGGTGCGCGTTAGCTTTTCATGTAATTCTCTTGATCATCAGATGAATTATGAGGCTGTGAAAGTGTTGGCGACTGAGTCTAACAGAACGAAAATATAATTCTTGGAAATGGCTTTCATTTCACAAAACAATAATGTCATAAACAAGAAAACTGGTATTGATCACTTAAGTGAGATCTACGCATTTTTGTTGTCCTTAGATACTAATTTTGCTCATCAAGTTGTGTTAAACAACCATGTTGCTCCTAACAGCACCACCCTTATTACTTCATCTTAATAATAATAATAATAAAAACTTAATTTTGAATGTATTGGTGTTGGCAGATACATTCAAATTATATAAATAATAATAATAAAAACTTAGATTTGATTGTATTGGTGTTGGTAGATACATTCAAATTGTATAAATTTACTCAATTACTATATTAAATTATTATTACTACATATTAATACTGTTATTGTACTGTTTTCCTTCTCTTTTCTTCCTTTGTGTCAGTCATATTGAGGTTATGTTCTCTACACGCTCAATTTACAAAAAATGAGAGCGTTCCCTCTCTCTCTCTGTCTCACACTCTTTCTCACTCTTCCTCTATTCGAAAATAATACATCTTCTTATTAAACCGGTTGTTGGCCCTACAGCAGAGTTCATTACTAAAATGGTGGCATTGTCCCACAGTTCACTGATTTGACTGTTGGTAGCACTGGTTGTCTCTTATTACATCCCATTTGGAGGCAAACTATATCATTTCCATGCCGGCGTTCAACATGGTTACGCATGAAGATGAAATTATTTATTTTATTTTATAAAATTTTGCGACATTTTCATTTGGTGCTGTGATGCGGTTGGTTTGCCCTTCCGCTAACTCAATTCCTGTGAAACATTTCACAATTTACAATCTGTAGTTTACGAATTTACAACTTTATGGAGTCTAACCTCACTTCGGAGGTAAGTACACACGTGGTTGTGAACTTAGTTTTCAATAATTCTTTATTGACCACAGTATTTAACTGTTGTTTTTCATTTTAGTCTCCCTGATGATGAGGACAAACATCCTCGAAAGCTTGGACATTTTCCGCTAAGAGTATATCTTTTCCATTTTTTTGCTGCAATCCCCCAATATTCACTAGTTTTATTCCTAACTAGTCAGCAAAGACTATCCTTCTTCTATATATATATATATATATATATATATATATATATATATATATATATATATTCTTATATATTTATTGAGAGCGCTCCTGATTTGGTAGCTGCTAATCGACATATACTATTTGATGTTTATATTGTTTATATTGATGAATATATGATGAAATCTATTTTTCCACTTGATTATTATCAAAATACTCAAATTAATTGTTATGTCTAGGTTTGAAGGAAATATATTGTTAATTTGTTTGCAGTTTAAATTTTGTTATTATTATTTATCTATCTTATGGGCGCCAGAACTAGTATGGTTGGAAACCAATACCAATTCAATTTAATTAGGTGTTATTCAATTTGTTCTTCTTCGTTAATACCTCAGGAATGTGTCCGGCACGGAGCGCTCGTTAGTAACAGAAATCTGGTAGGTAGAGATACTTGAAGAAAACAAAGAGTCAAACATGAACCATTTAATGAATTATAAAAATGTGTTTTTAAATGAAACTCAAGGTCTCTAGTTAATTCCACAATATAATACAAGTTATTGAAAATTCTAAAAAATTGACAATTGTTTCGATAAATCAATATCATCGACGATGATATTGATTTATCGAAACAATTGTCAATCTTGTATTATATTGTGGAATTAACTAGAGACCTTGAGTTTCATTTAAAAACACTAATATGAGCATATTCCACGAAGTAAGGGTCGAGACAGTCAATTTTTTGAATTATAAAAAAATTATTGTCATTAGCAATGTTCCTTATTATGAATTAAAAAATAATGTGGTTCTTATAATAATATATAATTCCTTGCACAATATTTGAATATAATTCTCATAACTAAAGGTTTGATTCTAACTTTTGTTATACGCAAAATTGAAACATAAACGTTAATATTATGGAACCGTGATATCACGCTATCTCATCAATCCCAACTCTACAGTTTTGTTGAAATGTAAGGTTCCGTCCGCGCTCTTGAATGATTTGGAAAATGAATTATTGTTGTTGAAATGATAATAAATTGGTTATTAATTGTTAAGTTTAATGAGATTCAAGATTTAGTGGAGATTGAATCCACCTAATAACTATATAAATTTCAAATGATATCATTATACCTAACCTAATATTTAAATAAAAATTAGTTTAATGTCCGGTTTCATGAAGATTTCAAATACATCAGGAGTAAAAAAGGTTCTTTGTTGGTTCTTTTCAGCTCACGAGATTAAATGAGAATTATTCGTAGTAGGGATAGAACAGATTTTCTATCCAGGATTGAAATTCAAATATAGTGTGAAATTGTTTCTTTCTGAAACGTTTCTTTTCTGTCAGCATAAAATGGTTGTCAGCGGATTATTAAAGGTGAATTGTTAGCTTACCAAAGTTCTTGTAGATATAATCACTATTTTTCTTTTTTACACTAGTAAACTTTTTTTCAATTAACGATATTGTAGCATCCATATTTGCTACTACTTAGGTTTACTTTATAAATTATTGAGATTCCACTTCATTTTTGCAATTCATTAGTTTTAAACTTTAGTAAATTGAAAGTAAATAATTTCTCGTCATTATCCTTTCTCACCTGCGATGCTTCTCCTCAAGCCAACAAAATCAACAACCTTCAACTTTTTCCTTGTTCCTTTTTCTTGTTGAAATAACTAAATGTTTTTTTTTAAATCAACGCTATCCATTGTTACGTTCTTTTTGACATTTTTACGACGTTCTATGAGATTTCGAGACCTCCCTAATATCACTTCTTATCTTCACTCAACCTAATTATTGATAAACGTCAGTTTCTGCATGAAATATTATTCATTCGACATTACCATAATAAATAAAATTGTTTAAAATGTTTCTACTATACACAGTATTTATCAAAAGGTAATAATAATGAAGAAAATAGAATTATGGAAATTAGTTTTAGGAAATTATATCATTGTATACAGGGTTTATTAAAAATTATATGATCAGAAATATAATTATTGAGATTTGCTTATAATATCTTATATTCCTTTTTTAAAAGAATAATACATCTCACATACTCTTTTGTATATACAATGTGCAACAATGTGCATGTCGGCTTATTTATCAATACGTTAAAGTTATATACATTCGAGCAACATGTCGTTATGAGGATTATAATTTTTTTTTATTGAAAATCAGTATCTATTCATGTATTTTTATTAGTATCTTTTCTCGTAGCAATATTTTCACCTTAATATATATATATATATATATATATATATATATATATATATATATATATATATATATATATATATACTTCGTGTTGTCAACAATAAAACTATTTTCATCAAAAATTAAAAAACCTTCGATAACCAGTAATTATTAAATATGTAGGATTTTGTGATTAAATAAATTACCTGAAGTTTTTCAGTTTTCAAAGTAGTACCTTCATATTTATTATGTATACATGTAAGGTAGTATGTTTTGTAAGCTATGTGTTGCAGAATAATCTGTTACTCGTGAAATAGTCTTATCAAATACCATTCGGGCCTCTAATTTTTCGTGTGAAAAAAATCGAAAAAACACAATGCAAAGTCATATTTTAACAAGACGCATTCGTGCAGATGCAAAAATCCTCGTCCTCGACTCGGATTTTTGTTACCATCAGCACTCATGCTTCTTGTTAAAATATTACTTAGCAACGTGTTTTTCCGATTTTTTTCGGAAAAATTAGATGTTCCCATGATATTACTTACGCTAAATGACTCGTTATGTATTGGTAATAAAAAATTGTTATTATATTTAACTACTACTATGATCTTGACTATATCTAATAATCGATACGAAGACTGTTATTGAGCAAGTAGCTTACATTTGAAACTTTTGTTACATGTTTCTTAACTTTTTTATTTAGTTTGTCTTTAACCAGGTTTCTATTGAGAATGTTTGATATTGAATATTTTAAACATTCACTTAAATTATTCACGAACAGAGCTACTCTTTCGTCGAAACATGGATAGTAAACGACTTGGAAATGCAACAGAAAATGCGCTCACTGTTCACAAATTTAAAACAGCCTGGAACTAAGAGCGCTGTACTCTTCTATATTGTGGAAAACGGAAAATTTCCCACAAGCAACGTGCAATAGATGAACACTGGAGATAATTTTCAACCATACAACGACTACTACTCGTTTGTATGGAATATATTCTGAAAGTGCATTAGAAATAAATCTAAAATGTGTCAATTACAGTTTTTCAAGTGACATTCGCGTAAAAACTTGTACATTCAAATAGAAAGTAGCTTGTAAATTATAATTTGGGGGATATATTTTTTCGCCATCTTAGAAATATTGTGACATTCGATATACGGGTCATTCTTGAAATAAAGGATAATCGGAAAATAGCAAATCTATATTTTTTAAACTAAGAAATAAATCTTTTTTAGAATTACAATGATACATTATCAGTATCTTAAAAAGACGTTACTCACTGAATTCTTGTCTATTTTCGAGATATTTAGCTTTTTTAAAATTGCCGTCTTCGGAGTTGATGGTCTATACCTCGGACTATTTAGTTTTAAGTAGTAACATTTTTCTGTAAATAAATGATTGAACATTTCCTGACTTATTCTGATGCTAATTCTCTAGAGTCAGTTGTACGATGTAGATTATTGCTTGATTTTGGCCATATATAAAGGTGTATAGAAGTTGAATTTTATTACACTCCATAAATGAATTGAATTTAATTAACCTGCTCAAATAAGTAAATGGAAAACACCCTAAATGCGTAAGCTTTAATAAATTACAAGTAATTATAACTTGGTAACTAAAGATAATTTCTCGGGTATCTTAACGAACACAGACTATTCTAAAGGAAATAATCAGTACAAATTATTTTTCTACTTATCTGTATCTGTAAGAGTTTGAAGGGTGGGTGATCCCTCAACACTTAGGCCACAATTGGCCCATTGTGCATCCTTCTAAGGTTCAAAACTTCTTTCTAGCTCGTCATCCAACTTTTATGTTTGAAGTCGGCGATAACGTCGCCTGAATTAAGTTCCCTTATACTGGCGTATGTTAGCCTGTGCTCGCCGAATACATAAAACCTAAAATGAGAGATTGTCTGACATTCGCAAAGAATCTGTTCGATAGTCTCATCTTCTTGTTCACATCCTCTACAAAGTGGGGTGTTAGACAGACCAAGTCTATGGAAGTCTTTTCGAAGGTGGCAGTGACGTCAGAATACCCGCGGCTATTCGTAAGTTCTGCCTGTTCATAGTCACGTATTTTTTGGCCACTTTGCTGTCCGGATACTGTAAAAGTCCCTTGGCAAGCATGCAGCCTTCTGCGACGTCCCATCTACCCTTATACTTATTAAGGGAGTTTAATAGGTCAGCCGTAGCTGATGCCGATAGACCAATGAAAGTGCCAGATCACAAGTGTTTATGGAAGGCTGCTTTCCTGGCTAGCGAGCCTGCAATACAGTTTCCTTTCGATTTCTCATAGCCCTTGATCCAACCTAAAGTGACCATGTTGTTGTTACCGGCTTCGATTGAGGCCATGTGACATTCTAGTACTAGGCCTGTTGTAATGCGTGGTGTGTTCAGGGCTAGTAGTGTTTTTCTACTATCCGTAAGGACGTATATATTATTACCTGTGATGTTTCTTTTGGTAATCTTTTTGCAGCGATGCAGATAGCTGTGAGCTCTGTTTGAACAACACTTGCATTGTCGCCCATTGCTCATTTTTGTTTAGATTCAGGGGTCTGGAAAAAATTCCACATCCTGAGCCTACATTGGTCTTAGACCCATCTGTGAAGATGCGGATTGCGACTTCTCCCAATGGGTCTTGTGCGTTATTTTCAAAGATTACCTTGTAGGATCTGTCAAAGGCATATCGCAGTGGAATCGAGTCGTATTGGCATGCAGCAGTGGGACCTCTCTGAGGGCCTCATGCCACAAGATACACCTCAGTTTACTGGATCCTACATCAGGTTGTATACCGGTAGAGCGTAGACGTGTCATGATTATCAAAACAACCTCCTTGATGTATATGTCAAGGAGAGGTAGACCAAGGATTACCTTCATAGCTCTTGCTGGTATGGTTTTCATGCCTCCCGTTGTGTTGTGACGTGCTGTTCTTTGGATTTGATACAGTTTTCGGACGACTGTCAGATGGTTTGCTTTGACTCCCCAGGCAATCGCTCCATACGTCAGCATAGGTCTAATGATGGCAGTGTAGATCCAGGCAGTGACCCTCGGTGACATTCCCCAGGTACGGCCGATGGTTCTACGACACTGTTCATAAGAAATATATGCTTTTTCAACTCTGCTATCTAAATAAGAGTTCTACGTTAACTTACTGTAGAAGGTGACCCCTAAATATTTCACCTCTGACGAAAATTCAAGTTTGGTATCTAGGAGCTTTGGGGCTTGATGTTTTACAAGTTTTCTTTTCTCGTGAGAAGAACAATCTCCGTCTTTTTTGGATTTATTAACAGTGAATGGTTTTTGCACCATTGTTCTATGATATTGAGGGCCTCTTGCATTAAAGCGCAGGTTGTCTCCTGGAATCTTTCTGTTAGCAGAATCACTAGGTCATCTGCGTATGCTATTGTGTAGAAGTTACCATCGTTGAGGCGGCTGACCAAGGAGTCCTAGACCATGTTCCTCAGTAGTGGCGAGAGTACCTCTCCCTGTGGACAACCTCTTATAATCAAGCCTCTGATGGTTACATCATCTACACTGATTTTTACTGCTCTTTTTGGGAGCATGTTATATATCCAGCCATTTATGGTTTGGGTGATATTGTTGGAAAGTGCGTTTGTTATTTTAGGAAAAGTGGTTTTATAGAACGCACCCATGAATATATCTATGAATACCCACAGGGTGGACTCTTTTTTTCCAACTATCTCTCGATGCGGCCCGCCACGAGATGAAGAGCCGAATCGGTAGATTTCCCTGGAGTGTTTGCATGTTGATTTGTATGCAGTGGATTTTGTGTACTCATTGCATTCCTTATGTATCGTTCGCACAGCTTCTCCAAGGTCTTCATTGAAAACGATGTGAGGCTAATGGGTCAATGTGCTTTTGGAATGGAATGGTCCATTCTTCCTGACTTTGGTATGAACAGAACTTTAACTTGTCTTCAACCTTTTGGAATATACCTCAGTGCCAGTGAGGATCTGAGGATTCCCACCAGGTGAGGGATTAGGGCATTCAGGCCACACTAAAGTAGAGCTGGATAAATGCCATCCGTTCCTGGAGATTTAAAGGGGGAGAAGCCGGTTATTGCCCACCTCAGTCTGTCCGCGTCAGCAATCTGTCGTGATATACGTCAGTCATCGTCGGTCGGGTAGTGATTCTCCTCTTCCTCCCAGGTT
This sequence comes from Galeruca laticollis, assembly GCA_963921935.1. NCBI lineage: Eukaryota > Metazoa > Arthropoda > Insecta > Coleoptera > Chrysomelidae > Galeruca > Galeruca laticollis. Next base: position 114,010,738 of record OY998175.1, on the reverse strand, counting down.
GCCGTGTTTGTGGTTCTGGAGTTAGGAAAGTGAGTTGACATTAATAGTTGAAGACTTTCCTTCAGGCTGGCAGCTTTTTTGTCATCCTCTTTGGTTAGTATACCGCTATGACGGTGGGGATCTTTGGAGAGGGCTTTTTGGAGTCTAGTTGCTTGAGGGAAATCTTCGATTTCCTCGCAGTAGATTCTCCATGCTTCTATTTGTTTTTGTCTGATGACTTTTTTATACTCCTTTGGGTGAGACTTGTATGCGTTCCAATCCTCTTCGAGTCTGGTTCTTTTAGCCTTATTGGAGGTTCCATCAAGATCGACTCGCCTGAATGGGCATTAATTATGAAGTTTCAAATGGTTTCAGAATAAATTTCCAAATCTCCTTTATTATTAGGCAACAGGTCCTCGACTCCTCGCACATCCCCTTTCAGACAGTGGACATATTTTGTCCTGTCCGTTTTCCTGGGGTCGCGAGTTAGTGTGGAGGTTGTGAGCGCCAGTTTTATTTTGAATTTTATCCAGCGGTGGTCCGACATTGAAATGTCGTCGGATACATGCCAGCCGGAGATTATATTCGTATTCGTATAAGTGTTTATAGTTGATAAGGTAATATCTATTCGTGTTTGACTTCGACAGTTAATGAACGTTGGTTCAGTATCTCTATTTAGAATAGATAGATCCTTGTTAGTTATGTAATCATAAAAATATTTACCTCAAGTGTTAATATCTTTGCTGCCCTAGCTTACGTGGTGAGAGTTTGAATCGCAGCCTAATACAAATTCAAGCTTCTGGGTGAGACAGTGTTCCACAAGGTTCTTCACTCCTTGATTGGTGGTGGTTTAGCTGCGTCTGAGAGGTATGTGGTTGCCAGCATTAACACTTTCTTTTGACCTTTCTGTGCATATTCAACCTTCACTACCGTTAGGTCGAAGGACGAAAAATGCGTCAGTGGGTAGGTCTTAAACTTCCTAGAGACATATATGGCAGTCCTAGGTTGCTGATTGCTTGGGAAGCTGAAAATTGAACCTTTTGGATTATTCAGACCCATGATTTTGATTTGTCTCATTCAGGGCTCTTGGATAAGTGCTATTGTGTCCTGCAGCACATCAAAGTGGCGGCATAATATTGCCGATGCCACCTTTTTGTGTTGAAGGTTACACTGAATAAATCTCACCATCTCATTGTCCATCGTTGCTTGATGGTGGTAAGATAGGTTTTAATTTCTTTTAGGCTATCTCCACGTCCTCACTTGGAGGTGGGTTGACGTTGCCTGTATCTTGGCTTAGAGCTGTTAGTTCTGACAGGAGACTGTCGGTCGCTATCTTAGGGGATGGGTCGACAGTCTTCACAGAAGCAACAGCTCCTTGGGGCTCCTCGGATGGATGCTCGATCTCCTCCGTTCCGGGTCGGGTTTTTTTTGTTTTAACGATCATTGAGGTGAACGTGTAGCTCATCCTCATTGTTAGTTTTTCTATCCATCATTTCCTCGTCCCCTATGTCGAGGTCGAAGAGATGCCCTTTGTGATTGACCTTGGCTTCATGGTGGAAGGAAAACCATGCATCAACCCAAAGGTATGGGTTTTGTTTTTCCAGCCGGCGCAGCACATCCTCTTTGTCACAAAGGTCAGCGTGAGCTTCGCTAGAGGGTCAGCTGAGGGAGGTTGTCGACGTGCACCACATCGAGCTTAGCCTCCTACCGCGGTTTCAGTTTGTGAACCGTATTCTTTAGCCACTCTAACGTTTCGTCAGTACCGTAGGTGACTGATTATTTAGTCAGAGTGCGACTATGACCTTAGAGTAGGTGGCTTTTTCTGACTGTCGGAGGCGGACATAAGGGTTTCGTCCAAAGCCTCCATTAGCTATCTTTTAACAAGGTCTCCATTATTGGTATTTATTTTACTGTATGGATCGGCCTTGTCTATAATAGCAGTCCGAAAGTAGTTGGTAGCTGCTTCGCTGTAGCTTTTTGCTTTAGTATCCAGCCGTATCCTCTTTCCTCTGGAAGAGTTCTCCTCCGAGGTACTGGAGCTGATACGCTTATTTTCTTGGGGAGCGACGCATTCCGGGCCTCTTTTGGAGGAGGAACTGGCATCGCTGCCCTTGCATTTAAGGCCGCTGGTTCCAGGTTTAGATAGGGAGGTGCAAGGGGCGCTGATGGTGTCTGTAGAGACTCCAGCCTGCTGCCTCGCTTTCCTCCTTCTCTTTGCCTCAGCACCGCAGACTCTCTTACCTTGACGGCTCTTTTGTGTTGGAGGTGTTCGTTATCGCTCATCCTCCGGTTAGTGTGTTTTGTTCTTGTTGCTCATCCATTTTGATCCTACGAGTCGCTAGGGAAACGTTTATCGTCTCTATAAGAGCCCTGCATGCCAGGAAAAGGCTATTTCCAAGGAGGTGTCGCCTGGTGCCCACAGGGGTACGTTGCGGTCGCATTCCCTGCGGCCATTCAGCCATCGGCACGTTCCTTACACCTTTGCTTGGGTTTCGTTGGAGTGTCATTTGGTTGGTCAACACTGCTGTCACTGATCATCAATAGTGCTAACGTATCCAGCGGTGCCACAACGAGGCAGACACTCGATGGTTGCATTTCTACATTGGGCTGCAGAAAGCTACCTACAAGCATACAAGCAAGCGCAAGCAAGCAAACCAACTACAAAGCAATGGCCAACTTACAACCAACGCCTCCTTTCAACTTATTAAAATCTATGCTAAAAAAGTAATGATTTCTGTTATCAATTCTGGGTATGGGTAATATTACTTTAATATCTTCTTTCCTGAATTCACTTGTATGTATCCGCCAAAATAAACAGTACCGAAAATAAAAATTAATTTTTAATTTCTGTAAAGTGTTCAAAATGTTCACCATTTCGACGCAAACAAGCTTCATATCGATTTTGTAAGTCAATAAACATATTTATAAAAAGTGGTTGATGTATCTGCCGGAAAATATTTTGTATTCTTTCCCGTAGTTCGGCAATATTCGCTGGCGGATTTTCCGAGTGAAATATTTTGTCCTTCATTATGCCCCAAATGTATGCGTCAGGTGGCGTCAGATCAGGTGAATGAGACGGATATTCGAAGTTTGTTCCCCGAGAAATTATTCTATTATCGAAATGCTGACGGAGTAAGTCTAAGGTGCGCACAGCTGTATGGCTCGTTGCACCATCTTGTTGGAACCATTGTGTGCGAAACTGTAGATTTCGTGCACGGCAAAAGTTATTTAGATCTCTCACAAAAGGTATAATAATTTTCTCTCTATAACGCTCTTGGTTGACAGTAAGTGGATTCTGATTATCATCTTCAACGAAATAAGGACCAATCATTCCATGACCAGATACCGCGCACCGAATGGTAACTCGAAGAGTGTGGAGTGGTTTCTCTACAAAAACATCAGGACGTTCAAATCCAAGGAATATGGTTGTTTATCGATTAATATAGCCGCTAAGATGAACGTGACTCTCGTCTGAAAACCATATGTTTTTCAAAAATTCGGGATCTTCTCTTGCACGTTTGTCCGCAGCATTTAGTCGTTGTCCAACTTGAATACGGTATGGATAACCACCAATTGATTTGAACATGCGATGTTAAGACGTTTCACTAATGTTGAGTTTACATGCAGTTCTTACAAGACTTCTTTGAGGTGATTGCACAACTTGGTTAAAAACACGTCCCTCATTTTCGTTAGCGCATACTGTTTTCGACGACCTGGAGAACCTTTACGTTGACACAATACACTACCAGTGCGACGAAATTTTTCAACAACATCTAACATCACACTTTTACTAGGAGCTGCTTTATTAAATTTTTGTTGATATTTTATTGACACCTGTTCTAAGCTTGAACCATCATTACGACCTTTTCCGTATGAACGAAAATAATGCTCTACCAAAAAAACTTTTTCTTCCGTTGTTAGAACCATTTTTAAATCAAATTTAACTGCAGCGTACTATTAATATATCAACTAATGACAATTAAGTCAAATATGACAAATCCATATTACATAAACAACTCCACAGCACTCTCTGTTTTGGTACTGTTTATTTTGGCGGATACCGTATTTTTGGAGTTTCTACTTTTATAATTTCTTTTATATTTTGTAATTTTATTAATTTCATATAATCCTTCCAAATCAATTCTGCTTAAATTTGGTGCATTATATTTTTGGACTTCTAAGAATTTTGCGTCTAAATTTGGCGATATAATTGATTTTCCTCTTCGAATCTGCATATTAGTTGAAAATGTTTCTTCTCCTATCTGCAATCTGCAATTTTCTGGAATTCTAGTAATTGATGGGTTATTTACTTCTGAATATTGGTCTGAAGTGCATTTGGATAATATTTTTACTACTGGATTTCGAATGATCAAAACTTCATTATTAGTTACTTGTTCTATAAAAGTTTCTTGAATAATACTCATTTTCTAATATTGGACACACTTCTTTTATCAATTTTGCTTCATCTGCGGCTTTGATCAGGTAGGGTTGAAAAGAAATAAATATTTTATGATTTTGGATAATAGGATATAAATGGTAAAATCTAGCGGGTTTGGATTTGAGTATAGGAACATGAATAGCAGTGGGGTGGTACTACTCCTGAAATCACAAAGCCAAGATGGGTATCTAAGAGAGTAGGTCTATTTTTGCCTAATCGATGAATGGTGGGTTTCAACAGCGAATCATAAATATCTGCACCTATTAAGAGTTGTATTTCAGAAGGCACGAAAAACTTTTTATCCGCAAGATACTCATTAAATTGAGGGGGTATTTTAAGAGCCTCGAAATCAATGAATACTTGTTGAAGGGTCTGAGTTATTTTCTCTACCACGGCGCATGAGATGTCAAAGCTCATGGTGGGGTCAACAAGTGAATAAAAGGTAATGTCAGACATTAAATTGATATCTTTACCAGCACCAAATATGCCTGATACTTGTAAAGGTTGATTAAATGTAAAGTTTTCCAATTTGTTTACAAGTGAAGAACAAATGAAACTATTTTGACTACCAGGGTCTAAAAGGGTTCTAACTACTATCGGCGGACCTCTTCTAGGGTAAATTTGAACGTTTGCTGTGGCCAAAAGAATGTGGCCTCCATTTATATTTAAAGCAGATAATTGAGGTAAGGGCGGTTGAGAGTGTCTCTGGTTTTCTGTATCAGGTGAAGATTGACGAGATAACGGTGTGGTTTGATTATTATAATTTTTTCTATCATTTGTATTCTGAAAATTATTTGAACTGTTCGTGGCACAATTAGAAGACAGGTTATCTATTGAATTCAATGTTAGATTGCTATGATTATAATTCCATAAATGGAGTAGAACATAATGTTTTTTATGACAAATTGAACAGGAACCAGTTGACAAACAATCGGTAATCAAATGCTTCGATCCTAAGCAACCAAAACACATTTTGTAATCTTTCACAAATTTCTGCCTGTCCGGTACTGACATCGCACTAAATTTTGAACATGAATAAATTTTGTGCCCGGTTTCCTTACAGTAATTGCAAAATTTCGAAATCAAATGTGGTGAATTTGATTTGACTGGTGAAATTTTATTTTGAAATTGTTTGGGTTTATCCCCCATACTTCTATGGCTATTATTTTCCTGAGCGAATAAATAAACTATTATTATGTTGTGGTGAATTAGAATTAAATGATCTTTGGAAGTTTTTGTGATGATCTATTCTTTGACTCTGTACCGCTAAATTTTCAAGTGTATTACATTTTTTGTCTAACAAATCGAAAAACGACTTTTGTTTCGTTAATTCCGTGCTGTTCTCCGATTCTTCTAAACTTCTCCGTGTATTATAGTCCAACTTGGACTTTAAAATGTGAATTAATAAGTTATCGAAAAGATCCTCTTTTTTTATATCACGATTATAAATTGAATTTATAATAGCTTTTGCATTTGCAATGAAATGTCTTAACGTAACAGCGTCACATCTAGTCAAATTTGTACAATTTATAATGTCATTGAATAGTGCACAAACTGTTTGTCTTTCATTTTTGTAACGTGAGTTCAACAAATCTAAGGCGGTTTGAAAGTTTTGTTCGTTAACTTGTAGTTTTTCTATGAGTTTACTAGGTTCATCTCTCAAAGCATTTTTTAAATAATAAAACTGTTAAATTTTTGACAAACGATCATTTTTTAAAATCAACGCATCAAACAAATCCATAAAAGTATTAAATTCTGCATAACTGCCCCTAAACACCGGCAATGAATATTATTAACCTCATTATTAGTTTTTTCATTATTTTGTATTGTTTGTAAACAGTTTTGTAAGTCTCTCTTTATAGCAAAATATTGATCTTTGATGTTCTCCCTTTCTCGAAGTTCATCTTCGAGAAATTCTTCTTGTACCTCTTCTTGTATGGTGTCCTGTATTCCACAATATTTGTAAAATGTTTCATTCAAATCTTGTATTCTATATTCTAAATCTAATTTTTGAATTTCGGTATCTTTAAATTTTTCAAACCAATTACGCAATTTTGTTATTGACGCTTTCTGACAAGCACGTTTTCTAATTAACGTTCCCATTATTTATTTCAAGTACTACTAACGCTTCACTAAAAAAATTTATTTGAAAAACTTTGAAACTGCTTTAGGAACAGACACGAAAATTTACAATGATAAGTTATACGTATGAAATCAGTAAAATGTTTGAAAATCAACTATACCCATTCATATAATCAAGTTTATTCTGTGATTCGGTTTCAACTATGATAAAGTATTTTTCCACAATATTTAACTCAAAACTATCAGTTAGTATACCCGTAAAACAAAATCTCCAAAGCGTAAAATTAACTTAGAACTACCACGAGTCGTCACTATTTTTCGCTTGCGAGATATTCACAAATCAAAGATCTTTCTTTTGATTTCCAATCGACTGATATAATATATATTTTCGTACCTCAACAATCAATAAAAGAAAAGTATGCAAGTGCCCAAAAAATGTTAATAAAGAATAAAAGACACCAAGCGGCACAACGTGTGCCTAATATAAATGATTTATTTTATTTTTTAAACAATTGTGATGTACAATATTGTTTACAGCTCTTTGCCAACGCCGGTTTCGTTCTTCTCCTGAAACAAATCAAAGCACAAACCCCAACAACAATTTACAATGACGCAGGGCACTTGATCGTAGATCTGTGAATATCGAATAAATAAAATAATCTCACGGTTTGCAACTCGACAATCCAATTTTCTCATTTGAAAGTAAATGAAATGCACCTCACTACCTTCGAGTACCTCAACAAATTACCCTAATTGAAAATGTTTGTCCCCAACGTAGGTATTTTCACATATTCCAGAACCATGTAAAGTTTTTAAATTTCATCGAATTTCAAAGATTAAAATTTTCCAGTAGGCAACAGCTTGAAATATTTTCAACTACACAATCAGCAACGTCTTCCACTATAAATTATAATAATGATATGTTTTCATCCCAAATGTAGGTATTATTTTTAAATCTCCAAAGAAAATTTTTTCATGCAAGTTCACATGTAATCTCGAAGCTACGAAGGACCATGAACAAAAAAGGATCATGAAAGGAATTGGATATTTATTTATCCTTTTCTTATAAGGTGTAATCCATAGGTAAAACGCAACACTAACTAACAATAAAATATATTCTCACTACTAACTAACATATTACATAAATCCATTAAATGTAAAATGATGAAATTGCAGCTGTACGTTATGACATCTTAATAGTAACTGCTCTTCCAAAGCATGCATAGGTAACTCTTATGAACTAGCTTGTCCCATAAGAGCTGTTTGCGACTACACACGCCAGAGGCGCTGTAATCACCTTAAATTTGGAGGTTGTCAGATCTGTAAAGAAAAACTCCTCTTTTTTTCGTCATTCATCTGATCCAATGATTAAAGTTACTAATATGTAATAGGTATAAACATATTTTTTCATTATCTTAACATAAAACTTGGATGTTAGTTTGGATATGAATTTGTATTTTAACTTATCTTTCAATACCCTACACTACAGAAGCTATTCAAGTTGTATTTTTTGATTAAAATAAAAAAGTTTTTAATGATAATTTTGAGATATGGCAACATCACAGCGGCTTTACGAGAACACAATACGCAGGCGCATCGATTTATCGCCCAATGTTTATCCATAGATAAAGGATAGGTTAGGTTAGGTTGATTTATGTTCATCAACACCAATACCTAGTCCAACTCATTATCGTTATTATTCCAATTAGTGTTGTATTGAGTTGAATTTTAATTTTTGTGTGTGTTTATTACACTGATTTAACCAAACCATTCCAATATTATTATTGTGTTTTCTTGTTGTGTGCCAACATGCAGAAGCCGGGGCGACACTGTGAAAATGCATTGATTTTCCAAAAACTATGAAAATGTGAGTACCGGCGTTACTTTCAATATTAAAGCTGTGATATTAACAAAATCTGTTATATGTTATTTTTTTCACTACTAACATGAGAAAACCTTATTATTTACCTCATTTGTCTAATGAGAAGTAGCTCAATATTTACCTAAAACTTTGATTTATTTAATGAAATGAACATGAAAAATAAACTCTAGGAAATGTCCTAACTCAACTAAAATGATGAAAAAATGTGAAAATTATTTAAAATAATAGTATAAATGACGTTTATTGAATCCCCTCAGTTTCAATGATTTTATTCAATGCTTTTGACAAGTATTCCGAGCTGATATTTCGATATCCTTGAATAATTGGGGAAATGACTAATTTTAAAGTAAAAATAAGGTCTTTCGGTATTAGTTCGGCCATTAGTAGTGAAAAAATACTATATATACTACTTCGGTTGAGAAGGCCATATTTGTATATTGTATATTATATTAATTATTATCTAACTTGTAAATAAACGTATGTAGTGAAACAGTTTTTTTCTTCATGAATTCTTAAACAATCTTCCAGTTCCAGAAAAAAAATTAAATAAATAAATTTTATATACACGGTTCCCGCTTTTGCTTTATTTCTGACTACACTCGCCAGAGGGCGCTGTAATTAGTGAACGAAACTCTAATACTGAGTTGCCTATCTATCTATTGATAATCAACCTAACCTAACCTATCCTTTATCTATGTTCCAAAGCTACATCTCGCCGGTATTTAGGGTGCGTTCGAAGCTCCAGCCAATTAGCGGGCGTTCTTACTCAAATCTCCTTATAAGGAATTGTAGTCAAATTTCCTTATAAGGTGCTAACAACGGTCACGACGGTTGAAAAGAATTGACAAGTGCACTCTTCGTTATTTTAATTACTGCGAACTCAGGTGGAATTACTTTTAGAATTTCACCAGGGAAGTGTGGATTTTTTTCGAGTTATTTGTTCGTTATTTAGCAGGAACAACACGAATAAATGATTTTTTTTAAAAATCCTGTGTGTATGTCGTCTTCGTTGTCGTCGGCCACTTTTCGTAACATGTCTTGTTAGCAAGAAACAGCCTCCTGAGTGCAACAAGTCATCCATTTTATTATTGAATATTGTTCAGGACATCTCACAGATGAATCTTTTCAGCTCACCAGAGCCAGACAACGGGTGCTATGATACTTGAAGTGCAACATTTTTGGAGAAATTCCAGTTTGTTAGCACGATACAGCCTACGAGCTATACAAGTGACCAATTTCATGATTGGATATTGTTCAGGGCTTCTCACAGATGAACCCTATTGATTTTCAGTTCACCAGAGCGAGTACAACGGGTCTTATGAATCCAGATATGTTACATTTATGATAATTTTTTGAAAATTATCGGTTTGTTAGTACGATAAAGTCTCTGAAGTGTACACAAGTGACAATTTTATGATATGTTAGATGCGAAAATGTTAGTTTTAATCTTTGAATTTGTTTATTTTTATGTGGCACAAAAATGCTTCAAATTTTATAATATAGCTGGATAATTGTACCAGTCAAAATAAAAATTGGACTAGTTTACTTTTTTAATCAGAATGATGAAATAGCGGCAAAAAGTATCACATTTAATTATTTTAAATCGGGCCACACATTTATGTTAGCTGTCAGTTTCCACCAGCAGGTGAAGCTCTCTATGAAGAAAAAAAAATTATAACTTCAATGATTTTTCTTCTGAAATTGGAAGTGCCTGTAAGGAAAATGTATTAGTCAAAAAATGGAACAAACAGTTTCAATATTGTAGACACCATATCTTACTTTGAGAAACTAATTTGCTAATTATACTTGTTACCTACATTAAACCGTGGTAAATGATTTTTTGGATATTAGATGAAATAAATAATCAAATTTCGTCTTACTTGATAATTTTGTATATCCAGCGCAGTATTCGTGGAGTCCTTCATTACTGTGAATAATTAGATTTTGTTCATCAACCTTCAAGTGAGAAGTCTCCAGTTATAGACAAGGTGTGACTCAACGTCACTATCATGCAGGGGATAGGCAAATTCCCTCCCAAGAAAAAAGGAGTCAAAAATAACGGGTAAATTCGGTCCGTAATTTTGTTTTTGCCTGAAACTGTATAGGTAAATTCGGTCCCGGGTGAAATATTTTAAGATTGGACCAGTGCAATAAAACTGTAATATTGAATAATTTTAGTTTTATTAAATCAAATAAAAGTATTTACATTGTTGACAAAGTTTACATAAACGGAATTGACATGTCTATATATTGTTTATACCTATAAAAATATAACATATTACATACAGGTTCATATTTAATAATATTAAGAAACCAAATTCTCGAAAATTACGAAATAGGCTACAAGACACAGGTACATAATATTGTATACCTAATAATTAAACGCCACAGTGAAATGAAACACATTTAATAAAATGCAAACGACTTATTTCGTTTTTCGTATATGATTCAATTATTTTTGATATCAATTTTTGACGGTTTTTAACTTTACTATCGGTAGTTTTAGTATTCAAATGTACACTTTGTAATTTTACATAAGTTTCGATTTGAAACTATTTAAGTTTATTAATAAAAACAAAAATGTTTGGATGAGACTTCTAAAACGAATCGTTAAATTGTCTATGGAAAGATTCACATGTATTCGTAGTACGTGTAAGTTCTGCTGAGTTTGTAGCCCAAAGTGAAGGAGGGAATAGTCTGGTGCTATTGAGAGCAGATCGAATACAAAACAATCGCTGATTTCTACAGGATTTAAGAAAGTTAGGGCAAAAGTCATTTTTAGCCATCGCCCCGCATCGGAACATTCATCTTTGTAGGCAGATATTAAATCAATTTGCTGAATTTTTCTATACCATGCCTGCAAAAGATGAAATCGACATCCGATTATTTGAGCTAATGGCCAAACTTGTTCTACAGCCTTATGGATACCTCTTTCAAAATCGATTACAATTTCAGAAATATCTAATCTAACACTATTTTTGATGCAGATCGCTGTTACAATATTAAATAATTTTTGGTACGTTTCACTCCGTTTGTTGGGTAATAGAGAAAAAATCAGAGGAATATAGTGGCCGTTATAATACCCGTGTATCGTAAAAAACTGACAAAAAATTGTGGGCAGTAATTAAATGTTCCATCTAAATATATTTGTCTGACTTTTCCGATAAATTGAATATTTTATTTACAAGAAAAGACGGCGATTTGATCAGCTGCATCATTGAAAAGTAAAAAATGTTCACCTCTGGATGTTTCAATGTTGATCTTCGCCAGAGTGTCGAAAGTTTGTTGAATACTTGTTGGCAATTGTGGAAGCAGTTTTCGACAAGCATTGTACAAATTCTTCCTTATTAACGCAACGTCTGACGTATTGATCGTTGAAGGCAGATTTTCTTGAAGCTCCCGGCCGATGATTTTTGCAGGCTTCGCCGATAAATCATCAATGGCCTTTCTTTTACAAGAAGTGCTTACAATTTGGCGGTTCAACTGTTCTACATTTGCATAATGGCAATGATCCTTTACATATTTTGTAACAGTTACATTGTCCACTTCACCCATACTAAGCAAATAAGATCTACACTTTTTATTTATACACGTCCACCGCTTTTCGCCACTTTTTAAAATTTTTTGAAAACTATACTTAGTTATTTATAACTACCATACGCTTTCCTTTTTCACTAAAAATAATATTAAGATCCATGGTGCCAGACTACAAAGAATACTTGAATCAACTAATATGTAAACTGGGGAAACATACGCAACTAAATGGTACATATTTCAATCCATTACATGTATTTATATTATTCATTTACTTACTGATTGCTACTATTTTCGGAAAAGCCCATAATTACTTCATTCTACGAAAGAGATTAGGCTCATCAGTATCGTAAAACTCTGGTTGGGAGGGAATTAACCTACCGATAAAAGGGTATAAAATTTTTAATTTAATCTGCTACCTGCTGGGACCGAATTTACCACGCCTCATCATACAAGACCATACTACGCAAGACTCACATCGAGTAAAATAACATGAAGTGTCTCATTTACTTTACTTTCCCGATAGTGTGCTATCAGATTTCCATTGGTTCCATTCGCTACAGCTTTTTCGAAATGTCAAAATAATTTAGATCAAATAATCTCTAGATATTTTGATCAAAAAATAATTAATTTACACATCGATCTTACTATCATAATTTTCATACCAGATGGAGAAATTATCCAATCCACACTTTGAATTGAATTACAACTTCATTACTACAGGTAATGAGACACTTTGAACTGACAATATATGTTGAAATCAAATAAAGTGGAAGGAAACGAATTATCGGCTAGCTCTACAGTCTATCGGAGTAGCAGTTAATATCATTTTAATTCGCTGCGCCTCGCCGTTTTCCATATAATTACTGACTATTTATTTTAAGAGATAAAGCAAGAACGGTGGAAAATGCAAATCAGTGGAACGTTAATTGGAAATAAAGATTCGTAGTTAATGCGTGCAAATACGTAAGCGGAATCAGGAACTTTTTAATTGTCCTATTTTTTAAAGTGCGCATTTACCAGTCCTATGTTTTTTTTGTCTTATTGACTATTAACCATGTTGTTATAGAAAGATACACTTAACTATTCACAACTTACACTTAATTTATGTACACACCTAATTTCTATTTATATTAAATATATTGTATACATTGTATGTTCACTTACACTTAAATAATTCACTAATACATATATACATATATATATATATATATATATATATATATATATATATATATATATAAAGAAGATGTAGGAATATCACGTGATATGTTGATATGTTAACAATAACAATAAAGAGATTCTTGGGTAATTGTGCCTTCAATTGGAAGATCCCGAGTTTTCAGGACAACAATATATATATATATATATATATATATATATATATATATATATATATATATATATATATATATATATATATATATATCTTGTTGAAATCCGTTGTTAGTGTTTTCTCATGTTTCAATTAACATCCTTGCTCTCAAGTTGTACACCTTTTCTTGGTTATGCCGTACCGATGAAGGCTAATGAGCCAGAAACATGCATGTCTGCGGTTACCACTCTTTTCAGTAGCCTCTCCTTCTATTTGCGTGCAATACCCACTAATCTGTTCTTTGTTATATATATATATATATATATATATATATATATATATATATATATATATATATATATGTAATAAAACGCTAGTCGTTGCTGAGCAGTAAGGAATAAAACTCAGAAATATTGGGGAATGCAGCAACAGGGAAAATAAGAGAATTCTTCATTGGTTTTTATCCAAGCTTTTAAAAACGTTCATTTTCATCATCAGGGACGCTACAAATAGAGGAAAAAATGGGATTATTCTCAACTCCGTCAATGTGAAATTATTTTCCTTTATGTAAAACATGAGATTGAAGAACTCATCACATCGCATCAGTTAGGGAAAAATTGACATTCAAATTAGCAGTAATATTAACATCATTAAGGCTGTTATAGGATAATATAATAATAAAAACAATAAAAACACAAAACTTGCACGAGATTAATATCGTAAAATCATTTTTAAACACACACAACCGAAAGGGACGTTACCAAGCAGGAATCCTTACCTCCAAGACGGAAATGGAAACGGGCACTTGACATCCACTGGTACAAACAGTTCACGGTAGTCGTTATTAAGCAATTTCTCGAAACGTGAAAGGAGTTCCCTTTAAACGTGACTCTCAATATATTATGGAAAAGATGAATTGAATGACAGCTAATATGTAAACAAATGGATTGTTGATGTATTTTCGTATACATATTGATTGCAAAAAGGCATTATTAAGGTAACAACAATAATAATATTAACAATAATAATAACAATAATAAAAATATACGTTAAGCAACAGTGGAATTGCCCATACCATCACCCTGATAATTTATTGAATGTTAGTAATGAGGTGTTGTTGTTATGTGTACCATGGAAAGTGTTCATGTTATGTGGTCTGTGATTGTTATCCAATGACAATAAAAAGGAATGAATCTCACTCAAATGATTGATATCGGTTTTTTTATTAATGCAATTGCTCGACTGTGAGATGAAAGCCATTTATAAGAAGGTTCTCTTGGTTTTATTTGACTTAGTAGCCAACACTTTCACTGATTCGAAGTCCATTCGATGGTCTGAAGTGTTAACATGTTCTGCAAGGGCGCACCTTTCAGGGTTTAACCTGGAATCACTCTTATGTGGGACTATACGGTTGGAAAGCGATCTGATAGTCTGGCCGATATAGTGTTTATCACAATCACGACAAGGAATACTATAGACAATATTTGTACAAGATGTTGGAGGATTTTTGTCTTTAACCTTTGAATAAATTGATCTGATTTTCAATATAGTTTTATTTGCAATTTTGAAATTGTTAAGATCCATAAATAACCTGGAAAGTCTAGGTGTAATGTCCTCACCAGAAACTCTTTCAATTGGAGTGATATGTTAGGATGGCTATCGATAGTTCGTACATCAATGGTAGCCGAAGTGCTAAATAATAACTTATGGAGTAACGGTCTGGGATAAGAATTATCCAAGAATAAGGTTTCTAAGATATGTAAATTCTTATTGTGAAAGTCTGGGTGTGAAATTCTAATCACTCTATTTTTCATCTGCTTGACCAGATTCACCTTTATGGAGTGTTTGTGATATGTATGAAAATTCAAAAATCTTCCACATCGTCCATGACGTAGGTCGCTGGATACTCACATTCCAGTTTTATCTTTTACACCTTTTTTTGTTAAGAAATATGTTGATGATATTATATTAGCTTTACCTAGAGAAGGGTTGAGTGAAGTTCTGAATACATTCAATAGTTATGATCCTTATATCCAGTTCACAATTTAAAAGGAGGACATTGATAATTCCGTACCATTTCTTGATACTAAGTTCATTCGTCCGACGGATAATACGATAGTCATAGATTGGTATAGGAAACCTTGCAGTTCAGTAAGTTTTTTGAATTTTCATTCATATCACAAACACTCCATAATGGGGAATCTGGTCAAGCAGATGAAAAATAGAGTAATTAGAATTCCACACCCAGACTTTCACAATAAAAATTTACATATCTTACAAACCTTATTCTTGGATAATTCTTATCCCAGACCGTTACTCAATAAGTTATTATTTAGCACTTTGGCTACCATTGATGTACGAACTATCGATAGCCATCCTAACATCACTCCAATGGAAAGAGTTTCTGGTGAGGACCCAATTCCAATTTTCACTTCTCTACCTTATATAACAGACATTATACCTAGACTTTCCAGGTTATTTATGGATCTTAACAATTTCAAAATTGCAAATAAAACTATATTGAAAATCAGATCAATTTATTCAAAGGTTAAAGACAAAAATCCTCCAACATCTTGTACAAATATTGTCTATAGTATTCCTTGTCGTGATTGTGATAAACACTATATCGGCCAGACTATGAGATCGCTTTCGAACCGTATAGTTTCATATAAGAGTGATTGCTGATTACACCCTGAAAGGTGCGCACTTGCCGAACATGTTAACACTTTAGACCATCGAATGGACTTTGAATCAGTGAAAGTGTTGGCTACTGAGTCACATAAAACCAAGAGAATCTTCTTAGAGATGGCCTTCATTACACAGTCAAATAACTGCATAAATAAAAAAACATATATCAATCATTTGAGTGAGATTTATTCCTTTTTACTGTCATTGGATAACAATCACAGACCACATAACATGAACACTTTCCAAGGTACACATAACAACAACACCTCATTACTAACATTCAATAAATTATCAGGGTGATGGTATGGGCAATTCCACTGTTGTTTAACGTATATTTTTATTATTGTTATTATTATTGTTGTTACCTTAATAATGCCTTTTTGCAATCAATATGTATACGAAAATACATCAACAATCCATTTCTTTACATATTAGCTGTCATTCAATTCATCTTTTCCGAAATACATTGAGAGTCACGTTTAAAGGGAAATCTTCTTTTTGCCGTATATTACGGTCTTGATCCTTCCCCCTTAGCAGTTCTATTGGTGTTGGTAGATAGAACCAGCGCGCCGCTCTCACGTTTCGAGAAATTGCTTAATGACGACTACCGTGAACTGTTTGTACCAGTGGATGTCAAGTGCCCGTTTCCATTTCCGTTTTGGAGGGAAGGATTCCTGCTTGGTAGCGTCCTTTTCGGTTGTGTGTGTTAAAAAATGATTTTACGATATTAATCTCGTGCAAGTTTTATGTTTTTATGGTTTTTATTATTATATTATCCTATAACAGCCTCAATGTTGTTAATATTACTGCTAATTTGAATGTAAATTTTTCCCTAACTGATGCCATGTGATCAGTTCTTCAATCTTATGTTTTACATAAAGGAAAATGATTTCACATTGGATGTAAGTACACTTTTGTCTCTTTATTGATGGAGTGGAGAATAATCCCATTTCCTCTATTTGTAGCGTCCCTGATGATGAAAACGAACGTTTTCGAAAGCTTGAATAGAAACCAATAAAGAATTTTTTTTTTTCCCTGTTACTGCATTCCCTAATATTTCTGAGTTTTATATATATATATATATATATATATATATATATATATATATATATATATATATATATATATATGTATATATGTATATATATATATATATATATATATATATATATATATATTAACGTCAATTCACAACGAAGTTAAATTTTAAACTGACTCCTGGTTAGTGGGTACTTGCAAACGTTTTTCTAGAACCTTCGGCTTCCGGAAAAATCTCGATTGCGGCTCCCAACAAACAATCGACCTTCTTTGAAATGCCTATAAAAACAATAACAAAAAAAGTCTTTCCCAGAATTCGGTGCAGTCCGGCCAAAATTTTAACTTTCATTTATATTATTAGACAGAGTCGGATTCAGGGACTACACCAGTATGCGATTTCGTAATATTATCAACATTTTTTGACTTATTACAAACCGAAATGATGCATGATGAGTTCATGTACACAAATAAGTGTTTGATGAGACATTTTTTTTAAACACATATATTCTTTGTTACAGATTTTGAGAAGCTGCAAACTCAGCAATACTCATTAGATCACACAAGCTAGAATGGACCTTTTTAAATTGAAGGTAAGTTTTTTATTGCGCTTGCTTCATTCTCTCTTGTTAGGTTCTAAATATATTATTTAAAAATCTATTGAAAACGATGAATTAGAATTACGATTGATTTTTATTAGGAACATTGATGATTGAACATAATATAATAAATAATAAGGTCACATACAATGATCATAACGGTAAAGAGAAGAAAATTGGATATCAGTCAGGAAAATAAGCCTCTTGCTTTTTAAAAACGTAGCAGCAGAGATTCCAAGAGCTATAAATCTGAATCATTTCTCATCAATCTTAGGAATATTGAAAGGCATCAGAGCCTCGGTAATTTCGAAACCCTGTTGCAGTTTAGAAAAAATTTAAATGTATCATATGAAAGTACATATGGAAGCCATCATCTTATTTGCTGTAACAATGATAGTCAAGAACTACAACACAAATTGTGAAGTAGATGACTGCAGCTTATTAGATAACTTTTATTCTTTTTAACACATTCGCGGGCACAGACGGACAAATTAGGGACCTCAGGAAGACACACTGGTTTATTTTTTATGTACCTATATCATATCTTCTAGCGAAATTTAAAAAAAAATAGTTTTTCCCTCTAAAAAATCTAGTCTGCAATCGCAGACCTGTCCCAGCAAAGCAAAATTTTTGATGTGTAGAAACAAAACTGTCTGCAAATGCAGACATTTTTCCATTATAAGGGACAATTGGCTGGATGTAGGAACAGACGGAATATTTTCTCTGAAAGAAGCAGCCCGACATTAGAAATAAACTTTTATATCCTTCACATAACAACAACAACATATCTTCGAAATAAATTAAAATAGTACACCTCAAAATAAACTAAATAAATGCAAAACAGAATGAAACTAATTTTTCCAGCTAAAAAAACTAAAACAAATCTAAACGGAATGAAACTGTTCCAAGCATTCTCCTACACAAAGAGGCGGTTTTGAATCACAACCTTTACATATCCAAGAGGTTTGCCCTCTTTTCCCATTCGCCGAACATTGTCTGCATCTTAGAAAGTAGCTTTTTCTTTTATAATATTCTTCAGGTGGAGGGATTTTCTCGAGCACATGGTTCTGTTGCTCTTCTGGTGCATTCCTTGTCCTGCGGAAATGTACCGCTCCCACTGACACTAATTTTCTACCATCTTTCATTTCATGAGATATTCCGAGGAATCCTTCCATAATGTATTCTCCAAAACCCAACTAGCTTTTATTGGACTCATTCATCTTTCGATATAATAAGAAGCTATTTACTATTGTTAAGTACTTGGACTTTCCAGGATAATGTGCCCAATCGCGCAACATGGCACTTTTTTTGTAGAAAACTCATTTTCGAGAAGTTTATAAAAAACTGTCAACATACATGTCATATATATTTGTAACACCGTAATATTTTAACCAGCGTAAAAAATAGATAAAAAAGTTATTATGCACAACAAATGAGTTTGGATTCAGTCTCACAAACATTTAACAAGAAACATTACATTACAACTATGGTTATGTTCAGTAAATGAGAGATAACTTTTTTGTACCATCCTACAGACTTCCTCGGGCAGCTATAGTAAGAAGTAAGTTGGTCACACCTGTCTACTACGGACATATGAAGATTATATTGATGAACTTTTTCTGGCTTAATTTTTTGTACTTTGTACGATTTTCTTGTTTCAACCATTCGTGGGTGAAATTTTGTCGTAATGCATAAATAAGACTTCTCTTTGGCCTTTCCATTTGGATACGTAAACTTACCCCTTCCGCAACCAAATGTGTTCACCTCTTCTCAGTTTTTTGGAGGTAGCCATCTTTGGATTTCCTTTTCTGGTAGATCGAAGTGTTCCAGTAGTGTGCGTTTTTCGTTTCAGAAGTTTCTTAGACCAAAGGACACTGTTGTAATAATTATCCATCACGAGGTGATGTCCCCTCTCTAAGAAGGGGCTTATGAGTCTAAACACGATCGATTCAAGTTTCGATACATTTTCAAGACGGGTTGTATTCTAGGCTAATTTACCTTTGTATATTTCTATGTTATGGTTATACCCGTCAGCAGAACACAGTTCATGGAACTTGATGCCATATTTGGCCTTTTCGCCTTTTATATATTGTTTGAAGCTAAGCCTTCCCCGGTGTAACAGAAGAGACTCGTCCAGAGATAGAGGCTCATCAGGTGAAAAAGCGTTTTGAAAATTTCTGATCAATGTTCTAAGCAGCTCATTTATTTTGTTAAGCCTGTCAGTATTTTGGTTTTCAGTTGTGCAATTAAAACATCAAAGAAGTTGTTCAAAACGTCTTCCACACATTGTATGGGAAAATACTGGACGATAGTAGAGTAGGTCTAAAGAAAATAATTAGCGTATCGTTGGAAAATGAATTTGACACTGAAGTACACATATACCAAGAAATTTGAACAGTTCTTCACAGTTCGTTTCGTCAAATTTAGTAAAACGCTCATGCCGGCGCTTAGGTTTATTTGATTTTTCTAAGTTTTTTCCATAAATATTTGTATTTTTAACGAGCAAATCCCTCAGTTCTTGGCTCCACAAAGAATTAAAAACTTGAATAGGAGATGGAGGTTGATCAAAATTCAGTTTTACGCCAGCAGATATTTGATCAAAATTGAAATTTGGAATGTCGCTTGTTGTATCCTCCCACTCATCATTCTCATCACTTTCGTTGATATTTTGAGGATTACCTTCAATATCACCTACAACAATACCGTAAACACATATATCAGGAAGATTCTCAATAGCATTTTCTGTCGATTCTAAATTTCCACTCATATGGGATCACCAAGTAAATTATATAATAGAAAAACTTAGATTTATACTATATAAACTTACTTTAAAATTCTTTATTATGCACTGGTCGAAAGCCACCTAACATATGGTCTTATTGCTTGGGGATCGGCTGGGGAGACTCTCATCGAGTACCTACAAACAGTCCAAAAAAGTAAATTAAAAGTTTCATTTCACAAACCCAGAACCTACCCTACAACTCAGCTCTACCAAGAAACTGGAGTACTTAACATCTGCCAACTATATGTTAAAGTCATTTTACTAAAGCAATATAAAAACAAAGCCACTCTAAAGGCAATTCAACATAGTTATCCAACCAGATATAAGCAAATTGCTGCCGAGATACCAATAATGAAAAAGGCTCTAGGTAAAAAAAGTTTCACATACCTGGCTCCAAAGTTATATAATCAATTACCGTCTGATTTGAAAAAAATTAACTCTTCAAGTTTATTCAAAAAAAAAAATAAAGAACTGGATCCTATCTTTTCCGGCCGATATAATGCAAAACTTTATTTCTCCTCGAAATGAAACTTATTATAGTCTGTCAATTTTATCGTGATTTGTAAAACCTGAATAATTTTTGTCTTATCGATATTCTGAATGATTTTGCTTACGTTTTTGTTGTTGTTTTGTGTTCTGTGTTCTTTATGTTAGGGCTCATATTTACATTCTTTGAAATATTCCCATATATGTTTGGGATGTTTGTCTTTGTAAATGATGGCTTTTTAAATTCTATACAACTACTTCTTATGATAAATGAACTATCACATTCACGCACAAGCCTTGCTTTTGTGAATGTACGGTCTTTTGCGATGAAAATGGGTGACTACTTATTTACTCAACTTATTTTAATATGTTTGTATCTTTTGAATGTATATTTAATTATTGTAACTGTAACTGAGGCAAATAAAGATTATTATTATATGTTCTGTTATATCTTCTCTCTCATTATTTTCACCATTTTCGACATCACCATCGATTGTAGCTGTAAAACAGACATAAATGAATGACCTTACCCTCAATGTCACTCCCAACAATATTCCTTCCATAATTATCCACAACTGAGTTGTCGTCTGATTCTGAATCACTGATGGTGTCGTCACTGTTTTCTTCGTCCTCACGACTGGAACAAAAATCTGGGCCTCGGTCATCCTCTCCTTCAAACGGATCCTCTTCTGAATCTAATTCGTCGTAATTCTCATCGTCAGTTGGTACTTTATGAAATAATCGTAAAAAACGTTCATGTTCCTTCGGAACCATTCTCGTGTCATATGTTTCTTATAAATATATAAAAAATGTATAAATCGTTTGCCAAAATAACCTATAAAAGTGAATAAAATAACATATCAAAGTAACCTCTATGAATTCGTACTTACCAAAAAGTATTACTCTCAACACAAACAACGACTTTTTCAAAAAATATCACTTCCCGCGTCTCAGGACACAACACGTCCACTACTGTATAATCTTATGCACTAACCGTCTGCGAATGCAGTCGTGCGTTTCTTACCGCTAACAATAAGTTCGCGCAGACGCATGACCAGATACAAACAAAAACTCTTTTGAGGGACATTTCCCAGAAAAATTGATTAACGTAGACGGACAAGAATGTTTAAATTCCGTAAGTATTTACAGAAACAGCGACTGCTGTTGCAGACATGTCCACAATCGACAGTCAAATATCGTCTGCGTCTGCAGACGCGTCCTCTGAAGGGTGTCTGCAATTGCAGACGTGTCCGTGAATGTAATACACGTTTCATAATAACCCAAAACAATTCACTTCTGTAGATCTATCTATAAAAGCCACTTTAAATAGAATTATAGTTTCGTTTACAGAATTAGGTCCAAAGTACCACTTAACAATCTGTACTTTCTCTGTTGTTGTGTAAATAGTCGGCAGCAGTAATTTAATTTTTGAATGGTTTCGCAACCATGGCCGGAAAATAATGACTCATGGAAACTATATACCGTCATCCGTTTAGAAATGATTTGAATTTAAGTTGGCAATTCTGTAGATTCCTGATTGGTCAGATCACAGTCGGTTTTACTTAGCACTTTTGAATATAGTGGGGTAACAGGAGGGGCGGAGGGAAGGACAACATTCCGTTTCTCTCGCTTATGTCTTATTATAATATAACTGCGTTGGTCAGATCACAGCCGGTTTTAAACAGCACTTTTGAATCTAGTGGGGTAACAGGAGAGGAGGACAACATTCCGTTTTTCTCGATTATGTCGTATTATCATATAACTGCGTCCTTGTTACTCTTACAGATTTTTGTCTATTGCCAAGATATTTTTTTCCGATTTTTTCAACGTTACTGTACATCTTACACTACTATATTCCTTATACAAATGCACACATAGGGGAAGAAAAGGCATAACGGACCCTGAATACATAACGGTCCAATCATATTGAATGTGAAATTCGGGCATTCGATTAGAGCTCTGTGCTAGTGATGTGTGGTTTGGCTGCAAGGTATGTTATCACTTTTCCGCCCAACCTATCTAATATGCGAGAAAAGTATTGGTTTACCGTAAAAAAGTTCAAATTTTACGTTTTTCATCAAGAACGACACAAAAAATGGTTTTAAGAAAAAAAATCCTGTGTGTATGTCGCCGTCTTCTTAGCCTCCGGAGTACAACAAGTCACCAATTTTATGATTGAATATTATTCAGGACATCTCTCAGATGAACCCTATTGATTTTCAGCTCACCAGAGCCAGAACAACAGGTGCCATAGTACTTTAAGTACTACATTTTTGTAACTTTTGGGAAAATTTCAATCTGTTAACACGATACAAGTATATACAAGTGAACGATTTTATGATTGGATATTATTCAGGGCGTCTCAAAGATAAACCCTATTGATATTCAGCTCACCCAAGCCAGTAAAATGAGTGCTATGGTACTTGAAATACCAAATTTTCATTTATTGCCATACTGTATTTCCACTTATAGGTCTAGGCATCATATTTGTGTTGAGTTTCGTCTTGATGCAAAAGTCCCTGCTCCATAATGACAATGGCAATTTTCCATTGAGTTATCGCCTCTCTCCTTCCGGAAAATGTTTTTATGTCCTTTGCGTGGGCAGAGGAGAATACAGTCAGTGGCATCATATTCAATTTCTTTTTATTCTTAAAATATTTTACCACCTCTTGGACAGAAGACAAAAGAGTTATTACGCTTTCTACTGGATTTATTATTTGCAGTTGAAGTAGTTGGAGTAGTATTTGATACCGTTAATCGGGATGGCTGAGTAACGTTTAAAACTTGTTGGTTCGTTTCATGAGTATCCGTATACTTTTCAGTCGGACGCTATCTACATTTTCGGAATTAGCGATTTCAGTGTCAATTCAGTTTCCTCAGGAATGCTATTTGTAGAATTGATGTCAATGTTATCGGAAAATGTTCTGTCGAAAGCGAATTAGACCGAAAAGCTTTCATTTGCTTGGCCCACGACCATTTTTTCATGTTATTACTGCTTGTACCATTTTGATATTGGAAGATCTGATATATTTTGCATATTATATATCCCGTAGATTTTCTATTTCTTTTAATATCACCGCCTAGAACAAAATAATTTCGTTTTCAGATATCTTGCGACCGGCGATACGTTTTACACAATAGACTACAATTTTAGAGTTCGATTTTCAACAATAAGTGCAATCGTGATATAAGTTTGGGAAGTTATTTGTACAAGATTACTAAAATTCGTATTTACCTTCGGAAATGATGAGTTTCGGAATTTATGGGGACTCCCAAAATATATCGGCAGTTTGGACGGCAAGCATGTTATCGTGAAATGTACGGATAAAAAAGGATCTATTGGTGCTACTTACAAAATTTTTCAATAGTACTGATGGTTATTGTTGGACCAGATCATAATTTTTTATGAATTGATATGGGCGGATTTAGTATAAACAGCGACAGTGGATTTTTTGAGCAATCTATCATGTGACAATGGTTCGAATTAAATACAATGAATGTTCCTAAGGCTAAAAATTTGCCTGGACAAAATGAACCTTGCGTTCATGTTTAAATTAGAAATGAAGCTTTTGCGCTGAAGCTATTATTTGCCAATCTCAATCCATAATTTCTCTTTCTTATTAATTTTTTTCAATAATCATGTATAAAATTGGGTATTTTATAACAATTTCTATTAAAGTTTCCGTCTTCGACATTTTGTTTTGTTTGCGGAACAGGAATCACACAATAAAAACGCTGTTAACAGCAAAATTAAAAAAAAACGTTGCACAATCGCAGCTACAACGGCAACCTGACACGCATGTCTGAGTGTTTCCATAAGCCGCCATAGAATTACAGTGGAGCGAATTTTTCGCTGCGAAATAATCGCAACGAGAGCGAATAATTCGCGTTAGTCTGAGGCTGCCCAAAAACAAACCTACCAAAATACTGTTAAACTAGGATCATTGATTGATTATCTATCAGTGCTAGTATACTGTGCAACTAGTATAAATTAAAACATAATCGGCATTAAATCGCTTTTCGTGAAAACGAATAAAAATATCGAAAAGGAACAAACATACTTGTTTAATTTGAAAACGGCCGCACTTTCAAATTTACCAATCGATTTATCACTATGTACTGGGTGAAAAGTTTTGATTTAATTTATCATAGTGACAGGTTGTCACTCTACAAGCAACTTAAGAAATATTAACATAATCATTTTTATTCTTTCAAAAACCGTGAACCTGCCAATTTTTAAGTCGATAGTCTAAAAATGACGATAATAATACTACAAAAAAGAAATAAAGTTATAACTTTGATTACCCCATAGGATCTCTCGTTAACGGTTCTACCAGTGTAAATAAAATACGTTGTATATGTTCTCGAAGTTTGTCTCAATATATACTATAGGTCCATAAGGAAAAAACAAAGAATTTACTAATTTGCGTTGCTGCAATTGATTGCGAATTGTATTAGTTGATTGTGAATATACAGAAATTTTTGCCACTAGAAATTTGGAAATTCCAACGCAGGAAGCCAAATATCTGGGGATCACCCTGGATAGAAGACTTATGTGGAACAGTTATCATCGTATGCAAAAAAATCGCAGGCAAGAGACGGGGATATAACCCACGCATACTGCGATGGATGTATACTATGATTGTGAGGGCAATAATGAGCTATGGAGCATTCGCCTGGCAAAGGAAACTCAAGCAACAGAGGACGAGGCAACACCTGGGCAAGGAGGAGATGCTAGCCTGTATCTGCATCACATGGGCCATGAAAATCTGTGCAACAGATATTAGACTTAACTCCACTGCACATTCTCATAGAAGGACATGTCAACGTGTCTATGATCAGGATTGTCAAAGGCTGATAATGACAAGGGAGAATTCTAAACAGGTAATTTCTAGAAGAACTTATCGGTATTGCTCAGTGACAAAAAGAATTGAAATGATGATACTATTCACTCAATCAAAAAACATACCACAACCTGGTATACTGATGCTTCCAAAACCGAAATAGGAACGAGGATATGAGTATATGGGCCAACAACCAAATACTCCGACTCAATAGGAACCCACCCTAGCACCTTTGAAACAGAAGTTCGAGCCATTGAAAGGAGTGTACAATTCAGTTAAGAGGCTATAAGAGCGATCAACCCTCAAATAATCAAGTCGAAATTAGTCAAGGATTGTCTAGAGACACTAAATAAACTAGGCAAATAAAATAAACTTCTCCTTATCTGAGAGCGAGCACACTGGGATATACAGGTGAACGAGGCAGCCAACCACTTGGCGAGAAAGGGAGTTACTTCCACTTTCACCGGACCAGAACCGTTCTGTCTTACAGGAGATTTTATTAGAATCAGAACTGAAGAAAATAGAGAATGTCTGTCGAGAGCTCGAATTGGAGTCTATATTGTGTCTTAGACATTCGAGATTGTTCCTCAGAAGCTATGACTGCGAAAGGTCTAATCAATATATCGACATAAGTAAAAACAACCTACGCATGCTCACGGGGCTTCTGATGGAACACTGTCACTTTAACGAACACCTCGAGAGAATAAAAGTGAAAACACCGGCGAATGAAAATTTTGTGTAGAAGAGAGCGAACCACCGGAACACATAATCTTTGTCTGCGCCGAGACAGCAAGCACACATGCTCGGGTATTCGGGTCGACCGACATCTAACGCGGGGAATGAACCTCCCTGAATCCATTCCAAATAATAGCATTTATCAATTTCCTGAGACTGTATGATGAGCTGTAATAGGGTTCATGCTCAGCTCAAGAAAGGGGGACCTTTTGAATCGCAGTGCATACACTACCCCTTAGATACAAATCTAATTTAATGTTTCATTGAATGAGGATCCTGCTTGTAAACTTCGACGTGTCTTTTCTTACAACCAATATTTTGATGTGATAACCATCATTTCAACATGTTAATACTAAAATTTTCACACAGGAGATATTAATTTGACGAATACATTGTCTATATAAAATTTACTTATTGCTTGGTATACGTATTTTACAAACGAGATGACTAAATACAGTTGGTGTCCTTGGGAAATAATGTAATTTTCAGTAATAAAGCATAGCGAAAATGTTTTCACCAGATGTAAATGGCTGCTGTTGGCTTACACGAATCGACTATAAATCTTTAACAAATAACCGTAAAAAACGACACAACCGCCTATAAAATAGGGAACATTTATTTACGAAATAAATCGAGAGCACTGAAATGCAAAGCTTCATTACTAATATTCTGCCGTATCGACAAAAGACTATTTTTTTCGGAGCCTGTCAAAACTCGAAAATTTATTGTAATCGCTTATTGCGAAAATGTCAGCCGCAGATACGCCCCAGGTTTTATTAAAATGTCTCTGCTAGTTCAATACTGAGTGAAAATGTCATTCGTTGCAGTTTCACAAAATTCGAAAGAGATGTATTTCTTTTACTCACTTAATGAAAAAGATGCAGCTCCAGTTTTCATATGTCAAAAGTAACAAGTACTCGTATAGTTCCATCCATGACTAAATGTAACCAGGCAAAAAATTATGATGAGTGATAAAGATAACCAAAAAACTATTCTCAGACATTCATATTTTTGTATTTATCTTGAAGTTCAAATCCATTACAAGTGAGAAATCAAATATCGTGAATGTTGATAATAACTGATTCTCATTACAGGATAATTGAGGGGGTCAGAAGAAAGGGGTCCAAGTATCAAAAAGTAAATATTGAGATATTTCAATTTGAAATATTTTCACTTAAAGAAAAATGTAGCACCCTAAAATGCATAACTTATGCATCGGACATTATTTGTGTAGCGTATGCCTTAAAATTTATGATGGAATTTCAACATTTTTTACCTTTATTTTATTACAGGACCGTACTTAGCAAAGGCTTGTAACAATTTTGCAAAAATTCCACATATTCATTTCTTTTTATAAGTAGGTAACTCTATGAAGCGTATTTATTTCCAAGAGAAATACGATCAAAACAAAGTAACGCCATGTACATGTCAACAATATACACTCTGACGGCGAAGCAGCCGCACGAAAGATAACCCACCCTCGGAACGAGCAATAAGATGGGTCGATCTGTACTAACACGTGTTCGCAATGTTTATGCCTTGTTTATCTTGAAAATAAATAGAGTATAGGTAATAAAAATTCTCAAAAAATATTAAATACTTCAAAAGAAAATAGGTACAGGTTTTTTATTGATATTAATCGTCATCCGATTCAACCATATTATTATCGGGAGTATAATCTTCATTCAACGACTGTCCTGGATTCAACGACTTATAAAAATAATGGTGTATTTGTGGTATATACGGAAGAAGCTGCATCAAGTTGTTGAATTTGGGTAATTTTATTTTTGGAGGATTGTCATATAGTACTGGGAGAAGTATTTTTGTAGGTTTACCACGCAAAGCCGTTTTCTTACAATCCATTCCTTCGAAAGGAAAATCTCTTTTATAAACTTCTTAAAGAAAAAAGCTCAAATGGGTACTCTCTTTTGAAATGTAGCCATCGCATTTTACTCATTCCTGTAAGATTTGATTTTATTATGCTGTCCATGGGAGAGATAGACTTAAAATCCTCAGGCTGCATTTTTACTACAATAAATTTTCTTCCGACTCCTGCTATAAAATTAACCCAATCATCGGGAGTAAAAACGTGAGTTAGCCATCTCTTTGCTTTTTCAATAATGGCGAAATCTTGATGGCATTCCATAAAAGAATGTCCCGAAACCAAAAAAAGGTGGTCAACACTTTCAATATGTATAAATTGCACAATATACCTCCAAAATTTCATTATGTTTTTGTTTTGCCCACCACAGTTATCACTAAATGCATCAATGTGGGTCACTGTTTTAGGCAAACTTTCAATATACTTTAGCAAACATGACATCACTTCTTGAGAACCTTTCGACCCTTCACCTTCATGCCACATGTACATATTACCAATTCCTGATGATAAATCGTGGATTCCTAAATTGTACGTCCATAGGTGGCGCATATAATATACCTTGCTACATGACAGGTGCGGAGTGGGCAATGTTTTTTGTAAATCAAAACAAATGGCCTATCTTCCTGGACACTGCCTTGCCAACTCCTTGGCCGCGCTTTTTAAATTTTTGGCTGCTTCAGCATGACGTAGATGACGATCATGTTCTCTGGCTACGCGGGAGCCCTCTTCATATTTTGAATCACAAGCGTTTTTTAAAGCGACGAACGTGTCACACTTTACGCATGTGTCTGAATATGGTCGGTGATAAGCTAAGTTAAAATGGTTGTTAAAAATGTCGCGGTATTTGCTCAGCTTCAATGGTCGGGCTCCTTTTTCCTGACACAATTCGTTGTATAACTTGTACATTTTTGTAACATTTAACTCGGGAGACAAATACTTGCGGTTGGGATTGTCTTTTCTAGTATAATGACTCACAAATTTTGGAAATGAGTTTATATGCTCTTTCGCTAAGTTTAATAATTCATCGTCTATTTTATTGCTAGAGATATGTCTACCTCTTTGATCCATTTGGACGACTCCGGACTTCCTCCTTTTCTTTATAACGTTATAAAACCGTTTGCGTCCAATATCTAGAGTTCTCAGAAAAAACTCTTTGCATACATGTTTGTTTTGGAGTTTTATCACAGTGCTAATATTCTTTTGTCTGATGAGGTTTACACGGTGCATTTTTGGAGTATTATTTTGAATGCATGATGCAATAAAGGTGCTCTGTAGATCCCATCCATTGGTTTCCTTTCCACGATTCCAATATTCAGTAAAAATTGTGTTTCTATCTACCTCCGTAAAATTTTCTGTACATTTGTATCTGCATGTATGGTCATAAGCCTTAACTGACTTTGCGTGATGTAGTTCCCCCTTGCGACCAACATATTCCTGGCCACTGTTTCTTCGAAACTTTGAATAATTTCTTTTCCATGTTGCAGTTTTACGTATCTTTTTTCTGGATTTCCCACCGCCAGCTTCATTTGAGTTTTGCACTTCTGCATCATCACCACTACTGCTACTTGGAACATAGTCTCCATCCATATCAGAGTTGTCGGAAAATGGCTCTAGAAAAAAGTCAATTAGTTGAAAAAATTTGTAGGTATTTAAATAATAATGAAAAAATCATATGATTATATTCTAAGGGCTCTGTTATACTAGCTCTAAATGCGTTATTGCCAGTCCACGGAATCAAATGCCGCCGTTAATGTCGTTCGTATGATTTTCTATATTGTCGGACCATTGAATCCGTGGACGGACGGTAACCGGACGCATTTAGAGCTCGTATGACAGACCCTTTAGTATAGTTCTATATAAATTTCTAACCTTCTAATAAAACAAAACTTTTATTATCATAACCTTAAAAAATTGGCGTCATAAAATCTTACCTTAATTTCTATTTAAAATATAAAATGTTCCTTCCTGTAATAAGTACTTACCTCTTTCGTCGCCTGACGTAGACATTTTGAAAATAAAAATGCCCATAAAGCACTATTTTGCACGATTTTAGTACAACAGCTGACACTGACAAAATCGTTAGTAATCAACTTAATAATAACAGTTTTCTTGGCTGCAAACGGATCCAAGTATACTTGGACCCGCGGGCTTATTCTGTGAATACAACATATATATTTTCAACTAGCAACCATTGCACAACAGTCGCACAATCAGTCGCAAAATTTGGTATTCTGTAAGGTAGTCGCGTCGCAATTGCTGGTTGCTGTCAGGATGCACTTTTACGTCATGAAACTAGCGCCACTTGCAATCGGATAGCAATGAACGGTAACTATAAACTGTCTGTAAAATCAGCTGATGAACAAAAACAAATTTAAAAAGTATTTAATATGCATAAAGAACCAAGGATGCGTCGAAAAATCATCATTACTGAAATTGAACACAAATTTTAAATAAATTATTCTATACGAAACAATTCTTTACATAACTAAAATCATTTGGAAATGAGTTCCCAAATACTTTGTTAGATGATTTGTTTGAAAAAAAGGTGAGTGAAATAATTTGAGAATGGTACTGCTACTATTAATTGTTTTTGATGTACATATAGAAAATCGGAGAACACAGAGTGTCCAATAGCCAGTTGGAAGAGTTGGTGGACTATTTAACTAGTCATCCTAATCTGGTCAGAGGGGTAGGTCTTTGAGCAAGATCTAAGGAGAGCATTGAAAAAAAATGGAATGATCTTGCCAAAATGCACGAGCCATTACTAAATACGTAAAAAGAAATAATGACTATTATTTATATTATTACGGTGATAAGTAATTGTTATTAAATATTAGGTAGTTGTGTCCACTTTCCTGAGGGCAGTTAGTAAGCCCACTAGATTACTATTTGTACAAATAAAACATGTTTTTCATTGACGAAATGTTATAATTTATCACTTATCTTCTATTTCTATTAAAAAAACTTGATTTAATTATCAAACAACTCAATTACAACTACTATAATTGTGATTGCTATTCAACAGTTGCAATCGCGTTGTAATTGCTAAAAAATTGCTTACAGAATACATATTTTTCTCATGAACAACTGAAAAATGCACATTTTAGTTAACCAATTGCTCACTAGAGGCAGTTAACAGATAAATTGCGATCGCGGTCGTAGTTGCTTCTTCGAGAATACGAAACCTGCGTTTAACAGCGACAATTGCGCAATTATCGGCAGTTGCAAGTTACAGAATAAGCCCGCCGTTTAGCTATAAACAATTGTTAAAATATGGTAAGTAGTACATTTTATTGTCAATAAATGGAGCCATTAGGACTTATTTTATACATGGATCTCTTTGCCACCAAGTAAATGTATACATTAAGTTTTGATTTCTGCAGTTAACTCAATATTGAAAAAAATCGACTTGGACCCCTTGGCTTCTGACCTCCTCAATTGTCTAGTTCATATGTCTCGAAACGTGGGAGAGTGAATCAGAAACAATAACATGAATGATTGAAAATTGCAATTTTTGGCTTGAAATCTTCTGAAATCGTATTGAAAGTCAAAGTCCGAAAGATCATAGTAGCCAAGGAGTGGGTGCTTCTGATTAATTTGAAATTGAGTTTCTCACCCTTTTTCTGGCAATTACCATTTACCACATTTTTTTTCCAAAGATTAGGTAAAAATATTATAAAAGTATTTTCTCAAAATATATTTCCCCAAATTTTACATATAGGTATCTTGATTAGTTCCAGAACAATTATTATTTTGAATTATATGTAAGTACCTAGTGTAAAAAATGAATTTCTCCACAAACTTAACAGTTTTTTAAATTTGGGAAATTGTAAATGAGCAATTTTTATGTTGTGAAAAATTAAACTTTCCAATCTTTCATATCAGTCACATTTCTATCTAATCAGATTTAACATTTAATTAAGTACCAGAGGTAAATTTATATTTGTTAGAGAAGAAAATTGTTAATTATATATATATATATATATATATATATATATATATAATAGTGGAGCAATGGGATAAAGATGGTTATAAAAGCTAATTCATATGCAAATATCACATTTAATGAACCTATTTGGTTCGTTCAGAAGTCTATTTAGGAAGCCATTACATTTAAATGCAATATTCATGTAGGCTACAGTCGAATAATAATAGTATATTCTTTTTGTTAGATACTTCACACATTTATTTATAGCCGATTTATAGTTTCAGGAATAATATTGAGAAAATTGAATGTATTTTATGAAATTTAATTCTCATCTTAATCACACAGACAATACAATAAGTTTAGTTGACTTTTCAATCTATTTGATTATACCTTATTTAATAGAACGTTTTTCTTATTTATTTAAATGTTTTTGTTTCAACGAGTGGGATAAATTCATACACACGGTGGGTCTCCTCACTTAATTTATTTATCCACTAAACTATCCACTGATTTATATTATATACACTGTATATGCGCTTAAACTAATTTATATAATCACTTCATTACTGTTTATTTCCTTGGACTACTTGTTTATCTCCAGAGGTCACTTTATAAACTGACTCTTCCGCTAGTCGGTCTTCTATATATTAGTGCCTTTTTATTCCAGATCATTCTAGAATGTGGCTCACACAAAAACGGTCTACTTGTAAGTCTCTAGATAAGACTAGTCCCAAAAACAATGTACCTCACTGGGAATTTGTAGATAAGAATAGTCGCAAAAAATAATGCTGAACCGTTCGAAGAAATCCCGGCGTATTTGCCAAAAATTTAACTCTCTTATATACCGTAGGCAGAGTCGGATTCAGGCACTACAGCAGTGTAATCTTCTTTGATCCTGGTGGGTCACCATTCTTTGTAGACTACTGTAGTTCTTAAAACTGTAACTTCCTTAGATTTCGACTTGTTGCATTGAGAATAGTCTACAGGGCAAGACCGTCTAGGCAGAGAGTCGGCTTTTCGGTGATTCACATCAGCTCGATGTTCACCCCCGTCTGATTTCCCATGTGACTGGAGTTTTTGGGTTGCAGGAGTCTTGGGACGCTTAGACGGGCTACGTACTTGCTCTAGCTGACCACACTTCCGGAATTTGATCTTCTTCGGCTTCTTGTCTTTCATATCTTTCAACAAGTTGACGATCTGGGCAAGTATGTCATCGTCACCTTCTTCCTACATGGTCCTACCTTTGTTGCATCGCGAAACATTCGTGCCTGCTTTGCATTTGGAAAGTTCTTGGTTTGCAGGAGTCGTAGGACGCTTACACGAACTTCGTACATGTTCTAGCTCGCCACAATTACAGCACCTGTTCTTCTTCGGCTTCCCGTCTACCATACCTTTCAACAAGTTGACGACCTGGTCAAGTCTTTCATCGTCACCTTTTTTTGCATGGTCCTGCCTTTGCTGTATCCCGAAGCCATCGTGGCTGCTTCATATTCCAGAGCAGCAGTCAATGCATCGACCAATGTTTTAGGATGGGATAATCGAAGCGTCTTCTCCGTATCGAGGTCACATAAGCTGTCGATAAAGGCCTGGATGCCTGAACATTCCATCAAGTTATCTGCTGCTGACGGATAAGTAAATCGAACTAGTCGGGCAATATCTAGTTCATACTCTTGAAGGGTTTCGTCACGTTTCCGCCTTCGGTTCTTCAGCTGGAATCTGCACAAATGTTCCAAATGTTCGTGACCGTCTCGCATATCCAGCTTCATTTTCAGCTGCTCAATGTCATCCGTTTCTTCAAGAGGTATCAATTGAAGTACATCTAAGGCCTCTCCCCGAAGCGCGATGGTTAAGTTTACTGCCTTCTCCTTGTCGGACCAATTATTTACTCTAGCGGCTGCTTCAAACTGTTTTACACAATTGGTCCACGACATTTTTCTATCGAATGCTGGAGCCTTGACTCGGATAAAACTGCCAATATCATCTAACTTAGGGCGCGTTTCTGTCTTGCAAGGTTTCGTTTGCTCGGTCTTCTTTTCTTCCGCTGGCGTGTCTACAGTTCTTATATCTGTCATCTTTCTTTCTAACTCCTCAGCTTTCTCGTCCATCGTGGTCATATTATTCTTAATCTTCTCGTCCATCGTTGACATCTCATTCTCGATTTCAAATTTCAGAGTCAAAATTTCATTTTCAACGTCAGCTGTAATGTCGTTTTTCATTAATAAGATATCGGCAGAGTTATCGTTCTTCAAAGCAGAAATCTGTTCGTCCATATAAGCAAAAATCTCGTTCTTCATAGCAGAAATAAAGAAGAATACTGCAAAAAAGGATGCAAAGCTTGAGTAGTAAATGACATAAAATTAACAAAAATCACGTTCTGAGGGAAACATTAGGTTATCGCTGAAGGAAATATGTTTAATAAAAAAATTCGTCACAAGTTCTGGTGTATCCAAACAAGCATTTTTTCTCAGTAACTTTTTTTCTCCCTATATGAGTTAACAATAGGTAAATGAGAGAAAGTTTTTTTCTGTCTTCATGTTTATGTTCGCATTGAACACAAATAATGTTTTAAATACAGATCATCTGAGATATCAGGAGCTAGTCGATTATTTGTTCAAAAAAAGTTAAAACATTCTATTCTATGATATTCATATTCTATGCTTGTTTATCCAGATCAAAATTTTTGGCACATGAAGTATTTCGATCAATTTGGTCAACCATTAAGAAACATAATATAATGATGATGCACAGAAAAATATTTTGAGGTATATTCTGGTGTTCTTATAATACATACACCTTGAACAAATTGAAAAAATTCATAGTGGGATATAAATTATTTGCCTTCGAACAATCCCAGCTATTTTGTGGACCGCCACGTTCTCGAGGGGCAATCTACGAAGAAAAATGTCATCTAGGGAAAACGGGATATTTCCTCTGGAAAACAGAGCCGAATTGGAAAATGTATCGGTATTTATTATTTATAAAATGACGACTATTCATGGGGAAGTTTATATGCAATTCTCCGAAACAATTGGAATATCAAATTACCTCGAATCCAATTTAAAATGATATTAAATGAATATGCTGAAGTGGCACTTAAATATTTAATCCCGCAATCTACAACTATTTGTCAAATTATGTTTACATCCTCCGGATTTATTGTAAAAGTTAATTGGTCTATTCTCAAGCAATTCTGGTCGTTTATTACTAATGATATCGATATGATTCGAGTCATCTAAAATAATGATTTTCTTAACTTTCTGTAATTTATGAATGCTCTAAGTACTAGGGTGGTCAGAATAATTTGTATAAAATTGGATAATGATACGAGGAACAATTATTCTATATAAATCTACATTTACAATCTAAAATTACCTATTTAATTCGAAGATATATCACTGAGTGCTTTAAATTTTCATATATGTATCACTTCACGATTCAAATGTCGTATTGTTGCATTTCAGCTTCCAATCCAATTACCTTTGAACATGATTTATGGAAGTGCCATGAAACGCCTATTCTGTATAGTTTCTCATGCACCTTGTGATGTATTCTTTATTCTTGTTCATGGTTGAGTTAATTTGATTTCAATGTGCAGGGGTTCTTTTGAAAATTTGGATAGAATGTCGCGAAATTTGTCACGCAAATATATTAACTTTCTAATATTATATTTGTATGTAAGATAAACCCGGAGAAGTGTGATTGTGAGGCAAGTGTGACAACTCGTTATAAAATGTTCTACGATGTAGTAATACTAGTGACATCTCGTAGGTAGATGCTAAAACTCTTGAAATAGCTGCCTGTGTGAATTTGAAAGTTATCCAATATGGCGAACAACGGTATTTATGTAGGGTAGTTTGTTTATGGTGGAGCTATTACACTTATCCGTACAGTGTGTAGACTTTGTTTAGATATTCTGTGAGCACTGATTAATACGAAGTAAGTATAGATTTTACGGTTGGCAGTGTTACATAAGAATGGGAGTATAAGTGTGTGCATGAAGAAATCTTGTTATTTCAGTTGTTATCTAAATTACGACTTGGGTTACACTTACCCCTTTCATATTGGAGAGTGAGGTAAACGTGACCATCTGTAGGTGGGCAAATGTGAACTTATATTTGTGTTGAAACGAACTAGCTTCAACTTTTAATTTCAGATTGAGTCATGGTTAGAAACTACAAAAGGAAAAGCGATCTAGCAACCAAATATACTCGAGATGACTTAGCGCATGCAGTTGCAGAGATAAAAAGAGGTGCTTTTTCGATATACCGGGCACATAAAGTGGTTAATATCCCAAAAACCACACTCTTCTCATCTGACTGGTGCTAGAGGTGTAAAAAGCAAATCACAAGGTAGAGCTCCAGCAAATCCGCTCGAAGAGGAGACGAGATTAGCTGAGGGACTGAAGATCATAGAGCAGTGGGGATTTGGAATATCGAGATTGGAATTGTTAGAGCTTGTTCGTGAATATGTGACTAAAAATGAAATAAAAACATCATTTAAAAATAACGTTCCTGTGGATGAGTGGTTTGGCAGTTTCAAAAGACGCTACAAACTCAGCATAAAAAAGCCTGAAGCTGTGGAATATTCACGAAAAATGATGCCGGATCCGTTTATTGTTAAAGAATATTTCGATATCCTCAAAAAAACATTGGTGGGGCTGAAGTTGGAGGTGAAGCCAGAGCAAGTATGGAATATGGACGAAACGTCTTTGTCACATGATCCCAAGAAAACCAAAGTCGTGGGGCCAGGAGTAAGCCATGTTCCAGAACAACATCCGGACCTGGAAGAGAGAACACCACAGTCCATTCAGCAGTTTCTGCGTCAGGGATAAAGGCGCCACCACTAATCGTATTAAAGGGGAAGAATATATGGGATTCCTGGCTACCAGATGACAAAAACTCGTTCCAGGAACTGCATATGCAGCTAGTGTCAATGGATGGATGGAAACTGACATATATTACAATAATTTTCAAAAAACTGTCCTTCCTGCATTGGGACCAAATAGACCCGTATTGCTGGTATATGACGGTCATAGTACATGTATTAGTATTGCACTGGTTGAACTAGCACAAAAAATGACATCACAATAATAAAACTTCCTGCTCATACCAGCCATCTTTTGCAGCCCTTAGATTAAGCTGTATTTAAGTTTGTACAAGATACTTGGTTGAAAACGTCAAACTTGTCATCGGGTATCATTTAGTTTACACTTCTGAATGGGAAATCCCATTATGTGAATTATAATTGTACACCCTATTAATAGGGTTATTTTAATGCTTTTTATTTTAATTACATCATCGTAACAATGACTTAATTTTGTACATTGTTTCGATTTTATTAATTGGATGTTTTTGACACCTGTTTTGGATCTTTTTTATGACGACAGCTTTGATAATGGCCTAATGGCCGAAATCGCTTAGCTGCATATTAATAAACATATACACACTGAGTACTCGTCATTTACTTTCACTCAATTTCCACTAATTCGCTTTTCTTGCCTTTGCTTACCAACTCACAGTTTTCTAATTCTGCATTTAGCTCTGTCACTTTCAGGTCACTTGGTCTCTTGGCCATTTTTACGTAGCTGTTTATTTATATCACCCCACACCTGACACCAATGTAATGTTTTTCTTATTTATTTAAAAGGTTTTTATTACGACGGGTGGGATAAATTCATACACACGGTATGTCTGTAACGGTAAAATTGACTGGTTCCCCTCACAAAGTTAAAAAAAAAAGGAACTAAATTTCACCTCGATTGTATAAACAATGCATCATGATTAATTATATTATGTACTAATCGATAATGTGTATTTTATTTGGTGATTGATTGGTCATAATTGGTACTACTGAGTAGGCAGCCAGTAATACACCTTAAAGTATGCTGGGTTGTAGTTTGGGTTTAGTTCGGAATGAATAACTAAATATTTCAGTCGGTAGAGTCAACTTATTAAATTCGGATTTGACAATAACAAATGTTGAAGATAGCGTCTTCCTCTTTGTGAGCAACTTTCACTAGTGTAGGTCGTTATGGCTTCCTTTTTAAAAGAGGGTACGTATTCTTAATCATCCTCGCGAATTTAGCAATATTATCAGAAACTAATTAATTTTAGGATTTGTAAGAGCCTGCTAGATGAATGGTTGAAAGTATTTCACATTAAATTCAACTTGGAATGCATAAATGTCCCAGTTAGGATTTTCTTGATAGCCACTGGGCGAAGCCAGCTTTTTCTATGATGCTTTGGAGGATTTTATAACATTATAACTTCCTATAAGTTTTGGGGTTCCTGGACGAAACCAGTATGATGTTTTTTTACATGCATCTGTGCTGAACCAAGAACTTAATTTTTCTACAAGAAGATTGTTTGGAGAAGAAGAACCACACATTGTCGGATGGTGTCATCGCTTTTTGCTTGTCATCCAGATAACTTTTTGTCCATTATATTGGACGTAATCCAACTCCTTTTTTG
The DNA here is from genome assembly GCA_963921935.1 of Galeruca laticollis. Lineage (NCBI taxonomy): Eukaryota > Metazoa > Arthropoda > Insecta > Coleoptera > Chrysomelidae > Galeruca > Galeruca laticollis. Next base: position 113,972,059 of record OY998175.1, on the reverse strand, counting down.
CTTGGACCTGCTGGACCTAAGGACGACCATTTCTCCTAACAAATGCCTTTTTGTAGAGGAATGCCTTACCTGGACAGTGTCGAGCACTCATCGAACATTCATCGTATAGAAAACAACTCTCAGTTTTGAGATTTCGATTGACAGTGTCTTTACTACAAGGTGAAATTCAAAAATAATGAACATAAGGTTAGTGCAAATATTTTTTCAGTATTTTTGGGCTACATTTCCAAATTTTTATCTTTAAATAATTAAAGACACCTCAAATTTGTTGGGTTATATTTCATGGCTACTTACAACTATCGATTGCTATTATTTTCATAAGTTTTGGGTTTAACACTTATTAAAAACCATTTTTCAAGTTTTTTTTGTGAGTTTTTACTTAATGTTTTCCTAGGAATTAACCTAAGAAGGTCTTTAAAATTAATAAATTTATTTTGCTGTAAGTGCATCTCTACTACTGGTTATGATCAATTTTTCATCTATAAAACCATACCATTTTGTACATAGCTACATAGTGTTTACATAAGTGTAACATTAAAGTTTTGGGTACCTTTAACAATTTTCTTGTATTTTAATGCGCTGTTGTCTGCCTCTGCATCCAGCAACATATTTTAATCAATGATGTCTGACAATTAAATTATACATATGTGTGAATGTGTAAAAAATTAGCTTGTCTATGTCGGATGTCATGAAACCCCCATTACCTCCTACAGAGTCGGCAAAACCAACCAGAAGTTTCCTCGCATGATCAAAGTAGTAATGCCTTCAGAACACCATCCCAAAAACATATTGAGAAATAAATCCAAACTTCTCGAGGTGAAGCGTACTGGAAAATTTTCTATAATAGATTACAAGACGCCCACACAATAACAACGATTAAGAGAACTTCGAAATGAACTAGATACCCGTAAAAATAATGGCGAACATGATCTGACAATCAGGTACACTAACGGCATCCCAGAAATCTCGAAATTTCGTTCATAACTTTTCTACAAGCAAATTCAATGACTGGCTCTTTTTATACACAAATTTAAACTCACTTCACGCTAAACTTGGCGAATTCACATGCACAGTGCAACTTCTCAAACCACAAATTATTTTTATTACCGAAACCTGGCTTAAATCTTCAACTCCAGACTCCTCAAATAATATCACTGGCTATACAATTCATCGTAAAGATAGAGAAAATCGTGTCGGTGGAGGTGTGTGCTTTTATTTATCCGACGATATTACTGCAACTTTTTCTACTAAAATTAAACTATTAGACATACATGGGATAGATAGTATACACGTAAATATTGCTAAAAATGTATTTTCTCTTAACCTGGCATGTATATATCGTCCCCTTGATACACAACTTGCGATGGACAACATATTGTTTGAAAATCACTTCTTCATAATCTCATCATTGCTGGAGATATTAATTTTCCAGAAATATCCTGGCCGATAACGTCATTGTCAGATGTTGTAAATTCATACAACTTTTTTAAAAACTTTGTTGCAAATTCGAACCTCACTCAACTTATTACAGAACTCACAAGATTCATAATTAATAATCTACCTTCCAGTCTAGATCTCATACGCACTAATGATGAACAGCTAATCTCATCTCTCGAAATAAACTCTCCTGTTGGAAAATCAGACCATGCAGTCATAACTGCCCACGTTTAGTTTATTCAGACCTTACCGGGCAAAAATAAAATCACAACTTTTGCCCCTACTGATTTTTATGAATTTGATTCACAGCTGTCCCGACTTGAATGGGACTTAATTTTCACAAATTTATCCGATCCCTCGTAAATTTGGGATGCATTTCATGATACTACTCACAGGATAATCTCTGCACACGCTACTCTCCGTGAGATTTATAAAAACCATCTCAAACCCTGGATAAACCACGCAGCACTACAACGTATCAAACACAAAGGGCGCCTCTGGCGTAAATATCAGCGTACACAGCTTCTGAGTGACTTCCTGAGCCATTGCAGATTTTCTAATACCCTTCAACTATCTCTTAAAACCTTGAGACAAAATTTTGAAAAATACATCATTTCCATTGGTAACAGTAAAAAGGTTTTCAAATGTATACTATCGGCCCTATCATCAAAAGTTTCCATTCCCCTACTTCCAAAACCCGACCATACTGTATGCTCTTCTAATTAAGAGTCTTCTGAGACGCCCTCTTTAGCTTTCTCACAAGTTTTCACTCAATAACCCAATAATGACAACCTCCCATTAATTAACTATCCTCGCCTCAAGGCATCTTTAGAACATGTAGTTTTTACACCAGATCGTATAAAACAGCACTCACTGAAACTTCGCACTAACGCATCACCTGGTTTAGATGGTCTAACTCGAAAACTCCTAAAAAGCTGCGCAAACTTGCTTACAACTCCCCTGTCGTTAATTATTCAGACTTCCTTTACTCAAAGTTCCATACCCCCCAGCTGGAAATAAGCATCTATCACCCCCATATTCGGATAAGGTAACAAACTTGATTCCAATAACTACCGCCCGATTAGTCTGCTGCCAGTGGTCAGTAAAGTCATGGGAGCCATTATTTCGGAGGAGATGACCAAATTTCTTCTTCTGGAAAATGTGATTCCCACGCAATAACACGGATTTGTCGTCGGCCGTTCCGCCCTAACCAACCTGCTACACTGTGTTAATGACTGGACATAATCTCTTAACGATCGGTAGCCAGTAGATATTGTCTATCTGGACTTCTCCGAGGCCTTTGATCGTGTTCCCAGGCGCAGACTTCTACACAAGCTGGAACACTTCGGCATTCGCGGCTCTTTACTTAGCTGGATTGACGACTTTCTAACAGACAGATATTTCAAAGTTAGAGTTGGCGAAGACTTCTCATCAAGGGATAGACTGGTGGAAAGTGGAGTACCACAGGGTTCTGTTCTTGGTCCTCTGCTTTTTTCGGTTTACACCAGCGATCTTCCTTATCACGTACCTAACATAAGATCTTTATACGCTGATGACACAAAGATATATACGAATCCAATCACCAACCAACAAACCCTCCAGCTGGACTCAAACTCCATCTTCATATGGTGTTTCCAGTGGCTACTTCCGTTGAACACTGAAAAATGTGTAGTGCTCCGAATTGGTAAAAACAACTTACTACTACCGTACTACGTAGACGGTCGGCTATTAAATTCTGTGTTTTCCTATAACGACCTCGGAATTATCGTACGAGTAAATAGCAACCTAACTTAGTCTGATCATATAACTTCAGTTTGTAAGCGCGCGAACATCAGACTGTATCTCATTCGTAAGTGCTTTTCGAGTGTTTCGTTTCAGTCGTTTTGCAAACTGTATACTATCTATGTCCGACCAATTCTCGAGTATGCCGGTCCAACGTGATAATCAGATAAAAATATTTTGGAAAATGTTCAAAGAAGAGCCACTCGATTGTCCCTGGGACAGCGAAGACCTTCCTACTAAGAAAGACTCTCTCTCCATGGCCAACCTAACTTCCTTTGAACTTCGCAGACACCGCGGAGACCTCATTACCACTTTTAAAATATTAAAATTTAACTTTGGTAATCTTGATATGATGTTCACCTTAAATCCTGATGACCGCCTTAGAGGACAGCTTTTAAAACTCAAAAAAGAAAACTTTACCGTCAGATCAAGACAGAACTTCTTACCTAACAGGGTATTCGACAGCTGGAATAATCTTGATGTATCCACAGTTTCTGCACCATCTACTAACTCGTTTAAAAACAGACTTGATCGTGCGCTGCTAGAGCACCTATAGTTTATTTTTTTGTTCTTCACCTACTAGTATATTACATATGTAATTATCTGTTTTTGGGCACAATAGGGACTTGTCCCTCTGCCCTTGTCTAAATATAATAATAATAATAATAATAATAATAAATCTAGAAAAAAAGAAAAACAACTCAACCATTGATAATAAAATATCCTACCAATAATATCTTTTCTCATTTTGCTAGTTTTTAAGGTAAGGTAACGATTCATATTTGATATCAAGTTTATTTCTTTTATGATCATAGCCTGTATTTAAAGCTTTTAGCTTACATCGATACTTATAAAACTGTTGAAAAATTCTAGTTCTTTCGACTTATATTTTCCCTATTTTTGTAACTTACATTAAAATCAGAGTGGCGCCCTTTTAGCCTTAAGTTCAATTAAGACAACAGTACCCCCCCCCCCCCAGAATTCATGTTAGCTCTCCGACGAAGAACAGCCAGGTTACAGTTTGCAAAGAGATGTTAATAATATAGATCTCCTAACAAGAACATATTTTAAACAAAGAAATACTTGTTGAATTGTAATTTTTTGTATTCGTTTAACAACAAAATCAGTTATGCGCTATAGGTCTACTCAGTTAATTGATTTAGTCACAAAACTATTTACTAATATATATTATATACACATTATATTGACATACACTAATTTATGTAACCACTTCACTACTGTTTATTTACATACGACTATTTACTTTTCCACTGTTTATCTCAAGAGATCAAATTATAAACTAAACATCTCCCGCTGGTCGGTAGTCTTTATATATGAAATGCCATTTATTCCCGGATTTTCTATAGTGCGGCTTACAAATACAATTGTCCTACCTTGAAGACTCTAGATAAAGCTAGTCACAAAAAATAATGGTAAACAGTTTCAAGGAATTCCTGCGCCTCCCCCGAAAGTTAACTTTCATATCTAGTACATGACAGAGTCAGATTCAAGGTCTACACCATGCGATTTCGTAACAATATTTTAAATGTTCTCAATGTAAGTTGAACGGTTAGGCCGGCAAAAGTTATTTCTGGACCGTTTTCCGGAAAAGTTCATTGTATACCGACGGACTTAAGCTAGTTCAGAGGAAAATAAAATATCTGGATTTATAGGACCCGTTGTACTGGCACTGGTGAGATGAAAATAGTGTTTATCTATTTGGTGCCCTGAACACTAATAAAATTTGTCACTTGTATACACTCCAGAGGCTGTATCGTGCTAAGAAAGCGTATTTTTCCAAAAATTACTTAAAATGTAGTAAATCTGGATTTAGAGGACCCGTTATACTGGGCCTGGTGAGCTAATAATCAAGAGGGTTCATCTTTCAGTTGCCCTGAATAAAACCCAATCATAAAATTGTTGACTTTATGCACTCCGGTAGCTGTATCGTGCTAATAAACCGAAATTGCTCCACAAAATGAGGTACTTCAGGTTCAATAGCATCCGTAATACTGGCTCTGGTGAGCTGAAAATCAATAAGGTTGATTTTTAATATGACCTGAATAATACCCAATAATAAAATTGGTAAGTTTAGGCACTCCGGAGGCTGTATCGTGCTAAGAAGACAAAAAGTGGCTGATGTCAACGACGACGACATACACACAGGGCATTTTTTCTAAAAACCCATTTTCGGGGTTTCCTCGCTTAAAAACGTAAACATAAGTAAAAAAAAATCAAAAACTCCAACTTTTTTGGCGAAAACCAATACTTTTTTCGCATCGTAGATAGGGTTGCCGGTAAAATAATAATGTGTAAGATGATTAAACAATATGCTTATTTTTATGATATCGCATGATAAAAGCATTAAATGAAAATAGTATAAGGTTAAAAGCGCGTTGATACATACGTTTCCGGCAATAAATTCAGTGTTGTTACCTATGCTGCTTCTATTATGTTCGGAGGTGTCAAATCTAAGTCATAGATAAATACTTTTAATACGGGGAAGAATGGAATCTCCTGTACTGAGTCCGAAGCCACTAAGTTTTGTCGAGTGCGGCGCCATCTATTGTGGTGGAAGCTTACTATTCACCAACAGGGAAAAAATGAAGGAAGAGACCTGCATGACTAGTCACAGTTTACTAGCTACTACTAGATGGCAAGCCAAGCAAATACCAAAGGTTTTTTAAATTATGCCTATATTGTTTTTTTTTAAATAAACAAATAAAAACAGTCACACAAAGTTTAAACACTTTTTGAAACAACCTGTTAGTACAGGTGATTTTATTTATTTTCTTCTCAAACTTAAGATAAGAATAATTTATTGATAATAGTATGTGCTAACAAATATTACACATATGATACAATATAATGGATTCCAATGTTTTTCAAACACTAATTTTTTTCCGATATACATTGTTATTTTGTAGTGTATTTGTCATCCAAGGGGCGATCTTCGTGTTTTTCTTCTTACATTTTTTTGTATATGTACAGTCGTCTATATATTTTTGAAGTGTTTGAAGGAAAGTATTTAATGTATAGTTGTTGAGAAATGATCTGTAATGTCGGTTTGCAATACTAGGGACAGTATTTGATCGAGTACGTTGAATTTGGATTTTAAAAATATGCGTCGACTGTCGAATTATTGTAATTTTTTCATATAACATTTTCACATTATTTTCAAACGATGTTACTTGCAGGTTACTCGGAATTCTTTGTTTTCAAGAGAGTGCCAACGCTTTCAATTAAAGTGTTGATTTTTAAATTAAATTGAGATATTTCCTCTACCATCAACCTTTTAAATTCTAAAATAAATTTAAAATATGATTAAATATAAAAATTAATTAAAATTATTTAGTTTAGTCACCTTGATCATCAAGTGGATCTATTTGTGGTGATTATTTATCTCTTTTGTGAAGTGTTCATCTGATTCCACCGCCACAAGGTTTTGACTCTAAAAAAATTGAAAAGAGGTACATTATAAAATTAAGTATTTTTTTACTGAAAGTCAAATTTAATATGCAAACTTTAGGTTATTATAAATTATGATTCAACTTAAGAAATAAATTACCTCTAGGAACAGCAAATCTCGCCATATCATTTGATTCTTTATTCTCACGGGAAATTCCTTCAGCTTCAGACCTCATAGTTTCGGCAATAGATTCCACTTGAATCTCTGGAGAAGTACTACCCGATTTATAATTCCCCGACTTTTTATACAATACTGAAAAATATATTATTTGCACAAAACATTCTAATTAATTTCTTTAAATACTTACAATTTGTTTGTGGTGTAGGTTTAAAAATAGGATAAATGTTACGATTTAATGAGGGACTCTTGTCTGAAACAGAACTAGAGTGATGGGACGTATACCTTGTATTTTTTTCCGCATCCTTGATCCCCGTCCTTTGTAAATATCGGAACTAGACAAAAGGTATGTTGTAATTAAAGTATTTTTGGCTTTTCTTTGTGCTACAGTAAAGTCATCTACAAGTAAAAAAATTATTTCTCTTTAAAAAATGACAAATACAATAAAACTCTGTTAAGGTCTCTAATATACTGATCCATTTGTTATTGTTTTACTCCTGACATTTTGATGTCGTGAGTAACCTTCCAAGCGAATAGATGGCGTTGAAAATGCAGTTTAGCAGTGGCTATAAAAGATCGCAGGGCATGATCTAAGTAAATATCACTATCAGTTTCCATTTCAACTAATAGTTTTTATGGAAAACAATTATGAAATTACCTACTAAAACTTTGGCAGAAACGATCTGCTGACATTTCATCAATTTGTCGCTGGACGTCATAATTTGACAAGCCGTAGATAGTTGAACAGTTGCGCCAGATATAATCCTTACTTTTTTTTGGTATGACACTCTTAATAAATGAATTTCAAATCAGATATTTATTCTAAAAACTTCTTAGTGCGTTTGATAGACTATTGTTCGATTGTTCGACAGACGATCACTAAAGTTATCTCTCTATTTTCTTAATCAGTGATAATCATCCAATTTATGTTTTCTATGAAAGCCTCTATTCACAAAATCAAATGAGTATCATCACCACTTTTAGACTAAAGCAATCCAACGCCAGATAAACGTCTATACTAAAAATTTGAAGAGTTTTGGCCATGTGTAAATTGAATAAATGTCATTGCCTCGAAATGTGTTTATTTGAAACCTAAAACTGGAATAAAAGGATCGAATGAGATTACTAAAAATTGAAAAATGGTAAATTAATATCATTAAAATAAATATTGCGATTGTTTAAAAACCATCACCTTCAATTTCGGAATGAAGGCATTGTGTAGAGGTTCATTGTCTATTTCAATTGTCTGGACACCTACTGCTTAACCATGCTTTTACAGGTCGATAATAATATGATGAGGCACAGACTTCTGGAAAATATCAATTATTCTCATTGTCTAACTGAGGATTATAGTTCTTCTCCTTCCAGGAGTTTTTACAAAAAAAAATATTCTGAACAAATGTCCACGAAACCTCAATTTTTGAATCGTGCTCTTTGATTTAAACGTTTCCTTGCAAATAGATAATTTGTCTAGCATCCTAATCAACAGTGCACAAACAACATGGCCATATTTAGAAACAAAGGGATAATATTTTTCTCTATTACTTCAATTCCAAGATCGCCTGTAGGTGATTTAAATTTTGTTGTGTTACGTTTCACATAAACGAGAAGTGGTACAGTTCGAACTATCTCATAAGATCCTTCTTTATCAGACGATATGCTATGTTTGTGGTATAATTTTTCTTTTTTTACAAGACATATTGTGGATTTGAATCTTTTTTCGAAAATATTTCTATCATCGTCATTAGGGAAATAACCACAAGCCCCCACCCCTCTGTCAATGTGCAAAACATCAAAAGGAATAGGGGGCAATGATCGAATTCCTCTTGACCACCTTTGCGGAACCAAGTGCCGCTTTTTCCATTCTTCGCTTCGGAACCAGTGCGATTTTTGGTCTGGAATTTTGTTACTTAAAGAGAATCAGCCGAATACTACATGAAGCTTTTTTCAGTAGACGTTTGAAAACAATACGACTCCATTTTTTACCAAGTAACCCACTCTTCTTACTTCATATATCTTAAGTATGAAGGAACAGTGCCTTTTGCAGGACATCGAATATTTGAAACTGTTTGAATTATCTGTTGTGCATCATTTACTTACATATTTTGTTTCTAAATAGTATTTCCATAGACCTAACCGAATTCTTAACAAGAATATTCTAGTTTCCACAAAACTAACAATTATCCAGTAATATACGAGTACTTTTATATTATTCGTCTGTGAATTCGCGAAACAAATAGTACTATAAATTATAAAATTAGATCATAAATTCTTATATTCATTCTGTGTGAACTGTAATGTATTACTAGCTTCGTTTGTTGCTTTTTCAACATCTACAATAATGACTTTTATCTCTGAAATTAATTTAATTATTGTCTAATGCCTATTCATTGATGCTGTTAATGTTCAAATTCCGTCTACTCATCAATAGAATTATTCTCTCAGTTAGAAATACCGCAGTTTTAGTGTCGTCTCTCTCCTTAAACCTAAGATATTAAATAATGGAATTTCTAACAGAAACTGAACTGAGAAAATCAAATTGAATCGTTAATAATTTCACAAATAGATAATAATTATAACCGTTATTAGCGACGTAATATGAATTCACCAAGCGATTGAATGCATATTGTACTTACGTGCATTATGTATTTGAGTATTACAAGCATTCACGTTTTGAGTTGAAATATTCATGGTATGAGAGAAGGAATACGAAATTTAAAAATGAGATTGGTTCAGAACTTGTCAACATAGTTCAAATGAGAATGTTGCCAAACTTGACTTCATTCCAATATTTATATTGGATAGTGTGTGGAGAGTTTAGAATGAAAACTGAACACATTAAGTGCCAAGGCAGACACCGGTGTCTGTTTCTGTATCCGTCCTAATGCGCTAAGCAATTTCAATAGTGGCGGGGCTGCCATGAGCCTGGGTGCAAATATCCCTATTGTGGGCAGCCCAGATCGTGTCGTGTAATGTGTGTCAGCTTTTGTGTCTACTAGGCCAGCTCTTGGTCTAATTTTTCAGAATATTAAGACAGGATCAAAGCAGACATGACAAAGTTCTTTTCATAATAAAATAAATACCCTAGACTTCAGTAAATTTCATTGATTTGAAATAAAAAAAATGCATCGTATTCCCCATAAACAAAATAAACATGTGTAATCCAACAAAAAATAAAACCTATTCAAACATTGTATAGTGAACGAATACTTAAATATTAGGTAATATTATGCACCATTTTGAAGCAATATAAGCAGTTCCTATGATTGCCATCGCAATTATCGCAGTTGGTGGTAATTTTACGGATTTTGCTTCTTGCGATGAATCTATCGGCTTTTTTTATAGCACCCCTTGCAATCTTTTTTCGCACTCGAGTAATTCTTAGCAGTTTTTTGAAGCTGTGAGAATGCATTCGATCGCGATGCATAACTGATGAAGCGGATGGTGTTTGGCAAGCCATTTCCAGGTCTAAGAGTTTTTTTATAACCAATTGCCTGAATCCAATTAGGAATATGGAGTTTTCTGTAACGTTTTTATAATAATAGGCAAAATTGATTAGAAATATCCTCGAAAGTTCTTCCTTCGTTATATTCCATACCATTTTAGCTTAGCTCCACTACCAAGACGCATACAGGAATGTGCAGATTCAGACGTGTCTAGTAACAATTATGCCGTACTACTAATCGAACAGAGGAACAACTCAAAAAATGATCTTCCTGGAAAACAGTGTTTGAAGTTTTAAATATTTTGATAACTATGTTACGGTTCCATATTAGGTTTTTCGATTCGGATTTGGTTATGAATGATAAGGTTTCACTCTGGTAGTTCAATACAGGGAACTGCAATATATTATCTTTCATTATGTATGTCACGAAAAAAGGCAAAATTAAAAAAAAATTGGAGTTGTCTCACTATTGGATGATAACTCTTATCAACAATTGTAAGTTGTCACACTACTTCGAGGACTTTCAAACCATATAATAGTAATTAAAGTTGTCTTTAATGGGTAACGATCAGCAATGTCAGTTACAGATGTCTTAAAGATATGGGTAAAAACCATTATCTGTAAAATATATACACAACATTTTTGGAAAAATTTAATTCATTTCATTTATTTATTATTTATAAGAAAAACAACTCAAGTTTTTCTCATAAAAATGCAGTAAACAGTTATTTATTTATCTGTAACCTGTAAGTTTCTGTAGAACTCATGGTAACATGTAGGTATGAAATTTCCGTTGACAAGCGACGTGAGATCGTTCTTTTTCTTCTTAGTTATACCACTTGGGTTTGGATACGACTTTCCTAATTCACATCCACTTATCAATTTTATTTTATCTTCATTTGTAAGAGGGCACTTTGTTCCACTTTCCTTGTTTCTCTTACGTAAGTTCCTTTGGTCTTCTTGTAGTTTTTTCGTTTCCACTTTGGTATCCATGAATACATCAACTTTTTTAAAGTTATCTTCTAAATAAGATAATTTATGAAGAAATGCAAAAGATTTTTCTGTAAGAACTTTGAACACTTCAATGTTTGGAAACAAAAAGTTTCCCCTATCTATATTGACATTGAAAGTGTTACCGAACTTTTCAGCTTAACCTTAAAAATGGAAGAAGTCTTTATGCGAATATTCATTGACCTGATAGTACGGCGAAGTTTTCTTTGCAGTTCTCATTAGCTGAAAATACTGGTATGTTTATTGGTCCTGATTTTAAAGCCCTTTTCATTTCCAGCCTACATATACATGACAAATAGGAATTTGTATTTTTGTTGTCCTCCACAATTATCTGTGTAAAATATAAATTCAATATCATGTTCCTTGGCCGTCGCTTTTGTTTCGATGAAATTCAAGAGCAGGTTGCTATCTCATTAGACCCCATTTTGGCACCTATTTCATGCCATACGTTGCAGATCGCTTCGTGACTCTTTAACTCATAAATCGTCAGGCTAAGGCACTGGAGTTTCGATTAATAATAAAATACTGATGCTTCACCCTTTGGTGTTGGTAGTGAAGCTTATAAATCATATACTGCAGTTATTAGAAAATCGTTTGAGTTCTCTTTATCTTCTTTTTTTTCTTTTCTTGTTCGGTCTTTTTCTTCAACATGCTGTTTCATCTGCTCGGATCTCATATCTTTATTGGCTCCATACAAATTATGATATGTAACGCAAAAGCCGCATTGATCTTTCTTGGGAATAAAAAATGAGAGATTTAATTCTCTATTGAAAATATTTGAAAACATAGACAACGTTGAATATTTTTTGTTTTCTTCTTTACATATATCCAAATAATCTCTATAAATTCCCGCTATAGTATTACCTCCTTCAATATACTCTCGTGAGGCCTGAGCTCTCAAATAGTGGCTCTCGATCCTTGGAATCGAATTGATGTGAGCACGTATGTCTTCCCTTTACATAATCATCCACAGTTTTTCTATGCTGGTACGATCCCCGTAAATCTTTTTGGAGGAAACCATCCTGAACCTTACTTATACAGGTGGATATGCATCGTCGAGTTATATCCAAGGTGGATAAAAAAATTATTTACAAACTCTTATTATTCGGTCTCCATCTTTTTCAAAATAAAACGCATGATTCAATTTGCGGGAATTTTTTCTGGAGTAACCGTAAGCTAATCTCAGTCATGTGTCGTAGTAAAAATTCCCACTAATTACGTAGATCACTAATTCCCCAGTAGTTGGTAAACATGGTACTTCTCTCCTCCGCACTGAATTTATTCCAACAGCGAAGTCTACATTGTTCTCCACAAGGAGGCTTGATCTTTCTAGCTCCAATAACTTTTTTCGTTGTTACACTTGTGTATTATTGGCCTGAGTTACGAAGGAGTTTGGTTTTATTCTCTTTCCACTCCGTAGGACCAGCAGATCTTTTTCTTCCTTTTTTACGAGTTGGTTGCTCATGGGGCTCGCTATTTGATTGAGTTTATAACGCTTACAAAAACTGTCGAGGCTGGTCTGCCTTGTTTTGTTTTCTTATTTGATACTTGCAACTTGGATTTCCTATTTAACCCTGTAGTTTTTGTATTGTTCTCGTTATTCTCGCTTTCATCAGACGAATGAAGATGCTCTGTATAATCGAAGTCAGGATCTATTAGATCGTCATCACTGTGAAATGGATCTACCTGAATGACTGACCCAGGTGAGTAATTGGAATGGGAATGATTGTTAGTGAATAGTGGGTTGATATTTTCTCCCAAATATAATATTTGAGCGTTTTCAGCATTAAAATCATCAAGCTGGTCTTGGATCAGGTTATAAGGTAAATTATTAGGTTGATGTTTTTCAGAATTACCACAATTTTTGGGAGTAATTGAGCTGACATACTCTAGCAATCTTCTCGAAACTTCATCATCGAGAACGGAAAGTAGTTGTCCATATTCATGCTCATATTGAGTCCAAACGCATCCGTCTCCTTGATTGTAAGCGTTCTGCTTTTGAATGGATAAAGTTTTTTCCTTGTCAGGATTTAACATCTGCGGGGTTTTAACAGGGCTTGGAACTGGGCACATTGCTACCAGTTTAGTTCCTCTAGTACTTGTTGATGGTAGTGAAAGCTGAAAAACATTATCTGACTATAATGATCATTGAACACTTTATTTATTTTTATAAATTACTAGCATTACAAGCATATTGATGATTTTTTTACAATAAAACATTAAAACGATTTTCGCAAAGAATTTAGTTATTTATTATTGGATATTAATTCCTAAAACTATTTTGATTAAGAAATTATGATACACAAACATAAAAGAATGGGAAATAATTGAAATGGATGTATGTTTTAAATGTTAAGATGTGTTGTTATGCTCTTATTACCTACATTGAATGTAAAGAAACGAGGTTTATAGGGACGGTTGATAAAAATCGTAATAATTTACTTATCGTGACAAGTGTTAATGTGATTACCATTTCTGTCTAACAACGAGACAATTGCAAAAAAAATTGAGCCAATTCCAAATATTTACTTACCTTACATGTTGAATACTGGGACATCTCAAAAAGTCTCACTCTATAACCAACGTCTTATTTAAATCTGATTAGTTGATAATATATAATATACTGTGACTTGACAAATTCTCTTCCTCAAATTTACTAACTTTGGTACTCGAATAATGATACAACTCAAAAAAGCTCGTTATTCGACCAATCGTCTTCCTAAGATCTAATTACTTTGCGCTCGAACATTGATACAACTCAAAAAAGCTCGGTCTTCGACATCTACACTCATCAAACATTCAAAACAGACTGAGCTATTTTAAGTTGCTCCACTATTCGACTAGAATAGCTATGCCCCTCTCCCATGACCAATAACGATACTACCGCCATACTGTGGGAAGTAGGGGAGTTAAAAAAGGCGCTCTACTCGAGAACTGTAGAGTTCGAAGAACAGTTTCGGTTCACAGGGTTAACTAAAAATAACCGAATTTTCAGATGTTTCGTTACCCGATTGACGATACGATGTGTCTGTTTTGGCGCTGTGATAGTTCATGCTCTGTCTGCAAAACGTGACTGCTTTCACCTATCACAACAATTTTTTATCATACGGCCAGGACAGACAGTGGTGCCTGTTTTATATATTTTTTAAATTTTGATGTTAGGGAACTTCATTTATAAAAATTGGTGGTACATACATGCGTAATTTGAAACGTAAAATGTCGATCTGGTAATGGCCCTGAGATGCAAGTATCAAAGTTTTTCTTATCGCTTAACGTGTTAAATTGACAGATGAGTTGAAGAGATGTTGAACAGAGCAGGCTGCCATTAAGGCTTATAAATAATCAGAGTAAAATTGGTCTAATTCACCGGAAGGATGAGGTTTATAATATTACATCAAGATATATAATATTTGAATTAAGAAATGATTTTTGCGACAAAATATTCGTTATTCGAAGAAGACTACCTAATTTAAATATACTGCAACACAATTTGGTATTGTAAATTACCAACAATAATTGACTCTGTAAGAATACTTATTACGTTATGCGTATAACTGTATAACTGACGATATTTGAAAGTGTGGGTGAATATTACCATATTCTCTACCCTTATTTTAGTTATAAAATGCATTCATTATACGCATGTGTGTACAATCCTCGCTACATTTATTATCAATTGAATCTAAAATTTATTGTCTTTACTAACTTTCTGTATATATATATATATATATATATATATATATATATATATATATATTACGTTGATTTTCGGGTTATTGCGGTCACTAGACTAATAAAACTCTTTTTATCTATTTATTCAATATTTCCCTATATTTCATAGCTTCATCAGAAGTGAACAAAAATAACATAGTAAATTTAAAATTACTTCACGAAACAACACAATTGAATGAAAATAACTTCAGATATTAGAGTACGTCCTCAAGTGAAATAAATATTTAAATGGTTAAAACAGTACTGATTAAAAACGTTAATGTATAAAATATAAAATAGTCATTGCTGATTGATGCTGGTTTTTTTCTGAAAAGGATATAATATAGTAAATTTATTTGAAAGTATATATGTCTGCAAAACATTTCATTTGAAATATACTCAATGGAAGATACACAGGTTTATAATAGATTTAAAATGTTACAGTATATGTTACTTAATTGGTTAGAGTCAGTTTTGTAATTAATGTTGTTTTTTTGTTTCCTTCCTATGTGATACATTCCCAGAAATAAGCGGCTCTTGTAGTTATTTGAGTGACCTAGAATCTTTACCCCAGAAAAGTCACAAGAATGTTCGGTTTTTTGGTGGTGTTCAACAGAAGCACATCTATTTTTGCCTAACCGGCAATCACTCTGGTGTAAATTTATACGCTGCTTGAGCCATTGTGATGTTTGACCTATATATGTGGATTGACATTGACCACAAGGTATCTCATAAATAACATTAGTATTACACAGAATAGGTGTTTTATCCTTAAGTCTCGTAAATATATTAAAAATCTTTAATAGGGTATATTTTGCAATACTGATATTTGAAATTTCTTTGAAAACGGACACAATTCTGTTTGTTAAAGAACTTACATATATAATGCTTCGTCACCGTCATAATAGTCTGAGTTAAATATAATAAGCTTTTTCAACATATGTTTTGGATACCCATTATTTACAAATACGGAATACAATTGTTTTTATGTAGAAACTGGTCATCAGAAATGTGCAATATACTGTTCTTTAAAGCCATTACAGTATTATACTTCTGATTTTTTGGGTGATCCGAAAAATTATTAAGGTATCTACCTGATGCCGTGGGTTTTTGGTACCAATCCAGAGCAACTCTATTATCATCTAGTCTAATCACACTCGTGTTGAAACAAAAACCTCTTACTCTCAGGGTAAAAATTATTTAAATAATTGAAAGTATTAAAAGAGAGTAGGTTCTTTCCAAACTGACAAAGAGATTGGAGATAACGGAGCCAGTTCTCAGGGCTCTGTTATCTGAAAGAAGTTAATTGAAGGAAAAAAATGTGAAAAAGAAAGAGAAAGAGAGAGAGAGAGAAAAACTAAAAAAAACAGTAAAGTTACATCAATAGTAAGGGCGCCACTAACTTTGTTCCTAAACAAAATTAGAAAAAATCAACCTCCTTAATCAGTCAACTCTTACCTGCTGTGCTCTGCTAGTTTTTAGACAATACTTATGCAAAAAATGTACTGAAGGCTATTTCTCAGGTCTTTCTGTATAATAAATAAAACAACAGACTACTAATATGTATGAATATAATGAATGAAAAAATATTTAAACGTGTTACATAGTTTGACAATAATAGGTTAGTAAAAGTGTGTATGTGAGAAGAAAAAGAAAGTATAAATAAAAACTAAGACAAGCTGTACAAATATGAATGGTGAAGCCATACAATATAATTTTACTTATCTTGAAGTAGCAAGTCGAAGTCGATTCTCCATAAAATCTTCCTAGGTTAAATAATTCTCAGTATAATACATAGTTGAGTATCTAGATCATGAATTGGCTCTTATGGAAATACCATTTCTTGTGAGTCTATACAAATTGCCGACAAATCTTCACCTTAGTTCTTCCGTCGGGTGATTTTAGTTAAATTTACCGGAATAGTTAAATTATTCCAGGCGGTATCGCTACAAGAACACCAAGTGTGTTACAGATAGACCTTTTTTTAATTAACACGATATTTAGATATCTGTCCAGTGACATATATGAAACTGTACTTATCATTTTTTTACAGATATACAATCTAGTTTAATGATTTGTCCTGGACAAAAACCTTTATCAATTTAAGTAAATATTACACAAAAAAAAATAAAACCTACCAGTAATCCCTGCGAATTTGTTCTTAGAACAAGTTTTTTTAATAAATATACAGAATATTTAAAACTTTTATCAGGATTTCTGCGACTACCATTCTCTATTACAATCTCTCGTATAGTGCCGCATTCCGAATTTCTATTCAGGATTTTTTTCCGTGAGATATCTATACAGTTTATTCCACCAACATTTAAATAGTTGTTTAAAACATTGGCAAGGAAGGACGTGTGGTCTATTCCACCAATAAATTTAACATGCATCGCTGAATTATTTATTTAAAACTCTATTAGAAATGTTAACTGCTAAGTGAACGTTTCATACCCCTAACAGCCAAGAAAAAAAATTCTCAAAAAAAATTTTTTTGTTATATAATTAAACTATTGAGACCAAAAAAAACGAGGGAAGAAAATTTAAAATAGAAACTTTAAAATATGAGAATCACATATGAGTAAAAAGGAAAATCCTTATTATTTTTTAAAAAAACATTGATGCAGTCAATATTAATATATATATATATATATATATATATATACATACATATTTTGTACATATTTATACACCCCCAATAAAGTTCATCCCCATATTGAGACTAACATAAACTTTAAGCTTCTGTGTTATTAAGCACTTATTCAAAGGGACAGTCTACCCAATTAGTAACTGCTCTTACTTATCAACATAGAACCCTAAATCGAATACGAAAAAAATTTACATTAGGAAAACCAAAAACCCAGATATACATTTTCAGGGACTTAAGTACTGATACAAGGGAACAGTCTACCCGTTTAGTAACTGAACTTACTCAAACCCTTAAAATACAGCATAACAAAAGAAAATTTTAGACAAAAAGAAATGAAAGATAAAAAACACACCCTCATACATGTTCTGCACTGTCTGCATCCGATATCCACCGTCAGGTCAGATGCTGAGAATCCCCATGGCTCAATCTAGAAACAGAAGGTGTGCCAAGTTGTAAGTGATCACACAAGACCGAAATTGCGCAAACTTAGCAGCAAAGAGAGCCTCGTATTCCGATTCAACTGCTTTCACATTGCCCCATAACAACTTCAAACACCCCACACCGCAATGTAGCTCGAACGAAGACACTACACAACGTCCAGTTCAGAGTACTGCACACTCAATGATATTCTAGCATATCATCAACGCTAAAATAATAACCTGAAGGGTTATTAAATTATACCAAAAAGACAAAGTCGGGAAGAAACATAAAAAGATATAGAAAAAGATTAAAAGTTGGAAATTTATTAAGATGGTCCAACATTAACCACCCATTATATGAAAGACAAGTTAGGTATTTGTCACGAACCTTATTCACTGAGTGCATATTTGTTCTGAAGGTAAGGAATATAGGAAAAGACATTTGCCCAGGAGTGATATTTCAGGGTTGCCCCTCGTTATCCGTAGACCGAACTGCAAGCAACACTGGTGAGAATAAACTCACAAGAATACTACCCCAGATAAATTCTTTAAATCAAAAATAAAAGTTAAAATAAAATGATAATAGGAAGAGAAAAGAATAACATAATATGGCTCAGATAAATAGGTCGATAAAACTCATAACTAATTGCCGTATCCTATAACTAATGAAAAGAAAGAAAAAAAATAAAAAACTTACTATTCTCATTGAGAATATAGACGTCACAATCAGGTAAAGGAACATCAAAAACACTTCGCAATATTCACAATAGGGAAGAAGTAAACTTTAAAGAAAATACAAATACTGTCACAAGGGAATGGACGATGATTCCTGCACTAACATATTTAACAACAACAAGTCATTATCTAATGGTGAGGTAACCAACTCCAAACTTATTCGTATCTACTTTTCGATATTGTGAATCATTAAGGTAAAGATATTGTGTTTTTAATGCCTAGATTAATATTATAATCTAGTGTATATGAGTCATAGTCAGGTAAAGAAATATCAAAAAGATATTTTGATGTTTCTATGTAGATAATAATAAGAATTCATAAGAATCCTAAATAGCAAACAGAGAGAAAGTAAATTAGAGGAAATACAAATACTGTCACAAAGGAATGGACGATTATTCCAGCACTAACATATTTAACAACCATATGTCATATTCTTAAGGTGAGGCAATAAACTCCAAACTTATTTGTTCTATCCTCTCAAATTCCCTTACTATAAGACAAAGAAAATATGTTTTCTTGACAGATAGAAATTTTAATTTCTACGGTCAGATATATCAAGATAATTATAGATATTTTTGAATAGTGAAAATAACTATTTGTTAGATAGAGATAAGCGTTTAAGAACACTGAAAATTAAATTCCTTACAATGAACTGGATTCATTTGGAATCTAACTAGAAAAGATAAAGATAAAAATTTTAAGATAAAATTAAACCAACTATTAAGTAACATAGATAGATCATTTCTGTGTTGCTGTGCCAAAAGAGGTAAGAGTCAAATTTGCTATAACTATTATAGCAAGCTAGGATATATACTATACAATAGATGTCTGGTGGGACAATATTTAAATGTACAGAAGACGCACGATTTATGTCTGCTGCGACACAAGATAAGATAAGGTAAAGATAAATTTTCGACACGAGATAAAATAAGGTAAAGATAAAGCTCTGTGTGTCATCCTCTCTAACACACAAAAACCCTAGGTAAGATAAATTTTTTCAGTTTGTGTCATTTGACACAATTCAACTGAAAACGGTAAGATAAGATAATATTTTTCAGTATGTGTAACTACACATTTCGACTGAAAAGATAAGTCTACAAATTAGAAATATAATATGGAACATTCAAATTTTAGTGATACTAATTACCGTTCCAACATCACATAACTCTAATTCAGTAAACAAAAATAATATTAATTTCTTAATACTTTCTAATTTCAAAAATATAATCTACAAGATAAACCTAGGTTACCAACAAATTAATTTAGCCAAGAGATTATTTTTAACTCTCTGCACAACACAGAAAAATCTACAGTAAAATTACTTTTGCAGATAAGGTAAAAATGTGTTCATCTAACAAATGTTCATTCACTATCCGTAGATACTGAGTCAGGATTATTTTCATCATCGGTAGAGTCACTTGATTCATCAGTAGATAAGTTATATTCTTTTAGATCTTTAATATGCCATCGTCCTATATTTTTGCCATTACTATCTTTAAGTTCATAAATCAAGGGAGATATAACACGGTTAACAGTACAATGTATATATTTAGGCATAAATTTTGCAGAAATAAATTGAGCTTTATCAGATTTCTGATAATTCTTTTTCCAAACATGATCACCTACATGAAATTTAATATCGCGCTTACGAAGATTATAACGGTTACTCGATTTTATGTAAGCCTTGTGTAATTTTTTTCTAACATCTTCGAAAATTTTTGGCATTTCTTGAGTATCCTGCAAACGGTGTATTTTATCAGCAATTGCAGGCTGATTATTTGCATTTTCTGCAATATTCCCGAAGAATGACCCTGATACAGGTACGTTTCTAGCAAACACAAGAAAAGATGGTGGAAATTCTGTGACTTCATGTTTAGACAAACGAATTGCCTGAGCTATTTTCTGTAATTCTACATCCCAAGTTCTATGATCAGAAAAACAATATGAACGTATTGCAGTGACAATAGATTTATTCACACGCTCAGTATGATTGGCTTGAGGAGTGTAATTTGCAGTGTACCAAATACTTTGGACATTGTACTTAGACATCAAACTTTTAAACAACTGACTAGTGAACTGTTTACCATTGTCTACAGCTACTATTTGAGGAACTCCAAAAATTAGAAAAACATTATTTTCAATAAATTTCACAATCGCCGAAGAGGTAGCTTGTTTTAAAGGTTGAATTAAAACAAATTTAGAGAAGAAATCAACAATGACCAATGCACACGTATTTCCCTGGCGAGATCTAGGATATGGGCCTATTAAATCACAGGAAATTAACTGGAAAGGAAACCCTATGTTACGATATTTACCCATGAGACCAGCTTGTGGCAAATTTGTGGGCTTACAGGCAGCACAAACTTTACAGCGGCTCACATATTTTTGTACACTCTGTCTCATTTTGGGCCAATAATATAACTCAGAAATTCTTTCTAATGTTTTAAAAACACCGAAATGAGCTGCAGTAGGATCATCATGAAATTTAGATAACAATTCAAGTCTGTTTTCCGTTGGAACTACAATTTTCCAGTCAGTTAAATTGCAAATATTGGCATACTTGTTAAAGACATGCTTATATAGAATATTATTTTCCACCTTGAAATTAGGATAACTATCCGGATCGGATTGAACCTTATTTATCATAATTTTATACCAATTATCAGGTTTTAGTAAAGATAAATCTAATACATTTATTTCCGGCACCCTTGATAGAAAATCTGCAGGTACGGTACCCGTTGCTCTACGATGGACTATCGAAAAATTGTATTGTGAAAGTTGTAGAATCCACCTAGCTAATCGTGGTGATGGTTTCTTCATGTTATTTAACCAAACAAGAGAAGAGTGATCGGTGATGACAGTAAAATGTCGTCCCAGAAGATAATAACGAAAATGATCAATAGATAATAGGACTGCAAGGGCCTCTTTTTCAGTAGTTGTGTATTTCTTTTGACATTTATTCAATTTTTTACTATAATAAGCTACTGGATGTTCCAACCCATCTTCTAACTGAAAAAGCACACTTCCAATACCTACATCACTTGCATCACACATTAGATAAAATGATTTGTCAAAATCAGGACTACAAAGTACAGGAGCGGTAGTTAAGACAGTTTTTATATCATCGAAAGCTTTTTGAGCTTCCGGTGTCCAACTTATTGGTTGATTTTTTTTTCTATTCGATAAAAGATCAGAAATGGGAGCAGATAAAGTAGAAAAATTATTTAAAAAACGACGATAATATGAAACAACACCTAAAAATCTACGCACCTCTGTAGTTGTCCTCGGTACAGGATAGTTAGTAATAGCTTTAGTTTTTTCACCGTCAATACTTAACCCGTTTTCATCCAAGGTATAACCTAAATAGCGAAGAGAAGGACGACAAAAATGACATTTATCAATATTTACCGTTAAATTAGCCTCTTTTAATTTCTCATAAACTTTAGACAAAATTTCAACATGTTTATCAAACTGTGATGTACAAACAATTATATCATCAAGATAATAAAAACAATATGGTTCTAAAGATGGACCTATTACCATATCCATTAATCGTGACATGGTAGCTGGACTTGAGATTAAACCAAATGGTGTACTTGTAAATTGAAATAGTCCTCTAGAACGTATTGCGAAAGCTGTTTTTGGACGAGACGACTTTTCTAAAGGTATTTGATAGAAAGCATGTTTTAAATCGATACTAGAAATATATCGCGTATCCCTTAGTTGACTAAGAATTACCTCGATATTTGGAATCATATACGAATCTGCTTTAGTTTGCTTGTTTAAAAATCTAGCATCAAGAAGTAACCTTATACTACCATCAGGTTTATGAGTTAAACAGATAGGAGAACAATAAGGAGATGTACTTGGTTCAATAACCCCTAATTTTAATAATGTATCTATCTCATTATTCACATGAACTTCCATAGCTTGAGGCAATGGATACTGTTTTATTTTAAATGGAGGAGAATTTCCTGTGTCGATAAAATGCTCTAAGATATGTGTCCTACCAATTTTATCCTTAGGGCTAATGCTTTTAAATTTTTCGATAACAACATCAAGTTTAATTTTTTCATCATTTGTTAAAGTTGTGACGTCCTTTACAGTATTGATGACATTTAAAGATAAGGCATTTAAATTCATAGTAAATTTAGAAAAATCTATTTTAATATTGAATGTCTTTAAAAAATCCATTCCTAAGATAACTGTTTGAGTAACTGAAGGTAAAAGATATAATTTTAAAATTCGAGATAACTTATCCACTGTGACATAAGTTTCTACAAAACCACCAACATCATGGTATGTACCATCAGCAGTCGAAACTTGAAACTGTTCGGTAATAGAAATAGGTATAGATAAATTCTTAATAAACTCAAGACCTAGAGAACCCAAAACACTCAGATTACTTCCTGTATCAATCAAACAAGAGAATGTCTTCCCAAAAATAATAATATCCACATAAGGCCTGTTATCATTATCTTTTCCATATAACAAGTCTAAAAAGTAATTACTAGATAATTGAGTATTTATAGAATTCTGAAATTTATTTACTTTGCTTGGTTTGTAAAACGATCTTACTATATTTAACCAAGCTAACCAATCATTTTTATTGAAATAAGATAAGTTATTTTTATTTGAATTTTTAGATAGATTAGGTAAGGAATAAATTTCACTTATTGGTTGCTGGTTGAAGGCGTTATTTCGGAAACTGTTCTTGACTTTGATTGTTTTTTTGAATTTTTTTGCTTTGGATGTGTGGATCCTGAAGGATTTTGAGGAGCGGTAGGTGTCACCAAAGCATTGACCTGACCGCTTGGTTCGTTTTTTGAACAATTTGGACATTTAGATTTTATAAATCCAGGATTTCCACATCCATAACAGAATACTTTTAAAGCGTATTTACATTGCGGATAAAAATGATTCTGTTCACCACAATTCCAGCAAACTTTATGTGAATTTACTGTAGATACTGTAGATAGATGTCTAGAATTATTATGATTCCTAGACCGATAAGATGAGGTAAAAGTATTATTTAACTGTGGTTCTAGATATATTTTAGGTTTGCTCGAACTAATACTTGAATTCTGAGAATTCTGTGAGTAGGTAAAAGATTCTTCCAACTTTTTACATTTATCGGTTAACTCTTCGATACTGGTAATATCTAATAAAGCCAGCGGTTGAACATAGTTAGAAAGCAAATTTCTCTTAATGATTCTAATTTTTGATGATTCATCCTGTTTTATTTCTAATCGATTAAATAGACTACACATAGAATTTATATATAACGTAACTTTTTCATTAATATTTTGTTTTCTATTTTTAATTTCATCCAATAAATCTTCCTGATAATTATATGGGAGAAAATCTGACTTTAATTTAGAAACTAACTCTGACCAATTTTGAAATTGACTTCTATTATTTAAATACCAATAAAATGCCTGATCAGTGAAGAGATCTGCAGCGCTAGAAAATAATTCGTTATCTGTTACCCCTCGAGAAATCTTTAAACACTCTACACGTTCTAAAAATCCTGCCAAAGATTCATTTTCTGCAATTCCTGAGAAATGTATTCCCCATTTATATATAGGTACTGGCTTAGAGAAAGTAAAGCTTTGGTTCTGACCCACAGGAGTTGATTGAGCCTGAATAGTGCCCGGTAATCTACCATCAAGTTCACCCTCTAACAACAAAATCTGAGTAGCAAACTGTTTTTTCTTTAATTCTTCCTCATCATTATTACATGACAAACGAGACACCCGATTATTTGCATGAGCTAATCTACATGTTAATCTGAGATATTCATTGTCCCTATCTGATCCTACAAATTCTGAAATTTTTCTGCTCAAATCAGATAAAGTTAACTCTATACCGTTTACTTCACTATCAAAATTCAATTGACTATTCTCATATAAAATAGAACTGCGACCGGATGCTTCTTGAGCTAAAATACCCCTCAACAATTTTCTACGCTCCGCTACTGTCGGTAATACTTCAACATTTCTATATGCCAAATCGTGTTCCAGCTCATGAGATAATAAATATTCGACCTTCAATTTATAAGGCAAAGACATTTTTGTAATTAAATTCAATATAGTTCTCTTGGTAATTAAAGTTAAGTTAAAATTTTATACTCTAATGATAGAAAAAAAATTTTGAAACAAATACTCAACAAAATTAATTTACAATTTGAAGGTCACTGAAAGGTAACAAATGAATTGATATAAAAATTGAGTAATATATGAATCGTTAAGCTTCACACCAGTTATAAATATAATATAACATATATCATATAATATTTCAAACAACGAAAAAGATGTATATATTTATTACACAGGACCTGTTTTATAAAAGCAGAAAGCATAAAATATAATTAAAAGTTAAACAGTGAACATTATATCAAAGATATTTCCCCCCTAATAGCAGGAAAAAAAAATTTTCAAGTATTAAAATTTTTTACCAAAAAGAAATAGCAGATAACAACATGTAAGAGTTAATACACGTTGGAGCGCCAATGAAACAAAAACCTCTTACTCTCAGGGTAAAAATTATTTAAATAATTGAAAGTATTAAAAGAGAGTAGGTTCTTTCCAAACTGACAAAGAGATTGGAGATAACGGAGCCAGTTCTCAGGGCTCTGTTATCTGAAAGAAGTTAATTGAAGGAAAAAAATGTGAAAAGGAAAGAGAAAGAGAGAGAGAGAGAGAAAAACTAAAAAAAACAGTAAAGTTACATCAATAGTAAGGGCGCCACTAACTTTGTTCCTAAACAAAATTAGAAAAAATCAACCTCCTTAATCAGTCAACTCTTACCTGCTGTGCTCTGCTAGTTTTTAGACAATACTTATGCAAAAAATGTACTGAAGGCTATTTCTCAGGTCTTTCTGTATAATAAATAAAACAACAGACTACTAATATGTATGAATATAATGAATGAAAAAATATTTAAACGTGTTACATAGTTTGACAATAATAGGTTAGTAAAAGTGTGTATGTGAGAAGAAAAAGAAAGTATAAATAAAAACTAAGACAAGCTGTACAAATATGAATGGTGAAGCCATACAATATAATTTTACTTATCTTGAAGTAGCAAGTCGAAGTCGATTCTCCATAAAATCTTCCTAGGTTAAATAATTCTCAGTATAATACATAGTTGAGTATCTAGATCATGAATTGGCTCTTATGGAAACACCATTTCTTGTGAGTCTATACAAATTGCCGACAAATCTTCACCTTAGTTCTTCCGTCGGGTGATTTTAGTTAAATTTACCGGAATAGTTAAATTATTCCAGGCGGTATCGCTACAAGAACACCAAGTGTGTTACAGATAGACCTTTTTTTAATTAACACGATATTTAGATATCTGTCCAGTGACATATATGAAACTGTACTTATCATTTTTTTACAGATATACAATCTAGTTTAATGATTTGTCCTGGACAAAAACCTTTATCAATTTAAGTAAATATTACACAAAAAAATAAAACCTACCAGTAATCCCTGCGAATTTGTTCTTAGAACAAGTTTTTTTAATAAATATACAGAATATTTAAAACTTTTATCAGGATTTCTGCGACTACCATTCTCTATTACAATCTCTCGTATAGTGCCGCATTCCGAATTTCTATTCAGGATTTTTTTCTGTGAGATATCTATACAGTTTATTCCACCAACATTTAAATAGTTGTTTAAAACATTGGCAAGGAAGGACGTGTGGTCTATTCCACCAATAAATTTAACATGCATCGCTGAATTATTTATTTAAAACTCTATTAGAAATGTTAACTGCTAAGTGAACGTTTCAGTGTCTAAAAAAGGTATTCTTTGGTCCGTTTCAGTTTCAACGGTAAAACGAATGCTACTATTGAAAAAAATCCAAATTAAAAATCCAAATATTGAAAGCGTTAAAAGTATCCACACAGGTTTGGATGTGACTATTAGGTATAGTACAAATCAAATCATCGACGTATTTATAAACAAAAAAGAGGATCAAACGGTAAAGTTGGAATCACTCCATCCAACAGATAATCCAACACTATAGTAGCTAGAATGGGGCTTAAAGGCGAACCCATAGGAGTTCCGAATATTTGAGAATAAAAATTATTGTTGAAATTGAAATAAGTATTATTAAATATAAAACGAATGAGAGTGAAAAAGTTGTCCTTAGATAAGGTGGTGCAGACCTCAATCAAACTCCACTGAGACTGCATAATCTCCATTACCAGACCCAACGACAGGTTGGTGAACAAAGACACAACATCCAAGGATATCAAGACGGAAGCACTTGGAATGAGTCTGCCCTTCATAGCAACAGCAAACGAAAAAGTATCTTTGATATTATAATTAGTAGAATTTTCAAACACCTCTTTGAGGATATCAGCTAGAAATTTAGATATGTTGTTCGTAACTGAGTTAATTGAACTAACAATTGGTCGAAGGGGAGCATTTTGTTTATGCATCTTTGGTGAACAATATAATTTTGGGCAAGCTGCATTATATAGAAAAAGGTTTTTAGCAAATTTTTCAGTAATATCGTTATTAGATTTCAAAATTTTTATAAGATCGTTATACTTTAATTGTGTGTTAGCAGTAAGGTCTTTATTTAATTTAGTATATGTAGATGTATCCTTTAATAATTCTTCCGATTTACTAATGTAGTCGGTTTTGTTCATTGTCACAGTACAACTACCCTTATCTGATTCTATGATGCAATGTTCTGGATGTGCTTTCAAAAATGATCGGTTTTTTTTGAACATCACATTTAAATTCGATGGTTGCTCAAAGTGGGAGTTGTGTAAATAATTAGTAACTATCTTAGTAACCTTGGCTATGCATATATCCGGCGCATCATTAGCAACATCCTGAATAATATTTTCGACATCTTACATAAAAATATCAAACCTGATATCATCCTTTGTAACTTGAAGACCAAAATTCGGACCAAGTGATAAGAAATCAGAGATATCTTGAGGGATGTCAACTGTCGATATGTTTTGAAACCATTTTGTGTTGTCGTTAAATAATTGTTTACTATTTGAAATACTATTCAGTTTACTAGATTTCTCTAGGTTACCCTTTTTTATTTTGGAAAAAATGCTATTATATTGACTTTCCATTCTTTGTTCAAATTCTGTCATGATTGTAGAAGGAATTAACATATTTAAAAGTAACTTTATTTTCATAATTAGCTTTTTATCTCTGGAAATTGTATTGCAAGTTATTCGGATATCAAAACATAAAACTTTGTGAGACAACCTGTACACAAATCTATCAACCTTATTTGTTAATATGACATCATTAGGAACCAGTAATAAATTTTGAATGATTTTTGTACTGTCTTTAATGTGTTTTGGAAACGTTTTTGTTGTTCTGCATCGTAATAGAAAACTTATTCTGTTGTCAAATCTAGCCAATTTTTGGTTCAATATGGCCCACTGTTTTAATAGTTTTGTCGCTTAAAAACCATATGTGTGACCCATCATGAATTAATAGAACAAGGTGGATCAAAAAGCGTATAAATTTACACCATAGTGATTGCTGGCTAGGCAAAAATAGATATGCTACTATTGAACACCAACAAAAAACCGGACACATTTTGACTTTTCTGGGGTAAAGATTCTAGGTCACTCAAATAACTACAAGAGCCGCTTATTTCTGGAGATGTATCACATAAAAAGACAACAAAAACCAACATTAATTACCAAACTGGCGCTAACCAATTAAGTAACATATACTGTAACATTTTAAATCTATTATAAACCTGTGTATATTCCATTGAGTATATTTCAAATGAAATCTTTTGCAGACATATATACTTTCAAACAAATTCACTATATTATATCCTTTTCATTAAAAAGCCAGCATCAATTAGCAATAATTATTATATATTTTATACATTAAAGTTTTTAATCCGTACTGTTTTAACCATTTAAATGTTTAACTGTCTCGACCCTTACTTCGTGGAATCTACTCATTATAGTGTTTTAAATGAAACTCACTGTTTCTAACTAATTTCACAATATAATATAATATTATATTGTGGAATTAGCTAGAAACAGTGAGTTTCATTTATAACACTAATTTAAATGTTTGTTTCACTTGAGAACGTAGTCTAATATCTGTAAGTTATTCTTATTTAATTGTGTTGTTTTGTGAAGTAATTTTAAATTTACTATGTTATTTTAGTTCACTCCTGATGAAGCTATAAAATATAGCGAAATATTGAGTAAATAGATAAAATGAGTTTTATTAGTCTAGTGACCGCAATAACCCGAAAACCAACAAAATATTGTAATTTATAAATAACCACGGTCGAAATATCCACCTTGTATATATAATTGCATGCTAGGCTTTCGCTTCCCATGAACTAACTGGTGGTGGTTATTTAGCTTCTCCTTGGTAGATGTACGACTGCAAAGGCAGAGAGGGCGTCCCTAGGGGACAGCTGCACCTGTAAGTACCGATGAGACAGTCCACAGGGGGTCCCCCGCATCATCATCGCCACATCAGACTTGATCAGCAGCCACTCGTGCCAGTTCCCATCCCCTTTGAGTCCCTACAAAGTGACTCCATCGATACTCTTACCACTACAACAACTGCCTCGCAACGGACAGGTAAGAATTTTTCTTAATAATTACGAGTTGTTATAAATATTTAATTTCTTTATATAGAATTATTCATTACTAATTGGAAATAACATAACATAGAATCCTGACTTCAAATAATGAAGATTCAACTCAAAACATCTGAATAAAATATAGCTGCTTACTGAGTTACGTGTTTTGTTTAAAAATTTAAAGAAGATTTGTGCTCCGTACTCGAAGGCTGGTTTACGTAGCCCTTTCATATCCAGCAGAAAGTGTAGATACTGTATATCCTACTGAATTAGGTTGAACCAACGTTTCTGTCTATTACTAGAGACGTACGACAGGGGCAAGTCAATCGTTTCCAAATTCTACGCCACTGGCGGAATAGAAATTATAATACAATTTTTATAGTTTCCAATACTGTTTACGTCAATAACGCACTCTTTCCTCATAAAGATAAAGACAATATTTCTCGAGATATTTTAAGTTAAACATGAAGCTCCACAATTTTTAAATTTTGATGTGTTATATCGATGTTTTGGGCGAGTGGATTGCATTCAATACGCAAATGTAACTTTAATCCCTAATAACAATAAAGAACACAACTGTTAAATGAACGGATGACTTAAAAACCAATTGTTCTCCTGAAAATGGAATCTAAATAAAAGTACATACAATTTTAATTACAAGGAAATAGCAGAAACAAACAATAAAATCCTTTTATAACAAATATTCTATGAGATTCCCGTTAACATCAATAAGCTTATTCATTCTTTGACTAAATGATCTTACTTTGAATAATAAGTTGGACAATATAATTAATAAAATTAGCCTACTTTACAATTTGCTGCCATAGTTCCTGACGAGTGTTTATTTCTTGTGAATATACTAATGCTTTCATATGGCCCCAAAAATAAAAATATTAGGGATTACTTTCGGGAGAGGCGGCCACGGGAATTCACTACCTCTGCGAATCCAATGATGAGGAAATTGATTATCGAGATAATTTCTCACTATTATTCGATAATGGTGGTGCTCCATCCTGTATGAATCACATGTATCTTCTTCGATTCAGTGGCAATTGCTCGAGATGATCGAAAAGAGTTGTAAGTGAAAATTGTAAATATGAGTTACCATTCAAATTCGCTGGTAATTCATATGGGCTCAATAAAATATTTCCAAAGATACCGCACCATACATTTATATTAAACAGTGGCGTAGCCAGACGGGGGCCATGGGGGCGGCTCAATTATACAGTTCTAAGAAATATTTTTTTTCTAACGTTTCAAACACAGACGTCAATTCTTAAAATCAGTGCTCAATGCAGCGGCGGTCTTTGTCATGTTTTTTAAACTACATTTTATAATTAAAAATATCGTATTTTCATTATAATAAGAGTGCTTCTAAAGAATCATAAAACGCCCCCTTATATATTTGCCCCCTCGCCCCACGTTGCTGGCTACGCTACTGGTATTAAAGTCGTGCTGAAAATGTGATTCTCAAAATACATGGGGGTTTGTAATTGTCCCTGTTTCTCCATTTAAAAACTTGTCTACATATAAATGAGGCCTAGTCAGTAAAAATTATTTTCATTTTTTATTTATCATCCACTGAGCAAAATTCATTCTTAAATGGTAATCTCTAGGCAACAAATTTTCTACCGGTTTAAAATGGTAAGGTCGTACATTATCCTTAATTAAAAATCGCAAAACTGAATATTGGCTTCCTCCAGTCATTGCTGCTAGACGCCGAGTGCTTAATTCCGGATTATTAGCAACTCGCACTAAAATATCATACTCCTGATCCACGGTTATTACTTTCGATCGTCAATACGATTGTTAAGCTGAAAGTTTGCCGATTGGGTTATACTCTGTTGGGATATATTAGTTGATATCTGCGAGCAGCAGCAAACTAGAAATAATTTTCGTTTACATAAACACAAAGCATGTCTCGCATTTCAAGATTAGTAAAATTATTGTGTCGAGGCATTTTCACTTAACCGATTTTAAATTTTACAACAATCACAATTTCAAGTGACATTACCAACAGCTTTTTTTTCGGGCTGAGACGGGAAATTCATGTTCGAATGGGTCCATCCCAGGACCCAAACAGTGTTGGACTCATCCCCAAGAGGATGCGTACCAACCAAACCCACCTCTTTCTCGCCCTTACACCCGCCTCGGAATCACTACCCTAGCCTACTTCAAGGCGGGCGGTGCTCCCTCACACACTCTCCTTAATCTTCTCCTTTCTACTTCTACCTCTCATGCCATATACTACACTACTTACCTCCATCAATTCCTCCTCCCCCCTCAGCATCATCTCTACCATGTTTTCTCAATACACCGGCACCCCTGGTTTCATTGCCAACCTCTTCAACACTTCCTCATTCTTCTAGCATCTACACACATGCCCCACATCATCCTCCAACTCACACCTCTCGCACAGTCCAGTCAATGAGCTATGCCGGTACAGGCTCATTCCTTATGTAAAATAACATGGGAAATCGCTAACGTCCATCGTGGTAATTTTTGACTCAATTCAATCTGCGCATGCGTCAATCATGAGGCGGCTGTTAGCAATCTTGTACCGCGTGCGCATTTCATTCACTTTGTGCTGAGACACATAATTATACAGGATGTAGTCATAAAGATGTCATAAGGGCACTAGCATATATCTCTGTTATTATTGGTCGGATTGAAGTGAAATAAACGACATCATGAGGAAGAGATATCGTAACCCGATATAATCGGTCATTATCATACCATTGTTCTCATCCTTCATATTCCCAAGAACCTTCTCATTAACTTGAGGAATTCCGTAAACGGTATCTAGAGAATAGTCTGAGGTGTCAAAATATTTGTAACAATCAGTCTTCATTACTTCATAGGGATCTTGATCTCAAATCTCGTATATAAGACTATCGGTATCAGTATACAGCACAGTACATTTTTCACTAAAACGGTTCGCCATGTACTCATAGTGAAAATCATAGATCGTAGTTTTAGCCAGAACTTAAATTACCATTCCTACAAATATTGGTATATTTAACCATATTTGCAGCTTTCTTAATTCGATGGCAATTAAATTTTTACTAAAAATCGTACTATTCTTAAATTCTGGCTTAGCTATGTATGATTCAGCACCATATCGGCCACTTCAATGAGAAATAAGTTTTACATCAACGCGCTTGCGCATGCTCCCCATGGTTTTACCTGCAATAATTAGAAAAAGTAATTAGTATAGAAATATTTATATAAAACTAGCAATATTCACCAAACACGGCATTGTTCATTAGTTTAAATAGGTTCTTCTCAAACTCATTCTGCTTCTGATGTGTACATTCTCGAGGTTGATTTGGAGTATCCTTCTCATTTACATGATTTGCATAAAGATATCCCATTTTGGTCCGAACACATAAATCCTAAGACCATGATGCCTGCTACAAGATCAAATGAGGAGACTAAGTTGATGGGTACCCTAACTAATAAAACAAAATATGTTATACATTTATTAACAAAAATACATCGAGTGTTAGAATTCAAGCAGAGTTCTTAGTTAAAGCCCTACATTGACTTGAACACCGAGTTACGTAAGAGGGTTAAGAATGAGTTTGAGAAAAACCTATTTTAAACTGATGAACAATGCCGTGTTTGGTGAGTATTGCTCAGATTAACAAATAAAATAGATATGTTTGTTTTGATTTTTGCAAGCTCCAAACATCGAGTCACATTCTAAGCTCACTTGCGGACACTTCCACTGCTTTGCCATATTTACAAAGTCTCTTTAGTTGCAGAAAAAATGAGATTTGAAGTTTAATTGAAAATGTGACAAAAAGCTATGCAAATAAAAAAAAATCATACTAATCTATGCATTTGAGTCGCTGTTTTTAAAATGAATCAAGAGTGACTGCTCGTCACTCGCGCCATGTCACGTCTAGACTCCGCCCTCTTTTATATATTTTTGCGCTAGACGACAGACACTCTTATACCGAAAATTTCGTCTTTTCCCTTTCCCCGCAATTCTATATTTTTCAATTAATTGAAAAGTATATTATCTACGGGCAAAGTATGCATACATTTGCCATATAACTCATATATGATCTTCCAGTTGCAGCATCAATGATAATTTTCCATGTATTTATTGAAAAGATATTCAGTTCTAAAAAATAAAAGCTCTAACTTTTGTTAAGATATTTCTAAAGTTGAACGTCGGTCATGTGTGGTTTCGATATTTCGGAAAGAGAATCAATGTCGCCTCCGGTGATCCATTTCTTGCAGGTGTGGTGGTCAATGATTGAGTTTCATCCGCACTTATCCCCTGAATCTCGAATCGGGGCGTTATTATTGACGTCGTTCCCAACGTCATGCATACGCAAGCCTTAGAATGCTCTATTTGCGAATAGTTTCTAAAATTATGTTCTCGAGCACCGTTACTAAAATCATCGAATTGTATCGTCCCTCACAACAGCGTCAGTTGACGTTACAATACAAATGTCATTTGGTTATGTCAAATGTAAGGGTGCATTCAGATGCTACGTCGGGCGCGTTTTATGCGATCAGATGCTTACAACGGTAAATTTTACCATTCGTCCAACCATTCACAGATCATAACCATTTAACCCAGTCGACACATCGGTAGAAATTGACCCGCATGCGCTTTACATTTTATAATGCATGATTGAGAAGTTTGGGTTATGTTTACAAAATTACAAATAATAAATTAATATTCTGTTACTGAAAAAAATATATAAATATGTTGGTACGTAAGAGGGTGAGAAGAGGCGACTTTATTTGCCTAAATTTTTGTCTCAGGGTAAGGGTACGGATCGATTATTTAATGGTTACAAAAGAAACGCCGTAGTAGTTTGGTTACATTTTAATCTCTCCCTTTGTAATAATTATTAGCAGCACTCGCTAATAATTATGTACAAGAAGGAGCGCTTAACTTTGTTTTAGGCCACTAGTGGCTGAATTGCGTATTCTGGAACAGGCCGTACAATTCAAACAAACCGCTAAGAAGAGGCGACGCGATAGATCTATGAAGTTACAAATTCGAATTGTTTTTAGAACAGTATTTTTCATAGAATGAATGCAGGTGTAAGACTATAACAAAGTGGCGTGGCAGAATTGCCCCAATTACTATTCTATATGCAGAATATCTACCGCAGAGTATATTTTGCGTTTACAACAATAGCTTACCACGCAACAATAAATAATTGTTTTCAGGGTGAGGTACGAAGTCCCTATAATAAGAAGCTTATATACTAAAGAGTTCTCCAACGTGTTAGTTCAGAGTTTAATTTCAAATGTTGTGATTGTTTCTCCCTAGGTGTCTGTTAACCTATGTGTTGAAAGTGTGGTTTAGTCCACAAACAAAACAATAAGACAAACACAACTTGTAACTAAAGCTTGGCTGATAAGTCACAATGGATGATTCCTTCAGCACTGCTGCAAGCTGTTACCGTAGCTTCCGGAACTTCTATGAAGATGGAAAAGTCGTTTTCCGACAATCAGATGCAAGCCCCTGAGGTATGCAAGTATCTTCGAATCTTGGGTGTGAGGTACTTCCAGAAATAAATAGGAACAGAAGTTCTAATTATGACCGTTATGAGAAAGAGGTCTAAAAAGAATAATTCGGTATTATTCATGGCTGACATGATTTAGGTAATAACAAAAAAATATATTTTCAACTCAAATAAGTAAATTAATTAATCAAAGCGTCAAGATATCTTCTATTGATTTATAAACTTTTATCTAGATAAATTTTGAATATCTAAGTATACATTATGATTGTGAAACTCTGACACAAACATATTTATGACATACTAAGCACATTCTAATACCTAATTAACCTGAATTCCATACAATAGTCTAAATATTGTTTACAAATTAATAAAGTTGACTTATTGAAATCTGCTGAAAAGTATGACTTCTGCTTTGAAGAACTAGTTAATAAGTTGAATCGTTCTTGAAATTTCTTTACTTTAATGGGATGTGTTACTTCAGGATCTGATTTTATTGAATATATTGTTGAGAAGCTAAACTGATTATATTTGCAAAATCCGCAATTGCAGACCAGATGTTTGATGTGAATGTTAGAATTGTTTGAATCTTTGGTTTATACAGTATAAGCCAAGTTGAATTACATAATTTTATGTCTAGGTGCAGATATTGTATTACTTCAAGTACATACCTTCGGTGTCGGGTGACCCCAAGGTGAATTGAATTTCTAGTTTTAGTTGAATTTCCGCAAGTAATTAAGTTTTTATCCTCTTCAGGGTACATGTAAAGTACTGATTTTTGAAGTTTGATAGTGACGATATTGACAATTGATAGATACATGATTAATTATAACTTGTTATCAAAATAAACATTGAATTTTATATGTATTTTAGTTTGAGAATTTGCTTTTATTTCAGTTAGAAAATCATTTTATTTTCATGTTTTGTAGTGGGATTTTAGAGTTAGTAAGTTATAGATACTTCTGGTTGAAGCCATACACCTGGTAAGATTGTATCTTGTTTTGTTTCTTAAAAGGTTCTTCTTATATGAATGAAATATCGAATGAAAACAAGCTCTCAACCCTTTGGACAATATATTCTATGTAAAAAACAATGATAAATATTAAAAGTAACATTGACATTTCAAGTTACCGTAAATTGCGTTCATTTTATATAATTTTGTGATGGATAAGTCTATTAACGCACGTCTCTAAATGTATACAGGAGAGAATATAGTTGGTTCCATCCCCGCTTCATGCGTTTATTTTTATTGCTGATATTTGTATTATAAATAGTAATTTTCATAAAATTTTAGTTAGTGTTCATTTTAGGAATTCATGGAGTACGTCTTCGTCAAAAATTGAAAATTTTTAAGATAAATCATGTAAAGATTTAGAAAATGAATTTCAAATTAATTTAATTGATAAACAAACCCAAATCCTTTGTAATTTCTTGTATGCTTTACGAGGTCTCCAAAAAATATATTCTGCTTTGACCACCAGATTTAGAACAATTTTTTATTAATTACCAAAAAGGAAAATGTTCGAAGAAAGTAGTCGGAATTAACAAAATTGGTAATCAGACAAAAATAATTGCTAAATTTTTAAAATTACCAGATGCGAATTTATATACGGGACATTGTTTACGCCTTAAATAGTAAAAAATTTCATGAAAAATATTGATCATATATTTGAATAAATCTTCTTGTTCAGGACTTGAACCAAAATTGTTCACCAAACACGTTATAGTATATTGTACAATGAGCACGAAATGACTATACATTTCCCACAAATTGGTATATGAAATTTCTTAGTACGAGCTTAGCGAGTAATACAAAATTTCATATACCTACGAGTTTGAAATGGGTCATTTCATGCCAATTGTACACTAAACTCTTTCTACGACCATCATAAATCATAAACAAAACTGTAATATTTTACATAACAATTTTTATTATAAACTTTTCTGCCGTCATTGTTGCATGGTTCAGGGTATTTTTCCTCTGATATTATTAAGTCTGGCTCTTAGCCCTTTGAATGACCCATATATTTTTTTTCTTTTTGTACATGTATCTACCTACGCCCTGAAACAAATAATGTTCAAAATTTCAAAATTTGACAACTCGGAAATAAAAATACTTCATGCAGAAAAATCATTATAATTCACCTCCGGAAAAAGTTATCAATTATCGTGTCTCTTTAAAGGAGTAATATCACCTCCTGCATCTACCAGGATAGTGACCGATGTCCTTCTGAAGCAATGGCTAGTTTACACATCTGGATCAGCATGTCAATGTCAAATCATCCTCACTATCGCGACCCATTTTCGATTATAAATTTTCTTTACAAACGAATTTTGTAAACACCGATGTTAAATGTCAAATTATTAGATAGACATTAACAAACATGACTCGATCATATATTATAATATATATGACAAAAAGTTCGTTAATATAATGACAGTCTAGTAGCTCATAGGAAATGGAAATATGTATTACAATGTGGTAGGTTCCTTAATCGAAGACGCACTTGAAATGTACATTTTTCTTTATGGTCGTAGAAAAACTATTTTATATTTTTATGATAAATTTGAATATGCTCTGAAGGAACAAAAATTGTACGATTCATTTTATGATGTTTTCTTTGTGACTCTAGTTCTAATATCTATAGTAAGGAGTAATACATTTATTTAAGACCGCTTCCTACTTTTTTTACTAGGGCAAAGGGAAAGTAAAAAAAATTGAACTATTTCAAATACAATGTAGCTATAAAGTTTTCTTACCGAATCTCCCGCGAGCTCGAATTATTTTCCATACATTATTTCTCATTTGCAAATTTTCTCAAGAAAATTCGCACTTTGAAAATTTTTTTGGAATAATTGAAGATCTAAAGAGATTATAAGTGAAAATATTTCAGGTATTTATTTGTCATCTAGATGTAGCTTATTATGGAACACTTATGCATTCAATAGAAACACAACCGTACACTAAGATCAAGAAATAAAATGCAGAAAAAAAAAGAAACAAATGTTTTAACTGGCTTCAAAATAACAAAACAAATAGGTATAACTAACTTAACCAAAAACTACGAAACTAGATTAATTAAAATTATTTGCTATTTCTTCTGTAAGTCTAGTTCCTTCATTCTCCATTTATTGAATATTTCGGATGTTATTTACTATTGCATTGACTTCATGCAGAAATAATTGTGCTCTTCTTCATAATTTGCCTCATCATCGCTAAACATCAAACATATGTGGCGTAGAACACATGCAGTTTGAACAACGTGGGGAATTGAATTTGTACTATTTATGGCTAAAGATTTTAATCTTCTGAATCTTCCAAATAACAGACAAAATGCCCTTGCAATAAACTGTCTGGCTTTAGCAAGTTGGGTATTGAATCTAACTTGATAAAGATGGAGATATTCCCTATCTTTATAAGGTGCTATACACCAATCATATACTGGATATGCACTATCTCTGATTATGAAAGAGCCTAGTTGAAAATAAACATCTTTTGTCTTATGATGTTTCTAAATATAGTTGAATTCCTAAAAATTCGAATATCACTAACACTGCTGGGATAACCACAGAAAATGTCTAAAAACTTTCTTTTGCTATCACAAATGGCTTGTAAAGTTACACCATAAAAACATTTTCTATTTATGTATGTCTCTGGATTTTCATGAGGTGCTTTTATGGGAATGTATGGTCCATCGATTGCTCCAATACATCTATGAAATTGACACATAGAATAAAAGTGTTCCTCACTTTGAGTTCCTCCTTCTAGTGTTGGCCATTTCAAAACTTTGTCGGTAATCGAAATAATTGCATGGATTACTCTCTCTATTGACACAAACAGAGAGGATTTTGCCATATCAAACCTGCTTGCAATGCTTCTGCAAAATAAAATTAAATAGCTATCTGGAGTGCTGAAAATCCAAAGAGTTGATAGTAGCTGTAAACTAGGATCAATCTTTTCTTTGAATGTGTTGTTGCTTTTCAGCAAATGGGCAATTTTGTTAAATAAATCATTATAAGCAGACCTCGTCAAACGTAAATGTTGGAGTTCAGCGTCAATCATTTTTTCTATGATCTTCAAAAATATCCGTGAGTTCGAAAAATATTTTCTCTACCATTCTCTCCAACTAATGCCAATATAATCGTCAGATAATGACTCTTGGGCAATTCACGAAAAAAGAAAAAGGGCTACTGAAACAGAGTGGTAACCGCGGACATGCATGTTTCTAACTCATTTGCCTTCTTCAGCATGGTATAACCAAATAAGGATGTGAAATTTCGGAGCAAAAATGTTAATAGAAACATGGGAAAACACAAAACAGCAGATTGCCCAAGAGTCTCTTCATTGTCGTTGTTGACATGTCACGCGATATTCCTACATCTTCTTATATATATATATATATATATATATATATATATATATATATATATATGTGTGAAAAAGGCAACAAACATTCAAAGAATTGAATACACTGAACTGTGCAAGACGATACGAAAGAAAATCGCAGAAGATATCAGGAATTACAACGAGAAACTGGTACAAACAACAATAGAAAACCGGAAAAGCTACAAAAATGCAAAAAGGGCACTAATAATAGGGAAAATACAGATAGTTGCATTAACTGATGGAAACACAAGAACCACAGACAGGAATGAAATAATAGACCTAGTAGCCAAATTCTATGGAGACCTATACAAGGCCCCTGAAAATTTGGAAGAAATAGTAGAACACTCAGAAGATGCCATACCAGAAGTTTTGGTGGAGGAAGTAGAAATGGCACTGAAAAGCATGAAAAATTGCAAAGCAGCGGGAAATGACGGCATCACGACCGAAATACTCAAATATGCAGGAGCTAAAACATGGAAGTACCTTGCCAAACTATACACGAACTGTCTGATGTCCAGGAGCATACCTAAAGAGTGGAACAGCGCCCTTATAGTGTTAATCCACAAGAAAGGCAGCAAAGAAGACATTAAGAACTACAGACCAATAAGTCTACTACCAGTGACGTACAAAGTATTCACAAAGATCATTCACAACAGAATACAAAATACACTAGACTCGGCCCAACCACGAGAACAGGCTGGATTCCGCAAAGGCTTCAGTACAATAGATCACATCCATACCCTCAAAGAGGTTATCAGTCGAACCAAAGAATACAACCAACCACTAGCACTAGCCTTCATCGACTTTGAGAAAGCATTCGACTCTATATATCCCAGAGCAGTAATAAATGCCCTAACAGAACAAGGGGTCGACAAGCCATATATTGAAACCCTAGCAAATATATATAGGGAAGCCAAAGCGAGAGTTAGGGTATATGAGGGCACACCAGAATTCCCCACCAGCAGAGGAGTTAGACAAGGAGACGCAATATCACCAAAGTTATTTACAGCAACACTAGAAAGCATCTTCAGAAAACTGGGCTGGAACAACACAGGTCTGAATATAGATGGAGAATACTTGAACCAGATTCGCTGATGACATCATCCTGATAGCGAGTAACCCTGGCGAAATGCAACAACAAATAAATGAATTGAATGCAGCAAGCAACGAAGTAGGCCTTAAAATAAATCTGAGTAAGACCAAGATAATGTATAACGAACTGATAAACGCACAAGAAATAACAATTAATGACACTGCCCTGGAAATAGTAGAGGAATACATATACCTGGGTCAACTAATACACATATCAGGCTCTCTACTTCCAGAAATAAACAGAAGAATCAAATTAGCATGGAGAACATTTGGACAGAACTGTATCATCTTCAAGTCTAGAATGTCACTCGGTTTGAAAAAGAAAGCGTTTGATCAGTGCGTACTACCAGTATTAACATACGGCTGTGAAACCTGGACCCTGAAAACTGATATCATTAGAAAACTCCAGGTAACGCAGAGGTGTATGGAACGATGCATGCTTGGAATAACGAGGAGAGATAGAAAAAGGCTT
The DNA here is from genome assembly GCA_963921935.1 of Galeruca laticollis. Classification (NCBI taxonomy): domain Eukaryota; kingdom Metazoa; phylum Arthropoda; class Insecta; order Coleoptera; family Chrysomelidae; genus Galeruca; species Galeruca laticollis. The sequence goes on along the minus strand of OY998175.1, from coordinate 113,931,226 downwards.
GATTGGATCAGACAAAAGACCCAAGTGATAGATGTCATAAATAGAATCAGATCCCTAAAGTGGCAATGGGCGGGGCATCTCGCTAGAAGGACAGACGATAGATGGACAAGGAGAAGATTTGTTCACTCTCCCAGAAGATTATTCACTGGCATACAACATCCCCGCCCGTATCAAGAACGCACGAGGGTTGGCATCCGTCTATCGAAAGAAGTTCGGGCAATTAGAAAAACTTGAAGACCAGATTCCAGCCCCTGGCAAGACACTGAAACTGAAACATAATTCGCGATACGTCTTCTACGTGGTAACTAAAAATGAATTTCAAGATCGATCTACCTATCGCGATGTGTGGGAAGCACTTCGAAGCCTCCAACGCAATGGTATTCCCGAGGCGTGAAAAGACCAAGAAGACGCCCCAACTTAAGATGGGACTACGAGATAAAGAAACTCGCAGGATCAACTTGGGGCCGCATAGCTAGCAATAGACAACAATGGGCCCACATGGAAGTGGAATATATAAATATGTAAAGGGAGGCTACACCATAACAAAATGGTTGAATAAGCTGCATATGATGATGATGATATATATATATATATATATATATATATATATATATATGTTCGGAAAGGTTTCCGCGGTTAGAATTATGACCTAATAGTTTCACGGGTTGAACCGCGTTGGAAATTTCAAATTTCCAACGCGGTTCAACTCGTGAACCTAGTTCGTTTGTTCATATATATATATATATATATATATATATATATATATATATATATATATAAAAATGAATATAATTTCATAAAATACGAGGTGCTATATGAAATATAAATTTCGATTTTCTACTACACCTGTTTTAGTCGAAATTTCAATAATTTCGACTTATTGGCCTGACCGTTCTTCGAAGGGCAAAACAACTACATTCCTGGCTAATACCACGCAGAATATTGAATTACATCCCCTTCGAAAACCGTGACGTCGATCGGCCATTTTGCCGATACGGACATCTGTGGTGATTCGCAACTGATAGCGGAAGAGCATAGTACACTTACGCGTTTCGACCTTCTTGGGTCTCTTCAAGAGTGCCGTAATGCCTTCCAGTTCAGAATCTCTAATCCGAACTGAAGATTACACCCTCCGACAACCTCTCTTGGTTCGTGTAGTTACACAAGCGAGAAGTAGTCAGTTGGCGCCATCTTCACTTTCAGTTGCGAACCAACACCTCAGATAAATGCGACCGTATTAGTCGTATTAAATAAAAATGAATATAATTTCATAAAATACGAGGTGCTATATGAAATATAAATTTCGATTTTCTACTACACCTGTTTTAGTCGAAATTTCAATAATTTCGACTTATTGGCCTGGCCGTTCTTCGAAGGGCAAAACAACTACATTCCTTGCTAATACCACGCAGAATATTGAATTACATCCCCTTCGAAAACCGTGACGTCGATCGGCCATTTTGCCGATACGGACATCTGTGGTGATTCGCAACTGATAGCGGAAGAGCATAGTACACTTACGCGTTTCGACCTTCTTGGGTCTCTTCAAGAGTGCCGTAATGCCTTCCAGTTCAGAATCTCTAATCCGAACTGAAGATTAAACCATCCGACAACCTCTCTTGGTTCGTGTAGTTACACAAGCGAGAAGTAGTCAGTTGGCGCCATCTTCACTTTCAGTTGCGAACCAACACCTCAGATAAATGCGACCGTATTAGTCGTATTAAATGAAAATGAATATAATTTCATAAAATACGAGGTGCTATATGAAATATAAATTTCGATTTTCTACTACACCTGTTTTAGTCGAAATTTCAATAATTTCGACTTATTGGCCTGACCGTTCTTCGAAGGGCAAAACAACTACATTCCTGGCTAATACCACGCAGAATATTGAATTACATCCCCTTCGAAAACCGTGACGTCGATCGGCCATTTTGCCGATACGGACATCTGTGGTGATTCGCAACTGATAGCGGAAGAGCATAGTACACTTACGCGTTTCGACCTTCTTGGGTCTCTTCAAGAGTGCCGTAATGCCTTCCAGTTCAGAATCTCTAATCCGAACTGAAGATTACACCCTCCGACAACCTCTCTTGGTTCGTGTAGTTACACAAGCGAGAAGTAGTCAGTTGGCGCCATCTTCACTTTCAGTTGCGAACCAACACCTCAGATAAATGCGACCGTATTAGTCGTATTGAATAAAAATGAATATAATTTCATAAAATACGAGGTGCTATATGAAATATAAATTTCGATTTTCTACTACACCTGTTTTAGTCGAAATTTCAATAATTTCGACTTATTGGCCTGACCGTTCTTCGAAGGGCAAAACAACTACATTCCTGGCTAATACCACGCAGAATATTGAATTACATCCCCTTCGAAAGGCATTACGGCACTCTTGAAGAGACCCAAGAAGGTCGAAACGCGTAAGTGTACTATGCTCTTCCGCTATCAGTTGCGAATCACCACAGATGTCCGTATCGGCAAAATGGCCGATCGACGTCACGGTTTTCGAAGGGGATGTAATTCAATATTCTGCGTGGTATTAGCCAGGAATGTAGTTGTTTTGCCCTTCGAAGAACGGTCAGGCCAATAAGTCGAAATTATTGAAATTTCGACTAAAACAGGTGTAGTAGAAAATCGAAATTTATATTTCATATAGCACCTCGTATTTTATGAAATTATATTCATTTTTATTTAATACGACTAATACGGTCGCATTTATCTGAGGTGTTGGTTCGCAACTGAAAGTGAAGATGGCGCCAACTGACTACTTCTCGCTTGTGTAACTACACGAACCAAGAGAGGTTGTCGGAGGGTGTAATCTTCAGTTCGGATTAGAGATTCTGAACTGGAAGGCATTACGGCACTCTTGAAGAGACCCAAGAAGGTCGAAACGCGTAAGTGTACTATGCTCTTCCGCTATCAGTTGCGAATCACCACAGATGTCCGTATCGGCAAAATGGCCGATCGACGTCACGGTTTTCGAAGGGGATGTAATTCAATATTCTGCGTGGTATTAGCCAGGAATGTAGTTGTTTTGCCCTTCGAAGAACGGTCAGGCCAATAAGTCGAAATTATTGAAATTTCGACTAAAACAGGTGTAGTAGAAAATCGAAATTTATATTTCATATAGCACCTCGTATTTTATGAAATTATATTCATTTTTATTTAATACGACTAATACGGTCGCATTTATCTGAGGTGTTGGTTCGCAACTGAAAGTGAAGATGGCGCCAACTGACTACTTCTCGCTTGTGTAACTACACGAACCAAGAGAGGTTGTCGGAGGGTGTAATCTTCAGTTCGGATTAGAGATTCTGAACTGGAAGGCATTACGGCACTCTTGAAGAGACCCAAGAAGGTCGAAACGCGTAAGTGTACTATGCTCTTCCGCTATCAGTTGCGAATCACCACAGATGTCCGTATCGGCAAAATGGCCGATCGACGTCACGGTTTTCGAAGGGGATGTAATTCAATATTCTGCGTGGTATTAGCCAGGAATGTAGTTGTTTTGCCCTTCGAAGAACGGTCAGGCCAATAAGTCGAAATTATTGAAATTTCGACTAAAACAGGTGTAGTAGAAAATCGAAATTTATATATATATATATATATATATATATATATATATATTACCAAAAGAAGACTGGCCACACTTTATCTAGTTGGCTTAAACAATAGTCGAAAAATTGAAGAAAATATTTTGAAGATAGTGTAGAAGAAACGAATCACTAAATGAACAATAGAACGAATCAAAAGATTAAACTACAAAAATAATTGAAATACTACCAAAACTGCCATCTACGGATGTTAGTAAAACTTTGTGCCATTTACACGTCTCAAGTTACTCTAGAAAGAATAAAATTTCTATTTAATAAACCATTAAATTACGTAATAAAATTTAAATCAAAAAAAATTTGAAATCACGTAAAATACCATGTCGTATATTAAATTTAACCATCTTTTTCTATTTATACTTACAAAGAAACATTCTTCCAAATAATTCTCAATTTATCGACTGATATTTATTCAGATAAAATTTTTATATATACGAGTACATAGTTATCTTCCAACTAATTTTAAGCTGATCTAAAAAATCATTTGGCAATAAAAAAAAATTTATAAGACTTGGCCCTATTTTTGCTGCCTTATACAAAAAATTGGGCCAAGTCTTATAAATTTTTTATTGCCAAATGATTTTTAAGATCAGCTTAAAATTAGTTGGAAAATAACTATGTATATATAAAAATTTTATCTGAATAAATTTCATTCAATAAATTGGGAATTATTTGGAAGAATGTTTCTTTGTAAGTATCAATTGAAAATAGAAAAAGGTGGATAAATTTAATATACGACATGGTATTTTACGTGATTTCAAAAATTTTTGTGATTTAAATTTAACTAGATAATTTAATTGTTTATTAAATAGAAATTTTATTCTTTCTAGAATAACTTGAGACGTGTAAATGGCGCAAAGTTTTACTAACATCCGTAAATGGCAGTTTTGGTAGTATTAATAATACTTGAATTTTATTTAATAAAATCATATTATTATATAAATTTTAAACAAGTATTTGTTGTATCCTTAGATACATTTATGGTTACAACTAAAAGTGGCCACATTGCTCAAAATTTCAGTACCTGTTTAATGTGTCAACAGTAATCTATATAGTAGTTTTGTTCTTGTTTAATTACCATATAAAGAGAGATGCAAATATCGTCAGATTGTGATCGACGATCATTTCGAATACGCCGTAGTAAATAATGTCAAACGTGGTTTGTTTATACGAGCGCCATTACGACTAGAGAGTAAACATCTAGTTCTTTAATTTTGATGTGTTTTTAGAGTTTTAGTGACAAAATAAAGTTTTGAGTTAATGAATGTTTTTGGATTATCATGGTTTGTCAGAAAAACAGCCAAAATGACCAAGGCCATGTATCTACAATACCATCACCACTTTTTGTAATGCATTCATTATTTCACTACTGTCGTTTAGAATTGTTGGCCGCAAAAATAAACGTGTTAAGGAATGAATAGCCCTTTCTATTATTACTCTGTCAACTCCATACCAATGACGTAGAATGTCATTGACTCCATACATTTTCAATTTCACGTAAAAATAAAAAAATCACGTTTGCGAAAAATCTCAGTTATCATTGAAAAATATAAAATGCGAATTTTCAGATGAGTTGACATTGTGAAAAAGTTATTGTAAATTCGTAATTTTGCAGTTATGGAGTTAGAAAACCCTGCTGAATTACCTGCTGCAGTGTTGGCGAGTGCAAATTATGCAAGTTCGAGTTTATTACCAACTAAAAGTCGAGATACTTACGAAAAAACCTACAATGAATTCAATACCCGGTGTACTAAAAAATAGTTTTTTTTATTTTCATGACTATAGCTAGTTGTTTATATCAAAAAATATCATCAAAATGACTTCAAGCAACTTGGATCCATGATGATATTGGTATATTGTCTATGTCAAAATGTCATCAAACCGTCAAAATCACAAAAAGAGTGTGTTAATGGAAAAGAGTGCGTTAATGACGTCCATTTACGCATCCTCTTTTAAATAAAATAAAACATTAATATCGAAATTAATAAACGCTCAACGAAAAAATAAATTTAAAGTAATTAACAAAAATCGTTTTTAAATTTTTAAATGAATGTGAATGAATATTAAATTTTGGTATTTGAAGTTTCATTTTTTATTTAGGTATTAAAAAAGAAGATTATATTGTAACTCAGAAAGCAGCTACTTTTTATTTAGGTGTTTTGGGTTAAATTTTCATAATTTGAAGACAGGATCCTACTGTTAAATTATTTCCAATTAGTAATCAATCACTCTGTATAATTCACAAGCTTATAGAGATTTACTTATGCATAAGAAATTTTAGTATATTTTCACTGATATCAATCTCTTTCTGAAACCTTCTCACGGTGAGCCCTCCAATCAATAATTAACAATACTCAACCAAGAAATTATGATTTTAGAGAAAAAACTTGAAATGGCAACAAATTAATTCATTTAATTACATAATCAATTGGCAACTTCAAATAACAAAGTGTTGAACTTGGAACTTAAAAATAAGTGAGTAAAAAAACTGTTCAAGTTGAAGGGTTCTAGGTAACAGTCATCACACCCCTCTCTTCGTCAATCTAGGGTATTGACAAAACTTAAATCGTGGGGAGTAATGAAGCCTGTTATTTTGGAAATTGCAGTTAATATATATGATGTTGAATGTTGAAAGAACTTTCACGCGCCTCACGAGTTTACTTTTTATTCTAATTACCCTATATTGATGAGGGGAGTGGTATGATGACTCGTACCTAAGTACATTATCTATATTGTCATGTCATCATCTTATCTTTCTTTTCAATAAAACCGTATAACTCAAAAAGTTAATTACAAGTTAATAGTATTTATGTTGTTTTTTCTCAATCTTAATTAACTCATTAATTACCTCATTACTACACGGTTTTTCACCTGTCAATTTGCTACAGTCCAACTCTAATACATAAACCTTCCTAAGACTTAACTATACTGAGTGTCACATGTCTTTGTTCTAATAATGTTGAGCTCAAATACAGGACTGGGAAGTCTACAGTGTTGCCACCGCGCTTAAACCATTTACCTCAATTTGGCTGGTGTACCGCGAACGACGTTTTATTTTTAACCACACTAACGTCAGACAATCCTCGATACGATACGACATCTTGACTTGCATGTCTTTATTCTAATTAGTTGCCTAATGCCTAAATTTCAGTTTTAATCTATAGACTATATAAACTCCATATACTGTATTATACTTGTAAAGCCCTTTCATTTGATACCCATATAGACGGGATGTGTGATTCGCCATTTTGTGGGTATCGTGATGTGAATCAAAGATGTGTAGCAAATTGCAGATTATCTGTTAACAGGAAAGGGGTTAAATGACAATTATTAATTTTCCCAAAAAACAGACGGGACAAACTAAATAAAACCGTTTAATAATTAAAATATAAACGCAAAAAACGAACAAAATTTAAGAATATTGTTAAAACACCAGAGTTGGGAATTGAACAACCACTTGGTATTATTTCTGAATTAATATGAAAAAATAACTTCTGAATTGATAACATTTAGATTAAAAATACAGATATAGCTATTTGTGTACCATAGGCGCGAAAGTGCTAGTTTTTCGGACCGACAGAAGAACTGGAGGTCCGTAAAATCACTTTCGCGACGTGGAACACACAATAGTTTTTATCCTACACATAAAATAACTAGATTCTAGAACGACAACAAGTAACGTAATATTATGACTGTATCGTTTAATGTTAGGAGATGATCGAGTCATAAAAAATGGCAAATGAGATGTTGAAAATAACATTTTCGTAGTACCTTGCAAAGCAATAAACACTAATTCATGAAATGTTTATATATTTTGGTATTATTTTCCTTCTGACTTTTTAGGTAGCAAATTGAGTGTAGCATAGCCTGTCTTGCTTTTTGCGTAATACCTTCGGGTGTAGAATAACCGCCATCGGATTCCTCCATATTATGTAACCCATTTTTTTCAATCTTAGTTTTAATGTCAATAAAATGATAAAGGTACATTCACAATAAACAAATTAACCATTAAAATTAGAAATTACAATTAGTCGTAGAACCTTGTAAGCTGTCATTGCAGTTTATCATTTATAATTGAACATATTAGTAATCATACTTAACACTTTAACATGCGCACAAGTTATCTCATTTTGTGAGGTTAGAAGTTATATTTATTATTAATTTTCTCCACTTGTTTCTCTGATTTAATGGTTGAGACACTTCAACATTGACGAATTATTATTGAGATTACTGACAATTGTTCTTTAGCCCATTTTACAAAGAGGGTGCAACTAAAAATCAGCTATGTATTACATTAATTTTCTCTTTGTGAATGCAGGATTTCAATGACGTTCCGAGTTCTGAGTTTAATTTTTCTAAGCGCTAATTGTAATTGCATTGTGAATGAAGCTTTAAGTCGCAGTTTGATGTTTGAAAGTGACAGCCTGGTTGTAATTCATAATAGGGTGCCATCTAGTGTTATTTTTGTGAAGCTGTTGCCTGTCTAGCCATTGTTTGCAATTTTCCTCGCCTAGACGTGCAAATACCTACTTTCCCATCCCGATTGAGCTACGTAAATTGGGTTTTCGAGTAGTGTAAGATAAAAAATAATATATTTCAACTATCAATCATATCTTTTGGGATATTAAAAATGTATGAACAGATTTTTGAACTGCTTATATTAGCATTGAATATTACTAGTTCTTCATCTTCTAATTTCTGGAATTGGAATTGGATTGGTTTGTATCATGTATTTGCGCTTCAATGGTACTAAAATATGCAAATGACTACGTAATTTAGCAATGAAAAACATTTATTGGAATTTGAATTGATATACTTTGCAAGGGTTCCGAAGAAAATTATTACCCAGATTATTTCAGCCATATTATTCCATTTCATCAACAGATGTGACCATGGATTGTTTTAAGACTAAATGATGACGCATCTATCTCCAAATTTGCTCCATCCCTCATATGAGGTCAGAATTTACGCACTTTGCAATTTTTTTTCCAAAGTGAAAACTATTATGTACAATTTTTTTTCGGATACAAACCGTTACAAATATGTATTATTATAGCTTTAATCCTTTTCGGCGATGGTCGGTGAGAATGTAAATTATGCGAGACTGTCCAGATATCCAGAATGCACCTGAGTTCTTCGATTCCCAGAGGCGATTGTAACCTCCTGATTAATGGGACCAAATCGCCCTAATGATAATTAATATACATAAAGTTCAAAGGGTAGCTCTTTGGTTTGGGGAACTCGCTTGGAAGGCCGGTCTATCGTCCGAAGCGTTCTCTCTGTCGGCTTTAATTTTCCTCAGATTTGAAATGCATGAGTTTAATTATTTCTACTCATAGTCTAGGCGATTACGCAATCGTACTAAACAAGTTTGAGGTGTGAAACCCAATGATATACCTACTGTTACACATATTTATTATATCATACTCATGGAAATAACGACCAATTTTGTTTATTGTGATAAAACTTAGGAGATTATTTTCCATCAGAAGACAACTATTATTATTATTCATCGTATTATCCCTAATTATAATTAATTATCAAATTCGTGGGGAAATGTAATAAATTGTTTCTCATCTAAATAGTTCAATTTATTGTAAATACTTCAGAAGCAAATTTTTGTCGGAAATACACTCAGTTGGCACAACTGTCTTCTATAATGAAGCGAAACTCGAGCGAAATCTGTTATTTAGTTTGCTCACAGTGTTCCTTTTACTTTTTCGCCCAACCTTTCTATATGCGAGAAAAGTATTGGTTTACCCTAAAAAAAGTTGGAATTTTTAAATTTTTTTGGAGTTATTTTTACGTTTCCTATCAATAACAACACGAAAAAACGGTTTTTAGAAAAAAAATCCTGTGTGTATGTAGTCGTTGTCGTCGGCCACTCTTTCTTACATGTCTTGTTAGCACGATACAGCTTCCGGAGTGCAATAAGTCACCAATTTTATGATTGAATATTGTTGAGGACATGTCACAGATGAACCCTATTGATTTTCAGTTCACCAGAGCCAGTACAACGGGTGCTATGGTACTTGAAGTAGGACATTTTGTCATTTTTTGAGAAATTTCAGTTTGTTAGCACGATACAGCCTCCGGAGTTGAACAAGTCACCAATTTTATGATTGAATATTATTCAGGACATCTCACTCATGCACGCAATTGATTTTCAGCTCACCAGAGCCAAACATAAACTACAACCTGAACCCAAAAACTCTTCCCCACCCCCAGAACCCTTAAATCCTATAACTCTTCCCTTAACTCCTTCACCCTTCCAAAAGAACCAACCCCTAAACTCCTGTCCTTTAAAAACATTCTCTTTTCATCATCAAAAAACCCCTCTCTTCTACCCAAACCTCCAATTCCAAATCTAAAACCAATATCTCATAAGATTAATCCTTTTCACAAACACAGAACAATCTCTAAAGACTATTCCATTTCCTCTCTATCTGATATAGACATGGATCATGTCACTGTCCGACACTATCGACAGCACAACTTATCTCAATGAACTGCTGCAATAGTATCATCCGAAATACTTAACCCATGCCTACATTCACTCCTTCCTTCCAATATTGTAATGGAATATCAATGGTATTCAGCTTAGACAAAAAGAGTTGAATCTCATTATAAACATCTACTCCCCTTCCATAAAATGCATCCAAGAGACTGACTTCAAAAATACTTTCTGAGCTAACAAAATATTTTATTATCTACTTTACTAACAGTTCTGAAGGAAACTGTGCAGCTGATGGAGTGGCCACATACGTTCACGAATCCCTAGATTTCGAAACAATAAACGTTATCTCCAACCTAAAAGTCATCAAAATCTTTCTTCGTAGGCCTATAACCACCTGTAATCTATACTTACCAACTTCACCAAACATATCCCTCTTTATTATCCCAACATTCTCGTAATCTCATTCTACTACGAGATCTCAATGCTCATATATTCATCTGGGTTTCCAGTCACATCTCTCACAGAGGTCATTTAATATATAACCAAATATCACTTTTATCTCCATCATTATTAACCATCAATTCTCTTACTTTTTTTAAGTAGTTCAACTCGCACGTTTACTACCCTTGATCTTACGCTTTGCTCCTCTTCATTCGCCCCAATATTCCAATGGGAAATTTTTTATGGCACCCATGGAGGGGCGATCACTTCCCAATTTTAATCGAAAGCCAACAAACCATTTCGACAACAACGAAATTTCGAAAAAGTTGGAATTTCAAAAAAGGATTCTGGACCCTATATCAATCCACCTTCTCTTCACTTCCTCCCCCGATTTCTTTGACCCCGAAAATGTTCTTCATTCTCTTTGCTCCAACATATTGCCAGCTTGATCTTTATCCATACCAAAAATTACATATTCAGACCATAAAATCCCTGTTCCTTGGTGAAACAATGAGTGCTCGTTAACGATTAAGTAAAACAAAAAATCTCTTCAGATTTTCAAAAGAAACCCTATAGTGGCTAATTTTATAAACTTGAAAAAACCCAGAGCCATGTTCAAGAGAATAATAGAGATAGCAGAATCCAAATTTTGGAATTGATTTACCTCTAATTTAAACTACCATTCCTTCCCTAAAGACATTTGGGACACCATAAAAAAATGAACGCTATGACCTCTCGATACATTCTAGGCATAGGTCACAATGGTAATGGGATATCAAACCCCTCAAAAATAAGTTATATCTGCCAAATACTACCATCACAAATAATCCGACGCATCTTACAACACAGATTTACTCAAAAGCAATACAGAATGGGAAAAAACGATATCAACTTCACACCCTCTCCTGAACCTTATAACATTCCCGAATCCTTGCACGTCCTATCTAAATCAAGAAATTCCGCTCCGGGACCAGACGGCATGTATCATTATCCCAGTGATCCGTAACATACCACCATCAAAAAAATAGTCTCCTATAATGATTTATGGTCAGACCATATCTTCCTCGCATCATGAAATAACTTGATTATAATCCCAATCCATAAACCCAAGAAACCCAGAAACTTCCTAGAAAGCTTTCGCCCTATATCAGTAACAAATCATCTGTGCGAACTGTTGGAAATAATGGTAAATCTCGGTCTATCCTGGTTCATCCTGGTCTCAAAATGGGCATACAATATTTTTTCAAAAGAAACATCACCGTATTGCAGCTTCCCTCGATCTTTCAAACGCCTATGACACATCTCGTAGATATAATATTATGTCTTAACTCAAACTCTTTGAATATAATGGAAAGCTCCATATATTCATTTAAAAATTTTTAATAAAAAAATCATTTGTCGTAAGAATCAACTATCAAGAATCGGCATCTTCAACACTCGAAAATGGAATTCTTCAAGATTCGGTCCTCAGGACTATACTTTTTATCACATCCGTCAACTCTGTCTCAAAATATATCCCCGTCTCTCTCTCTCTCTTTCTCTCTCTCTCTCTCTCTCCTACAGAATTTACGCCGACAGTCTATTAATTTATCATTCGTGTTCAACCTCCAAAGCATCCGAAAGACAAATTGAAATATGCATTATTAGCCTATTTAAATGGGCTCTATCCACCGGTTATTCCTTCTCTTCCTCAAAATCCTCCGTCACTAATTTTTGTAGAAAGAGAGATTGCTCCAAACTCAACTCAATTTCAATATAAAACAATGATATTATAAAAATACTAGGACTCAACTTTGACTCCAGCTTGAACTGGAAATCTTACATACGTTACTTGAAATCCACAGTACACCTCAACCTACATGTCCTCAAATCCCTAGCTCTCGGGGTTCAGATTACCCAACACTCATAAAAATAGATTGGACGTTAATCTTACCTAAAGTAATGTATGACGATTTCATCTTCGATTCTGCAAGACCAACCTAATAAAAAATTTCTCAATCCTATTCAGAACCAATTACTCCGCATCTCTCCCGTATAAAGCCTACAAAGTATCACAAACTCCCCATCGCTTAATACACTCAGACAAACCCAGTTAATAAAATACTGCCACTGTCAAATAAACTACAAAACAAATAATGTACTAACCTCATCCCCTCCATCAGCTAGAAATACTCATACCCTTGGGACAAATGACCGTTTTATACCCTACCAAACATCGTAAAAATAAACTTGAATATATTCCCCCCTTGGACTCTGTCCGTACCCATTATCATCTTACTCCTTTCATTTGACAAATCCTCCCTACCTAAGTCATCTCTTAAATTCCAGCTGTGACAACTCATGAACTCAAAATACAAGCAACACTATTCACGGACGGTTCCAAATCTGTAATTGGAGTCGATTCTGCCTTCTTCTTTAACACCACCTCTACAAAATTCATATTCCATCAAAATAATTCGATACTATCAGCTGAAATTCTTGCTATACGGGAAGCCATTAAACACATCCTAAAGAACAAATTCCCCCTTCCCCTCCTAATTTCAGACTCTCTCAACACACTACAACACATACAAAAACTTATTTGTTACCATCCAATTGCTACCTAAATACAGGATCTCTACCATATCTCCAAATTAAGTAACCCAGAAATCAATTTCAGTCCCTAGTCATAAAAGTATATCAGGAAACGAAAGAGCGGACCTACTAGCGAAACAAGCAACTGCAGATGGCTCTTCTACCTTATTTCTTTATAACTCAAAATAATTCGGTTTCCTTCTTTCTCCCATCAGGCGGCAGAAACAAACTATTCGAGATAAAAACAACTTCTTTGACACTTATTATTTCCCTGAATTACCATGGAAAAACAACGTCAAATTAAAAATAATCGCTATTGTTAATTCCAATCTAAGTCACTCTTTCCCACTTTCCCATTGCCAAACTGCCCCTTCTGCACTTCCCCAATATCAATAATACACATAATCGCAGACTGTATACATCTACAAAGTAAAGGGATCAATATACTGAACTCAAACTCCTTCAATGATATCTTGTCACCAAACTCAATTTCAGCCAAAAATCGAATTCAATATGTTAAGGAAATCGGCTTATAGCATAAACTCGACACCCTTGAAAAATACACACAGATAGGTGCTAAAGGACCACAATATCGATACAGCTTGCTCCCCCAACATTTCCTTCCTTCCTTCCATAAAAATGTCAGATTATTAAATATATTTTCAAACAATTATCACATAACTTCGAATGAATACAGCCTTCAATTACTAGCAACCGCAGTAATCTGTATCATTTTATCGAAACTACTTTTTACAAGGGTTGTTCATAAAATTTCTCACATTTTGTGGTGGTAAATTAGTAATCGTAGATGGGCATTATTATGTTTGAAATTCACAACAATTCATTGGATACAACTGACAGCAACTGTTGAACAGTCTCAATTTTTATGATTCAAATTGATTTTAAATAAACGGTTTTAAAAATTAAAACTAACTTCTCCGCATCTGAGGCCCAGAACAATATTCTATCATAAAATTATCGCTTGTATACACTTCGGGAGATGTATCGTGCTCACAAACCGAAATTTCTCAAAAAATAACAAAAAATGTAGTATATCTGGATTTATAGGACCCGCTGTACTCGCTCTCGTCAGCTGAAAATCAATATGGCATATCTGTGAGACACCTTGCGCAATATTCAATCATAAAATTGGTCACTTGAATACACTCTGGAGGCTGTATCGTGCTAACACACTGAAAATTCTCCAAAATGACAAAAATTTTGTTCTTCAAGTACCATAGCACCCGTTATACTGGCTTTAGTAAGCTGAACATTGATAGGGTTCATCTGTGAGACGTTCTGAAGAATATAGAATCATAAAATTGATCACTTGTATATACTCCGGAGGCTGTATCGTGTTAACAAACTGAAATTTCTTCAAAAATTACAAAAATGTCTTACATAAAGTAATATAGCACCTGTTGTACTGGCTCTGGTGAGCTGAAAATTGATAGGGTTCATTTGTGAGATGTTTTGAATAATATTCAATCATAAAATTGGTGACTTGTTGAGCTCCGGAGGCTGTATGGCGATAAAAAACAAAAAATTACAAATATTTCGTACTTCAAGTACCATTGCACCCGTTGTGCTAGCTCTGGTAAGCTGAAAATCAATAGGGTTCATCTGTGACATGTCCTTCACTATATTCGATAATAAAATTGATGACTTGTTGAACTCCAGAGGCTGTATCGTGCTAACAAGACATGTAACGAAAAGTGGCCGACGACAACGACGACGACGACGACATACACACAGGATTTTTTTCTAAAAACCATTTTTTCGTGTTTTTGTTGATGGAAATCGTAAAAATACAAAAAAAAACATATTTTTCTAAATTGCAACTTTTTTGGGGTAAACCAATACTTTTCTCGCATATTAGATAGGTTGGGCGGAAAAGTAATAACACATTTAAACTCATTATAGGTGAAATCTACTGATAATACATAGATTTTGGCGCAATTGGGAATCTCGTCAGTGGTTCCGCACAAAGTTTTGGATTTTCCCTAATCATTTAAGTGATCTAATATAATTTAAATCTAAAGTTTGTGTAGAAGTTTCTTCTAGATTATTTAATTCAAAATTTTTAAAAGCATTGTTATCAAATTTTTTCTTCAGAAAGTGGTTCTAAAAAATTCAATTTTACTGGATTTGTTGTGATATTTAAAATGATAGTAATTGCTTATCCATTTCTTGCAATTGTCAGCAACTCTGGTATTTCACAGCCGTGAAATTTTTGGCATCGTCTGATGATTTCACAATTTTTTATACTTGTATTTATTTTGATAATCTTTTCAGTTCTAGGATCGATAGTAATCGTTTTAGTGTCTTTTTGAGTTGCTAGCACGAAACAATTCCGAATGTTACAGACTGGATTAATAATTGTCAAGTCAGATTAAAGCGGCAAACTACGCTACTCCTTAGTAGTCATGGTAACGTCGGTGTACACCTCTCCCGAATAGGGAAAGGGGGCTCAGCATGCAAACGATGCGACCTGGTAGATAGTCCATCCCATAGAATTATGGATTGTCACTTATTCGCGGTTCAAAGAGAGGAAATTGTTCGGGTGCTGGGCCACCTTCCGGGCACGGCCCACGAGACTATCCATCTATTAGGTAATAATATAAATGTATTGGGTAATTTTATTATTAAGGAAGAAACCAGAGTAACACTAACAATGTAATGGGCATTCAGCCATAAAAGGTACATTGTATCTACAAATTTGATAGGCAAACCTAGGTTTAGATTTGTATAACTAGTTTAAATATGTCTGGGCTTAGCGAGTCGTTGTGGGTAATTTTCGTGGTTTGGGATATTAGTTTAAATTATGCTATATAATTCTAACCCTTAAGACCCGTACGTATATACTTTAAATTTAGATACCTTCAACGGCCTTCTAGTTCTAGTATTAGTATTTGTACTCGTATGTAACTAACATTAAGTTTAAATGGCGTGATGTGGCAATATTGCCAGCAGGAGACCCGGGGTTAATCATAGGGACCCTGGTGAAATAATGCCTAAGACCTAGCTTAGGCTCGCAGTCTCGCCATAATCCAGCATAGAAAGATGTCTTGGTATAAAATAAAGATAGTGGCCCCTCCGCTTTTCCTCATCCTCTTGAAAGCGACTGGTCATGCTGGGCCAGGGGTGTGTGGAGGGATATTTCCCTTCCTTTCCAATTTTTTTTTGTCTTTTTGAGTTGTATGAAAATATAATTTAATTTTACTATGTGGAGTTGTTGATCATTCCCTAGAAAAGTCTATATTGGCTTCCAATAATTTCAAGTGACCTAGGTCAATAAGTCCTTGGAATATCTATGGAATTTGAATACATGGAATTTGAGATTTGAATTATCAAACAAATTGAAGGGATTAGAATGCTATATTTATGGGCGGATTCCTGAAAAACTAATTTTACTGTTAAGGAGTTATGAGTTAGGTTATCAGAAAAATATGAAAATGCAATTTCGGGATCTATTAAAGATCTTGATAATGCAGAATCTATTTAAAGTTTAATATTATACTCGAGGAATATTACATAAGGCAACTTACTATTATTACTTAAATTTATCGGAATTTATTCGGGAGTTATGTTTTCTCCAAATTGTAAGGAGTTTTGTGAAAATTTGTAGAATCTTGATTTGAGGAATGGTAACAATAAATGTTGTTTTGTTTTTCAAATTGACATTGCTCGTTTTCAGAATATGAGTTATCAGGATAATATTATTGTTCGATTTCCTCGTCATGAATATCCGCATTAAATAATTCCTCGGCTATAAAATTGTTTTGTGGTCGAGAATTTCGAAAATCATTTTGATTCGGAGGACATGGGTATGAGCTTCATAGATAAACTCATTGGATGATTATTTACTGTATTTCTTGTGGAAATACTCATGAGTGTTAGTTTTTGGTAAATTTAGATTTTGATTTGTTTCGAATGCATTATGGGTTTGTTGAGGTTTGAAGACTTGAGAAATCGATGGTGTTGTCTTGGAATTATTGGGCGAATAGGTATAGGTTGAGATGGAAAAGAGCTCTGTGCTGTAAAGAAATTATTATGTGTATGAGTTTTAAATTGAACTGGATTAGTGTTAAATTTTTGTCGTTGTACAAAAGGTTTAACAGGGTATTGCGGTTGCTTTAAATTTGTTCTATGAGTGAAATTTTGGGAATAGTATACATTGTCTTCTTTTAAAACATATTTTAAGGTTTCGGCCAAATTTTTTGGTTTCATGCATCTAATAGTTTTACCTGATAAAAATGTCAAAGCTACATTATTATATAAATTTCTTTTCAAAGTTTTTGAGTAATTTTCGATTTCATGAACGTCTGCATTACTACACAAAATATTAAGAATGTTTGAAACTCTATCATAGAATTGCTGTTGTTTTTCAGTTGATTGTTGTCTCATCATTACTAAATCCCTATTTACACAAGTATCGTCTCACGTTAAACCATTTTTTCACTCGTTCCATGTAGATACATTTTGTATATTTACGAGTAATTCTGCATTACCCGTTAATTTAGATATTAGATAATTCAATAAATATACACATTTTAGAGGCAAATTGTTGTGTCTACTATGCAAAATAAATCTACTATTGATTCACAGACACTAGGATATCTGTACAAATCATTAAGATTGCCATAGAAATCTGTCACACATTAAGGTATTCTAGTTTAAATTCGGCCATGATTAAATTATTATTAATATTTGTTTGACGTGTTGAACTTTGGTTTAAAATTAGTAAGTCAGTCAGGTTCTATTTTAAAACTTTGATGAATGGTTGATACATGGTCAACTTCAGACATAAAATGTGTTGTACTTACAGTGATAACAGAAGAAATATTTCAAGCATTCATATAGGGATATACTCCGGTTCGGTAATTTTTGTCTTCCTCAGATGAATATCTCTGCAAAATTGGATTCTTTTCATTCGAACTTCCGTTGATGGACTTATTCGTGTTTGGGATTGTTTCGGTGTGTGATACACTTCCTGGGGTTCTAGGAGCCACTCTAAACTTCCACTTGCACAAAAATAAGTCTGTATATTGCGATACTCAGTCAATCGTTAAAACGAAAATTGACGCATTCTAATATCCAACTGATTGTTCCATTTTCAAATTATTAACTTTAAATAAAGTTATAAAAACGTTTCTTTTACAAAAATTACTATTCTTCAAACTATGATATGAACAATGTGAGATCTAGTAATTAACTGCCTTTTTAATTTACAATAACGGAGTCTCCATCTTACACCGTGGGACATGGGTTTTCATGGGAATCGTTGATATAATTCATGTTCCCTTATTTGCAGATTATTTCCGATTTTTTTAGTTTAAGTCTGCCAAAACTTGTGCAATTTCTTCGTGATTGAGGTTAATGCAAAAAGTCAATTATTGCAAATCATGGAAGGTTCTGGATGGAGTACGAGGTTGCAAATTTGAACACTATCATGAATTCAAAAATGAAATTATCCTCGCAATTTTTAAATTTTTTTAAAGATTTTCGAAGATGAGAAATGCCATTATTTTCAATTTTCCGAAATCGCATGAGATTCCGGATTGCGTGTGAATACTGACATTAGTCTCAAAATCAAAGCGTAATTTTGATTTTACATTTTTGCAAATTACATAAAGTTCCGGATCGCGCATGAGGTTGAAAATCTGCAAATGCATCAGATTAGATGTTTCCAAAATTTGTAACCAAAATTGAAAACTTTTGTAATTATTCCGTGTAAATAACCACGAATTGGAATTTTTTTGTCCACTTTATTAACCTTCAGTTAAGCGCGTCGGCTGATGAGACGCCATTAGTCGCTATGGGTCTGTCAGCCCCACATCACTAAATAACGTATTCATTACACTTTTAGCGTGTTTAGAATAAAAATAAACCTGCAGTAATAACTCAATTTTTTTTAGTAAACACAGTTCTTAAAAAAATAACTAGTAAACTTTATTTAAACAAATTAAAAGATTAAAAAACAATTTTAATTGTTAAAATTATTTTTATTGCTACTGTATACAAAAAATAAGCAAAACACTATTCACTATCTGTTTCCTCAGCAGATTGGTTTTCTAAGCAATTTTGGCAAATTGATTTCACGTGTCGATTCAAACACAAATACACACCATATTTCTCGCAGGCATACTTTGTTCTTTTTTCGTTTCTTGGTATCAAGGTGCACATCGCTTTCTTTTTCTTCCTTCTGTGTTTCGCCCTGGTTGTTCCTCCCTAGATGGAACTTTTGATGAATATTTTTGTAAAAAAACTTTTAAATCTGCGGGCAAATTTGGTATTTTTGACCTTCTCTCATGTTGTGGTGCCAACAAACTAGTAATTAATTTTTTGTTATATTTCGAGCTTTTTCCCAGTATCATGTGCCACTTCATTGCAGGAAATATGTAGACTTGATAACAGCACAACTGTCCCACCTTTCTTTGGGCAGTAGGAAACAAGAGTTTCGTTTTTGCTTAAGCCAAACACACTGCTATATTTTACACGATTTCTTGGAGTAACAAATGTCGACGGTATTCCTCTTCTGTTTTTGCGTATCGTTCCCACGTACGACAACTTTTTACTTTCAAGTGTTTTCACAAGCTTCGGATTTGTAAACAATTATCTGCTGTAATGTTTCTCCCACTACCATAAATTGGTTCAACAAGTCTTAGAACAATTTCTTCCGCTGAATTTCCCTTCCTATATGGGCCCTCTGGTTGTAGGCCGCATTATACTTCCATATTTGCGGTATATAATAATTTTGCGCCGCACAAACTAAAGATTTTTATACCATATTTTGATGGCTTTGATGCTATATATTGGCGAAAGCTGCAACGTCTGCGAAAAGCAGGAAGCATCTCATCTATAGTCACATTTTCGCCGAGATGATAATGTAATTTGCAATTTTCTAGAAATAAGGTAATTAATTGTCGTATGGCTGCCAGTTTGTCAGTTTCACGTCGTTGTTGTCGTGTAGATTTATCATCAAACCAAATGCTCCTTATGAGAAACCGAAATTGTTTTCCCGACCCATTCTAAAAATGTCAATTCCAAGCCCATCAGTTGCCCAAAAATCAGAAATGTTTTAATGAGATCCACGTAACACTCCTGCCAGATATAATAGCCCCAAAAATGCTTACATTTTTTTGATATCGGTTGATCTACAATCTCGTTCCCTCGCAAAATTTTCTCGAATTTTATCAATATATTTGTTGGTGTTTTCGACGATAATGGTCAGCATGTTATTGTCTAAAAATAACTTCCTACAATCAAGTTCAGTCTAGCAGATTTTACTTATCTCCCGATAATTCCAGGCAATTTTACCAAAATATTGTGGGGTCACTGTTGAATCAGTTTTCAAGCCGTTTTCCTGAACTTTGTATAGTCTCTACCTAATCATTATATTTTTTAGAATGACAAATATGTCATATAAATATATATATTGACTTACCAGCATAATGAACAGCGTCGTGACCATCATCATCATCTTCATTTTCTTCATCTTCACTGCTAACGTCGTGATCAGTATTAGAATATATAAGCCTCTCTTCAACAAAATCCTCATTATCTGATTCATCCAAATTTTTGTCGACTACGGCTTTTTTTATTTAGAAAATAATAGTTGCATCCACCACTAGGGTTATTAGCAACATAACATAACAGTGACATGAAATAACATTTAGGCTGGTAACGTCACTATAATATACAATAATATTTGAATAGCATCATATCAAAGATAGGAATCAGTAATAAGCAATATGGTAACGAGCTTAGTAATTTACATTTTGTTGACTAAACCTATTCCAGAGAGGAATCCGATTGTGTTTTCAAAATTACAGTGCACACCAAGAGTTGATTTTAAATCTGCACTTATACTGTACGCCTGGCGTTGTTCCTCATGGTGGGTCCTCATGTGCGGACTATGAGCAGAGCGCACTGGTGTTCGATGACGTGGTTGGTTGAAACGATCACGTGATCTATCAAAAGTGCGCTGTCACTAATCTGCGCGGATTACGCCAACAGTCCGCTGAAAAGTAGAATTTGTCTCTAGCTTTCGGCGTACTACTGGCGTTTAATGACAGTAGTGAGCACGTGCTAGATGAAGACATTGTTGACCATGTTGAGGAATTTTGATTTTCAGGTTATAATGGTTGCGGTTTGTTTGCAGTTTGATTTAGTTTTTTCATAATATTGAAGCTTTGTTCTGCTGTAAATATTTCTATTACCCAAAATCCCTTTCTTCTACTAATTACTGCTATTTCTTCTTGCAATTGATGAATTAAATTTAACTTCACTAGATTTTGTTTGATGGCAGGCCTTCGCCTCGAACATTTAGATAATTTGATTGCCAAATTAGGTAGGTATATATCGCTTTCCTTTTTATAAGTATTCAACTGAAGTTACAATAAAAAATACAATATTAATTAACTTTCAATGAAGGCATTACCTACCCACTATTTGTAAACAAACTGTCTACGCTGAAACGGAATAAACAGAAATCGTCAGGATCCAGTACGCTGAAACGAGTGTATGCGCTGTCAAATTGAGTTCGCTCCAAATCCGCCCATGAGGACCCACCTTCAGACTCGACCATGAAATGTTTAACTGACATTGGCACCTGACACATATCACATATTTTGTCTTCTTCTCCTTTCAGCAAGTGTTCATGGGTATACTTTGTATGTCCAGTGCGCAAACGGGTGATTATTATTTGGTGCCGTCTTTGGCTAGGGATGTTTCTCCATGGCTTGATATTATCTTTAATTTCTTTACGTTCCATTCCAGATTCTGCCCAGACAATTGACCTGTAGTTAGAGACCACATATTTCATATATTTTTTCAGATCAGTATACGGTACTCCCTCTTGCTTTTGAAAGGTTGGTTAATTCATGGTTTCACGTGCAATTTTATCAACCCGCTCATTTCCAGAGATCCCAACATGTGACGGGACCCACATGAAGTCCAATCGTCTGGAGTTTCCCCTAATTGTGTGAACATACTCTTTGATGAGCCTTGTCAGGAGATGATCTGAATAAATGAGTTGTATACCTTGTAACGAGCTTAATGAATCTGTAAGAATTAAAGTATTGTGGTATCTTCATGAGCAGCGTATTTGATTGCTTGAAGGATTGCGAAAAGTTCACCACTATAAATGCTGTATTGTGGAGATAGTTTGAATCCACTAGATGTATTCGGGCTTAAAAATGTTGATGCTACTCCTAGATTTGACTTGGAAGCGTCAATATTCATTTATTGATGAGAGGAAATGATTGTGGAGAAGACTAGGAATAATTTCAAATTTGTTGAATTTGGAGAGGTATAGGTTGCATAGTGGCGTTGTTACCCAAAAAGTGTGGGTATTTCCCGGAAAACTAAGGGCGTGAATTCTTGCCAGGTTGTATGTGGTATTTGGGGAAGTAATTAGACCTGATCACGGATCTAATTACTTAGTTAGTTTAGATGTAATAACTTGAAAAATAAATAAAGTGAATATGGTAAATTGTTGGACGCCAGTTACTTTCTCAAAAGTAACAAAAACCCAAATAACACATACAAATTATTTTTTCCTTGTGAACCTGAAATTTTTGGTTTGGTGTGATAAAGCAAAGTGGAAAAAAAGTTCTATTTACAATTTAATAATTATACCGTATTTACAATAAATTACAAAGAAATTTACATGATTTTCTAAATATACAAAAGTTCAGATGTAGTAAAATTATTTCTTTTCAGTTATATAAACTCCAAAATACTTTATAATATTATTGATAATAAAAAGATATAAAAAAAGTGAATAGTTTACAGGTTATAATTGAGAAAAGAGAATTGAAAGAAGTTGAATAACTATAGATTATAATATGATAAAAAAAAATATGAACGAAGCTTGATGTGACGCAGTAGTTCAAAATCTACACTATACTTTAGAATTCTCAAAGAATGTAAATTTATACTTCCTTTCTATGTCTGCACAAAGCTAACATCCCTCAGGTAGGAAGTCCGTCGCAATGGTTGGAATGATAAGTTTCCTACTGCAAATTTACCATTATATCCCAGCTTTCATGGATCGGCAATTTATTTTTATAGGTATATAAGACTACTCAAATCTATATAAGTATACTCAGTTTTGTTGTCTCAACGTTGTATAATTCTACCCGGTTTTGCTAAAAAAACATAGTGCGATGTAATCAAAATTTCAAACTGTCAAGTGTCAGCCAGTTCAGACAAACCGCCAAATTGTTAGCGATTATATAATAATTTGCTCTTGGATGATCGCATAATTTTCAAGCTCAATACTACTATGTTATAATTTGCAGTCGAGTAACTTTAAATAAATCTATATATCTCTGAAATGAATGCAATTTACAATTTTAAATGCGATAAACTATTTGAGTAAAAACTATTGAACATCAATAAAAAAGTTAACATAAAAAGTTGAAGAATTTACAATAAAATATGAAGTGAATTGAAAAACCAGAAGATATACTTGAGTTTTAGCAAATCATCGAGAATTTATCCACCACAATTTAAACTACATCTGTCTGACCTCTTGGCTGACGAAAAAGAAAAAAAAATATAGAGCAATGTGCATTTTGTTATTGAGTGATTTTCTTGTAAAATTATTTTCACTATTAAAACTCATAGCTTTTACTTCAATATCTTACAATGCATAAATTTAATTGATAAGGAACATTTAAGAAATAATGACATATAAAAACCAGTTGATAAAAAAACGTGAAGTAAAAAGTTAAGTTTTATATATCATGAGACCAAATTAATATGTTAGATATGAATAATGACAACTTTTATCAAAATCATAGCATCTACATTTATATCTTACGATCGGTATTTAATTAGAAATAAACTTTTGGGAACCGATGATATCATATGAAAAGAACAATTGAAAAAGAGCAAAAAATGAGAAAAAGTTAAGTTTCATATTCTAAGACAAAATTTAAAATGTGAGATATGAATAATAATTATCAATAATAATAAGAATCTCTCCTAGACTTCTCACTGCCTGGAAACGAATATATTTAACATTGAAACAACCAACGTTGAAAGAAACTTGCTATTCTATTTGGATAAAATACGTCGTTAACTCGTGCTAATTTTTTTTTAAACTAATAAAAATCATTAATTAAACGAAATAATTCTTACCAGATGTCTAATAGGATTGAACCATGATCTGCAGAACTATTGGGTTTATATTTTATGTAATATTATTTCTTCATCCACATGGACAAAATTATGTTTAACGAAACGCCAACTAGCACCTTTCACGTCAAAAAGGAAGAAATCAAAGCCAATCGCCCTACGCTAGTACACTCCGACAGCGCATGCTAATTATCCAATTATTGATTCTTTGAATATTCCGGTCTTTCAACGAGTTTTTAAATTTTAAATCGTGCCTCGTAAGCCGATACCGTGACAGTATTTAATTTGTTGTTAAATTATTTAGATTTATTTCAAAGTGTGAAATTCACGTTACAGCGTGTCTGAGTTGTTGTTGGGAAGGGTAACTGGGAAAGTCACATTCAATTCGGAACTGAACTTGTTGATCCTCTGATAGATAGGGTATGTTAGTCTTCTTCGGTTTTCATACAGATTGCGAAAACGGTTTGAAAAGGTATTATGATATACTGGATGCTGACTATCAGTAGAGACTAAAGATGCATACGCTAAGCTCAGCTGCTATCCTCACAGCTGCAATGATGGCTCTCCAGCTTCACTGTAGAGACTCTCAGCGGGCGTTGTCCTGTATGCTCCAAGGGCCAGCCGTATTGCTGTATTGTGTAACGTGTTAACAATTTTCAGAACTGATTTACTTGCTCAGGCATATATTATAGGGTCATAATCGATTTTGGATATTACTAGAGCTCGATAGAGAAGGAAGAGCGTTTGTCTGTCGGAACCCCAATTTTGGTTTGACAGAATTCTCAGTAGATTGATGCCGCTCTGACATGATGTTGTGAGATGGTTAGGATAGGCATTCCAGTTTAACTTTCTGTCGAAAATCATTCCTAGGTAACGCATCTGTTCCACCACTTGGATATTCCGGCCACATAGTTTCAGATTAGGCAGTGTTCGTTCTCTTTTTTTAGTAAAAAACATGCACTTAGTTTTTTCTGGGCACATTTTGAAACCAGTGCATTTCAGCCAACTCTCAATTGGAAACACTGCCTCCTACAAGTTATTTTGGATTGTGGTAAGATTTTTTTCTCGCGAGTATACCACAAGATCATCAGCATAAAGGCTAGCTTCTACAGGTTATTTGATATTCTTCACAGCTTCATTTATCGCAATTTGAAAGAGGGTGACGCTCAAAACCGAACCTTGAGGGGTACCGTTCTGTTGCACTCTCTTCCCGGAAAGTGTTCCATTAACTTTAATTCTGAAGAATCTTTCTCCCACGAAGTTTCCAGCAAATTTTATAATATTGCCATTTATACCCCAGGAGCTCAGCTTTCTAAGAATGGTATATCTCCAGGTCATGTTATAAGCTTTACTTATATCGAAGAAGATTGCTATGGTGTTTTGTTTGTTAGCATACCCTTCGTGAATATATGATTCCAAGTTAATTAGATTGTCTGATGTTGATCTACCCTTCCTAAAACCACTTTGTTTTGGTCTGCGCAGGTGGTTCTTCTCAATGAACCAAGTGAGTCGATTATTAACAGTTTTCTCCATCGGCTTACACATTGTACAGGTTAAGGATATTGGTCTGTATGATTGAGGACCTGTCTTCGGTTTACTATGTTTTATTAACGGAACTATGGTCGCCTCTGACCACTTCCCAGGAAAGACCCCTTCTGTCCATATCTTATTAAATATTTTCAGGAGAATATGCTTAGCCGTATCTGGTATGATTTGGAGAAAAATGGACGGGATATCATCAGGTACTGGGCTGGAGTTTTTGGAAGAAACCAGAGCTTCGAGGAATTCTTCATAGGATATAGGTACATTCATAGGGTTCTTTTCGTCTAGGAAAACAAAAATCGCTTCAGATTCTTCATTATTTTTGTAGTTCAGAAATTCGGGTGTGTAGTTTGTGATATTAGGATTTTTCTCATAGATGTCTGACAAGATTTGAGAAATTTCGGTACAACTGGAAGTTGATTTTCCCTGATATTCAATCCGTGAGATTCCATGATCTGTTTTATTACATTTAATACGTTTCACTTTGTCCCAGATCATACTTAGTGGTGTTGAACTGCTAATGGATGATACATATCTTACCCATGATTCTTTCCTACTTTTTTTAATGATCCATCGAGCATTTGCCCTCAGACTCTTGAAAGTTATCAGATTTTCTGGTGTGTGGTGCATTTTTAGTCTGTTGAAAGCGTGTTTGGAGGCTTTTAATGTCTGGTCGCATTCTTGATTCCACCAAGGAACTGGAGTGTGGTTGTTCAGTTGCTTTGTCCTCCCGATTGCTAGTTGAGCTGCATCCGTTATGATTTTGGTAATATCATCAACACATTAATGATACTATCTCGCATGTGGAAGTGTCACAATAGGTCATTCTACAACATGCTGAGAACTTGTGAGTAAAATGGGAAAGTGGTCACTGCCATATAGATAGGGAATGATGGTAAAATTGAATTGAGTGTGGAGTGAGAGGTCGCCAATGCCGAGATTTATAACACTGGAGTTTCCTGAAAACGAGTTGAAACGAGTTTGTTCTTCGTTGTTAAGTAATGCCATATTGTTATCACCGATAACATGTTGTAATATACGACCTCTTGTATGTGTGGAGTAGCATCTCCATAGGGTGTTATGGCAATTGAAGTCTCCTAAGAATAATCTGGGTTTGGGATTTGTTGATAGAGATCATTCAGCTTCTCGTATGTTACGTCACGATTTGGTGGAATGTAGATATTACAAATATTTATCTCTTTAGGGTCCAAAATTTTGAAGGCAACTGCTTCAAGGTGGGTTGTTATAGGGATTTCGATTGCACCGTGAGTTTGGTGTATGTAAGTAGCGACGCCACCGCTTGCTATGTTTTGATCTGGTCTGTTTTTATGGAAACAAAGATAGCTCCTCAGATTTTGTGCGTAGTCCAGTTTAAAATGAGTCTCCTGCAAACATATGATCGAGGGTTCGTTTTCGGAAATAATCAGTTTCAGCATTTCTTGTTGTGTAAAGAACCCATTAAGATTCCGTTGAATGATGGATAGTTCGAAAGTTGATATTATTATTGTGTTTCCTGTGACCTGTGACGATGCGTCGCTTTCAGAATCTACTCTTGATACATCTGTCTCTAAAATATGAGTACACACTACTCAGCATATGAATTAGACCATGCACATCGGTTGTGTACTGGTTCGCCACACTCAGAGGGTCATAAGAGCCGTATACGTTTTCAAAAAGTCTTTGAGTTGATTGTAGTGGATCACAAAATTGTCTGAATCAATGGTTGGTTTTGTTGGTTGCATGTGCTCTTCAAAAGTTGTTGTTTCAGGGCGACTTTTCTCACTTATACTCGACGATGGCTTTCGGAATGGGTCAGATGGTATATTTTTCGTTGGAGTTAATATTTCTGAGAGGTTCCTCTTATTCGATGAATTAGTTCTGTTGTCTTGGTCGGGAGTGATGGGGAAATCTTCTGGAATTAGGGAGGTTGTAGTATCCACTGGTGGTTCTTCTGGATTTTCTGGAGGGGGCATTTCAGGGGGCTCATTTAAATGTTCAGGTGTCTCAGTTGTACATTGAGGAGATATGTGACCATTTTGCTTGCATTTAAAGCAGGTTAGGTTATCTAATAATAAGAATATTCGATAGGTGGTATTTTCATGGTTGACCAACATAGACTCCGGGATGATAATATTTTCGGGAGGATCAATGTAGACTTGCCTTCTGAAACTCATTATATGTGCAAAATCTGGGTTGGTCATGTTGACTCTGAGAAAGGATATAGGGGATAACAGGCTGAGGCCAAGTTGTTATAGGGCTTGCTCTAAATGTGAATGTGGGATTGTTGGGCTCACGTTAGATAGGATCAAACGTTCAGATGGAGTTATTGATCCTCTGGCCCGTATAATTGGGTTGTTGACACCAATTGCACCGTGGTCATTCATAAAAGTAGTTACTAACTCTGGGCTGGAGGGGTATATACAAATTCTATTATTCGAAATTCTAGATCAGAACAGAATGTGTTTAGGGTTGACGAGTATTCCTAATGCTAGGAGATATTCTTGGATTTTGGTTCCTTCAATCGCAGGAAATATTATGGCTTGGTTCTTCTCTGGAAATTTTGTTGGCTGTTGTTTACTAAGTACTGAAGAATATGACATGTTTCTTTCGGTTTGTTGATTACACTTCTCTATTCTGGTATCCATCGTTGTGGTTTGGGGATTCCTGTAGTCAGAAATCCCCGATATTGGTGGACTCAATTCAAAATTTGAAACTTTTGGCACGGGTCATGTGTACCTGAGTACGGTTCTGGCCCGTGCGATTTATCGACACTTACGAGTCTTAAATACACACAATGGTGCACTATGCACCATGATATTAGGTAGTACACTTTCTCGAATTTATATTAACTTTTATTCAATAACTTTAAACAAAGGTTTTGCCGTGGTGGAATAAATTCGGTATTTCAGTAAAAAAATCTGGTCAGCAAATCTGTTGTTATTAAATTATTTAAATAGTTTCACACACAAAATGTCAATGGAACAGCTCAAATCTTAGATTTACTTGCCTATAACAACAGGAGCATACAGAGGTTCACTGAATACAATGATGCACTTATTAGAATTTTAAAACTGAAAATTCACTGATTTTAATAGACTTTAACACTCCACCAAGTAGCAATTCCACCACTATTTTTTTCGACTACGGCTTTGCCTTCCTCAATTTCATCGAAAACCAGACGATTCAATTCGTCGATATCATCAGATTGGAGCGTTGTTTATCAATCTTTGTAGATACTGACACAAAATTCACTAAAATAAGCAATCGCAATACCTAACATACGAACGAGGTGCTTTGTATTACTGCGAACACGGTTAGTCGCTATGGGAGTGGTGCACAGGACAGGTCAGGTAGACTCCGCACATTCCAAGAATTTGCATAGCAATAAAACACGAGATTCGAGATTCACATAAACAATTCCCAGAATATACGCCTCAGATCTCCCCAAGCGACAATGGTGTAGCTGTAATAGTTTTTTTTAAATACAAGATAAAAATGTCATGGGGCTGACAGACCCAAAGCGACTGATGGAAGGTTGAAGAAAAATATTAATTTTTAGTTAAAAAAATTTTCCGCACCCTTAGATTGGTTGCAAATTTGATACGCGAAGTTTGCAGAACTTTTACATTTTTTTTTCACGAGCATAATGGAAAATTCAACTTAACTGCAATTTTGACAATGTTCCGGACTTTGGAAAAGGTTGAAAAATGTGATTTATCGCTGTCTCTCAATGTACCATTCACTTAAGCAAAATGTTGACTTTTGAAATTATTGTTAAATTTTTAATGTCTATAATGACAGGCCTATTCTTGAAATAACTAATTATTAGTGAAAATGCAAAAACGTATTCAACTATTGAAAAATTGTTTAATTTAAAGTTTCAGTTGAGACAGTCGAGGTGGAGGAGCATGACGTCTGCTCCGATAGCGAATTTGATACGAGAGAGACACTCAAGCTGACCGCCCGCAGTGGCGCTACCTTCTGTCGCGACGTCTCTACATCGACTCGTCGGCCTCCGAGAACCCGACGAGTCGCCTCTGCAACGCGTGATGAGACGACGCAAGAAATACAAGATGAAGACGAAGCCACTCTCAGAGAGCTGCTTATTAGGTATTCGAATTTCTCTAACAACCGACTTATTAATAACGCTCATATAATGTACCGATAAAAAGTATGGTACTAAAATGGAACATTACTATAATATTATAAACAAAATAAAAAAATATGTAATGAATTTCAACTGGAGAGATTCGGGAGCATTCATTTATATAGATTGTGAAAAGTTATTTTTTAAGTTGGATCCAAAATGTATCATTCTTATATTTCTTAACCGATCTTTATTTTCAAATTCAATATGAACTATCTTGAATGCAATAGGAAGTATATCTGTACTATTTTTGAAATTATTCCAACCCAATTTTCTCCAAAACGATAACAAATTATTTCAACACGACACGTGAGAATATATTGAGGGATCTATCAACATTGGTATATTTTTCATGAAAATGCCTCGATAGAAATTCCGGATTTGAGTAGAGACAATGGTTAAAGATAATACTTGATATTGAATTATTCAGACATGGGATTTTGCAGCTGCCAAGAATTGTTTTGAATAATCCAGCCAGAATAATTTATTTTCCACACACTGGATATACACACTAATAATTACAATCTTCAAACTCTTTTATGTTCATTCCACATTCATTTGTTATGATTTTAATTAAGATATATCATTTTTTTGTTAATTATTATGTTGTTTGCGGAAAAACGAGATTTTCAAAGTTATTATTCATGGCGATGTAAACTTGGATTTATTTTGATTTTAATTAACTGATATCATTTTCATTATTAGCTTGATGTTAATTAATAAATTCATGAAATGACTTCGAAGATTTTGTTCTTCCAATACGTATAATAATGATATTCGAGAGAAAAATAAAAGGTTTTAAAGATTTAAGCTATCTTTTCCGCACTCCGGACACTGTATCGTGCTGGCATATCAAATTTCTACAAAAGTGTGGTATATCTGGATTTATAGGACCCGTTGTACTGGCTCTGGTGAGCTTAAAATCAATAGGGTTCATCTGTGAGATACCCTGAACAATATCCAATCATAAAATTGGTCACTTGTTTACACTTCGAATGCTGTATCGTTCTAATAAAGCAATTTTTTTCCAAAAATGTAGTATATATGAATTTGACTCATTGTACTGGCTCTGGTGAGCTTAAAATCAATAGGGTTCATCTGTGAGATACCCTGAACAATATCCAATCATAAAATTGGTCACTTGTTTACACTTCGAAGGCTGTATCGTGCTAATAAAGCAAAATTTTTCCAAAAATGTAGTATATATGAATTTGACTCATTGTACTGGCTCTGGTGAGCTAAAAATCAATAGGGTTTATCTGTGAGATACCCTAAACAATATCCAATCATTAAATTGGTCACTTGTTCACACTTCGAAGGCTGTATCGTGTTAATAAAGCATTCTCCAAAAATGTAGTATATATGGATTTATAGGACCCAATTTATTGGCTCTGGTGAGATGAAAATCAATGAGGTTCACGTGTGTGTGAGATGCCCTGAACAATATCTAATCATAAAATTGGTCACTTGTCTACATTCCGGAGGCTGCATCGTGCTAACAAACCGAAGTTTCTCAAAAAATGGCCAAAAATGTGGTACTTCAGGTACCACAGCACCCGTTGTACTGGCTCTGACGAGCTGAAAATGAATAGAATTCACCCGTGAAATCTCCTGAACAATACGCAATCATATAATTAGTGACTTTATTCACTCTGGATGCTGTATTGTGCTAACAAAATATGTCACAAAAAGTGGCCGACCACAACGACGAGGACATGCACACAGGATTTTTCTAAAAACGCGTTTTTCGTGTTTTTCTCACCGAAAAACGTCAGAATTAGTAAATAAATAAAAAATTCCAACTTTTTCTAGGGTAAACGCGTCGTAGATAGGGTTGGCGGAAAAGTAAAAACGAACGAAAAGCAACCATCAATTTAATTGATCTTCATATCCTTGCACAAGAAAACTTTTACTATGGATATTATACCATTAGTTTAGCATCTAATGTATTTTTTCTCCCCCCAAAATTGTGAAGAACCCATTATGGCACTATTTTTAAGGACGCAAGGAACAATTACCAAAAGAGTATCGATTGCTCTTGACGATGGGTTGTGAGTCAACTTATCACCCTTGGGTGGTAATAGTTTATGCCATATTAAAATTGTATCTTATTTACTTAAAAAATACTCTACATTTATTAAGTTTCAACTACAAACGTAGGAGATATCTACCTTCAACTTTTTATTTCATCAACAACGTTTAGGTAACATCTCCCTTGTCAAACACATAATCTTTTTTAGGTATATACCCGTCATTACTTCTTTTTAAAAATGCTCGAAATTTAGGATACTTGGAAATATATATGTTTTCCTCTATGAGAAGGGTGGACTCCAACATGGAATATTCATACCATGAGCTTGATGGAGACTTATATTAAGCAGATTTTTCGTGAAGGTACGCCAGAAGCACGGTTTCATAAACTGCAGTGGCAGTCTTTGTTTGGCACAATACCATGAATTATTGATACGATGCTTTATATACTTCTTCCTCGATGTTTCTAGCAGTAGCGATAGACAATCGATATTTGCTGATTCATTTATATCCATTTGGCTAATATATATATATATATATATATATATATATATATATATATATATATATATATATATATATATATATATTAAAGTGAAATATATCTACTAGGTTATGTTGAATCATTAACATCACTCAGAAATGTGAATCTAAGTAATCGTAGTAGTGAATATTCGATAAAAGGAAATAATCCATAATAAAAATAGCTTAAATATGACAAGAAATATTTACAAATAGAATACAATTGATAAAATTATATAGAAGATTACTATCTAATTTTGTAACTATTTTTCTTTAAAGTATAATTCAAGATATTGAAAATACAATAGTAACAAGTAAATTACGTCAAACATAAATTTTATACATAACTATGATCATCACTGTATA
The DNA here is from genome assembly GCA_963921935.1 of Galeruca laticollis. Classification (NCBI taxonomy): domain Eukaryota; kingdom Metazoa; phylum Arthropoda; class Insecta; order Coleoptera; family Chrysomelidae; genus Galeruca; species Galeruca laticollis. Next base: position 113,898,378 of record OY998175.1, on the reverse strand, counting down.
TGGTATCACATGAATTTTGAAATAAAATTCAATTATTATAATTTAATATTTTGTAGACACTTTCAGAAACCCTGTATATTGCATAAACTATTCAATTATTTGTATAAAACTTCAAGGTCAAATATCAACGCGAAATAACGTTCTGTTATTAGTTCGAATAGAGTATTTCGGAGTGACAGTGGAAGTGCATAAAAACAAAGTGAATTTGTCTACTATAACGCAGAAACAGATATTTTGATTCAATAACAACGATGTTTATTTATCAACAAATGAACGTTGGAAACAAAGGTAAAAAACATTGGAAGGTTGTTGATTTTGAGCTTGGGAGACGCGGTGTAAATTTGATAAATGGAGGACGTGTTGAATTTATTTTCTCCAAATTTTCATAAAAAACTATAATAATTTAAAATATATGAAGTAAAAAGTTAACCAAAGTGTTTAGTGAAATTTTGAACAATAAACTAACAAAAATTTATCACTCGTAAATAAATAAAAAGTGTAAAAAATGGTGATAGCATCTAGATATGGTAAGATGAACAATTACCTTTATTAATATAATCTTCGATAACTATTCACATATCTTGTTGTGGATAAGATATTTCTGCTGATGAAATAATTCACATCACATCATTTTCCACATCTGAATTTCGCTTATTCGATCATAGGCGATCGTTTTTCTCCGATGTACCACATTCAGGGTCAAGAAGAACCAACCATAAACTCTATTACTCATGTATATAGTGTATTTCTCCTATAAAACATTTTTGATATATTTATATGTTAGGTTATATTGTTTGATATCTATTAATTAGTAAAAATATTAGTATTAGATATTCAATCTCTACTAAATATCGGACACAGAACACTAAACACATATTAAAAAAATTAATACTCACCAAATTCTTACATTAAATTATGATAATACATCCTAAACACATTGCTTTCTCTTCCATTTTGTAACTAAATAATAGTCATCACAGAGTACCACAACACAACGCCAAGGTTAACAATAGCGAGAGTAGAGGTTGAGTCGTTGTGAATGCATTCAGAACTTTTAGTAAAATAAGTAATCAAGCGAAACTTACTTGATACGTTTAAACTCAATAATATTAGTAATTTATGAAAAGCGGTTTTGTGTGATGATTCCGTCAATAATTTTCTGTTGAGTTTGATATGAATTATAAACTTTTAAATCATAATAATTTCGTTATTTGCATAAATATGTTCAATTAAAATCATTTGTCTATGTTCGTCTTGCGTTTCTTTGATATCTTACCTACAGTTTCCTGTTGCTGACAATCGCCAAGTGCCGAATCTCATCCCTGAGATACAATGTTAAAAGTTAAACAAATTTATAATATTTTCTAATTTGTGTAATATTTTTGAATTGGGAATTCGCAGAAAGCGAACCAATTCTGGCGCCCATACAATCATTATTAATAAATATATAATAAAATTAATTAAAAATATATAATAAAATAACTCCTAACGTAGAGGCATTATTTATAAATACACAATAAAATGGCGCCCAACGTGGGGCAAATTAAATTCCTATAATATAATTTACAATAAAATGGCAAGCCCAACGTATGGCGATTGTTAAACGACCGGAATAACGCTCGTTCAACAAACTAGTAACAGGAACAGGTTATAATATTTTTGAGATATCTAAAGGAAATTTTGCAAACTATAATGGCAGACAAAACAATAAACATCGACGAACTGACAGTAGAAGACTTGAAGGAACTTTTGAAATCCAGGAACATGGACACGAAGGGAAACAAACAAACACTGAGGGAACGATTGATGATGGCCATCCAAGCTGAAGAAGCAGCGGAACTGGAGAAAGGAGACAGTATGGTGGAAGAAGTTCACCACTACACAAAACCAAAACCAAATGAAAATGAACAACTATTGGACATGATGAAAATAATAATGGCTGACATCAAAAGCACAAAAGAAGACATCAAAAACACCAGAGAAGATATACAAGAAGAAATAAAAAGTACAAAGGAAGAAATTAACAGAAGGCTAGACAAACAAGAAGAAACATTTTCAGAACATATGGTGGAAATGAAGAAACAGTTCGAAGAACATAAAAAAGAACAGGAAGAGAAAATGAATAAACTATATGGACATTTAATACAAGAAAGCACCATCCGGAAACAAGAGATAGAAGACATGGGAAATAAACTACGAGAAGAAGGAAAGGAACAGATAGACAAAATGGAGAGAAACATCATGAAAACCAATGCCAGGATAGATGATGTAGAACAAGGCATCCAGTTGAATTTATCGATTGCGGAGGAGATGAATTTAAAGACTCAGAAAGAACTAATATGGGAAATGGACAAGAAGTTAAAACAAATCAAGGAAGATAGGAATGCACAAGATTTTACAAAATTGGAGAGGGAAATTAAAGAAGACTTTGAGAAGAAAATAATGGAATTAGAAAAAGAATTTGAAACCATAAAAAACAAGACGAATCCAAGCATCAATACTCAAGGAGTAAAAACATCTATAACCATGGGGAAAATAATCTTAAATTTGACGGGGATACGAGAAAAATGCATCCAAAAATTTTCTTGAGATATCTTAAAAATAAATTAAAAGGTATCAGAGAGATAGAAGATTTGAAAGAGACAATTAGATCTCATTTGCAGGGTCAAACATTACTTTGGTTCACATGTAATGATGTAAATATAAATAATTTTAACGATTTTGAAAGTAACTTTTTGAAACAATACTGGGGGGAAACAGAACGAGGCTATGTTAGGGAAAAGTTATATTTTGGAAAATTTGATAGTAGAAGAAGCAACAACATGAGTAGCTATGCTTTGTCTTTATTTTCTCAGGCACAATATTTAGAGCCAATAATTTCCGAGCAAGAAATAATAATATTCTTGTCTCGACATTTTAATGACAACATTACTCAAGGTATAGCAATACAAAATATTACAAATTTCCAATCTTTACTAGACTATTTGAACCGAGTACAGAGAACGGTCCACAACAACAATAGACGTGACCATGATGACTATTACAGAAACGTCAACGATAGACGAGACTTTAATAGAAATAACAATAATAGACAAAATAATAATCACTATGTTACCCAAAAAGTGTGGGTATTTCCCGGAAAACTAAGGGCGTGAATTCTTGCCAGGTTGTATGTGGTATTTGGGGAAGTAATTAGACCTGATCACGGATCTAATTACTTAGTTAGTTTAGATGTAATAACTTGAAAAATAAATAAAGTGAATATGGTAAATTGTTGGACGCCAGTTACTTTCTCAAAAGTAACAAAAACCCAAATAACACATACAAATTATTTTTTCCTTGTGAACCTGAAATTTTTGGTTTGGTGTGATAAAGCAAAGTGGAAAAAAGTTCTATTTACAATTTAATAATTATACCGTATTTACAATAATTTACAAAGAAATTTACATGATTTTCTAAATATACAAAAGTTCAGATGTAGAAAAATTATTTCTTTTCAGTTATATAAACTTCAAAATACTTTATAATATTATTGATAATAAAAAGATATAAAAAAGTGAATAGTTTACAGGTTATAATTGAGAAAAGAGAATTGAAAGAAGTTGAATAACTATAGATTATAATATGATAAAAAGAAAAATATGAACGAAGCTTGATGCGACGCAGTAGTTCAAAATTTACACTATACTTTAGAATTCTCAAAGAATGTAATTTTATACTTCCTTTCTATGTATGCACAAAGCTAACATCCCTCAGGTAGGAAGTCCGTCGCAATGGTTGGAATGATAAGTTTCCTACTGCAAATTTACCATTATATCCCAGCTTTCATGAATCAGCAATTTATTTTTATAGGTATATAAGACTACTCAAATCTATATAAGTATACTCAGTTTTGTTGTCTCAACGTTGTATAATTCTACCCGGTTTTGCTAAAAAAACATAGTGCGATGTAATCAAAATTTCAAACTAAAGTGTCAGCCAGTTCAGACAAACCGCCAAATTGTTAGCGATTATATAATAATTTGCTCTTGGATGATCGCATAATTTTCAAGCTCAATACTACTATGTTATAATTTGCAGTCGAGTTACTTTAAATAAATCTATATATCTCTGAAATGAATGCAATTTACAATTTTAAATGCGATAAACTATTTGAGTAAAAACTATTGAACATCAATAAAAAAGTTAACATAAAAAGTTGAAGAATTTACAATAAAATATGAAGTGAATTGAAAAACCAGAAGATATACTTGAGTTTTAGCAAATCATCGAGAATTTATCCACCACAATTTAAACTACATCTGTCTGACCTCTTGGCTGACGAAAAAGAAAAAAAATATAGAGCAATGTGCATTTTGTTATTGAGTGATTTTCTTGTAAAATTATTTTCACTATTAAAACTCATAGCTTTTACTTCAATATCTTACAATGCATAAATTTAATTGATAAGGAACATTTAAGAAATAATGACATATAAAAACCAGTTGATAAAAACCGTGAAATAAAAAGTTAAGTTTTATATATCATGAGACCAAGTTAATATGTTAGATATGAATAATGACAACTTTTATTAAAATCATAGCATCTACATTCATATCTTACGATCGGTATTTAATTAGAAATAAACTTTTGGGAACCAATGATATCATATGAAAAGAACAATTGAAAAAGAGCAAGAAATGAGAAAAAGTTAAGTTTCATATTCTAAGACAAAATTTAAAATGTGAGATATGAATAATAATTATCAATAATAATAAGAATCTCTCCTAGACTTCTCACTGCCTGGAAACGAATATATTTAACATTGAAACAACCAACGTTGAAAGAAACTTGCTATTCTATTTGGATAAAATACGTCGTTAACTCGTGCTAATTTTTTTTGGATACTAATAAAAATCATTAATTAAACGAAATAATTCTTACCAGATGTCTAATAGGATTGAACCATGATCTGCAGAACTATTGGGTTTATATTTTATGTAATATTATTTCTTCATCCACATGGACAAAATTATGTTTAACGAAACGCCAACTAGCACCTTTCACGTCAAAAAGGAAGAAATCAAAGCCAATCGCCCTACGCTAGTACACTCCGACAGCGCATGCTAATTATCCAATTATTGATTCTTTGAATATTCCGGACTTTCAACGAGTTTTTAAATTTTAAATCGTGCCTCGTAAGCCGATACCGTGACAGTATTTAATTTGTTGTTAAATTATTTAGATTTATTTCAAAGTGTGAAATTCACGTTACACCCCCCTATAAGCCGGAGAAAAAAAATATTTTTTTTATTTATGAAAGACAGAAGAGTCGAGAAGATTTCTATAATATGTTTATATAAACATATTGTTTCATGTTTACCAGAAAACTATAAATTGGAAATAAAAAAATAATATTTAAACATCTGTTAATAACTGAAATGAAACCTACCTACACAACTATATCACTAAAACAATATTTCTACTATATTTACAAATCTAATATACTCTCATATGACTAAATGAGATAATCTCTATAGAAAATATGTACAACACAGATTGCAACCGCATCCAATTGCTTGCAAATTTTGAATTTAAAAGGAAAAAAAATAACTAAAAAAATTAATCTCTCTTTTCGGAGAGTGGAATTGAGTTACTACAAAAAAACTTTACAACTGTACATTAGTGTGTTCAGATTCAGAAACTATTATTCCCATTATCTAGTAATGTGAATAGTTCATTCCAAATGTTAGACTTCATAAATAATAGGTAGATACTAACAATCATTGAACCTTATAACGTTCAAAAGAAATGTTTTCTAATTAGATGCCTACCTATGAGTAAAAAGAAAAATAGAACCTGGCATGTCTACAATAATAACGGGGAAACAATCTACTTTCGTAAATTATTAAATTCATTATATTATGTGACAGCTGCCCATGTGCTATATGACGCAACCGAAAACAAACTACAACCACCACATATGGCAAGGAATCATCTGATTTTCAGATTTCCACAAATTGGCTACATAATTATGATTTCATATCATAATTTGTTTGTTTTCAACAAAAATATATACCTATTTATACGCAGAAAAATAATCCAACTATCATGACCACTAGGCTTGAACATGAAAAATTATTAATCATTAATCCAGCAACATTGCATTTGATTAATCACGATAAGTAACAGATAAGTTACAACTCAGCCATAAGCTGTAAATTAATCTTACCGCACTCTATGCAACGGATTTCCCTTACATCGGGCCACAATCTCCTGTCTTTAGAGAGGAGGAAAAAAACTTCGTCTGTCTAATTGTTAAGAAACGTCAAAACATTTTCCAACGAAACCAATTATTCAAAATCAAAAGATAATAAAAAACAAAAATAATCATTTATCCTTTTCGTTATGACGAATAGGATCTACCTAAAGATTATATACGAAAGTCAAAATAGGGTAATTATGTCTAAACTGACATGGGTCACAATCAAAACTAAGACTAATACAATATTAGCTTAATTTCAAATTCTACGATATGCTAAAGTAAAATACAAAATCTTCAAGAAAATTTTAGGTACACTCTAAAATTTATAAAAAGGTACAGACTAACTTTAGCCTCGAGAATTTGCATAAATTGCAATAACAACACTACAATACGTAACAGAGGGTTATGGTGGAATGAATCGACCACTAACGTATCAAATGACATCAATATTCGTGTGTTCGATTGCCTCTATATGACGTATGTAAATCCAAAGATGTTACTGGCGTGGCTACAGGACAGTATTACTAGCCTAGCGTGTAATAGCAGAAAAATGAAAAGGAAAAAGTGTTCTCATCTCTGGCCTGACAGAATAATAATATAATGTAATACTAAATCACGAATAAATTTGCCTTTAAGTTTTATATATGTAGCAAATAATTTTCCGATAGAAAAAAAATGTAAATTTGTGTGAACTGCAATATAGGAACATTAATAAAGAAAAAAAACAACGAAAATCGAACCATAGTTATTTGTCAGGAAAATAATAACGATGAAAACAGAATAAAAAAATAAGCGACCGATATTTAAGTATCAGAAACATCAGACGTTTCAGAGTCTTGACTTTCATCATCATCAGGTAAATCATGAAATTCTTTTAGATCTTTTACATGCCAACGTCCTAAGTCTTTACCATCGAGGTCTTCTAAGTCATAGGCTAATGGTGATATTACACTACGTACTTTACAAAGAATATATTTAGGCATAAATTTAGCTGTAAGATAATTAGCTTTGTCTGATTTTTGGTAATTTCTCTTCCAGACGTAATTCCCTACAAAAAATCTAATATCACGTTTGCGTAAGTCGTATCGTGCCTTGGACTTAGTATGTGCCATATGCAATCGCTTACGAACATCTTCAAACAGTTCAGGCATTTCCTGCGAGTCCTCTAGTCTGTGAACTTTACTAGAAATGGTAATCTGATTATTGGCATTTTCTGCTATTTTACCATAAAAATCCCCCGAAACTGGGACGTTCCGAGCAAAAACTAAAAAGGAAGGTGCTGTTTCTGTAACTTCATGTTTACTCAGACGTATTCCTTGTGCAATACTGTAAACTTGTTCATCCCAAGATCTATGGTCCATGTAACAGTATGATCGAATCGCAGTAACAATCGATTTATTAACACGTTCACTGTGATTAATCTGTGGATGAAAGTTACAATTGTACCAAATTTTCTGAACATTATACTTGGTCATTAGTTCCTTGAATAATTTGCTGGTAAACTGTTTGCCGTTGTCGACAGAGACAATTTGCGGTACTCCGAAGACCAAAAAAACATGATTTTCCAAAAATTTAATAATAGCAGGGGCAGTAGCTTTCGGCAAGGTTTGTACTAGAGTAAATTTCGTGAACCAATCCACAACCACAAAGACATATTGGTTACCTTTACGGGAACGAGGATACGGTCCCAATAAATCACAAGATATTAATTGGAAAGGAAAATTAATATTTCTATATTGTCCCATAAGACCAGCTTGTGGTAGGTTTGTGGGTTTGCAAGCTGCACAAACTTTACAACGTCTAACATATTTATTCACGGACTTCCTCAATCCATTCCAATAATACAATTCAGATATTCTGGACAATGTCTTATATACACCTGGATGAGCGGCAGTAGGATGGTCATGAAATTGCGACAGAATTTCAGCTCTATTCTTCGTTGGTACTACAATTTTCCAACTAGATACATTACCAATAGAGGCGAACCTATCATACACATGTTTATAAAGAATATTATTTTCAACTTTGAAGTTTGGATACTTTTCCGGCTCAGTCTGAACCTTAGTTATCATTCCGAGATACCATTTATCTGGTTGGAGTGAAGATAACTCTAGAAGGTTAATTTCAGGAAGGCGAGATAGGGCATCTGCGACTACGGTTCCTGTGGATTTCCTATGTACTATTGAAAAATCATATTGTGATAATTGAAGAATCCACCTAGCTAAACGTGGTGAAGGTTTCTTCATATTATTCAACCAGACAAGCGAAGAATGATCGGTAATCACAGTAAAGTGACGTCCTACCAGATAATACCTAAAGTGATCAATGCCTATCAAAACAGCGAGTAATTCTCGTTCTGTGGTACTATACTTCCTTTGAACTTTCGTTAACTTCTTACTCATGTATGCGATGGGATGTTCTACCGAACCATCCAGCTGATAAAGTACGCTACCAACTCCTACGTCACTCGCATCAGTCATTAAAAAGAAATCCTTGTCAAAATCAGGACTACTTAATACAGGAGCTGTGGTCAGTGCTACTTTAATTTTTTCAAAAGCCTCATTTGCCTCCACGGACCAAGTAATGGGCTGATGTTTTTTTCGATCGTTTATTAAACCTGAGATAGGGGCAGACAAGGTGGAGAAATTCGAAAGAAAACGGCGATAGTAGGATACCATGCCTAGAAAACGACGAACTTGAGTTGTAGTTTTGGGCGCTGGATACTCACAGATAGCAGATACCTTCTGTGGATCAGTGCGCAAACCCTGTTCATCTACCAAATATCCTAAAAACCTAAGGGACGGACGACAAAAATGACATTTTTCAATGTTAACCGTTAAGTTAGCATCTTTTAATTTCTCAAACAGTTTAGTAAGCACATCAAGATGTTTTTCAAAATTGGAAGTACAAACAATGATATCATCTAAATAATAAAAACAATGAGGTTCTAATGAAGGACCTATGACTAAATCCATCAATCTACACATTGATGCGGGAGCTGAAACTAATCCGAATGGAGTGGTATTAAACTCAAATAGTCCCTTGCCTCTAACTGCGAATGCTGTTTTTGGCCGTGAAGATTCCTCCAAAGGAATTTGATAAAAAGCATGTCGTAAATCTATACTAGAAATAAAACGAGTATCTCTTAATTGGCTTAAAATAACCTCAATATGGGGTAAGGCATACGCATCCTTATTAACTGTGATACTGTTAAGCTTTCTACCATCAAAAACAACACGAACACCACCATCACTCTTAGAAACTAACCAGACGGGACTACAAAAGGACGATTTACTTTCCCTAATAATGTCTAATTCCAGCATTTTATCAACTTCATCTTCTAACTTCTGTTGTAACGCCTGTGGTAAGGGATACTGACGTTGCTTAAATGGGGGAGCATCTCCAGTGTCTATAAAATGAGTTATTAAATGAGTTCGACCCAGTCTATCTGTAGGACTAATACTTTGAAACTTTTCGATGACTAAATCCAACGCATTCCTTTCGGCCACCGATAAATGAGAAACATCCTGAATTGTATTAACAACAGATAAAGATAGTGAATTTACATCTAAAGAAAATTTAACAAAGTCAATTTTAATATTGAATGTTTTCAAGAAATCCATGCCTAATATGGCTGCATGTTTCACTGAAGGTATAAGATAAAATTTTACCAAATTTGATATATTACCTATTGTGATGAGAGTTTCAACATAACCTAATACATTCTGCAATTGTCCATCTGCAGTGCTAATTCGTAGATTATTATCTTTTTGAATTGTAATATTATTATTTGTCACAATATCGCATAATATTGAACCAAAAAGACTAATGTTAGCTCCTGTATCAATTAAAGCAGCAAACGTTTGATTGTAGATAGAAACATTTATATAAGGCCTGTTATCATCAACCTTTTTATATAGCAAGTATTCTATATTAGGATTAGAAAACTGTGATGTCATAGACTTTACAGAACTCTCCTTATAGAATTTTCGAACAGTTTGAAGCCATAATCTCCAATCATCTATACTGAATTTCGGAAGATTTTGCAAATCAATGTTTCTTGCATTCTGTCCAGTGTTCGCTGAGACATTACTGTTACAAATTTTAGGTATTGTATTATTTGTTTGCTTGGTGGTTTTGTTAAGCCCTGCTTTGAATTGGGAGGTTTTTCGTCGTTCCATTTCCTGACTCTGCTTTAGCTTGTTACCGTATCCGTATGTTTTATAGAGGCGACGGAAACACCTCTGCCTTCCCCGTTTTTTGAACACTTCGGACATTTTGGCTTTACGACTTCAGGAAGACCACAACCATAACAAAACATTCTCTTTGGCGACCTACATATATGGTAAGAATGTCCCTGCTTATTACAATTCCAACACGTCATTGAATTTAAAGTAGACATATTTCGAGTTGAGTGAGATTTAGGAATAGGATGTGTTGAAGAGCTCGGTAAACTTAGATCAGGTTCTAAAATTGCTACACCTTTCCTAGGGGAGACAACCTCAGCACTTTGACAGAAAACAAAAGATTCCTCGAGTTTACGACAACTTTTTTCTAAATCAGTTATATCATTAAAATCTTGTAATGCTAAATGTTGAACGAACTTTGGGAGCAGATTGCGACGAATTAATTTAATGATCTCCTCGTTACTAAGTTTAACTTCCAACCGATTACATAACCCTCGCATAATGTTAATGTATACTGTAACCTTTTCTTGTTGACCCTGTTTTCTGGCTTTGATTTCATCTAGTAAGTTTTCCTGATAATTATGAGGAAGAAAATCTTCCTTTAATTTCTCTTTCAATTCCTGCCAATTTTGAAAACCGTTTCTATTATTGAGATACCAAGTGAAAGCTCCATCAGTAAACAATTCAACGGCACTAAAGAAAATTTCATCATCGCTAACACCCCGCGAAACTCGAAGACATTCTATGCGTTCTAAAAAACAACTAACAGATTCTTGCTCTGAGCCCGAAAATTTTATTCCCCATTTATGAAACTGTGAGGGCTTAGAAAAAGAAAAGTTCTGAGCCTGTACTGGTGTGGAATGGGCGGGTACACTAGGTTTTTGAGTTTTGAGATCTAATTCTCCTTCTAAAGAAAATACTTCAATTAAAAAATTATCCTTATGTTCTTTTTGTTTGTCATCTATCCCTACAAGTCTATTGATTCTATTAGTAACATGAGTTAATCTACACATATAACGATGATACTCTATATCATTGGATGTTCCCGAAAACTCTTTGATTTTTTTAGTCAAGTCTTTAAGGGACTCAACTATTCCAATTTGTTCCTCCACGAAATTCAAATTATCTGCATATACAACCGAACTACGACCCGTATACTCTTGACTCAAAATACCACGCAAAACCTTCCTTCGATCGGCAGCTGACGCTGGAACCTGAATATTCCTATATTTAAGCTCATGTTCTAACTCGTGTGTTAACAAGTAATCTACAGTCAACTTAAAACCCAAAGCAGTCATTTTAAAGCAAACTCAAGACTATTCAAGATATATGCATAAAAATAAATCACTCAATAATTACAGGAAAAAATATGTCAATAAAGTAAATAAAACAGTATACAATAATAATAATAAACCAATAAAGATATAAAGAAGGTGTGCAAATTCTGAACCTTACTGCTAAAAGGAAGCTATCGCGATGATTTGCCTTTATACACAATACACCAAACCAATTTTCAGATCAGATGTGACCTGGCCCCACGTTGGGCGCCAATTTTTATTTTGTTACCCAAAAAGTGTGGGTATTTCCCGGAAAACTAAGGGCGTGAATTCTTGCCAGGTTGTATGTGGTATTTGGGGAAGTAATTAGACCTGATCACGGATCTAATTACTTAGTTAGTTTAGATGTAATAACTTGAAAAATAAATAAAGTGAATATGGTAAATTGTTGGACGCCAGTTACTTTCTCAAAAGTAACAAAAACCCAAATAACACATACAAATTATTTTTTCCTTGTGAACCTGAAATTTTTGGTTTGGTGTGATAAAGCAAAGTGGAAAAAAGTTCTATTTACAATTTAATAATTATACCGTATTTACAATAATTTACAAAGAAATTTACATGATTTTCTAAATATACAAAAGTTCAGATGTAGAAAAATTATTTCTTTTCAGTTATATAAACTTCAAAATACTTTATAATATTATTGATAATAAAAAGATATAAAAAAAGTGAATAGTTTACAGGTTATAATTGAGAAAAGAGAATTGAAAGAAGTTGAATAACTATAGATTATAATATGATAAAAAGAAAAATATGAACGAAGCTTGATGCGACGCAGTAGTTCAAAATTTACACTATACTTTAGAATTCTCAAAGAATGTAATTTTATACTTCCTTTCTATGTATGCACAAAGCTAACATCCCTCAGGTAGGAAGTCCGTCGCAATGGTTGGAATGATAAGTTTCCTACTGCAAATTTACCATTATATCCCAGCTTTCATGAATCAGCAATTTATTTTTATAGGTATATAAGACTACTCAAATCTATATAAGTATACTCAGTTTTGTTGTCTCAACGTTGTATAATTCTACCCGGTTTTGCTAAAAAAACATAGTGCGATGTAATCAAAATTTCAAACTAAAGTGTCAGCCAGTTCAGACAAACCGCCAAATTGTTAGCGATTATATAATAATTTGCTCTTGGATGATCGCATAATTTTCAAGCTCAATACTACTATGTTATAATTTGCAGTCGAGTTACTTTAAATAAATCTATATATCTCTGAAATGAATGCAATTTACAATTTTAAATGCGATAAACTATTTGAGTAAAAACTATTGAACATCAATAAAAAAGTTAACATAAAAAGTTGAAGAATTTACAATAAAATATGAAGTGAATTGAAAAACCAGAAGATATACTTGAGTTTTAGCAAATCATCGAGAATTTATCCACCACAATTTAAACTACATCTGTCTGACCTCTTGGCTGACGAAAAAGAAAAAAAATATAGAGCAATGTGCATTTTGTTATTGAGTGATTTTCTTGTAAAATTATTTTCACTATTAAAACTCATAGCTTTTACTTCAATATCTTACAATGCATAAATTTAATTGATAAGGAACATTTAAGAAATAATGACATATAAAAACCAGTTGATAAAAACCGTGAAATAAAAAGTTAAGTTTTATATATCATGAGACCAAGTTAATATGTTAGATATGAATAATGACAACTTTTATTAAAATCATAGCATCTACATTCATATCTTACGATCGGTATTTAATTAGAAATAAACTTTTGGGAACCAATGATATCATATGAAAAGAACAATTGAAAAAGAGCAAGAAATGAGAAAAAGTTAAGTTTCATATTCTAAGACAAAATTTAAAATGTGAGATATGAATAATAATTATCAATAATAATAAGAATCTCTCCTAGACTTCTCACTGCCTGGAAACGAATATATTTAACATTGAAACAACCAACGTTGAAAGAAACTTGCTATTCTATTTGGATAAAATACGTCGTTAACTCGTGCTAATTTTTTTTGGATACTAATAAAAATCATTAATTAAACGAAATAATTCTTACCAGATGTCTAATAGGATTGAACCATGATCTGCAGAACTATTGGGTTTATATTTTATGTAATATTATTTCTTCATCCACATGGACAAAATTATGTTTAACGAAACGCCAACTAGCACCTTTCACGTCAAAAAGGAAGAAATCAAAGCCAATCGCCCTACGCTAGTACACTCCGACAGCGCATGCTAATTATCCAATTATTGATTCTTTGAATATTCCGGACTTTCAACGAGTTTTTAAATTTTAAATCGTGCCTCGTAAGCCGATACCGTGACAGTATTTAATTTGTTGTTAAATTATTTAGATTTATTTCAAAGTGTGAAATTCACGTTACAACTATTACAACAACACAAATAACAATGATAGACGATATGACAGAAATAACGATAGGACAAATAATAACAATAACAGGTACACAAATTATCCAGATAGGAGACAACATAATAATTATAATAGAAGAGAAAGAAGAAACTCTGACGGAGACATAAGAAGGACGAATAATATAAGACGTGACACAAGAACTAACAGGACGAATAGCCTAGAAAGAAACACAACTAATCGTAACACAGACTTTAATCGAACTAATACAAATAGCAATAATCATAATGATAATAATGTTGTGGTTCCCGTGTCATCTTCTGGTACGGAACAACAGTTTTTCCACTAGAGGGTGAATATGGTAAGTTAAGTTGGTGCAGCTATGTTCACCCACGCGAATTTCTAAAGGTACAGGACCAGCTAGAACAAAACAATGAAACATTAATTTATATATACGGAACGATAGAAGGCACTAGCATAAAAATATTAATCGATACCGGGTCAGAAATATCTTTAATAAATAATAAATTTGTAAATGACTTGACATTATCAAAAGAAAATTTCGTCAAGGTGCCAAAAATAAATTTAATCGGCATAAATCAAAGAAAACTAACAACTTCAAATACTACGATAACTGTAGCATTAAGATTAAAAGAACGAGAAACTATGGTACAACTGTTAGTAGTGGAAAATATGGAATGCGAACTATTGTTAGGATCGGATATCTTATATGAAAACAAAGCAATTATTAATTATGAAGAAATGTACATAATCTTTAATAAAGAGAAAGTTGATTTTAATTATGAAGAGAAAAATGATAATTCGAGGAAGAATGAAGAGTTAGTAGAAGAAGTAGATAAATGTATTAATTATAATAAGAAATTTGAAGATGATATGGAGAAGAGATATGATTATAGGCAGGAAGGAAAAATGAGTGGAGATATGATGCTGGATGGCAATGGAGAAATAAATAATAATAATAATATGCCGGAATGGAATTTGGATATAGATGGGAAAATAGAATGGAAAAATGAAGTAAAAGGAATACTGAGAGGACATAGGAATTTAATTAATGAGGAATCTCGAATTGCAAGAAATTATGTACATAAAATTGAAATGAAAGAAAATCAACAATTCCAACAGCGAAGTTATCCGATACCCTACAAATACCAAGAAGATGTGAAAAAAACTGTAAATAAATTATTAGAAGATAGAATTATAGAACATAGTACCACCTCGTATATCAATCCAGTTGTTATAGTGAAGAAGAAGGATGGAGATTTAAGGATTTGCCTTGATGCACGAAATTTAAATAAATGTACAATGCCCGAGTATGAATCGCCTTTAACTATCGAATCGATATTAGGAAAGATGAGTAAAGTTAAAGTTTTTTCTAAGCTAGATTTGAAGCACAGCTTCTGGCTGATACCACTATATCCGGAAAGCAGGAAGTATGTAGGATTCAAGATTAAATATGTTCTAAGTTACAGTTACCTTATGAAGGTCCTTATTTAGTAGAAACCAGTCATGGTATAAATAGTTATAAGTTGATACATCCTGACACTCATCGAGAACGTGGAGTTTTTCATATAAACCAGCTGCATCAATTTAACACCAACCAGTCGTAACTAAAATTTAAGAAACAATAGAATTAGAAATATTATTTATGTAATCAAGTATAAATTAATTTAATTTAGTCAATCTTAACTAAGAATTAGAAATAGTGGAATTAAAATTTATTAATAGACTAAGCATAAGTTAATTATGAGAATTTAAAGACTTCTTCATGAAATTAAGAAAGAATTAACTGGGGAATTAGTTGAATAAGTAATATATAATTATGAAATCAAAGAAAGAATTAAGGTAAACTTCTATAGAATATTCTTGTCGAATCAAGAATAATTCTATAGAATTTTAGGGAATGTTAAAGTGAAATGTATCTACTAGGTTATGTTGAATCATTAACATCACTCAGAAATGTGAATCTAAGTAATCGTAGTAGTGAATATTCGATAAAAGGAAATAATCCATAATAAAAATAGCTTAAATATGACAAGAAATATTTACAAATAGAATACAATTGATAAAATTATATAGAAGATTACTATCTAATTTTGTAACTATTTTTCTTTAAAGTATAATTCAAGATATTGAAAATACAATAGTAACAAGTAAATTACGTCAAACATAAATTTTATACATAACTATGATCATCACTGTATATGGTATCACATGAATTTTGAAATAAAATTCAATTATTATAATTTAATATTTTGTAGACACTTTCAGAAACCCTGTATATTGCATAAACTATTCAATTATTTGTATAAAACTTCAAGGTCAAATATCAACGCGAAATAACGTTCTGTTATTAGTTCGAATAGAGTATTTCGGAGTGACAGTGGAAGTGCATAAAAACAAAGTGAATTTGTCTACTATAACGCAGAAACAGATATTTTGATTCAATAACAACGATGTTTATTTATCAACAAATGAACGTTGGAAACAAAGGTAAAAAACATTGGAAGGTTGTTGATTTTGAGCTTGGGAGACGCGGTGTAAATTTGATAAATGGAGGACGTGTTGAATTTATTTTCTCCAAATTTTCATAAAAAACTATAATAATTTAAAATATATGAAGTAAAAAGTTAACCAAAGTGTTTAGTGAAATTTTGAACAATAAACTAACAAAAATTTATCACTCGTAAATAAATAAAAAGTGTAAAAAATGGTGATAGCATCTAGATATGGTAAGATGAACAATTACCTTTATTAATATAATCTTCGATAACTATTCACATATCTTGTTGTGGATAAGATATTTCTGCTGATGAAATAATTCACATCACATCATTTTCCACATCTGAATTTCGCTTATTCGATCATAGGCGATCGTTTTTCTCCGATGTACCACATTCAGGGTCAAGAAGAACCAACCATAAACTCTATTACTCATGTATATAGTGTATTTCTCCTATAAAACATTTTTGATATATTTATATGTTAGGTTATATTGTTTGATATCTATTAATTAGTAAAAATATTAGTATTAGATATTCAATCTCTACTAAATATCGGACACAGAACACTAAACACATATTAAAAAAATTAATACTCACCAAATTCTTACATTAAATTATGATAATACATCCTAAACACATTGCTTTCTCTTCCATTTTGTAACTAAATAATAGTCATCACAGAGTACCACAACACAACGCCAAGGTTAACAATAGCGAGAGTAGAGGTTGAGTCGTTGTGAATGCATTCAGAACTTTTAGTAAAATAAGTAATCAAGCGAAACTTACTTGATACGTTTAAACTCAATAATATTAGTAATTTATGAAAAGCGGTTTTGTGTGATGATTCCGTCAATAATTTTCTGTTGAGTTTGATATGAATTATAAACTTTTAAATCATAATAATTTCGTTATTTGCATGAATATGTTCAATTAAAATCATTTGTCTATGTTCGTCTTGCGTTTCTTTGATATCTTACCTACAGTTTCCTGTTGCTGACAATCGCCAAGTGCCGAATCTCATCCCTGAGATACAATGTTAAAAGTTAAACAAATTTATAATATTTTCTAATTTGTGTAATATTTTTGAATTGGGAATTCGCAGAAAGCGAACCAATTCTGGCGCCCATACAATCATTATTAATAAATATATAATAAAATTAATTAAAAATATATAATAAAATAACTCCTAACGTAGAGGCATTATTTATAAATACACAATAATATATATATATATATATATATATATATATATATATATATATATATATATATATATATATATATGACTATACATTCCCATGAGAATTGTAGTCACACCCAGTGGGTGTCTTGTCGATCCATTTATCATGGGGATCAGTCCATTATAGTCTTTTTTCCTATACGTAGATATTGTGATGTGACATTTCCACAATTTTTCGATACAACTGTCTTTTACTTCATTTTTCGCTTCCTTAATATTCATGATATTTAAATCCGCGGTCACGTGATCTTCCCATCTTGTTTTTGGGCTTCCCTTTGCTCTGTCTACAATTGGTATCCATTCTGTTATTTTTCTTAGTGTTTTTCTATAAATGTGGCCGTACCATCCCAGTCTGCGTGCTTTTATAAATTTTACAATGTCTTCCACTTTAAACTTTTGTACAATTTTATAATTCTTTAGTCTTCTCATTTCTGCATCTCCTGTTTCAACTAATCCGTAAATTTCTGTCGAATGTCCTTAATTCATTTTCTTCTTTTTTGTCAGATTCGCTATTTCAGTGCCATAGGTCATCACTGGTCGAATCGCTGCCTTGTATATTTTAATTTTTGTGTTTTTACTTTGAAGGTATCATTTGTATCTGAAGAAAGCTCTATGTTCTGATTGTATCTGCTGATCTATTTCTAATATTCTATCTATCATTATCTCCTTCTAAGTAGATTCCTAAATACTTGAAACTTGTCTGTCACTACTTCGTATTCGTATTCTCTTATCTTAATTGTCTGCGGGTGAACTTCCTCTAGTTCATCATAAAACTCCTGCTTTTCTTCTTCACCAGCTTCTTCAGTTGAGGCATATGTATTTACTAATGTAACATTTGTCGTATCTCCTTTTATTTGATTATAAGATATTCTTCCTCCAAGGTATTCTTCCTCCAAGGCTTCTAAATTCTATCATCTCGTTTCTGATCATCTTGTCTATCATAAATCCCGTTACTCTATGCTGTTGGTTTTTTTTCTCGTTCATATAAAAATGAGTAGTCCTTTTAGTCCATCCTGCCTTCTTCTTTCCATGTTATTTCTTGTAGTGCCATGATTTTTATTTTGTATTTCCTGATATCTTTCGCAATAAGTTCCATTTTTCCTGGTTTAAGCATCGTTTGATTACCCCATGTTCCTATTTTAAAATCCTTCTCCTGCTTTTTCTATTTGTACTTTTTTTTACTTGTCTGTTTTTGCTTATCGGTTTTATTCGTTTTTTTGTATTCGGTTATCTTTCTCTTAAATTATTTTTGATTGACTTGTCCGTTTCCATTTTTGCTTTCATAGAGCCATGTTAGTTTTTTTTATGCATGCTTCTTTATTTTCCTTTTTTGTTCATTTAGACTGCTTGTTTCTGGCGATCTTTCATTAACCTTTCTTTTTCGATCTTTGGAATTTTCTTGTTACCCCTCTAGTTCTGTGTCCATATCTTTTGCTGCGCGTATCTCATTATTTACAATCAGCTTATTATATTTAATAACAGCTTTATAGCATTTGATTCTTGCCTCTTTTAGCTGAGGGTACAATTTTTTCCTCTCCTTAACAATTTCCTAATGGTAGCCTCATCGATCCAGATCTTAGTGCCTTTTAGTTTTTTGCTTTGCTTAACTATTAAGCTATTGCATAGCTTCTATCGCGGGCCTTGAGCGTGGAGACCGAATCCAGAAATTCCGTAACGAAAATAACCTAACACCCTCCACTCCGACCGGCACAACGGTGATACTTTTTAGTTTTGCCATATGTGTATAGGTATTTATCATCTTCGTACAACAGTGAATATCTGTACTCGTATAATTTGTGTACAAAGTGTTTTAGATATGAATAAATAAAGTGCATTTTCAATGAAGAAAGTCACGAAAAAATAGTGAAAGAAAATGAGTGAGTACTCTATATACATACATTTTATTATTATCATCATAAATGCAGTATTATTTTTAGTTTTGTTAAATTATATTTTTATGTATAGGTAATACACATTACTGCCGCGCAGAGAAAGTATATATGATAATATATCTATGTAAATGTTGTTTAAATTGCATTAACTAATGTTTGTGTTGAAATAATAATTGTAAAATTGATTTATTTTTAATAAACACTGGTTGACTGGTTGGATTGATTTGGATAATAATCGATTGAGATCGTGTTTCGAACTGTCTATATTTCATTTAATTCTCGCTGCCGGAGCCAGCTTACATGTTGCCAAGTTTTTAATATGGCACTAAATCAACATTCTACATACATTTTTGTACACTCCCCCCGTTTGAAGGGTACCTTCAAATAAAAATATATTGTACAAATAGACATTGAAGAAAAAATATATCAAATAAGTATATGGAAAATGTAAATATTTATATAGAATCTTTTTTTTTATAAAGTGTCGCTTTCCACTGGCAGTGGACACAAATGTCGAACTGAACGGGTAACACACTTTGTTGCAGTTTTTATCTCGGCCACACGGAACACACCGTCCTTGCTGGGAAAAAGTTGTAGAATTCGCCCAATTGGCCACTTGCATGGTGGTTGTTGATCCTTTTTTATTAATATTAGCGATCCAATCTTGATTGGGGTTGGTGGTTCCTTCCATTTGTATTGTTGATGAAGCTGGGAAATATATTCTTTTTGGAACCTTGTCCAAAACAACTGGTACATCTGCTGAAGAGCCTTCAATTTTGGTAATTTTCCAATAGCTATATCTTCTAAATTTTGTTCAGGAGGCATAGTTACAGGGCGTCCGATTAGGAAATGAGATGGTGTGAGAGGTTCTAGATCGTTTGGGTCATTGGATTGTGAATAAAGTGGTCTAGAATTTAAAATTCCCTCAATCTGAACAAGTAAAGAATAAAAATCCTCATACACAAATGTTTTATGAAGTGAGACTCTTTTTAAATGATGTTTCATACTCTTGACTGCACTTTCCCACAGCCCACCAAAATGAGGAGTGTAAGGTGGAATAAAGTGCCACTTAATATTATTGCCATTAGCATCATTTAAAATTGCATTTTGATTGTCACGGAGAAAATGACCTAATTGTTTCAATTCATTTTTTGCTCCCAAAAAGGTACTTCCGTTATCAGAATAAACATGCTCCGGAAGCCCTCTTCTTGAAGTAAATCGGCGCAGACATGACAGAAAGCAATTAGTAGTTAAATCTGATAATAATTCTAGGTGAATGGCTTTTGTGCAGAAGCAAACAAAAACACACACGTAACATTTTACTATTTTGCATCCTCTCCCTTCTCTATTTTTTAAAGGGAAAGGGCCTGCGAAGTCAATACCTGTGTACTGAAAAGGTAACGATGAACTTGTTCTGCTTTTAGGTAAACTTGACATCGGATAAGTTGCAAACGTGGGCTTAAACTTATAACAAGTAATACAGTTTCTACTTATTTTTTTGGCTAAATTGCGTCCTCCAACTACCCAATAAAATTGTCTTACATTATACAAAAGTAGTTGAGGGCCTGGATGTAATAACTTAATATGTTTATTTTCAAATATTAATTTTGCAATTGGATGTTTGGATGACAATATAATAGGGTGTTTTTGATTTAATTGTAATTCAGAAAATTTTAGTCTACCACCTACTCGTAGTATGCCTGTGTTATCAATAAATGGTGATAAGCAGGATAACTTATTGTGTTGTTCAAGTATCTTTCCATCAATTTTTAAAAGACTTATCTCTTTAGAAAATGAATCTAACTGAGCTAATTTAAGTAAAGTTATATTGGCATTGTTTATTTCAGTGACGTTTAATTGACCATAAATTCTTTCTTGAGGTATTTTACGTAAGTTTGATATGAATCTTATGCAGTAGCTAACTACACGTCGTAATTTATTTATACAAGAAAACCGATTAAATAAATTTAAATTGTCAACTTGTCTAGTTGTCAATAATATCGAAGATTTTTTTAATTCTGGGATGATAAAATCGTGTGTTTCATCGTTTTTTATTAGTGATTGATGAATTGGACTTGAGAGAAACTTAGGTCCATGCCACCATAAACGTAAATTGGCTAAATTCTCTGGAAGAACGCCTCTAGTTGCAAGATCTGATGGATTTTCATTCGTTTTAATATAATGCCAGTCATTGATGTTTGAGAGTGTTTGAATTTTGGAAACTCGATTTCCAACAAAAGGTTGTAATTGGTTTGGTTCCTTTTTTATCCAGCATAAGACTATTTGGGAATCAGACCAATAATAGACTGGAATTGAAATGGCAAGTGCACCCAGAACGTGTTGCATTAATTGGGCTCCTAATAAAGCTGCACAAAGCTCCAATCTGGGAACTGTGGTAGGTTTTAAGGGCGATACCTTAGTTTTGGAACATAATAAATGAGTTTCATATTTTCCTTCTGAATTGATACTTCTTAAATAGACACAGCTAGCATATGCCTGTAATGAGGCATCACAAAAACAATGAATGTCTAATAAACTATGATTGTTTCCAATAGTGTGTCTAGGAATTTGGAAATTATTTAATTGGGAAAATTTGTTATAGAATTGCGTCCATTTTATGAACAGAGATTCTGGAACTGGATCGTCCCAAGGTAATTTAATTGTCCACAATTGTTGCAGAAATATTTTGGCAAATATGATTACACAACTCAAAAGTCCAAGTGGGTCGTATATTTGTGAAATTATAGAGAGAATTTTTCTTTTCGAAATTGTTGTGCTGATTTTGACTGTTCCTAGATTGAATTTTAATTGATCTGAATTGCTGATCCATTGGACACCTAGTGTTTTGAAGCTTTCTGACTCTCCTAAATTTAGGATTTCATTAGAAATATTAGATGTTTCAAGTTTAAATAAAATACATGGTTCGTTAGCAATCCATTTCCTGAGTATAAAATGTGCTGACCTTAGTATTGTGGATATGTCTTTACATCTTGTCTGTAATTCAACGAGATCATTTGAGCCTGTTAAAAGGTCATCTACATAGAAGTCAGGCAGAATTGTTTTAGAAGCAGCTGGAAATTGTTCCATATGATCAAAAGCCAATTGATTCATACACCTAATAGCAATATAAGGAGCAGACGTAGTGCCGTAAGTAACTGTGTTAAGTTGGTAAGTATCAATTGCCTTGTCTGGAGCGTCTCTCCAGACAATTTGTTGTAGCATTTTATGATCTTCATGCATTAATATTTGTCTGTACATTTTAGAGACATCTGATGAAACTACATATTTATATAATCTAAATCTAATTAATATATCAAAAATGTTATTTTGTATTTTAGGTCCCACATACTGAAGATCATTTAATGACCACCCAGAAGTAGTAGAGCAAGAACCATCAAATACAACTCTTAAGTGTGTGGTAATTGAATTTCCTTTAAAAACACCATGATGCAGTAGGTAATAATTAGGATGAGATTCAGAATGTGTATTATTTGTAATTTTGGTCATATGGCCTAATAGAATATATTCATCAATAAAATTTTTATATGTAAAATAAAATTCTGTGTTTATATTAAACCTTTTTTCTAATGATAAAAGTCTTTGTATTGCAATTAATCTTGAATCACCTAAAAGCTCTGTTGAGTGCTTGAGTGGCAGTTTCACAATAAATTGTCCATTTTCGTGTCTAGTTGTATTATTCAAAAATAGATTTTCACACATTAAATCATCATTTGACATTGCAATTGGTTCACTTATTTCATTCATTTCCCAAAATTTTGTTAATTGTTTGTCTTCAGGAATTGTTTTAGACAGGTTACATATAGATTTTTCAATAAATTTTGTGATAGTGCCAGATACTATCCACCCAAGTTTAGTATTTTGTAAAATAGGTTTGTTTTTGCCTAGCTCAATTTTGCCGTCTTGAATTAGTTCCCAAAATAGAGAAACGCCTATGAGAACGTCAACCTTGTGGGGCCAGAAAAATTGTGGATCTGCTAAATGAATGTTTTCCGGAATTTTAAAAGTAGAAATATCAATTTTTTCAGATGGAATAACTGAAGTTATTGTAGGAACGACATAACATGATAAATTGCATTGATAATTCTTAAATTTTGAGAAAATGGTAAAATTAGTTTTTTGTGTTAATGTAGATGTCACATGATTAATACCAATCATAGACAAGTTGGTTGGGGTTAAGGTTAGACCTAAGCGTTCACAGCATGATTTTGTAATTAGATTCGATTGAGCTCCTGAATCAAGTATGGCTCTACATTTTTGCATTATGCCTCTATTGTCTTTCACATTAAATGTTACTGTAGATAAAAGTGCTGATGAATAACATATTTCTGGTTGATTTGAGACTATGTTAGATTGAAAGAAAATACTTGAAGAAGGGTTTATATCATTATGATTATTTTGTACAGGATCTTGTGCAATGGAATTGCTAGTTGATAAATTAATATTATTAGAATTGTCTGCATTGGTCAAGTCTTTATGAAGTAGTGTGTTGTGTTTTCGTTTGCACTTCTTGCAAGAACCCATTGTGCAAATATCTTTGGAATGGCCTATGCGCAAACAGTTATGGCATAATTTAAAGTTTTTTACTTTATCAAATCTTTCACTTGTATTTAGTTGTAGAAATTCTTGACAAATATAAATAGAATGATTACCTTTGCAAAAATTACATTTTAGCTTGTTAATTGATAAATTTATATTTGAAAATTGAGGTTTGAATATTTTATTTTGATTATTTTGAGGATGTTTGAAATTGTTCGAATGAGGTTCTTCTAAAGCCTCCAGTATGTCTTGTCTTTCTTTCAAAAATTCTAAAAAATTGTCAAGTCTTGGTAATTCAGATTGTGTATAAAATTCTTCCCACTTATTTTGGCTTAGTTTATCTAGTTTATGATAAATTATGTGTATCATTGTCATATCCCATAAAGATTCTTTAGTTAACTTCATACTATCTAGAGCAGAGAGATGTTTAGATATTTCATCTATGAAATTTCTAAATTGAAAATAAACACTTTTGTTAATAGAGTTAATGTTTAATATTGCTTTAATATGAGTATCTACGAGAAAGTTCTTTTTGTCAAATTTGTTACAAAGCATGTCCCAGGCTGCTTGATAATCTTGATTATCGTCACTGCCCATTATAGAGCGCTTTGCATAACCTTCTAGTGAAGCCTTTAAGAAATTATATTTTTGTCCATCATTCAAGGTGGGATTTGAGTCAATGGTTGATATGAAATTATTTTTGAAGTCTAACCACTGTTCATATTCCCCATTAAATGTTGGTAGCTTAATTTTTGGAAGTAAGAAATTTTGTAAGGATTCCTGGACTGTTATTGTTACAGGTCTAGAGGCTTGAGAGGATGAATGTTTGTCTAAATAAGTCTTTAAAAAGGTAATCGATTTGTAATACTTAGTATATATTAATTCCCTATCCTCATATTGTGACTCTAAATCTTTCTCTTCACATATTTCTTCAAGTTGTTGTTGAATTGTTTCAAATTCATTTATTAAATTTACATTGTGTTCGTATCTCATAAGTATATCTACTGTATCTACCTCTGATAAAATGTCTGCTGTACTTGGATTTTTAATTGAATTTACATATTTTTCTAAATTTGTTAACCGTGTTTTAATAGATCCCCTATTTCGAATTAATTGTTTAATATCTGCCATGGCAAAATAGATTATTTAATTCCTTTAATGTTCAGATCGAGTCAATCTCAAATAGTAGACGAAATTATAATTCAGAATAAAATAATTGTAGCTTTATTCACAAATGAAAAAATAAGGTTAAGAAATAAGAGGGAAACGGACTAACCTGTAGATAATTTCTAGTTGACCTATTTGTTCTTGACACTTTGTAGTTACTGTTTTCTTGATTCTCGACTTGGTCCACTATAAATTGCAGTAGTACAGCAGGTGTTTGGAACTATTGGATTGTTATCCACTTCGACCACGTGGCTGATTTTATTTCAGATTTATAGTAATTTTAATTGAACTTGTAAATTATGATGTACCCAAATTATCCGTTATCGAAGGACCAAAAATGTTTAAATTGCATTAACTAATGTTTGTGTTGAAATAATAATTGTAAAATTGATTTATTTTTAATAAACACTGGTTGACTGGTTGGATTGATTTGGATAATAATCGATTGAGATCGTGTTTCGAACTGTCTATATTTCATTTAATTCTCGCTGCCGGAGCCAGCTTACATGTTGCCAAGTTTTTAATATGGCACTAAATCAACATTCTACATACATTTTTGTACAAATGTACATCGCGCGAAATTCGATGATCAAACTCTTGATATCGTTATTTTTGTTCAAATTTTTTGAATGAATAATTGTCTTGGTGTGTAATTACACTATTATTACCTAATTATTTATATCTATTTATTTCCTTTTTATAGAGAAGAAAAGCATAAAGAGCTAAAAAGAAAAAGAAAAAGAAATTGTGAACGTCAAAGTGTAAAACTTTATGCAATAGCTTTACCGCGGCAGTCTCCGAGTGCCACACGTCTTTTCGTTTTAATTTTTTTGCTTCCCGTAGTTAATTTCAATATTTTAGATCTTTGTACTCCATCTCTAGGCTTCCCAATTCTTCAGATTTCGTCAATATCGGATTCTGGATTGATTTTTATTCCAATTGCCTCCATACCTTTTGCTACCTTTTCGATTGTTTCCTCGGTATTTTCCATGGTTTTGTCCTCTATGCCTTTCAGTACCAGTTTTTTTCCGCATATCTCTTTCCAGAGCTACAATTTTTTCATCATGCTTTTCTATATTTTCATCTTGTTTTCTTATTTTTCCTTTCAGTTTTTCAGTTTCTAATTTGACTTCTTTTAATAAATTTATTACAACTCCCAATTTCTCAACCATTAATTTTATATATTTGGCTACTATTCAAATCAATAATTTCAATTTCTCTCAATGTTTGATAATAAACTGTCATCTTGATAAAATAGAAATGCTTATGACGCTATAGAAACCGGTCAGATCTGTCCTCATTATTTCATGCGAAAAGTAATCGAATCATAATACGAGTAATAACCAGTTGATGTATATCAGCAAATGACTCCACCCTATGTAACGAGGCTACCAATTTTCACCCAACACTTTTTTTCT
This sequence comes from Galeruca laticollis, assembly GCA_963921935.1. Taxonomy (NCBI): domain Eukaryota; kingdom Metazoa; phylum Arthropoda; class Insecta; order Coleoptera; family Chrysomelidae; genus Galeruca; species Galeruca laticollis. Next base: position 113,871,461 of record OY998175.1, on the reverse strand, counting down.
AGCACGCTACTTGAAAAAACTTGAATTTCATTAAACTGAAGAAAAAAAATGAATTACTCGTATTAAAATACATGGTACTACATAATTTTTTCCATCTTAACCCATTAATGCCCAGAACAATTTTTTTGTAACTGTTTATAAATCTAGTAAAATTATAGGAGTTAACAACATAAATTAAACAAATTTATGGTTATTTTGAGTATTTTGTGTATCTTTATTTCAATAACGACTGTTGCAAAAACGCAACACCGGGCAAAAAGATTACATAGAAAAAATTTAACAAAACAGAATAGTTTGGAGTAATGTATTGAAAATACTTATAAAATATAATGTAATTTATTCTGAATGATATTTAAAGAAACATTTCTCATGGAGGGCCACATTACATTTGGTGCATTTTTTTATTGTTGTGGAATGGCACATAGCACATCGTGTCCTCTTATTTTGTGAATCAATAAAATGACAGATATTGTCATAACGAGCATCTAAAGTAGTACGTTTGCGAATTGACTGCACCGGTCCTGGTCTAGATGGTGGCGTGCCAAAACATGTGAGCAGTCCCTTTCCAATATATCTTCGAAATTCTAATAAATCCATATCCGGCTGATCTGAGACTTCCCTTCTCATTTTACGGCAACGTCAATTCCCCAAATAAAAAGTGGCCAATACCACTTCTTTCCGCCCATATTTTCGTTATAATTTTTAACCAGGTTTGGTTGCACGACTTTGATTTATTTATTCTCAGCAAATGAATATCTAGTAGCTTGATAAGTTGGGTTTGCACCTTGGCAATTAGAAGCAAGAATTACTAAGCTATTGTCATTCCATTTACATACTAAGTGTTCATTTTCATTGTCGTAATATATTTCATACTGACCCCTTACCGATTTTTTTGTAACCTCAGATAGAGGGCACTTTTCAACCCTATTGGATCGTATTGTTCCCACATATCCTATCCCGTCGACAGTCAACTTATTTAATAGTTTTAAACCCGTAAAATAATTGTCTGCATATGAAACATGAGGTATACATTCATCGACTATAAGTTTAGGAATATGATCGGCAAACTGGAAAATTATACTTCCCCCTAGACCAAATTCTGCTTTATATTTATTTTCTTTAGCCTTGGCACCTTGATAAATTTGGAAGTCAATTAGATATCCAGATTTTAGATTCCAGCATCAGCTTTTGTAGCCGAAACGTATTGGTTTTCCTTTTATGTGCTGCTTCATTCCATGCTGTCCATAGTATGGGATCATGGCCTTGTCTATACTAGATGCTGTTTCCCAATTTGTATATTCGAAAAAATATTTTTATAACATTTCTATGTGAGGTAAAATTTTGTATGTTTTGTCTGTTGGTTCTAACTTTTGGTTATCATTAAAATGAAGGAATCTGATAATGGTTTCAAATCTGTTACGTCGCATACTATTTGTTATCATAATATTTTTTACATCTTCTGATTCCTCCCAGTACATACGTCTCCTGGAATTTACATTATATCCACTAACTAATAAAATACCTATAAAGACTTTCAATTCATCAACGCCCAATGTGTATGTCCTTTTTGGAAAGCATAACGAACTGTTTCTTTTACAATATGGGTAAAAAGTTCATCACTAAAAAAAAATGGAATATTTGAAGCGGAGTAAGCGGGCGCGAATGAAATGATGGCAGAAAATTATTCCACTCCGATTTTTTTTTAGATAGACGAGAACATAGTAAATTATCGACAGGTAAATCGCCTTGAATCCAATTCCGTGAAATTTTAGCCGATTTTCTTCGTGTAGATAATCTCTTTATATCAAGTTGTTCTTCAGTTGTTGTGGTTTGCAATATTTCCCCAATATTTTCTTCGACAGAGTTTATGTTATCTTCGTCAATTCTTATAGCATCTTCTTCATGGAAAATGTTAACAACTGCTTCTGCTTCTGACTGTAATTGGGATCTACTCAAATTGTCAAATGTTCCACCAAAATCTTCATCACCGCTATCTTCATCGGTCAATTCGTGCGGATCGGGAGGGGCTAAATATACATTTGCACTGCTAACTGACTGCATAATGGTTGATTCTTAAAGAATTGTCATTATTTTGTGCGTTCTGGCTTTATATATCATTTTTGGCTGAGACCCAACTTGATTAGTCCCTCTACTAAATTTTGAAGAAGATGGAATATTGTTGGACATTTTGAATACTAAAAGAAATAGAAACCTTTTGTCAAAACATATAATTTTTGTTTGTTTTTTTCTAGTTACAACTAACTTATTATATTTAAAAATACTTTATACTTTAGTTCCCGGCGTTGTAAAAACGCAACACCTACAATTATAGGTACTTAACACTGTAATAGCTTCTTCGTGTTGCGAGAACGCAGCACTAGTAAATAAACAAACACAAAAATCGTAAACAAAAAACATATAGTACTTACTTGATATATGGCTAACAAATAATTTGGATCCTAATAGCACAAAAAAGATCAATGTTTCTTCTAAAACTTTAAAACTGTTTACCTTTATGTTGAAAAAATCACAGTGCGACTTGTCACCAAATGAAACCCTCAACTTATTTCCTTAATTCTGCATACAAATGTCATTTTTTAGTTCATAAAATCTGCCATTTAAATAGATTTCAGTTAGTTATTGGCTCAATAGATGGGATTAGGTTCGCCACTACCAGTTGTTGCGAAAACGGAACTTTGGGCATGAATGGGTTAATTACTTACCATATTTGAATTCTTCCATTTTATAGATGTATACAAAATACCTGATTAAAACTGGAGTAGAAATTTTTGTATAAAATTACCTTACAAAAATTTGTAATAACTACGTCTATACAACGGAGAGGCTGAAATTAGTGTAAATCGAAATAGGAGTGTTCATACTATTATAAAAAAATACAGCAACTTACCATCGATAATGCAAACCGAGGTATAAAACATCTATGAAATTAACTGTCTCGACCCTTACTTCGTGGAATATGCTCATATTAGTGTTTTTAAATAAAACTCACGGTCTCTAGTTAATATTGATTTATCGAAACAATTGTCAATTTTTTACAATTTTCAATAACTTTTATTATATTGTGGAATTAACTAGAGACCGTGAGTTTCATTTAAAAACACTAATAAAACATCAAAGTTCAACTTTTTTTTTAAATTCCCTTTCCGCTATGGATAAAAATCTCAAATCTCAAAAAAAAGTTTTATTTCAATTTTGCATCGGTCGGATTTTGATACGAGGATTCCAATAAATTTGTCAGTTGTTCGTAAAAACAATTATTTCGGGTGGAAAATTCAGAATAATTTATGAAAATGGGGTTTTCCGAAAAACTGTACATCAGATTTGGCTCATTTACCTACTTAACCTCAGTTTTTACGTTCTGAACCTATATACAAAATTTCGTTACAAAATTCGGTAGTGTTTTCGAGTTATCATGTTGACAGACACACAGTCCGACCGAGCGAAATTGTTTTAAAATAGTTTTTTTGGACTCATATGAAACGCGTAGATCCGAAACTCTGAACGTCAAAATCACTCCATTACAATACTTCCTTCTTATGTATTATACTATACATAAGGTTAAGTAAAAGTCCAAGAACAAATTATGCGGGGAGGAGAAAAAAATCTTATATACTTCATTGGATGTAAGTACATTTACTGATCTCGAACTTAATTGCCAGCTCTCGCCATCGCTCGGGCGCAAAATCGACCTCGACTAGTAAATATTACTTATATACCTTGTAGCATAAATAACTCTTTTCTCTTTGAAAAAAAAATTGTTATCAGTTGTGTATAACCGAAAACGCCTTACTAAATATTCTTGTAAAGGGATTAGGGTTAATTTAAAATTGTTAGGGAGATATATAGTCCCTACGAGGATTATTTGATCTCTGGTTGTTCCACTTTGGTACCATACTGATGTGCTGAAGGGTGTCAGTAATAAAGTAGAAAAATTAATTCAACAGTTTCTTAATCGTTTTTATTGTACCGTTACAATTTAAATCGTAATCATTTGAGGTATTGTAATATTAGATATGTGACAATATCTATCACCTATAGTGTTATATGATCCTTTATGAGGATCAACAATAGGTTGTAAATAAAATATGTCAAGGTATTAATGATGATCTTTTTTTATAGTGACTGGATCTTTCAATTAAATTCCTCATGTCAATTTTATCATTTATAAAAATCTTTTATTAAAAAATATGTTGTAGGAGATTTATCAACAATTTCATTCAAAAAATACTTACCAATTATGGAAAAATATCACTAATTTGGATTGTTACAATCTAACCTTCACTTAAAAATTCTTTTTTCTACTTATTATTGTACACAGCCTTGCATTTATTTCATTTGACCATATTTCATTTGTACTTGAAAATCATGAATGAAAGCTTCCAATTGTATTGGTTGATCGCTTTTGATGCCAAATATTGGAATCTTTCCCATTTTCTTGGGAGATAACGCCAACATAGCTTTTAAGCTATACTATTGTTTCAGTTATTTTCTACATAATTTATTTTATTTTTTTGTTAAGTCGAACGATTCTCTTACGTATTTTTTTTAAAAGTAGATATTGAATATTTTTTTAAACATACTGGAATTGTGTAACAAATATTTCAAACAATACGCCCTTGGATATTATTTTAATATTAATAGTGGAAAACACTAAATAAATAGTGAAAAAATCGAGTATATTTGGTTGGTATACTTTTTTCATGATGGATGTTAGTTGTGATATACTACAGGGTGCGAATTGGATGATTATGACATCGTAAGCAATTTTAAAAAAGGATATTTATTAATTTTGTAAGGAACTCATTAACCTGACCTAACCCGAATGGAGACTCTTCCTCATGTAGTGGTAATCGGCCTCAGTTAAATTATTCTTATCGCTTACACTACGATGGGGTGAAAAATCGATCTTAAATTGGACGACACCAGTTTTTTAAACTATAATAACTTTGACTGTCTCGACCCTTACTTCGTGGAATATGCTCATATTAGTGTTTTTAAATGAAACTCACGGTCTCTAGTTAATTCCACAATATAATACAAGATATTGAAAATTCTAAAAAATTGACAATTGTTTCGATAAATCAATATCATCGTCAGAATGACAGAAGTTACATTTCATTTTATGCCTACCTGATGTTTAGTAGTTATTTTTGGCTAGACCAAGAAGTAACCTAACTTGTGATTGGCTTAATATATGTTTATAGAAAACAGAATGTGATATTACAAATATTGAAGCTTAGATATTAGAAATTGAAGAAAATAGCTCAATCAGTTCTCTTGATTTAAAAATTCAAAGAGTTAATAATGTACTTGATTATTCAATTTACCGAAAACCAACAGAGACTGATGTGACAATTCCATTCAATTCTAACCACCCTGTGTCACACAGACTGGCAGCATATAATTCAATGATACATAGAGCTTTTTCAGTTCCTATGAACAATGTAATTTTGATAGAGAGATTAATACAATTAGACAAATAGCAACATCTAACGGTTATCCATTAGATATGATAAATAAGCTAATTAGTGAAAAAGGGGAAAAAGTGGCATTACCACTAATATATCCTAAACAAGCTGACGAAATTGAAACTTATAAAACCATCACATATGCAGGAAATATTTCTAATAATATTTCAAAGATAATATCTTCAGCGAAGAATACAACAATTTCTTTTGAAACAGAAAGTAACGTTAGTACAAAATTGTTAAATGTAAAAACAAAAATACCACTATTAAAGAAGTCAGGTATATATATTAACTCAAATGTCCAGAATGAAATGCTCTCTATTTGGGTCAGACCCTTAGGAATTTTGAAATACGATACAGTGAGCACTTACGACCATACAGATTAAAACAACCAGATAAATCCCACTACGCAAAACATCTACTTGACACCAATCATTCATTGACACCTAACACAGAACTAGAAGTGCTGCATATTTGTGAAAAGAAACAAGAACTGGATTTCCTTGAAGAACTGGAAATTAGAAGACATTTAAGAAACCCACAATATGAAGTTGTCAATGAAAAGTTAAATCTAGGGAATTCTCCACTAATAAACTGTCTTCTTAAGTGATAATTGTAAAGATCAGCAGATATAGTTTTCCTGGTTTTCTATATCATTGCACAGTTATACTGATCTTAATTGGAAAAATGATATCCAGGATATCACCATAGGGCTAATAATATCTAAGCTTCAATATTTGTAATATCACATCTTCTTCTTTTTTCTATAAACATATATTAAGCCAATCACAAGTTAGGTTACTTCTTGGTCTAGCCAAAAATAACTACTAAACATCAGGTAGGCATAAAATGAAATGTAACTTCTGTCATTCTGACGATGATATTGATTTATCGAAACAATTGTCAATTTTTTAGAATTTTCAATAACTTGTATTATATTGTGGAATTAACTAAAGACCGTGAGTTTCATTTAAAAACACTAAGATAATAACTTTATTTAAACAAAAACCCAAAAAGGTCAAAACCTGGAAAACCTTAGAACGTATTTACTTTCATTTATTACAACAAAATACTAAAAATTCACCCTATTGCGATGGTTCAAGTTAACATAAATTGCTGAAAATCAAATACTAAAGATTTCAGCAAATCATACTTATTCATATATCAATGAGATAATTCACATTGACTGCATATCCAAAATACAAGACAATTCTAGATTTCTATGTATTGAGAATAAGACAAAGGACTTAATTTGGAGAGGTTTTGAAATAAGCAGATCTCAACTAGTTCCTAGAAGATGGAGATGTGGTGCTTGCTTTTCATTGCAGTCGGGTCCCTGTTGTTCTAGGGGCTCTATGTCCTAGTGATGTCCTCTAGATCTTCCAGGACTAGGGGTTCCAGAGCTGCGGGGAGAAAAAAAGAAGGAGAAAAGAAGACAAAGGGAAATTTTATGGGAAGGAAGGTATAGTTAAAACAGATTGGAAGTTTAAGTAGATCAGCAACACGGGTACGAGAACATTTTCAAGGTCACACGCCGAGTCTAGCGACGTAATGTAGGAGGGGGTATGACGCCTGAAAGGAGGGGCGGAAGTCAGTCATCTTATATTCTGTGAAGTCACCTGCGCCATCTGTCAACTGTCGTATGTACCATCTGTCATATCTGTCGTCTCTGTCATCAATCTTGTGTTCTGTGATGTGCATCTTCTCTCATATGTGCCGTGTCGTTGTCCATCTTGTGTTATGTATTTTGTGTTATATATCTTCTAGGTGTGTGTGTGTGTGACGTGAACAGCACACCTTCATACAATTAAATCAGAATTTCTGCCATCACGGAGGTTTGAACCTCTCATCTATCGATCCATAGACCTGCGTGCTAACCACTGCACCACGCACATAAGATTCATTCACATTATAATTATAAATGGAAAATAGATCAATATACGGTGGATTAAAAAGATAGTAGAAAAATATTATTGACTTGTAAACAGCATGCCTTCATACAACTAAATCAGAAAAAAAAATATTTGTGTGAGGGTATGTTTGAAAATAATAATAAGTTGACATTACAGCAAGTCTTCAAATACAATTTATTAAATGGTTGAATAATATCATTATGTAGGAACATCAACGATTTCAATATTAAATATGCCTAGTTATAAAAACTGGAAATGGAAGAATAATAACCTTGTTTATATACGCATAAACAAGGATCATGTTATCCATATTCCATTATCATCATCGCCACAACGTTTGAAATTAAATACTGATGGCGAATAAAAGATATTGTATTGTTTATTATTAAACGTAAAATGTGATGTTCACTTTATACGGTGAAGTAAAAAAGAATGCAGAAAAATCTTATTTATACGAAAAAATAGTAGTATTATTATTTTCAAACATAACCTCTCACAAATATAATTATCGCTTTATACATGAGAGAAATGTAGGATGATTGTATTGACGACATTACTAAAATTCAATAATATTTTTCTACAATTTTTTTTACCCTACCGTATATTGATCAATTTCACATATAGTCGTAATGTGAATTCCTACATAATTAACCATTTAATAAATTAAATGGAGACCTGCCGTGACGTATGCTGTTTACGTTACACACTCACACACAGGAGATAGTTGACACAAAATACATGGCAGAATACAAGATGGACAACGACGCGGAACACATGAAAGAATTCGCACATCACAGAACACAAGATGGATGACACAGAACATATGAGAGAAGAAGCACATCACAGAACACAAGATGGATCTCACATATGACAGATGGCACATACGAAAGTTGACAGATTGCGCAGGTGACGTCGTCGCAGAATACAAGATGGCCAACTTCCGCCCCTCCCCTCATGACGTCACACCCCCCACCTACATGACGTCGCTCGACTTGGCGTGTGACCTTGAAAGTTTTCCCGTACCCGTGTTGCTGATCTACGAGCTTACGCTCCAATATATAAAAAACTGAATATAGTTTTTAAAATAAACAGAATTCGGTTCTATTCTCTTCCCCAAATAAACAGAAAAGCGAAAATTATGAAGATAAATAAGGAAGGAAAAAATTTACTAAAAATTTGCTTCACAAGAAGGTATCTTCTTTATTAAATAAAAAAACTGAACATATACGAAACTAAATAAAAATGAAACCTAGTAAGCATATGCAAATGGCAGAAAAATATATTTGAAGAATTTTAACTCACCAGCGAATATGTAGAACCACCACAGTAGACTTTATCATAATCAATAATTAACTAAATGGAAGAGGAATTTCCTATGTACGATGCCGTTTAAATACAAAAAATTTGAAATTGAACTAGTTTTTAATCTTGAAACATTAGTCCGACAAAATTAAAATACAATAGTCCAATGGAATTAATAACAGTCGATTGGAATGTTACAATTTAAAATATAACATTTTAAATTGACACAATTACAATCTTTGTGTTTTAAATGAAACTCAATGTTTCTAGCTAATTCCACAATATAATGAAAAATGTCGAAAATTCTAAAAAAATGACAATTGTTTCGATAAATATCATCGTCAGAATGACAGAAGTTACATTTCATTTGATGCCTACCTGATGTTTAGTCGAGGGTCGAGGCAGTTAATTTTTACAATTACAATCATTTTAAATTATCATTCCGAATATGTTAGTTACATTCCTGCAATATTGAGCTGTTATTCACATTTTTAAGTGAGGCTCTTGGAATTTGTGTCACTTTTTCGCTAATTTTTTCTTTGAATACCCCGAGATTTTAAGATGGCCGCGATTAAAAAACACGTGATTTCAACTATCTCCAGGAGAGAGTTATCACATGCTGAGAGATCTGGTGATCTCGTTGATCATGGAATGTCTATGTTCGTGGAAACTACGTAATTAGAAAATAAATATCGTAGAACAGCTATTGGAGCATTGGTTGTGTATTAATTTATGCTGAAGGAATTTTTCTAACATGTTAATGTTCGTGTATTGACTTTAACTGCACGTCCCTTGATGAGATTACCCACCAGACTGTCACTTTAACACTGTGAAGAGGCTTTTTGTGTACTATCGGTAAATTTTCTCGTTATCAATACTGAAAGTTTTGCTCATTGACGAAGCTTCAAACATGTGTGCACTCATCCAAAGATTATTGACAAGATCTGTATTGTCACTTATCATGTCCAATATTCGATTACAAAATCCAAGACGGTATGCGTGATCACCATTATTCAGAGCGTGCACTAATAGAATTTCACGTGGATAGTACTGGAGATCGTAGGGAAAAATCTCCACACAGTGAAGATATTTTCCCTACAGGAAGTGGTGTAGCAATAATTTTGAAATATGTAGTGTAGGTTTGTACTCGGATGCAAAATTCAACTTGCGAAGTGGTCGCTCGAGCTGCCATATTGAATGAAAGGTGCTAAAATCTGTTTTTTCAATATAATACCTCAACGGTTGATCCTAAGATGGAAAACGTTCAATACAAAATTGATGATAATAAAATTTCAACACGCGATGTCTTCTTTTTGAGCATCTTGGTCTCTGAAGATACTAAAAATGTCCTTGAGTATTGTGTTTTTCTGTACAAGCGAACAAAATTTCGTTTTTCCTTGGTTGAAGAGAGACGACGTCGTATCGCAGCTACTAAACGCATGTAGAAACAGAATGTTCCCAGCAGCTCCTTCATGTTTAAAATTATTTGCAAAATACAGTCTTTCAGCAGTTTTTCCTTTCCCAGGTGTGCGAAAGTATATTTTGCTTTGGGATGGCGCTAATTATGTGAGCAAAAATAAAAGATCGACGTCTTCACCAATGACTAAAACAGCATCGAATGTTGAACAGAGGGAAATTGCTGTGTTGATAAATAATCAAAACATCTGCGTCTTCCTCGGCCTGCTTAACTGCAATAGCAGCCTGTTTAAATTTTTTTGTCAGCAACGACATGAGGCGGGCCTAATTTTTTCCGTTGCGTAAAAATGGTTCTTGCCAAACTTGAGCCCACATTGTTTCATCGAAGAGAACTTCCACAGAAATCTGCTTTCTTCTTCCTGCGCTCTGCGCTTTTGGTACTTTTTTCGCTACCATCAAATTGATAAGCATTGAGAACGATGTCTATTTGTGAAGCGTAGTGATTTTGTACATAGTGAACGTACTTTTCACAAATTGACCCAAATAATAATTACGATGTCATAAAACCTAGTGTAAAATATATTCTCCATCCACAACATTAATTGTGTTAGTTCCGAGTTCCACGCCGTCTTGGAGTGGTATGAAAATAGCATATCACGGTTATTTCCTTCCTTCCTTCTTCCGAAAAAAGCCACAAAGGAAATGGGAAAGTTCAAATTCAATGTAATCCTTCATCTCTTCGTCGGATTTTCTTGCGATACACATAGTGTTATGGTCTGAATTTAGAATAAAATTCTTACTTACATTATTTCTTAAAAACATTCAATAATTTAAGAATAATTGAACAAATTTTAAATTGGTATTTTAATAAATCCCAGTGGATAATAAAAATAGCATTGCACATTTATTTCCTGTAGGTAATTATAGTTCGTCTTAACTTTTTTTCTTAATATGCATTCTTTTATTCACTGTTGTGGAATATTTAATATTTTGGGACACTCGGTATAGTTGATACATTTAAAAATGCTTCGGTGATCGGTAAAACTCGTATCCCTTCTACACGGCTGGTATTAATCTCCGACTCGCCGAAATTACTTCGCTACAAGAACGGTTTTGCTTTTCACAACATGTATAATTATTTATTAAAGCGACAATAAGGAAGGAGAATGTAGGAATTTTGGACGTACTTCTTTTGTTTCTCCATTGTGCTCGAGAAATACATGTTTACCAACTGGAATAATTTGAAGCCTAGATTTTAATAGTTTTTATTAACGGACTTTTGGATATTTCGAATTTTAAAAACTTTTGATATGGTTTGTATCATTGGTTTTGAAGCCATCTTTTCGTTGGAAACGACGAGAAGGAAGGTGTGTATTGTATGGTTTGAGGAACGAAAAGGGTTCGGTGCTTTGTGCGAGTATTTTCTTGGTTTCATTCTCGTTTACCCTAATTGGGGGATAGAATTTGCACAAATTGTTTGGAAATTCGACTATTTTGAGTAAGCAATTCGTTTGGAAGTCGATTTTCCGCCGTTAAGGGATATTATTTTGCACTGGAACCACGATTCACTAAGATCGAATCAACTTATTTCAACACCTGCAAGAATTCGCCATTTTGTAAGCCTATTGGTGGAGGCTTTTGATTGATTAATTCCACGTGGCTGGATATTGGAATTTTGAGAACCCTCATTGATAAATTGAGGTGAGTTATTTTTAGTTTTCACAAATTACAACTTTGTAGATGGTGAGATTGATTATTTTCTCTCCTTGTTGTAGGGTTTTTATTTTATTTTTGGTTTCCTACCTCTACGTTATATATTCCCGTCTATTTTGGGATTTATTTTGGAGTCTCTTGATTATCGAGATTGGATTTTGTACTCGACTTCACACCTGGTTCGACCTGTTATATACTAACAAGAATTATTCCCGGCCGAGACGATCCCTGAAGATTTACCAGATATCTACTCCCGATTGTGACCTTGTGGACGTTTGGTTTGGAACCCGAAACGTGCCATCCAGCTAAGTATAACAGAGAATTTCGTTTTGCTGAATCACCTCTTGTATTATCGTTTTATGATTCTCATTATCACTCGTGTTTATTAAGTGATTTGATATTAGTTATATCTATTAATATTAATTTATATATATTAGTACAATTGAACATTTGCGGCTTGATTTGGGCTGGAATCCCACATCATAGCATTGATAAGTGTGGTATCTACAATGTTTTAGACAATTATTCGGCTTGTGATACTTATAGATACAGGGTACATACATGAAAAGCTCGTATGATCATACCACGCTATAACCCCTACTAAATCGATTACTCTTTTGTTTTATACTTACAATATTTTTGTATTGGTAATTGATAGTTGACTTATTTTCTTTTGTGTTTACTTGTAACAGGAGCTTCGTATTGCCGATTTCCTTAGTCGCAATAAACGATTGGCCTGTACTAGTTGGACTATTTATTTATTTACTTATACGTTAGTTGTGTACATATATTTTCCGCGTTTTGGCTACTTCGATAACGTATTTTCGATCGCCTTCAGCATTATAGTTTCTAAAATTCGGTGGCGCCTATTCACGGATCTGACTTAAATATATGACCAAGGAAACAATAATACAAAGAACCCCATATTATTCCCTGAGGTATAGTTCTTAATTATTTTTCTCCAGATATAGTTTAATCACTGTAATTCTTTTATTTAGCACGGGTAATCATCGGCGATAACGCCTTATATAAACAGCGATTATTTATTTATTTTTGTACTCCAGTATTTCTCAAAAGAATCTAGTTTGATATTTTTTTTTGGGACTATGAATAACGAGTAGACCTACGATATTATCCGGATAGTTTTTATACTGCGGAAATTATATTTTAGTAATAACTTGTTGTAGTCTTTGATAATTTTATCACCTTATAATTATCTCTCAAGAACACTAGTAACAATCGACTTTTTGGGTAAAGGTTAATTACATAATGGTTAATATATCCACTGGTAACCTTAGCTAACCGTAATAAATCTTTAGTTAAGATTAGGGTAACCCTAATGACAGCTGTAGACCATAATAATACTTTGAAATAACATCAATGGGTCGATGGTAATTGTTTCTTCGCTGACTATCATGCTGTTGTTGTTAGTTAAATCTAGGGAGTTCTCCACTAATAAACTGTCTTCTTAAGTGATAATTGTAAAGATCAGCAGATATAGTTTTCCTGGTTTTCTATATCATTGCACAGTTATACTGATCTTAATTGAAAAAATGATATCCAGGATATCGCCATAGGGCTAATAATATCTAAGCTTCAATATTTGTAATATCACATATTCTTCTTTTTTCTATAAACATATATTATAGTATGTACAAAAAGTACGAGGAGTAATAAACCCTAATTAAGTATGCAAAACCTTTACAGGGAGCACCATGAAATTTTTGATAAATCTCTTACTTTAAATTACATTTCTTCCGTAAATCTAAAAACCAGGTAGATCGACCCCGTATTTGTTTCAGTTGTAGCAAAGTTTAGGGTTTATTCATTGTTAAAGGATTAGCAGATAAGCAATAACGCAATGCAGTGGTGTGTATTTTGGGAAAAAAATACGTTTTAAATTATAATATAATAAAAAATGAAAAGAAATAATTATTGGAATACATTTATTACTTACATTTTATTCTATATCCGACTCGGAAGAGGAAGAATCGTTGTTGACATTAATAATAATAGGGTCGATTAAATCATCACAAATATTGTCAATTTTCCACATATTTGCCTCTACTTTGATAACATGCTCGATACAGTTTGTCCAATTTTCCTTACTCACATGACTTACAGCACTCTCAAACAATTTCACAACATCGTTTATTTTAAAAGTAGTATTTTTTTTCCAACTTCCCCCTTTTCCTAAACCCATATTAATTCTATGGGATTAAGTTCACAATGATAAGGGGGAAGTCGAAGAACTGATATACCACGAGAAGAAGCCATTTCTTCTACAATATAGGTTTTGTATTTATTCTTGTTCATTTTTGCAATTCTGTAAAGTTCTTTCCTTAGTGGATCTTTTGGAAACTTAATATTTTTCGAAATAAGCCACTCCAAAAGCTCTGCTTTACGCCAACGACTTGTGGGCAATGCTTTTCGTAACCGTGAATGGTAACTTGCGTTGTCCATAACAATAACAGCCCCTCTTGGAATCAGATCCAACATTTGAACAAACCATTCCTCGAAGACATCCCCATTCATATCTTCGTGATAGTCCCCCGTGCGTTTTGAAATAAAAGTTAATAATCCACCATCAACAAAACCTTCAGAACTTCCAACATGGACAATGATAAGTCTTTTTCCTTTTCCAGATGGTGGCTGCAAACCTAACGACAAACCTTCCACGCATGCCTGCCTTCCGCTTTTAATGTTTTCATCTTGCCAAGATTTGGAAACTGTATATCCAGCATTTATCCATGTTTCGTCTAAGTAGAAGATTTTCAAATTTTGTTCTCTGGCATGTCGAATGCTTCTTAAATAGTCTCTTCTCCAAAAAACTATTTCCGGTTCATCTATCAAGAGAGATTTTCTATTATGTTTTGTATATCTGAAACCCACATCTTTCAAAAGTTTGCATAATGTCATTCTGGAGAATTTTAGATGGTCCGTATCTTCTTGCACTGATGTCATAATTTTGTCAAGTTTTGGAATTTCCTTTCGTAAGTAAAATCCATGGACTTTACGACTTAGTCTTCGTTTTACTGACTCATCGATCTCAATTGGTTTTCGGCCTGAAGGAGTTTTAGGGGGTTGAAGAGTTCCATTCTTGCTTTCTTTCAGTAATCTATAAATTGTTGATTTAGCAACACACAACATAGCAGCCGTTAATTCCACAAGATCATCAACACTTGCACTTGGATCCTTGTTTTTCAATGATATATAACAATTCAATATCAGAGTTTTTTCATTCAAAGATAATGGACCTGTTTTTGGTCGTTTAGATGGTCCTTGGCTTATCGACATTGTTTGGTACTTGCACAATTAACATTCAACAAATGTTTTGAATATATTCCAACTGTTTACAATATTATGACAACCATACAACTTCATACAACTTTACTCAAAGAACTAATACTAAGTACTGATTTAATGTACCTACTTTCTTTTAAAATAATATTTCCGATAATGTTTCTAAGAAAACTGGGTTGTTTGGAAAATCCCTCTCAATAATCGAATAATCTGTAAATAGGTGTAATCGTATTAAGCCGATTACAGTAGGCCACTTGCCATTTAAAATTTCTGAGAAAAATTCCCCAAACACTACATATAGGAGTAATACAAATAAAAAAGATTATGAATAAACGGGCATATCCGAACTCTGCCACAAAATAAAATTTTACCTGACTTGTATCAATTTGAGGATTACTGAAATATTCGAACTGTGCCGCAACCATTTAGGCTCATAGAATTATGTATATTTCTGAAAGGTTTCAAAGATTTCTTGAATTAAATATTTTGAAGAAATCTTGATTGTTTTGATCGATATTTAGGGGATTAGGGGAAGGATGTTGATGCACTTACACTATTGTCTAAAAATCAGGAAGAATTATTTAATAGTGTTCGTGAATTACAATTACGAACGAACCGAGAAGAGGAATTTCTATTAACAGCAGACCAGGTATTTAAAATTATTGTGTTCTCCTGTTTTTCCAACCTTAATTTTTTATGTAATTCGGATTGTATTTTGATGGATGGGACTTTTAAATACTGTTCAACTTTTTTTTACCAAATGTTTACTATTCATGGTTTTAAAAACGGCTATTACGTACCTCTTGTTTTTTGTTTGCTGCGGACAAATCAAGTCAAACATATTCAAATTTGTTTTTAATTTTAAGACAAAAATGTAAAGAAGTAGGCTTAAATTTTCAACCTAAAGAAGTCGTTGTAGATTTTGAACTAAGCATTCATAACGCTATATATGAATGTTTTGGCAGAGATCAAATTCTTTTTGGTTGTAAATTTCATCTCTGTCAAGCTTGGTTTCGTAAGATTCAGGAGTTTCATTTGGTACAACAGTACAGACAGAAAGGTTCTGTAATTGGCGAATACTTAAAAGTACATTTCGGTATTATGTATCTTAGTCCTGAGGAACTTGTAGAATTTTTTTATAATGAACTACATTTTTTGCTTCCGAATGACCTCTACCTCTATCACTTTTTTTTATTAAAATTAGTACATCCCGTTACCTCTGACCTAAATCGTATATTCTTTAGCATGCCTGCAACTCATTCGTTCAATACAAAATGTACCTTACGGTATACCCTCTTAAAATATATTTTGGTACGTCTATGAAATCTACTTAAATGAATGATTTATTACTCCTTGTCCTTTCTATATAGACTATAAGTCAATCACAAGTTAGGTCACTTTTTGGTCGAGCCAAAAATAACTACTAACATCAGGTAGGCATCAAATGAAATGTAACTTCTGTCATTCTGACGATGATATTGATTTATCGAAACAATTGTCAATTTTTTAGAATTTTCAATAACTTTTATTATATTGTGGAATTAACTAGAAACCGTGAGTTCCATTTAAAACACTAAAATCATATAATGTTAAAAGTTCTTTCTGAACTGACCAAAAAAAATAATTTGACGACTTTGTAAACAAATTTTCATCTTACGCTGCTATAACTCGATACATGTCAGACTTTCAACTAAAATGTTGAAACAAAGAATATGTTAAATTGTATACCCTTAAGTTTTGGGTCGTAGGTTTAACCGTAGAGGTATTATATTGAGAAAAAAACAGATTTTAGGACCTTTCTTCCAAGATGGCGGCAAGAGCTACCACTCCTCTAGGTCACAAACTTAGATTTTTCATTAGAGTACAAATCAAAACGACATATTACAAAATTGTTACAACACCATCTTTTGTAATGCAAAGGTCCATTTTCATACCTACTGACTGGATTGACAGTGCCATTGTAAATTCCGAGAGATATGGCCTGAAGACTTCTTAGAATAGCCGTTTGCACCCTGTCAACGTTTTCTGGTATATGAATATTTTTTTCACATCCAGTTCGTCTCTTCAGTGTTGAGCCTATTTCTTCAAAGTTCCCAACCCATGTATTTATTGCAGGGGCTGATAAAATTAATACACAATGACATCTTAGGTGAATCAACCTACTTGAACTATAGATTTATGGCTAACTGTAATTCAAAATTATAAGTGAATCGTTCGAAAATTCTGAAAAAGTTTTGTTCTTTGGCAAGAAAACCAATTTTTTTATATGGAAAAATATGTTCATAATTTATCGTTATTTTTACAGTTCTAAAATAGAAATGCATAATTTTCTAGTAAATTGGAAGTCGGCATAGTAGAAAATGTTATATTTATTGGCAATGATGTACAATTCACTGTTCTCCTTATGTTGTAAGTAGCTCTACATAAACTCAAGTAGGAGTTCAAATTTATAGGAGACCTAATTTCTAAGTTGAACTAGAAGTAACGTTTTCGTAAGCTGCAGTTTTTATACTACCAAATGATCAGGCTTTATCGGGAAATAGTAATGTGGATACCTAGGAACCGCAACAAAAATCGAATGATTATTATTGATGTTACTCCCATTACTCAAGCTACAATTAGGCTGCCTACTACTATCATAAAATTCAAGCGTAGAATACGAATCATGGGAAAAATATACAGAGTGTTGAATTTGAGAGAAAATAATTCAGTGACTATTACACAAAAGTAGTATATTGGAAGTCCAAACGAAGTACCGCCTTCAAATTTTGGAACATTAATAAATTCCAAAGGAATTAATCAAAAAATATATACATATGTCAACCTCAAATTCAACCGTGTATATGGAAGGTTCCAGCGCTCCAATTGTTTAATTGAGCTCCAAACATTACGCCTCACTTTAAAATGTGAATTTTGAAAACTATGTCAAACTATAAAATCATTGTAATGTTTTACTAGAATCCATAAGTAATAAAATAACCGAAATGTCTACTATATTAAACATTGTATCTACAATTTAGTCACATTGTCATAATGAAAAAAAAATCTGATTTTAGATGAATCTCACCTGGTTTCACATGATGTACTATTTTTCTATAATTTGGATGTGAAACCAAATAAATATATGTATGTATACATTTATATACTTACTGGACATAATATGCCATAAATAAAAAGTATTTAAAAGTAAATGAATGTTCAAAAAATATCGAGAAGTTAAGCGAGAGAAAGGTCTCAAAAAGTTCTTTGCCTATATCCACAGAGTATTCGCATGTCTTGTTTGGGCGTTGCGTCAATGGTTTTCTCTAAGATGTCGTAGAAGGCATCTTTGGTGGCATCGTCATTCTCTTCAGTTGGAGCATGTGCTGAGATGATCGACCATTTGTACCATTTGCACCATTTGCCTTATAGTCCAATGTAGCAAATTCTTTCATTTATTGGTTTGAAATTTAGAACGTTTTGGACCTTACCTTCTCTAATGACAAAAACTGTTCCAAATTCATGTTTTCCCTGTTCACTACCGCTAAAAAATATAACAGATTTACTCATCTTTACATTTCCGTCCCCAGGCCATATTATTTCTTGGACTGCTGTTATATCCATTCCTATATTTTCGAGTTGTTGAATGGCATTTGTAGCGTCTCCGGCTCTATACTAGCTCTGGACGTTCCAGGTTCCAATAGGGGAGGGTGGGCCACCATGAGACACGTTCACCATGAGACAATCGTTATTATTTAAAAAAAACGCGGCACATTTTGTCGCTATTCACAGAAACATCAAGTGGCAGGCATGTTAGTCTTATTTCTGTTGCCGAAGAAGCCGCACGTGCGTTCCCGAATTTTTTACCGGCCTCGATTTATTTTCGCCATAGTGAAATTTTTTGTTGCTGTGAGTTCAGTACCTCATCAGTGGTTCCCAATATAGTTCTTTATTGGTCTGAGGTGTTCATTAGAACAGGTGAATATTAATTTCATTGTTTATGTGTATTACTAGTAGATTTTTTCACGTTTTACGAAAATATTGCTGTTTGTAACTAAGACCTACAATGGGCCACAATGAGACATGAATTTCGGGCCACCTTGAGACGTGTCTCATGGTGGCCCATATGCAACGAGTTTTGTTGAAAAAAAATATTTTGTTCAAGGTATGTCACGAGGACGAAAGAGAAAATCTGAAAAAGGCCTTTTCAGTGCCGAATCAATGAAAAGGGCTGTCCAAGATGTTATTAAACACAAATTAAGCTTAAGGAAGGCAGCGGAGAAAAACAACGTGAAACATCAAACATTGGCGAGATACGTTAGGAAAACAAGAAATAGTGAAGGTAATGAAGAAAATGTATCCTACCGCCCTCATTACGATACCCGGAGAGTGTTTTCCGAAGAACAGGAAACTATTCTGAAGGGTTTCATTATTAAATGTAGCCAAATGTGCTACGGCAGATCTACAAAAGATGTGCGAAAGCTAGCTTATGAACTTGCCATCCATAATAAAATTCAGATCCCATATAGGTGGATAGAGAAGAAATCAGCAGGAGTGGATTGGTTACAGGGGTTTATAAAACGGCATCCAGAATTGAGCATTAGGCAACCTGAAGGCTGCAGCCTTTCTAGAGTTACCTCATTCAACCGCAATAACGTCGAGCAGTTTTTTCGCAATTTAGAAGATGTCATGAAGCGCTACAATGGGTTTGCAAGTGGAACGCGTATTTATAATTTGGACGAGACGGCGACAACCACTGTCCAAAAATCCTCAAGAATTTTAGCAAAAAAGGGAGTCAAGCAAATAAACAAGGTGACCAGTGGAGAACGTGGAATTTTGATTACCACATGCTGCATTATTAGCGCAGCAGGTGAGTAGTTTCATTTGAATAAATCGATTCTTTTTCCTAACCGTAGCTATGTCTCTTCTAGGAGTTTCGTTGCCCCCAGCAATGATTTTTCCGAGGGTCAACTTTAAGCCTCACATGTTACACGGAGCTCCATCAGGAACTTTAGGCCTTGCTACTCCATCGGGATGGATGAATTCTGAGCTTTTCGTATCTGTTATTGAACACTTCATTTTTCATTCTGGCAGTTCAACGTCAAATCCAACTTTATTATTGCTTGATAATCATGAAATTCATCTTTCAGTTGAAACCCTAAACCTGGCCAAAGACAATGGGGTTGTTATTTTAACACTGCCTCCCCATTGTTCTAACAAATTACAGCCATTGGACGTATCAGTGTTTGGTCCATTTAAAACATATTATAACAGTGCGTTAGACTCCTGGATGATGACAAATCCTGGAATTCCAGTTACACTATTCCAGATTGCCGAATGCGTTGGACATGCCTTTGACAAATCCATGACCCCTAATAACATTAAAGCAGGTTTCAAAAAATGTGGCATTGTGCCATTTGATCGCCACGTTTTTGGAGATGACGATTTTTTAATGAGTAGCGTTACCGACAGAGAGGAGCCTTTAAGAGAAAGCCAACAGGAAGTAACTGTTGGAACACATGCAGGCAATCCAGACACTGGCGTTTTAGAAGCACATGCGAGCAATGCAGACACTGGACTTTCAAATGGAACAGCTGAAAAAAATATTTCAGCAACTACGAATTTTAAAACACCAGAAGAACTATTTGGGTATCCAAAAGCAAAGCCGAGAAAAACATCTAAACCAAGAAAGAGGGGTAAGAGTATGATCGCAACTGATACACCTGAGAAGTTAGAAATAGAAAAGAAGTTTATGGAGAAGAAGCGATCAGAGTCACTTAAAAAGGCCAAAGGAACGAAGAGAACAGTAACAGATTCGCCTGGAGTTAAACCAAATCAAAAAACTTTGTCGTCATCTGAAAGTGACAATAATTCATTTACTTCAGATTCTTCAGACGCAGAATCTTTCAATGATTTAGAAATGAATCAAAGTCAAGAAAATTTGAAACCTGTTGTCAACTCCTACGTTTTGATTGAGTTTCATGACAAAAAGTCTGTTTTCTTTGTGGGTAAAATTATTGAAAAAATTGAGGATGATTTTAAAGTTAGTTTTTTGAGGCATAGTATCAAACAAAAAAACTCCTTTATTTTTCCCGCTGTTGAGGATGTTGCGTATGTAAAGAAAACTGACATGAAATGTTTGCTTACAGCAAATAGTAAAGTGGGCAGCATAAAACGGCAGCAGTCTTTTATAAACTTTGGTGTATCTTTTGATGGCATCGATATCCGTTAGTACCTTTTGATGTTAGAACCTCAGATATATTTTATTTGATTGTTTTTTCCACATAATTGTGTAATATTTTTAGATAAACGTTTGTTTATTGCTTTTTTGTTTTGTTTTTATCTTGTCTCAATGTGGCCCACTTCGTGGGCTACCTTGAGACAAAATCAAATTTTTTAAATTCGACTATAACAGAAACAATTATAATATTGTGTTAATAATTTACTCAAAAAATGTGTGCATTAAGATGAAAGATTATGAAGCATACGTAACTGTAGCAAAAAAATTAAAGTTGCCAATTCTATTCCCAAAAAAGTAAAAATTATCTCAATGTGGCCCACCCTCCCCTACTCATATTCCTTTTCCGTTGCGTTTGTCGTCTTTGTGTTGTTCCTGTTCGGGTCCGAGGCAAAATTGCAGTTTTCATAACCAGAGTCCTTTTTACGAGAGTGGGTGGTTAGCCCTTTGCTCAACCCTCCCTCTTTATCAGGGCTTGGGACCGGCAGTGACAACTGACAAGCTACTCAATCCACCCATCAGTTGCCCCTGACGAAGTTATCAATATTATTAGGTTTATTAATTTTTCACTTGAGGTACCCCACAAAAAATCTAATAGGGATAGATCAGGCAACTTAATAAATCTTCACCTGTCAATCTATCTATTGGGAGAAATAGTATTTACTAACTCACGTACGTGTCCTGCGTAATGTGGTGGCGCTCCATATTGTTGGTGGTGAATTCCGGTAACATAATAGACGGATTGGCAGACGAGGATGTTTAGAGTTGCCAGCTAGATCCCGAGATCCATCCCCATTAAATTTTATGTGGGGTCACTTTAAGTCTAAATTTCACGTTAACAGAAGACCTAATAATATTGATGAACTAAAAGAGAGAATTGGACCGAAATTAATTCAAATAACTCTGATATCCTGAATAGTGTTTAATTTAATACTTTGCAGGTTTATTTAGTCCTTTTCACATTTTTATAAATTACATGAAATATTTTTCACTTCTCTAACATACGGGTGTTATGTAACATAAAAAAATATAACATCCGTACACAGAAAAATGCTTTATTTTTAACGGTACTATCAAAATAGAGTATTCCCGTCTAAAAATTATAATGATGTCATAATTCGAACAGTGATGGCGTCATCAAAAGTGTGAGTAGGTACATCAACAAACGCGCAACTGAAAAATAAAATAGACGTATCTGAGATTTATTTCCCAAGCTCATCAAGCTTTTCAACGAATTTGTTCGAACCTATCGGGAAAAAGCAGCTACAAGTGATATGCAATCTCTTCAGTATATTCCGCGTATTCTAATAGTCCAGGAAATCTGGGTATGTAAGCGTAATTTTCGAGGTAACGGCTAAGACTAAAAAGTTAGTAAAAATGGTGTACAACAAAACTTAACTTATGCGACCTCTCAAATCGGACCGCAACATTGTTTATGATTCGATTTACACACATTATTCATGCATTTTGTAGATTTTTCAGGTTTATATTTTTTGTCGTACATAGTACAGACAAAAAGTTAAATACTTTTCTTTCTACTTTTAAAGACCTACAATTCTAGACCTTACACGTAAAAAAATTGATTGGGTCAAAAGTTATTGGCAAATAAACAACTGATAACGTTATTGTTAATAAATAAAAATATAATGAGCATTTTTCACACCAACACTTCCATATCACGCTTATCTATTCTCACTCATTATAAAATGATACTCACGAAAGATGGAGTCTGTAAGTTTATGAATTATGGCCTTATAAACAAATTAACTAAAAATTGACTTGCAGTGTTCTGTAAGCTATGCGACCTCGCGCCAACTTTTTCACTGTTAGATTTCATAATAAGACGTCGATACCCATCATTGTTTTTAAAAAAAATACATTTTTGCAACAACGCGAATTTTTTTTCATATTTGGCTTAGTTGCATAATTAATTTGACACTATATCCGCCGATTTTTGTCGAGAATTAAGTACGCACATAGGAGGAGCATGGAAAGAGATTTAATTGAAAAAAATATGTCAAGCTTTATTGACAAACGACTGAGTTACGGACAATCGAAGTCGGAGGCCTGTCAGTCAACAATGTATGCGAGTATCGAAAAACAAAAAATATCCCTAAAATTTTTAGTCAATGTACTTGTATTGTACGAAATAGCGAGACGTCGCGTAAATTGCAACCTAATCAAAATTTTTTTCGGAAGTCAGCAGCGGGCGGATATTTCGGCTGGCTACTGCGTGGCTGCTGAGTGGAGGGAACGCCTAGCTTTTTATTCTATCATCGTCCGTATTTTGTGTTGGCAGTCGTACGGTGAACCTCGGAGAGTGTCGTCGAGCTAAAGTTTTGTTTTTCGATACTCGCATAAATTGTTGACTGACAGGCCTCGGACTTCGATTGTCCGTAACTCAGTCGTTTGTCAATAAATCTTAACGTATTTTTTTTCAATTGAAGCTCTTTCCATGCCCCTCCTATGTGTGTACTTAATTCTCGACAAAAATCGGCGGATATATTGTCAAATTAATTATGCAACTAAGCCAAATATGAAAAAAAAATTCGCGTTGTTGAAAAAATGTATTTTTTTAATAAACAATGATGGGTATTGATGTCTTATTATGGAATCTAACAGTGAAAAAATTGGCGCGAGGTCGCATAGCTTACAGAACTCTGCAAGTCAATTTTTAGTTAATTTGTTTATAAGGCCATAATTCATAAACTATTGAACTTACAGACTCCATCTTTCGTGAGTATCATTTTTTAATGAGTGAGAATAGATAAGCGTGATGTGGAAGAGTTAGTGTAAAAAATGCTCATTATATGTTTATTTGTTAACAATAACGTTATCAGTTGTTTATTTGCCCATAACTTTTGACCCAATCAATTTTTTTACGTATAAGGTCTAAAATTGTAGGTCTTTGAAAGAAGAAAGAAAAGTATTCAACTTTTTGTCTGTACTATGCACGAGAAAAAAGATATACCTGAAAAATCTACAAAAGGCATGAAAAATGAGTGTAAATCGAATCATAAACAATGTTCTGGTCCGATTTGAGAGGTCGCATAAGTTAAGTTTTGTTGTACACCATTTTTACTAACTTTTTACCAAGTATCAGTCGTTACCTCGAAAATGACACAAAATGATCATTTTAGGTCTGATTTTCCTGGACTATAAATCATTCAGTCTTCTTCCGCATATTGGTCGTACTGTCATATCTATTTACATGTTGTCTATTCCAAAAGATTTTTAGTGACACAATTCCATTTGTTTTCCTTTTCTGGACTAACTATCTACTTCTAGTATAAATCAAGACATTCTTGTTTTACCATGAAGTTACTTTTGGCTAGTTCCAAAGTTATATTATTGATTAAAAATACCATAATTTCTGTCTTTGGACTTATACTGATAGATCATCTATCTATAATTAGCCCCCTTTACTTCTCCGTGACCTTAAAATTGTCATAAACTATTTTTACTAGTAGTTTCTTCGAAACTTAAATTATTACGATTATTTCCAATTCTTTATTGGTGCTTCCACCATACAGAAAACCTGCAATAACTTCAATGATACCTTTTGTCTGGTATTTTGTGTGAATAGAACCATTATACTCCATAATATAATGCTATCAGTGCTTTGAGGTTCATTTTTCAATTTGCAGAATTCAATTTTCTAATAAAATGAATAATTGTGAAAGCTATTGTTGATGTTGGTAATTGTGACTATCACAATCCTTTAAGAATTATCAGATTGAGACCTAGTAGACAGAGAATTGTAGATTCACCGTCTAAATCAGTGGACATTTCCATCATATTATATAAAAAACTTCTTTTTCTTGCCAAATATTTTGATTAACAATTTGTTTCTGTTATCTTTTGTGTTGATAAAAGTTGTATAGGTATATTTTGAGATAAAAAGCGATTGTTTTCTCAAAATGTGGATACGAATTTTATTATCATATATACTTTTTTAGAGCTTTTTCAGTTTCTTATTTTTTTATATTTCCTTATTTTATGTTCACTCATTTATATAATTCTTGTTACCTTATGTTTTGTTATTAAAGCTTAATTCTAACTAGAATAGAAATCATTTCATAAACCATTCGTGCCATTGTTTGTTTGTTGTTCTTTGACCCACACTTAATATTGCGTGAAATGGTCAAAATATATACTTCCAAAATAGTCCACCACAAAGGACCTAACAAATGATGTAGCTGTAACCATCAATAGCTAGGTAATGTATATTTATACTCCCAAAAAATCATATAAAAAATTTCAAAACAATATGTATCAAGTATTTTAAAAAAAATTGCAACTAATAATTGAAAACCCCATCCCTTTTTTATTTTTTTCGCTAATTCTGAATTTCTCTAGTTTGATCTAAATCGAAACAAATAAACGAATAACGAAAACTAAAATAACTTTATTCATTGTGAAAATATTCTAAAACAAGTGAAAACTTCAACATTTCCTTATACAAAGAATTAAATGAAGGAGTGCTTGTTCGACCAATTGCCGGTTTAATCACAAAATTCAAACATTTGTACCTGCAAATATCTCACAAAGATCAAAATGATATTCAGCTCTTTTCTCGTATTGCCTATATCTATATATTAAAAAATCCTTTGTGGTCGACAAAAACCTTTTGTTAGTGCACAAAAATTCAGAAAGAGCACGCTAACCCTGACAGGCTGTGTTTCCAAACTATAGGTGGAAGATTCTTGTCGAAGACCGCTGCACTCAAGGTGACATTGACATTGTGTATGAGGCCGCGTCAGACAGACAGATAAGAAGCTAAAAGGATATTAAAAAGGAGTGTTAAAGGATACCTAGGGAGGTGTCCACTGTAGTTTGGAACACAGCCATGGTATCCTTGCCTCCCAGGTACTAGTAGGAGCTGGCGAGTTTCTTTTGTCTGTGCTGTCTGCTGGCTGGCGCTTCATAGCTTATGCATGTTTCACTGGCAAGCTTAATGCATGTTAAATTTGTGAATCAGTAGCATGGAATACACTGGGTGTTATAGACAATTTGATTAGATATTTGTCCCTAAAGTATTCTGGAATAATATTTACTTTTTCAGTAGATGTCTGATTAAGACGTTTCTGTAAATGTTATTAAATTATTGTTCAAATAACACAAATATGTATGAATAAACTCACATATTGTATAATGCATCAAACCGTAAATTATTGACCAGTTTGGTTGCCTGTATTTTTTGTTGTAGTGTACTTAAAAAAATAATACATTCCGATAGATAATTCCGAATTAATAATTGTGGTAATTATCAATTTTCTTTTGTATAACGCAAACTATGAATCAGTCTTCCCCATATTTGTGGTTGATTGACCTTTTCCAGGGGTACATTGAAATGATCGCTTCATAATATAGGGGTCGATAGAATTTTTTAAGATAAATTTTCAATAATCATGTCAATCGTGATAGTGTTCTGATCAACTTTTACTCAGAAAAACCAAACATTTTCGAGCATTTCAAAAGAATCAACTTTCAAAACTCTATACTTATGGTATTTTCCGTATCAGAATAATCTGTTAACCCTAAATTACATTCAAATTCCAAGCAAATGGTATACTTTCGAAAATTAGGCCTTATATCGAACAAGAAAATGCGATAAATGACAAATCTGTACACAACAAAAAATGTAGGATGTAAACAAATTACTTAGTAGCATCGTTTTTCAAACTTACCACCACTTCGTTTAATCAAAAAATAAACGGTGTAAACGATTAAAACTAACTTTTCCGCATCTGTGAGATGCCCTGAACAATATTCTATCATAAAATTGTCACTTGTATACACTTCGGGGGATGTATCGTGCTAACAAACTGAAATCCAAAAATAACCAAGAATGTAGTATATCTGGATTTATAGGACCCACTGTACTCGCTCTAATCAGCTGAAAATCAATAGGGTACATCTGTGAGACACCTTGAAAAAAATTCAATTATAAAATTGGTTACTTGTATACACTCCGGAGACTTTATCGTGCTAACCCGAAATTTCTCTAAAATGGACCCAAAATGTAACACTGCAGGTTCAATAGCACCCGTTGTACTAGCTCTGGTGAGCAATTCATCTATAAGACGTCTTGAACAATATTCAATCATAGAATTGGTCACTTGTATACACTCTGAAGGCTGTATTGTGCTAACAAACTGAAAATTCTCCAAAAATATCAATAATTTGGTACTTCAAGTACCAGAGCATTCGTTGTACTGGCTTTAGTCCTATGAATATTATTAAGGTTCATCCCTGATATGCCCTGAATAATATCCAATCATGAAATTGGTCACTTGTATATACTCCGGAATCTGTATCGTGCTAACATCTGAAATTTCTCCAAAAATGACAAAAATGTCGTACTTAAAGTACTATATCATCTGTTGTACGGGCTTTGGTGAGCTGAAAATTAATAAGGTTCATCTGTGAGATTTTCTGATCAATATTTAATCATAAAATTGGTGCCTTGTTGTAGTGCGGAGGCTGTATCCTGCTAACAAACTGAAATTTCTCAAAAAATGACAAAAATGTCGTACTACAAATACCATAACACCCGTTATACTGGCTCTGGTGAGTAGGAAATCAATAGGGTTCATCTGTGAGATGTCCTGAACAATATTCAATCATAAAGTTGGTGACTTTCTCCGGAGAGTGTATCGTGCAAACGAGACATGTAACGAAAACTGGCCGACGACAACAACGACGATAACGACATACAGACAGGATTTTTACTTTTCCGCCCAACATATTTGATATGCGAGAAAAGTATTGGTTTACCCCAAAAAAAGTTGGAATTATGAAATTTTTTTTGAGTTATTTTTACGTTTTTCATCAAGAACAACAAGAAAAAACGGTTTTTAGAAAAAAATCCTGTGTGTATGTCGTCGTCGTCGTCGGCCACTTTTCGTTACAGCCTCCGGAGTGCAACAAGTCGCCAATTTTATAATTGAATATTGTTCAGGACATCTTACAGATGAACCCTATTGATTTTCAGCTGACCAGGGCCAGTACAACGGGTGCTATGGTACTTGAAGTACGATATTTTTGTCAGTTTTTGTGAAATTTAAGTTTGTAAGCACGATACAGCGTCCGGAGTTTAACAAGTCACTAATTTTATGATTGAATATTATTTCGGACATCTAACAGGTGAAACCTATCGATTTCGAGCACACCAGAGCAAGTACAATAGGTGCTATAATATGACATTTTTGGAGAAATTTCAGTTTGTTAGCACGATACAGCCTCCGGAGTATATACAAGTGACCGAGTTTATGATCGGATATTATTCAGAGCCTGTTAAAGAACAACTCTATTGATACTCAGCTCACTAAAGCCAGTTCAACGGGTGCTACGGTACTAAATTTTGGTCATTATTGGAGAGTTTTCAGTTTGCTAGCACGATACAGCCTCTAGAATGTATACAAGTGACCAGTTTTATGATTGAATATTATTCAGGGCGTCTTATAGATGAGCCTGATTTTTATCTTACCAGAGCTGGTTTAACGGGTGGTATGGTACCTGAAATGCCACATTTTTTTTCATTTTCGGAGAACATTCTGGTTGTTAGCACAGTACAGCCTCCGGTGTATATACAAGTGACCAATTTTATAATCGTATATTTTTTAGGGTGTCTCACAGATGTACCTTATTGGTTTTCAGCTGACTAGAGCGAGTACAGCGCGTCCTATAATTCCAGATATACTACATATTTAGTTATTTTTGCAGAAATTTTGGTTTGTTAGCACGATTCATCCCCCGAACTATATACAAGTGACTATTTTATGATAGGATATTATTCAGGGTATCTTACAGATGCGAAAAAGTTAGTTTTGATCTTTAAAACTGTTTATTTATCTATAAACCGATTACTCGGTTTGATGAAAAATATAAAATTTTCATTCAAAATTCCAATTTCTGTTGGGGTAAACCAATACTTTTCTCGCATACTAGATAGGTTGGGCGGATAAGTAACACTATCCTAACTCTATAGTCAACTATTCCCGGCTTCCCCTAATTTTGCCTGAGCCATACTTATACCCTGATGCGTCGAAGAATTATGCTGTCAGTCTGACAGTAATACGGATGCTCCATTCAGTTAATCAAAATTTTTCAATACTTCATCTCACTTTTTCATTTTTGCAGTATTAGAAATATGAACTACTTAGACGAATCCTTCTTCAAAAACTACAGTTAGAAATTGATTTATGCAGTCAATATGATTTTATACAGGGTGTTTCTATATGCAACCGACAACGCTCTACCACAGAGAGATCTCAATATATGATTAATTTTGATATAGGAATACGAACCCTTACGGGGCCTAGTTGCTGAGATATAGGGTGTTCAAAATTTTAAATCATAATCAAAAATTTGCCATAAATCAAGAAAGCCTTTAAATTTTTTTTTCAAATTTGGTGACCAATATGCTCCGTAATGAAGTAATATTTTGACATAAACAAACTTTGGAAAAATTTAAACAGTGGCGCGCTGTCAGGGTTAGTTGTCACTTTTATACCCCTATTTTTTACGCCACCGGAGCAAATTAATTTTTTCTACTACCGTGCGTGAAGTACGTACTTTAGACACACTTTCGAGTGCATGAAGAGTTTTTAATAGAATAGGGTGCATAGGTAGGTACCTATATGTTGGCTGTGAGTGACTGACATTTGTTTGTGCATTGAATCTGATATTTAAATTTGAAATTGAGATCTTCCGACTATACCTAGGGTAAGCAAAAGTATTTATATTTATGTATTGAATATTTTCAGAAAACTATGATGTTATTTTAGATTCTTTTTTCAGAAAACGGAATAGGTAGATACATAAAATTATAGGGATGGATTCCTCTGATGATCTCTCAGGAGATTATTTTGAAAATACACCATCAAACATATTACACGTAGCACAGAATGCTTCTAATGATTTATTGCCCCAAAATCTGTGAATATTTACGAAACAAAATACAATTTGTTTAAAGAATGGTGTAGGAAAAATAAAATAACAAAATATTCCGATGATGTCCGAGTGCACAAATTGCACCTTTAATATTAGTATTGTCAATAAATTAAACCTAATTTGTGCGCAAAGAAAATTACTATTAAACTTTTGTATATTGATAAAATTTTCGGTAGTAGAAAAAATAGTGTATGCAATTCGTGTGTAAAGGCCTTTTTTCGACTCATGACAATATTCACATTCGTCGAAAAAGGCTACTTTACACACTTGTTACATAAATAACTATTCCAATTTTGTTTTGAATTGCCTGATTATGTTTAGTTAAGAAACTAATAACCTTTCACGGAGCTAAAAATGAACGGTGTTATAGAAATTTGCCTCTAAACAAAAGTCTTCAGATAATTAAATACTACTCAATATTTCTAAATAAGTTTATCGAACTATCAAGATATGAAGTATCTGGTTGGAACGGTGATGCCAAACATAAATTGTGTCGTTGGGTGTAGGTACTCCATTCAAAGGACTCAAGAGGAAAGAGTTTCAATAAAACTGAGCAATATAAATAATAATAAAAAAAGTGACAATAATGACATTATCTGTCAAAAATTCACGCATATAGTCTTTGAAGTATTCAAAAGTAAGCATGCGCAAATTAGTACTTTTGTGCATACATTTGCGTGCGGAAAGTTAGATTTTTCCGCACACCGTGCGGATAAGATTTTTTTCGCACTGAGTGCGCAAAAGTAAAATTACTCAAAACTCTCACTGGTATGGAAATTTATATTTATTTTAGTTGCGGTAGACTATTTTATGCAATATGAGAAGTCGTTGAAAATGTAGTATTCCATTTTACCTTTAAAATGTATTTCCCGATATTTGTATTTCAGCTTAAAACAAAAAAAATGATATTTCTCAAGTTCCCTGTATGATAAATGATTGCATATGATATTGGGAAGCAACAATAAGTGCACTTGTCAACTTTGACATATTATGTCAGATTTTTCCTCAGAATATACAAACACCAACACTTTTCTATTCATTAAATCATGAAAAGGTTTAAAATATGTTAAAATGAGCAGCTCTAGCGACGAGCTACCAGATTCTATCCTAGAGCCTCCAAACTCTGAAAATTTAAATTAACTGTCCGCTAAATCTGAAAAAAAACTGAGAAACAATATAAACATTTGGAACTCTGGTGCTACAATATCTGATAACACGTGCGCAAAGTGCCTTTTTATACAACTACTATGCAAAACACGCTTTTCTACACAAATCTTTATGCGCAAAGCAAACCTTTTCTTAATTAGTTTGATATCCGTTAGAAAAGTAATAATGTAGAGTGTGGGAAAAGTACACGTTATGGAACTTTTCCGCACGGAAATGTCACTTTGCCCACGGAAATGTCAATGTCGTATTTTTTTGACAATACTTTATAGTGGATTTTTTTGTGTCCAAATTTTAAATTTAAACTAAAAATTCTGTAAGTAAACTATTTTTTAGATTATGTATTTCAGTTTATTGATTATAGATTATAAACAAATTCTTTTTCTATATTCTGTGTTCATTTCTTAAATTCGTTCTATTTAAGTTAAATAAAATACACATATAATTTACTTTTTTCTTTAATTAATAAACGTAGTTGCAGAAAAAATATTGTGTACAACTCGTACGCAAAGCACTTTTCCCACTCGCTGGATTTGCACAAACTTCTGCGCTCGTGGGAAAAGTAACGCTTTGCGCACTTGTTGTACAAACTACTATATATTTAATCATTGAACATTTTTAGGAAACTATGATGTTATTTTAGATTCTTTTTTTAGAAAACGGAATAGGCAGATACATATAATTATAAAGATGGATTCCTCTGATGATCTCTCAGGAGATTATTTTGAAAATACACCATCAAACATATTATACGTAGCACAGAATGCTTCTAATGATTTATTGCCGCAAAAATCTGTGAATATTTACGAAACAAAATACAATTTGTTCAAAGAATGGTATAGGAAAAATAAAATAACAAAATATTCCGAAAATGTCCGAGTATACAAATTGCACCTTAAATATTAGTATTGTTAACCATTGAATTCGTCTGTTGTTTTGTTAAGTTGTTGCAATTTTGATTAAAATGTTCAAAATATTAATCAACATATAATATATTTTATTGAGAATCAATAAAAGCGTTGTAGTTTCTTCTAAAGGAAAATTAAACCTACTTTAGTAAGCAAAGAAAATTACTAATAAGCTTATGTATTTTGATAAAATTTTCGGTAGTAGAAAAATATTGCATGCAATTCGTGTGTAAAGGCCTCTTTTCGACTCATGTGATAGTCGCATTCGCCTGCGATAATATTCACATTCGTCGAAAAAAGGCTACTTTACACACTTGTTACATAAATAACTATTTTGGTATATAATCGATAACAAGAATTTGAGAATAAGTAATAAATAACAATTTTAGAATATCTGAATGTTTGCAAGAATAAGTCAACTATATATGTGACTATTCACTTATACAAACATCTAAATACTGTACCCATACTTAGTATACTGCTATATTAATATAATAACCCATATTAGTCAATATTTAAACATGAGATTTCTTACACAGGGTGAGCTTATAGTAATACAATAGTTGGTCAAATTGTCCAAAACTCCATCATTCTAATAATGTTAAATATAATGAAATATTTTGAAGGATTATTAAATAATTTGAGCGTAGCAAAACTGGCTGAAGCTTTGGGAAACAAAAAAAATGAGAAGAAAACTTTTATTTAAATTATAGTTCAAATTCAAGCAGAACTCATCAACTCGGCAAATGAATCGGACCAACATGATGTCCATATATTGATGAAATATTGGACAAAATTTTTTAAAAACTCATAAGAAAGCTCACTTTAACAGTTATTTAGTGATACTAATTTTGGAATGTATCTGATTTATTAAAAAATCTACCACTTTTCATTACTATGTTCCAGTTGTAAATTTTTGTTCGAGTACGGTGCTTGGGTTATGGAGATTATAAAAAATTGAGCTAGGTGTGTAGTCTACTAATCATTTAAGATTACTTAACATATCTAGAATATATTTAAAAATCGGTGCAAAGATCATTAGTCTGAAAACATCCATAAAAATGATATAAGTAATAGACAATAAGATTGAATAATGCTTCTTTCTTGGGGTTTATACCTAAACGTCAACTATGTGAGACAGAAAGCAAATGAATCATTGGTAAATAATTGATACCACACGTTAGCGATTCGTCGTCCTATGTCTAATGTTCTGAAGGTACTTGAACGCGATACTACCAAATCTAAATCGAATTATCCATAATACTTGTTCACCATATGTCACTCGTATTGACTCGTTTCCCCCAAACTAACTTGTTAACATTGCTGTTCTGAATAAGTTTTGACAGGATCATTTCCGGTGAATACAGGTTTTTACTATGAATATTGGAAACTACATTTTCACACCACTCACTTTTTTGTCTGAAACACATGACAAACGTAAGTAGAGGATGGGTCACTTTAGCGTGGGAACTTTTTTCCGAGCGTGGGTGGTAACCTAACATAGCAAACCCCACGAGGATGAGTCAAGGATGAGTCAAGGTCACGAAAACAAAGGAAACCCCACGAGGATGAGTCATGGATGAGTCATTTTTGGGGGTTTGGCACGGGCCAATTGCCAAAATTTTTGGGGGTGGCACGTGCCATTGCCAAAATTTGTAAGGCCAAAGGTCAATGACCCAATTGCCAAAATTTGGAAGGTCAAAGGTCAATGACCTTTCGTGACCTAGGCCAGGGTTAAAGGTCAATAACCTAACATGACCACGCCCTATGACGTAACATGACCACGCCCTATGACGTAACAGATTATACAGGGTGTAGTCGTTGAATATTATACAGGGTGTAGTCGTAAAATATTATACAGGGTGTAGTCGTAAAATATTATACAGGGTGTAGTCGTAAAATATTATACAGGGTGTAGTTGTAAAATATTATACAGGGTGTAGTCGTAAAATATTATACAGGGTGTAGTCGTAAAATATTATACAGGGTGTACTCGTAAAAATATTAGGGTTGTAAAGGTATACAGGGTTGTAAAAGATTAGGGTATGTAAAATGTGTCATCAGTCAATTGTCTCATCTGTCATACGTGACGTACGTGCCGTATGGCCATCCGCCAAATGTCTCATCTGTCATACGTGACGTGTGTGACGTATGTGTGTTCCGTCATATGTGACGTATGTCGTATGTGCCATCTATCGTCGTCGTCGTTATTCTAAACTATCCAACAGGTGTCGGTAATACAGTTACCTTGTCCTGCCATCTATCGTCGTCAACCTACATTATCCACCAGGTGTCGGTAATACAGTTACCTTGTCCTGTCATCTATCGTCGTCGTCGTAACCTACATTATCCAATAGGTGTCGGTAATACAGTTACCTTGCCCTGCCATCTATCGTCGTCGTCATTAATCTACATTATCCAACAGGTGTCGGTGATACAGTTACCTTGCCATCTATCGTAGTCATTGCCATAACGGCACCAACAACTATTTGCAATTCACCAGAGTGCCAAAACGGCCGTGGGTAGCCGTACTTTTCCCATATACTGCGCATGTTTTCCGTTACATATAGGCCTAAAAAGACACATTTCGACGATCTGCGCACTTACTAAAAGGCATTTCCCTATATCTCTGTTATTATTTGTCAGATTGGAGTTTAATAAACGGCAATATAATTTTTAGAATATTATCGTATACAGAATATACAGAAAAAGATGCCATTAGGGCACTAACGTATATCTTTGGTATTATTGGTCGGATTGAAGTCAAATAAACGTTATTATATTTGTTAGATTATTATCGTATACAGGGTGTGTAGAAGAGATGCCATTAGGGCACTAGCACATAC
The DNA here is from genome assembly GCA_963921935.1 of Galeruca laticollis. Classification (NCBI taxonomy): domain Eukaryota; kingdom Metazoa; phylum Arthropoda; class Insecta; order Coleoptera; family Chrysomelidae; genus Galeruca; species Galeruca laticollis. Next base: position 113,836,232 of record OY998175.1, on the reverse strand, counting down.
CTCTGCTATTATTGGTCAGATTGAAGTCGATCAAACGCGCTGGAAGATGTACTTATACCAATAACAGAACCAATTTCGTGACAACATAATGATTGTAAAGTTATGCGACTTAGAGGACTGCGATAGAAATTCTTAACTTGTTAAAAAAGAAATATCTGGTTCTTTTAATAGTTATATACGTGGAAAGTTTGGCGAATTGGTTTCTGTAAAACACTGTGTTAAGGCTAAGCTGTCTTTCCTCTTACTAACTAACAACAAAGTAAAATTGACGGCCGTTAAACTCGATGGGCTACTTAAAGAAATACCAAATTTTCCGACAAACAACTTTTTTTTTAACTTTTGCATCCAAGAAGAGTACAAGGAAAGGTGCGACGTTATTGTAAACAACGATAAAACAGTTGGCAAAGATTTCCTCACTTGACTCACATCTAATGCAAGATTTAAAAATACACAACAAATTTATTTGTGAAATAACCAGTCATGGATTTAACAAGAGCATTGGAAACCAAATTATATATATTGTCAACAGCATTACCACATTGGAGTAAAAGTGAACAAATATACGGTGGAGTGAAAAAGATAGAAGAAAAAATATAATTGAATTTTAAACAGCATGCTTTCGTACAAATAAGTCGTATAGGTAAGAAAACCATATTACTCTGCTTTATAAGGGGGCACTTTGTTATTATTAATCAGAATAATGTTGAATGAACGGTATTATGTTAGGTACGTCACCACGACGATCTGTAGTCGTAAAATGTTATACAGGGTGTAGTCGTGAAATATTAGGGTGTAAAGGTATACAGGGTTGTGTGAAAGAGAGTACTTTGTTATTATTAATCAGAATAATGTTGAATGAACGGTATTATCTTAGATACGTCACTACGACGATGTGTAGTCGTAAAATTTCATACAGGGTGTAGTCGTAAAAATATTAGAGTGTAAAGGTATACAGGCTTGTGTGAAAGAAGCAAACTCCACGAGGATGAGAGAAGTCGGGGCATCCTCGTCTCTGTTTGATCAGCGTCCTGGTGTATGATTGGACTCGTTCTCTGGTTGGTTAACGTCCTCGTGTCTGATTGGCCAAACTACACCACCAGATGTCGACAATGCAGTTACCATGCCATCTATCGTCGTCAACTTCGTACAAATAAATCGTATAGGTAAGAAATCCACATTACTTTGCTTTATAAGAGTACTTTGTTATTATTAATCAGATTAATGTTGAATAAACGGTATTATGTTAGGTACGTCACTACGACGATGTGTAGTCGTAAAATGTTATACAGGGTGTAGTCGTGAAATATTAGGGTGTAAAGGTATACAGGGTTGTGTGGAAGAGAGTACTTTGTTATTATTAATCAGAATAATGTTGGATGAACGGTATTATGTTAGGTACGTCACTACGACGATGTGTAGTCGTAAAATGTTATACAGGGTGTAGTCGTAAAAATATTAGAGTGTAAAGGTATACAGGCTTGTGTAAAAGAAGCAAACTCCACGAGGATGAGAGAAGTCGGGGCATCCTCGTCTCTGTTTGATCAGCGTCCTGGTGTATGATTGGACTCGTTCTCTGGTTGGTTAACGTCCTCGTGTCTGATTGGCCAAACTACACCACCAGATGTCGACAATGCAGTTACCATGCCATCTATCGTCGTCAACTTCGTACAAATAAATCGTATAGGTAAGAAATCCACATTACTTTGCTTTATAAGAGTACTTTGTTATTATTAATCAGATTAATGTTGAATAAACGGTATTATGTTAGGTACGTCACTACGACGATGTGTAGTCGTAAAATGTTATACAGGGTGTAGTCGTGAAATATTAGGGTGTAAAGGTATACAGGGTTGTGTGGAAGAGAGTACTTTGTTATTATTAATCAGAATAATGTTGGATGAACGGTATTATGTTAGGTACGTCACTACGACGATGTGTAGTCGTAGAATGTTATACAGGGTGTAGTCGTAAAAATATTAGAGTGTAAAGGTATACAGGCTTGTGTAAAAGAAGCAAACTCCACGAGGATGAGAGAAGTCGGGGCATCCTCGTCTCTGTTTGATCAGCGTCCTGGTGTATGATTGGACTCGTTCTCTGATTGGTTAACGTCCTCGTGTCTGATTGGCCAAACTACACCACCAGATGTCGACAATGCAGTTACCATGTCATCTATCGTCGTCAACTTCGTACAAATAAATCGTATAGGTGAGAAATCCACATTATTTTGCTTTATAAGAGTACTTTGTTATTATTAATCAGATTAATGTTGAATAAACGGTATTATGTTAGATACGTCACTACGACGATGTGTAGTCGTAAAATGTTATACAGGGTGTAGTCGTAAAAATATTAGAGTGTAAAGGTATACAGGGTTGTGTAAAAGAAGCAAATTCCACGAGGATGAGAGAAGTCGGGGCATCCTCGTCTCTGTTTGATCAGCGCCCTGGTGTATGATTGGACTCGTTCTCTGGTTGGTTAGCGTCCACACCACCAGATGTCGACAATGCAGTTACCTTGCCATCTATCGTCGTCAACTTCGTACAAATAAATCGTATAGGTAAGAAATCCACATTACTTTGCTTTATAAGAGTACTTTGTTATTATTAATCAGATTAATGTTGAATAAACGGTATTATGTTAGGTACGTCACTACGACGATGTGTAGTCGTAAAATATTATACAGGGTTGTGTAAAAGAAGCAAACTCCACGAGGATGAGAGAAGTCGGGGCATCCTCGTCTCGGGTTGGTCAGCGTCCTGGTGTATGATTGGACTCGTTCTCTGGTTGGTTAGCGTCCTCGTGTCTGATTGGCCAAACTACATAATCCACCAGATGTCTACAATGCAGTTACCTTGCCATCTATCGTCGTCACTTTCGTACAAATAAAATCGTATAGTTAAGAAAATCACATTACTTTGCGTTATAAGAGTACTTTGTTATTATTAATCAGATTAATGTTGAATAAACGTTATTATGTTAGGCACGTCACTACGACGATGTGTAGTCGTAAAATGGACTCGTTCTCTGGTTGGTAAGCGTCCTCGTGTCTGATTGGCCAAACTACATAATCCACCAGATGTCGACAATGCAGTTACCTTTCCATCTATCGTCGTCAACTTCGTACGAATAAATCGTATATGTAAGAAAACTACATTACTTCGCTTTATAAGAGCAAGTTAGTTGAATTAACAATAAAAAAAACTGAACAATTGATAAAAGACCCGCAAACAAAGTCTATGTAGTAGGGGCGACGGCTACACGGCTACCCTGTATAAATTCATTTTGATGTGGACGAAAGTAATGAAACAGTTACATCATACTGTTATAAAAATAAGTCCCGTTAGTGCTAACGAAGTAAAGAGTCTTATGCAGTAGATAATTATTATTCAATGTTATTGCATATAAAAAATGAGTCCGGTGATGCAAAGTGAAAGTCTTACACAAATAGATAAAATAAATTATGTATGTATATAATTATTCAATGTGCTAGAAAGTCTGTTTCCAATAAATTTGGTGACAACGGAATTGGTAGAAATGGTCCAGTATTTTCATATAAGATACTGATTGATTAAGTATATACGGGGTGTTAAAATGTAAAAGGACTATAGAGAGGGTATTGTCATCGACTAGAAGAATTTGCAGGAGGTACAGAAGTGGTAATATTTGGAATTAAAGAAGTTATGTATAGAGGTAGAATCCGGTACATATTAAAATTAGACAATATATAAATGTTTTTACCTTTCGAATTACTGGTTTCGCATTTACAATAAGAGAGAAGCTCTTGTTGCATACGGTTATATCACATTACCATATAACGATGGAACTGATTTAATATGTTTACCAACCGAAAAACCATTACAACCTAACATAATACCATTTGTTCAACTTCAATCCGACCAATAGTAGAAGATCTACTCATGGTTCCTTGCTAACCGCATTATCAATATATATTTTTACTATTTATAGAAACTTTGCACCTTAAAATGTCTGTGACGCCTATCTAAGCTAATAGTGTCGACATAGAAATGTCCTTAGGGCACTCTGCGCGCATGCAAGTAGAGTAACCTAACATAGCAAACTCCCACGAAAGCAACGTCACGGTGTAATGTTACACGTCACATACGCCGCGCGCAGAGTGACTTGATGACATCATTTATTTAGTCTTGTTGATACTCCTCCATGGTAACCCCCATTCACATAAATAGACAAAATGGTATGAATAAATTACATTTTATGTAATTCCAATAGTCACTAGCAATCAATTGTACATTCAACAACAACAACCAAAAATTGGGAAAAGTAATATTCCACGTAAATTTAAACTTGAGCAAAATATTGAAGTATGGTCAAATCTTAATCAAAGAGAATATGCAAGCTATATTCGAATTCAACAATCGAACCAATTCCGTTCTGGCACAGCCTTATCTTCACATACATCTGACAGTCGATATTCTCCATATGATGGTCCTAGGTATCCACCTGGAAACCAAAATTTTAGAAGAGTATAAAACCAATTAAGCCATTGTAAATAGAAATTCTTGGCCAATGCAGAAGAGAAAGTTTAATCATGTGTGGGTAGTTGACGAAATCTATAATATGGCTTCCAATGTTAACCTGTATAAATATTCTAATAAAAAACTTTCAAAGATATCGTTGTTTTACAACAAATTTTTTCCACTTTTGTTCTTATTTAATGTTAAACAAATATAATAAATTCCCATATTTCAATTGAGAAAATACAGCTACGTTTAAAAGGGATATAAACATTTTTTGGAGAAAGAACAGAAGATAGCAGAATTAAAAGGTGAGACTAGAACACTATTTCTGCACCAGGTGGAAAAAACTTAGGGCCCTCTGGATACCACAACGTTTCCGCGTTCACCGTTAACAACAAAAATAAATATATTTATGTAGGAGTTTGGTGGATAAGGAAGGGCGAAATACGTCTACTACTACTTTAATGGTTACCACAAAAATACGTTTTTTCACGTTTACAATAATAGAGAAGGTTTTGTTGCATACGGTTGTATTCACCATATAACAATGGAATGGAATTAATATGTTTAGCAACCGAAAAACCATTTGCTACCTTAACTACAAATGGATATACGAGTTTTAACGAAAACACATTTTCCAAAATCGAAAACTTGCAATTTTACACAGACGCATGGAAAAATATAGAGCAGTTCAAGTGGATGTGGAGAGGGTTAACGTCGTTACAATGCAAGACATTGTGGATAGCATTAAATTTAGGTATTGTCATCGAATAAAACAATTTGCACGTTTTGTTAAACCTGTATAAATATTCTAGTAAAACTTTTAAAGATATCGTTGTTTTACAAATGTTCTCCTCTTACTAAGTAACAACCCGCTTACCATTGGAACAAGAGAAGTAGTCGTAGAAGATTTGGAAATTATTAAAAGAAAACATAAAGAACCTGTGTGTGTGCATTCCATACAAAAGTAGAATTGGCGAACGTTAAACTCGACAGGCTACTTAAAGAAATGTCAAATTTATTGGAGCAACTACGGAAGGAAGATTACTACTACCTAATGGACTTGGACATAACGCAAGATTTTTGCAAGAAGTTTTAACAAAAAAAAGAAATGATTAACTATTTAACAAACAACTTTTAACTTTTGCATCCAAGAAGAGTACAAGGAAAGGTGCAACGTTATCGTAAACAACGATAAAACAGTTAGTATAGATTGCCTTATCTGACTCACATCTAAAGCAAGGCTTAAAATATATAACAAATTTATTTGTCAAATAATCAGTCTTGGAGTTAACAAGAACATTGGAAGCCATATTATAGATATCGATAATTACTCCAGACGCAAGATTAAACGAAACTTTATCTTCTGCATTAGCCAAGAAGCACGGCATTACCAGATTGGAAGCTACGAACGTCGTAGTGACGTATCTAACATAATACCGTTTGTTCAACTTAAATCCGACCATCTGTAGCAGAGTTCCCTTATGAGATCTTTATGTCGACACCCTGTATATTGATCGAACGTCATAATGACGTATTGTTTTCGTTATCAAACCAATAATAGCAGAGTGTCTTTTTTTTACATCTTCATGTCGACACCCTGTATATTGACCATTCGATGTATTGACCTTTTGTTTTTGTTCGATAAAAAATGCATCTTATTGGTATATATATATGGACACATATGATAAATTTTTATAGAAAATTAAATATATATTTGTGCCTCAGGGTGGGCTGGTTTTTTTATAACAGAAAAGTCACTGCAAAGTCTTACTGCATTTCATTTTCTCAATTAAAATATGGGGATTAAATATATATTTCTTCAGCATTAAATAGGAACAAAAGTGGAAAAAATTGTAAAACAACGATATCTGTAAAAGTTTTTATTAGAATATATATACAGGTTTATCAAAACGTATACACACAAAATACAACTCTTTCTTTGTTTCTGTCGAGTGTATATTTTACTACGTCAATTTTTATTTTAATACTTTAATCTAAGTCTATTTCTTCTTCTAATTCTCGTTCTAACTAGTAATTTGAAAGGTAAAAAACATTTATATATTGTGTAGTTTTAATATGTACCGGATTCTACCTCTACGCATAACTTCTTTAATTCCAAATATTACCACTTCTGTATCTCCAACCTTAATATAGCATTTTTGAGAGGTTCGAACATTTTTCTCCTTATTATTATTCAATCTCTATATAATTATTAGGTAAGAAGTCTTATGCCAACTGTTTTATTATTATTATTTACAATTGCGTTACAATTCTCCCGATACATTCCATCTTACTCTGTTATACAAAATTATAAATATTTTCTATCTTAGCGAATGTGTTGTCTTAGGTAAGACGTAATACCATTTGTAGTAAATGTTAAAATAACGTTTCTTCTTCTGTAGGCAAACATATTATCTCCATACATTTATTATTATAAAGTATTGTAACATAACCACCTGCAATAAGAACTGCTCTATTGTTGTTGTAAACACTTAGAAAATATATATTTGTTATTTATTGTTTATGGTAATGGGTGCTGGCTCTAGACAAGTAAGTCTCTCCAGCTATAATATAACACTTTTGTATAATTCGAACATTGTCTCTGTTCTCCTTTCTTAAAGGTGCATGCAGAGAGAGAATGTAATTTATAACCTTCTTCCTTGCGTCGATTTATTTTAGTAGTAAATTTATTTGTATCCCCGTCAACTTTCTTGTATTGTTGTTACCCCAATAAACATATTGCAACATATTATTAAACACAAAACAGCAACTGTTTTGCAGACTTTTTAACAACTTTGCCCACATTTTTGCAATCGACACAGAGTATAACGGAGAATTGTGGAAGTACAATTTTTACTATCTTGTAGCGGAGTTATACAATCTTCTAAAGGAGTATAACCTTCTACATGGAAATTTCCAATAGAGTAGTTGTATATTGGGTGGATAATGTAGGCTGACGACGATAGATAGCAAGACAAGGTAACTGTAATACCGACACCTGGTGGATAATGTAGGTTGACGACGATAGATGGCAAGTTAATTGCATTGTCGACATCTGGTGGTGTAGTTTGGCCAATCAGACACGATGAACGAGTCCAATCCGATAATAATTTGGGTATACTACCGCTACACAAGATTTCGTGGGTTTGCTATGTTAGGATATCGACGTCACGGCTAGATAGAAGATGACACAAGGTTAACTGTATTGAGGACACGTGGTGGACCATGTAGATTGACGACGACGACAACAGATAGCAAGACAAGGTAACTGTATTACCGACACCTGGTGGATAATGTAGGTTGACGACGATAGATGGCAAGGTAACTGCATTGTCGACATCTGGTGGTGTAGTTTGACCAATCAGACACGAGGACATTAACCAACCAGAGAACGAGTTCAATCATACACCAGGACGCTGATCAAACAGAGACGAGGATGCCCCGACTTGACTCATCCTCGTGGAGTTTGCTTCTTTTTCACAACCCTGTATAACTAACAAAATACCGTTTATTCAACATTAATCTGATTAATAATAAAGCAAAGTAATGTAGTTTTCTTACATATACGATTTATTTGTACGAAGTTGACGACGATAGATGGCAAGGTAACTGCATTGTCGACATCTGGTGGATTATGTAGTTTGGCCAATCAGACACGAGGACGCTAACCAACCAGAGAACGCGTCCATTTTACGACTACACATCGTCGTAGTGACGTGCCTAACATAATAACGTTTATTCAACATTAATCTGATTAATAATAACAAAGTACTCTTATAAAGCAAAGTAATGTGATTTTCTTAACTATACGATTTTATTTGTACGAAGTTGACGACGATAGATGGCAAGGTAACTGCATTGTAGACATCTGGTGGATTATGTAGTTTGGCCAATCAGACACGAGGACGCTAACCAACCAGAGAACGAGTCCAATCATACACCAGGACGCTGACCAACCAGAGACGAGGATGCCCCGACTTCTCTCATCCTCGTGAAGTTTGCTTCTTTTACACAACCCTGTATAATATTTTACGACTACACATCGTCGTAGTGACGTACCTAACATAATACCGTTTATTCAACATTAATCTGATTAATAATAACAAAGTACTCTTATAAAGCAAAGTAATGTGGATTTCTTACCTATACGATTTATTTGTACGAAGTTGACGACGATAGATGGCAAGGTAACTGCATTGTCGACATCTGGTGGTGTAGTTTGGCCAATCAGACACGAGGACGTTAACCAACCAGAGAACGAGTCCAATCATACACCAGGACGCTGATCAAACAGAGACGAGGATGCCCCGACTTCTCTCATCCTCGTGGAGTTTGCTTCTTTCACACAAGCCTGTATACCTTTACACTCTAATATTTTGACGACTACACCCTGTATAACATTTTACGACTACACATCGTCGTAGTGACGTACCTAACGTAATACCGTTCATTCAACATTATTCTGATTAATAATAACAAAGTACTCTCTTCCACACAACCCTGTATACCTTTACACCCTAATATTTCACGACTACACCCTGTATAACATTTTACGACTACACATCATCGTAGTGACGTACCTAACATAATACCGTTTATTCAACATTAATCTGATTAATAATAACAAAGTACTCTTATAAAGCAGAGTAATGTGGATTTCTTACCTATACGATTTATTTGTACGAAGTTGACGACGATAGATCGCATGGTAACTGCATTGTCGACATCTGGTGGTGTAGTTTGGCCAATCAGACACGAGGACGTTAACCAACCAGAGAACGAGTCCAATCATACACCAGGACGCTGATCAAACAGAGACGAGGATGCCCCGACTTCTCTCATCCTCGTGGAGTTTGCTTCTTTCACACAAGCCTGTATACCTTTACACTCTAATATTTTTACGACTACACCCTGTATAACATTTTACGACTACACATCGTCGTAGTGACGTACCTAACATAATACCGTTCATTCAACATTATTCTGATTAATAATAACAAAGTACTCTCTTTCACACAACCCTGTATACCTTTACACACTAATATTTCACGACTACACCCTGTATAACATTTAACGACTACACATCGTCGTAGTGACGTACCTAACATAATACCGTTTATTCAACATTAATCTGATTAATAATAACAAAGTGCCCCCTTATAAAGCAGAGTAATATGGTTTTCTTACCTATCCGACTTATTTGTACGAAAGCATGCTGTTTAAAATTCAATAATATTTTTTCTTCTATCTTTTTCACTCCACCGTATATTTGTTCACTTTTACTCCAATGTGGTAATGCTGTTGACGATATCTATAATTTGGTTTCCAATGATCTTGTTAAATCCAGGACTGGTTATTTGACAAATAAATTTGTTGTGTATTTTTAAATCTTGCATTAGATGTGAGTCAAGTGAGGAAATCTTTGCCAACTGTTTTATCGTTGTTTACAATAACGTCGCACCTTTCCTTGTACTCTTCTTGGATGCAAAAGTTAAAAAAAAGTTGTCTGTCGGGAAATTTGGTATTTCTTTAAGTAGCCTATCGAGTTTAACGGCCGTCAATTCTACTTTGATGTTAGTTAGTAAGAGGAAAGACAGCTTAGCCTTAACACAGTGTTTTACAGAAACCAATTCGCCAAACTTTCCACGTATATAACTATTAAAAGAACCAGATATTTCTTTTATAACAAGTTAAGAATTTCTATCGCAGTCCTCTAAGTCGCATAACTTTACAATCATTATGTTGTCACGAAATTGGTTCTGTTATTGGTATAAGTACATCTTCCAGCGCGTTTGATCGACTTCAATCTGACCAATAATAGCAGAGATATGTGCTAGTGCCCTAATGGCATCTCTTCTACACATCCTGTATACGATAATAATCTAACAAATATAATAACGTTTATTTGACTTCAATCCGACCAATAATACCAAAGATATACGTTAGTGCCCTAATGGCATCTTTTTCTGTACATTCTGTATACGATAATATTCTAAAAATCATATTGCCGTTTATTAAACTCCAATCCTACAAATAATAACAGAGATATGGGGAAATGCCTTTTAGTAAGTGCGCAGATCGTCGAAATGTGTCTTTTTAGGCCTATATGTAACGGAAAACATGCGCAGTATACGGGAAAAGTAGCTTAGCTACCCCAGCTACCCACGGCCGTTTTGGCACTCCGGTGAATAGCAAATAGTTGTTAGTTCCGTTATGGCAATGACTACGATAGATGGCAAGGTAACTGTATTACCGACACCTATTCGATATTGTAGGTTACGACGACGACGATACATGGCACGACAAGGTAACTGTATTACCGACACCTGTTGGATAATGCAGATTAATGACGACGACGATAGATGGCAGGACAAGGTAACTGTATTACCGACACCTGTTGGATAATGTAGATTAATGACGACAACGATAGATGGCAGGACAAGGTAACTGTATTACCGACACCTATTGGATAATGTAGGTTACGACGACGACGATAGATGGCAGGACAAGGTAACTGTATTACCGACATCTGGTGGATAATATAGGTTGACGACGATAGATGGCAGGACAAGGTAACTGTATTACCGACACCTGTTGGATAGTGTAGAATAACGACGACGACGATAGATGGCACATACGACATACGTTACATATGACGGAACACACATACGTCACACACGTCACGTATGACAGATGAGACATTTGACGGATGGCCATACGGCACGTACGTCACGTATGACAGATGAGACATTTGACTGATGACACATTTTACATACCCTAATCTTTTACAACCCTGTATACCTTTACACCCTTAATATTTTTACGAGTACACCCTGTATAATATTTTACGACTACACCCTGTATAATATTTTACGACTACACCCTCTATAATATTTTACAACTACACCCTGTATAATATTTTACGACTACACCCTGTATAATATTTTACGACTACACCCTGTATAATATTTTACGACTACACCCTGTATAATCTGTTACGTCATAGGGCGTGGTCATGTTACGTCATAGGGCGTGGTCATGTTAGGTTATTGACCTTTAACCCTGGCCTAGGTCACGAAAGGTCATTGACCTTTGACCTTCCAAATTTTGGCAATTGGGTCATTGACCTTTGACCTTCCAAATTTTGGCAATGGCACGTGCCACCCCCGAAATTTTGGCAATTGGCCCGGGCCAAACCCCCAAAAATGACTCATCCTTGACTCATCCTCGTGGGGTTTGCTATGTTAGGTTACCACCCACGCTCGGAAAAAAGTCCCCACGCCAAAGTGACCCATCCTCTACTAACGTACGTTGTTGGTTTATTTAAAAACGGAGCTGTTTGACTATATTGGCGATAACAAACAGGTACCTTTTTTGTTTTATCGAAAATTACAAATTTTGCACAGAAAAACTATTTTTTTCGTCTATAGTATGTAAAATCGTAGATGCTTGTGGTTAAATTTATAAAAATTTCTGATATTTCAGAATGGTCCATACAGGTATCTGAATCCTTGGTTTCTGAATAATTTAGACTTACATTAAACGAGTAAAAAATATAAATTAAAATCCAGAAAAACAGTGTAAAAATGTTAATATATGCTTGAGACTTATAAAATAAGAGATCATTGTTCTCTGGATAAAGTAAATTTAATTAAGGTAATGAAACTCATAATTGACAATACATTTTTCTCACTCAATGGACAATTTTATAAAAAAATTTGAACACCCATGGGATCAACAATATCGCCTATTCTTGCTCAATATGTTATGGATGACTTACTAAATCCTTGTATACCTAAATAACCTTTTGAAATTCTTTTTTTTTTTTTTTAAAAATATGTGGACGATATAATTTGTGCGATACCTGAGGGTAAAGAAAGTGAAATTTTCATTTCTTTTAACAATTATAACTGATATATTCAATTTACAATTGAAACCAAAACTGACAGAAGTGTTCCATTTTTAGATACAAAACTCATAAGAACACCAGGAAATAAAATAATATTAGACTGGTATATCAAAACTACAAGTTCCTATTATCCGGGAAAAAAACAAAATATGTCATCCAACTTTAAAAATTGAAAATTGCAAGGAATCATTCAATTTACTCCTTGAAAATTCCTATCCAAAGCGACTACTTCGTAAATTACTATTTTCTACAAATATAAGTTCTATTTTAATGACCGAAAGAGTAATAAAAGCTTTTTTCTAATGAACAACAGTGTGTGTACGTCCTATTAATGGAGCTATTTTGAATTAATTTTACATGTGACGCTCCCACTATGAGGATAAGAAAGACATTTTTTATTTCATATCATAATATTGAAATAAAATATCCCAGTGTATAATTTAGAACCAATCGAAAGATAATTAGAGAGATGGAACTTCTCAGACTATTAACCTTCATTGTTCGATTTTATAATGAATAAGTCCAACAATTAATTCTATTGTACCATTATTTTCTTAACAAATCGATTCTAAGTGATTAGAGTGGAGAGTAATTCTTATGAAATTAATATAATATCAATTAGAAACGGAGCTTGATCAGTTCAATTGTATAGGTTTCGTTTTCGGAATTACAAGCTGTATTGAATATTTCAAAATTGTAATACACACGTTTTTACCTAATTACTTTAGTTTCTACAACTGAAATTACAAGTTTCACGTTTTGCGAGTATTGGCACATTTTGGTAGATTTGATTTGTTATCTTATTGGAATTGTTGCACAAGTTTTCATAATTAGCATGATGGCACTTTGATACGTGATTCTGTTGTCAGTTTTTTTTCTATATTTTTGTATATGTGATTGATTGTTAATTGAATACCATGAATATAATATAAAAAGAACATTATCTAAGTTGATTTTTTGATAAAAAACTCCTATTCATTGCTGTTCTAAAAGCACAATAACAAAACTCCTAAAACTGCAAATCAGTTAAGTGTCTGACAATAATGACTTCCTTATATTAATCATTATTGATTAGGTTATTGGTTGCCCAGAATTTATCATTGTTTTATAATGCACAACTATTATTTGTTAAATACGTTCTAGGCACATGATGTATATACAATAAAATAGATAAATGATTCTTAGGCATTACTGGGAAATAAAAAAAAATCATCCAACTTACTCTGTTGTTGCATTTTAATTATTTTAGACTGTGTAGCAACGGCACTGCTCCTCTGGCAAAACCATTTATCTCTTGCAGTCACTACCTCAACTGACACTTTTGTAATTATTCTCATGGCCAGACGGGGCCAGCTTATATAGTTTATTTACGATAAAAAGACGATGACGTTGCAAAACAAAATATTGCGATGTTGCCCAGCTGTAGTTTTTTCCTTTACTTCTGATGTTAGATTGTTCCGTACCTCGTAGAGCGTAAGTCAAAAATATGTATTTAAAAATGAAAGGCTTGTATGACAGGCTTGATTAATTGAATATAAATATTTATTCATGAAAAAATATGGATAAGATACAAGAAACAGTAACCAATCATTCTATATTCGAATTAACATTTAATTATTTTACATAGAAGAGGGTTAAATCACGAACTGTAGGTCCTTATACCTTATTCTATACTCTATAAGAACCATCTTCAAGAGCACTGCAGGGGTTTACGCTAAAAGGAATCAATACAAGCTGTAATCACCTTCATGCAAATTCAAATATTGTTTCTTTATACAATATCTATTATATTTATTATAATAAAAATAGAATGGAAAAGAAGAATATACATACACAAAATAAAATTTTGTTACAAGATATAAAAATAAAAAATATCCCATTTTATCAGTATTATTTATGTAGAGATACTGTGGTCTTTGTTTTGATTTGTGTATTACAAAATAACTGTACCTAATTAATTTAATAATAGTTATTAGTGATTTTGAAAATAAGGAAATAAAGCAAATTGGATAAAAATATAGAAAAAATAAAACACAAGATTTCCACTTCTTCACTACAAAATCATCACTATCTTCATCGTCACTGTCAAAATTAATAATAAGTGGAGGCAGATCCTGTCTATCAAAAACTACTTCTCTATCCCACCCATCTTGTATAATTTTTTCAGTGTGCTCTACTGTCTTTGACCAAATATCAGGAGTCACTTTTTCCATACACATATTGCTTGTTCTGTTGAAGAACCATCAGTTCCCACATGATCTCTATCAAAATTTTTAACTTTACCCCAAATTTGTTCAATTGGGTTGAACATACAGTGGTAAGGGGGAAGTCGAAGCACTTTGTGACCATATTTTTCAGATAATACGTCATCTTCATATACTGTTGGTGGTTTATTCCTACAAAAATGCGTATATTTAAACAAAATAAGTTATCTAAGTATTATCATAATATATTGAAAAATGTTTATATTAACTTACCGTTGTAGTAAATTCAATAATTGGCTTTTGAGGAAAGTATTTTCAGAAGGAATATCATTTTGTATCAACCAGTTCTGTATATCAGCCTTTTTGGTAGCTGTTGTTGATACTTTATTGATCACTGTACTGTGATAACTTGCAATATCCATTACAATTGTGGCAGGCTCCTCAAAGTTCACTAAAAACTGGTATTCAAACCAATGCTAAAAATTTTCTCGGTTCATTTCACCGTGGTAATCACCATCTTATTTTTTGGAACAAAAACCAGCTCTGCTCCAGGAATAAATCCAGAAGAGGAACCAGCATGCAATACTATATACCTACAATAAGGAAATAACAAATTACTACTAGGTTTCCTAGATAGACCGCAAAGCTCAAAACAACTATTAATAATTATATAGATTTAAATAAAATAGCGTGACTAGTAAATATTTGAAAAGGTCTTAAAATGCCAGGAATGTTAGTACATCATATATTAATTGCTAAATTTGATTATTCAATAACCTTGGACCACCAATTTTGGTTTTTTTCACGCTTCTATGATTAGAATCTTGGTAAGAACATCCAACAGTAACGTCTTTAAATATCCAGGTATCATCCAAAAACACAAATTGATATAAACGTTTCCTTTTTATCTTGACATATTCATGTAGAAAATGTACACGTTTTAATGCAATATGTGGCAACTCCATTAAACCACGACGAGGAACATCTTTTTGGTATTTGAATAAAATATTTTTCACTATCTTCCAGAGTGATTTTGAATATCCATTAAAGAGTTCACGCTTCTGGAGTTTATCTCTTAAAGTTTCCAAGGTTATGTGTTCCTCTGAAAAAATATTGTGTTAGTTAATTGTGAATAAAATAAAACAGTAAATTCAATATACTCACTGTTTCCATACATTTCCTATATAAAACATTTCGGAAAGCATTTCGATCAAAGTTATCAATTTCAACAGTAGGTTTTATGCGTTGTCTCTTTTTAGATGGGGTTTTAGGCGGTTCACCTCTATTATGCTTGGCGGCAATACGATTAACAGTGGTAACGCTAAGTTGAAAAGCTTCTGCAACTGTCTACAATATAATTACATCAATTTATGAAAGAATAATATATTATCAAATTTAATTAACCTAACCTAACATTAAAAACATTTAAACATTTACATTTAAATATGTAACAATATTATTAATAATGATGAATACAAATAGCGAATACTATTACTTACGTCTCTTACAGCAGTAAGCGGGAGAAGCGGGCCCCCATTTCGACATTCTCGTTCAAAATAGCTCAACAAAGATGTTACCATCTCTTGACATTTTCTGCTCAGCTGCTTCAGCATTTTATTAACCAAACACTGCAGATTTGCCTAAATAATTAGTTATGAAAATAACTGTTTTTTTTAATCTTAAAGAAGCAATGAATTTAAAAGCACCAAAAAAAGTTGTAAATATTAGACGATGATGGAATGTCAATAAACGTCAAAACAAACTGGGGAATTTTACCAGTTCATTTGACAACGTCTTGAAGTTTTGCCAACCCGTTAGCTGTAAATTGCCCTGGCTATTGAGGATAAATTGTATTCACGGTTGGTAAATTAATATTTATTCTGATAAGCGGGAAAGTAACTAAAAATGACATCATCGTCTTTTTATCGTGAATAAACTATACTTCAACAACGTACAAATACGTTCGTGTCGAGAAAATGAGATAAATTTACATCGCTGTTCCACTTTCAAGCTCCTTGATAGAATCAGTTAGTCACAAAAATGCAGTGATGTTATTATTGTTCTTCCGGATCAGCGATGTAAGATTATTGAATTAGTATTTTCCTTTAAAATTTATGTATATGAAATATCATTTTATTCTTGAAAAGTATATTCCATTACTTGGGAGCAATTATAAAGTGCTTCGTAAACACTTGAATATGCTCATTTTTAATTCGGCGTAATTTTTGACAGGTACCTATCTGACACCCGACGGTTTTCAAAACCTTGATAACTTTAAAACTAAATAAGCGCTTTATTTGCTGATCACAGTAGCTGCGGTAGTTGATCTCTTTGAGCGTATTAGTTATTCTATTTAGTATATCTGCAGCTATGACGGAAGTGAGTTAGTTATACCTGGTCACAATGGCCACGTAACATTTGTATATACAACGTGTTTTTGATTGTTCATTGATAAATTGGATATCCTTTTCCACAGTTTCCAGAACAATGTCATAGAAAAGTCAAGAAAGTTCGCTTCTAGCCTTGTGTGAACAAATTTGTTCCAGTGACATTGAACAGCTCAGTTCAGATGACTAAGATAACAAATTTCAAAGCAGAGTCAAGGTAGTGATACAGAAGAAAAGTGCGCGATGCTTAACAAGAACCAGTTACTTCAACGAGTAACCAGCTTCCTTTTCTTACTCTATTTCTAGGCATATTACCTATTAATTCTTCGAAACCTGCCTTCAGCTCAACCGTGGCCTCCCTATACTTCTTCTACCCAGTGGTGATTTTTCTCGTGCTATCCTTACTATTCTCTCTTAAGCCCATTCGCGTTTCCTGTTCAAATCCCATTCATATACATTCGCCACTTTGCATGTTCGACTTATGTCTTCGCCACGTTCTCTTTCTTGTAGAATTATCCCAGTAATTTTTCTTAAAACCTTATTTCTAGGAGCCTTTTAGTTTTAATGGTGCCCGGTCGGGTCTCTGCTGTATAGTGTTATGTATTTGCTGATAGAAATAACAAACCTATTAGTATTCATTTGACTTCCGAGAGATACGGTAGCGTAGTGCCGGAGCTCTGATAAGTTATCAAGTGAACGCAGTAAAAAGTTGTTTAGTGAGCGATAACGATAAAATCAATTAGCATAAATTGTAGCTAAAAACAAAAATGTGCAAACATTGTTATCATCGTCGAAAAATTAAAATACGAGGGTAAATAATGAAATCAACAATTGTGCCGCAAACACAAAACGAAGCGATATTAATGCAGCATAACCAAACCCTGTTTCAGGAGAATTATGTCAGATCGCAAAACGAACAAATTTTATATACAGAGTGGAAAAAAATGGAACAGGAGAAAATTAATGCCATTAACGAGGTACATAATCTCCAAGTCCAGTTAAATCAAGTGATGATAATGAATGAAGGACTGCAGAAAAAAATTGCAGAGTTAGAGAAAAGACTTCCTAAAGAGGACGAAACCATATCTGAATCAGTTACTTACCAAACTGATGAGGAAGAACTAGCAAAGGAGACAGAGTGGATACGCGCCAAAAATCGAAAGAAGCGTAAAATGGATACTTCATTGACACCACCACAACGAAGCCAAAATGTCCCAACTCCTATCGAAAAAACGAAAAAAGAACAAACCCCTCCACCAATCATCATAGATAATATCAAGGATTTCAATGATTGTCACCAGGTAATAGGGAAGACTGTAAATAGATTTCAGATTAAAATAATTAGTGATAGCAACGTTAAGGTCAATGTAGACAATATAGAAGATTACAGAACACTTAGCAAGCAACTCAACGAATGTAACTACTCATGGCATTCATACGAGAACAAACAAAACAGACCTATAAAGGTAATTGTTAACAAGCTCCACCATACTATTAAACCAGAGACAATAGTAGAAGACTTAAGGCATAGAGGATATAAACTGCTAGATGCTATTCCAAAACGAAGTTATAGAACTAAGAAACCCATAAATATGTTCATGCTAGTATTCAAACATGATGAAAATGTGGACAAAATTTATGGTATAACAGATATACAAGGAATAAGGGTAGAAATATTACCGCTAAGAAAAACAAGATTGGTACCACAATGCAAACGCTGTCAGGCATATGGCCATACTAAAGCTTACTGTGCAAAAGAGCCACGATGCGTACGATGTGTGGGCAAACACCTGACGAATGAATGCCCTAAACCTAAAAATGTACAACCAAAATGTGTTCACTGCGGCGAAGGACATCCAGCTAATTACAGAGGATGTGTAGTAGCCAAAGAAATGCAGAAACTAAAAGACAAAAATACTAAAAAAGTAATAAGGCCTAATCGACCACAGAGAGATAACAACAGAAACCCAACTCCTGCGACAGAAAAATCACAAAGCAGGACTACTACAAACAATGCGGAAAACAGAAAAACTTACAATATGGCAGTAAAAAACACAACAGAAGATAATAAAAAACAAAACAACCCAACAACCGATCAAATTCTCCAACAAATATTGGATAAACTAAATAAACTGGACGATCGAATTACCAGATTGGAATATAGCAACAAAGGAGCTATCCCCAAGCGACTTGGTAATGAGAGACAGCCTTAGAATATTAGAATGGAATGCTAATGGCCTCATTCAACATCAGCAAGAATTACAGGCCATTCTAGAAATTGAAAAAATAGATATATGTCTCATTAGTGAAACGCATTTCACTAAGGAGTCATTCATCAAAATAAAAGGATATCAGGTATACCATACCATTCATCCAGATAATGCAGCCAAAGGTGGAAGTGCAGTTATAATAAAACAAAATATAGCACATCACCAA
The DNA here is from genome assembly GCA_963921935.1 of Galeruca laticollis. Lineage (NCBI taxonomy): Eukaryota > Metazoa > Arthropoda > Insecta > Coleoptera > Chrysomelidae > Galeruca > Galeruca laticollis. The sequence goes on along the minus strand of OY998175.1, from coordinate 113,816,797 downwards.
GAAATGAGCTATAAAACAGCCGAAATTCAAGCAACCACAGTCAGAATAAAAACAAAAACTTACGAATTGAATGTAACGGCAGTCTATTGTCCGCCAAAACACGCAATCAAGAGGAATAAATACATTGAATTCTTAAATAGCCTAGGGTACAGATTTATCATTGGAGGAGATTTCAATGCAAAACATGTACACTGGGGTTCTAGACTAACTAACACTAAAGGTAAGGAGCTACTAACAGCAATAAACCAAATTAAATGTGAAGCAATCTCGACAGGAAAACCAACTTATTGGCCTGCTGACCCTAACAAAATTCCAGACCTCATAGACTTCTTTGTGGCCAGGAATATCTCGACAAACTACATGCAAATAGAAGAAGCATGGGATATGAGTTCTGACCATTCCCCCATCCTTCTCACACTTAGTGAGACTATAATACAAAGAGAAAACTTACCAAGACTAGTCAACAACAAGACTGACTGGAAAAGTTTCCAGATTGAATTAGAAAACAACATTAACCTCTTAGTCCCGCTAAAAACCAAAGAACAGCTAGATGAAGAAGTAGAAAAACTCAACAAGGTTATTCAGAAAACTGCATGGAATAATACCCCGAGCATTACATCGAGAACAAAGGGAAATAATTACCCAAGAGAAATTAAAGAATTAATAACAGAAAAAAGAAAACTAAGACGGAAATGGCAACAATCTAGAGCACCAGTAGACAAAACTAGATTAAACAATGCCGCACAGAATTTAAAAAGAGAAATACAAAAAATCAAACATGAATCAATTAGTACTTACCTCAGTGAACTAACAAATGACAGCAGTACAGATTATTCCTTGTGGAAGGCTACTAAACGATTAAAGAGACCAATCCTGCATAGTCCTCCAATCAGAAATGAAGATGGAAGCTGGGCCAGAGATAACAATCAAAAAGCCAAAAGATTCGCTGATCACCTAGAAAATACCTTTCAACCTAACGAAGGAGAAGAATTATCAAGAATGGACTATGACCAAGAAGAATTAGAGATAAGACCTGTTACACCAAAAGAGGTAACTGCAGAGATAAAAGAAAACATTAACCCGAAAAAAGCCCCAGGATTTGACCTGATTACAGGAGAAATCCTAAAGCAGCTGCCCAAAAAAGCTATAATAAAACTGACACACCTGATAAATGCAGCTTTCAGGTTGAAATATGTCCCCAGAATGTGGAAAGTTGCAGAGGTGATTATGATACCCAAACCAGGCAAAAAACCTGAAGAAGTATCATCATACCGGCCAATATCATTACTACCAGTAGTTTCTAAATTATTTGAAAAACTTCTGATAAAGAGACTAAAACCAATAATAGAAGAAAGAAAATTGATACCTGATCACCAGTTTGGATTTCGCGAGAGCCATTCAACGATAGACCAGGTGCATAGAATAACAAATATTATAGAAAACGCATTGGAAGAAAGAAAAGTCTGTTCTGCAATCTTCCTAGATGTAGCACAGGCCTTTGATAAAGTATGGCATGAGGGGCTCAAACACAAACTCAGATGTCACCTACCTAAACAATACTCTGACCTTCTGGATTCATATATATCAGAAAGAGTATTCAGAATAAAACAAGAAGAAGCATACTCTGAACTGAGAGAAATAAATGCTGGAGTACCACAAGGAAGTGTACTAGGACCAGTCCTCTACCTACTGTACACTAGTGACATTCCAAACCTAGAACATAATACCACAGCCACATTTGCAGACGACTCAGCTATCTTAGCTGTAGGCAAAAACCATGAAGAAGCAGCAAATAAACTGCAGAATAACATAGATCAGATTTATGAATGGACCAGAAGATGGAGGATCAGATTAAATGAAACAAAGTCAGTGCACACTAACTTCACCAACAAACGAAATCAACATGTACCAATTAGACTAAATAATGCTCAGATACCTTACGCCAATACAGCAAAATATCTGGGTATTACATTAGATGCGGGGTTACGCTGGAAGCCACATATCAAAAAGAAAAGAGAAGAATTAGGACTCAAATTTAGAAACATGCATTGGATATTGGGACGCAACTCCACTCTGTCTGTATACAATAAATTGCTATTATACAAGCAAACTCTGAAACCAGTTTGGACCTACGGCATCCAACTTTGGGGCTGTACCAGAGAAAGTAACATCCAGATCATACAACGATTCCAGAACAAAGTATTAAGGAACATCGTCAATGCGCCTTGGTACTCCCGAAACAGTGACCTCCACAGGGACCTGGAGATGGACACTGTCAGCCAGACAATCACTAAGTTTGCCAAAAGCCACGAACAACGGCTTTTAGACCATGTGAATGTAGAGGCCATCCAGCTCCTCGACAACACCAACCAGAAGAGAAGACTCAAGAGGACAAAGCCCTTTGAGTTAGTTAACTAGTGACAGTGTAAAGCAGAGCATAGTGCGGTAATTGCACGCTAGTGATAGTGTTTGTTTGTATTAGAGCCTAAGGAACTACTAATGAGTAAGACCTTTAGTTATAAGGTAGAAATTAGTAAATTAAGTTAGATTAAAATTGCTTATTGATCGTATTAATGATCAGATTGTAATTTCAAGAAAAGCCTATTAAGGTTTTTTTTAAATAAAAAAAAAAAAAAAGAAATAACAAACCAACGTTTGAATATGTACAGTTCATTCAAGACTAAACATAAAACAGAAAAGACTTTCTAAAACACGGCCATCGACCTTGCGACACCTGTCTCTGACTTCCTAGATTGACAGATGTCGTAAGCGCCATAGTCATACAAACAAATCAAACTACACACTTACACCACATATGGGTCTGATTACAGTTTTGTATATTCTTGACTTGCCCTCGTTATCCATATATTTGTTTTTCCATATAGTGTCGTTTACACATGCCGCTACTTTTAGTGCTTGTTTGTTGCCTAACCTCTGTGTCGATATCACCATATCCGTGTAGTTCCACACCAAGATATTTGCATTTCATTTCCTGATGTATTATTTTGTCGTCAACGAGAAGTTTGCATCTTATAGGAATTTTTGATGTTTCTGTTTTGGAGATAGAAATTATCATATTGAAGGACTTTGCTATACAATTAAAGCGATGTAGCAGTCGAGGTCGTCTTCGTATTCTGCTACTAGCACGGTGTTATCGGCATAGCACACAACTGTAATGTTGCAGTTACCCATCTTGTATTCACTAAAACTCCGTGCTTGCCTCATTGTTTCAATCATGATTATGTTAAAAAAGAGTGGACTTACTAAGTCCCTGTCGTATTCCCATTCTACGGGGATTGGTTCAGTGAGTTCCCCATCAATCTGTGCCTAGATTTTGTTCGTGCTATATATATTCTCTACGACTCTGATTAGATTATGGGTTATTTGCCTGTCATATAGTATATGTACCACATTTTCTAACTCGACCCGATAAAATGCTTTCTACAGGTGTATGAAGCACATGTAGGCTAGTTTCGATCGACTTCCCTCTGTATCTCTCTCTGTCTCTGTCTCTCTCAGTAACCAGCATTTCACAAAGTGAAACAACTAAAATATAGTGTTAGCAACGTCTCATAACTTATATTATGTTGAAACTTATGATGACAGTATAAACCGAAGAAATTTCCTAAATCTTGGTCTATGAGTTCTTGAAAGTCACCTTCTCGTGAGGAAGAATATGAGGGATTTACCGAGTGGCTTATTTAAACATATTCACGAACAAGAGAAGGAAACAAGGACTCACTCTGCTAATAAATGTTTGAAGACAAATTAGAGGTGTAAAGCTAAAAAACGAGGAATAACTAAATATTTCCGCAATATATTGATAAAATTATAAAAATTCTGAAAAACTTGACAGTTGTTTCGATATTGCCATCATGGAAACAATTGTAATTTTTTTTAAATATTTACTATTCCTTTCAGTATTTTGTGGAATTTTTTAGAAACGGTTAGTTTTACTCGAAAAAGTAATCTGTTTCACATAATTCATAATTGTATGTTAACGTGTTCGGAACAATTTCTGGTTTTGTGCCTAAATGATTATTTTTTGCTTTTGAATATAAAATCTAGGATGTGTTATAACAAATTGATTTCACGAGAATAGTGCTTAGTTATTTCAATTTTTGATAATTATATGCTCATTTTCTAATGAATAATAATTGTTCAATTTCCATGAATAATGTGTATAACTACCAATTTTTGTGATATAGAAAGCTAATATTAATATAAGATTAGTTCATGGATGAAATATACCCGTCCACAACGGTCGTGTTATCTTTGGTAGCCCTAATGACGCCAAGTTAATTCCTTACCTTCCACTTGCTTGACTTTTGTTTGATTTTGAAAGAAATTGAGTCGTAAATCCTATGAAAATTTATTCGATACAGTAATAGAGTATTAATACACATAGATTAATGAAATTAGGTGAATACTTTTTTCATTACTGTTATTTCAAACTCAACAACATACGTGAAGAACTGATAATTTAAAGAATTATCTCTTGACTATACACCTTCATCTAACAAGAATTTCCCGACTCACCGACAAAAAAAAGAGATCTACTAGATATGAAAAAATTGTTTAAAAATATAGTAAAATTCCACCAATTTTCATATTTTTCGTCTTTCTTAAATTTTTGATAATCAATTACGTCGTCTAGGAATCGAACCTTCAATAACTTCTCTCGTTACAAACTTTTCCCTACTCATCTCACTCAAGTTCTACTGTAAACCTGGCTTATTAGCAACGAAAATTTTTATTTCACCACCCTGTATATTCTCGAAGAATAAAAACCGTTTTTGATATTATATATCACAGATAATTAGAATGATCAGCGGATACATTCAGAGTACAGATAAATCCAACCTGTTTCATCTGTGTTTTATTCTTTCAAAATATCGCTTGCCTCCTTCAATCCTTCCGAAATATCAAAATACCGACAAATGCGCAAATTATGTTGAAAACAGACAGGATGCGGCCAATTCCAAGTAAGAATTATTTATTCACGAATCTTCCAGGAGTATCTGCCTTTTGATACATTATTTATAAAACTCCTATTGAAAAATCACAACTCGAAAAAAGCTATACTTACTAACGCTGTCAAAGCAGTAGTTGAAACGAATAGGTTCCATTGTTTCTTCTACTGTATTGGGGGTTGTATATTTATCTAAGTGCATTTTGTTAAATCCCAATGTACCCTTACTTTGACTTGTTTCTGATTCTGTTCTTTTTTCAATACCCAATGATCCAATATCTGATGTGAAATGTTGATATCCAAATTTTCATCATTTATGGATATCGCCTAAGTTTCGTATCTGCTATCTACTCGGAAAGATCTGGATACTCTTCATTCATGAAATATCGTAAAATCAAACTTTTGGCCTAATCATTTCTGAATAACGTTCCCTGGTTGTTATGGGAACGTAACGGGAATTATTTTTCCCTGGTACATAAACGAAGCAGCGCGCACTACTCAGCAACGAAACGAAACGTTGCGGCCGGTCATCGGCGAAAATCTTCGGCGAGAATACTTTCGCAAGTAGTTCTTTGCGTTTCGTCGTGAGGTGAAGTAGTGCGCGCTGTTTTGTGACCACGAAAGAGAATAGACGAAGAAAAATTGATAATCCTTTTTAGCGGCTACAAGGAATTGTATGATTTTTCTGATAAAAATTATTCCAATCAGGAACGCAAAAATAACTGCTGGAAAGGAATTTCGGAACACATGCGACAGCCAGGTAAGTTCAAAGATTTCATGTAATATAATATAGTTGTTATCATAAGAATCATTATTTATTTATTAAACAGTTTGTGGAAAATATACCTTATAATGTAATATTATATTTACTGTTGATTTCTATAACCTTGTTGTACCATATCTACGGCTCCTATAGTACAAAAGTAATTTTTAAATTCTTCGCGGATATGCAATGTTTCTTCAGTAGCTTCACCTCCAACATTTCGTAGGTCTTGAATTGTCGATACATGTTTGGTTTGTATATTATTGTCACCCAGATCAATTTCTGTCGTACGCGATTCACCCCGAAGGAAGTTATGTAGAGAACAAGTAGCTAATATTGCATTATCTATATGTTCTGGCGACATTTGAAGTCTCCTCTGATAGATTCTAAACTCCTGCGTCAATATCTCAAACATATTTCCTGACAGCCGACGAGCACGGCTCAGTCGGTAATTAAAAATTGCCTTGGTCTCATCATGTCGTGTCTGAGTTCCAGCATAACGACGCATAATATGTTTATGTAAAGGAAAAGCTTCGTCTCCCACAATAAAATGTGGTGAAGTTATATTAGTTCCAGGAAGAGTTTAATTAGGGGGTATTGATAAGTTTCCATTTATCAAGGCTTTTCCCATAACAGAATTGCTAAATATGCCACCATCACAGTTTTTTCCATAAGCTCCGACAACAGCTATTATTATTTTATATTTAGCGTCGACTAATGCCATTAAAACTATACTAAACGTCTTTTTGTAATTGTAGTACAGGGATCCGCTGTTAGGTGGTGCTTCAATGACTACGTGCTTCCCATCTATAGCTCCCACATAATTTGGGAAGTTTCATTTTTCGTGAAAATCTTTTTCAATGGTTCTCCAGAGATCTTCTGTTGGAGTGGGCATTTCAATTGGCTGCAGTATTTTCCAAATCGACATACATGTTGAATGTACAATTTCTCTCACAGTGGTATGCCAAACACCTACAACAAAGAAATATCCCAACTAGCAATTTTGGTAGAAAGTATGTAACGACTACACTATACAAACAACTTTCTGATAAATTTTACCAAGGAAAAACGTCATTAGTAATTATCGAGTAGGAAGCAAATATAATATACGGATTGTCCTCATTATTTTAAACAACCAGTATTTCTCAAAATAGGTTATATTATTAGGCATTTTCGTAATTATTACATTTTTTTTTCAGTATCCGCTTGCATAGAAAGATGGTCGCGATAGCGTGATAATTATAGAAAGGCACTGAAGTTGCGAAAAGGTTAAAGTGGAGACGCTGCTGTTAAAACGAGGCCATATAAATTTGAAGCAGAGATGTCATTCCTGAACAAATATCTGCCAGATCGAGAACGATAAACAAATGTTACCGAACCGTATACGTCTACGTCTGCTGTTAATAGCCCAATACCTTCTGAGGATGGTGAAGATGATCGGATGGGAGACCATGAAAATTTGAGTGCTTTACAACCCTTAACACCAGTGTCAACAGCTTCTAATAACAATACAGTATTCCGAGCAACACCTCCTGCGGCTCCGAGATCGGCTCCAAAGAAAAAGAAAGTGCAGCCCGGAAATACACAATTTATTTGCTGGCGTTCTCGAAAAATATTTACAAACTACTACAGCTACTAATTCAGGAGGCAATAGTTGGAAACAATTTTTCCTTGCAATGGCTGAGACAGCTCAACCATTTCCACCCGAAGTTCAAATTGATGTTAAGGGGAAGATTTTTAACACCATACAAGAAGGATAGTTAAAATGCTCACAACCTAAAAACACCACGCAGTTTGACAAAGCTCATTCAACTGGATTTCATTGCAATCAAACTGTATTTCCACATTTACAATGTACTCAACATTCGCAAGGCATACAACATTCCTACCCAAAGCACATGCAATCTTTGGGAACACAACCTAACATGCCGGATTTAAATTTACAGCACACACCACGATCCCAAAACACACCACCACCTTTACATACACAAAATACGTTACATACCTTCGCAACCACATCAATATTCGAAAGACATTCAACTTTCATACACACAGCACATGCCACCTTTGGGAACACAACGTAATATAACAAATTTAATCTTACAGCACACACAACATTCCAAAGACACTCAGAACATGCAACCATTTCCTCTACAAGACGTGCAGCCAACATTTTCGCCAAGATCAACATCTGTAGTAGGGTCTCCAGAATTACAAAGTGACAACGAATCACACATGTAATATACATTAAAAAGTTGTACTAATAAATACAAAGTTGTTTTTAAATTGGTATTTTATTAAAATATAATTATTTATGAAAAATATAGAAATAAATATAACCGAGAAAACGAAAGACATGAAAATAACAGTAAATACGATAGGTACCTAACTAATAATAATGACTTACCTTAGGGTCACTGCTAAGCGTTCTATTGGTGAAATGGGGCTTCTGAACGTTGTATTTTGTATTTTCAGATCAGGTTTTATAATACTCAAAAGCTCTTCAAATTTTTCGTAACTCATTCGGCAATACAAAAAAAAAGTTTTTTCGTGTTCTACTAATTGAGAGAATAAAGTGGCAAATTCCCTTTCGATTTTCCTCTTTTTAGAGATTTCGTGTAACTATTTTCGCTTTCTTTTTTGTTTAAATACTGTATTTTGTTTTTCCTCTTCCTAACATAGTAAACTTATAATTATAATCTTTGGATCCAACGTACCTGTGCGTCAAGCGGCCGGTGACTGGCAAAAATTATTTACCGGCTAGTGCGCGTACCCTAATAAAATAGGCGGCCGCCGTCGCGCTTTCGGGGCTGTTGCCGTCGAATGTGCGCCAGCCTTAAGGCTACTTATTTTTTTCTCGCGTCTATCTAGAGTAAGTTGTATATTGAAAAATTTCAATAGAATGGTGGCTGTAATTTTGGTCATAAACGCAGATTTCACGTTAAAAACACTGGTAAAAAATGCATGAATTTCAGATCGCTGTGCAGAAAATCTCATTGATGAACTGGATAACTATGCTGCAATAAGAATCGAATATACTTAATGAACATTCACAACTATACTAAACTGACTTCACACCCGTCAAAATATGGATAAACCCTTCCGAAAAATTTGCTGTTAGTATTATAAGTTAACCATTATGCCTGTTAAACAATGATTAATTTGTCAGCACATAACAGGACTATTCTCATTTACCTACTCCCCAACATTAACAGAAAAGCGCCCAATATTAGTAGATAATTATATTCTAATTTTGAGGATCTGTGACGATAAATTCATATCCATTCATTGGTAGAAAACTGGAACAAAAAAAATACTCAATGAGTTCTTAAATGAGACATATCTGTTGTTTTAAATATGTGATGCTATTTTGCAAATCCAATTTTTTAAAAAACAAACAATTTGGATAATGCGGACATAAAAGAAGACATCAAAAGAAAAATTATAGAAGTGAATGACATATACACAAATGTCGACTTTTACGTTTTCAATAACTAGTGTTTTATCTAAAGTTCTCGTTTAATCGAATGTCCATAAGGGTGACACTAAACTTTTCGCAATACACTTTAAAAAATGTATTCAAATCTATTGCAGAATGTACAGCATGTGTCTTTCTGAAGCTTACTCAAAATAAAAATTGTGCCATTTTTACCGATAGAAATGAATGTAATTTTATTTCCGATCAACTTTATGAATAGTACACTATAGTTTAAGTTATATACATAATAATTGAGGAAGCGCTTTATCTGGAAAAAATATCTGGTTTTCATGCATTGCTCATAGAATAAATTCTTAGTGAACCTTCACACCAAATTTTGTCAACAGAAAAAAATTTATTGGAAAAGTTTTACTAAATAGATATAGATTTGTACTCTCTCCAATAGATTTTATCTGATTTTATTTGCTGTTAGTAATTCTAATGTAATCGCACTGCTATTTATTATTTTCTCCTACAACTGATTCTCGAAGATAGTTATATATTATTTTCCATTGAAACCCGTACATATCCATTTCTAATTTTCTTTATGATCTAGGTATTCAATAGAGTTTCTACAAATTAATATTTTCATGTTTATTCATAACTCTATATATTGTCCCTATGTAGTTGCTCAAATACATCTTGGGACATTGCATCATTAAGTTAGATCTCACTTAATTATTTCCTAATTCCAAACAGTTTCCTATCACCTTTTTTCTCAAACAATCACATTTTTGATTCTTTTTCAGAGTAGCCAACGTATGAAAAATAATATTATATGAGACCGTGAATATCTATTCAAAAAGATATGGATGAGGATAATAGTTTCAAATTAGATAGTAATTGTGTAGTATTTGGCAGATGCCATTACTGGTTGAATTCATTCTTCAGTGAGATTCCTAATATTCTTTTTATTTGAGGAGATTTTCTAAATCCTACATTGTATATGATTGTTAATGGAAAGGCATATAACTTGTTCGTTACGATAATTATATCAAATTGTTCAAAAAATATTGCTTATTGAAAGAATATTGTTTTGTTTAACAAAGAAAATACATCAATTGTCATACACAATCACCCTGCAACCTGCATGATTCTCGCATGTCTTAATATGTTTATACGCAGATGTAGCACAGTACGTGTTTAAATTTATCTATATTAACACAATGTTTCTCCTTCATGCTTTCCCGTCTTCAGTCTGCAGAAGCAGGTGAGCGTGATGAGTATGAACCTCAGCGCGAAGTTGGACGAGTTGCAACGCGGCGATCGCCATCTAGAGACGACCGTTGCACTCTGCGAGATTCGCACGCAACTACAAGAGTTGACCAAATCAGTGGAGAGTTGTCAATCTGAAGTTTCTGAAGTCAAGAGAGACATGGTGGCGATAAAACACGAACTGGATACAGTTCAGCAGGTGAAGGAAGAGATCGAAGAATTGCGAGAGTATGTGGATCGCTTGGAAGAGCATACGCACCGACGAAAGTTGCGTCTTCTTGAGCAGGTCTGTTTACTATAAAGTTACTGCCAGTATTAAAAAAAATGGATAATGTTATCATTTAAAATTGTTCCTTCATGATATTTTACTCATATCTATTATATTTGGATAACCTGTTATGATATACAAGTTCAAAAAATATTTATTAAAAACTGGAAAGTATCAAAAAATACAATTCTGTGGAAAATATTAGTATACAATAGTTTGAGTATGAGTCGATTAATTTTTAAGCAAATAAAAGTTTCATGCCTAGTTAATGAAACATCTAGGGTGCTAATAACGAGAAATTTTTAGAAATACTGTAACGACTATCTAGCTTTACACTTTTAAAATGATAATTTGGTGAAAGGTAAGTTTATTGCTCACGAAAATGGAAATGGCTATTGTAGCACTCTTTTCCTTCACGATGAGCAGAATTAGTATAGGTTTGGAATATTTTGTATAATGTATTGTTTTATAGTCATCAGAATAGTCAGTTCACATTTATTAGAATCTTGTTTACATGTTCAATGCATTTAGTGATAAAATAGGGATGATGATGTTGATGATGAGATGTTAGTAGTGAGGATGATAAATAATGGCGATGTTCTTGGTATCGATGAAATGATGAATCTTTCTTGAAAAGTGTTTGGCCGTCTAAAAGTTTTGGTTATTTCTTGAGAATAGTCTGACCACCATACAATTCGTAAAAAATGCTGATCTTCTTGTTTCAAACCTATTTGTAGAAATGCCTTTTCAATATCAGAAATTACTCCAATTTTACCTATCTGGACCTTGAGAAGAAGTGAAGGAATCATTTCTAAAAAAAATTGGGCGTTTTTCTAAACAGTCATTAATTAATTATCCTGTATGTTCTTCGCGGAAGCATCGAAAACCGGACGAACTCTAGTTGTTGCGCTGGATTCCTTGATGAATGTATGATGAAGAAAATAATGTACTTCTTTTTCTGTATTTTCATTAGATGTGACTTCTTCATGATTCCTAACTGTTTCCACTGCGTGAATACTTCCTCATATGCCTCACACATTTCTTTGTCGACTAACCTCTTCATACGCGACCTCAGTTTTACTGTGCCAAACTTCTATTAATCAGTATTGTGTGATGGCCGTCAGTCCAGAGCAAGATGACTTCATATCTGTCATTTTTGTTTGATATAGTTTCGTAGAATCTTCTCAGAGTTTCTTCTTCTAGAGATTTCTTTGACTTCTCTTCTGATGGATCCCTTATTCCATAAATCAGTTATGGAGTAATCAGAAAAACCAGAAAATTGTGCATATTACATTTGGGAAATTTTTCTCCATTATTGTCCACCCTAATCTAATTTCAGCTGCCGTGAGTCCGTCATTGATTTTTGTTTGTTGCCTGTCAATAGAGTACCCACTATATCTGCTCCTAATAATAATTCAATTCCACTAGGCACATCATCAAACTCATTGTGATAAATTATCATATTATTATTTCTCAAATAGTTTAAATATGTAATGTTGTCCAGTCTTAAAATATTATTATATATTCTAGTCTGTTCTAAGACATCTAATCGGCATTCAAGAGATTTTGATATTCTTTATCACAATATTATAGAAAGTGCGCAGTTGAGGTATTGAAATATGGTCGCCAAAAACACCCTGTATAATCTTTTCTTCGCCTGATTTCTTTGTCCTCATGCGAACCGAGAAGTAACATCATCTTTTTTGGCTTGCACGATGATATGACTAAATTTTGGTGTTGCCCAACAAAATAAAGGTGTGATTATGCTGTCAGCAAAATTGATCAAGAAACCAAGAAGCATAGCATGATACTTCATTATAATACAAAAAAGTGCGATGTAGACGCAGTAGATCAGAAATGTGCTGCATATTTCCGACACAGCGAATAACAAGCATAATTTAGGATTTGCATTGATGGAGAATCATATGAAAGAACGGACCCATTCACTCAAAGGATATTGTTCCTCTAAACATATAAAGAGTAGACTGAAGTTCCCACCAGAACCAAACGTAGCGAATTATAGCCTGTCATAGTATATTGTAATTCGTTTCGAAAATCTGTATGTTAAAATCATAGAGAAAATTTGTATCTTGCAATTTTTTAAAATACCCTCCAGAAGACGTAAATTGAATATATTTTGAGTTTTTATATATTTAAAATGGTAAATTAGTTTCTAATATTTTTAGTAAAGAATAAAGTTGATTGTAAAGCTATAAAAAGTTTCAGTGTTTTCAATAACATAGATCATACTCATGTCAGGAGCAAGAATATTTAAAAAATTATAAGCGGTAAGGATTACCATAGCACGCACTCTCGTGAAAATTTTATCACGCGCTTGCTCCAGGGTGAAGAAGAACTATCGTCTATAATATAGAGCTAAATGTTTGATAATCCTCAAAATACTGTTACTCTTCTGCTTTTTAACTTTCATTTATTTCTGTAACTTTCACCATTACAATTCAATCTAACTTTCTAACACAGAACTCAAATCTAGAATACTTTCCACATGTTCCCCGGCAGCTTCCCTTTTCTTCCAAAATTACATTTCTAGACCCTTCCTTTATAACAGTTCCCCGATGATTTTCTTCTTCTTTTCCTTTATGGACCTTAACATAGCCTCAGTACACAACCGAAGTAACATCGCTCCCTCTTTTCTAGTCATTTATCCGAATAATCTGACTAGTGAGGTCTAGCTGAAGCCAACGGGGTGGATCGGCTCCGTACTAAGGGGGTAACCTTTCCACATGGACTACCTTGGATTACTCCTCACTGAAAATTTCATGCTGTAAACTAGGTCGTCGATTTTCTTGAGAACGGTGTAGGGGCCTTCTCAGTTTTGTTGCAGTTTTTGACACAAACCTTTTCTGCGCTTGTGATTGAACCATAGACATAAATAAAAAAGATATAACTGTTTACATTATTCGTGAAGCCAACATCATTTCACATTCTAAGCTAAAATCGAGTGTGGGAACAGGATAAAGTAGTATTCTGTTGCCAAATTTAGGTTGTGTTTAGTTTTTTTGGTGTTTGCTGCAGATGGAAGCTATTAATATAATCAATATTTCTGATGTTTAAATAATATTTCAAATGTATCAGGGTTTATCAATCTATTTTTTTGATTAATTTGACTTTTTACACATTAATACAGCTAATACACGGAATATGTGTCTTACTAAATTATAAGAAATTCCGCAAGTCTGAGATTCGAATGAATATTAGGCAACTGTGTTCTATATTTGATAGATTTTGTCTAAAGGCGAGACATAATAGAAAATATAACTAATCTGTGACGTTATTTTCCTCGTAATCATTCAGTATTCGCTTCTCGTCTTACGTCGTTCCCCACTTGGACTACAAATTGATGTTGGCTTCATAACAAATAGAATTTATAAACGACTGGTTGGGGATGTGGATTGAACAACCATTCGGAGTCACCCCTCGAGAAGCTTGTTTTTGTAGTATGCACGTCGAGTCTAACCTTTACTTTATCGTTGGAGAGCTTCAAACGTTTACGAGCAAAATTATGGACATGTTCCATTTTTTCTTACAAGTTTCTTATGTACATAGAGGGTGTACGTTCTTCTGCATCTTCACCAGGAGGAAATATTCCAAACATTAGATCGCGAGGAAGCTTCATTTTTCTGCTAGTGACTAGCATAGATGGACTATAACTGGTTGGTTTGTGTTCATAATTTCTATAGACTAGCAGAAATAGAAGAACTAAAGTGTCCTAGTTTCTTTAGATTTCGGAGACGGACGTTGAAATATATTGGCAAATAGTTCTATGACGTCTTTCTACCATTCCATCGGTAATGGTAATCTCCTTGGCATTTGACAAATTGGTCTCGCATATCCAGTATAAACTCTATGCTGCACTAGACTGGCGCGTTTTGTAGATTTTCTCGTCTGAAACTTGCTGCAGTTGTCATTGATGAAGTGGTTAATTTTTCTTAATTTTTCAGTTGTTCGATGGTAATTATTTTTAACTAGTTGTTTCATGAGGCTGGCGTCAACTGAGTTACTTGTGATGGTTTTTCTTCATTGGAACTATTGTTACACTTACTTATGATTTTCACCAGTGTACAAAGTCCTATATTCTATTCTTTCTTTAATTTCAAAGATTTCTCTAAGAAAATTAACAACTATAGCGGGAATCGGTTGATCTACATTGACGAGATATCGAGCTATCCGAATTCCTCCAATAACTAGTTCATCACTTTCACAATTCCCAAATGTAGATCTTTTGGTTTTTGACCCCGCGAAGACGATTCCTACAGAATTTTCCAGATCTTCCGTATCTTTGTCCACTATAACCTTTATTTGAGAAGTCATTTCTTCCGAATTTAGGATTATCTCTTCATTTGCAATTAGTAAAATTTTATTCTTAAGGTCTATTTTGCAAAGCATAATGTCCATTCCAAGGATTCATTGATCTGTGATATCTGCTACCAGAATCAAGTGTTTTTTCAATTACCCATCTGAATAGTTACTGTTATTTCTCCTAGGAACAGGAACAGGATATCCTGCAGCTATATCAAGAACTAAGCTTCTTCCAGTAGGTTGTAGTTTTCGATTCGGAATGCGTGTTCGAATGAAAGACTTGGTGTCACCGGTATCAATGACGAAGGATCAATTTTGATTGTCAACGTGCCTCCTGACTAATAAGTTTTGTTCATTTTTATTTAAAATTTAAGTGCGGATTTTGGGGCTCCCCAAGTTGATGCCCGCCCCGTAGTGTCAACATTCATTTGTTTCCCTGATTGTTGCATGAAAGTCGACTAAATCTGAGGAAACGGTTTCTCAGAGATGCATATCTACTGTGGAAGGAGGATGAAACTCCTGATCACCTAGTTCTGGAATCCCTCGCCATTGCAAGCCAACGCAAGAAATGCTTTGGACAAGAAACTTGTAAGAGTGAGCACCTAACCTCGTTGAAGCCGTCCCAAATACTAGAGTTCATTAGAACCTTGGAACTGGAAGGTGAGCTGTAGTAGTAGCGAGAACAGCTCTGATAGGGGGGGAGACACAATAAACCTTTGGTTTCAGTGCACTGTAACCCCGTTAAAATCTAATCTACTGTGGTTATTTCTTATTGGACTTTGTGAGTGGCTTCGGGATGTTGATCTGACTTCATTTGTCGACTCCCTATTCGTCTAATGCTCTCTGCTTTTCATTTTGGGTATTCCGTCGCATAGTTTCGAGTATATTCAAGGTTTGTGAGAGAGTAGGTTGTGAGTGTATAGTGGAAGTTATCTCTTCTTGATCTTGAAACCTTGTGTCTCTCAATTTAGGACGGACAGATTTTGATATGCTTTTTGCTGCCTCATATTCCTGAGCTACAATCAGAGCTTCATTCAACGTTTTGTGGTGTTGTGGGCGAAGAGCTTGTTGCATTTCCACAACTTGTAATCCATCAACGAATGTCTGTGTGCCAATTTGCTCTATGAAATCTCTAGGTGCCTGGGGAGAGGCAAGATGTAGGAGTCTATCGGCCTCAAGTCGCAGCTTCAAATTGAAGTCGATGCTGTTTGGCCATCAAATGTGAATTGTATCAAGGTCTGGCAATAGTGGCGTTAAGAAAATGTACTTTGTATCGGGCCAGGTTCGGTTATAGAACAGGACGAGGTCGTACTTTCAATTTCAATATTAGTTGATGAAGCTTGGGTACGAATTCTTTTTTTTAAATTAACTGTCTTATTTCTACTTTGATTTTCTAAAGTGTATTCACAATTTTTTTGTTGTACTAAATTAAATCTTAAATTTTCTTGTTGTTGTTCCAAATGGTCATTCATAATTTCTACACCTCGTCTACGCCTCTCCTTCTTCTGCCCTTTCTTCTCTTCTTCTTCTCCCTGTCTGCGTATTTCCTTCTTCTCCTGACGTCTTTTCTTATCTTGTTCTTCCTCCTTTCTGCGTCTTTCCTTCTCTTCTTCCATCTTTGAAAACCATGCTGGGATGCCGGTAGTACACATGTCTCTGGGATATGCGGTGGATCTAGTATTTACCATAAACAGATAGTAGAACAAATATTTCTTATATCCCTCCGATGTCACCAACGTTACTCTTGGGCTTTCGAACTTTTATTTACTTCTGTAACTTAAACTGTTACAATTCAATCTAACTCTCTAGCACAGAACACACATTTAGAATACTTCCACATGTTCCCCGACAGTTTCCCTTTTCTTCCAAAACGACATTTCTAGCCCATTCCAAAATGACAGTTCCCCGATTATTCCCGATGTTTTTCTTCTTCTTTTTCTTTATGGACCTCAACATATCCTCAGTACAGGACCGACGTAACAATACCAATAACATTATGCTATATATGTATATATTAAGAAATGATCTACGTCCTAAAAGCCTTAAAGGCTTCTGCGGATATATTTCAAACGTTATCAACTAATTTCGTGATAAACTATGCTCCAATTTTATATGTTAACCGGTATAGTGTCTCATATAGAATATCAAATGGACATGGTTAATTTTAACCTTGCAAGATCATGTGTTTTTCAATATCTCCAAATATTGATCATAATTAACGCACTCTATAGCAGAAGATATAAATATTTTCGGAATACCTGTTTCCCACTTTCCAATCAATTTTTTATCGCTGGAAATTCTTTACTATCATTTAACTCTGTTGTGTCTAGGACTACTAAGTAGTATCAACTTCACATAATCAACATACAGAATAACTATGTTTATGTTTTCAGGGTCTGACAATATTCCTAAGCTACGCTATTATGGCGGCAGTATTAGGTATGTTCCAATTTGGTTACAATACGGGGGTGATCAATGCACCTCAGAAGAACATCGAAAATTTCATGAAGACCCTTTACAAGGAACGTTACGAGACTGACCTGGTAAACGAGAAAGCAGAAATGCTGTATTCGATAGCTGTGTCAATATTTGCCATTGGTGGCATGTTGGGTGGCTTTGGAGGTGGTATGGTTGCAAATAAATTTGGAAGGTAAGGCATTAGTATTATGTGCAATTGAGAGAAATTAATTATGGTTATTGAAAAAAGTATACAATTACTTCACAAATTGAATATATGATAGTATCCTTGGTTTTCACAAAGGAATGATACGACAATGAATTTTATTAACGCATAAAAATCTGAAAATAGTCTTGCCATTTCGTTATTCTCTAATATAGACTATATGAGTGTATGCTATTGTTTTCCCCTCCTGTCTAATTGACTCTACCCAGGCCATCACATTAAGACATTTTTGTCCTTTGAAGAAAATATATTATTAGTGTTTTAAATGAAACTCAATGTTTCCAGCTAATTCCACAATATAATGAAAAATGTTGAAAATTCTAAAAAATTGAAAATTGTTTCGATAACTGAATATCATCGTCAGAATGACAGAAGTTACATTTCATTTGATGCCTACCTGATCTTTAGTAGTTATTTTTGGCTAGACTGGATATCATTTTTCCAATTAAGATCAGTATAACTGTGCAATGATATATAAAACCAGGAAAACTATATCTACTCATCTTTACAATTATCACCTAAGAAGACAGTTTAATAGTGGAGAACTCCCTAGATTTATCTGTTCATTGACGACTTCATATTGTGGGTTTCTTAGGTGTCTTCTAATTTCCAACTATTTAAGGAAATCCAGTTCTTGTTTCTTATCACAAATATGTAGTACTTCCCGTTCTGCATTAGCTGCCAATGAATGGTTGGTGTCAAGTAGATGTTTTGTCCAATACTTGTAAGAAAATTACTAGAAGATAGAAATATTAATCCAGGAATAATATCAGATATACTTAATTTATTTGATGTATGTATTAATCAGAATTATTTCACTTTTGACAATAAAATATATATTCAAAATGAAGGTTTACTAATGGGTAGCCTATATCACCTATTTTGGCAATCATTTTTATGGACAGTTTAGAAAGAAAAATCTTCGAAAGTAATATTTCAAAAAATGTTTTATTTTGGTATATAGATATGTAGATGACATATTAGCTTGTTTTATAGGTAGTGAACGAGAATTAGATATATTTTTCAACCACATTGATAATTTACACCCAAAAATTTAATTAACATTAGAAGTTGAAGAATATAACTCAATCAATTTTCTTGATTTGAAAATTAAAAGAGTTAATAATGAACTTGATTATTCAATTTACCGAACACCAATACACACTGATGTGACAATTCCATATAGTTCCAATCACCCCATGTCACATAAACTAGCAGCATACAAATCAATGATACACAGAGCATTTTCAGTTCCCATGAACAAATGTAATTTTGATTGAGAGATCAATACAATTAGACAAATAGCAATATCCAACGGTTATCCATTACATATGATAAATAAACTAATTAATAAAAAAGAGGGAAAAGTGGCATTACAACTAATATTTCCTGAACAAACTGAAGAAATAAAAACTTATAAAACCATCACATATGCAGGATATATTTCTAATAATATTTCAAAGATAATATCTTTAGCAACGAATACAACAATTTGTTTTGAAACAGAAAGTAAGGTAAGAACAAAATTGTTGAATGTTAAAACAAAAATACCCACATTGAAGAAATCAGGTATATAAAAACTCAAATGTCCAGAATGTAATGCTGTCTATTTGGGTCAGACCCTTAGAAATTTTAAAATCCGATACAGTGAACACTTACGAGCATTCAGATTAAAACAACCAGATAAATCCCATTACGCAAAACATCTACTTGATACCAACCATTCATTGACACCTAACACAGAACTAGAATACTAAATATTTGTGATAAGAAACAAGAACTGGATTTCCTCGAAGAGTTGGAAATTGGAAGACACTTAAGAAACCCACAATATTGTAATGTTTTTCTAATTTATTTAAAGAGTAAACGGGTGGGATAAACTTTAAACACACGGTGTGGCTACTTACTAATTTATTTCAACACTCAACTAATTACTAACACTCAATTTATATCTACTCAACTAGTCACTTAAATTTAATTTATATGCACACAAACTTAATTATTAATTTATATAGACACTTTACTGATCGATATTTCGGTTTATTTATTTCACGAGATCACTTTATCAACTAACTACTAACTCATCCGCTAATCGGTCCTTTATTTATATTAAAGCCTTTCTTACTAGAAATTTTCGGACTGCGGCCTACACGCACAAAAACAATTAGTTCTGGCCTTTTCTAGATAAGTCTGGTCACAAAAACAATGGTTAGTCGTTAACAGTTATAAAAAACCCTGCGTATCCGCCATAATTTTAACTTTTATACCTGGCTTAGAGAGAGTCGGGTTTAGGGACTATACCAGTGTGCTGTTTCGTAACATTACCCCCTCCCTAAATGGAAGTTCCTCCTGGAACTTTTGTGTAGCCGAGACTGGATGTTTGAATCGGCAACTGGCCCCATTTCCACACTTTCCGATCTTATGGAAATAGCAGGACACCGTCTTCATCGGATACTGATAACGGGGGTTGTAGCTGCAAATTAATATGTGGACACCGGAATCTTGAAAGATAATCTCTACCATGTTCCTGATGATTCGCCAATCCAACTGATTACTCGTTATCTTAGTCATAGCCAGTTTCTTCACGCTGGATTCTAACACATGGTCTCGTAGGTTTCGGAGTGCTTCCCACACATCGCGGTAGGTAGATCGATCTTGAAATTCATTTTTGTTTACCACGTAGAAGACGTACCGATAATTATGATTCAGTTTCAGTGTCTTGCCAGGGGTTGGAATATGGTCCTCAAGTTTTTCTAATTGTCCGAACCTCTTTCGAAAGACTGTTGCCAACCCTCGTGCGTTCTTGATACGGGCGGGGATGTTGTATGCCAGTGAATAATCTTCCGGGAGAGTGAACAAATCTTGTTGTTGTTCCGAAGTGACTCCATATCTAGCTTTCCCGGTACCTCCACACGTGCCCATAAATTCCTCGAACGTAGGGTCAGGCACATCTCGAATAAGGTTTACTCCTTCCTCCAGGTCATGGTCTCCTTCGAATGGCGCTAGTCGGTTTTGGTGAACTACTTTTGGTCTTCCGTTGGGGATCTTGCTTATGCGATATATAACATCATTGATCCTTTTCTTGATTAAGTATGGACCTTCCCAGAATTTTTGTAATTTTGGAGAAAATCCTTTTCTTCTTGTCGGGTTGTGTAACCATACTTTGTCCTCTTCTTTAAAATCGCCTTCTGTGGCCTGCGTGTCGTACCGACTTTTCATTATGTCGTTGGCAACTTGAAGATTTATTCGAACTAATTCACGAATATCGTCCAGCCTTCTTCTCAATTGGATCGCCTACTGGATCTTCTTCAGGCCAGCAGCTAAATTCCAGGTCACAAGGAAGCCTCATTTCACGTCCAAACAGGATTTTCGCCAGTGTTTCATCCGTGGACTCATTGACGGCTGATCGATAAGCCAATGCGAATAGGGAAAGATACTGGTCTCAATCTCTCTGATGGCTGGATACTACTTAGGACAGGTATTTTCCAATAGTCCTGTTCATTCTCTCGACCATTCCATCCGACTGTGGATGTCATGCTGTCGTCCTGGTCTTCTTCATTCCTAGATTGTCACAAATCTCCTGGAATAGATGGCTTTCGAAATTTCTTCCCTGGTCACTGTAGACTTCCAAGGGCACTCCATATCGGCTGATAAATTCTTTCACCAATACATCCGCGACAGTTGTGGCCTCTTGGTTCGGGATAGCGTAAATTTTCACTGACTTTGTGAAATAATCCCTTACAACCAGTATGTATTTGCCACCATTTTCTGTCGCCGGAAATGGTCCAGCTATGCCTAAAGCAATCCTTCCGAAAGGGCTTTCAACATTATAGTGTTTCATAGGTGCCTTTTTCTGGCGATGTGGTCCATTACTCGTAGCACAAGTCGTACATTTCTTATACCAGTCCTTCACATCATCGGAGCTGTTCATCGAATAAAACCTCTCACGGATTCTCTGTACGATTTTCTTCACTCCCAGATGACCTCCCGATGGACTGTCGTGTAACTTCTTCAGTACCTCAGCTACTTTTGTTCTCGGGATAACTAGCCTCCTCATCTCAGAACCATCATCGTTTTCAAGGCCTCTCTTCAACAGCCCTTCTTCCAGGACAAGGGAGTCCCGCTGAGCTCAATACGCCTTGAGTTTCGGTGAAAATCTTGACACTTCTTGCCAGGTAGGTCGCCGATTTTATTCCTTCCATTGCCGGATCATCTATAGGCAATGATCATTTTCCTGCTATTCTCTGATCCTGGTGGGTGACCATTCTTCATTGACTACTGTAATTCTTGAAACTGCAACTTTCTTAGATTTCGACTTGTTGCATTGTGAATAGTCTACAGGGAATGGCCGTCTAGGCAAGCATTCACATCAGCTGGATGTTCACCCCCGTCCGATTTCCCCTGTGACTGGAGTTCTTGGGTTACAGGAGTCTTGGGGCGCTTAGACGGACTGCATACATGCTCCATCTCTCCACACTTCCAGCATTTGATCTTCTTCGGTTTCTTCTCTGCCATACCTTTCAACAGGTTGACGATCTGGTCAAGTCTGTCATCGTCACCTTTTCCCTGCATGGTCCTTCTCCATATCGTGGTCACATAAGCCGTCAATAAAGGCCTGGATGCCTAAACATTCTATCATGTTCCCTGGTGCTGATGGATAAGCAAATCGAACTAGTCGGGCAATATCCAGTTCATACTATTGAAGGGTTTCGTCACGTTTCCGCATTCGGTTCTTCAGCTGGAATCTGTACAAATGTTCCAAATGTTCGAGACCATATCGCATGTCCATGTTTCTTCAAGCGGTATCGTCTGAAGTACACCTAAGGCATCTCCCTGAAGCGCTATAGTTAGGTTCACTGCTTTCTCCTTATCGGACCAATTATTCACTCTAGCGGCTGCTTCAAACTGTTTAACGTAGTTGGTCCACGACATTTTTCCATCGAACGTTATATAAACACTTTACTGATCGATATTTCAGTTTATTTATTTCACGAGATCACTTTATCAACTAACTACTAACTCATCCGCTGATCGGTCCTTTATTTATATTAAAGCCTTTCTTACTAGAAAATTCCGGACTGCGGCTTACACGCACAAAAACAATTGGTTCTGGCCTTTTTCAGATAAGTCTGGTCACAAAAACAATGTTTAGTCGTAAACAGTTATAAAAAAACCTGCGTCTCCGCCATAATTTTAACTTTTATACCTGGCTTAGACAGAGTCGGGTTTAGGGACTATACCAGTGTGCTGTTTCGTAACAATATGAAGTCGTCAATGAACAGATAAATCTAGGGAGTTCTCCACTATTAATCTGTCTTCTTAAGTGATAATTGTAAAGATCAGCACATATAGTTTTCCTGGTTTTCTATATCATTGCACAGTTATACTGATCTTAATTGGAAAAATTATATCCATGATATCACCATAGGGTTAATAATATCTAAGCTTCAATATTTGTAATATCACATCTCCTTCTTTTTTATATTAACATATATTAAGTGAATCACAAGGTAGGTCACTTCTTGATCTAGCCAAAAATAACTACTAAACATCAGGTATGCATCAAATGAAATGTAACTTCTGTTATTTTGACGATGATATTCAGTCATCGAAATAATTGTCAATTTTTTAGAATTTTCAACATTTTTCATTATATTGGGGAATTAGCTAGAAACATTGAGTTTCATTTAAAACACTAATATGAGTAGATTCCACGAAGTAAGGGTCGAGACAGTTAATGTCATTAAAATATATTATCATTAATCTTAGATACCATTTTAAATACCAGTCAGATAGATTCCAGATTATAAATTGCTTTTCAGTTTACTAATGTATAGTGTCATTTGTTATTTATCGATGATTCAACATAGTACCAATCGATGTTATTTTTTCAAGTTCCGAATACTGTCACCTTTTCTAACGTAACATGAAAATTCTACGCTTTCATAATTCTTTAACCCTCCAATACCCGCACCTGATCTCATATATCACCACAAAACATTTTTCGTAAAATCTCTTTAATCGGTAGGGATTATTAACATACATTTTGTAACATTTCGTAAGCTTATTTTGTTTATAACTCGATTCATTTTCAAATTAATAACGCAATTTTTGTAGAAATATAAAATGGCGTCTAATGAGGCACAACGGGCTTACTTACAACGTTTATTGGATGAAGTGGAAACTTTATATGATGAGGCACCCGACGATAGTGAAGAAGAGTATGTCGCTGAGAATATTGTTATATATGAGACACTTGAAGAAAATTACGAATCAGAAGAATATCTAAATGAAGGCCATGATGCGCACAACGAAGATCCTACTAGCGAGAGACCTTTTTATATAGGCCACGTCCGTAAGTCTGCAAGGACTGCTAAAGATAAAGAGCCTATAAAATGGAAATTACTACGTCCCAACGAATATCAGACCAAGGTCTGAAAACTACTTTTGTATCCTTCTGGAAACAACACCATTTCAAAAGAAAAAGGAAATGCTTATTAAGTGATGACAATATTGCTATAATTGTTGAATATACAAATATGTTTATAGCTTCGAAAGCTGACCTATATTCATGAGAGAGAGAGAGAGAGAGATGCAATGCCGACTAATACTAGTGAAATTTTGGCTCTTCTTGGTCTTTGTTATTTAGCAATTGTTACTAAAAGCGGCCGTCTAAATACAAAACATTTATGTACAAATGGAACGGGAATTGAACTCTTCATGTTGACGATGTCTATAAACAGGTTTAAGTTTTTATTGAAACACATTAGATTCAATAATAAAGACACAATTAATGATATATTAGCAACAGATAAACTGTCTCCAATTCAAGAGCTGTTTGACATATTTAATGAGAATTGTAAAAAGTCATATTCTACCTCAGAATACGTAACTATAGATGAGAAGTTGGAGGCTATTAGGCGACGTTGCAGCTTTAAACAATATATCCCTTCCACACTAAGCAAATATGGGCTTAAATATTTGCCACGGTCGATGCAAAAATATTTTATACGAAAGCCTTGAAAGTTTATGTTGGAGTACAACCAGAAGGTCCCTAGTCAGTTTCAAATTCTTCTGAAGCAATTGTTAAGAGATTGTGTTCTTCTATCCACGGAACTGGAAGAAATATTACTATGGACAATTGGTTGACTAGTTTTGATTTAGATTTTATCCTTTTAAAACACCACAATTTCTACAAAGGAGATTGTTTTTACAAACATTTTCTTTTCAACTTGCAGAGGAACGTTTACGCATGCGTGTTGCCAATGTTAATGTACCAAGACACATTCGAGATAGACTTAAAGAACTTCTACAAATTGATGATAATACTCAAGTGACGGCTGACCAGCAAAATAAACGCAGCATTCTTGTGTGAAGTGTAAAAAATTCTTATATCTAGAACACTCGTTCATGGTGTGCACAAATTGCTCCGAACAATTTAATTGATAAAATTTACTGTTGCGACCCTTACTCTGTGTAATCTACTCATAGTACTGTATCAAATGAAACTAACTGTTTCTAGGTAATTCCACAATATATTGAAAAAAAAATTGACATTTGTTAAGATATTGCTATCATCGTCAGAATGACAGAAGTTACATTTCACGTGATGCCTACCTGATGTTTATTAATTATTTTTGGCTAGATCACGAAGTGACCTACCTTGACTTCATATAATATATATTTTATACACACACATATATATATATATATATATATATATATATATATTATTATGCCCCACGTTTCAGGAGACAGATTTTGGTATAACTATAATGATCAATATCTGAATATTACAATAATAATTTTATTCTGCTCCACGTTACAGGCACAAATTTGTTAGAATTATAACTATTGTACTTATACAATTTTTTTTAAATTCAATTTAGATAAATAAAGTGTATACTATTTACGTAAATGTTATCGGGCGCCAACTTACCATTAATAGGCAAGTACAATTTAATAAAAATTATTCAGACCTTATTGAAATTACCATAAAAAAAATATCAAAATATATTTGCTCCGGCTCTATACAAAATGTCTTATTTACAGGGAGTCAGTTCTTGAAAAAATGGCAGTACTAAATTCTGTCTTTTGTTTTTTTTCTTTTTTTTAATTAAATTCAAATTTGTTACAATTTTACAATTATATATTTATGTTTTAAAATTCTAATTAAAGAAACACCCTGTATTGTAATTTCTTTTGTTTATCCGAAATTTATTATATTCAATCTTTTTACTACTTTAATCTCAGTTTATTAATTAAATCTCTTACCTTTTGATATACAGGAACTGCATCTTTTTGTATCCCTCAAACAAAGATCTTTGTTTCTGGATTTTCCTTTTCTATGTTAGGACTACCTTATAAGAAAATATATTAATTTAAGATCTACAAGAACATTCAATGTCTTATGATAAAAAAAAACTTCTGCAATATACACTATTTGAGAATTTTGATAACAATTAACCAGACCTTTTAAAGTGATTCTCTTCTTTCTTCCAATTCTTATAAACGAGTTCTATATGTATATAAATTTCTCCTCAAATCAATCTCTTCCGTCTTCCAACTCTTATAAACGTGTTCTATATGTATACAAATCTATTTTCAAATTAATCTCTTCTGTCCTCCAACTCCCACAAACGTGCTCTATATGTACGAGTATATAAATCTCACCTCAAATCAATCCCTTCTGTCTTCCAATTCTTATAAACGTGCTCCACATGTACGAGTATATAAATTTCTTCGATTATTCCAGAATATCCATCTGAATTGTCAATTACAATGTTTTAATTTTTAATTATCACTCCTTATATTAGCCAGTTAAATCCAATGCAATCAACTTTTTAACATTTCAAAAGTCCCAACTGCCTTAATATATCTTTTTTTATCTTCTCCAAAATTTTTATTTTTCTTAACCGTCAAAAATATGTCAAGTACCTAGTTTTTCTTTTCAACAAACTCCATCCTAACTTAGCTACCTAAATTTTAAAGGATTCTTTGCAAACATTTCTATTTTAATAAATGTCATTTACTGTCAAATCCTAAAATATCATAAACATTCTTACATAATTCTATAAATGATACTTTCATCCCTCTGCAAAACTAACAGCCAAACAGAAATATGTGACGGTAAAAATCCTGGAGGTTCACTCAATATCTGCATAGCTTTGTACATATCACATGGAGAATATAATTAGATAAATAGACAAGTCGTTATCATCTACATTCGACAAACAGCGACACAGTTCGTCCTCCATTCTCACACGTTAGATCCATCTATCGACAAATAACACGCTGTATACTTCATTCTCTACTGACATTCATAATAAAACATACCACAAAATTTTACGATA
The DNA here is from genome assembly GCA_963921935.1 of Galeruca laticollis. NCBI lineage: Eukaryota > Metazoa > Arthropoda > Insecta > Coleoptera > Chrysomelidae > Galeruca > Galeruca laticollis. The sequence continues at coordinate 113,789,745 of OY998175.1, read as the reverse complement.
CAATGAAATTATAAAAATATGGAAAGTATATTGTGACAAATCTTTCAGAAGTAGTTTGTGTACGTAATATAAACTATAAATTGGTAGACAAGAGCTGACAGAGCAAATGCGACATTTACAAGACGTATGAATGAACTTGTTGATAAAAATGTAGAAAATGTTGAACAAAATATATCAATATTGGATTTTATTCAATGGAAATTAACTGATAAAATATTAATAACGCAATTGTACTGAATCTACCATTTTGTTTTCAAATGATAATAATTTTTTAGCTAACATAATTCTTATTTCTGATTGGCGAAGACTTGTATAAGACGTTAGCGCGAGTTTCATAGCTTTGTGTAGGACCTACACTAACAAATTTCTCATCACAATCAGAAATATTGTATTTCTCAAATACAACTTCCACTTAAGTAATTAAATATAAAATGTATTATCAACACATGTCACTACCATGGTGGGACAACCTGTATGTGACAATATATATATATATATATATATATATATAAATATAAAGAAGATGTAGGAATATCGCGTGATATGTTAACAACAACAACAAAGAGATTCATGGGTAATTCACGCAAAACAAAGGGCTACTGAAATAGAGTCGTAGCCGTGGACATGCATGTTTCTGGCTCATTTTGTCTATTCAGACACAAATGAGCGTTTCGTTTCCCAGCTGAAATCCGTTATTTTGTGTTTTCCCATGTTTCGATTAACATCTTTGCTCCCAAATTTCACATCCTTATTTGGTTACGCCGTGCTGAAGAGGCAAAATGAGCCAGAAACATGCATGTCCACGGTTACCACTCTATTTCAGTAGCCCTTTATTTTGCGTGAATGAACCATGAATCTCTTTGTTGTTGTTATATATATATATATATATATATATATATATATATATAATTCTTAATTAATATCTGGAGGAAAGCGTACTGGGGAATTTAGATTTCAATGTATTGTTTTTTAAACGATTTGTTGACGATTGCATAGCAGCTATACCGTCAGATAAAATTAATAATATGTTAAATTCTTTTAATAGTTTCCATCCAAAACTTCAATTTACAATTGAAACAGAGAACAATACAATAAATTTTCTAGACCTAACATTAATTCGAACCAATGACAACAAAATAAAAACCAAACTGTATCAAAAAGAGACGTGGTCCGGCCGATATCTTAATTACTACTCTAATCATCCCAATGCACAAAAAAACAGTGTAATTGTTGGATTGACGGACCGAGCTATAAAACTTACTTCTCCAGAATACCGTCCGGAAGTTTTAGAACATACCAAAAACACCCTAAAAAACAATTACTACCCGATAAAACACATAGAACGAATTTTTAAACAACGCACATACAAATTCTACAACAATAATAAAAATAATCAAAAACAAACTCAAATAAATAATAACAGATACATATCAATTCCATACATAAACCAACTGTCAGAAAAACTGAAATACGTTTTATCAAAACACAACATTAACGTATGTCACAGAACTCAAAATACCCTATCGCCATTGTTCACTAAACTGAAAAGCCCAATTAAAACCAAAAAAAAATCTAATGTAGTGTATTCTATACCATGTTTAAACTGCCCGAAGAAATATGTTGGTATGACAACACAAACTTTAGAAAATCGCTTAAATGGTCACAAGTACACAAAAAATGCGTCCACCGCTCTACATAAACACGAAACCAGGGAACACCATGAATTTGACTTCAATAGTACAAAAATACTAACCCAGGATTCTAATTACCATAAATTAGTAATCAAAGAAATGGTACATATAAAAAAGAAAAGAATTCATTGAACGATAAACAAGACATAAAAAATCTGAGTCAAATTTATCATAATTTAATTGTGTAATGAATTTAGTAACCAAAATATATACATCCAATAACAAAATAAAAATGCCATACACTTTGGATTTCACTCGTATGTCGTGAATTTATTTCTGAGGTAAACACCTTTATTATTATTTTATCAACAAACTTGTTTTTAAATGTTTTTATATGTTCACTGTCCTTTTTGTACACGTTCCAAAATTGTATGTATATCGATTAATTGTAAATATTTTATTATGTCCAAATAAGACAGAAACATCTTTTTGAGAAAGCTCCCAACAAGGAGCGAAACGTCAAAGTATGTAGACGATATAAAGCTTTTTATTTATTTATGACCTAAACCCAAGAACAAGAAATCAAAAATATATATATATATATATATATATATAAGCTTAGGATTAAATAACAGAGTTTTCTTTATCACATTGCCGCATTCCCCAATAAAAAAGTTACCCTAACTAGTTTCGGCAACGAACTACTTCCGTCTATATATATATATATATATATATATATATATATATATATATATATATATATATATATATATATTTGTAGTATTTCTTAAACCATTATATATTTATCTTTTTTGGATAGTTCTTGGGTATAGGTTTCTATACCCAAGAACTATCCAAAAAAGATAAGTATATATATATATATATATATATACATATATATATATATATACATATATATATATATATACAGGGTGTCCCGGGACTAGTGGGAGAAAAGTTAGGAGCGTATAATCTGAGCCAAAATAATGTTAGTACTTCATATAAACTTTTTCTATTCAGGCCCTCGTTTTCGAGTTATAGGCCTCCAAAGTTTTAATTGTGAATTTGGTTTTTATTTTTATTTTTTGTACTAGTTATTTGATTTTTATAAAATTTACGGCAAAGCTATAATATACGTGTTTGTTTATTTTGGCAAGGTAAACAGATTTACAGTAGTAACTTGAAGCCAGGAACGGACTACTCGCAATGGTTAGTGATCCAAAAAATTTGCAGGGACGGCACACCCTGTATGAAATTATCGAAATTCACTTCCCCACACATTAAGCTAGCGAAAAGGTACTCTTGTTGGAATTCGATAAAATAAGCCGTTGGGCTAATATTTACAGTTTTATTAATGCACTACGTACCAATTAACGCATTCACCATTTCTATAAGTACACAACGACTAAAACTAACTTATTAATATTATGTCAAAGAGTTACCTACAGTACTACAAAAAAATAATTCAACGATAGCAGGAGATAAAAAACATTGACGACTTATTAATTGGAAAGTTGGTAAAAACTTATTAAAAGTATTTTTACCGTTTATCAAGTAACCATAGGATTAGTTGTCAAATACTGTGTAGAATAGTTCGTAGTCAGTACTTGCCAATAATTCATAAGTCCTTAATTTAACAGTTACAATGGCAGAATTCACTTTTATTGAGTACGCTGATATGCATTTAATGTATGGACTGGTTTCTCGAAACTATTTAGAGGCCTGAAGGCTTTATGCAGAACGTTTTGCAAACAGAGCATTGCCAGACAGACGAATGTTTGAGCGTATTGATCCCAGGTTACGAGAAACAGGTATGAATAAGTAAATGTAATTTTCTATGTATACAAAACAAAGTTTTACGTTTTATGAAATTTTTTGCCAAAAAAAGTTGGAGAAGGTCCAGTACGAAGCGTGCGTACTGTGGCAGTTGTACAAGACTTGTTAAATGCAGTTGATAATGAACCATCAACAAGTTTACGAAAATAATCAAGAGAACATAACGTCTCCAAATCAGTTGTTCATCGCGTCCTAAAAGAACAGCTGTTATATCCTTTTCACATGTAAAAAGTACACAGTATGACAGTGGCTGACTATCCTTCACGACTTGAGTATAGCCAGTGGTTTCTGCGACAACAACAAGCAGACAATACATTTATTAGTAACGTTCTCTTTACGAACGAATCCGGTTTCACCAGAGATGGAGTCATAAATTCTCATAATATGCATGTATGGGATGATGTGAATCCACATGGCATTATCCAAACCAAGAGTCAGCATAGATTCATGGTTAATGTTTGGGCAGGAATAGTGGGCAATCATTTGATAGGGCCATACTTTATTGACGGTACTTTGACCGGTCAGAGATATTTGGAGTTTTTGCAAAATGAGTTATGGAACCTGTTTGATGATGTGCTACTACAAACTCGTAGGAATTTATGGTTCATGCATGATGGGGCCCCTCCTCATTTTAGTTTAGATGTATGACAGCATTTACACACAAGGTTTCCTAATAGATGGATTGGTCGTGGAGGCCCCTTTCAATGTCCACCGCGATCAGGAGACGTTAATCCTATGGATTTCTTTCTCTAGGGTTATGTCAAAAGTAAGGTATACGCAACACCTGTGCAAACAAGGCAAGATTTAATAGACATAATTGTGTTACACTGCAATGTTATTAGAAATAATGTGGAATTGCTTTTTCAAGTGCAAAGAAACAACCTTCGTAGACTTAGAATGTGCGTGGAAGTGGGAGGAGCTCATATTGAACACTTATTAGAATAACGTTAGTTTTTGTTGTTGTTTAGAAATTAGTTTTAGTTCAATGTTTTATAACTTGTGTTTTTTGAGGTTTTCTTAATGGTTTAATAATGTTGTGTTCGTAATTTTGATTAAAAGCAACTAATTACGTTGTTTGCGTACTTATTTAATTCCCATTAAATAAGTTCTCAATGTTTTTATCATCTGCTTTCATCAAATTATTTTTTTGTAGTACTGTAGGTAAATCTTGAACATCCTATTAATAAGTTAGTTAGGTAAATGTGTACGTAGCGCATTAATAAAACTGTAAATATTAGCCAAACGGCTTATTTTATCGAATTCCAGCAAGAGTACCTTTTCGTTAGCTTAATGTGTGGGGAAGTCAATTTCGATAATTTCATACAGGGTTTGCCATCCCTGCAAAATTTTTGGATCACTAACCATTGCGAGTAGTCCGTCCCTGGCTTCAAGGCACTACTGTAAATCTGTTCACCTTTCCAGAATAAACATACCTGTACATTATAGCTTTGCCGTAAATTTTATAAAGATCAAATAACTAGTATAAAAAATAAAAATTAAAATCAAATTCAAAATTAAAAGTTTGGAGGCCTATAACTCGAAAACGAGGGCCTGCATAGAAAAAATTTATATGAAATACTAACATTATTTTGGCTCATATTATACACTCCTGACTTTTACCCATTAGTCCAGGGACACCCTGTATATATAAATATATATATATATATATATATATATATATATATATATATATATATATATATATATATATATATATATAAATATATATATATATATATACGCAAATTGAAAAATATCTTTTTGAAGATTGCAGCAAAAGAGGAAAAATACACTCTATTCAATTCTCCAAGCTTTCGTAAATCTTTATTTACATCATCAGGGAAATTGATCGAGATTGCATCATAGATCTTGAATACAGGAAAAGTGTACAACAGCAAGTCATTAGAGAAATAGGTCCAGTCGGCAATACATTTGCCTACTACTGGTACAAATTTAAAACATTATTAAAAAGTAAAAAGTTAAAACATTAAAAATCGAGAATCCACACACCCACGCGGACACGTGAGAATAATGGCGGAAACTGAAAATGTCAGGTTAAGTACAACATTCATCATTACTAAATGAATGAAAAGAATCGATCTTTGCAATGACGCGAGACACTGAAACAATCGAATTGAAACTTTCAAGAGAATACCGCGGTGGTACCAAAATTATGGAACTGTTGTGAAATATCACTCCAATGAAATTCTCCTTAACGAGAATTAATATGTGATTATTGATGTTATTTATTATTATTATTAATATTATTATGGATCTTCTAGTAAAGGGGGAACACCTACCATGATGACACAAGTAGGAAACTAGTGAGAATTATTAATATTATCATTATTATTATCATTATTGTTATTAATATGAAGACGATTGTGTTTATCAAGCGTAAGGAGGAGGGAGTAGAGATAACTCAAATTCTGAATGTCAGTCTTCTTATTCATACAACCTTCTTCTTGGAAGATGAAAGCCATTTCCAAAAACAATCTTTTGTCATAACTTCTCTCACGAGAAAGGATTTTATCTCCTTCAAAATCAATGACATGATCCAACGAGGAGACATGATTAGCCAGAGAACATCTTTCAGGATGTAACCTTATATCACTTTTATGGAGGGATACACGGCTAGAAATTTTTTGGGAGGTTTGACCAATATATGAGAGGCCACAACTGTTACAACACAGCTTATAAACAACATCACTACAATCCACGACAGGTATCTTGTCTTTCAAAGGACTATAAGTTGACTTAACAATCAAGGAACTCCTGCAGGCAAACCTAACATTCTGTAAGTATTGTGAAAAAATCCTAGTAAGTCTGGGCGTAATTTCCTTTATATAAGGCAGAGAAACCGTTAAAACGGAAGGAATCGTTCTAGAGGCCGAGATAGGATCCAACTCAGATGCACCTTCTGCGTCAATTGATTTTATTGAAGTATGTGATAAAACAGAAGACGTGTTGAAGATGATCTTTCTTAGTAACTGTTTTGGATAGGAATTGTCCAGGAACAAATTGAAGAGAATATCACGATTCTTATTTCTAAACACAGGGTCAGAGAGGTTCATAACTCTAGCTGTCATTTGTTTAACCAAGTTAACCTTTATGCTAAATTTATGGTAAGAATTGTAGTTGAGATATATCCCAGAGCTACTTTGTTTTCTATACCAATCAATTATAATCACATTATCAGGAGACCTAGTCCATAAAGTATCTAAAAAGGGGACAGCCATGTTAGAGTTTTCTGTTTCGAGAGTAAACTGAATGTAAGGATCATAGCTATTAAAGGTGAAAAGGAGATCTTGGGTGGAGTCCACAGGGCAAGCCAGGATTATATCATCTACATATTTCTTGATGAAAGGTACACTGAAAGGAAGTACCGGAAGGACCACGTCCAACAGATGATCCATTACATAGCACGCTAATATCGGAGAAATACTAGCTCCCATAGGAGTACCAAAAGTCTGTTTGTAAAATTTATTATTAAAAGAAAAGCAGGTAGAACTGAACAGGAATTCAATCAACATAAAAAAAAGTGGCCGGGTTTTCCCGATTTTCTCCTAAACTAACGGTCCGATCGAGTTGTTCGACTTCTCATTTTCTCCGTGTTTTTAGTCTTCACAATTTCTCTCTTGACGCCATCACGATTTCTCTAACTATTTAATTTTATAACTAAAAAACGGAAAAAATGCTATTTTTGGCATAAAATTGTTCATAACAAAGTTATGAATAATAAAGTCGAGTGAAAAACATCTCACTATAGCAATTGAAACTATTCTCCAAACAACGGCGCAGCTGTTTTTCTACCAACACTTTTTACATAAAAAAATCTCTGTTGCTTGGCTGTACAGACAAAACCTGGGTGAATGAGAAAGTTAATAATTTTTACCATAAAACCAATATGTATCAACTTTGATAAACAAAGATTCCATCAAATAATCTGGGTGGCAGAGGTATGTATGTGGTGTGTGTGATTGAGGAATATCTTGATTATATTTATATTGCTCAAATAAATTATGTGTGATTTGGTATGAATGGTTCGAATGTTTATGAACACTGTCAGTTCCTTTACCCAATATTGATTGAGGTCAACAATATTTTTTTTCGAATTTTGCTTCCATATAATTGATACACGACCCTCTTCCGTTAAACGTCAGGATCTCGATGGAGACAAAACGACTAATTCTTGTTAATTCTGCCTCTCATTGTGGTCTTCACTTTCTCTTGGTGCTTCAAGACATTTACATGTTTATTTAGACACCATGGAGAATAAAGATGTGTAACTCCTGCTCGGGTCTCGGGTGCCATTTGTAAGGGTTCGTCAGTGCGGTAGAAAAGGGGTTGGATGGTTAGATATACTTCTTCATTCAAACTACAATAAATATTCACAATTAAAATCTGAAGCTCTCTACAATAAGTATAAACACGATTTATTGGTCCTGGAGGCGAGCAGTCTCTCTAGGGTGGTTGTCGGATTGTGTCGCGGATGATTCTTCTCGGTGGTCCGGATTCCTCACTGGGACGCTAGGTTCCTATAACCAAAGGGGTGTGTCAGGGTCGAGATCCCGCGTTCAACGCACAGCGTAATCTCGGAGAATGAGAGTTTGCTTCCGTCCCGGGCTCAACACGCTCCGGAATTTCGGCTAATCGGGAAGGCCTCGGTTCTGCGCTCAACATGCTGCAGGGCTTGACCTAGGGTAGTTGGCGTCCGCCCTAAGCTCAACACGCTTTAGGACTTCGTCCGATATACAGGGTTTGCTTAGCGTCTAGCCTCGTGTTCAACGCACACCGATGGGTCAACGACAAGCGGGATATTTATGTGTTCACAATTCCAGGCTCAACACGCTCCGGAATATAGTGCAACACTACGGTTCCTATTGTTATTCTACGTAAGGTAGAGCTTGCCTGGTATATCGCAGAACGTCTGCTTTGGTAGTATGGGTCAAGTAATTAGCGGAAAGGCGAACGTGCTGCCCTCTCGGTTCTGGGTGCCCAACTCTGTCTAGTTTGGCTCGTGTAGTGTTCTGTTTTCTCGTTATTTATCGGGGTTATTTCATGTTCAGACGACTGTGTCGTTACAGATGTTTTGTGATAAATTTTGATTATACAGTATTTATAAGAAAATCTGCGTATAGACGAATGAAAGAATTAATTCATTTTTTTAGTTAAATCGCGATTTTCATCCGTATGAAAAAGGACGATACTATAACTATTCTGATAAAAAATACTGACTGTATTTATGAGAATAGCTTCTTCAAATTTTGACTTATAGGTTATATTGAAAAAACTTGTGATTAATCTATCAATCACTTAATCAATTGAATAATAGATTTGCAACCGCTCCATACTTCCTACTCTAATCATTTAGTATCGAACATCAATTCACTGTCAGTGTCAGACATTGAACGATCCTAAAATATGTGTATTTTCTCGATAGAATGAATCGACCAATAGTACATGTTTTGATCTTTTTGTTACAGGAAAGGAGGTTTACTACTTAACAACATTTTGGGAATCGCTGGAGGGTGCCTAATGTGGTGTACGAAAGTGGCAAAGTCCTATGAAATGTTATTCGTTGGAAGATTTATTATAGGAGTCAATTGTGGTGAGTTATTATTAACATCTATATATATGCCATCAATTTGGGTGTCGATAAAATCACTCTATTGTACAAAGGGCGCAAAAAATTTGATTACAAAGTTTATGCACATTGTTCCTTATTCTTGTTTCAAAATAATTATTTTGAACCAACCAAAATAAAGTTATTCCTATTCATTTTAACATTCTCGTATTTTTTTTCCTTATATTCAATCATATTGTTACGAAACAGCACACTGGTATAGTCCCCGAATCCGACTCTGTCTATGCCATGTATGGAAGTTAAAATTATGGCGGATGCGCAGGGATTTCTTGGAACTGTTTACGATTGTGACTATCTTATCTAGAACGATGAAATAAAACAATATAGTTTGTTTAAATCTTCATTTATTTGAACTAATGTTCAAATTAAACTTGTTGACGCGTTTCACTAACACAGTAGCTTTGTCAAAACGAATGAAGGTAAAATATAGATATAGATACATGAAATTAAAAACAGACAACAAGAGCAGTCCAGCCAACAAAGCCAGTATCTATGGCAAAGAAAAAGGGTTAAAAGAAGAAAAGAACATTCAGTATAGTAAGAGATATATTTTTAGTATTTATGTTAAGGTAATTCATTCACAACTATCACATATACTACATCCCATAGAGTTTGACATTCTAGATAGGGACATAAGAGATAAAATTAAAGTAATTATTCACAAAAAGTACCAAGGACAAAAACGTAAATTAAAGTCATTATTAACCAACAAACCAGTATCAAGAAACCCACAAACCAAATTCTCAGAACATAAATTTTTTAATAGATTCGTCAATCTTTCAAATACAATTTTTTCAGATAAAGAAATTCAATTATTACAAAAAGGTTTTAAACATAATATTCAACCCACATGTTCATTGGATAACTTCAACAAACTAGGTATAGAAACAGAAATTAATTTGTATAATTTTCCAAATAACTCTAATATAAAACATAAAGCTTCAGAAATTATTAAAAAAGAATTCGTGAGGTCCAACAAACCCAATTTTGAATTATCAGTCGCCAAATCAATTCAACAAAAATCAAAGTCAAATAGTCTTATTTTCACAGAAGCAGATAAAGGAAATACGGTAATAGCATTACCTAAAGAAGATTATATATTAAAAACCAACAATTTTATTCAGGCAAGCAATTTTGAGACCCTTAGAAAAGACCCAACTAATAAATTTTAAAGAGAAATAAAATTAGCAGTAGATAACGTTAAATCAATAATTAACGATAAAGAAAAATATAAATTATTTTTACCCAATCCGCAACACCCTGAACTTTATTCATTAATTAAACTCCATAAAGAGGGGTACCCAATCAGGCCAGTTGTTTCTTATTTCACAGCACCTTCATTCAAAATTTCAAAGATTCTTATAGATGTCATTTCTAAATATTGTTCATTCATACCTCGATTTTCAGTTGAAAACTCAACGGAATTAATTAATAATATTCAAGATATAATACTACCCCATAATTCTAAATTCATCTCATTCGATGTAACAAATCTATTCTCTAGTATACCTCCTAAAGAAACTATAACTCTTGTTGATAACTTGCTCACATACAATAATGTTAATCCTATAATTCACTCTGATATCATTACTTTATTAAAAGTGTGTTTGAATCAAAATTATTTTCATTTCAATGGAGAGGTTTATAGCAGTAAAGATGGTTTGATTATGGGCAACCCTCTCAGCCCCCTACTAGCAGAAATTTTCATGGATAATATAGTAAAAATTATTCATGAACATCCCCTTAGTAGAAAATTTATGTACTGGCACCGATATGTGGACGACATTTTAGCTAGCTTCATCGGTACAAATAGACAATTAGAGAGCTTCATTACTTACATAAACTCGATTCACAATAATATCAAATTTACCGTAGCACTTGAACAAAATAAGTCTATAAACTCTCTAGACCTCACAATTTCAAATATGAATAATAAACATGATTTTTCTAAATTTCATAAATCATCACATACAGATATTACAATTCATAATAGTTCGGTCCACCCATTCAGTCATAAACTAGCAGCTTTCAATAGTATGATACACATACTCTTAACAGTCCCATTAAATATTGATAATTATACCAAAGAATTAAATATCATAAAACAAATAGCAGTTAATAATAATTACGATCCAAATTTAATTGACAATATCATAAATATAAAGATAAAAAAACAGACTTTAGAACAAGTATTCCCTTCAGATAAAAATAATAAACAATTTAAAAGCTTAACATACTTTGGAACACCATCCTTAAAAATTAAATCATTTTTAGAAACTTTAGACATGAATATTTCCTTTAAAACTGATCACAATTTATCCAAATTCATTCAAAATAATAAATCTAAATCTTCAAAATTAAACAAATCAGGAGTTTATAAATTAAAATGTGGTAATGACAATTGTGATAAAATTTATATCGGTAGAACTTTTAGAAATTTTAAAACTAGAATTTCGGAACACAAACGTAGCTATGACAACAAAAAATTAGATTCTAACTATTCAAATCATTTATTAGAAAACCAACACATTTTTGACCCAAATTTTGAAATTCTCCATGTAGTCGGTAAATCCTTTAGTTTAGATTTATTAGAGGCCCTAGAGATTAACAAAAATGAATATTCAGGTAATCTCCTTAACGACCAAATAGATATCAATCAGTCTCCTTTATTGAACCTCTTTACCTAGAAGATAGCTTAGGAATGTTTGTAGTGAATGAATTTCCAGGTAATTTCTTTCAATACCGTTGTTAACCTTAGTAAATAGATTTAGCACTGTATATATTAAGACATTTTTATATTTTACCTTCATTTGTTTTGACAAAGCTACTGTGTTAGTGAAACGCGTCAACACGTTTAAATTGAACATTCGTTCAAATAAATGAAGCTTTAAACAAACGATATTGTTTTATTTCATCGTTCAGTATGGTTCTTCATCAAGTAAAAGCCTCATCTATTCAATCTTATCTAGACATTGATTTTGTAACCAGTCTTACCTAGAAATTGTCAGAGAGCCGATTGTTTTTTTGTGTAATCCACAATCTAGAATTATCTAGCAAAAAGGCACTAATATATAAAGGACCGACCAGGAAGAGTTGGTTTACTTTATAATTTGACATCGTGATATAAACAGTAAATGAGTGAATATAAATTAGTGAAGTGTTTATATGAATTAGTTTAAGTGCATATACTGTGTATATAATATAAATTAGTGAATAGTGGTGAATAGTGTAGTGAATAAATAAATTAAGTTAGTACACATAACGTGTGTGTATAAATTTATCTCACCCGTAATAAAAATGTTTAAATAAATAAGAAAAACATTACATTGGTGTCAGGTGTGGGGTAATATAAATAAATTGCTACGTAAAAATGGCCAAGAGACTATGTGACTTGAAAGTGACTGAGCTAGGAGCAGAATTGGAAGATCGTGAGTTGGAAACGTCCGGTAAGAAAGGTGAATTAGTAGAAGGATTTAAAGTGGCACTGGAAAATGACGACTTTGATCCAGAAACAGTTTTATTTAATGACGAGGCTTCCACCTTAATCTCGTCGATTTCTGCTAATATGGACGAGAAGATTTTTCCATGGAAGAAAACACGGACGAGAAGATTTCTGCTATGAAGAACGACATTTCTGCTAATATTTCTGCTAACATGGACGAGAAGATTACTGCTATGAAGAACGATATATCTACCGATATCTTATTAATGAAAAACGACATTGCCGCTGACATTCAAAATGAAATTTCTTCTCTAAAATCTGAAATTGAGAATAAGATGACAACGATGGACGAGAAAATCAAGGAGTTAGAATGAAAGATGGCAGATAACAGAACTCAAGATACGCAAGCGGAAGAAAAGAAGACCGAGCAAACAAAACCTTGCAAGCCAGAAACACACCCTAAGTTGAAGACATTGGTAAATTTACCCGAGTCAATGCCACAACGTTCGAGGGAAAATGTCGTGGACCAATTATGTGAAACAGTTTGAAGCAGCCGCTAGAGTGAATAATTGGTCCGATAGAGAGGATATAGTGAACTTAACTATCGCGCTTCGGGGAGATGCCTTAGATGTACTTCAGATGATACCACTTGAAGAAACGGATGACTTCGAGCATCTGAAGAAGAGGTTGGACATGCGATATGGCCAAGAATATCTAGAGCACTTGTGCCAATCCCAGCTGAAGAAGCGAAGGCAGAAACGTGATGAAGCCCTTCAAGTGTATGAACTGGATATTGCCCGACTAGTTCGATTTGCTTATCCATCAGCACTAGATATCATGATGGAATTTTTGGGCACCCAGGCCTTTATTGATGGCTTACGTGACCCCGATATGCAGAGGACGCTTTGTTTAGCCCATCCGAAAACATTAGTCCACGCATTGACTGCTGCTATTGAATATGAAGCAGCCATGATGGCTTCCGGATACAACAAAGGAAGGACAATACAGGAAGAAGGTGACAAAGACAGACTTGACCAGATCGTCAACTTGTTGGAAGGTATGGTAGACAAGAAGCCGAAGAAAATCGCGTGCTGTAATTGTGGCGAGCTAGAGCATGTACGCAGTTCGTGTAAGCGTCCTACGACTCCTGCAAACCAATAAACTCTTAAATGCAAAGCAGCCACGAAGAGGTCGCGGTACAATAAAGTTGTAAGGTATGGTAGACAAGAAGCCGAAGAAGATCAAATGTCGGAAGTGTGGCGAGTTAGAGCACGTACGGAGTCCGTCTAAGTGCCCCAAGACTACTGTAACCCAAGAATTACAGTCACTGGGGGAATCAGACAGGAGTGAACATCCAGCTGATGTGAATCACCGAAGAGCCAACTCTTTCCCTAGACGGTCATGCCCTATAGACTATTCACAATGCAACAAGTCGAAATCTAAAAAAGTGACAGTTTCAAGAATTACAGTAGTCAATAAAGAATGGTCACCCACCAGAATCGGCAGTGGAAGGAAGAAAATCGGCGACCTACCTGGCAAGAAGTGTCAAGATTTTCACCGAAACTCAAGGCGTATTGAGCTCAGCGGGACTCCCTTGTCCTGGAAGAAGGGCTGTTGAAGAGAGGCCTTGAAAACGATTATGGTTCCGAGATTAGGAGACAGCTAGTTATCCCTAGAACAAGAGTAGCTGAAGTACTGAGGAAGTTACACGACAGTCCATCGGGAGGTCATCTAGAAGTGAAGAAAACCCTCCAGCGAATCTGTGAGAGGTTTTATTGGATGAACAGCTCCGATGATGTGAAGGACTGGTGTAAGAGATGTACGACTTGTGCTACGAGTAATGGACCACATCGCAAGAGAAAGGCACCTATGAAACAGTATAATGTTGGAAGCCCTTTCGAAAGGATTGCTTTAGATATCGCTGGACCATTTCCCACGACAGAAAATGGTGATAAATACATCCTGGTTATAATGGATTATTTCACAATGTGGGTGGAAATCCCTAATCAAGAGGCCACCACTGTCGCGGATGTATTGGTGGAAGAATTTATCAGCCGATATGGAGTGCCATTGGAAGTCCACAGTGACCAGGGAAGAAATTTCGAAAGCCCTCTATTCCAGGAGATTTGTGACAAGCTGGGAATGGAGCAGACCAGGACAACAGCAATACTTACAGAGTCCGATGGATTGGCCGAGAGAATAAACAGGACTTTTGGAAAATACCTGTCCAAAGTGGTTTCTAGTCGTCAGAGAGATTGGGACCAGTATATTTCCCTATTCGCATTGGCTTATTGATCTGCCTTCAATGAGTCCACGGGAGAAACACCTGCGAAAATCCTGATGGACGTGAAATGAGGCTTCCTTGTGACCTGGAATTTGGCTGTCGACCTGGGGAAGATCTAGCAGAAGACTACGTAATCCAATTGAGAAGAAGGCTGGACGATATCCATGAATTAGATAGAAAAAATCTTCAAGTTGCCAGTGACAGAATGAAAAGTCGGTACGACACGCATGCCACAGTAGGCGGTTTTAAAGAAGAGGACAAAGTATGGTTAGACAAGCCGACGAGGAGAAAAGGATTTTCTCCAAAATTACAAAAATCCTGGTAAGGTACATACTTAATTAAGAAAATGATCAATTATGTTATATATCGCATAAGCAACATCCCCAACGGAAAACCAAAAGTAGTTTACCAAAACCGACTAGCGCCATTCGAAGGAGACCTTGACCTAGAGAAAGGAGGAAACCATATTCAAGATGTGTCTGACCCTACCTTCGATGAATTTATGGGCGCGTATGGAGGTACTGGGAAAGTTAGATATGGAGTCACTTCAGAACAACGACAAGATTTGTTCACTCTCCTGGAAGATTATTCACTGGCATACAACATCGCCGCCTTTATGAAGAACGCACGAGGATTGGCACCCGTCTTTCGAAAGAAGTTCGAGCAATTAGAAAAACTTGAAGACCAGATTCCAGCCCCCGGCAAGACGCTGAAACTGAACATAATTCGCGGTAAGTCTTCTACGTGGTAACTTAAAATGAATTTCAAGATCGATCTACCTACCGCGATGTGTGGGAAGCACTTCCAAACCTCCGAGATCATATGTTAGAATCCAGAATTGAAGAAACTGGCGCTATGCCTAAGATAGCGAGTAACCAGTTGGATTGGCGAGTCATCAGGAACATGGTAGTGGTTATCTTCCATGATAGCTGTGTCCAGATATTAATTTGCAGCTACAACCCCCGTTATCAGTTTCCGATGAAGACGGTGCCCTGCTATTTCCATGAGATCGTGAAGTGTGGAAATGAGGCCAGTTGCCGATTCAAACATCCAGTCTCGGCTACACAAAAGTACCAGGAGGAACTTCCATTTTAGGAGGGGGTATTGTTATGAAACAGCACACTGGTATAGTCCCTAAATCCGTCTCAGTCTATGCCATGTGTGAAAGTTAAAATTATGGCGGATGCGCAGGAATTTCTTAGAACTGTTTACGATTGTGACTATCTTATGTAGACATTGTTTTCGTGACCAGCCTTATCTAGAAATAGCCAGAGAGCCAATTGTTTTTTGTGTAAGCCGTAATGTAGAATTATCTAGTGAAAACGGCACTAATATATAAAGGACCGACCAGAGAGAGTTAGTTTAATTTATAATTTGACATCGTGAGATGAACAGTAAATAAGTGAATATTAATTAGTGGAGTGTTTATATGAATTAGTTTAAGTGCATATACTGTGTATATAATATAAATTAGTGAATAGTATAGTGAATAAATAAATTAAGTTAGTAGACATAATGTGTGTGTATAAAATCATCCCATCCGTAATAAAAACGTTCAAATAAATGATAAAAACATTACAATATCCTTCCTTCCATTTATCAATCCTTAACAGTTACATCATCATATCTGAAATATTATATACCGTAAAATGACATTATGACTTTATATACGATATTAGTACGAAGTTTACTGTTGCTTGCGTACGACGATGTTTTATTTTTATCTAAAAAAGTCATTAAATGGTATTCAGGGATCCATATCGGATAGCTGATAGAAGATACGGATCATATAATTTTAAGTACATTTATAAAAAAGAGCATTATATGTTTTCTGATATTTTATAGAAAGTACTTATTTTTTTTTAAATTGATTTTCCAAAAATATTGAATAACCTTATCATTTTCGATAAACGAGATCGATTTCTATAATTTTACAAACAGTCAGCTACGATAATACCGCAGAATACTCATTAATGTTCACTCTTTAAAATTGCCATTAACAATTTTCATTTGAACCGATCTTCCCCCCATGGAATTTCAGATTGTCAATTTACACCATCACTATTTAAATAGTTTCTGCAAATATACCATACGTTTAATAATTACATGTCCGTCACCCTCCATCTGCAAGAGAGGAATATATGTATTTAAATTTCTTATAAATCTACTATTTTAACCATACACTTATTTTCATAAATCAAAGTTTTTTAATGCAATCAATCTTATTGTATTTTTCCTCCTCTGATTTTTGCATATAACCTAAAACATTTCTTTTTTAGGATTGAATACTTCCTTAGTACCAATGTATATATCGGAAATATCGCCGTTAAATCTTCGAGGTGGGCTTGGTACCGTCAATCAACTCGCAGTTACCATCGGTCTCCTGCTGTCACAAGTTTTAGGTATTGAACAAATATTAGGAACCAATGAAGGATGGCCGCTTCTCCTTGGTCTCTCTGTGGTACCGGCTGTGTTACAATTGGTATGTGTAAAATACTGTTACGTATTTTATTATAGATTTTTAATGAATCTCTCAATACTCTATTAACTATATTTAGGTGGTTTCACATACAGGAAAAATAACAAATTGAATTTATATGCCTGGGTAACCCTAGCCTGGGTACCAGACAAACAAATCTCAAAAATTAAACACGAATATCTTTGTAGTCTAGGAACAATCATCAACTTAGACTGAACTGAGAATACTTCTACCGAATAATCAATGCATAAACCACCACCACCCTAGACACTAGTCCATCGAGCCGCGGCAGAAACAAACTATTGTTTTGGAATAGAATAGTTCAATTAAAGTTGCGGGGGTTTGATCAACCAATGCCGATGCTATGGTTCTCTAGACATAGCCGACCATAATAGTCGGCGAAGCGTTGAGTTTGCAACTAAAAAAATTGGAATTTTCCCTTCACACATTAACACAGGATGTGGAAGTCTCTCATTCTATACAAATAGGCATCTTCGTGACAGAACATTTCATAAACCAAATATCTACAAAGCATCTGATTTCAAAAGTGAGTTCGATGACTAATATTCACTAAATCTTTACAATTTGATTCCAGTAGTCTTCACGTCCGCAAATATGTTAATTGACTAAACAAATTAATACTTTGAATGCGATATGGTACAACATTGGAAGGATGTCAATAGTCCAAAGGAAATGGGAAACTCCAAAACGTACTTTGATGGAAAATATTTCAATATATCCTAGAGGCTGTATAAAAAATAAACGGTTTTAAAGATTAAAACTAACTTTTCCGCATCTATGAGATTCCCTGATTAACATATTATCATGAAATTGTCACTTGTATAGACTTCGTGGGATGTATCGTGTTAACAAACCGAAATTTCTCCGAAAGTAACCAAAAATGCAGTATATCTGGATTTATAGGACCCGCTGTACTCGCTAGTCAGCTGATAATCAAAAGGGTACATCTGTGAGACACTTTGAATGAGATTCCTTGAAAAATATAATAAAATGGGCCACTTGTATACACTCCGGAGGCTGTATCGTACTAAACCCGAAATTTCTCCAAAACGGACAAAATCGTGGCATTTCAGGTACGAGAAGAGCACCCGTTGTACTAGCTCTGGTGAGCTCAAAATCAATAAGGTTCATCTATAAGATGCCCTGAACAATTTTCAATCATAAAATGGGTCACTTGTATACACGCTGGAGGCTGTATCGTGCTAACAAACTGAAAATTCTCCAAAAATTACAAAATAATTGGTACCTGAAATACCATAGCACTCGTTGTACTGGTTTCAGTGCACTAGATTGCAATAGGGTTCATCTTTGAGACGCCCTGAATAATATCCAATCATAAAATTGGTCACTTGCATATACTCCGGAGGCTGTATCGTGCTGACAAACTGAACTTTCTCCAAAAATGACAAAAACGTCGTACTTAAAGTACTATAGCACCTGCTTTACTGGCTGTGGTGAACTGAAAATCAATAGGGTTCACCTATGAGGTGTTCTGAATAATATTCAATCATAAAATTGGTGACTTTTTGCACTACGGAGGCTGTATCGTGCTAACAAACTGAAATTTCTCAAAAATGACAAAAATGTCGTACTACAAATACCATAACACCCGTTGTACTGGCTCTGGTGAGTTGAAAATCGATAGGGTTCATCTGTGAGATGTCCTGAACAATATTCAATCATGAAATTCATGATTTGTTGCGCTCCGGAGGCTGTATCGTGCTAACAAAACATGTACCTAAAAGTGGCCGACGACAACGACGACGACGACATACACACAGGATTTTTTTCGAAAAACAATTTTTTCGTGTTGCTCTTGATGAAAAACGTGAAAATAACTCAAAATTTTTTTTGTGGGTAAACCAATACTTTCCTCACATATAGATAGGTTGGGAGGAAAAGTAAAAGGAATAATTACGTACATTAACGTCAGTTCTCTAACAAGTTTGTTAATAATTTTGTGATTATGGTGCTTAAAATAATTTTTTTTTCGACATCTACTATCAAATTTTGACGTTTTTTAAAAATGTAAGTTAGTGAAGTAAACTATAAAAGAAGCCTTTTGGATAAAGCATCTACTTGAAGATCTAGGATTTACTCTACTAGAGCCAATACTAATTATGGAGGACAATCAGAGTGTGATTTTTCTTTCAATATCACATCAAGTGAATATAAGATCAAAACATGTGGAAATTGAATATTTCTTTGTGAAAGATATTTAGGTTTGCCAAATATAGAGATGTACTGAAGTTACAAATTTGAATAAGATAATAGTAATATTTGTTCTGTTTTGAATTATTTGTTTATTTACATATTTTGTAATTGTAAATTTCCATTTTCAGTGTTGAGAAGGGGTGTTAAGTTTGTAATATTGATCACAACATTGAGTATCTACATTTGTTTTAGTTTTATGGAATGTCTCAAGGGACATGTGTCAAATATAACGTCAGATTTTTAATTTTAAGATGCAGTTGAAAACATTTTTCTTATAGTTGAAATAAAAGTTAATAAGTTGCTGGGACTCTGTATTTCATAAACAAAATCAAATATGTATCTGGTATAGGCAATTTTGTACTATCTTGATTAATTCTGGGGGATTAATTGTGAAACCGTACTTTTTGCCGCTTCCAATACTTCTACTGGTGAATGCTTGTCTTCACTTTGGGAGCTCATTTCTAATTAGACACTTCAGAATAATGACAGTGACACTAGTTTTTGATACAGCCGATTTTCACTTCACCTTATGTATAGTACATGTCATATATGTATAGTTCATTTACGATACAAAGACGGTGACGTTGCAAAACAAAATATTGTGATGTTACCAAGCTGTGGTTTTTTCCTTTACTTAACGAAAACTAGAAAAGTCAATCTGATGTTAGATTGACAGTTCTTCTTTTTCATTGTTCCGTGCTTCGTAAGTCAAAAATATTTTTTTGAAAATGAAAGGCTTGTATGATAGGCTTGATTAATTTAATATAAACATTTATTCATGAAAAACTATGGATAAGATACAAGAAAGAGTAACCAATCATTCTATATTCGAATTAACATTTAATTATTTCACATAGAAGAGGGTTAAATAACGAACTGTAAGTTCTTATACCTTATTCTGTGCTCTATAGAACAATTTTCAAGAGCACTGCAAGGGTTTACGCTGAAAGGAATCAATACAAGCTGTAATCATATTCATGCAAATTTAAATATTGTTTCTTTATACAATATCTATTATATTCATTATAATAAAAATAGAATGGAAAATTAAAATATAGATACACAAAATAAAATGTTGTTACAAGATATAAAAATTAAAAATATCCATTTTATCAGTATTATTTATGTGGAGATACTGTGGTCGTTGTTTTAATTTGTGTATTATAAAATAACTGAACCTAATTAATTTAATAATAGTTATTAGTGATTTTGAGAAGGTAGAAATAAAGCAAATTGGATAAAAATATACAAAAAATAAAACACAATATTTCCACTACTCCACTACAAAATCATCACTATCTTCACCATCACTGGCAAAATTGATAATAAGTGGAGACACATCCTGTCTATCAAATACTACTTCTCTATCCCACCCATCTTGTATAATTTTTGCAGTGTGCTCTACTGTCTTCGACCAAATATCAGGAGTCACTTTTTCTAAAGACTTTTTCCATACACCTATTGCTTGTTCTGTTAAAGAACCACCAGTTCCCACATGCTCTCTATAAAAAAAATTAACTATGCCCCAAATATGTTCAATTGGGTTGTACATACAGTGGTAAGGAGGAAGTTGAAGTACTTTGTGACCATATTTTTCAGATAATATGTCAGCTTCATATACTGTTGGTGGTTTATTCCTACAAAAATGCATATATTTAAACAAAATAAGTTATCTAAGTATTATCATAATATATTGAAAAATGTCAATATCAACTTACCGTTGTACTAAATTCAATAATTGGGTTTTGAGGAAAGTATTTTCAAAGGAATATCATTTTGTATCAATCAGTTCTGTATTTCAGCCTTTTTGGTAGCTGTTGTTGGTACTTTATTGATCACTGTACTGTGATAACTTGCATTATCCCTTACAATTGTGGCAGGTTCTTCCATGGTATTCAAACCAACGCAAAAAAATTTCTTGATTCATTTCACGGTTGTTTTTTTGGAAGAAAAGACCAACCCTGCTCCGGGAATAAATCCATGCAATACTATATACCTACAATAAGGAAGTCACAAATTACTACTAGGTTTCCTAGATAGTACATCATAAATTAATTGCTAAATATTATTATTCAATTACCTTGGACCACCAATTCTGGATTTTTTCACGCTTCTATGATTAGAATATTGCCAAGTACGTCCAACAGTACCGTCTTTAAATATCCAGGTCTCATCCAAAAACACAAATTGATATAAACCTTTCCTTTTTATCTTGACATATTCATGTAGAAAATGTACACGTGTTAATGCAATATGTGGTAACTCCATTAAATCACGACGAGGATCATCTTTTTGGTGTTCGAATCCAATATTTGTCACTATCTTGATGTTAAACAAACATTAAAGAGTTCACGTTCCTGGATTTTGTCTCTTAAAGGGTTCCTCTGAAAAAATATTGTGTTAGCTAATTGTGAATAAAATAAAACAGTAAACTCAATATACTCACTGTTTCCATACATTTCGTATATAACATTTCAGAAAGCATTTTGATCAAAGTTATCAATTTCAACAGAAGGTTTTATGCGTTGTCTCTTTTTAGGTGGGCTTTTAGGCTGTTCACCTCTATTATGCTTGGCGGCAATACGGTTAAGAGTGGTAACGCTAAGTTGTAAAGCTTCTGCAACTCTCTACAATATAATTACTTCAATTTATGAAAGAATAATATATTATCAAGTTTAATTAACCTAACCTAACATTCAAAACATTTATTAATTTACATTTAAATATGTAACAATAATATTAACAATGATGAATACAGATAGCGAATACTATTACTCACGTCTCTTACAGCAGTAAGCGAGAGAAGCGGGCCCCCATTTCGGCATTCTCGTTCAAAATAGCTCAAAGATGTTACCATCTCTTGACATTTTTGGTTCAGCTGCTTCGGCATCTTATTAACCACACACTGCAGATTTGCCTAAATAATTAGTTATGAAAATAACTGTTTTTTTAATCTTAAAGAAGCAATGAATTTAAAAGCACCCGAAAAACTTGTAAATATTAGACGATGATCGAATGTCAATAAACGTCAAAACGAACTGGGGAATTTTACCAGTTAATTTGACAATGTCTTGAAGTTTTGCCAACCCGTTAGCTGTAAATTGCCCTGGCTGTTGAGGATAAATTGGAATCCTCGAATCAACCCCCCCCCCCACTATGCAATGTTTTATCGAAATTGGAATGGACATTTTTTTGGGATTTTAAATGAATAGGGTAGACGGTTTGCATTATCAATGGGAAGTTGCTGTATTTTTTTACAGTAGTATACACTCTTATTTCGATTTTTTCCAATTAGTCTTTCTATTGCATATACGTAGTTACCACAAAATTTTTAAAGGCAATTTTAAAAAAAAACTCTTCTCCCGTATATTGTCTACAAATATAAAATGGAAGAATTCAAATATGTAGGTAATAGAGACGAATATTTCCTCTATCGAATGCTGTAAGAAAAGAAACGATACATAACATAGTTTCGTAATTATAGAATTTTTATGGAAGCATGTTAAAAATATTTCAAAAATTTTGCGGCTCTAAACGAAAAATTTTGGTTAACAGTAAATGTTTGGAAAAAATTATGTAGTATATGAGAAGAATCAATTTTTTTGTTCAGTTTTATGGAATTTTTGTTATTAAAAAAATTCAAAAAATATTTACTGAGCTTTTTCAAGTAAAGTATTGAAAAAAATCTTTGGTGAAAACTGGAAGCCTCCTTACATAAGGTGAAGGAAGACATGAGCAGGGTACATTAACTGGTTATTGTTTATTATGTTACTACCGTTACGACACTCCACCTAGGTAGAGGAGTCTAGATGCTAGTAACCTAGATCGTCTTGGTTAAAACACCAAATGTCATTTAACAAGGACAGATATACCTACTTATTTATTAATTTTTCATTCTATTACTTTTAATGCATTTCTATAAAAAATATTGTTTGCATCACGAATGCAGGAGCACTACAATTTGACATGGCTCTGTCGTGACGTAGATTAGATATTGGTTGGAATTGCTCGGAAATCATCTAAGAAAAGAAAATATGAAGGTCCGCCAGCTGAAAAAGTTGTGCTATTTGTAGGAAAAATCATAAACTGCAAAAAACGCACAAATCGCTCATTTTTTCCGATATTTCCTAATATCTTTAAGTATGCAAGATAGAGAAAAAAAGTAAACCTACGAATTTGTTCTTTATGAAATTCTCTACAAGATTAAATTGGTTTAACATCGATATAATAAATTTTTTCTTTGAGAAATGGCGATAAATGCAAAAAAAGTAGCTAAAAAACGAGGTTATTTTAAGGCATTTGTTTCGCAGATAAGAAATCATCCAATCACGCTATAAATTGTGATTTAAGAACCTTACTATAGTATAAAACAATATGCAAAGGCCGATTAAATTGGCCTGATAGTTTTTACATGAACTGATTGTAAATTAATTTCCGCGAAAAAATTAACGTCATTTTTGCATTCATGCCAGGCTTACACTTTTGAGTTGTAATAGGCGCCCATTTTTTTACAACTACTTAGACCTCTAAACTATAATACACAATAGTTGTAATGAACAATTTCTAAGTTTTTATCATTTTTTTACGCGATTTTGAAAAGATGAAAAATTTCGTCTTATAAATAATTAATTTTTGAAGCGAATTTGAATACCGAAGAAAAAAGTTCTCGGAAAGGCGCTCTTTTAAAAAAAATATGCGTTTAATGTGGCCAAATATGTGCTGAGATAATAGACGTCAAAGATCGAGAGTGTTTGCGGTATAACTATTAATGTTGTAACAATAAAAAAAATGCCAGCAGATAGATTTTCCGAGAAGTTTTTGTATGTGCTTTGAGATATAACATCGCCCTTGTGCATGAGGTAGGGGAGGGGGGGGAGCTGTCGTAAAATTTACACAGGACATTTCCCGAAAGGGCAACAAACCTCAGGTCAGAGAAATAAGGACATAAACAATATAAATATATTTGCACTTACGCTTCTTCGAATAGTAATAATAATAATGAAACTAAGGAACTAAGTTTCAAATTAAAAAAAATTGAAATTTGCAATGAACAACACAATCCTAGCATGGATATAATTATAATCATTGATTATAATCAACATAAAAAATGCCAAATTATAAGTAGTTACAGTAGATGCTTTAAATTGTCATAATTGGTAGACGTCATTCTGAAAAATGAGTTTCTTTCATTTTGCTACATCGATTTGATCATGAAAATCGGCCCAATAGAAGCGGAGATACAGCAATTTTTTACGGCGCGCTCGATTTGAAGCGTCGATTTCAAGTTTCGCACTCTATCCCCACTCCTCTCAGATTTGACGCGCCGAACGCTACCGCTACAACTTTCGTTGATTTTTCCTACTTCATTCGCAAGGGCGATATCATATCTCAAAGCACATACATAAACCTCCCCGAAAAATCTATCTTCTGGCATTTTTTTTATTGTTACAACATTAATAGTTATACCGCAAACACTCTCGACCTTTAACGTTTATTATCTCAGCACCTATTCGGTCAAATTGAACGCATTTGTTTTAAAAGGAGCTTCTTTCCGAGAACTTTTTTTAGGTACTTTGAGTATTTTTCTTCAGTATCCAAATTCGCTTCAAAAATTAATTATTTATAAGACGAAATTTTTCAACTTTTCAAAATCGCGTAAAAAAATGATAAAAACTTAAAAATTATTCATTATAACTATTGTGTATTATAGTTTAGAGGTCTAAATAGTTGTGAAAAAAACGGTGCCTACTACAACTCAAAAATGTAAGCCTGACATGAACGCAAAAATGACGTTAATTTTTTCGCGGAAATTAATTAACAATTAATTCATGTAAAAACTATCAGGCCAATTTAATCGGCCCTTGGCATATTGTTTTATACTATAATAAGGTGCTTAAATCCCAATTTAGAGCGTGATTGGATGATTTCTTATCTGCGAAACAAATGCTTTAAAATAACCTCGTTTTTTAGCTACTTTTTTTGCATCTATCGCCATTTCTCAACGAAAAAATTTAATACATCGATTTTAAACCAATTCTATCATGTAGAGAATTTCAAAAAGAACAAATTCGTAAGTATACTTTTTTTATCTTGAATATTTAAAGAGTTATATTAAGAAATATCGGAAAAAATGAGCGATTTTTCCGTTTTTAGCAGTTTATGATTTTTCCTGCAAATAGCACAACTTTTTCAGCTGGCGGACCTTCATATTTTCTTTTCTTAGATGATTTCCGAGCAATTTCAACCAATATCTAATCTACGTCACGACACAGCCATATTTCAAAGGTTTGAGGTCCAATTCTCCTGGACTATTACATAAGGTGAAGACATGAGTTGGGTACATAATTATTATGTCACTACCGTTACGACACTCCACCTATGTAGAGGAGTCTAGACGCTAGTCACCTAGATCGTCATGGTTCAAACACCAAATGTCATTTAACAAGGACATATATACCTACATATTTATGAATTTTTCATTGTATTAGTTTTAATGCATTTTTAGAAAAAATATTGCTTGCATCTCGAATGCGAAATGCTTTTGCGATCTCGAATGGTTATCGCTGAAGATCGGCAACATAGCTTCCATTTTTAAACGCAAAAGTATCACTTCGCATTCCAGATTCAAAAATATCTATATTGGTAAAATGTTTCAATGCTCTTTTGGTTTAATGCAGGTGCTGCTCCCAATTTGTCCTGAAAGTCCCCGCTACCTTCTCTTAACGAAACAATGGGAGGAGGAGGCGCGGAAAGCATTGAGGAGGTTGAGAGCCAGCAACAATGTAGAAGAAGATATAGAAGAAATGCGTGCGGAAGAAAGGGCACAGTCATCGGAGGCTTCAATCAGTATGATGGAATTAATTTGCTCTCCAACGCTAAGAGCACCCCTTATCATCGGTATTGTTATGCAGCTTAGTCAACAATTTTCGGGTATCAATGCGGTAAGTAAAATAATTCCTATGGAAATTCAAGAAGTTTGAAGTTTAATTACAATTCAAATTATATCAAATACGAAAAGGCTCAAATTTTGCCAGATTCTTGAGAATAAGGAGCTTTTGCGTCCAATACAAGCCAGCAAAGTACGTAGTGGAGAGGAAACTGTTTTTTCAATTATAGAAACATTATAAACTGGATAGATAACAAATACTAACACTTCTTATTATAGACACGCTCATAGAAAAGTGTCTTGAGATGAAGATGAAGAAAGTCTTTTCAACCACCTCTTTTAATTATTTAATCTCGAGATTTTGATGAATTAACAGATCCATACACATTATAAAATATGTTACCTCAGCCACGTGTTTTAGATATTTTTTCTATGAATACAATCCCATGGTATAGATTACCAAAAGGAAAACCACAGGTAATAATATACAGGGTAGTCCTTAAGTAATTGTACATAGAAGTGTGGTAGATTCCTGACTTTAAAATATTACGATTTAAACCAACTTGCTCCAATAAAATGTTGCTAATAAGGAATATACAGGATGTTAAAGGTTAAATTTTGAAATTTTTTTTTGCAATAACTTTAAAGTTTTTGGATATGTAAACATAAAAATTTGGAAATAGAGGTTTTTGGGCACGAAAAATCAGAATCTGGTACCTACTTCGATGTAATTTGTAGAAGGCACTCCACAGGCCACATTTGTGGCATCAATGTGCCCTAAATTTGTTGCTGTTCAAGTTAGTGGTATTTTTGTGAAAGAATATTGAAGCCTCGTTATTTTAATAGAAAAAAAAGTACATTTGTTATTATCCTCAGAACTTAACGGTTTACGATATAATCGCATTTTAGGGATCAACTGCATGATTATTATTGAAAACATTTAGGAAACAAATTAAAAAAACTAAGCTAAATATTATTATAACTTCAATTGTGTCACATTAAATGATCGATATGTCCTCCATTCTCGTCGATGCATTTATCCACATGTTCCATATTAAACATCATCATTGGGTCAAAAAAAACCGCTGCTCTATTTATTTCTTCCCAAAGTAATAATTATTCATTTCTGCAACTATTTACGTAGTAGGCTGACGTCACGAATGATTTTGACAGCTAAACATTCGATTTGTTTCAATATAATGTCAGTCTTGTAACATTTAGTTAGCATTTTATTGGTTAATTTAAAAAAAAGCAGAAAATGCCGAGGCATAATAATTATTCTAATACAGATATCAGAGATATGGTTGCTATTTACTGTCAGCAAAATTTCAATGGGTTTACTGCGAAATGAGAATATTTGAGAAGATATCCAAACAGGAAACAACATAATAATCAAACATTCAAAAAATCTATTTAGGAATTTAGGCGAAAGTGGTTCGTTTAGCCCTAAGCGTGATAACTTAGGCCGACCAAGAATAATTATACCTGATAACGATGACGAAATAATGGTTCGCATTTAAGATGATCCTCAAGTGTGTGCACAGCGTTTATCTCCTGCTTTAGTAACGAGTAAAACTTCTATTTTAAAAAGACTACATCTCGAGAAGTATCACCCATACCATTTTATTCCAGTTCAAAATTTTGCCATCAGACTACCGTTAAGATATCAATTTGCAAGTGCTATCCGAAACAGGCAAAATCTTGATCACACCTTCGTCGACAGAATATTATTTACCGACGAAGCTACCTTCAACCGCCTTGGTATTTTTAATTTAAGGAACAATCATATTTGGGCTATTGAAAATCCCCATGATAAACTAGTAAGTCATTTCCAATATGAATTCAAAATAAACGTATGGTGTGGTATCATTGGTAACAATTTTTTAGGTCCATACGAGTTACCTCGTAATTTGAATGGTGGAAACTACTTACATTTTATGCAAAATGATTTCATTAATCTATTGGAAGAACTGCCAATGAATATAAGACAAAAAATGTGGTTCGTGCAAGATGGTGCACAGCCGCATTATACGAGAGCATCCTTACTTCAAGGAAGTAGGCTGGACGACTAGCTAGAAGGAAGTTTTGAACCTCAGAAGGATGCACAATGGGTCAATTGTGGCCTAAGTGCTGTGGGGTCATCCACCCTTCAAACTATTACAGATACAGAATCCCATGTTATCAAAGCAATTAGATTTGAATTTGTGGGCTATGGGAAAAATAACAACATATGTTTTGTCTGCATCGATGATTGTAGACATGCAAAATGTTTAGAAGTTTTTATTTAAGAGCATTGTCAAGAACCCTAACATATCCTCAAACTTATTTATCAATACATTGAGTATAATCTTATATCACACATGCAATCGATTCTTCAAATATAAAAAATGTATGACTACTTGCTAACTGCTTTAAAAACGATAGTTCTTCGTTAATTTTAACTTTGCATGGAAATTTTAATGTCCAAAACTTGTCTAGAACTATTCAAGTATAAATTATGTTTAGCAAGCTAGGAAAGATTTCAAAGTTCGAGTTTTAAAAGATTGGGCTCATTTAGAATTTGAGGATATTGTATTCTCCAACTTTATTGAGAATGTGTACTCACTTCAATATACACAAACAGAATATTAAATTTCTTATTAGATAAGTGACTCACTCAACAACCCATAAAATCTAGAAAGATGCTCAGCGTTATCCATTATACCGAATGTGCTTTATGAAACTATGTATGCTCTAGATAATTTAATATCAAAGGTTTTGTTCTTTGGTTAAGAAAACCACCCAATTATTGAAATATGCCTCGGTTAATATGTACTTTTAGCTTATCTTAAATTTCTCACCTAACCGTATCCGTAACGGCTCAGCCGATACGCGTTGCACGGATCGTTCCGTCCCTTCTCCGAATAAGTAAACGTATCCGTATCGGCGTATCCCGATCAAAATCCGTATTCTGTGCTATTAGTGCTATTTTAGATGTCTTCTTTGATATTGGTTGGTTTGATTATAACCACAAAGTTCATTTTTAGTTTTATTTTTCATAATTTTTTTAGTTTTACCAAAGAATAGTGTTTTGACCATCCTGCTTTTAGCATGAAAAGATACGTTTTCTGCTAAAAAGGTTTTCTTGGCATTTCATTACGTCAGCGTAACTCCAATACGGATACGGATACGGGTAAAAACTTATGGCAAGCTAAAAGTGTCTAATGATTATTGCTGGTGAGTTTGAATCAACATTGAATATCACCAACAGTCTCGGAATCACAGCTTCCTACTAAAAAGAAGGCCCTGGAATATTCATAGAATTCCTACAAAGTGAGAAAGTAAAGAAACAACAGTCATATCATGATAATATACAATAATTACTTTCCATATATAATAACTATTTCCATTTCCAGGTGTTCTATTATTCGACCAGTCTATTCGTGAGTTCCGGTCTACCAGAGGAAAGTGCCAAGTTCGCGACCATCGGAATAGGTTGCATCATGGTTGTCATGACATTAATATCCATACCACTCATGGATAGAATGGGAAGAAGGACATTGCATCTGTACGGTTTAGGAGGAATGTTCATTTTCTCGATCTTCATAACCATTTCGTTTTTAATAAAGGTTTGTTCGTGGTTACCAAACCACAAGATAATCTTTTCTAATGGTGGTTTATTGAATAATAACGTTGTATATTTTGACGTTAAATTTACGTTTTTGTGATTTTATTATAGATATAATGAATTGTATATAACGAGGAAGGGTTCCGAAATTTTGATAGTGGCTTGAATTTTGAATAATAATAATTAAGAGTATAGAAGCTCAAATTATTATTATTGATTTATGTTCCTCTATCAAATTAACTGGCGAAAGCTGACAAATCTGTTTGTTCGAACGAGTTTTGGGCCACACTTAAAAAAGCACTTGCTGTGACAAGTTCTGGAGATTGTTATTCAATGATTAAATGTTTACGCATTAGTCTGCATATGAACACGAGTCCTCGTCGCGTAAAGAAGTACTAATTGGAAATAATTTAACAGTAGAATCCACCTAAATAAAATGTAGCTGCTTACTGAGTTACCGGATGTTTTGTTTAAAAACTTAAAAAGGATTTGTGGTCATTACATTTAATATTTGGCAGAAAATGTGAATCACAAAAGTTTTTGTTCCAATTTTGATTGAAATTTGGGAAACCAAAATTAAAACTCAGTTTCACTCAGCACCTTTCATCGGTGATATTTACTTGGGCAACCATTCATTCCTTGAAGAGGTTAGTGATATTGAGGAATTAATTACATATGAAACTGAAAATGTATTTGTTACCCAACATGTATAGGGTGGCCCATTAAGCGAGGTAACCGGCTGTATCTCGGAAAGTGTTTGTCCTAGATTGATAGTAAAATATTGATAGTAAAAGTGGCTGAGAGAAATTGCTGGGAATTATTTTCAAACTCAAAATTTCACCCCTATGAGGCATTACAGCTATGTTCAAATCTATTATTATGATCCCAGAAAATCGCAGAAAGTCCTATAAATTTGATATCATCATTTGTCCCTCTAATACCAAATAATTTTCTACAGCGACATTTCTTTGTATCTGTCATTATAAGCGAGAAAGAAGACCATATATTTTTCAATACTTGAATCTTAATATTTCGTCAACTATTTAACCTATACGACAGTTTCTGTACTCGTATGAAAGAAAGTTTTGTAGATTTTGAAGACCGTTCATATACCTTATCGATTACTTTGAAACAGATAATCTAGAGGTCACTTTATGCAGCGATTACTTAATTTTACGATTTTATTAAAATCATTAAATAAAGCGTTACTATTTTAGTAACATATTCTGAAGCAGCTCTACATTTCATATATTTTAGTGGAAACACCATCGTGATATCTCTATTCGTTTTAACTTATCGTAATAAATGTGAAATACTAACGTCTAAAACATCAAAATTAGCAAATTAGCTTACCATATGTAGTTTTTGGAACATATCGTATATTTTTAATGACATTATTACAAAGAAGCGTCACATCATTTACTTTGTTTTCGGTTAAGCATTCAAAATGCCATTGCCTTTTACCGTTGAGTGAAAAATATAAGAAGAGACGCAACGCAATGTAAAATTTTGTGCCTTATGGAGATTCCCGCGTACCCCCCACTATTCATTGAAATTGGTACTGTATTTAGGCGACGCCGTGTATAGACATCGAACTATTCACTGCTATTGTACACACCTCACCTCGAATCCACCCGAATCGGTTGTTTGGGACATTCGGACG
Source organism: Galeruca laticollis (assembly GCA_963921935.1). Taxonomy (NCBI): domain Eukaryota; kingdom Metazoa; phylum Arthropoda; class Insecta; order Coleoptera; family Chrysomelidae; genus Galeruca; species Galeruca laticollis. The sequence continues at coordinate 113,758,035 of OY998175.1, read as the reverse complement.
GCTCTACTGTTGGTTTATGAAATTTATTTCAAAGTTAATATCTTTTAGAAGCGGGCAGTTTTTTTCGTTCAATACATAAAATATTCACAAATTTATATATCGTTCGATAGAAAGAAATATAAAACAAAGCTAGGAATGGGAAAGTACACGCATACATAAAAATATTTAATTTTATTAATGAACATAAAGTATATTTCACAATATTTCCTTGACTAGTATCCGGTCTTAAGGATTTTATTATAAAATTTTAGAAGTCCCTTTTTGTGCAGTGAACAGTAACAGATCCGTAGTCGGTAAAATTTGGATACTAAAACTAAATAATATTTTACCAGTCAAACATTCCAGATGTAAAATAATTATTTCATCAGGCATTGTTATCGGATTAAGGTTAAAACGACATATGTTGCAATGAAGTATGCATGAAAATTGAAAGAGAGAACGTCACACGGACTATTTTTTTTCAAGTGTTGAATATTAATATAAAAATTTTGGTATGTTATATTTTTCTGGTGGAATTTGTTATTTATTGATTTTATTTAATAATTATGGAAAGATTCCAGGTAGTAAGGGTTGACACAATCAATTTGGTTAAATAAAACTTGGTAAAAACAAACGATACCTCTTATTAGTTTTCCATTTTTCTATGTTTTTTATTTGTTTTTGCCTTGTGAAATTTTTCAGATACCCATCTGAAGGATCTGTAAATCATCATTTTCATAAAAATGTCCATAAATTTTCTTATGATCTGTACAAATCTGAGAATAATTTAAATATGGATTCAAATGCAAACATATATTTTTTTTAAATCCTTTTCAACTTTGAACATTTCAAAGCGAATAAAAAATTGTTTCAACAATAAAGTAAACACTTTAAAGTACGAAATAGAAGGTTTTTTTAGAAACTTGCTGATTCCGATTTAGAAAAGTCCTTGTTAATTATGAATAAATAATATTGGTCATTTAAATCATCTTCTTGAATTAAATATTTGCGACAACTAAAACACTCCGAACGCTTCAGCATTTTATGAGCAACAAAGACAGCAACATATGCTTTTGTTGTGCTTTCTAAAGAAATCGGTCTAGCTTCTTCTTCCACTATGGGCTCTAATTGTTCATATTTTTCTAATGTTGACGGTTCGGCAAAATCTGTAGTTGTGGCAATATCTGTTACACTAATTTGATCCGAGCTCCTATGCAATTCTTCAGCATGTTCTTCGTCATTAGAAATATTTAAAAATTCTCCATAATCGGTGTCACAATTTCTAGTATAAACTGCAATTTGCAAGCGAATATTTGCATAATGTTGTAGAGCAATTCTGAATTGACACACACTTGGCATCGGATTGTATCCTCCTCTTGTTCGAATTACGAAGAAAAAATTTTCAAGTGCGTCTTGATTTAAAAATGATGTAATTAAATATTTAATTGAATAGTTTACTTTTAAATCCTCCCATAACAATAAAGTTGATGTGATAGACAACTGAAATCCTTCAATACAATAAATATTATTTCTTAATTTTTGATTTTCGTAAACTTTTATGGATCTAAATAAATTAAGACCCTCTCGCAAAATTTTTTCCACATTTAAATTAAATACTGATAGAGGTCTCCTATTACTCTTACAATTACCTAGATACCGACTGTTCAACGCATCAAAAATTTCATCTTTTTTGCTTACAAAATCTGCAGTATTCGATGCTGTTGTTGTAACCAATTGTTTGGTATCTATCAAGGTTTTTATCGCTGCCGAAACGGAGTGAGAAAATATTTGGGCAGCATATAATACCCCCATTTTTTGAAAACTGTTAGGCCGAATATGTTTTTCTGTAAGCTTAATTAAAGCTCGAGTTGTACTTTTTTTATCAATACCATATGCTTCTCTAATATCTCTCCATGAAATTGGGTTTCCTTTGTCACCATATATAAAATTTAATTGATCGTTCATCAAATTATTCCTCATACTTTTCAACAGGTGTGGACATTCATAAATAATATATACTTTTGATCCATCAAAATCGAGAGTTGGATTATTAATGGTGGCTCCTAATAGAGACACAGCTTTACGATTATTGGATCCTTGATCACACACAATTGCCTTGGGGTTGAGACTACAATTTTTTAAGGTTTTCAAAACATCTAAAATTATTTGTTTCAATATTTCTTCCTTAACAGGATCCGCAGATGTTACGTAGCAAAGGGGAAGCCTCCAGTTGTGTAAAATACCACGTATATAAAACATTAGTGCTGTATTAGCAGGTACACCTCTTCTTCCAAGATGACCGAGATCCTCATATCCTCATATGGTGCACATAAGAAATGTACTATATTCGAATAAACCTTGAAATTATAAAAAAACATACCCACCTTTACAATAACTTTTAGGTACAGCATTTTTCTTTAGAATCTTTCGTTTTCGTTGTACAATAATAAAGTCAGAACTAAAATGGATTTCACATAAAACTTTATTTGCTAACTCGTCCTTTTGCCAATTCCAAATAGTTATATTGTCACAATTTTTTTCCACTTATTAAGAATGTTTTCATTTTTAGTCGGAAATTTAAAGAAACTTAAATCTTTTTTTGAATTTTGTTCACATTCATGAAAACAACAAATATGGCTTTTGGGGTTCATATTTAAAAATATGTTCCACTACGTAACACACAACAAAGTCTTTTAATGCCTAGATTAACTACATACTTCTTGGTTAATGAAAAATAATCATTTGTACAAACAAAACACTCGAGAGAGAGACAAGAGCTAGGAATTCCGTTTGCCGTTCTTAACTCTACTACGGTCAGTAGACAACTGCTAATTCCTAGAGAAAGTGGCGATGGTGGCGACATCTCTCCGCCAACAAAATTTTGCGGCACAAAATCATTTACGAGGTTGCGTCTCTTCTCACTCAACGCTTTTACAAATGATGAGGCCGTCGATATGATTCAAGTTTACTTTGAGTGCTTTCAAAATGCTACAATAACTGCAAGTGCGTACGCGATGAAGTATCCACGTCGCGTCATTTCAGGTGACGATTATTTCCATGCCCGGTTCAACGATTACGTGCCACGGGAAGTTTCCGCTGATAAGTGTTTCCAATGCGGCGTTAAGTCAGAACCGAAGAAAACATTAGGTTTGTTCCGACACGAGTCACAAACCATCAGAAACAGTCAGAATTCTGCGCCATCCCTCCAATCCGCGTTCATACATAAGTTTCTGATTGTTTGAAAACAGCTGGACGATGTCCACACAGGTTTGAATGATGGTTTTCCAACTGTCCAACGACCATTTTTTTTAAACAATCAGAAACTTATGTATGAACGCGGAGAATACGATCGCCTGAATGTTTCTGATGGTTTGCAACTCGTGTGAGAACAAACCTATTTCCAACGTTTTATCTTATATAGAGTTTAATCCACACGTTAATACAAGGACCTTATCGCTAGAGCTCTGAATATCACGGACTACCGACCAATAAAATTTAATAGATTACAGGTAAATAATAATATATTAGAAATACAATTAGTTACATTTTTTGGGTAATGCTTAAACTAGACAAAATAGTATTGGGCAAATTAGTATTTGCAACCCACAGTAATAACTGGTATGTAATCTTAAAGCATTTTTTATACAGAATACATATGAAAAACTTTTTTAATAATAGTTTTATGAAACAAAGTTATTCCTGCTGAAAAGTTCTGCACGGTTTGAAACCTAAAATGAAACAATCCATTCTCAAAAAATTATCAACAGTAATTACACAAGTGGTGGTAATTTTTTAGTAATTTTAACTAGATATGCACGAATCTGGTCCACGAAGTCTACGAGTGAGATTTCTTAATAGCAACAAACGCGTGTGCTAATCTAGTTAGAAAATTATTGTGTTTCTTATTTATTTAAACAGTAAACGGGTGGGATAAACTTTGAACACACGGTATGGCCACTTACGAATTTATTTAAACACTAAACTACTCACTAACACTTATTATATACACTCAACTATTCATTTAAATTTAATTTAGATACACAAAACCTTAATTATTAATTCATATCAACACTTTACTGTTCGCTATTTCAGTGTATTCTTGTTTATTTGTCGCTATCACTTTATCAACTAAACTAACTCTCCATGGTCAGTCCTTTATATATGAGTGCCTTTTTTACTAGATAATTCTAGATTGCGGCTTTCACAAAAACAATTGGATCAGGCATTTCCTAGATAAGACTGGTCACAAAAACAATGTCTAGATAAGATAGTCGCAATCGTAAATAGTTCTAAGAAATCCCTGCAGATCCGCCATAATTTTAATTTTCATACATGGCTTAGACAGAGTCGGATTCATGGACTATACCAGTGTGCTGTTTTGTAACAGTACCCCCTCCTTAAATGGAAGTTCCTCTTGGAACTTTTGTGTAGCCGAGACTGGATGTTTGAATCGGCAACTGGCCCCATTTCTACACTTTCCGATCTTATGGAAATAACAGGGCACCGTCTTCATCGGATAATGATAACGGGGGCTGTAGCTGCAAATTAATAACTGGACACCGGTATCTTGGAAGATAACCTCTACCGCGTTTCTGATGACTCGCCAATCCAACTGATTACTCGCTATCTTAGGCATAGCCAGTTTCTTCACGCTGGATTCTAACACATGGTCTCGGAGGTTTCGAAGTGCTTCCCACACATCGCGGTAGGTAGATCGATCTTGAAATTTATTTTAAGTTACCACGTAGAATACGTACCGCGAATTTTGTTTCAGTTTTAGTGTCTTGCCAGGGGCTGGAATATGGTCTTCAAGTTTTTATAATTGCCCGAAATTCTTTCGAGAGACGGTTGCCAACCCTCGTGCGTTCTTGTGACGGGCGGGGATGTTGTATGCCACTGAACAATCTACGGGAGTGTGAACAAATCTTGTCGTTGTTCTGAAGTGACTCCATATCTAGCTTTCCCGGTACCTCCATACGCGCCCAAAAATTAATCGAAGGTAGGGTCAGACACATCTCGAATATGGATTACTTCTTTCTCCAGGTCATGGTCTCCTTCAAATGGCGCTAGTCGGTTTTGGTGAACTACTTTTGGTTTTCCGTTGGGGATCTTGCTTATGCGATATAAAACATCATTGATCCTTTTCTTGATTAAGTATGGACCTTCCCAGGATTTTTGTAATTCTGGAGAAAATCCTTTTCTCCTCGTCGGGTTGTGTAACCATACTTTGTCCCCTTCTTTAAAATCGCCTTCTGTGGCCTACGTGTCGTACCGACTTTTCATTCTGTCGCTGGCAACTTGAAGATTTGTTCGAACTAACTCATGAATATCGTCCAGCCTTCTTCTCAATTGGATCACGTAGTGTTCTCCTGCTAGATCTTCCCTAGGCCGACAGCCAAATTCCAGGTCACAAGGAAGCCTCTATTCACGTCCAAACAGTATTTCCGCAGATGTTTCACCCGTGGACTCATCGACGGTAGAGCGATAAGCCAATGCGAATAGGGAAAGATACTGGTCCCAATCTCTCTGATGGCTGGAAACCACTTTCAACAGGTATTTTTCAATAGTCTTGTTCATTCTCTCGACCATTCCATCTGACTATGCATGTAATGCTGTTGTTCTGGTCTTCTTCATTCCCGCTTGTCGCAAATCTCCTGGAATAGATGGCTTTCGAAATTTCTTCCCTGGTTACTGTGGACTTCCAAGGACATTCCATATAGGTTGATAAATTCTTTCACCAATACATCTGCGACAGTTGTGGCCTCTTGGTTCATGATAGCGTAAATTTCCACCCACTTTGTGAAATAATCCATCACAACCAGGATGTATTTACCACCATTTTCTGTCGTCGGAAATGATCCAGCGCTGTCTAAAGTAATCCTTTCGAAAGGGCTTCCAACATTATACTGTTTCATAGGTGCCTTTCTCTTGCGATGTGGACCATTACTCGTAGCACGTCGTACATTTCTTACACCAGTCCTTCACATCGTCGGAGCTGTTCATCCAATAAAACCTTTCACGGACTCGCTGAAGGGTTTTCTTCACTCTCAGATGACCTCCCGATGGACTGTCGTGTAACTTCTTCAGTACCTCGGCTACTCTCGTTCTAGGGATAACTAGCTGTTTCTTCATCTCGAAACCATCATCGTTTTCAAGGACTCTTTTCAACAGCCCTTCGTCCAGGACAAGGGAGTCCCTCAGAGCCCATTACACCTTGAGTTCTGGTGAAAATATTGACACTTCTTGCCAGGTAGGTCTCCGATTTTCTTCTTTCCACTGCCGAATCTTCTTTAGGCAAGGATCATTCTACTGATCTTCTCTGATCCTGGTGGGTGACCACTCTTCATTGACTACTGTAATTCTGAAACTGCAACTTCCTTAGATTTCGACTTGTTGCGTTGTGAATAGTCTACAGGGCATAACCGTATAGGCAAAGAGTTGGCTTTTCGGTGATTCACATCAGCTGGATGTTCACCCCTGTCTGATTTCCCCTGTGACTGGAGTTCATGGGTTACAGGAGTCTTGGGGCGCTTAGACGGACTGCGTACGTCTCTAGCTCTAGCTCGCCACAATTACAGCACCTGATTTTCTTCGGCTTCTAACTTAGGGTGTGTTTCTGGCTTGCAAGGTTTTGTTTGTTCGGTCTTCTTTTCTTCTGCTGGAGTGCCTTGTGTTCTTAAATCTGCCATATTTCTCTCTTACTTCTTAACTTTCTCGTCTATTGTCGTTATCTTCTCCTTAATATCCAATTTTAGGGACGAAATTTTATTTTATCGTCAGCAGAGATGTCATTTTTCAATGATAAGATATTGGCAGAAATGTCATTCTTCATAGTGGAAATCTTTTCGTCCATGGCAGAAAAATCGACGTTATTGCAGAAATATTAGCAGAAATTGACGAGATTAAGGTGGAAGCCTCGTCATTGGATAAAAATATTTCTGGATCCAAGCCGTCACTTACCAGTGCCACTTTGAGCCTTTCTACTAACTCACTCTTCTTACCGGACGTTTCCAACTCGCTATTTTCCAGTTCTGCCTTTAGCTCTGTCACTTTCAGGTCACTAAGTCTCTTGGCCATGTTTACGTCTTATTTATTTATATTACCCCACACCTGACCCCAATGTAATGTTTTTCTTATTTATTTAAACAATAAACAGGTGGGATAAACTTTAAACACACGGTATGGCTACTTACGAATTTATTTAAATACCAAACTACTCGCTAGCACTCATTATATACACTTAACTATTCACTTAAATTTGATTTATATACACACAACCTTAATTATTAATTTATATCAACACTTTACTGTTCGCTATTTCAGTGTATTCTTGTTTATTTTTCGCGATCACTTTATCAACTAAACTAACTCTCCGTGGTCGGTCCTTTATATATGAGTGCATTTTTTACTAGATAATTCTAGATTGCGATAAGACTGGTCACAAAAACAATGTCTAGATAATCGTAAATAGTTCTAAGAAATACCTGCGCATCCTCCATAATTTTAACTTGCATACATGGCTTGGACAGAGTCGGATTCAGGAACTATACCAGTGTGCTGTTTCGTAATATTATTTGTAAAAAAATATTACCACGAATGTAATTCTGCGTGAATATTTTTTAAACTATTTCGTAAAATGTTAAACAAATATGTAAGTATCTTCATTGAATAATAGTTGAGAATGTTTACAATAATTGTTGTATGTGATGGTTGAATTATTGAAAGTTATTGTACAATTTCCTTGAGATGAAGAGGTTAAAACAGTGTCTCCTCTTAAGGTGTTAATCACGCTTGCGTGGTGCTCTGCATCAGGTTGTAGATAGGGTTTGATGGAGCTTGTAGATAAGTGTTCTGCTAAGTTCAACAACGCCTACTCCACTTGAGGCGAGTTGTGTCACAGCAGGAGAACGATGTGAATGGTTTGTAACCTTCATGAGTCCAGAAACAGTCGTATAGGTATGGAACTAATACTTTCCGAGATAGAGCCGATTACCTCGCTTAATCGTCCACCCTGGATAATACTTGTTTGCCACATAATCTACTAAATTATTTTCGTTAGTTTGTTATGGTCTCACTATTTGCTGGATTAATGTCAAAAACATATTAATGCCACGAAAACTCAACTTCAGATGGAAGTCATGTAACTAGCTGAGAAGCCTACGAATGCCAAAGATTTTGATGAACAATCTATTGTACACAAGAAAATTATAAAACCTGGATGAACTTTCAAAAACTTTAAAAAGGCAGAATACCAAAATAACATTTTTTGATGACCAGCTTTGTGGTATGTACTTCAACAACTGAGATCAACAACAGAAGCCACTCTTAAATCGTGGAAGAAGGCGAATAATGACAAAGATTTTATTCAGGTATTGAAAATGGAGGGCTGCCAAATACAGAGAACCTTATAATTTCCTTAGCATTATGAAAGGAAGACACATATTAAACGGGTGAATATTGGGGAATTGCAGCAAGAAAAAAAAGGAAAAGTGTACTCTTAACGGAAAATTTCTAAGCTCTCGAGAATGATTTTCGAAAGATTTTCCGTTAAGAGTAGTAAATAACTGAAATATTATATTCACATGAAAATTATGTGATCTACTTCATTAAGTATCTTTAGAATTTTATCATCTACCTCAATTGAATAACATCAACAAAGGACGTCAAATTCATCAATAGTGATCACATATTATTTTGGCGGATGGTTTTGTATTCAAAATTCATTTGGTATCCTAATCAAAAGCAGAAATGTTCGATTTGCTATCTGAATACAGTGTGAGAGGCAAATTAACACACTATATGTTCAACATTGAATACGTAATAGTATCTTATTCAATAATGATTTATGGCATCTTCCTATCGATTTAATTTAAGTGAACGGTAAATGTTGAAAAAAACCGATTATTAAATATTTAATATCGGTTTTTGTCACTGACAAAATATAGGTTAGGTTAAGTTCCCTTGCATGTTTCTATTTTGAGTTGCATCACCGCACGTTGCTTATATATCATGTTAAAATCTGTGGTGAACATATTTCACTTATGCTCGTTATTTTCCCCTCTCAATATTGCTATTAGAGCAAGAAAATTAGGGTTTGAGATGGAAAAATTTTACAAGCTATTTTCAGTGGTAATGTTTAGGGAAATATGTCCAGAATACCCTTCTAGAAGTCCCATGAGATTCGGGTATGGCAAGTTTGAAAAAATGGACGCCATTTTTTGTTTTCTTTTTTTTACAAATATATGGAAAACTAGTGACTTTACGAAGAAAATTCGAGATACCTTTTTTAAACAGCTAAAAAAACTATACCTAAAAATTTCTATTATGATACACTACCTTAATATTTTCCAAAGTTCTTCCATAAGTTAACGGCAACTTAAAACAAAAACTAGCTTAATGATTTAGAAACGGATATATTAATACTTTAAAAAACATATTTTAAGCAAAAATGACTATTTTGCAAAATAATTCACTAGCATGAATTTAATCAAACATGTAGTTTTCTTCTTCGCTAGCTTCAGCGTCAGGTATTATAGTCCGGTTAATCTAGACCTAAAAATGAGACCGAAGGTACATAAATTCCCATCAAGCTGAAAATCAGTGAGATTGTTAAGCATATGAATTAAAGTAAAATTTGAAAGCTCCCCATCGGTAAGTTTTATCATAAAAATATTTCAGACAAAAATTGTAGACCATAAAATAATCTACAAAAAATATATCAATACTTTTTTTCCTACGAGCCACGGTTTTTGAGATATAACGTATTTAAAAAGTTGTTCAAATTGTTATCGTCATAATATGCATGAGTGCGCCACGTATATACATCGCTTATCTAGAGTAGTTATATATGTTGAAATATTTTTCTATCGGTGATTTTAATTTATACTTAAAATACAAAATATACATAAGTTACTCGTATAACTATGAGAATATCAGGTCAAATGAAACCCACTCCCTTACTTCATACGCCAGTGTAACTTCGAGACAACATCCAGGAAAAGCTCAACATCAATGGGACATATATTCATCAAAAAGTTTATCTACTTTTGCAAAGTGTCAAAATCACGTACTATTTTTACACGCTATAACTGGCTGTGATACGACATCTGCATTTTACAGGAGGGGTAAAACAACAGTTTTCACAATGTTTGAAAAACTAGATTTTGTTCAATGTGCTGAAGTTTTTAAAAACAGTAATTCAACTCAAGAAGAAGTTATCACCAACGGCATCCGCTTTCTTCTTTCTATATACGGAGCTCCTAAAAAAACTACTTGCTTAGATAAGCATCGATATGTATGTTTCGTTAAAAACACTAAGAATAAAAAACAAGTTCAATTAGCTTCTCTTCCTCCAACCTCAGTTGCTGCTCATCAACATCTTCTTCGGGTATATTACCAAGTTCAAGTGTGGCTTGGTTATCAGCTAGATCGTACAGACTGGGTTTGGAAGTTGGTCGACAATACATTGGAACCAGTTCAAACTTTACTCCCACCTGCACCGGAAAAACTGCTGAACACAATTTTTTGCAACTGCAAAAAGGGTTGCAGTGCTAAATGTGGTTAGAAAAAAGTCGGACTGTTTTGTTCTCTGGCATGTACAAACTGTCAAGGCCGGTCGTGCTCCAATGTTGAATCACTAACAGAGGAGGATTCGTGTGATTCCTACGAGGATACATCTCTAGTGACGCACTTTACTTGCACTCAGAATAAAGGACAAGAAGAACAAGAAGAAGAAGAACGAGAAGAGTTTGTCGGTTACAATTCAGACGAATAAAACTTACCACTTTTTTTAATTTACATCGCTTTTTATCTTTTCCAATATTTACAAATTTCCGTAATTTTGCAATAGTTTCAAATCAAAGAGGATCACAACTGACCGGTGGAGTAGGCCTACGGGGAAAACCACGTTAAAAAAAACGCGATAAGTAGACTACCTCATAGGTGGCGTGGAAACGTGTGCATATTATGACTATAACAATTTGAACAACTTTTTAAATACGTGATATCTCAAAAACGGTGGCTCGTAGGAAAAAAAGTATTGATATATTTTTTGTAGATTATTTTATGGTCTACAATTTTTGTCTACAATATTTTTATGATAAAACTTATCGTTTCGCTTAAAATCGTGAAAAACTCATTTTTGTGACCTTTGACCTTGAATAAACATTTTTTCATACAGGGCAAAGATGGGGAACTTTCAAATTTTATTTTTAATGATATTTTTAACAACCTTACTGATTTTCAGTTTGATGGGAGTTTATGTAGCTTCGAATGTTTAAATTGACCGGACTATTATAGATTTGTTGCAGCAACTTATAACAAAACATTAGCCACACTTAGAAGAACACTTTAATCCAAGCTTTATACCAGAACAAGTTCCATCCTAACAATTGCAAAATACGAGTTTTAAAATATCTTGTGGAGCTATTTGTTTCCTACACATTTTTGGAATTAGACTTTCTCATCTAACCTTTTCCCAACCATATTCCAAGGGGTTAGGTTTCGACCATTCCAATCTTTAACCATAAAAGAGAACAAGAACATCAATCAATTAATTGAATTTCACTGAAAATAATTGAATTATACACCTGATAATATACCCTCAAAATATTGCACCGCGGCATCTCTAGTTGGAGGTACATTGCCAAATTGAAATTAGTTGATAATACTTGTCTTGAAGTAACTCTATTACATAAAGTGAACCTCAAAACGTTAATTTCATGGGTATTTTTCACTGGTTGTAATAAACTTTGGACCAATATCAATTAGGTGTTGTCTATCGGGGCTTGGATCCAAAAATATTGTAAGGTCATTGCATAATCAATATATTTTTTTGATAAGTTGCTCTTTTAAAAATGGAAGTCGTATCGCAACCTGAAGCAGCATGTAAAAGAGAATGGATTTTCTCAAATTACCCAATTTAATCTGAAAATGTTGATATTTGTACTCGTTCAGCTTTTACAGCTTTTCTAGGGAGGAGGAAAAATATTTTGTTTTGTGTAGAGTGATGGACTAGAAGAGTATTGATATCTGTATCCTCAGCGACGACCGTAACACTTATTCCATTATTTGACAGTAGCACTGTAGTTTTAACTATTAAATAATCTGCAATATTTTCAGCTTTAGTGAAATTGATGCATTCTGGAAAGAAAAACGGTTTTAAAATTAGTTTTTGGTTGTTACGTCTGTTTCTCAATAATTTCTCTTGTGGTGTTACAATTGTGTTATATAATTTTACGAATACCTCTATTGCATTTTATGACCTCTAATGTTGTGTTATTTCTTTAGTCGATAAATATGTCAAAAACCAGTATGCATTGATTACCATTTGCATGTTTGCATAATATATGTATTGATCGCAAATCACCTGAAAAGTAGCAGGTTTTTGCAATACAACTTTGTGTAAGAAAAATCATCTACCTACGACGTGTATTGATCCTGATTTTGGAATAAAGTATTCCTTAAGTAAGAGACTATTTTGACCTCTTCTTAATTAACCGTCTTTAAAAAGAGACAAAGGATATGGCGACAGTTCCAATTAAAAGCAGTCTTTGATTTCTGCTAAATATTTGTTAGAGCATATTATTCTATAAAATAACTGCACGGGATTTATATCCACATAGCTTTGGCGTATTTTGTATGATTACCTATTATTTATTATTTGAGGAAGTTATGGATACAAATTCATTGCATTTAAAAGGATTATGTTCTTTGAGCCATTCTAGTAATGTATGCAAATCCGCATTGTCACGTTATTTTTGCGTTTGGCGGAAGTCTACATGCAGCTCCGAGGTAAATGATTAATGTTCGATTAAATTCATGCTAGTGAACTGCTTTGTAAAATAATCATTTCTGCTTAAAATATGTTTTTGAAGTTTTAATATATCCGTTTTTATATAATCAAACTAGTTTTGGATTTAAGGTGCCGATAACTTATGGAAGAACTTTATTAAGGTAGAGTATCATAAAAGAATTTTTCGTGCAATTGCACGCGAAGTCAGTATTTCGCGTTCTCAGCACAGTCCGCGAAATTCAATTTCGCAGCTGTTACTCATAGCAACGACCGCGAAACCAAACGTCACTTCCAAATTTGAATACCATTATTTTTTATTGAATACCAACAAATACACAAGTACTTATATAATTTAGGATGAATACTTTTTACAACATTCGATTTCTGCAGCAAATAAGCCAATAAAATGTTTTCAGACATCGTCTTAATATTCTGTTTGTCACACCAATCTTTAAACTAGCCGTAACATTTTTCGTACTGCCGTTTCGATTTTTCGTACTGCCGTTTCGATTTTTCGTGTATTAAAACGGAAAGCGCCGAATTTACAACGCTTTTGAGTTCAGGAGGAGTGGAAGGTACTGAAATGTCGCTATCAGTATCAGACATTTTGCGTTTTGTCCATAGATAAATACTTTTAATACGTGGAAGAATGGAATCTCCTGTACTAAGTCCGAAGCCACAATATTTTGTCGTGTGCTGCGTCATCTATTGTGGTGGAAGGTTACTATTCACCAACAGGGAAAAAATAAAGGAAGAGACCTGCATGAATAGTCACACTTTACTAGCTACTACTAGATGGCAAGCCAAGCAAATGCTGAAGGTTTTTTAAAGTATGCCTATATTGTTTTTTCTTAAATAAACAAATAAAAACAGTCACACAAAGTTTAAACACTTTTTGAAACAACCTGTTATTTTCTTTAGGCTTCAAGTAGGATAGGTTGTTTCAAAAAGCTGTTTAAAGCTTTTATCCGTTTTTATTAACCAGGATAGTTTATTAAAAGACGAATGTCGACAAATAGTTTAAAAAATTTCATATGAAAGTTTGTTTATAAAAGAGTACAGGTTTGTTCCCAAAAGTTGAGCAATTTTATTTTTTGTGGTATTGTGGTAGTTGAGATAAGTAAAGCATTTGTCATCCAAGAGGCGATCTTCGTGTTTTTCCTTTCACATTTTTTTGTATATGTACAGTCGTCTATATATTTTTGAAGTGTTTCAATGAAAGTATTTGTTGCATCGTTAGGATCTGGATTCAAGTATAAGAAATCCCAATATTTTTGTCTGATTGTATTTTTAAGTTTTGTTTCATCTATGTATTTCACTATTCCTCGTTCCTTGGGGCATTTGGTCTTTTCCAGTACTATCTGTAGTATTGTTGAGAAATGATCTGTAATGTCGGTTTGCAATACTAGAAACAGTATTTGATCGAGTACGTTGAATTTGGATTTTAAAAATATGTCGGATGACTCGAATTTTTCCATATAACGTTTTCACATTATTTTCAAACGATATTACTTGCAGGTTACTCGGAATTCTTTGTGTTTTCAAGAGAGTGCCAAAGCTTTCAATTAAAGTGTTGATCCATTTGTTATTGTTTTACTCCTGACATTTTGATGTATTACTTTGACGGTATTACAGCGATCATTAAAATAAAGTTCGTTAGTAACCTTCCAAGCGAATAGATGGCGTTAAAAATGCAGTTTAGCAGTGGCTATAAAATATCGCCGGGCATGGTTTTGTCATGAACTGTCAAAATATTTTGTGTATATTGAAACATATCATTTCCATAGCATACGTTAACATTGTTAAATAAATTGAACTGCTGTTGATTGTAGAGCAATAATATATTTATTTACAATTATCTAAATTAATAATTTTACCGATTGCACGAAAAAAAGTGTGTATGCCACGGCAGCGAAACTTTTTAACGACCTCAAGATTATCTTTCGGTACGTTAAAAAGTTATTTCTCGGCCTTAGCATACAAATAACTATTTAGTTGTCGTTTGTCTAGCTGGAATCATGAAGTTTTTTCTAAAAATCGATAGTTTTCCATATATTTGCAAAAAAACAATAAAGCAATGGCGGCAATTTTTTCCTAACTTGCCGTACCCGAATCTCATGGGACTTCTAGGAAGTTATTCCGAACATACTTCCCTAAACATTGTCACTGAAAATAGCTTGTAAAGCTTTTTTCCACCTTAGCCTTTGTGTTCAGTTAACTTTCTTGCACTAAATTAACAAGCTGGAAAGGCTATTCCCGCTATTCTGATCTTTGGAACAATAATATTTACCAAGATGTGAAAATAACGGATATAAATACAAAATAAATTGTATTTCTAGAATTATTTCTATCAGATTTACGTCACGTCGGAAACTGCATGAATTTAATTGAAAGACAGTGGAGAAAATATCTGAATTTACTAAGTAATTTCTTGTTGTTGTATATCTCATAAGAAATTTAGATTTTCGACAGAATTTTTCATGAGAATTCGAATTATACTTATGAAACTTGTGTATTTGTAATTAAACGGAAACTACAAAATCTTCGGGGTCAGCGATTCAGTTACATCACTCACTCTAAAATTTTAGAATTGCAGAATTCAAGTACCCACCTACTCAAGGAAAAATATATCCATAAATCAAATATCTTGCTATTTAAGTCCAGATCTAAAATCCAGCCTCATGATACTAGATCAATAAAAGATTCAGCTCCATATTTTGAGGGAATTAAGATCTAATTTTCCCTGCGGGCGTAGAAAAAGTATAGTAAGTACCTCATGTTATAAACGTCTTTACTCACTCGTTTCATTCGTGATTAAAGTAACGTTTATAATACTGGGTACTTAATATACCATGAAAAACGACTTCTTCTAAAAATAACTGCTACTACTTGCTCGCTACTTTTAGCAGATCTGTGTAATCAATCGAATCATCGATAATTGGTCCTAAATATTTGAATGGAAAATTGTTGTCGAAAACTGTTAAATTCGTATTTTTTCTCCATTCCCAATGAATAGAAGTTAACTGGATATCTAAAATGAAGATACTAGTCTTTCTACACAGTTAGATTTTAATAGTACATAGTCACGTTTTCATATTTTGAAATCGACACTTCGTGTCCCAACATTTTCATGAAAGTGAAAACCATATGGGAGTTATTATTACGATATATTTTTGAAAGAAGAATTAATTCTTGATGAGAGTTTGTACATGAACTGAATCAATACCAACGAACTTAAAATAGATAGAGTGAAATGTACATAAATTCCTCCAATGTTTCAATGATTAGACCTCTTTCATCATTTATTTTATTTAATGAATTAGAAGAAGCCTTAAATAGTGCTTAAGCGTCTAACATATATTTTTTCCTAAATAAAATTTGAAATCAAAAACATTCATCCACTTGAATCGTGTGGAGAAAATCGCTGTTTTCATAAAATAACATGTGATAAGCTCAAATATACCACGACGATTCAGAGTATATCTTAAACTGTGAATCATGATTGTTGAAAGGTATGGGCTAGATTTAACTCTTCTGGTAGATGTATTAGTTTACTGCTGTGTTCCTAGCATCCCATCGTGATTCTACTTTTGTTGCATTTACTCTTGGACTGTTGCGCTATGGAAGTTATTTGAGCTATGAATTTATACATACCATGGAGCATCTTATAATGTTTGAGTGCACTTGTTGTATTGAAGCTATACTTTCTCATAGGTATATAAGATGGGAAAAACACATTAGGCTGATTTGGTCATACAGTCCCCGAATGGAGTATAATATGCACTGACATGTGAACTCGGTAGTAGTGATGTGTGGGTAAACATTTTTAAAATTTCTATAAAAAGACCTTTAATGGCAAACCTTGAGACCAGAGTAGAGGACAGGGCCAAAAAAAGGCTACTGGGATTTTTACAAGCATTCGATTGGTCCATAGGGAATGGGAAGCTAAACATATGGTGATAAGAAAAAGTCTAACGGGGATAAGAAAGAAAGAAAATCTAGTAAAGTTGATTGATCATTTCGAGGTATGAATCAACGGAAAAGTAAGGTATGTGGTCTAGTTTTGAGAATTTGTCCTCATATCATATAATATATCTATATGGGCTATTTACGAATCTTACACTTCACGGTATAACAGATATACTTCATTAAACAAATTGGTTCTTCCTGTCCCTTATTCGTTTGACATGCATTTTTGAAAAATTTTGTAAGTCGGAAAACTAACTAAGTTCCTCACGCAATTTTGTCTTTATCAAAATAGTATATAAACGAATATATTTATATTACTTTCTAAATAAATATCAAAACAAAACTTGCATTCACTTATATAAAAACTTTTTCAATTATTGGAATTTGAGTTTCAATATTAGCAATTACAATTCAAATTGTTCATAGATATATACATAAAATTTTTAGAAATGGTCAATACGTGGTTTTGTTACTTTTAATTGATACTAAGCAAATTATTAATAAAAGTATTTGTGCATGTAATCTCAGCATACTTAGCAACCCTCTTACCAGTATTTGTTTGGTCACTTCTTAAAGAATTTTAATTAACCTCTAATTATATAGTTCATTAACACTTACAATTATTTAGGAACATAATGTTTATTTATAGAAAGTAATAAAACAAGGAACAAAATGATACTAATAATATGATAGTCACTCAAATAATTTATTTTGGGAAAGTTATCATTGTTTAGTCTTATTTTTATTCCTTATCTAACATTCAAAATGCATATTATTTGTAATATTGTAGACTATCTATTATTTGTTTTTATGGCCACTTGAGTAGTTAGCATTCAAAAATTTTAAGTATGTAGGTCCGACTTTGGGTATAAAGGGATGTACAAACTTTTATGAAGAATTTTTTGTCAGGAACACCAATAAATTTCCCGTACGGTGAGAGCTTTGGCGATGATATTATTGTAGAATCAAACAGATTTTTGCAAATATACTCAGGCTACATGATACTACGCTTTTTATATTCCTTCCCTGTTGAATTTTCCGACTTTCCTGACATGGTGGGGGAGTTACGCTTTAGAATGACTGCCCATACATTATATACCTTATGAACATGATATACTCATCGCTTGGATGCCGAACTAGCCTGTCATATAATTTGATTTTCAAATGACATCTTCACTTTGTTAACATTTCAAAATTTTCCTAGCGATGTATGTTATCGTATATAATAAACTACCACCCCCTTTTCTTAATTACAGAAAATGACAAAGAATCACAATAATGACTTCTGCAAAGTGAATGTATACAATTCGAATGATATTTTAAATTAGGGCACTGCTTACTCCTTTAGTAGTAGTTTGCTTAACAAGTTTTTCACTTATGTGCAAATAACTCATGTGAACTCGAACGGAAGGTTCATGGATACGCATATAACTCCTTATTGATGATCAGGAGACAAAGTGAACTCGTAGTCTGCAAGCCTGTATGTAGTGCTATGTCGACTTGATCTATCAGAAACTCCTGTATACAATACAGGTCAACTTTCACTACTAGAAAAAATTAATACATCTGTGATAATATTAGGTGGAGATCGAAATAAATATTACAGCAAGTATGTATGTATGTATATATTTTTATAAGTACTTAAGTATGTACCAGTATGTATGTGAGAATGAATGTCACCGTTCCCGTCAAGGTGCTAATCCCGACTAACTTTCAGGTAACTTCTTTACGATTGTCGTTACGTCCACGAGGTGTAGTCAATATACGTATACGGGGTACGTCGACACATACTATATTCCTCCTACACGGGAAAATGAATTAAGTACAGGTAACGGGCATCCTGTTTCGCACCAGGTTTCTTCTTAGACCTGTTTGATGCTATTCGGCTACAATTTGATCCCATTCACTCTCTGGTGTATTCTCGAGTAAGCTTGTCTGATTTCCTTCTTGATTGGTCTCATCTTGTGAGTAATGTTTTATTAACACTTGAAAGGGTGTTGGATTCTTTGAGTCCTTTTCGAGAGGATTATTTACTCATACTTCACCCTCGTTATTAAAAGACTGTGTGATGATGGTACGCTCATGGTGTTTTCTCAACAAATTTCTTGTACTTCATGTTTTTCTCTACATCTGGTTTCAGTAGATCAAAACGGGATCGAGGGTAGCGTCCAAATATTATTTGCCTGGGTGTTCTCTTTGTGGACCCCTTGACACTATTTCTGTAGCAAAAAAGAAAGCTCTGGAGACTTTGAGAATGATCTAGTGTTTGATCGCTTACGCGAATTCTGTCTTTGAACGTTCGGACAGTACGTTCCGCTAACCCATTGGATTTTGGATGGTAGGGTGGTATTCTTACATGCCTTATCCCAGTTTCACTACAGAAATGTTCGAATTCATTTGAGGTCAGCTGTGGGCCATTGTCTGTGACGAGAAATTTTGGAAGGGCAGAGCGTGCGAAGATGGCACGTAAGTTGGTATTATTTATAACCAATGGGTGTATGAGTTTTTGAGTATCATCCACATCTTTTATTCGAAACCTCCAATATTAGAATTGATATTTGGCCAATAAACGTGGAGTTTTTCTAGCGACTGCGTCGCAGTTATTCCTGGGTGACCGTCAAGCAGCATGTCCAATACTTCAGGTTGGAGAGAAGTTTTAATACAAATGTGGCTACAATAGAACGTCTTCCTCGAAGGATAGTTTGTTTCGTTCTTCGTTCGTAGCAAGTAAGTAAGGAATAAGCTAAGTATCTTTTATCGGGCCAAGATGTGTTCACGTATCTGATAAATTTCTTTTTCTGATTTCAATGTGCTTTTTGTCATTGGAAGTTTTTTATACGTAAACATAATAGCCGCATATTGCTACCTAATGTCATTTGCTCAATATTGCTTTAAGGGAGTCTCAATAACGAGTCAGCTGGGCAGTTTTCTTTTCCCGGTCTATATTCTACAACAAAGTTTTAGTATTTAATGTCATGTCCCATATTATTAATCGATTACTTATCAATTTCGGTATTTGGCGGTTTTCGTGAATCGTCTGCCATATAGATGATGATGAAATTTTGTAACTGCATAGACGAATCCCAAGGCTTCTTTGTCGATATTAGAATATCGTTTTTCTACGTCACTAAAAGAGCGGGAGGCAAATGCTATAAGTTTTAGAGTATCATCAGAAAGTTTGTGTGATAGTATTACCCCCGTCCCGACGTAGCTGGAATCGCTTGAAACTACAACGGGTTTGGCTGGATTATAATGAATCAAGGTGTTAAAGTCTTTAATTTGGAGAATATTTCTGTATCCTTTCTCGTCCTGTTCCAGATTATATTCTACTTTAAATGTCGAAAGAGCGGAACACATATTACTTGTAGGATTTCTATGAATCTGCCGTAATAAGTGATGGTTCCAAGGTTGTGTTTCTTAGTATAGGCATATCTTTTATTGCTTCTATGCGGTCTTCAGTTGTATGCAGGCCATTCTCATCTATTCGGTGGCCCAAGTATGTGATGGTATTTTTCATTCAGTGAAATTTTGATTTTTTAGTCTTTACTCCAGCTACTTGTAACCGATGTAATACCAATCTAACCCGATCCATGTGTGTGGACAAATCTGGGGCTGTTATTAAGATGTCGTCGAGAAAACATACAACTCCTTCTAAACCGGAAAGCATCTGATTCATTGTACGTTGAGAAAGAGATGGAGCGAAGCTTATCCCAAAAAGTAGGCGTTTGTAAGTGAAATACCCCTTTGGTGTGAAGTTGACTAAATATTTTCGGCAGTCTGGATGGACCTCCATTTGTAAGTAAGCCTCCTTTAAGACAATTTTTGAAAAATATTTCCTCCCGAAAGTTTTGAGGTTATGTCTTCGAATCGTGGTGGGGGGTAGTCGCGATTTGAATATGTTTCTTCATAGTAACTTTAAAATCGGCACATATTCTTAGTTGTCCACTTGATTTTAACATCACTACGATAGGAGAGGCCCACTAAATGTGGTTATGGTTGTGTCCACTGGCTCTAGAACCCCCTCCGCGACCACTCTGTTCAATTCTGCGGCTACTTGGTCTTGTAACGCTAATGGAATGCTTCGAGGACGAAAAGCTTTTGGTATAACGTCGCTCTTCAAAAAGTAAAGGAAATTCTGTTTACAGTTTATCAACTAGGTTTTTTATTTCCACCCCTTCAACTTCGTTAGGAACCGCAATCTGTTTTACATGACGAATTTTTGCATCGGGGGATGTTGTGATTTAAAACTCAAACACCAATCTAAACCGAAAAGTGGATAATCGTTTTTCAATTTGTTTTCACGTTGTCTTACCGACAACCGCTTCGACTGAGCCCGAATCATATAACATTTCGATATTTGTTTGGTTTATGCAGACCGGCAAAAGTACTTGGCTAGCGAATCCGACTTTTTAAACGGTTCTTATTGTTTAGTTTTCTATTTCGTCCTCCGATTCCGTTTTACTCTCACATTCGGAAGACTGTTCAATGTCGCTATCGTCACGAGCATAGCGCGTGGAATGTTTTGAACGTTCCTCCTATGTAATTGATTGCGCACTTTGGTTTACCTTAGTGCTTTCCGAAATTACAGAGACACGGTAGAAATGATTTTTTTCTTCGCTACTGCTGCAAACTTTTTTGTACGCCTTGCAATGTTTTTGCCTGTGCTTATCACCACAAAAAAGACAGTCGGTTTTGGGGATTTAGGTCAACAACTTTACTTTTATTATTTTTGGACAAATGTTTTTCACTTTTAAATTTTTGCTTAAAGTTTTCGCGTTTATTTCCACGGCTCACATAATTATCGTCTATCTTTTTAGTCCTTTGTAAACTGTTTAACTCTTTCGACTGATTGCACGCTTGTTCCAAAACAAGAGATGTTGCCTATTCTACTTTTTCAAAAGTAGTATTATTTGTCGAATGTTTTTGGATAATTTTTTCTTGCCCCTCACGTTGTTTATGCCGAAAATTAACTGATCCCTCATTCGTTCGTTTAAGAAACTACCAAAACTAGTCTCCCGCTAACGCACGCAATCGGCTTGTAGTCAGTAACACGAAAAGTTTATTCTTACAGCGAAAATATAAATTTTTTTCCATAAAATTAATTAAGCACTGAAAAGGGGTCGACGTAAGTCTTTGTGGTTAATTTTTCAGGTTTGAAATGGTCAAATAAGAAAAAGATTTTCAAAAACGTTTGCACCTACCTCTGTTAACAGCAAATTTCGTCTTACCAGTGCTTTGTTTTCCCCCATTAATCGATGCATTTCCAACTCTAATTCGAAACGCAGTAAATAATGATCCTACTGTTCTTTTTCAGGTTGGAAATCTTCAAAGTTAAAATTTTTGTTTGCCTCGGAATCATTGTCATTACTGACACTCGTCATTTAAACTTATTTTATTTTACTGTAGGTTATTTCACTGTTTGGTGTCCTCGTCGTCAAATGTAGTAATATTAAGTGGAGACCGAAATAAATATTACACCAAGTATGTATGCATGTATGTTTACGTGCGTAAGTATGTAATAGTATGTATGTGAGTATGAATGTGACCGTTCCCGACTGACTTCCAGGTGACTTCTTTATGATTGTCGTTACGTCTACGAAGTGTGGTCAATATACGTATACGAGGTATGTCGACATATGCCACAATATGAAAATGCCAAGATATAGATATTGCTAGTTCTGCATTCACGCGGTTGGCATACAAAATTGCATGCGTGATGTCTCTTTGCATGTCATTCTCCATATCCTGGAATAATAATGTGTTTTGGACGACTCTCTTTCAAAACAAGCGTAAATTATTCCAATTACTTTGGTAAATTTTTCACATCCCGTATAAATGTATTACGAATCCATTGGTGTTAGAAATGATCTTTTA
Source organism: Galeruca laticollis (assembly GCA_963921935.1). Lineage (NCBI taxonomy): Eukaryota > Metazoa > Arthropoda > Insecta > Coleoptera > Chrysomelidae > Galeruca > Galeruca laticollis. The sequence continues at coordinate 113,735,420 of OY998175.1, read as the reverse complement.
GTTCATGTTTGTACACTCCACTTTATTCAATAGTGAAGTTTTCTGGTATAAATAATCAGCGACGATCACACTGAAAAACATGTTATTTCATTCCCTTCTACGCTACTGCTATGTAACATTTAACCCTATAGTTTTTCTGTGAATAGTTCTTCCTTACGATAACGTCTATGTTAAAGGATTAAGTTGTATATTATCTGAATTGGGATCATTCTCAAGATGAAAAATTATTCCAAACTGTAGAAAAAAAAAGGATTTGATAAAAAATTGCCCAATTGGAAACATATTATGAAGATAGAACAAAAAATTATTGGATAATTTTAAAGTAACAAGAGTTCCTAATAGTATCTCTATTTAACATAATATTAGATTCAGATAACAAGAACTTAGAATAGATCAATATATTTCCGTAACAAAAAGGAACCTTGTTGATGAATTTAAAAGAAATTGGAATAGCAGTGAGAGAATTAATTAAGAGAGCAATAAAATTGCATGGTGATAGGAAAAGAAGGAAATAACATCATGTGTGTGACAGATAGGACATAATACGAATATACAACAATTATTTCCCGACGACCACTATAAAATGTGGCACATTTGTTACAGTTACACTTCTTACACCCTTTACAGAGCCCCCAGGCACGACGGAACCTCGAGACAGGTAAAAAACCTTCCAGAACAGATTTTTCCTCCGCTCTGCACCCTGTTGAACGCCTGTTTGGCATACTCTTACTTCCTCCGTTGTTGGAAATCAGCCAACGTAGTTCTCAACCCCAAACCCGGCAAAGACCCCACAAAGCCTGAATCTTACCGCCATTAATCAGCGTCCTCGGTAAAATCTTTGAACGTTTGTTAAAAAAGAGAATCTGGGACTTCTCTACCGAAAATAATATGATTCCGGCATTTCAATTCGGATTCAGGCCAGGCCACTCTTGTCAGAGCGCCACCACCAACCTTCAAACTATCGTCACGCGTGCTTTAAATCAACGACCCAAAGAGTGAAGGGTAGAATGTATACAATGCATACATAGTGAAGTTTGTACCCACATTCCTGAAAATTGAGTATTCTTATATAAATTTGCATCAACATTGATTCATGAATTCAAGAACATGAAGTATTCTATTTTGTTCATGCATTTTAATCTTTCATTTGGATAAAATAATTCATTTAACTGCGTGGATTTGGATATGTAGTCGTTACATGAAAGTGTGACAGGAATATTCAAATCACGTATCAACCGTTGTTCAATTGGAAAATACTCCTAAATCCAATATTTTTGCAGTGGAGTACAAGTTGTTCGAAGAAAAGGGTCCCTTAAGTCAAGCAGTACCTACGCTACTACAAGCAACACTTCAAAGGTTTTCACAAAGACGCACCCTTTGTGTAATTATAGAACTGCCTGCAAATTTGTGTACCAAGAAACTCAGTGACAGACGGTATAGCCAATAATCATTTCTGAACTTTAAATCTCTGTATCTTGAAAATAAGTGTCGCTAAGTTTTCAAGTTAATAGATCAAACTTCGTTTATTTCCTACGCGCATATTATCGCTGGAATTGTAAAATTTGGCTACTGTAACTCTAACAAAAAGCGTATCCATATTTGTATTTCTATCCTTTAGCATAGTGAGTGTCCATATTTTATTTAAACAAATATAGGCAAATCATTTCTAGCACCAACATTTACAAACACACCTGTTACTCAATTAATTTTAATTTTCTGCTTAATTGCGTGAACTCCTCCCCACTTGTCGGGAAAGAACTATATTTCTACGCCCTGATAGGAGTTTTTTGGCTATGTGCAGGAAATGATCGACTGGATGTCTTACCTGTCGGTGGTATCTACCCTTTTCTTCGTCAAATTCTTCGCCGTTGGACCTGGAAGCATACCTTGGATGATCACTGCCGAACTGTTCTCACAAGGGCCTAGACCTGCTGCCATGTCAATTGCTGTTCTCGTTAACTGGACCTCAAATTTCGTGGTGGGTCTTGGATTTCCTCCATTGAGGGTAAGTTTTATTTATTGTCTTATTATTAAACGTAATGATGTAAACTCTTTGACATTCGTAGCAGACAAATTAACCTTAGTGGAAGTTCATTGAATATAAAATTGTTTTTAGAAAATGCGTTTATTATTACAATATTTGTGAAAGAGACAATAATATTCACAGTGACATTGAAACTCGAACACCCAGTAAAAATTATTTTATTTCTGAAATATTTGGAATACATATCAGGTAGTTCGTAATATGTAAATGACTAAAATTTCACTCCTATCGTGTGAGGATAATTTAAGTGAGATAAGAAAAGTAACATGTATACTGTTACATATTTGTTTTGATAATTGTGTGGAGAAATTGAAAGATGTGTTGTTTTAAGAGTTTCTCAATTGGTCAACAGATCGCGGAAGGGTTTAGACAGACCCATAAGCGTGTGAAAATTTGGAATCTTTTATTTTCTGATAGATGAAACAATGAAATAACTGAATAAAATGGATTGATTTGGAACGAGGATGTTGGTAAAAATAATATAAAAATTGTACGGATAAATGGGAATGTGGAACATACGATCAAATCAGAATTGTTCAGTTTTGAATAATGTTGATGAGCTTGGAAGCCAGTTTGTTTTTTTGTTTTGAAATGCCTTTATTTCAATAGTTTTCAACATATAATTAACAATTGTAATCAGAAATATTGTGGCCGATGTTCTGGCATTCCTGGTACGATTGTTGTAGATCGTGAGTGTATGTTTGTGGCACCTTTCGTAAGTACATTATCCATTTATTTTCGTTTGGAAATTTACTTTGTCCCGTATTGATAAATATGACTCCACGGCTATTTCGACTTGTATATTCCTGAAAAGCAGCTGAACAACAGGGTTTCAAAACGAACAGAGTGTTTAGTTTGTGAGTCAGCAACATGACAGATGTTTCTAATAATGAGAAATATGTTTTGTGAGATGAATATAACTTTTCCGCCCAACCTATCTATATGCTAGAAAAGTATTGGTTTACCCCAAAGAAAGTTGGAATATTGAAATTTTTTTTGAGTTATTTTTACGTTTTCCATCAACAACAACACGTCGTCGTCGTCGGCCACTTTTCCTTACATGTCTTGTTAGCACGATACAGCCTCCGGAGTGCAATAAGTTACCAATTTTATGATTGAATATTGTTAAGGACATGTCACAGACAAACTCTATTGATTTTCAGCTCACCAGAGCCAGTACAACGGGTGCTATATTACTTGAAGTACGACGTTTTGTCATTTTTTGAAAAAATTCAGTTTGTTAGCACGATACAGCCTCCGGAGTTCAACATGTCACCAATTTTATTATTGAATATTATTCAGGACATCCCACTGATGAACCCTATTGATTTTAATCTCACCAAAACTAATATAAGAGGTGCTACAGTACTTTAAGTACGATATTTTTGTCATTTTTGGAGAAGTTACAGTTTGTTAGCACGATACAGCCTCCGAAGTATATACGAGTGAACATATTTATGATTGGATATTATTCAGAGCGTCTCAAATATGAACCCTATTGATAATCAGCTCACTAAAGTCAGTACCACGGGTGCTATGGTACTTGAGGTACCAAATTTTTGTAATTTTTGGAGAATTTTCAGTTTGTTAGCACGATACAGCCTCCAGAGAGTATACGATTCATCAATTTTATGACTGAATATTGTTCAAGGTGTCTCACAGATGTACCTTATTGATTCTTAGTTGACTAAAGCGAGTACAGCGGGTCCTATAAATCCAGATATACTAAATTTTTGATTATTTTTGGAGAAATTTCGGTTTGTTAGCACGATACATCCCCCAAAGTGTATACAAGTAACAATTTTATGATAGAATATTGTTCAGGGCCACAGATGCGGAAAAGTTAGTTTTAATCTTCACCTACGACCACCCCTGTAAGTAGTTAGTCAAAAACACACAGTCTATCTACTAATCCTATGATTACGCTGTCAGAGGATTAGTAGATAGAGCCATTACACTCACATCACCTGAATATCGTCCAGAAATTTTATATCAAACAAAAATAAACGGTTTTAAAGATTAAAACTAACTTTTCCGCATCTGTGGTCCTGAACAATATTCTATCATAAAATTGTTACTTGTACACACTTCGGGGGATGTATCGTGCTAACAAACCGACATTTCTCCAAAAATAACCAAAAATTTAGTATATCTGGATTTATAAGACCCTCTGTACTCCTTCTAGTCAACTGAAAATAAATAGGGTACATCTGTGAGACACCTTGAACAATAGTCAATCATAAAATTGATCAATCGTATACTCTCTAGAGGCTGTATCGTGCTCACAATCTGATAAGTCTCCAAAAATGACAAAAATTTGGTACTTCAAGTACCATAGCACCCGTTGTACTAGCTTTAGTGAGCTGAATATCAATAGGGTTCATCTTTGAGACGCTCTGAGTAATATCCAATCATAAAATTGGTCACTTGTATATACTCCGGAGGCTGTATCGTGCTAACAAACTGAAACTTCTCCAAAAATGACAAAAATATCTTACTTAAAGTTCTGTAGCACCCGTTTTACTGGCTCTGGGAATCTGAAAATCAATAGGGTTCATCTGTGACATGTCCTCAACAATATTCAATCATAAAATTGCTGACTTATTGCACTCCGGAGGCTGTATCGTGCTAACAAGACATGTATGGAAAAGTGGCCGACGACAACGACGACGACGACGACATACACACAGGATTTTTTTTTCTAAAAACCGTTCTTTCGTGTTGTTGTTGATGGAAAACGTAAAAATAACTCAATTTTTTTTTTCAAAATTCCAACTTTTTTGGGGTAAACCAATACTTTTCCCGCATATAGAAAGGTTGGGCGGAAAAGTAACAATATTACAAAACAATCACTATCCTTCCAAACATATTGACAGAATTATTAAACAACGCACACATAAATTTTACAATAGTCAAATCCAATCAACACAAACGAATACACTAGCCCCTATTACATACATCGCAATGCCATACACAAATCAACTCTCAGAAAAACTAAACTATATATTATCTAAACATAACATAAAAGTTTGTCATATGCACAACATACTCTATCATCATTGTTCTCCAAATTAAAAAGGCAAATAAATGATTCAAAAAAATCTAATGTCATATATTCTATACCATGTTTAGACTGTCCCAAAAAATATATAGGTATGACAACCCAACATCTTGAAAATAGACTTAATGGCCATAAATATACAAAAAACGCCTCCACTGCGCTTCATAAAATGTGAAAAATGATAAATATAAATTTGACTTTAATAATACTAAAATAATAAACCAAGATTCTAATTACAAAAAACTAACAATAAAAGAAATGATACATATAAAAAAGGAAAACAATGCAGTAAACGATGAACAAGATATCAAAAATATAAGCCAGATATATTATAATTTATTATAATAATAACATCAACTTGTTGAATGTGCCAGGTATATTGTAGACCGTTGTTTCTAAGGCAGGTACTTTCGATTTTATCATTTTTGAAATTGTTTTTAGTTACCAGTTTTTGTCGTCTCTGTGAACATTTAATTTTAATAGTTCAATCGTTTTCAATTTATTATTTTAACATCAATGTAAACATTTTTGAAAATGCTCCGAACTCGGGAGCGAAACGTTAAATAAAAATATAATTTGATACATTATTTATGATGAACCTGATGCCCAAGAACAATGAAAGGAATTTATATACAAGGTTAAACAAAAACAAATAATTTATATATTTATATATATATATATATATATATATATATATATTATTGTGGATAGAATAGGGTGAGAGAAATTTTAATATTTAAATATGCATGAATATTTTTTTAATTTGCCCTACGTTGGGCCGACATGTTATACTGGATAGAATTGGTATAAGAGAATATTTAAAAAGTTTAAACACTATGAATTATTCATTTTAGTTTAGTTGAGTTGATACTAAGTTTTTGTTTGCCCGGTATATTGTAATATTTAAAATTTATTTGTAAAATAATTATTCCTTTGCATGAGAAACTCTCTGATCGCAGAGTAGGGTTCAGATGTAGAAAAACAAAACAATTTCAAATCTCTAATATGAGCGCCGAAATTCAAATAATATTCCTATCTGTCAATAAAAATTTTGTTAATCAAAATATACTTGCTTTAGCATTATTTCCAAATAAGCTCTAAAGACGGTCCTGTATTTAATGTTGAACATCTCCACGATTCACAGATGTCAGTTTAAAACTACCAACTATTTAAGCTAGATGGAGCAATCACCATAGAGAAATGAAAAATCTCAAGAAAATAATTTGACAATGTTCTTCAAATAGAAAAACGTTATTTAATGCTGCAGAAACAAATACATTATTCTCTTACAGGACATAAATAAGTGAAAACCTATTATCTATTATGATCATTCATTCAAATAAAGTCATCCACTCGAATGAAGTACAATGTCTATATATAATTCAAAATAGGCAACTTTTAACACAAATCTTATAACACGAAATCCGTTATATAAAAATCTATGATAGAAAGATGGCGGAAGATAAAACTTATAAGCGTCTGTTTAATATCAAATTTCAATTCTTTGCATTAAATCGGTAAGTTTACTCTACCTTCTTTATATATAATTAAAATAGTTTTAAATACCTTTTTTCACTGTATAGTTCAATTAATTCACATCAATAAATGGTTCTTATTTTGTTTCATGTTACCTCTTGGAAAATACCATACAATTCGTCCAGCTTGCATAATATCCAGAAACGGTGCTACATTTCGTCCACATCAATACATTTTAATCAAATCACATAATCCAAAGCTTTCTAAAAGGTATGGTGGAGACACCGTACCACCATACAATATTTCACTTAATTACATCTATGAGTTTTATGGTTAGTATTCAAATATAATTACCAATTTTCCTCTTATAATGTGTACTTCTGCTTGTTTAAATATATTACTGACTAGCTTTTAAGTATAATGTATTCCTTTCACTAATTTTTAATGCCAAATTGTTGTTTTTTCAAAAGTTTAAAAATTTTTTTGCAACTTAAAAATTTCTACCCAAAAAAGAAAAGTACCTAGTCAATAGACTGTATAATCAACAAACTGTTCCCATTCAATTTTTTTATTATTAGCAATCTACTTGTCGCTGATAAAAATATCTTAAATGCATTCCACCAATCAAAATTGGTTATCAAAATTCTTATTTGAAAAATTTCATTTCAAATAGTGGATTGTCCATCCATCATTTTAAAACATTCTGTTTTGAGCCTCTTAAACGATTATAACTCATATATTCCTCCCTTAAATTGTATTTCAATAAATTTACTAAATGACAGTTCTTATTTTCTAAAGTATTTATTCAGAATGTCAAATCGTTCAACAAATGTCATATTCCATAGAGTTAATGTTTTTCATTTTACTTCCTACATTCACATATTTTAAATACTTATATAATCTTATTGAAAACTTCCTTCAAACCCTAATATTCACTTCTTTAAAACAAACCACAATATTAATTTACTTTGACAATAAGAACAATGGGTTATTATTTTCATTCATATGTAACAAACGTTCTAAAATTCTCTCTTTTAAATATGGAAGTTGTTTTTATGTCACCTATATTCTTTTTTTTTTATTTAGAAAATAATAGTTGCATCCACCACTAGGGTTATTAGCAACATAACATAACAGTAACATGAAATAACATTTAGGCTGGTAACATCACTATAACATACAATAATATTTGAATAGCATCATATCAAAGATAGGAATCAGTAATAAGCAACATGGTAACAAGCTTAGTAATTTACATTTTGTTGACTAAACCTATTTCAGAGAGGAATCCGATTGTGTTTTCAAAATTACAGTACACACCAAGAGTTGATTTTAAATCTGCACTTATACTGTACGTCCGGCGTTGTTCCGCGAACCTCGGACACTCGACCATGAAATGTTTAACTGACATTGGCACCTGACACATATCACAGATTTTGTCTTCTTCTCCTTTCAGCAAGTGTTCATGGGTATACTTTGTATGTCCAGTGCGCAAACGGGTGATTATTATTTGGTGTCTTCTTTGGCTAGGGATGTTTCTCTATGGTTTGATATCATCTTTAATTTCTTTAAGTTTCATTCCAGATTCTGCCCAGACAGATGACCAGTAGCTAGAGACCACATATTTTATATATTTTTTCAGATCAGTATACGGTACTCCCTCTTGCTTTTGAAAGATTGGTTCATTCATGGTTTCACGTGCAATTTTATCAACCCGCTCATTGCCAGAGATCCCAACATGTGACGGGACCCACATGAAGACCAATCGTCTGGATTTTTCCCTAATTGTGTGAACATACTCTTTGATGAGCCTTGTCAGGGGATGATCTGAATAAATGAGTTGTATACCTTGTAACGAGCTTAACGAATCTGTAAGAATTAAAGTATTGTGGATATCTTCATGAGCGGCGTATTTGATTGCTTGAAGGATTGCAAAAAGTTCACCACTATAAATGCTGCATTGTGGAGGTAGTTTGAATCCACTGGATGTATTTGGGCTTAAAAAAGCTGATGCTACTCCTTGGTTTGACTTGGACGCGTCTGTGTAGATATGAGTTTAATCACAATATTCATTTATTGATGAGAGGAAATGATTGTGAAGCAGACTAGGAATAATTTCAGATTTGTTGAATTTGGAGAGGTATAGGTTGCATGGTGGCAAGGCAATAAGCCAAGGTGGCGTGTCTGAGTTGTTGTTGGGAACAGTAACTGGGAAAGTCACATTCAATTCGGAACTGAACTTGTTGATCATCTGATAGAAAGGGTATGTTAGTCTTCTTCGGTTTTCATACAGATTGCGAAAACGGTTTGAAAAGGTGTTATGATATACTGGATGCTGACTATCAGTAGAGACTAAAGCTGCATACGCTAAGCTCAGCTGCTGTCGTCGCAGCTGCAATGATGGCTCCCCAGCTTCACTGTAGAGACTCTCAGCGGGCGTTGTCCTGTATGCTCCAAGGGCCAGCCGTATTGCTGTATTGTGTACCGTGTTAACAATTTTCAGAACTGATTTACTTGCTGAGGCATATATTATAGAGCCATAATCGATTTTGGATCTTACTAGAGCTCGATAGAGAAGTAAGAGCGTTTGTCTGTCGGACCCCCAATTTTGGTTTGACAGAATTCTCAGTAGATTGATGCCGCTCTGACATGATGTTCTGAGATGGTTAAGATGGGCATTCCAGTTTAACTTTCTGTCGAAAATCATTCCTAGGTAACGCATCTGTTCCACCACTTGGATATTCCGGCCACATAGTTTCAGATTAGGCAGTGCTAGATCTCTTTTTTTAGTAAAAAACATGCACTTAGTTTTTTCTGGGCACATTTTGAAACCAGTGCATTTTAGCCAACTCTCAATTGAAATCACTGCCTCCTGCAAGTTATTTTGGATTGTGGTAAGATTTTTTCCTCGCGAGTATACCACAAGATCGTCAGCATAAAGGCTAGCTTCTACAGGTTGTTTGATATTCTTCACAGCTTCATTTATCGCAATTAGAAAGAGGGTGACGCTCAAAACCGAACCTTGAGGGGTACCATTCTGTTGCACTCTTTTCCCGGAAAGTGTTCCATTAACTTTCACTCTGAAGAATCTTTCTCCCACGAAGTTTTCAGCGAATTTTAGAAGATTGCCATTTATACCCCAGGAGCTCAGCTTTCTAAGAATGTTATATCTCCAGGTCATGCCATAAGCTTTACTTATATCGAAGAAGATTGCTATGGTGTTTTGTTTGTTAGCATACCCTTCGTGAATATATGATTCTAAGTTAATTAGATTGTCTGATGTTGATCTACCCTTCCTAAAACCACTTTGTTTTAGTGTGAGCAGGTGGTTTTTTTCCAGGAACCAAGTGAGTCGATTGTTAACAGTTTTTTCCATCAGCTTGCACATTGTACAAGTTAAGGATATTGGTCTGTATGATCGAGGATCTGTCTTTAGTTTACCATGTTTTATTAACGGAACTTCGGTTGCCTCTGACCACTTCTCAGGAGAGACCCCTTCTGTCCATATCTTATTAAATATTTTCAGGATAATATGCTTAGCTGTATCTGGCATGTTTTGTAGGAAAATGAACGGGATATCATCAGGTCCTGGGCTGGAGTTTTTGAAAGAAACAAGAGCTTCGAGGAATTCTTCATAGGATATAGGTACATTCAAAGGGTTCATTTCATCTTGGAAAACATCAATACCTTCAGATTCTTCATTATTTTTGTAGTTCAGAAATTTGGGTGTGTACTTTGCACTGTTAGAATTCTTTTCATAGATGTCTGAGAAAATTTGGGAAATTTCGGTACAACTGGAAGTTGATTTTCCCTGATATTCAATCCGTGAGATTCCATGGTCTATTTTATTACATTTAATACGTTTCACTTTGTCCCAGATCGTACTTAGTGGTGTTGAACTGCTAATGGATGATACAGATCTTGCCCATGATTATTTTCTACTTTTTTTCATGATCCATCGAGCTTTTGCCCTCAGACTCTTAAAAGTTATCAGGTTTCCTGGTGTGTGGTGCCTTTTTAGTCTGTTGAAAGCGTCTTTAGAGGATTTTATTGCCTGGTCGCATTCTTGATTTCAACAAGGAACGGGAGTGTGGTTGTTCAGTTGCTTTGTCTTTCCTATTGCTAGTTGGGCTGCACCCGTTATGATTATGGTAATATCATCAACACATTCGTCGATACTATCTCGCATGTGGAAGTGACTAACCTTGGTTTCTATAATATTTGCAAAAAGATTCCAGTCAGCTCTTTTTAGTTTCCATTTTTTTGTCACAATAGGTTCTTCTACAACATGCTGTGAACTTGTGAGTAAGATGGGAAAGTGGTCACTGCCATATAGATAGGGAAAGATGGTAAAATTGAATTGAGTGTGGAGTGAGAGGTCGCTAATGCTGAGATCTATAACACTGGAGTTTCCTGAAAACGAGTTGAAACGAGTTTTTTCTCCGTTGTTAAGTAACGTCATATTGTTATCATCGATAACATGTTCTAATATACGACCTCTTGTATGTGTGGAGTCGCATCCCCATAGGGTGTTATGGCAATTGAAGTCTCCTAATAATAATCTCGGTTTGTGTATTTGCTGAAAGAGATCATTCAGCTCCTCGTATGTCACGTCACGATTTGGTGGAATGTAGATATTACAAATATTTATCTCTTTAGGGTCCAAAATTTTAATGGCAACTGCTTCAAGGTGGGTTGTTATAGGGATTTCGATTGCACCGTAAGTTTGGTGTATGTAAGTAGCGACGCCACCGCTTGCTATGTTTTGATCTGGTCTGTTTTTATGGAAACAAAGATAGTTCCTCAGATTTTGTGAGTAGTGTTGTTTAAAATGGGTCTCCTGTAAACATATGATCGAGGGTTTGTTTTCGGAGATAATCAGTTTTAGCATTTCTTGTTGTGTGAAGAACCCATTAAGGTTCCATTGAATGATGGATAGTTCGAAAGTTGATATTATTAATGTGTTTCTTGTGACGATGCGTCGCTTTCAGAATCTGAAGTTAGCGATACTTCTGCTAGCAACTGTTTCGATAAGTTTTTCTTAATTTTGGTACACCTACTTTTGATACATCTGTCTTTAAAATATGGGTACACACTACTCAGCATATGAATTAGACCATGCACATCGGTTGTGTACTGTTTCGCCACACTCAGAGGGTCATTAGAGCCGTATACGTTTTCAAAAAAGTCTTTGAGTTGATTGTAGTTGATTACAAAATTTTCTGAATCAATGTATGCTTTAGTTGGTTGCATGTGTTCTTCGAAACTTGTGGTTTCAGGTCGACTTTTCTCACTTATACTCGACGATGGTTTTCGGAATGGGTCAGATGGTGTATCTTCCGTAGGAGTTAATATTTCTGAGAGGTTCCTCTTATTAGATGAATTAGTTTGGTTGTCTTGGTCCGGAGCGATGGGGGAATCTTCTGGAATTAGGGAGGTTGTAGTATCCTCTGGTGGTTCTTCTGGATTTTCGGGAGGCGGCATTGCAGGGGGTTCATTTAGATGTTCAGGTGTCTCAGTTGTACATTGAGAAGATATATGACCATTTTGTTTGCATTTGAAGCAGGTTAGATTATCTAATGATAAGAATATTCGATAAGAGGTATTTTCATGGTTGACCAACATAGACTCCGGGATGACAATATTTTCGGGAGGATTAATGTAGACTTGCCTTCTGAAACTCATTATTTGTGCAAAATCTGGATTGGTCATGTTGACTCTGAGAAAGGATATAGGGGATAATAGGCTGAGGCCAAGTTGTTGTAGGGCTTGCTCTAAATGTGAATGTGGGATTGTTGGGCTCACGTTAGATAGGATCAAACGTTCAGATGGGGTTATCAATCTTTTGGCTCGTATAATTTGGTTGTTGACACCAATTGCACCGTGGTCATTCATAAAAGTAGTTACTAACTCTGGGCTGGCGAGGTATATACAAATTCTATTATTCGAAATTCTAGATGCGAACAGAATGTGTTTAGGGTTGACGAGTATTCCTAAGGCTAGGAGATATTCTTGAATTTTAGTTCCTTCGATCGCAGGAAATATTATAGCTTGGTTCTTCTCTGGAAATTTTGTTGGCTGTTGTTTACTAAGTACTGAAGAATATGACATGTTTCTTTCGGTTTGTTGGTTAGATGTCTCTATTCTGGTATCCATCGTTGTGGTTTGGGGATTCCTGTAGTCAGAAATCCCCGATTTTGGTGGACTCAATTCAATATTTGAAACTTTTGGCACGGGTCATGTGTACCTGAGTACGGTCCTGGCCCGTGCGATTTACCGAGACTTACGAGTCTCAAATACACTCAATGGTGCACTATGATGTTAGGTAGTACACTTTCTCGAATTTATATTCACTTTTATTCAAGAACTTTAAATTAAATTTTTGCCGTGGTGGAATAAATTCGGTATTTCAGTAAAAAAACTGGTCAGCAAATCTGTTGTTATTAAATTATTTAAATGGTTTCCCACAAAAAATGTCAATGGAACAGCTCAAATCTTAGATTTTATTACTTGCCTTTAGGAACAGGAGCATACAGAGGTTCACTGAATACAATGATGCACTTATTAGAATTTTAAAACTGAAAATTCACTGATTTAGATAGACTTTAATCCAGAGCAAATTTAACACTCCACCAAGTCACCTATATTCTTATAAAGCTTATTTGAATTCTTCTCTATAATCATACAGTTAGATCCTTTATATGCTTTCTCTATTGAATAGTAAATAGTACAGATTGTCTCCTTTTTAGATCATTTTAAAAAAAACTTCAAATTCCAAAAAAAATTTATTACTTGAAGTATGTAGTCTATTATTCATAATTCTGTATACAGGGTGTTGCAGGTTTCACTCTATGTTAATATATATATATATATATATATATATATATATATATATATATATATATATATATATATATATATATATATATATATATATATTGTTTAATAGTGAAATAGGTCTATAACTATCCACATAACATGGTTGTTTATTAGCTTTGATAATCGGGATAACATTGGTAATCTTGAGCATATCAGGATATATACCGGTTTTTATTATGTAATTAACAATATATGTAAGTTGCACTATTGCTTTTTTAGGCAAGCTTTTAAGAAGAATATTCGATATGCCGTCATTCCCCGGCGCGGTCTTGTTTTTAAGAGTAGCAATGATATTAAGAATTTCAGAAGTAGTGGCTAAGTTTGTTTTGTTTATTGTGGGTGTGTTGTGTAGATAGTCTGTTACTGTTAGTGATATGTTATGATGATGTTGCGTATTTATCGTGTTATTAGTGAAATTGTCCTGGAAGTACTCTCCAAAGGCTTCTGCAATATTAGATTTTTGTGTAAATGTGTTACCATTTATCTAATTTTTTGTTATTTCTTCCCTACTGTTTTTCAGATTTTTTGTTATTTTCCATAATCATTTATCTTTAGAGGATTAACTTCTCTAAGAACATTTTCCATTTATAGTTTCTGTATTCACCGATTAAAGAAATTTTTAAGTTTTGATAGTACTTTAAAGTTTGTCTATCATTGTCTGTTCTAGTAACTAACTTGCCGTCGTCTTCGAATTTTATTTTTATCATTTATAGTTTTTACAATATAATCTGGAAGAGAATTTTGGGATTTAGGTTTGGGTTTAAGGGATGTTGTTTTGTTTCTGGCTGCAATTATTATGTTTTTTAGATTCTGTATTGTGTATGCTAGTTGTTTTTGATTTTCGATGTTGTCTGTGATTATTAAGTTTTCGTTCATGTGTTTTCTGTATAATGTCTAGTTTGTGGTTGTGTAATCGTGTGTTCTAATTGGGATGAGTGTGTAGTCTGTTTTTTTGAGTTTTAAAAGGATGGTGTCGTGATAGGAATTGAGGTTAAGGATGGTTTTCATTTTAGTGATAGTATTAATGTTTCTACCTATGGATACATCAATTTTGCTGAGGGTGAGGCGGCAAAAGGGAAAATGAGTAGGGTCATCGGTACTGAAAATATTGCAGTCGGAATTATCACAAAATATCAGGAGAGTACATCCGTTGGGGTTAGCGTGTGTGGCATAGCTATCCCATAGCTAGTCTAGCAATCAAGTATAAACTCATTTGAAAAATAAAAATACAAATAAAAAATAACAATTTTAATAATTCAAAAAGTTTATAAGAAGTATTTTTACACTATCGAAGCATTTTCAAACAACTTTACATAAAAAATACTTGAGATATCGACTACCACGAACACAAATGAGGTGTATCTTGGTAAATAGTGTTATAATAAGGTATTTCGGACAATAGTAAAAAAAAGATCAAATCAATAAAATTTGATCGGGATAATAAAAAAGCTTAATTAAATTATTTAATAACGAACCTTATTTCGAGTCATAATTATAAAGTTATCAGTCATTTTAATTCTCAGGGTAATTATTTAAACATTTTCATGGAGATGTTATTAACTAAAATCAAAAGTGAGAAGGACAGCACTGAAGTGAATTAAACCGAATCTGGATGGATACAAAAACAGATTGAAATATTTTTGTTTACTTGGAATATATCATTAACATTTCTAGATAATTCCAGATTAGTCTGATTTGTGTGGAGAAAATGGAATTCTGAATTCATTCAACAAAAAAGTCGACAAATCCATCTGTGTTACTAATGGAACAATGAACTCTGAAACATTCTGTTGGTTCATGATGTTGCAAATAATCTTATTAGAAAAAGTATTATAAACGATTCCATTGAAGTAATTTTTTGAGAAATGCAAATGACTGATGAAACCATGTATATGGCTACTTATTACGAAGTAAGAGGCAAGAATTCAACTAAGTATTCTTATATTAATAAATTCAAACAAGTAAACAATACATACAAATTGAAATACATTACATCGTAGCGAGAAAATAATCCAAAATGCATTTTTTGTACGATTAAAGATAAATGAAAAATTTTGGGAGTACAGTCATTGAGTATTGAAACTTTTTGTTTACTTACTTTGTCTTAGGTAGGTACCAGAAGCTCTTTTTGTTTTTTTTTCTAGAAATTGTTTGTGAAAATAATTGCGACTAAAATGTTTCGGTTTCAAATATGTTATGAACGTGCTGAATATTTTTCTAGTACCTAGTCATCAGAAGTTGATAGTTTTTCGTTTCCTTAAATTAAAAAATTAAAATACTGATATGGAATAACTTAAAAATAAAATTATCCAATCAAACTAATACGTTATGTAGCAATCAATATATTGGACAACACAAAAATTCAACTTAATATAGAAGGATAATTGTTTTTTTCAAATTATCGGATAGTAAACGAATAATAGGAGAGTATAGATCTCAAATATTTGATGTTTAATATAAATCAAAGGATTTGGATCAATATTTTCTTTTTACCTGCATGAGAAAAATGAATGCCCTGTTAAGAGCAATAGAGGTCATTAAAACGATGTTATTAGAAAGAATAAATAATGAGAATAACCACATAATGTTTTATAACCTCTGTATCTCTTGCTACTATATTAATTTGACTAGTTGATTTACTTCCTAATCTATTGATAAGTTATTATTAATAATCATGAACATTCTTAACCACAGCATTAAATCCAGAGTGTTTGTCGGCTGTATAAGAAACTATCCTTCTGCTACCATCGGGTTCCACGATCGTGTATTCTCCTTTTACTTTATCGCCATTTCTGGTTTCCCATTGTGATTTAATGTCATGAGTATGTAAATCATGGACGGCGTAATCGAAATGGTATTTAGCAGGTGCCTGAAAAATTAGAATATTATTGAGTTCATCAAACTATATTTCAAGAATTCAATAAGTTTTCTAATATATAATTTTTTTGAGGCCCTCTTATTTATATTTTAATGAATTGAAGAAGGCCTGTTATAAGTGGCAATGCAGGAGTGGAAACTTTAGAATATTATTATGAAGACCTTGGTCCCGACACATGAAAATAAGTATGACGCTTCCGCTAGCTTTATTATAGGAGAGAGCAGAACCCATTCGGACATTTTTTTAAACAATTATATCGACGGGTTAGATAAGTACAGTTGGATCTCAAGATAGAAAAGTATTTCATGATTTGAAACCTTCTACTGCTACCAAAACAAGACAAAAGTCAGTTAGCTTGTTTTTGCTGTAAGAAAAAAATTTATAAGTATATTTTTATCATGCGAAACCAAGACATCTGCCAGATATATGGTTTTCGCTGTACTGTTTTCGGCAAAATACACAATCTTCATCACATTCAGTGAAATAATTGGCACTTAGTTAATTTTGGCAGTATAAAACTCGGAAATACACACGTGAGTCTGTATCAGCTGTTCGGATTTGTCTAAACATAACCTAAAAATTTGAGTTGTGGCGTGCACTTATTGTAGGAGTGTGAAAAATTTGAGATTTTTTAGTAGTTATATTAATTTAAAAATGTCTTCTCGTACTTCTCGTATGTTGAAAATGGTGTTTGAACCTAATAATGGTAAAGTGTATTATTATTAAATGAGATGTTTACATTCAACACTGTTATTTATTTCATTTGTTAGAAGACAAAATGCCGGTAAATAACTAACATAATAAGCCCAGTACCTCGAAAGAATGCTCTACTGATATAGAGGAAACAGCATTATCCAATCTAGAGCCCGAACAAGACCGTGTACGTAATGAATTGGCAGCAATTTTAGACGATTGCGATTGCTCGATAAAAGACAAAAACTATGTGCCAGGATCAGACAGTTTTATTATCTTATTTTGACGCTTTGTTTTTCAAAATAATATTATGAAGTAAGTTCTAACTCGTTACCCTTATTACTTTTCCGCCCAACCTATCTAATATGTGAGAAAAGTATTGGTTTACCCCAAAAAAAGTTGGAATTTAGAATTTTTTTTTATTTATTTTTACGTTTTCCGTCAACAACAACACGAAAAAACGGTTTTTAGAAAAAAAATCCTGTGTGTATGTCGTCGTCGTCGTCGTCGTCGTCGTTGTCGTCGTTGTCGTTGTCGTTGTCGTCGGTCACTTTTCCTTACATGTCTTGTTAGCACGATACAGCCTCCGGAGTGCGATAAGTCACAAATTTCATGATGGCATATTGTAAAGGACATGTCACAGATGAACCCTATTGATTTTCAGCTCACCAGAACCAGTACCACGGGTGTTATGGTACTTGAAATACGACTTTTTGTCATTTTTTGAGAAATTTCAGTTTGTTAGCACGATACAGCCTCCCGAGTTTAACAAGTCACCAATTTTATGATTGAATATTATTAAGGACATCTCAATGATGAACCCTATTGATTGTCGGCTCACCTGCGCTAATACAACAGGTGCTACAGTACGATATTTTTGTCATTTTTGGAGAAGTTTGAGTTTGTTAGCACGATACTGCCTCCGGAGTATATAGAAGTGACCAGTTCTATGATTGGATATAATTCAGAGCGTCTCAAAGATGGACCCTATTGATATTCAGCTCACTAAAGTCACTACAACGGATGCTATGGTACTTCAAGTACCAAATTTTTGCCATTTTTGGAGAATTTTCAGTTTGTTAGCACGATACAGCCTTCAGAGTGTATAAAAGTGACCAATTTTATGATTGAATATTGTTCAAGTGGGTCCTATGAATCCAGATATACTACATTTTTGGTTATTTTTGGAGAAATTTCGGTTTGTTAGCGCGATACATCCTCCAAAGTGTATACAAGTGACAATTTTATGATAGAATATTGTTCAGGGCCACAGATGCGGAAAAGTTAGTTCTAATCTTTAAAACCGTTTATTTTTATTTCAGATATTGTAGAGAAAAATGGTAATTTACATAATACTTTGCCGAAAGATATGATATCTAGAATACGCTGGAAAAAATGTGATCCGAGTAAATGGAAGAAGAATATTAAAAAAACGCCAAAAATTAGAGACTAAGACTCTTAAGCCCATTGATTGTTTTAACTGCCGCTTCAAATGCACAGATAAGTTAAATCAAGTTGCAAGAAATATGATATGTGACAACTATTGGTCAACCGATTTTAATCGGCGAAAGGATTTCATCCTACGCAAGGTTGAGAGCCATGCACCTGAACGAAGAAGATCAACTCCAGGAAGTACTAAGAAGCCGCGACTGGATTCTAAACGCTACTTGCTTGAATATGACAATATTAGGAGCAGAGTGTGCAGGGATTTTTTTATAAAAACTATTTGTATAAGCAAAAAAGTCGTTGAACATGCCTTCAAATTTAAAGGTAAAGGAGGTTTGTTTACCAGCAATGATCAAAAAGGTAAAAAGGCACCCGACAATAAAACAAAGGATTCGGATATAAAGATGGTGAAAAATCAGATCCAAAGCTTTCCTGTGATGGAATCTCGCTAAACGCGGAAATGCACGAAGAGGCAACATCTTGATAGCAAGTTAAGTATTGCAAAAATGCATAGCTTGTATAAGGAGATGTGCGAGAAAGATAATCTGAAGCCGGTATCTCTCATAACATACAGAAGAATATTCTGCACGAATTACGATCTGTCTTTTTTTACCCACAAAAAAGACCAATGTCAGACTTGTACACAATATGAGACAGCTGATTCGGAATAAAAGGAACAACTCAAATAAAATTACGAGAGTCACATTGTACAGAAAAACGATTGCTACAGAGCAAATTTGGAAGATAAAGAGAGAGCCCATCGAGAAGTTAACTTCGTCTGCTGCACTTTTAACCTGCAATACGTACTGCAGATTCCAAGTAGTGTTAGTACAGCCGCAAAATTTGCACATACAATTTAACAGTGTATGAATTATCCATACCCAATAATGTATTTTTTCTTCTCATGGACTTAACTAAATGGAAAAAGGGAATGCCTCGAAATTGGTACGTGTCTCTTGAGGTATGTAAGTAAACTTTCTTCGGCTGTAACAGATTTCTCTCTCTCTTCTATGATACCTGCAGCGAGCAGAACCGTAATCAAAATATTATTGCCTAGTTGTTGTATTTGGTTCCAAGAAATCCCAACTCATCTGTGATAGAACAGAAATTCCTAGAGAGTGGGCACAACTATATGGAGGTGAATAGCATGCATAGCGCTATAGAAAAGGCAAAAAAATATGAAATTGACTGTCTCGACCCTTACTTCGTGGAATATGCTCATATTAAACACGCAAAAAATCATGTTCCAGTTTACACTATGCATGTCTGGATAAATATTTTCCATATGGCAGGGACGTCTGGGTCAAATAAAAAGTCATTTACCGTAGAAGAGCTTAAGTATAAGGACTTTTGGGAGAGCTTTTAAAACTAATAATGAGAAATAAAACCAAAAACACTATTGGGGAAAAAGTCAACTGGCTGAAAATAAAATGCCTGAAATATTTTAAAGCCAAACCAGGTAATATTTTATACAGGTATGATCATAAATCAGATTATAAAGAAATAAGCGTTTTTGGTAAAGGCCGCCCCATTAATCTCACTGAGATCGACTTAAAAAATGCATACCCTAAACCGCGACCTATCAGTATTCAGAAGAAGCAGGATTTGCTGAAGCTCTGCAAATCAGGGGTCATCCCGGATGAATTTCATCAGTATAAGTCGTTACCAACGTCTTAGAACATGGAAGATGGTATTCCTGAACCCGATGTTCAGGATAGTGATGCTCAAAGTGATATGGAGGACGAATAATTTTGTTCTACCAAAAAAAGTGCTATAAACTTTTTTTTACTTAAAAAATTAAAATGTTTTCATGTTTAGGAATTTTTATAAGGAATGTTTCTTTTGTTTTGTTACTTACTTTGATTTTTTTCAATTAATAAATAATTTTGAAGCGGTGACGATTTTTCATTTCAATTTCAATTTTAAACGAAGGTTTCTGAAAATTTCAAATTATGGAGTTACCTTGTTTTGGCAGTAATCCGACGATATAAACTACCAAATATTTTTATTAAATAACCTAAATTGTAAGAGGAATGATTAAAAAACTTTCATAACTGAAAAAATAGAGACACTTTTTGACAAAATCCAAAAATTGTATTAAGTAATTAAAATTTATAAAATATTATTGGAGGAAAAATCAACAATAAATTTTGTATAAGATTGAACTTTTGATGTTCGATAAGCCTTCGACGTTAGGGAGGCTAAGTCTTTTATTTCGTATTTTTCGGTAAAATAGTACAAAATATTTTAAATCGTCTTTCTCTATTATTCGACCAATAAAAAAACGTTTTTAATACATGTTTTTTATGCCAACTGAATCAAAATATAGTCGCCTATAACAAGAATGTTATCATCTATCCCCTTCGGTGATTGCTCTGATTCTGATTCGTCATTTTGTATACCTAAATCGTCTCTTAGGCAATTCTATTTCTAAATACGATAAAAATGCTTCCATTTATTTCTCATCGCATTCTTTTCCTTAATTTTTCCACCCATTTGCACTACTTTGCGCTTTACAATCTCCTTTCCATTTTTCTTCACGCAATAATTTTTTTCTAATTCGTCTATTCTGCTTTTCGCTGGATTGCTGGTAAATATACCAAATTTTCCTCTTCTTGTTTCCAAGAGAGCATTCTTTCCCTACGGAAGCTTTGGTAATGGTCTAAGAATGAATGGGCTTACAAAATCGTTAAAAATTTGCAAAGACTCTTTTATTTTAAACACTGAATCTAGCACGATAGACAGACAGTGTTGTACTGTCTCGTTTGGTTTACTTAGTGATAAGTCAGGAGTAATACACATAGTAGAATATGTATTCATCGATGTCGACAAACCTGCTTCAAATGGTTGAAAAGCATTGCGTTTTGCACAGGTAGAAAGATCTAACAACTGTGAATCTGGCCTGTTTGTAACGTACGATGCTTTAAAATCTTCATCATGAAAGACTACTCTGTTAATTATTGGCCATATTCCCCACTTCTTGAATGAATTGATAATATTCAATGGTATAAAAGATAATAAATATGGCAAGGCCGATAAATGAGGAATGTCATCTATTTTAGTAGGTGTTCCAGGTTTCATCACCATATGATCGTTAAAAGACGTTTTCAATCGACACTTGAAATCCCCAAACATAACTATATCTAGAGACTGCATACGGTGTGTGCAGTGAGGAGGGAAAGTCAAAAGCACAATACCATGCTCTCTGGAATAATTCATTGCAGCTAGAGTGGTATGACTTCCATGATTATCCAGTATCAACATGATGGGACTTGTTTATTGGTGGTGTGTTTCTGAATATGTTCTAAAAGATTGATAAATATTTCAGATGTGATCCAACTGTTTTTAGAGCCATAAGCCACACTGCCCGTTACAATTTCAGTAATATATTTCGTCCTACCCCGTCGGAGGATGTGAAGTGGAAGAATAGAATCGCCTAAGGCAGTAGAGGTGCCACAGCATATTACCAACGTGCCTCTTTCTTGAAGCACAATTTGACCGACCTGTTCTTCCCCGAGGGGGCGATAACTTTCGGTGCTTGTAAAACAGTTGTTATGCCACTTTCGTCAGTGTTCAGAATTATATCAGGCGTGAAATGGTATTTCTGTTCTACTTCAAAGTAATTTTTAATAAACTGCTTCACCTTGCTCTTATTAAAAGCCGTTGACCTAGCTAAGCTTGTATTTTCAGGTTTTCTGTGTGTTAAATTGGGATGTCGCTTCATATATGTTCTCATCCAATCTTTACCAGCAATTTTATTGATATCCTACGAAGAATAATAAGCTAATTTCAGTTCCGAAACATACTCATAAGCTAACTATCTGCAGGCGGTAAAAGTTAGTCCATATTGTATATCAGAAGATACTTTTAAATATTCAACCAATTTATTATGCGGTTCCACTGCAGCCATATTTACAAAACCGTTACACCCTTTCCTCACCTTCTTCATCTAGATTTCCTGAACCTTCATGAACCAATTGAGAATTTCATCTATCATGCAAGGTAGACTTTTTCACATAAAGCTTTACTGCAGCAAACGTATGGAAATTTTATTTTGAACCACTCATTTTAGGGCTCTTGTTCTGCTCCTCGTCTATAGTGGCTCTGTCGATCTTTCGTATATAATTGCGTATAATTCTGTAACAAAATTTCAAATTTCCTGGCCACTAACGTCTTACTTTGCAACTGGGGTACAATTGGACATACGTGAGGTAAATACGGACAAGTTCAATGCTGTCCGAATCTATCCGACATACTTGTCTCCGCATGAGCCCTGTACGGAAATATTTCGTATAAATAAAGATAACCTATGAGTTAGGTTAGTTTTATGAAGTTTCTTAACCTCAAATTACTTCTAAATAAAATTGATAAAATAACACTAAAGTTTATATAAATATAAAAACAATGGAGATGCTTATGAATGTAAATGAAAATGCTTACTTTTTAGCTTCAAAATAGTTGTTTTGACTATAACACTAAAACCGTTGGACATACAAATAAAAGAAATCGCCTCTAGACTAGTAGCGCTTTATATGATATTTCTACTCAACTTGGTATTTTTAATCGTCTTCAAAAGCGTTAAATTTGAATTGTCCAAAAGTGCCCCATGTCCGAATGAACCCCGCTCTCCCTTACTGTGCATTTCGGAACCAAATATCAAGATCAGTGCTCTCGTTGACTCAGTAAATTAATAAAGTACCGTCATAAAGAAGAGGCGTTGATATGATATACAAAAAAAATGGCAACTTCTTATATTTTCATTTGGTTTTTTTCATTATTCGTCACTTTTTCACCTATAGGAGCCAGTTAGAGTGGAGTGGATGCCATTATTCATTTAAAAGTACGCAAAATCAACCGGAGACATATCAGTGTAATACGGTGAATAGTCTTAATTAGGAGATCGTGCGCTATTCTGATCCCCAAATAATAAATGAATTTATTCGTGAAACATAATTTGCAGGGCCATCTATTTCTACCTCACCAATGTTAGGTTCCATTGAAGACGTTGATCATTTTTTAATGTACTATACAAGGCATGCACATCCTATGGAGTCTATACCCTGTAATACTTGCCTGTATTCCGAAATACACATCAGTATCCTGGCCAGTAGTAATGAGGTCAGGAATTGACTATGTACTGGTGATTTGTTCCGAAATATGTTGGCCAGCGCATCGACGTCATGTTGTTTACAACGCTCATGCTCCCAAAGTAATTATGACATAATAAAATAAAAGTAGAACTGTTAAATATTCCAAAATGAAGATTAGTGTTAACTACTAGAACAATCAGGCATGTCATCATTGGAACACAATTTGACTCATCTAGCGATTCTGATGAGGATGACATGCTGCTTGTTTATTGTGAAAATGACAGAGAGAAGGTGACTTCTTATTTCCTTCATCAATCAAAATAAATTACTTAATTTCTAGAGAAGCCAATATTTTAAGTAATTGACACACCAGGCGATATATTCACTAAGTCACACTTTTCTCACCAGTTCAATATGGCGTCGGATTTATGACGTCATTACAATTGGCCAGAATACTGATGTGTATATCGGAATACAGGCAAGTATAACAGGGTATCGTCTTCATCAGATGCGCATGACTAGTATAGTGCATTGAAGAACGGTAGAAATGTGATAGAAAATTTGTATTAATATATTTTTTCTACTTCCGGTACTAAAACCGCACTTTGAACACGGGTTTGACATGCACAAAACGACTCTTTAAACACTAATGTTTAAAATGCGAAAAGTCACCTCTCGGTTATCTTTTGTTTTTTAAACGTCAAATCAAGTGTATCTTTTGTATGTTAAATTTCATGCTCCTTGATAATTTTATTATTCTGCGTCATTTGATTCATCAGTCAGCTGTCAGTCATCGTCCATCATGTAATGAATATAATTCAAATATAATATAATGTTTTACTTCCCGCGGGCGAAGAAAAAGTATAGTAAGCACCTCGTTTCACAAGGAAACTCGTGACTAAAGTAACCTTTTTGACACTTGGTACTTAATATACTATAATGGAATCTAAAAACGCTAAAGTAGATACTGAAAACCTGAGAGATATAGTGGCTGATAATTATGGTTCACGAATCAATTTATTTATTATTTCGGATTACCTTATGTAACACTTTCAGGACTCTCGCACATAATAATCAATTTCCAACATTTCAAAGATTATTTGATTGATTAATTGTAAATATCGTGAAACATACTCAAGATAACAAAAAAGAGTAATACAAACAAACTAAATCACGGATAATATTTATGCCAACTCAGCGACAACCTATTCTAGAGATTTTATAAACGATCAATTTCCAGTACTTGCTTCAGTATATTTATAAAAAGCACAAGAACAGAAAAGGAAATGATAGAGAAGCGACATGGTAAAAAATAACTTGATATTGGTTGCTAATTATCAGTATTAATTTTATACAGCTATCGCAACAACGGAATCAGAAACTTTCTGGTCCTTATTATTCTGCGTATAACTTAACAATAATAATGAAACTGAAACTCATGCTGATTTAACAATTCACATGGAAAATGTTCCAAATTATCGGTTAAGAGTATATCTCCATTTTCTTACTGTCAATCGAAAATATTTTGATATGAAACAAATCATTATCATTTCAGTATGTAGTGCTTGAAATTATAAGTGAGGAATATTACCACTATGAGTGAGTTATATTCAACTACTCTGGATAGGTACTTCAAGAATAAATTGTGTTCTCAATATGCAATTATTTTATCTATTTTGTAGTTAATAATAGTCTTATATTCCCTTGAGCTGTCATTCGATTTGGTACATAAATGGCACATGCAGTTCATTGCTTGATATTTTTCTGATTATACAACTCATAATATATTGATTCCCTATTATTATTGATGCTTAGCTAGCGATAATCATTTGATTGATAAGTGGAAATGACTTGTGCTGTCATTCCACCAGTTGCTATAGTAATTCTGTTTTCTTACAAACAAACCAAAACTGTAATAATCTCATGTTTTGAAATTTTTTCACTGAATCATATCGAAGAATCCACAACGAATAACAAGTGTCCGAATGTTGTGAGATCGGCAAGTTACATATGGAATCAGTTTATGGAATTTTGTGATTCGCGCAAATACACATTGTCATACGATCGAACAGAAGAAGAACTGGCAAATATCTTGCAAGATTGGGCATATAATATGAGAAGAAAGGATGGAACAGAATACAAACAAAGTGTGATGAAACTCCTGTGGATTGTTAGTGAGAAATTACTGCAAAGAAAATATTTTTGTGACGACAAACCTTCTATTGATCCCTTCAAGTGGAACATTTCCGAAAATGCAAGACTTGCGAACAACACTAAGCGCAAAGAACTCCAACGTTTGCTGGAGTGCTGCAGCTTTAATTTAACTGTAAACGAAATTGGGACCATTGCTTTGAATTACGATGAAAACACACCGGAAGGGTTCTATCAAATAGGGGCCGCTGAATAAGCTTGGCGGGGGCATGAAGCATCATCTTGTCTGCTAGAATATTTTCATGAAGAAACTAACAATAACGGCTCTTATACAGGGTGCATATAATACAATTCGGTGTTCACTAAAACGGCAAAAAGCAAATGTCTCATTCCAAACCAAGAATATGAAGAATTGTGTCCCGCCAGATTGTTTAAAAATATGATATCAAAAAGAACCTTAAACATAATAACCAGAAGATTGTTTTTAACTCCAAACAAGAATGGGGTTAATTCTGTAGGTACGGTATAAAAACACACCCAATGGAATAAATGAAATTAATTAATGAACTCGTCTTGGGACAGAAAAATTGGGCTCAATATAAAAAGAAAAATGGTAGCGTTGTTTATAATAATTTCACAATTAATTTTTTGAATAAAATTCTCTATTGCTCTTTCAATAATATATTATTTTGTTGTATAATCTAACGAATACAACTCTTAGAATCCCGGCTATTGATAATGGCATGGGTTGGTGCACTCAACATGTTGTCAAATAAGTCTACTCGTGTTTCAGACTCGTGGAATTAATTTTTGACAACATGTTTCGTGCCTCAACTCAAGCGATTTTCGATAGCATGATTCCACTCATATTATATAAGAATTTGAAAAAAAACACCACCAAAAACCTATTCATAATCAACAACAAAATCATCCAAATAAGGTAAAGGTAAAATAACCACTATGTATCATATTTTAAATGCTTATTATTTTGGCCCTATGCATTCATCATATTTGGATGAAAAATTACAAAGTGAAGCAGTGATATGAAGCATTGTTAAAATCTAATCTGAAAATTTAAAGTAATTCCAAATATTATCTAAATTGCACCAAGTAATCTTTGTTAGTACAACTCAATTAATAAATATTTCTCTTGAAATTTTTTATAAAAGGGTCACGTAACAACATATCAAATGTGACATAGGAACTAGTTGATTGTTATTTAAAAAAAATAATCAGAGAAAATTGATGTTCCGCTATGTTAACAAACGTCCTGAATCAAAATGGAATGGAATGCAGAATAAAAATTTCTCGCCAAATTATATAAGTAATGCCGTCTTCTTATTTATATATTTCGCTTGAAGGAATATGGACAATAATCAGAATTACCATCATGGTATTAGTTAAGCAAGTAAAGAAATCACATTAAACAAATTATCTAACCGGAAAAAGTGTTGCATCGGAATGTGTAACTTTACATCCTTCCCCTTATACAGTAATTCAGAAGTTTTCTCCTGATATTTATAATCTAACACACCTGATTTTGAATTTATTGAATAATCGAATAAAAATATTCTCAACTTTTAGTTAACAAAGACAAATTTTTGTTTAGTTTTGTGGTATATGTCAGGGCAGTTGGATATTAAACGCAAAAGATCAATTAATGAAGCATAATTTATATATTTGTTTTTATGAATTGTAAATTTGGACAGGAATATTGATCTAATTAAATCACAGTTCACAAATTTATAGCATAAGTTATAATTCATTCTGAGGAAACCATGCTATCTAATACAGTTTCTCTACAAAATGATCTATTCCATATTCAAAAAAGGTTATTATCAAACTCATTCAGTGATGAAGTGGAATACATAGTAATTATACTAAAAATCTCCTTTTTTGCTCATATGAACGAATATGAGGCTTAGAAACGACAACTATTACTTCGTAAAAAATTGAATCAAATGATTTGATTGGCATAACTCCATATATTAAATAAAATTCCGTTAAATCACATTGAAAGATACTTCCTGGGTAACGCAACTTGCCATAGCCATGCAGAAGAAGAAATTCCGAGATTATTTGAAGCAAACGAACGACTTTGAATGAGGAATATTTTTTCAAAAGATGCGATTTTAAAAGTAGACAGTGCCGCGAAAACTTTATAATTTGGATAAATACGCTGCGGCGGAGTCACCGTGATCTCAGGTTACTACCCTATCATTTCGTTTCAATACCATTGACATTGTGTCAATAGAAACCACATCTAGGTATGCGATATACAAAATGACGTATTGCAAACCAGTGGTGATATATGTTCCATTAATCAGAAATCGGATGCCTTCACAAAGAAGATATTTGGATTTGAATCACTTCTTCATTTATATATTTTAAAAGAACCCTTATCAAATATTTTTACTGCTCTAGAAAAAACCCCGGAGGGGGGCTATAACGCAGTCCCCTGTCCGGGATTACGGACGAAGACCACAACGGCGGCCAAGGCGTAAGAAACACGGCGACGATGGCGGAAGTGGCAACCAAGTCTTAGGGGCTTAGTATAAGACAAAATGGTAAGAGGCAGCAGTCTTATCAAAATCGGTCCTTGGCGTGGGGAGAATGACTTCGAAGCGGTGAGGAACTGAAAAGCAGAGGGCGGGCTAAGGATAGCAGAAAGGCCTCTGTACTGCAGTGCAGAAAAGGAACGGAACGCTTACTGTACTAATATTTCCAAAATTTCCAAATGGCAGAGACACAAAACAGAACGGCCCTCATTCCGGGGCACCCCTTACATGCGGAGAGGGTGCTAAGAATCCCCCCGTTGAAAGTTTACAGAAACAGTCCACGCATTGCGACATGGGACGTGAAAAGCCTTTTTAGTACAGGAAAACCGGCAAACCTCTTACAAGAAACGCATAGACTAAACACAGACGTACTGGGTCTTAGCGAAGTGAGATGGTATGGATCAGGTACACCAAAAACAAACAACGGACGCATATATTACTCTGGGGGAACGGACAGAAATCACCAATATGGTGTTGCTGTGATCCTTACGGACAAAGTGTCACAGTCACGGACTTTTCACCTTTGAATGACAGAATCATGATGATAAAACTAAAAACAACTCACAGAATTACGAACATCATTCAAACTTATGCCCCCACGAATGACAGACCTGACGATGAAATAGAGCAGTTTTACGGCAAATTAGAGGAAATAATGCGCATTACCAAAAAAGGCGAAATAACAATAGTACTTAGTGACTTAAATGCCAAAATAGGCGAGGGAGCGGATGGTGATCACGTGGGAGCTTATGTCCTTGGCGTAAAAAACGAGAGGGGTAATAGACTGGTTCAGTTCTGCAATGAACAGAGCCTCATGATAACTAATACTTTTTTCAAACTGCACCCTAGGCGACTATATACATGGACCTCCCTTAGACACACAAAAAAAAATATAATCAGAAACCAGATAGATTACATTATGATTGCACCACATTTTAAAAAATATGTTGAATCTGTAAAAACGTATCCCGGTGCAGATATCGGCAGCGACCATAACCCGGTGGTAATGAATTTCAAAATGCAGCGCTTTTAAAAAGTACAAAAAACACAGACACGCAAAAAGATAGACGTTGACAAAACCAAGACATAAAACGTGTTATAAGGGAAGGACTTGAGAACAAAATTAAAAAAATTGAAAGGTCAGTGCCAACAGAGGTAGAAACGGTGTGGGGCAATGTAAAAACTACTATAATAGAAACTCAAGAACAAGAAATTTGTTACGTGACATATAATACGATGCAGGAACAAAAACAAAATCCAGTGGAATACAAAAAATTCGATAGGGCAGTTAAGAACAAATGCAAAGAAGCAAAAGAAAAGTGGCTATCAGAGAAATGCTCTGAAATTGAAAACCTCCAAAGAAAACAAGACTCTTTCAACTTACACATCTGAGGTACGCCGACGACTGTGCTGTACTGGCAAATAATCTGGCCGATTTATAAGACTTTATGAACCGTATAGTAAGCCATAGTGAACGGCATGGACTACTCATGAATGTGTCTAAAACTATGCTTCTTGTTTTTTCAAAGAAAAGTATAATTGCCAATTTGTCCATTAACGATATACAGGTAGAACAAGTAAATTCGTTCAGATACCTGGGGACTATTATTAATAATCAGTGCGACATCAAGATCGAAATAAAATCACGAATTGAGCAGGCCAGAAAAACATTTATTAGTATGAAGCAATTTTTCACGAGACGCGAACTGAGCCTAGAACTTTGAATGCGCATTTGATCAGATGCTATATATTTTCAACATTATTATATGGTAGTGAAGGGTGGACTCTCGATGCGTCTACAGAAAAAAGTTGGACGCGTTTGTTAAGGAGAGAAAGACGAGATATATAGGACACATAATGAGAGGCGAAAGGTATGATCTTGAGACTGATAATTGAAGGAAAAATATAAGGAAAATGATCAGTGTGAAGAAGACAGAACTCCTGGCTGGAAGACTTAAGAAGATGATTTGGATGTATCTCAAATGACATCTTCAGAGCCGCTACATCCAGAATAATGATTGCCAATTGGATCGCAAACCTCCGACGGGAGACGGCCGATTAAGAAGAAGAAAAAACCCATAACAATGATTTTTCTATCATAGATTGTTGAATATAATCTCAAAATAATAGTCAATCTTCTATATAAATTATCAGGTTACACATTAGGAACTTTATGAATATGTGTAAACACCACTATTGGTAATATGGAATATGCCTGGGAATAATGGATTATGTGTTAGTAATTTAACGTAATACATTCTCAACCGAATTTTTTATGTGTGTCGCATTCTAGATAACTTAATTCGCTTAATTTGGATACAAGATGGTGTATCTGACTAGAGAATAAATGGATGGAGCAATTCAGCAGGATAAATGAATATTGTAATATATTTGAATGCTTACATGGTAGTCGATGTCATGGTCAATACTATGTTGTCCTTCGTCGCCATGACCAATTTCGTTGGCAATTAAACCAACGTGTGAATAGCTGGTGGCATCTTCGCCTCCGAAATGGCCAATGTCATCATATCCTCCAGCCAATTCCAAGTGATCATAACCACCGCCTGGTCGGGCATGAGCTACCGCGACTATTGCAGTGGCGTACACCTACAAAACAAAATTTTTTAAGATATATGTTGAATAACTATGAAATAATTCAGTTCTTATAGGAGTAATTCTTTGTCTTTCATTGATATAATTGTAATCATTATAAATAAACTCTACTTTTTGACGTATTTAAAGAAATTTTGAGTGTGATAATATTCATTCCTAAAATTATAATTTTCAAATATTTCATTGTATCGCGAAGGCTTCGATATTTGAAAAATCAAATGTATTGAATTATTGAATGATCAATCGTGAATTAGAAATCTAGAGAAATACATTAATGAAAGGAAAATAGTTAAGTAATTTTTCCCATCATTGTGAAAAGTTTATTCCATTTTTTAGATACTCATTATCGACTACGTGAAAATACAATTAATAATGACTATCATAATGAGAATCAGTACGTTGATTTGGTTTTCAAAAATCATCGGAGGCAACTTTAAAAGTATGTATACCTGGTAAACAATGGTACCCACTCATTTTCCCTCAAGCCACAACAATGTGCCTAATGTGAATGTGACTTTTCCGTTTCCGGGAAGCAGTTTTGTCGTATATTTAAATGATAATAACACTGAAGTGCAAATAATATGATTTTCCATTATTAAATATCAGAGGCTAATAAATAATTCTTAAATTCAATAAAAAACAACAATTAATATTTAGTAATCCCGCCACTATGCTCTATGACTTCTCTTAACCTACTGGTCATCGATCTATATAATGTGGAACAATATTATCCAGTTATTTCTTCCCAAGCATTATTTATAACTTCTAACAAACCTTCAACGTTCCTTGGTCTTACATTTGCCTTTCGAATTTCTCTTACTAACATTGCTCAAACATTTTCTACTGGATTCAAGTCAGGGCTTTTACTACACCAGTTAAGAACATTAATATTACGTGCCCCAGACTATTCGGTCACTACACCAGAGTTATGCACTGCACAGTTATCTTGTTGGAAGAAAAAATCATGGTTAGGGAAAAGAATCTCAACATAAGGAAGTTTTCAGATTGCCTTCTCATTTTCATATGGGAGTTGTCACCTTGTCGCGGTTGGCAAACTTACTCACGACAGGCCCCTCCCCAGCTGTCAGTTAGAGTTGCTCCGCATCATCGTGTGTGGGTGATTTGCCACAACTTATATGTAGTTTTCAAATTATCTTGTATATACTGTAATAGCGTGTCAAAGTAAGAGTTATGTTAGTGCAACAAGTAAATCATATAGTGTAATTATAGTGTTTAATTTTTAACCTGATACCACCCTAACCAGTACCTATGGAATTGCTGCTTGTAGTTCATTAGTTTGAATTACGTCAAGCCTCTTTTAATTATGGATTAACCATAAATTCGGTCCTTTGAGCAAGATATTTAACTCCGAAGTGTTAGGGTTTTGTAAGTCTCTCCGAAAAGTGGATTAAAGAATAAGTAGATACAAGTTTGTCACTCGGCGTGGTAGAAAAAAGTGGTTACGTTCGTGCAATTATTGAATAGCGAGTGCATCGGTTCTCAGAAAGATAAATAAAGTTAAATCCTAGTATAAAGGGCAGTGAGAGTGCAAATACTGTTTGGGTTTTGTAATAAATAGTGGTTTTATAGTCAATCTTCTGTTCAAGTTCCCGCCAACTCGTGTGCGAGTTCCCGCCATAGATAACTGGTTCCCGCCGAACAAGCAAAGTGAAGTTAGCGACGTCAGAGAAGTAGGTCTGTTTGCACGTCACTGTCTGTACAGCCTACTAGCAACAAGGCCATAAGGTTTGATAGTCTCTTGTTTATGTTTATATTGACTAGTGTGCCATAACCGATGTTTTTTGGCTCAAACAAGCAAACCCTTATTTGATAAAACTTGTAAGTATTTGTAATTGTAATAGTTAAATTTTTTATCGTTATAAAATGGCAGAACTTGAGTTACTGAATTATAAGCCCAGTGCACAGAAGTCTATTCTAACACGCATTGATAACTGGCTTAAAAGATCTGCTCAGTCAGTAACAGAATGCTATGAGTTTGTCACAAGGGAAGAAAACTTATTAAAAGCTTATTCTAAATATAATGTAGTTCAAACACAGATAGAAGGAATTGATGTAGATGAAGAAGTTGATCGAGATGACTTTGAAAATTTATATTACTCAGTTTTGTCCAAATTGCGCAGAAAAATAAAAGAATTAACTCCTCAAATAAATAATCCTTCACAAGGACAACAACAAATTATTGTGCAAAATGTTCCTAGTATTAGCCCAAAGGTTAGACTACCCAATATTGAAGTTCCATTGTTTACAGGTCAGTTAACTAAATGGAATTCTTTCTTTCAAATTTATAAAACGCTAATTTTAAACAATGATGACCTTAGTAACGTACAAAAATTAATCTATTTAAAAAGTTTCCTAGTTAATGAGCCATCTAAGTTAATAGAAAACTTGCAATTAATTGATGATAATCTACAAATAGCCATTGACACTCTAACAAAAAGATATGATCAAAATGTGTCAACTATTTTTGCACATATTAGTAAAATTACAGAAATCCCCCTCTAACAAAAATAACCCATAGTTCACTGAGAGATTTTTTAACCAAAATTAAGCAAAATACTGAAGCATTAAGAAATCTAACAGTACCTATTGAACACTGGGATCTTATGCTTATTTTTATTTTACTTCAAAAGCTTGATTTGAGCACACGAAAAGCATATGAATTAGATAAATGATCAAAAGCAGATCCCACGAATTTTCCCACATTCACTGAATTTGTAAACTTCTTAGAATCACGTTGTTTAGCATTAGAAAGCATGTATTTACCTAAGTTATGTAGTTCGAACAATATTAAAAACCAAAACAATAAGTCTCATAAGTTGGTACATCATGTACAGTCGACACCCGTTAGATATGGCAGTAATGACCAGTCACATAAGAAAAAATGTGTGTTTTGTAATTTAGAAAATCATTCGATTTACTCTTGTTTTAAATTCAAACATTTACCTCAGGATGAAAAATATGGATTTGTAAAGAGTAATAAACTTTGCTTAAATTGTTTTAACCACTCTCATCTTGTTAACAATTGCAACTCGCATAGTTGTAATTTATGCCAACAGAAGCATAATACTTTGATATGTACATCATCAAGCAATAACCAGGTTCACAGCTATAACAATCATAATAGGCAGGTAAATAACTCAAGAAATAATTACAACTTTAGGCAACATAGCAATAGTGCAGATGTATCTTCATCTATACCCAGAAGACACTTAAGTGACAATTATAGAAATAATTTCAATTCTCCGGTTTATAACCAACAATCTCTTCAAAGTGTTCAACAACTTAATCAAAGTTATAGCGCTATCATAAATAATAGAAATAATGATCGTTTTTCCCAGATGAATAGAAACCCTACTAGTAACTCAGTGCATAACTACCCCCCAAATAATTCATTAACCAGTAATCATCCTAGTAACGGTTTAAGAAGGCAGTCTTCTAATAATTCATTATGACAATCAAATGAACAAACCACACTGACTACACTAACCCCTAGTGGAGAAATTCTCTTGGCAACTGCAATGGTTGTGGTATATACCTCAGACAATAAACCTCTACTAGTAAAAGCTATCTTAGACTCTGGTAGCACAATTTCTCTTATTTCTGAAAATCTTGTGTGAAACAGTTGAATTACCCCACATACCCTCAAAATGTATCCATCTCAGGTGTAAACGGCACTAGTACAAGTTCAAATAAAACTGTTTCGTTAAAAATATTCTCTAATATAAATCATTCATTTCATTTAGACATTACTTGCTCTGTACTAAAACAGATAACTAGAAAATTGCCGCATCTCCGTTTAGTAAAACAAAAAATAGAAATACCTCTAAATGTTTGTTTAGCAGACCCTAATTTCAATATACCTTCTGATATTGATCTGTTACTAGGGGCAGATGCCTATTACTCGCTGGTGTGTGGTGAAATTATAAGAGATACAACATAAATTTTTGACATTAATAAACACTGAATTAGGATATGTCATTGGTGGACCTATACCCTCTCAAGTAGTTTGTAATTTTGCAAACACCTATTTAACCTCATCATCCGAAGACTCATGTTTTTTCACACAAACTTCTCTAGAACAAAAAATCGAAAAATTTTGGACTATTGAGAATCTCCCCTACACTGATAAAATATTATCCGCAGATGAACAAATTGTAGAAAATTAATTTTTAGCTACCACCACTCAGTTAAATTCGGGAAATATTCAAGTAAATTTACCTCTGAAAAGCCCCACTGAATATTTCAAATTAGGTACTTCATACTACTTAGCAGAAAAGCAATTTTTATCTCTAGAAAAGGAATTTATTAGGAATAATGAACTGTTTGTGCAATATAAAGCATTTATAGATGAGCATATTCCACGAAGTAACGGTCGAGACAGTCAATTTCATTTATAGATGAATATGTATCACTTGGACATGCACATATAATCCCTCTTAGTTTAAAAAATGAACATTCTGAAAATAAATATTTTTTTTGTCATCATCCTGTAATCAGAAATGATCACTCTACCACTAATCTTAGAACAGTATTTAATGGAAGTGGAAAAACATCTAGCGGTATTTCTTTGAATGATACAATGCACAAAGGGTTTACAGTGCAACCAGAACTTTTTGATATTCTGTGTAGATTTAGGAGTTTTAAATATACTTTCACATGTGATATACAGAAAATGTATAGGTAAATAAGGATAAACCCCTCTCAAACATTCTTACAAAATATTTTATGGAGAAATTCTGTTAATGAACACTTACAGTGTATTGAACTATTGACTGTTAGTTATGGCACCAACAGTGCACCGTTTCTTGCTACTAGAGTTCTAAACTGGTTAGCGACCTCTAACCCCGATTTAAATTTAGCCAGTAAAGCTCTCTTAGAACAAACATATGTCGATGACATTCTCTCTGGAACAGACTCTCTTGAAGATTTAAGAAATTTGTATACTCAATTAAACTTATTGTTAAATTCAGCCAATTCCCCTCTCCACAAATGGAATTCCAACTCTCAACTCTTTTTATCTGAACTAGGTGACCTACCACAAGCTCAACATATTTTACTTGAACCCCTAATAAAGTACTAGGAATTATTTGGAACTCAAATAAAGGTTATTTTTCTCTTTCTATCCCGGATATATCCCCTATAAGTAGTACAACTGACATCACAAAAAGAGAAGTTTTAAGCAAAATCTCAATGATATATGACCCTGTAGGTTGGGCAGGTCCGATTCTGGTAAATGCCAAGAAAATTATGCAACAGGTATGGTTAAATAACATAGACTGGGATGACACACTCTCAACTGAACTTCTTAACGAGTGGTCAAATTTCTATAATACTCTCCCTGTTCTAAAACAATTAAAAATACCTCGCTATATTTTAGATCATCCCCAATTTGCAAAAGTAGATATTCAAGGATTTTGTGATAGCAGCATGAAAACATATGAGGCTTGTATTTATTTAAGAGCTATTTATCCTGACAACACTGTAAGTTGCCATTTAGTAGCCTCTAAGAGTCGCATAGCTCCCATTAAAACCACCACTTTACCCCGTTTAGAACTTTGTAGTTGTTTACTACTCTCTCAATTATTACAAAAAACTCTTCAAATTTTTGAAAATAAATTCTCATTTTTCAGTATTAATTTGTGGTCTGATAGTTCAATAGCTCTAGCTTGGATATCTTCAAATAATCCATCTCGATGGTCTATTTTTGTGTCTAACCGAGTGGCTGAAATTCAACAACTAACAGAAAATGCCACTTGGAGACATATCCCCTCGAAAGAAAACCCAGCTGATTGTTTATCTCGAGGCATGTCACCTACTGAAATTTTAACCTTTGATTTATGGTGGCATGGACCGAAAGTTTTGAACTCCTCTGTAGAAAATTTATCAGAAGTATTTCTACCACCGGATATAACTAATCTAGAGATCCCCGAAGAGAAAAAAAATAAACCTATTTTACATTTAGTAGAGGAATCTTGGATAGATCAATTATTCTCAAGATACTCATCATTTACTAAAATTCAGCGTGTATTAGCATTTTGTTTTAGGTTCCATAATAATTGTGAAATGCATTCTCTAAAACTGTCAGGTTCAGGAAGCATAACATTTTCTAAAATTCTGATATTTGCTTCACTATTAAATATTTCACCAGTATGGCATAGAACTCCAGGTCCCTGCGTAGATAACCACGTCCACATATTTCCAGAAAAACGACCTTTGTTATTTTGGAAATTGATATAATTCTCGTCAAACCGTGTATTCGGTGGGCTATAAACACGAATGTTACCGCTATTTGACGATTGGAAACCCTTTTCATCTGTAAAAATAGCAGGATTCCAAAATTGTTCGTCTTAAGCAATATGCTCTAAAGTATACCCAATTCTTGCTTCTTTGTGACTATTATTTAATAACAGTTTCTTTGCTGCTGCGTGGCATTTCAATTCAGACTGTGCTACTCTGCGACGGCCCGTACGACAGGATGCTGGTAAATTTGTTGCTGGAACAGCTTGAACTACTGTTTCAAATGGATTTGGTCTTAAATGGTTAATCAAAGCAGCATCCTACTCAGCACTTGACTTTCTTGGACGTCCTGAGCCTGGAGTTCTATTAATTGTTCCACCATATTGCTATCTTCTTAAAATACTTGAAACTGAGTTCTTTTTTACATTGTAAAATGCCGTAGTTTGCATCACTGACCACCCATCGTCTATTACTTTTCCGCCCAACCTATCTACAGTATCCGCCAAAATAAACAGTACCGAAAATAAAAATTGAGATTAATTTTTAATTTCTGTAATGTAAGTGTTCAAAATGTTCACTATTTCGACGCAAATAAGCTTCATATCGATTTTGTAAGTCAATAAACATATTTATAAAAAGTGGTTGATGTAACTTGGTTAAAAACACGTCCTTCATTTTCGTTAGTGCATACTGTTTTTCGACGACCTGAAGAACCTTTACGTTGACACAATACACTACCAGTGCGACGAAATTTTTCAACAACAGCTAACATCACACTTTTACTGGGAGCTGCTTTATTAAATTTTTGTTGGTATTTTATTGACAAATGTTCTAAGCTTGGACCATCCTTACGACCTTTTCCGTATGAACGAAAATAATGCTCTACCAAAAAAACTTTTTCTTCCGTTGTTAGAACCATTTTTAAATCAAATTTAACTGCAGCGTACTATTAATATATCAACTAATGACAATTAAGTCGAATATGACAAATCCATATTACATGAACAACTCCACAGCACTCTCTGTTTCGGTACTGTTTATTTTGGCGGATACCGTATATGCGAGAAAAGTATTGGTTTACCCACAAAAAAAGTGAAATTTTGGAAAAAAAAATTTGAGTTATTTTTACGTTTTCCATCAACAACACGAAAAAAAGGTTTCTAGAAAAAAAACCCTGTGTGTATGTCGTCGTCGTCGTTGTCGTCGGCCACTTTTTCTTACATGTCTTGTTAGCACGATACAGCCTCCGGAGTGCAATAAGTTACCAATTTTATGATTGAATATTGATAAGGACATGTCACAGATGGACCCTATTGATTCTCAGCTCACCAGAGCCAGTACAACGGGTGCTATAGTACTTGAAGTACGACATTTTGTCATTTTTGGAGAAATTTCAGTTTGTTAGCACGATACAGCCTCCGGAGTTCAACAAGTCACAAATTTTATGATTGAATATTATTCAGCACATCTCACAGATCAACCCTATTGATTTTCAGCTCACCAGAGCCAATACAACAAGTGCTACAGTACTTTAACTACGATATTTTTGTCGTTTTTGGAGAAGTTTCAGTTTGTTAGCACGATACAGCGTCCAGAGTATAAACAAGTGACCAATTCTATGATTGGATATTATTCAGAGCGTTTCAAACATGAACTGTATTGATATTCTGCTCACTGACGCCAGTACAATGGGTGCTATGGTACTTGGAGTACCAAATTTTTGTCATTTTAGGAGAATTTCCAGTTTGTTAGCACGATTCAGCCTCCAGAGAATATACGATTGATCAATTTTATGATTGAATATTGTTCAAGGTGTCTCACAGATGTACCCTATTGATTTTCAGCTGAATATAGCGAGTACAGCGGGTCCTATAAATCCAGATATACTGCATTTTTGGTTACTTTTGGAGAAATTTCGGTTTGTTAACATGATGCATCCCCCGAAGTGTATACAAGTAACAATTTCATGATAGGATGTTAATCAGGGTATCTCATAGATGCGGAAAAGTTAGTTTTAATCTTTAAAACCGTTTATTTTTGCGATTATTCCACCTTTCGTCACTGAATTTATATGCGACATAATTACTTACGAATTTGGAATTGTCTGATAGATGTCAAATATTCATTGTTGATATATGACATATTCATAAGACAAATTCAAGCAGCTAGAATTAGACAATAATCTGCTATAAGGTGGTCCCATTTTTTATTGGCCGTTACTGTACATTCGAAAATGAGAGATCATATATCAGGAAAGGTGAGGGAGAACGGTAGAAATAATTAAAGATTCACTAAGATACTAATGTAGAAGGAAGCGAATAATAATTGGAGAGCACCTCCGCCACCAGCGCTATTATCTGGAAAGAAACCAAAGTAAGAGAAAATACCAACTTAATTGAATTTGTAGAGAAAAAGAGACAAATGGATTGCGGAAAATGAATACTAGTAGGCAGTTTCTCAATAAATGGAACAAAATAAGAATTTGTGAAGTAGTACTTAGATTAATAATGCCTTACGCGCCCTTGACAGTCACCAAGACGTGGGAAAAGAAATTAAGAGTCGCTGATACAACGTTATCAGAAAAAAAACTGAACCAGGTCGTGTAGAGGTACCTAATATAAATTGAGAAATGATTGAGTGATCATGAGACTAAGAAAGAGAAAGATATATATTTAAGAGAAGTCAGTAAAGAGCAAACAGGTTTGGTAGATACAAGAATTAAGTGTATAGTAATGAAGATGGGTTAGGTATCAGTTGGGAATAGAAAAATGATAACAGGGATGAAGTGGTTACTCCAAATGTGCGGAGGAAATGAAAACGAATGTAGGAAAATATGTGATTAGATAAGCTGAATATAATATGGGGCAATACACCACAAGTAAATGAGTGTAGAAAGCTTTCAACGGTCTCGACATGTACACAAACATTTTTCGAGAGAATATATAACCGAAATTGAGGAAAATTATCCGATTACAAGGAAAATGTTGAGGATAGGTTTCATTATTATCCAAATCACAAAATGATTACCGTGTATTTACTAAAAACTCTTTTTTAACCATTTTTGTTTTTCTAGGGAAAATCCTATTTCTCAGTTTTTATACAGGTGAGTCACAGCTATTGGGACATAGGCTAAGGGCGGATATTTTGGACCAAAATACGGCGATAGAACTAAATATGACTCAATGAAATATTGGTATGGAAAAATATTCAGGGCGTTAGAGTTGATTTTTTTTTTATTTTTCGGTAATAATTTCACTGTATAATTTATCAATTGTTATCAAAGTCGGCACATGGGCATAATTTTATACAGGGAATATAATTTCATGTATTATTCCACATTTTGTTACACGTGAATGATTCCTGATGATGAAATCGACTGATAACTATCTTTGATGTAAAGTTTTAGTGATTATGATTAGAAAAAATAACATAAACATAATCTCTACGTAATATTGATATTCGTGTTTAAACACGATATTTTCATCCGTTTTCGAGAAAAACGCAATTGAACAGTTCAGAGTCAAGTAACGGACAATGAAAAAACTTGTAACGTATCGCTTCGATTTTGTCGATAGAGCATAATTATAAACAATGTAACATAAAAAGGACAAACTCAAATTATCTATTCTACGTGTCCTCCTCCAACATCTATGCCTTTTCTAATTCTTTTAATTAAGGTCTTTCGGACTTCAAAGAAATTAATATTCTGTCCCGTTATAAACTTAGCCGCATTTTTATTTTCCTCCAGAGTTCATCTCTAGAGTTAATTTCAGGACTTCATGTCACCAAACATAAAAATCAAGCGGGTTATAGTCAGAAACATCTTGGTGGCCATTCAAAATCACTTCCAATTACAATCCATCGTTGAGGAAATATGCCACTTAGACGATTTCTAACATCTAATGGTTGATGAGGTGGAGCTCCATCCTACATAAACTACATTTTCCTTCTTACAGCGAGTGACACATTATTCAAAATATCACTAAAAGTACTTTAAAAAAAAGGACTAAGAATCTGCATTTAAATTTGGAGGCAGAACATATGGCACTAGTAGTTGGTCGCCTATTATGTCACACCAAATTTTCAATTTAAACTCATGCTGAAACTGTGTTTTCAGAGCATGCAGATTTTGTTCCTCCCAATAATGGCTCTTAAGCCAATTTAATACCCTCGTCTGCTAAAAGTTGCTTCATTAGTCAACATAGTATTCATAATAAAATTTCTGTCATCATTATGCTTGTTGACAATACGTTGGCAGAATTGTAACCGTCGTGGAAATTTTGAACAGGAGTGAAGTGATGGACGGAAATTTTCTTTTTTTAAACTCATAATAATCGACGACTGACTTACTCCTGTTGCTGATGACAAATGACGTGAACTGTAAGATTTACAGCTATTGGAACAAAAATTTCATCTTCTAGATTAGGCGTGATTTGTTTCTGACGACCACCTTGATTTTTATCATGAAATGACCCGGTTTCACCCAAACGATGAAATAGATAAGGAAACGTTTGTGATTTGGTTGCTTTCGGCCTAGATATAACAATTCATACCATCTGGCTGCAGAGCGACCGCAGAAAGGTTCTTGTGCGTATACACAAATCATATCCCGCATTTCTTCATTCGTAAAATGATTGTGACGAGGCATTTTAATCGAAAAAATACAACAATTGACTTTAAACTCGCAGCAAAATTTATTCACTGACAAGAAATGTCATTTACCAGCAACAAGTATCTGATAGACCAAAGCACAGTCTTCATAAATGAAATAATATT
Organism: Galeruca laticollis; assembly: GCA_963921935.1. NCBI lineage: Eukaryota > Metazoa > Arthropoda > Insecta > Coleoptera > Chrysomelidae > Galeruca > Galeruca laticollis. The sequence goes on along the minus strand of OY998175.1, from coordinate 113,693,497 downwards.
TGAAATCCACTTCCGTAACTCTGAACTGTTCAATTGCGTTTTTTTTTCGAAAGCAGATGAAAATATCGTGTACAAGAGTACCAATATTACGTATAAATTGAGTTTACGTCATATTTTCTAATCAAAATTACTAAAAAAATTCTTCAAAAAAAGTTCAGTCGATTTCATCATCAGGAATCATTCACGTGTTCTCTGTAACAAAATGTAATATAATACATAAAATAATATTCCCTGCATAAAAGTATACCTTTGTGCCGATTTTGATAACAATTGATAAATTATACAATGAAATTATTAGCTAATAACGAAAAATAAATTCAACTTTACCGCCCTGTATCTTTTTCCATAGCAATATTTAATTAAGGTATATTTGGTGCTATCACCATAATTTGGTCCAAACAGTCCGCCTTCAGCCTATGTCACAATAGTTAAGACTCACCTAATAGAAAGGATTTATTTGACTTCTGTTGACCTTTTCTCACCATAACCGAGTTCATGAAATAATTATGGATTATTGATCAATATGGATCAATCCGCAGTAAATATTTGTGGATATAATCGTTTATGCAACGAAATGATGTTTATGCAACGAAATGATCCTAAATACAAAACATGATTCAATCTGCTTCTGGTGTCAAGAATGTTGGTATATCCAAATAGTGAACCAATAATAAATTATCTATTATTTCAGACATTCCTATAAAGTTATGTTGTTTTTTGGGAAAAAATAAAAGAAATACTGCTCCAAAATAGTGCTAAATATTACAGATATTCAAATTATGTGGAAACTACAGAAAATGTATCATTTTAAGAGTAAGAGCTAGGAATGAGAATAATAATTGATTGAAAGTTTTGCTATCAATTGTGGAAATGTTTCCAATTTAACGTAATAATTTAATGAAAAACATGGAATCTATAATTTTGGCATCAAAACTGTTAATGGGTCAAGTTTTCGCTTCTTATTTAATTGATTTGTAGCAATAATCGTAAGTTTGAATCTTTGAATCTTCCAAAGATAATAATAACAATGTTGGTAAGAAAATGTTTCTCGAAGACATTGGAATTTATGAATATTTTACGACAATCGGTAATTTCTGTAGAAAACCAAAATATGCTCTACCATAAGACAATTTGCCTTTAAAAATTCTAAATTTCCGTATTCTTATTCGTGCTTCTCGTCACCGATAAATGAGAAAAAGTTCTGAATAATATTTTACAAAGCCTAAATATTTATAATAATTGAATTTTTGAAAATCTCCAATGTCACGAGGGTATCCAAAAATTATCACTAAACAATCACTATCACTAAGCACATAATACTTCCACACAATTACTTACAATGAAAATTTGCATGGTTGATTTTTGGAAAATACTGTGAACTCCGAAGGAACAAAAGTAAACTAAATTATCATATAATGGTAAGAGATTATATAGTATGCATTATGTGAAAGGATCCCCTTGAGTTATCTATTTCCCACTATGGTAGTGAAGAGCGCCTCCCCTTACATCGAGTATCGTTTTACTTTCCCCATGATCTTCAGGCGGGGCATCACGGGAGGAATTTAGAGCATTATTCTGTCTGTTTTTAGTTCGATTTTTTTATATTTCCATTAAACTAACGTACAGGGTGAGTGAAGCAGTAGTAAATGAATGCAAAATTTTAGTTTGTGGTTTAGTGTTTTGAGCCGAATACTGATCACATTGAATTAATGTTCCAAAAATATACAAATTTAGAAGAATTTTCAAATTACTTATTGAGTTGCTGGTCATGAAAAGATCGCTGATAGAAAATATTTATTTTGCACTTGTGTGTTTGGAGATTTAATAATATCAATTTTACGAATTGAGTAGATGGGTCACATATCATCATAAAAAGCTTAATAAACGGTTGGCTTATCACTAAAGTGAGGATACCTTATCGCAATTTTTCAAATTAGAATTAACCTTAGTGCGTCTTGCATAACAGAAACCTGCCTTGTTAACCATTCCTAAAGTTAATCGTACTTATTTTTAGAATTTTTATAGTGCGTTGTTTAATTACGTAATATTTGGAATAATAAAATAATTGAACAAGTAAACTAGATTACTACCGGTAGAAAACACGGGTTTTTGATGAACTATGGCACTCACATCAGATTTATTTCAACGACAACTTTTTCAGCAAATAAATCATTTTTTACTGTAACGATCAATACAGGAAGATTCCAGGGATCAGTTCTTACTTATTTTCTGATGGACAAAATATGAATAATAGAGTAGAATTTGTGTGTATGGTGAACGTATACATATGGGAATTTGGGGGAATACCGCGCGCCTAAGAAGAAATGGCCACAATTTGATTAATACTTAATAAATAAATTTAATTTTTTCCACATGTAGACTGATTTATGTAAGTGAGTTAAGGAATTCCTCAAAACCCTATTATTAATAATATTTTCGATTTGACAAATAAATTTATAGTAGTGAATCACGGTATTCCCCCGTATTAAAGGTAATGCCGCGCATGCTTTTTGTAATACCGCGCACGTGTGTCTGATATGCCCAACCAATAAAAAGAACTAATAAAAGACAAAATTATTAAATGTGTAAATGTTTTATTGTTCGATATACTACATAAACAAAAAATCAATCTAAATTTCTTAACAAATTTTGAAGGTACCAAAAAATAGTACAGTGTGCAACAGTCAAATGGAATAAATTCGACAACGAAAAAATGAGAGCGTGTTGGGAAAAACGCTTAGACACGTCGATATGTATTTTTAGATGCGCATTTTTTAAAAAAAAATAATTGTATAGAGTGTGTCATGTGACAGTGGCCGATACCAACTTTTTTATTTTAAATACAACCCCCTGTACATATTGGTTTTTTGGATTCTTCAGAAAATTCTAGACATAATTCATGTACAATATCCCATACCTATCTTCAACTGTTTCGGAAATATTAAGTGTTTCCAGATGTATTACAAAAACTAATATTAAAAAAAGAAAATTATTTTATTTCGCTACGTTACACTCAATACTTATTTCCCATTTAGCTCTTAATATTGAGAAAATAAGCAAAAACCATTAATCCGTTCCTTTTTACTGATATGAAATAAAAAAAATACAAAAACAGTTTCGTTTATTTTCGTATAAAACTCATAGCCTTAGAACGTGTTGTCTGTCTGCATGACAGTAGTGATCAGTGTCAGTGCTACTGTCGTTTGAATTTCGTTAACTGTACGTACTAATATCAGAAAAATGGTTCATTTAACAGAAATGCACAAAATAACCATTCTACAAATGATTGGTTATGGAGATAATACACGGACACAAATGGAAGTTTCTCGCTTATTTCACGAAAAATTTCCAAATTTGCCGCCTATATCCCAAGGAACAATTAGCAAAATAGAAAAACAGTTTCGCGAGCTTGGTCATGTAAGACAGACAAAAAAAGTAGTTGCCAATGAACTAAGCGATGATACGAAATTGGATGTTATGCTTGAATTTCAAGAAAACCCACATAATTCTGGTCGAAAAGCAGCCTCACTGTTCAACATTAGCCACACATCAATTTTTCGACTATTAAAGGAAAGTAAAATGCATCACTATAAAATGATGCCAACTCAGGATCTAATGGAAGACGATTTCGACAGGAGAACGTATTAATGTGAACAAATGATGGAAATGTTAGATAACAATATGATCCAATTAGAAGATGTTTTGTTTTCTGATGAGAGCACATTTTCACTTCACGGTCATGTTAATCGTCAAAATGGCCGCTATTGGTCTAATGAGACTCCTTACTGGATGAGAGAGGAACATAAGCAATATCCTGAAAAAGTTAATGTTTGGGCAGGAATTGTTGGAAATCATATCGTAGGTCCCTTTTTCATTGATGGCAACTTGAATGGAGATAAATATTTAGAACTGCTCCAAAATAATGTCGTGCCAACTTTGACAAACTTTTATCCTGATCCAGCAAACCCACAGGCTCCTGCCAATATACTATGGTTTCAGCAAGATGGAGCACCGCCCCATTTCCAAATAAATGTCCGGAAGTACCTGAACCAAAATTTTCCAAATCGGTGGATAGGGAGGCGCGGATCGATAGAATGGCCAGCACGATCTCCCGATCTGACGCCATTAGACTTTTTTTTGTGGGGATATGTCAAAAGTATTGTATACCAAACTAAACCACTCAACTTAGATGACTTAAAAAAACGAATCACGCTTGCGATTAGATCAGTCACGCCTGAGATGTTGAGTAACGTTAGAGGACATTTCTATACCAGATTAGCATTTTGAACATTTCTTACATTGAAATTAATGTTTTTTTATTTCTTTTACATTATTTGTGAAATAAAATAATTTTCTTTTTTTAATGTTAATTTTTGTGATACATCTGAAAACACTGAAAAATATTTCCGAAACAGTGGAAGATAGGTAAGGAACATTGTACATGAATTATATCTAGAATTTTTTGAAGAATCCAAAAAACTAATAATATACAGGGGGTTGTATGTAAAATAAGAAAGTGGGTATCGGCCACTGTCACATGACACACCCTATATAATTATTTTTTTTTTGGAAAAAATGCGCATCTAAAAATACAAATCGACGTGTCCAAGCATTTTTCCCAACACGCTCTCATTTATTCGTTATCGAATTTATTCCATTTGGCTGTTCCACACTGTATATTTAAATTTCTTTTTTTTTGCTGCTGCAATACACATATCGCAAGTGTATCCATCAGCTGAACTCCATCCACTACATTCAGAATATGACCAATCTGAACATACAAGTACAACGGTACCATAATTCATTATTTTGTCCAAATTCTCCACAAATCAAGCAAATGTCATTATTTTGAAAGTCCCATCGTCTAATTAATTATCATCGTATAACAATATGTTTTTTGTGACAGTGATTTTTCATTAGCTGCCTTATTAACAATCTTTCTCTTATTGTCCTCTGTAAGTTACTTCTTATTCTTTTTTTCTTTCTTTATTTTTTTCTTGTTTAGCTTCGAATAAATTTTTCAATGGAGTGGAAGTAAAAATCTCCGAATGTTGTTTTTTGTGGGAATTGGTTGCAATTTTTTTCTCAGTTATTATTGGCAACGGCGCTATTTGTTCTATAAGATTTAGCGAGTTATTGAGAAATGAGTTTTCTTTTAAGATCTGAGTAGGGTTTTTTTTCGCTTTGAGGAGGAGTGATTTAATTTTCAGCTTACTTAAAGGTACTAGCTTGTTGCTGTATATTAAAATGAACTTTCCTTACTGTATTATTCTGTTTCGAAGCAACAGGTTCTTCTATATTTTCTTGAGTTCCAGGTTGTTCTATATTTTCTTGGTTCGATTGATCCATTTCATTAGTGACAGTTTCACTTAGGTCAATTGGTATTTTAATATTAGTGACGTCTGTGTGATCAACTGTAAAAAAGTCATCATCTGAAAGTTAACCAGAGTCCAGAGGCCATATTCCAGCAGCCCTGAATTCAGAAATTCCTTTTTCTTGAAACTGTTTTTAGATATGTTTTATTAGAAAGACCGGCTAGTTGATAATGCGTAATTTATTCGTAAGCACAATTTTTAAAATATAAACCACATTCCCGATCAGAAGCCGCATTAAGAGGTCCGAATAAAGTTTTCCATTAGGTCTGAAATATTCATATATATTTAGTGAAATATGGCTCCCGTGATTGTCCAGCACAAGCAACACCGGAACATCGGTTGTTGCCTCAACAAACTGATTGAAATGTACGATCCCCTCAAAAAATAAATCTTCGTTGATCATCCCTTTTTTGAAACAACAATAGATAGCACCAATTGGCCTATTTCTCCTCAATGTATGCACCATTCACGCCCTCGGAAATATTAACATCGGTGGCATGAATTGTCCTGACGCACTTACTGAAAAAACTAGAGTGACATTTTCTCCCCTTTCCCAAGATGTTATAGAGCCAACTTGTTTCTGGCCCTATGCAGCTAATATTTTTCCTGGAGTTTGCACAGTCAATATTCCTGTTTCGTCCACATTGTAAATACGATTGGTTGTAAATTCATGCTTTTCCATAACATCTTCTAGGTTCTTCAGTTTTGTTGAAGGCAGTAATACGGTTTTCGTAGGCTTATCTGGAAATTACGCTTTAAAAATTGTTCAACCCAATTTTCACCAGCCAACTTCTTCTCGTTATCGAATCTTTGATATCATAGGCTACAGATCTCCGTCTTAAACGAGTTATCCCGTAGAAAAAACTTGCTAATTCAATAATGTGTGAAAGCAAGGGCTCACTCCTCTTCCTTGGTGAACACTGGACGTCTTCCCAACTCAGATTTGATCAAATTATTGGCATTTTTTCTATCCCTTACAGTAGATTCAGGTATACCGAATGCTCTACCAACTTCTTTCACTGCTCGTCCGGCTTCAATTGCATTCATAGCCATTCGTAATTACTCCTCATTCCACTGACCTCTTGTTGTTTTTCTTTGATATGTCCTTGGTATTTTATCTATAATAAAAAAAAACTTACCAACCATAAGGGGTACTTCTGCACGGCGTGCAATTACCCCACAATAATTGCGCGGTTTCCCCCCAAAGCACGCCTCCGAACAAAAACAGTTATTTTTGGCTAAGAATTAAATACTACTGAACTGTTTATAGTCAAGATGAAACAGTATATATTTAGCTATAATTAAAAAAACGATACTGATTGCATTTAATACAACAAACTTACCTCCACTTAAAGACGCCAACACAATTACATGAACATAACCTAAAACGTACAGATCTCACTTTCGGCAATACACTGAAATCATAACGAAACTTTTGGCAGATGTTTTTCATAGCAGACGAACATATCCAATGTTGCCGAAGCTTTCGTACGTTTAAAGATTCTGAATAACCGAGATGCGCGTTATTCCCCTGTGCGTGGTTTTCTCCCAACATCCCCTACCCACTAGCTTGGGCCAACGGCCACTTCAGAGGTGCTAAAGATACAAATCTAGGTGAACAATCTTTTTTGACCCGCAAAATTCCTAACAGGCTATGATCACCGAGATGGAGTAGAAATAGTACTTTCAAAAACATGGTCAAAAAAGCAGGTGCTGGATCCACCCGGTTGCGAACGGAGCTGGGGAAAGGGATGAAAAACGGTTTTTTGCTATTTGCAGCGTAAATACTGATTGTATCAAAAATATTTAAATTTAGTAGTTGTTGATAATTTGAAAATACACAAATTTTGTTTGAAACATTTTTTCACATAACCTAAAAATTTGGTTGGAAACGCAAACAATTGCTTCGTTGGTTTTTTTTTATTTTGAACTCAGCCAAAGAAAAGCAGATCATTATAAAAATTACCTGTTTTTTAGATTTGCAGTTCGAATACATGTTTTATCGAAAAAAATCGAATGGGAAAGTTATAGATAATTGAAAAATTCACTCTTCGCGTTCAATTTTTTGTCATAACTTCTAAATTTGTGACAAAAACGCGAAAAACTAATTTTTCGTTTTTATTTTTAATTTCGCCAAAAAAGTCCATTGCTCATTTTCCATCTCTTTAAAGCGATGTTGAAATAATATTGTATTTTCAATGAACAATTAGGGATACCGCCTGAAAATGAGGAAGAAAATGATAATTTCCAGTTTTTCGCAATTTTTATTGCTTGAACGGGTATATTTTTATTGTTTTATATGGAAATCTTTATGAAAAAAACTATCGCCGGATGAAGTATCTTCTTCTTTTCACAGTGCATCTCCTATCGGAGGTTTGCTATCATCACAGCAATCCGGACCTTGTTTACTACAGCTCTGAACAGTTGAACATTGCTACAGTTAAACCAATCCCTCAGGTTCGTTAGCCAGGACACACAGCGCCTTCCAATGCTTTGCTTTCCACCAATCTTTCCCTGAACTATTAGTTGGAGAAGTTTGTATTTCTGTCCTCTCATTATATGACCCAGGTATTGAAGCTTTCTTTTTTCCACGTTGCATCCTTCTGCATCCGGTTTAGCACTTCGGCATCAGTAACTCTATCGGTCCAGAGAGTGCGCCACATTCTACGATAACACCACATTTCGAATGCTTGTAGTTTGTCGATCTGGTTTTTCTTGAGGGTCCATGCTTCAACCCCATATAAGATAGTGGAAAAAACGTAACAACGCAGCATCCTCATCCTAAGTCCCATGTTAATATTTCGACTCGTGAATAACTTATTCCTCTTTGCAAATGTTGATCTGGCTGTCACTATCCTCGTTCTTATTTTTCTTGTCTGGTCACCAGATTGTTCTATCCAGGTTCCTGATTATTTATATGTCGGCACATTCTCTATCGTGGCGTTTACCACCATCAGGTTCGCATGGTTCAGATCTTGAGGAAATTTTGAAACTACCATTAACTTGGTTTTCTTAAAGTTAATTTTTAGCCCGTATTCATTTCATCGATCATTTAATATTTCTAAAAGGTGTTGTGTGTCTCCAAGGTTGCTCGTTAAAAGACGGTGTCATCAGCATACATCATATTATTAATTACATCTCCATTTATAACTATTCCCACTGACTCATCTTCTAGGGTTTCCCTGAAAATAGCTTCGCTATAGAGGTTAAATAGAAGCCGTGATGGGATGCAACCTTGTCTAACACCACGAGGAATCTCCATTTCTTCTGTTGGTTGGTTTTCTACCATTGTATTAGCTTTTTGGCCCCAACATAGATTCCTAATTATTCTAATGTCGTCGGAGTCAATGTTTTTGCTGACGAGCAGCTAATGTAACTTGTCATGTTTCACCTTGTCAAAGGCTTTCCTGAAATCGACATAACACGCATACACCTCTTGGTTTATATCGAGACAGCGCTGGAAAAGAACGTTAATCCCAAAAAGCGCCTTTCGTGTTCCAAGTTCTTCGCGGAATCCAAATTGTGTGTTACTTATGTCTTCCTCTAGTCTTCTATAAATTCTTTGGTGAATGCTCTTCAAGTACAACTTCAAGGTGTGGCTCATAAGCCCGATGGTTCGGTAATCTGAGCGTTCTCTTGGATTCGGTTTCTTTGGTATGAGCACAAATGTGGATGATAGCCACTGTTTAGGAATTTCTCCCTTATCGTAAATGCGGTTAAAGAGGTCCAGAAGAATACCAACCACATCATCGTCAAAGAGTTTGATAAGTTCCATTGGTATCCGATCAGGACCAGCAGCCTCAGCGGGTTTCATAGTTTCCAGGGCATAAACTATTTCTGATTTTAATATTTTTAAGTGCACATTGCTTGATTCGAAGACCGGTTTTGGAGGTCTTTCCTCATCTAACAGTTCCAACAGGTATGCTTTCCATCTTTTGTCCCTCGCGTCAGTTATTATACTCCCATTTATATCCTTGATAGTATTACTAGCTGCCTTGACCCTGTTACATCCAGCCATTTCCTTTACCTTTTTGTGTTTATGAAAGCTGTCAAATTTATTTTCTAGTACTTCTATTTCCTCATATTGAGCTGCTAGGTATTTTCTTTTTGCTTCCTTAATTTTTCTCTGCACTGCTTTATTTAGTGTCCTGTACTCATCTTTGTTGCCTTTGCCCTTTCTCCTTTCCCCCATAAGATCTAGAATTTCTGATGTCATCCAGGGCTTTTTCTTAGTTTTTTTGCTTCTTAGATGTTTTTCAGCTATTATTTCTAGCTCTGTTTGTATTTGCTTCCACTTTTCATCTACACTAACTTCATATGATGCACCAATATCTCTCATACATTCGTTAACCTCTTTCTTAACTGTGTGATTTTAGAGTTCTTAAGGAGTTTTAGATCTATATAGTTGTTTAAACGTTTTGTTATCCTTTTCATCCTTATACTGAGTTTAGCTATAACTGGGTTGTGGTCAGAATTTATGTCAGCACCCGGGTAGGTTTTAGCAGCTTTGACTGAGTTCTTATAGCGATTGTTAATGAGGATGTAATCTATTTGGCTTTTAACTCTATTTCCTGGGTTGTCCGCAGGGGATTTCCAGGTGTACAATCTACGATCTGGTAGTTTAAAGAAAGTATTTGTTATCATAAGATCTCTAACTTGACAGAACTCTACCAGTCGGTACCCCCTACTATTCCTTTCTCCCAGACCAAAACTCACTATGGTTGCTTCGACTTTGTATTTGCCTACTTTGGCGTTGAAATCTCCCATAGCCATTGTTCTTTATGCTTCTAAAAATATCATTAAGCTCAGCATAAAATTCTTCAACTTCATCGTCCTCTTTATCCGCTGTTGGTGTATACACCTATATTATGTTCATAATTCCCGCATGTGTTTTAAGTTGAAGCATCATGACTCTGTCTGAGCAAGGTATAAAATTCAAAACCGAACCTGTAAACTTTCTATTCAAAATCACTCCAACTCCATATAAATGTTTACAGCCTATTCAAAATTATCGTCGATCACACTCTGACATATCTCTTTATGTGGTAATTAAGCAAGGACAAAACTACTAAATAGGTTACCCTTGACAGGTACTCAAATTTTGAGCAATGTTGCCACTTTTAGATATTATCATAAAGGTATCTGAGGATACAACAAATACGAGAATATGCCCTTATTAAATAAAATTCAAGTATTAATAACTAATTTTAAAAGTAGCGACTGAAATGCATAGATTAGTATGACTTTTTTTTATTTGCATAAGTTTTTAACAACTTTTCTATTAAACTTCTAATTTAATTTTTCCTGCAACTAAAGAGACTTTGTAAATATGGCAAAGCGGTGGAAGTGTCCGAAAATGAGCTTAGAATGTGACTTGATGTTTGGGGCAAGAAAAAATCAAAACAAACAAACAAAATATCTATTTTATTTGTTAATCTGAGGTCTATGCTTCTCTAGAGAGTATTCAATTTCGTTCAAGAACTTTCTGAGATATACAGCTTCTTTTGCTGCCTCGGATAAAGCCATGAACTCCGCCTCTGTACTTGAAAGAGCTACTGATTTTTGTTTCCAGGTTTTCCAGGTTACTACACCACCAGCTATTAGAAAAACAAAGTCCTGAGTATGGCTTTCTGTAACTAATATTGCTTCCCCAGTCAGCATCAACATACTCGCGCAATTGTTCTGCAGTCCTTTTGAAAGTCAAAGCATAGTTCTTGGTATGTTTTAGATATCTCACAACACGTTCACCCACCAACCCATGTATTTCACCTGGGTTGTTGTTAGAACGAGTGGATACTGATAAGTATAGTGGGGAACCAACAGCCACTCTATAAGGAATATCTACCATATCCTGTTTTTCTTCTTGCGAAGATGGTCCCATTTCTTTCGTTAATTTTGAATTCACATCTAAAGGAGTTGAAATTGGTCTGCAATTGTGCATTCCGAATTCTCGCAGAATATCTTCTGTTTATTTTTTCTGGGATATTGAAATTGTATGAAAGGATTAATCTTATCTGTTCCCAGATCATTTACCTGAAATTTTGGAATCACATCTTCCTTCAACTTCAGGTACGTCTCATCTTTGTGGTATTCGATGCCAGGTTGCTGGGCATAACCTTTAACAACAAGACGTGCTTTTCGTCATTCTATATAATCATTTAGTTTTCGGTTTGACTGTCAAAGCGTAAACAAGTGTCGATTTGAGATACACAACGCTGTGAATTGCGGTGAAAAAGTGATATCCAAAACCATTATCAGAGTTAAACAAAAAAAACTGGTCTTTTGATAATAAAATGTACTTATCAATAATAGAGGTAATTGAGTGATACAAATACAAGTAAAAATTATAAGTGTAAATGAAACCAGACAATATGTTCAATATGCAAATGAACCCGTCAACCACTCCAGTGACGTACCCATTTAATTTTCAAAATTCAGAAAATCCACAGATGCAATATATAACAACAACATCCAACTAAATGACAAATCAGGCTCCATGATATGGATTCAATAAACAAGAACAGCTAATGCAGCATCCTCACCAAATGTATCAACAACAAGAGAAACCAATTCAACCAAACATTTATATTCACCAAAATACAGCAAGTAGCTATCAAAACAAGTCAAGATTATCCTCCATTTAGCGCAAAATTATGCGACCAAGCTGAAATGCTTAGTGATGATGAAGAAACCTCATCAAAATATCGTTTGCAAGAAGCAAGGCCCAAAAATAAAATAAAAAGAGCTCATCGTCTAAACTCAAGTGAGTCGCCGTCCAAAATTCCAGCTTATAACAGATATCAATCACTTTCCAACGAAAACCCTCAAGAAAAAAATGAGAGAGTAAACGCAAACACTGAAAATTGAGATAATACTCCTAAAGAACTTAAACCTCCTCCAATATATATTTATTCAGTCAGCAACTATAAAGCAATGCTCAAGGAGTTGCCAACTGTAACTGACCAAATACGTTCACTACTAAAGCCGTATCAAGTGGAAACATAATGAATATTGAACACAGGGTTAGTTAAGAACCGCTTCCATTGTTCTTTGTTGATATTGAGCTCAGTAACAATAATTAAGAAATATATAATATAGATAATATTCAATATTGCGAAATAAAAATTGAACCATCAAGGAAGAAAAATAATATCGTTCAATGTACAAGATGCCAGGATTACAATCATTCTAAAACCTACTGAATGAGACCTTTCAAATATGTGAAGTGCAGCGGATCTCATGATACAAAAACATGTATTAAGAACAGAGATACTCCAGCCAAATGTGTTCTTTGTCAGGGCAACCACCCGACAAACTATACAGGAAGCACAGTTTACCAAGATCTACTAAAAACAAGAAACAAAACAAACAACCAAACCCATCATAAGTACTCAAAACCAATCACAATTCAGTTTCACAAGGAACACTCATATTCAAAACCAACCTCAACCCCAAAACATTCAGACCTACACACAAGTATTAAACAATAATGGATGGCCTCCTCAGACTACAAGCAACCCTTTAGATATAACAAACAAATTGACAGACTTTTTAAACGAGTTCAAAAATATGTTTAACCATCTTATTATCCAAAACAGCATGGTACTTACTAAGCTGACAACACTAGTAAATAAGTAAGCAAATACAATTCAATAATTCAATGCGGATTGCAGCATGGAATGCAAATTGTTTAAGTAACCATGTGCAGGAAATCATACTATTTATAGAAATAAACAAAATAGATATACTGCTAATATCTGAAAGTCTCTCCACAGACAGAATGGTCGTCAAAATCCCATATTACAATATTTATTCCTCAAATCATCCCCATGAAACTGCACATGCAGAAACAGCACTTATCATCAAATCATAACTTAAACATCATGTTCTAAAACCATATACAACTAATAAAATACAGTGTACAAGTGTTGAACTCAATATAGACATTTGCTTCAGTGTATAGTCCACCTCGAGAATATATAAGTCACGAAGATTATAATGAACTATTCACTGAATTCAACACTTCTAGCAGGTGATTGGAATGCAAAGCATACCACATGGGGGTCTAGACTAATCACACCAAAAGGAAGAAACCTATTAAAAAGTGTTCAACAAAATCAAATACATATTTTGTCAACAGGTGAGCCTACTTACTGGCCAACCGACTTAAATAAAATCCCCAACTTACCAGACTTCGCACTAACCAAGTTATATTTGATGTTTACTACGATATTGAATCCAATTCTGATTTAAGCCCGGATCACAGTCCTATCATCATAACTATGAGTACCAAACCAATTAGCAAAACAGCACCACTGAGGTTATGTAACAACAAAATAGACTGGGTAAAATTCCAACAACAAGTTAACGCAAACATTCAATCAGACTGGGGGCTAAAAACTAAACACGAAATTGAAGAAGTAGTTCAGCACGTAATAACTGTGATTCAAGAAGCTGCTTGGCATGCAACGACAACCAACCGCAAAACATTAAACTGTAAACATAACATTTCTCTCCATATTAAATAACTTGTTATTGATAAGCGTAGAGCACGGCAGAGATGACGAAATAGTAGACACTCAATAGACAAAACATATCTTAATAATCTTACTGGAGACCTTAGTAGAGCTATTCGAGAAACGATAAATCAATCCTTTCAAATATACTTTTCAAATTTGCCCCCTGAAGATCATTCCTTGTGGAAAGCAACGATGAAATTGAAAAGGCCTAAGGTAGCTGTTCCACCGATAAGAAGAACTGATGGTACTTGGGCTCGATCTAATTCTGAAAAGGCTAACACATTCGCTGAATTCCTTACTACAGTCCTTCTACCCCGCGTGAAATTGATATTGAAGATGATGCTATGGAAGCATCCTTAGAAGCACCATGTCAATTGTCACCTCCATTAATAAAAATTTTACTTGCTGAAGTACATAAAGAAATACAATAACTTAAGTCACAAAAAGCTCCTGGATTCGACCTCATAGTTGCAGAAGTCTTAAAAAAGCTGCCTAGAAAAGCAGTGGCGCTATTGACTACAATATTTAATAGAATGTTGAGATTATGCCATTTTCCTGATCAGTGGAAATGCGCATATATACTAATGATCAATAAGCCTGGAAAACCAAAAACTGAAGCAAGTTCATATCGGCCAATAAGTCTTCATCCCATAATGTGCAAAGTTTTTGAACTTTTAACAGATTTGAAGCTGTAATCCCTATTGAAGACCTTACATCTAACTATTAATTTGGGTTTAGAAAAGAACACTCATCAATTCAGCAGTGCCACAGAATAGTGAATGAAATTAAAAAAGCTTTTAAATTAAGAAAATTTGTACTGCAGTGTTCCTCGATGTTCAACAAGCCTTCGATAGGGTGTGGCATAAAGATCTCATCTACCAAATCAAGCAAAATCTCCCTGATCAACTATACTTCATTTTAAAATCCAATTTAGAAGACAGGCGATTTCAAATAGATTATGAAGATGATGGAACCCTTCATATTTTTGCTATGTACAGCAGATATACCAATAACCCAAGAGACAGACTTAGCAACTTTCGCTGATGATACAGCAATATTAACATCTGACACTGATCCCGTAAGAGCTTCTACAAAACCATCTAAATCTTCTGCAGTCCTGACTAAAGTACGTTTTTAGTTCAGTAAAAAGTCGATGATATTCACCAAATTGTCTCCGCAATTGGTTCAAAGGGCGGACGTTATATTCTCGTCCATTACTGTTATCAGTTATCTACCATTTTACTACCACACTTGCAATTATATCACAATCACTATTACTATCAGTAAACAACTCACTGCGACTGTGGATTCATAATTCTCACAACTGCTTCTGTAGATGACTTACTATGATGCCTGGCTGGGGTCTATGCTTGATGCGATGTTTCACTATGCTTCTATCCCAACGCAGATATTGAGTAACATTGGCCATTTAATTTATTTGAAGTAGTCAATTGTGTCAGTTCATCTAAAGTGTGCGATTTTCACGAAGCATAAAAATATCGAACAAACAACCTATCTCAAAATCGCTAAAAATATTCCATTACGACAACGAAAAGACTTCAATTTTGGAAAACAAACTAACGCATCATCTTACATTTTTATCAACAAAAGCAAGGCCGAAAACTCAATTCTCTTAACAAAACTCAAATCACTACTTCAAGGGACAATGGGAGGTACAAAAATTTGTGGCGAGTACTGACGTCAGTTATAGAAAATGTTTTGAGGGATGGATTAATCGTTGGTATATATGCATAATTTCAGAACAGGTCTACTTTGAGGGCGGTGCATTCAATTTGATTTGTATAATACAAATTATGTGTTCAATTCACAGATTCCAATACATAGTTGCATATTTGAATAAAAAGTCTTGGATTATGTAGTTGATTGGTATATCCAAACAAGTATTTATTCACAATATTCAGGGATATAGAACCTGAGCGCCGTCCGCAGCACCGATGTTTATGATTGACAATAGTTCGAGCAACACATATTAAATCTTCAGCTTGTCATGCGGAGGCTTACATCCACTATCACAACTGTTCACTGCGCGGTGATATAGGTATTTGTGTAAAAAGTCGGTAGCATTAGTAAACAAGCTTAATATTTTGTGATTCGAATTGATTGTTTCTAACAACCTATATTTTATTAACAGTGACAATACTATAAACTGAAGTACCACTCCTCTGAAAGATTTCCAGTTTAGTAAAATATCACATTATATATTATGTAATTTTATTATATATATGCTTATTTCATTGAAACCATCCTGTCTATTTTATCAATATCGTAGAGCACTATAAATATAAATTTTATCAGCTGTATAAATATTCTGTTAACATCAAATTTTCAACAAACTTCCTCTATTTTCTATGCAAAGCTGCGAAGTGAAAACCACATGCAACTAGTTTTAAAGATACGGTTCACTTGCTTTGCATATGTGACAGTTGTACTATCGAAAGAAAGGTGTAATAAAAGCGTAACATTATAATTTACACGCATAGCTATGCTGTCGCTCAGAACATGTTAATAGAAATAAATAAAAATGCACTAATTACCAACACCGTGAAATATAAGTATGTTTCATAGCGAAAATAACAAAAACTTAGTAATGAGAAATGTGTTGTTGGATAACAACTAAAGATATTTATTGTAGTTTTTCAGGTACCTCATGTTAATAAATTAGTTAATCGTCAGTCTTGATACATATAATTCGTTTTGTAATAGTTCCTTATTCCCTAACTAAGGGTAGAAGAATTATTTTTCAACTAAACAATACAATTCAATTAATAAGCTACATAAGTTTGGCTACCCTGAAGACACCGACATTCAATTTTATTCATTCACAACAAACTCAACAACCTATCAAGTAGAAAGAGAATATAATATGACCAGACTAGTCCAAATTCAGTACACGCCAATAAATATTTTATAATAAAAAAGGTAACATAGGTATGAAGGAATGATACTTATATTAATCACGGATTACTGAGTACTCAAACATTGAATACACGGATTGGAAGTAAGCCAGTCTTCAAATTTCGAGGTAAATATGTGAAAATGCAGAAAAGAATCAAATTATGATTGTCAACTATTCTAACACTCCACAACTGACAAATTCCCTTCAAATATTTCAAATCGTTGATCATGTTGTATATTATCTAGGCTCACTAATTAGTAAAACACAGGTTCAAGTGAGAGCGATAGCCGAAGCAGAGTAGGACTGGCTAAAACTGCAACGAGTTGACTACCCAAGGTCTGAAAGGAAAAAAAAAATGATGCGTTTGAGATGTGGTGCTGGAGGCGCATGTTCCGAATTCCTTGGACATCACAAAGGTCAATCCGGAACATCCACAATAGACTCTATTCTACTTACCTTGCGAGCACATCGAGATTTTATGGAAACAGCACGAAGAGATGATAACAATCTGAAGAGGTTGATAGTTTTAGGATATACAGAGAGGCGAAGGTCTAGAGTGCGCTTACCGCATCTCATTCTATGGTGTGTGTGATGCTCAGAGTCAAAGTCAGTGAAGAGTTATAAAGGCACATGTTTCCCAGTAATGAGAGGACGACCAAAGAGAGATGTGAAAAAAGTATGATTGTGATTATAAATGTGTAAGATTCTCAAAATTACCTCTCGATCCTTCATTTTTCTGCCGTTTTTCAGAATTTATTAATTGCTGTACATTAGATAAAATAATATTAATATCCTCCTACAAACTTACTGATTTTCAGAATAAGATGTAATTGAAATCAGGAACCCCGCTACAAATTTTAAAATAATTGAAATTAAAATTAGTTTACTTTTTGAAAGCACTTATCTTTGATGT
Organism: Galeruca laticollis; assembly: GCA_963921935.1. Taxonomy (NCBI): domain Eukaryota; kingdom Metazoa; phylum Arthropoda; class Insecta; order Coleoptera; family Chrysomelidae; genus Galeruca; species Galeruca laticollis. The sequence goes on along the minus strand of OY998175.1, from coordinate 113,675,773 downwards.
TAACCACAGTACCAATTGAGGTCTTATAAATAATTATAACTTATATTGTGCTTATTACTTTACATAACCACATTATATTGGAATATTGGATTCTAATAAAATGCTCCTAGTTAGAATGATTTAATTTGTGAGAATTGGAGGTGTTAAGAAGCGTTCATGGTTGAGAGACCTCGGCTTCGAATTTTTAATTTAATAGAACCATTTTTTACTTTCTTTGAGAATTTCACTTCTCGCGTTACGGATTTACGGAAATTTGATATATTAATATGCAGTATGGAATGAAACAGAATCGTTTTCTATTCCAATTTGAGTTGTGTAATATGATGATATATTGTACTTGAAAAAGAGAACAATTTGTCTAATCGGAAGATCTTACGGTTGTATAATTATTTCCCTATAGATGAAAAAATTATATCGAAATAAACAGTGATGGGCAAATGTGTGGAACCAAGTAAATATCTCTGGAATTATTAGAGATATCAAAATGAAATTTGGAAGGTGGATACTACAGTAGATTGCATATTTGTTTTCATATTTTTTAACAATTTTGAACTTCCGGTTTTACCAGAAGTATTGTCGATTTTAAAATTTGCAATGGAACACCCTGTATATCATTTTAGTTACTGATGAAACATTTTATTACGAATACAAAAATATCGGATTCGATATTTTTTATTTCAATGCCTACCGAGATAATAACAGAAAAGTAACCAAGGAAAGGACAAATTTGATGGTAGCTAGTAGTCCATGGAATTCATTGTAGAAGTGACAGTAGTTGTCAAAATAAGTTATTCCTGTTTGTATTTGAACGTAAAAAGATTGTAATGCTTTAATTTGATCGTAAAATGGCCAAATTAAGTGAAAGAGAAAGAATAGAAATATTAATGATGATTAGGTATGGGGAGAGGAAAAGGACGCATCAAGAAGTTTGTGACCCTTTTAACATTGTTCATCCGAATACACAAATATCCCGTTCAGTAGTGACGAAAACTTTGCGAATGTACCACACAAGTGGAAAAGTTAGCAATTTACCAAAAAGTGGACGGTTAAAAAGTGCATGTAATGAAGAGGTAGCTCAAAATGTTGCTATATCTTTGGAAGAAAGTCCTCATTTATCCACTACCGACCTCGCCAATGTGCATGTAATTAGCCGTCGTTCAATAGGAAGGATATTAAGGCGGGAAAAATATCTTCCATACAAAATTCGCCTCGTTCAAGAACTATCCGAAGACTATTTCGACAGACCTTCACAATTTTGTGAAACGATGATGGATATTTGCAACCGTGATAATAATTTTATAAGAAATGTGGTGTTTTCAGACGAGGCTACATTTTCTTTAAACGGTACGGTTAATCGACATAACTGCCGCCACTGGTCACAAAGTAATCCTCATTGGGTACAAGAGGCTCATACACAACATCCCCAAAAATTGAACGTTTGGGCCGGCATTTATAACAACAGAATAGTGGGTCCCTTCTTCTTACAAGAAATTTTAAACGGAGATAGGTATTTACAGCTCTTAGAGACACAAGTGATTCCGGCATTGGAGGTAAATGGACAATTACCAAATAATATCTGGTTTCAGCAGGATGGAGCACCACCCCATTACGCTCGCATTGTTCGAGATCATTTAGATAGGACATTTCATCACAGATGGATTGGAAGAAGGGGTACTTATGAATGGCCTGCACGAAGTCCCGACCTTAATCCACTAGACTATTTTCTGTGGGGTTATTTAAAGTCTAAGGTTTATGTTGATAGACCAAATAATTTGCAAGAATTAGCTGCAACAGTAACTCAACAGATCCAGAGAATTCCACCAGCAGTAATAGCTAATGTTACTACAGAATTTACAAACCGACTTGCCTATTGTCAAGAAGTAAACGGTGCTCAGTTTGAACATCTTATACATTAATTTTAGTTTAGTTGAGTCTCAACGTTTTGAAAATCACTTAGTTTCAGTTAATAATTATGATAATTTCTTTAATGGATATTAGATTTTTCCTTTCCTTAGTTACTTTTCTGTTAATATCTCGGTATGTATTGAAATAAAAAATATCGAACCCAATACTTTTGTATTCGTAATAAAAGGTTTCATCAGGAACTAAAATAATATACAGGGTGTTCCAATACAAATTTTAAAATCTACATTACTTTCGGTAAAACCGGAAGTAGAAAATTGTTAAAAAAGATGAAAACAAATAGGTAATCTACTGTAGTATCCACCTTCCACATTTCATTTTGATATCTCTAATAATTCCAGAGATATTTACTTGGTTCCACACATTTGCCCATCACTATATATATATATATATATATATATATATATATATATATATATATATATTACTGAAAATATTATGGGGAGGTGAATATATTTGAAACCAATTCAGAATTTTTGGGAAGAGCTGATATGTTTTTTACGTATTCCAATTTAATATAATACCTTCGTATTTTGCCCTTATTATAATTATAAATATTCTCGAAATTCAACGGAACAGACTAGGATGTAACATAACACTTGGAAAAATTCTACTAGCATAGCTCGCAAACAAACAATGTAGTTTGTTTAGGTACTCCAGCGCAATTACAGTGGCACCAGGACGGGCATTTCTGACATCGAAGTTTCTCTAGCACAAGACTGAAAGTATAGCCCATTACAATATAAGCAAGCAGCATCAGATTCTTTGCCACTATCAATATTGTACGAGTTATTATTGTCCTCGTCCTCTTCCTCGTCCTCTTGTATTATTATTCTTCTCTCCACTTTTCTCGCTCTTTTTTAGCCTTATGATCTGCTTGATTTTTCAATTCTACAATATTAGGTGTAATGTTCACATGACCACATTTCCCGCGCTTCCCTCATCTCTTCGTTTCAGGTTTTGGTGCAGCTACTGGCAACGGCGATACCTCTTGTATAGTAAGCTAACTTTTTCTGTTAATGCCCTAGTTGCTTTTGACGTAGAAGGACTTGGTTCTTGCGATTTAGAAACACCTGCCCTTTCTGATGTAGAGGGCCCGTTTCTTCGACATCTAAGTCTATTCGTGACTCTTCTACTACTTGTGCACAGTCCTCTGGGTCTCGTTGTTCAAGAGGTTTATCCGTAGTGAGTGAAGGAGCAAACATCCAATCCTCGATAATTTTAGCATTTAGGGGAACTATTCCTTCTTTGCGAAATGCATTTAGGACGTTTGCCGGTGTTGCAGTCTTCAAATAGGCATTTTTGAAAAGACCAGTAACCTGAAAATGCGTTACCGTTCTCCCCGGATTTTGTTTTAGCCATATTTGTATCTCTTGGCTCTAGTAGGCTTGTAAAGGGCCGAAGACACCAATATCAAGTGGTTGCACTCGGTGAGTGCAGTGCGCAGGAAAGCAAAATAGAACAATTCCATTATTTTTGGTTATTTGAAGAACCTTTAAACTCTTATGGCTCGAATGGCAGTCCAGTAAAAGAAGCACTTTCTTTTCAGTAGAGGCCTTGGTATAGTGTGAGAAAAGTCGAAGCCATTTTACAAAGATTTCGCTACTCATCCAACCGTTTTCCTGACAAAATGCTTTGCTTCCAGGTGGAGAATCATCCATTAGTTTATTCTTGAACTGAACAGACAACAGCTGTCCACGTTCCGCACTACTGAGAGTCCCTACCTGCTTTCGGCTGCGAGTAGCAAAAGATTTTTTGCGGTCTTTTTTGTAAGGTACTTAGGCCAGATTCATCAACATTATAAATGTTTTCTGAGGGAAGTTTATACTGATCAATAATTGCAGCTAGAGCAATAAAATACGAACTTATGTTGTTCCTATTAAATGCCTGTGCTCGTGCATACGAAGTATTCTCTGGGATTTTCAAAGAAATTCTTGGATCTCTCTTCAGGAATCCGCTGACCCATTTTTTGCCGGCCATTTGATTTTCTTTATTTAAGTCTTGCTTCATTTTGTTTTTTTTTGGCAATTTGGAAAACCAATCTTTACAAATCTTTCATTGTTAACCCGAAAAATCTGGTTTCCATTTCAATCATATGTTGCATTAATTCTTCCTCTATATCTCTACTCAGTACTGGTCTGCGTCCTCCCAAATCTCCTTTTCTAGCAATACACCCATTCTTGAATCTTCTACGCAATGTTGTCGCTGGGACGTTGAAAGTTTTTGCTGCAAGTTGCTATCCCATTTCCTTGTCTTTGATATTTTGCAATGCCTCTTCCATCGCCTCCTCACTCCACTCCTCCCTCTTCTTTTGGCCAGGCCTACTTACTAAATCTGATGACAATAATAAATTTAGATAAGCTACAAAGTAGGTAACGTGTAACCAAGAACAACAGTTTCCTATGATGACATACCCCGTATACACCGTCGCCTATGATGGCATGGTATGTCATCATAGGTGACTGCACAGTATGCCATCATAGGCAAAAGTCGGGTTTTGAATAATTACACAAAATACTTTCTCCACAAGAACATAACCTCAAAACAACCACATACGTACACGCACAAGAAACACCAAAACACCCCACTGCAGGAGTAATTCGAGTAGACAACATGTGACAAGTACTATATAATATTTATTAGTCGATAATACTACTACTTACCAATTTCCTTTATCTTCTACAAAATAACGGAAATACCCCCTCCACAGGCACCGCCACTACACACAGACGTAGTGTGATATAAATATTCATCTGCGCACCACAGACTAGAGCGTTAGAACGGATGTATGTTCATTCTTAATCAAAAAATTTACAATAAAAAAAATACAGGTTGTAGAGACAAAAAGAACGAATGATAAGAATAGAGTACTCGATAAGTGAGTGAACACTTGTTTCGAGTGGAAATATTAGAATATTAAAATTTAGATTATAAAAATCAAATACATAGCACATTAGCAAACAAAAAAGAAAAAATAACTAATATCTTACATGTAACCTCTAACTTTTGACATTTTACAATATATATTTACGTGAGAAAATAATTTAGGTTTATTTGTTGAGTTTGTCTATACTACATTCATATTTCTATACAATTATGTACCTCATGTCTGGATTTCTCCAAAATATACAATTTTAATTTATTTTTGAATGAATGTTCGCTGTTTAATACTTTTAATGATTCCGGTAACGTGTTGTATAATTTTGGAGCCAGGTCAGTATAAGATTGTTGGGTGATTGTTTTTGTCATATCGGGTACAGGTTGGTGTGTTTTCTGGCGGGTATCATAGGAATTTATAATTGTTGGGAATGAATCCTTTGTCTTGCGAAATTTAGTGATTGTACAATAATAGAACAATTGCCTTATATCCATCACTTTTGCGTCTATATACAGCTGATCAGATGAATATTGGTATGGTTTATTAAGAATCACCTTTAAAAAACGTTTCTGTGTTATCTCCAATTAGTGTATGTGGGTTTTTGATGCAGCTCCCATCCCACTATTCCGGAGCGAAGATGACTTTGGACGAGAGCATAGTATAAAAGTTTTAAGGAATGCACAGGAAGTAGTTTTTTAAATACTTTATTTTATATAATATCACTTGTAACTTTTTTACAGTTAACTTTATATGTTTATCCCACCTGAGATGTGAGTCGATTGTAACACCCAAATACTTAACATTATTCACAGCTTGGATGCGGTAGTTACTATCATCTGCATTAATAGTTATATGGTTAAAAGTTAAAATTTGAATTCAATTGGTTGATGGACAAAACCTCTGTACACTGTTCAATAGTTTCTTATTTATATGTCTCTATATTCGGTACTTCGAAATCTCGTATATATTGTTCCATGTCAAAGATACACACTAATTAAACAATAATTATAGATAAAGACAATCACGAACTCAGACAAGGAAATTTAACTACATATATTAATATACATATAAAATTTGCAATTAAAAAGCAGAAAGACGTGATAATAAAGAATAAAATTTAAACTATTTAGAGTTAAATAATAAAACTAAAATTTATTATAAAGATCTAGGTAGTATAGTTCCTTTCCATTTAGTCTGTGATGCTGAGCGAGTTTTCGGCTTCTTAGTGTCAACGTTGACTTTCAGTGGTAGTTGTCGATTTACCTCACTTGTTTTTTGATCTTCAGACAAATTAGGAGTATTGGGTGGGCTGATGGTTTCTGTTCTTGATATTTTTGTCAATTCCTGAAGAGTGTGAGACTTGTTATACAAAACCAGTTTATTGTTTTTAATAAAACATTTAGAGTATTCCCCTGTTTTACGAAAATGTATGAGGTACGACTTCAAATTTTTGTAAGTTTCTCTCTCTTTTGGTGTTAGGTCATTGGAAATTGATAGTCTCGAACCCTTGAGATTTTTAATATTTGTAAAAATGGACTTTTTCTTTAAATATGACACAAATTCTACTTTAACTGGAGCAGACTCTGATTTTGCCAGCTGATAGAAATTATTTATGTCACTTTCATTTATATTAGTATATGAATTCTCATTTATTTCAGTGCAGATATCTCCAATTTTAATGTTTGGAATTGGTTTGCTTAAACCGAATATAACGATATTGTTAAGTCGTTTTTCCCTATCTATCTGTTCTTTTATAATTTCGACCTCCTCTTCTACACGTCTGATCCTTGTGCTATGTTCTTCAATTTTTAACAAAAGTTTTTTCTCTCTCAATTCAGTTTTTGTATATTGTAGCTCTTCTAGTATTTTTTCGGTTGCTTCTTTTAATATTTTTTTAATAGTCAATTCATTCATTGTGTAGATTAAAAATTCAATAGTGTGTGGTTTGCTTCAGTTTATTATTGTAAATAATACTACTTGTAGATAAAAACTTAATGAGTTATTTCCAGTTCTGAACATAGAAATTTCGTGAGGTCTAGTTGTTCCCAGCCACAAATATTCATTTCGAGAACTAAATACTGTTTTATGAATCTCCGTCTTATATTATATCTGGGGTAGGATCATTCTTGAGCAACTTAGTGGAATCAGATAAGTTAGAATAAGAGTTATTCACAGTTTTCTTCAGCTTATCAGAAGCGATGTGAAGAACGTTGTTATCACCTTGAACTACGAACTACTGTCATATTCATATATTCATATTTACAGCCGGTATGCCATCATGTGCACCGTGCCATCATAGGCTTGCCCCTACCATGAGCGATGAAAATCTCACATAACGCTCATGGAAAGCAAAAAATAACGCATAATCTCACTCCTAATATAACTCCGTCTCACTCTCTAATTTGAGGTTTATAGTACCTAATTTTTGTACGTCGTAGGATCATTTGAATGTTGTGTTTCTCAATCCCATTTCAAATGAATGTATCGGGTCATGTTTTTCCAATTAAACCGATGATGCTGATAAAAGTGACAAAGCTCGTCTACGAAAACAGCTATTGTGTACTAGATGTTATTGTTTTCCACCATAAATTGCTAATATTACTCGTAATGTAGATCAAATAAGACAATCCCTATAATACTTGCAAACATCAATATATCTCTTGCAGACTAACGGATTACATAAGTATATATATTTTTATAGATAAATGAGTCAAAATGGCGACATAACACTTTTAAATGATATTATATCTTATCTTTATTTACAAACGTTTTCAAGAAAATATCATCACCAAAAATGCTTCATGACTTATACGTCTGAAATATAAAAAAATAAGAAACAGAAATTATAACGAACGAGCAATCAGAAAATGTGAGTACTACAATTAAAAATCATTTTATTTCTGACACCTAATAAAAGCGATTCCGTGATTATGATTTTTGAACTCGGTTTCGGACCGCTTGATTGAACACCAACCACTAAATATTTTTTCTAGCGAGAAATAACACTAAACTTGTCAATGACCATCTCAACATCTTTAACCAGTATATCAATTGATAAAGTGGATGGCACTCGTTAGGTCCTTGCATATTTTAATTAATATCTCTGTATTTGAGTATTGCGGTTTTTTTTAATTGTGATAATCATTAATAAGTATTTACTTCGAATCGTAAATTTGACTTTGACATCCTAGTTCGTCTCACCCACTTCCTGTTCAATAAATTTTCCTTCCGTTCCTTCATTTTGACGTTATAACCCGTATCTTACAAACAGTACCTAATACCTTAAAATGGGTTAACAGTAAAGTGATAGATTTGAATCTATTGTATAACGTTGTTGTTACTAAATTTATCAAGGTGCTAAGTCAGGAGTTTCATTTCTTGTAATGAAAACATGTGGATTGAAAAAAGGTTTCTTCTTAGATATTTGATAAAAATTCCAAATACTCACCTTAAAATATTTGAGAACTTCATTGATACAATTTCTTGTTGCAGTTTTTATCAATTTAATAATTTTACCAATAAATCAAAAAACACACTTGACTTAATCTTGAATAATAATCTTATAATCGAAAATGTCATTGAAAGTGAGTTTTCCCTTGTTTCTGAAGATCATATCCACACAACATTGGAGTTTAACATGAAATTTTTTAATTTCACACGCGACAATCAGAAGATCAATTTGGATATCGAATTTAATTATAACAAGGCAAATTTTGACTCAATTAGAAATAATTTATCTTCTATTGACTGGAACATTGAATTTAAATACTTGTGATAGCACTAATAAGTTTTACTGCCATTTGGAGAATATTATTAACAAGCATGTTCCAAAATTTCCTAAATATAAGTCAAAATTCCCGCATTGGTTTAGTCTAAGCACCATCAAAGTTGTTAAAGAAAAGAAAAGAGATCATGTTAAATGGAAAAAGTACTCTAGTAACTTGGATAATTGAGCATTCAAGCTTTTGAGGGGTAGGGCAAAGTATTTAATTAACCTAGATTTTTATAATTATAGGAATAATATTGAATCACAAATAACTACAAACCCAAAGTACATTTGGCAGTTTATAAAGTACAAAAAAGGCAATTCTGGTACTATCGATGCCATTAGGGATAGTAATAAGAGTCTGATTACTGATGGCCAATTAATCTCCAATACCTTCTAAAATTACTTTAGTTCAGTCTTTAACCCTTCTAACCCTAACTCCAGCAAAACAATTCCAAATAATGATATAGATATTAATTACATATCTTCGTATCACATCCACTTACACAAAATTGTCGATAAAATTGGCAACCTCCCGGATAAACCTGCTGGTGCGGATAAAATACCAACCCTATTAATTAAAAATTGCGTTACCAAAATGCCCCTCCATTGTGTATATTATTTAATAAATCTATAACAGAGGGCTATTTCCCGAGTATATGGAAAACAGCCTTAATAATTCCTATTTTTAAATCCGGTGGTAGATATTTAGTCGAAAATTATCGTCCTATATCTAAACTTTCTATTATTGCTAAATTATTCGAATCAATTATTTTTGATTATTTGTTTAGAGATGTTAAATACATTATTGATAAGGAGCAACATGGTTTTATGAAAAAACGTTCTGTTGAAACGAACCTCTTTAGTTATAGTGCATATTTATTAGAATACATGCATGAAGGATTTCAGGTGGATGCTGTGTATACCGACTTCAGCAGGGCCTTTGACAAAATTGATCCTTCTACTTTGTTGGATAAACTTGGTGCAGTCGGTATACATGGTAATCTACTCTGATGGTTCAAATGTTACATAAGTAACAGGTCACAGGCAGTAGTCATAGGTAAATATGTATCAGCCTTCAGTGATATAACTTCAGGGACCACTTGGGACCGTTATTATTTAATATCTACACCAACGACATATCTCAATGTTTCAAATTTTGTAAGTACAAAAAATATGCGGATGATTTAAAAATGTACCTCAAAGTTGGCAATGTTGGGGATTCTCAATTGATACAAAGTGACTTGAACAGACTTGTTGCGTATTGCAAAAAAACTTACTTTTCTTGAATTTAAAAAAATGCTTCGCGATCACTTTCTCTAGAAAACGATGCCTACTTGATTATCAATATTTTATTGAAAACCATCAGATAGAAAAGGTATCACAGATAAAAGATTTAGGAATTTATTTTGATTCCAAACTTATTTTCGACCAGCATATCAATTATATATCAATAAAAGCTAATCGGGCGTTGGGGTTTATTATCAGGACTTGTCATGACTTTAAGACCTCACATTCATTACGAACTCTATTTATGGCCTATGTAAATAGTGTCTTGAGCTACGGATCAATAATTTTGAATCCACAGTATATTGTATACATCGATAGACTTGACCATATCCAGAATAAGTTTATAAAGTACTGTAGGAAAAAGTTGCTTCCTAAGGATAATATTGTTTCAGTTAGGCGGAATTTGGGTTTAATTCCCTTGGGAGATAGACGTCAAATAAACGATGTTAAATTTGTATATAAAATTGTTAATTATCTCATTGACACAAACGAGTTTACCAGCCTCATTAGATTCAATGTTCCTACCTATGATACAAGAGATTTTAAACTTTTTCATATTAATTTCAGTGCTAACAATTATTATCTAAACCATCCTCTCCATAGGTGTTGTAAATCATTCAACTCAGTTTTTAACCACGCTGATATTGATATATTGCATGATAAATTTTTCACTTTTTGTAGTAAGCTTAAAAAGCTGTATTTGAGTGATAGAGCTGCGTTTTAATTTCATAGTGATAATGATTTAATATTTACAATTATCAGTCTACATTTTATTAATTATATACTTGTGAATACTGTATTTGGGTTCGTCCCGTTTGTATTCCATGTCATAAATAAATAAATATCAGAATACGATTATAGTAGCTGATAGTAAATTAAGACAGGCTACCGGCTGTATCATAGAAAGAGATTGTTGAGAAACAAGCAATATCATTGTTGAGTTCACAGTTTTCCGCTAGGTGGCACAGTCAAAAATAATAAATGCACTTTTCACTAAAATGAAGTTACCATTCTCTTACTTCCCTCGTTGTTGGAAATCAACCAACGTAGTTCTCATTCGCATACCCGACAAAGTCCCTACAAAACCTGAATCCTACCGCCCGATTTCATTAATCAGCGTCCTAGGTAAAGTCTTTGAACGTTTGTTGAAACAAAAAATCTGGGATTTCTGTACTGAACACAATACAATTCCGGCATTCCAATTCGGATTCAGGCCAGGCCACTCTTGCCAGAACGCCACCACCAATCTTCAAACTATCGTCACCCGAGCTTTAAATCAACGACGCTGTTCTGCCGTCATTTTCATGGACGTTCAAAAAGCTTTCGATCAAGTCGGGCATGCCGAACTAGTAAGAAAGCTACTGAGCATCCGATTCCCAAATCAAATTGTAAAATTATTATATTCCTACCTCACCGACCGATCGATCAGCGTCAAAGTTGGTTACAGCATATCCGACTCTTTTACACCCCTAACTGGCAGTCCGCAGGGCTCAATTCTTGCTTCACTACTATACATAATTTATACGTATGATACACCAATACCACGGCACCTCCAGGACAACATCCAACTATACGCGGATGAAACTGCACTAATCATCTCGGCCACTGACATTCGCTCTCTCAACATTCGATCCCAAAATCTACTGACTCAATTTTCAAATTGGTGCAGGAGATGGCAGGTGACCCTCAATACTCAGAAAACCCAAGCATCGTGTTTAAACACCCGGACACCTCGAGCGAACGACTTCTACCTACAAACTTCCGCCTCGCGCCCTGGGGAGATCAACTCGAAACCTGCAGGGAAGTCGTTTATTTGGGAGTGAGATTTACTCACACTCTTAACTTCATGGCCAACCTAATGGACACTCTAAATGAAGTCCGACAGTGAGTTAATCTTCTTAAGGCGCTCGGCGGTAGCTTCTGACGAACGCACCCTACCACCTTACTTCATACGTATATGACATATATTCGTCCAATAATCGACTATAGAGCAAACGTCTATTGCACCCTTCCCGACCACCTAGTTAAAAAACTTCGAACTTGTGAGCAGTCAATTATAAGATACAAGGCACCCTACACACCCAGCAATACCGTTTATGTCAATACCGACATAGAGCCCATTCCTTCCCGTCTGAATAATTTCCAAGCCCGATACGTTAGTCGCATTATCGAATCGGGCAATGAAACCTTGAAAAACACCCTACTCACACCGTGGATCGCCAACTGACGGCCTCTCTGCAGAATACCCAAGAGGAAGCTCCCATTTCCTCCCCTATGCTTACTAGCCACAACATACGACGACCTCCCTGACGATTACATCGACTACTTAGACGAATCCCTAATTTCTATTAGATAATTCGAAATTACGATTTTTCACTACTTAAATCTTTTCACACTTTTTAATGTCTAGACCACTCTCAAAATTCCCATTTCTAACAATTCTCACTCAACTATTCTAATATTAAATAGATGAGGCTTTTACTTGATGAAGATCCATACTGAACGATGAAATAAAACAATATAATTTGTTTGAATCTTCATTTATTTGAACTAATGTTCAATTTAAACTTGTTGACGCGTTCGACTAACACAGTAGCTTTGTCAAAACGAATGAAGGTAAAATATAGAAATGTCTTAATATATACAGTGCCTACATGCAAAATTCTATTTACTAATCTTAACAATGGTATTGAAAGAAATTACCTGGAAATTCATTCACTAGAAACATTCCTAAGCTATCTTCTAGGTAAAGAGGTTTAATAAAGGAGACTGATTGATATGATATCTACTAGGTCGTTAAGAAGATTACCTGATTATTTGTTTTTATTAATCGCTAGGGCCTCTAATAAATTTAAACTAAAGGATTTACCAACTACATGGGGAATTTCAAAATTTGAGTCGAAAATGTCTTGGTTTTCTAATAAATGATTTGATTAGTTAGAATCTAATTTTTTGTTGTCATAGCTACGTTTGTGTTCCGAAATTCTAGTTTTAAAATTTCTAAAAGTTCTACTGATATAAATTTTATCACAGTTGTCATTACCACATATTAATTTATAAACTCCTGATTTGTTTAATTTTGAAGATTTAGATTTGTTATTTTTAATGAATTTGGATAAAGTGTAATCAGTTTTAAAGGAAATATTCATGTCTAAAGTTTCTAAAAATTATTTAATTTTTAAGGATGGTGTTCCAAAGTATGTTAAGCTTCTAAATTGTTTATTATTATTATCCGAATGGAATACTTGTTCTAAAGTCTGTTTTTTTATCTTTTTATTTATGATATTGTCAATTAAATTTGGATCGTAATTATTATTACCTGCTATTTGTTTCATGATATTTAATTCTTTGTTATAATTATTAATATTTAATGAGACTGTTAAGAGTCTGTGTATCATACTATTGAAAGCTGCTAGTTTATGACTGAATGGGTGGACCGAACTATTATGAATTGTTATATCTGTATGTGATGATTTATGAAATATGGAAAAATCATGTGTTTATTATTTATATTTGAAATTGTAGGGTCTAGAAAGTTTATAGACTTATTTTGTTCAAGTTCTACGGTAAATTTGATATTATTGTGAATCGAGTTTATGTGAGTAATGAAGCTCTCTAATTGTCTATTTGTACCGATGAAGCTAGCTAAAATGTCGTCCACATATCGGTGCCAGTACATAAAGTTTTTAATAAGAGGGTGTTCATGAATCATTTTTTCTATATTGTCCATGAAAATTTCTGCTAGTAGTGGGCTGAGGGGGTTGCCCATAATCAAACCATCTTTACTGCTATAAACCTCTCCATTGAAATGAAAATAATTCTGATTCAAACACACTTTTAATAAAGTAATTATATCAGAGTGAATCATAGGATTAACATTATTGTTTGTGAGCAAGTTATCAACAAGAGTTATAGTTTCTTAAGGAGGTATACTAGGGAATAGATTTGTTACATCGAACGATATGAATTTAGAATTATGGGGTAGTATTATATCTTGAATATTATTAATTAATTCCGTTTAGTTTTTAACTGAAAATCGAGGTATGAATGAACAATATTTAGAGATGACATATATGAGAATCTTTGAAATTTTGAATGAAGGTGCTGTGAAATAAGAGACAACTGGCCTGATTGGGTACCCCTCTTTATGGAGTTTGATTAATGAATAAAATCCAGGCTGTTGCAGATTGGGTAAAAATAATTTATATTTTTCGTTATCGTTAATTATTGATTTAGCGCTATCTACTGCTAATTTTATTTCTTTCTGAAATTTATCAGTTGGGCCTTTTTTCAGGGTCTCAAAATTACTTGTCTGAATAAAATTGTTGGTTTTTAATATATAATCTTGTTTAGGTAATGCTATTACCGTATTTCCTTTATCTGCTTTTGTGAAAATAAGACTATTTGACCTTTATTTTTGTTGAATTGGTTTGGCGACTGATAATTCAAAATTGGGTTTGTTACACTCGACAAATTATTTTTTAATAATTTCTGAAGCTTTATGTTTTATATTATAATTATTTGGAAAATTATACAAATTAATTTCTGTTTTTATACCTAGTTTGTTGAAGTTATCCAATGAACATGTGGGTTGAATATTATTTTAAAACCTTTTCGTAATAATTGAACTTCTTTATCTGAAAAAATTGTATTTGAAAGATTGACGAATCTATTAAAAAATTTATGTTCTGAGAATTTGGTTTGTGGGTTTTTTGATACTGGTTTGTTGGTTAATAATGACTTCAATTTACGTTTTTGTCCTTGGTACTTTTTGTGAAAATTACTTTAATTTAAGAGAAAAAATATAGTTTTATAAACTTTCTAGATCTCACAATTTCAAATATAAATAATAAACATGATTTTTCTATATTTCATAAACCATCACATACAGATATAACAATTCATAATAGTCCGGTCCACCTATTCAGTCATAAACTAGCAGCTTTCATAAGTATGATACACAGACTCTTAACAGTCTCATTAAATATTAATAATTATAACAAAGAATCAAATATCATAAAACAAATAGCAGTTAATGATAATTACGATCCAAATTTAATTGACAATATCATTAATAAAAAGATAAAAAAAACAGACTTTAGAACAAGTATTCCCTTCAGATAAAAATAATAAACAATTTAATAGCTTAACATATTTTGGAATACCATCCTTAAAAATTAAATAATTTTTAGAAACTTTAGACATGAGTATTTCCTTTAAAACTGATAACAATTTATCCAAATTCCTTGAAAATAACAAATCTAAATCTTCAAAATTAAATAAATCAGAAGTTTACAAATTAAAATGTGGTAATGACAACTGTGATAAAATTTATATCGGTAGAAATTTTATAACTAGAATTTCGGAACAGAAACGTAGCTATGACAACAAAAAAATAGATTCTAATTATTTAAATCAATTATTAGAAAACCAACACATTTTCGACTCAAATTTTGAAATTCTCCATGTAGTCGGTAAATCCTTTAGTTTAAATTTATTAGAGGCCCTAGTGATTAACAAAAATAAATATTCAGGTAATATTCTTAACGACTAAATAGATATCAATCAGTCTCCTTTATTAAACCTCTTTACATAGAAGATGGCTTAGGAATGTTTGTAGTGAATGAATTTCCAGGTAATTTCTTTCAATACCATTGTTAAGATTAGTAAATAGAATTCTGTATTTGGGCACTGTATATATAAAGACATTTTCATATTTTACCTTCATTCGTTTTGACAAAGCTACTGTGTTAGTGAAACGCGTCAACAAGTTTAAATTGAACATTGGTTCAAATAAATGAGGATTTAAACAAATTATATTGTTTTATTTCATCGTTTATTCTAATATTCTCACTCTCTACTTTCATTGATTTGTTCAACACTTTGGACAAACCCTATATACTCCAACCGCTCCCACATCACCCACGTCGGTGATGCATGTTTTTCTGCGCTTTTCCTGCAACTATTTGAATTTATTCACTAGCGAAATGGACCGACGTACGTCGACAGGGAACAAATGCAGCCGCAGCTGTACCCTCCTTGCTTGATGATGGTTATTATTGATATTCAACGCCGCACCAACACTAAATATCCCTAACCTCCGCTGACATATCTTCACAACATTTCAAAACCAATTTCAACATAGCACCCAATTCCATACACTTTTCAAAGAAATGTGTCCTATACACTTTTTCTGCTAAAAATCCAAAAATCTAAAAAAATTACAAAACTTCAATATCCCTCTTTCAAAACACCGGAGTCATCTCGAATTCACTAAAAACCACCTAGTTTTCACATAATAATTTCCGACACCTAGCCAGCTCAACCGCATAATTTATGTATCGGCAGCGATGCATGGTTCGTCTTCCACCAGAACGTCCCAATCCTAGACACTTTTTGTCGCACCATTCTATATACTTTGAGCTTCGCAGCTTCCAAACATCATTCCCCGACATAATTCAATAAAAACCCTTACTCCGAATACTTTCTACCGAGAAAAAACCTCATTTTCAAACACTTTTATAACTTATCCAATTTCGACCAACCAACTTCTACACCCAGCTCAGTATACGAACGCGCACATAAACCATCCAATATACCCCCAACTTAGCCCTGAAGAGGAACTCTACCTACATCAGGGCACATACTCGTAAACCAACAACCAACCAAAACACAAACCCTCTCCAATGCAAAATTCTTAACGAATTTCTCTCTCTTCTTAACTGAAGTTATAAGGAGGTATCCGTATACAAAAGTAGTACTCTATCGCTAGAAATTTTATATAGGATGCTCTTCCGTCCACCTGTTTCTAGTATGGTGTACAAGCATCTTTCTATTTGGGAAAATGCCATATGCTATCATTACATATCGTCTTCATTGTTGACGTTTATTAACAAGACCCTATATTTTTAAGGAAAAAAGATAAGTTAACGCGTCAATTTGCGCCACTTTTTTGTTTTGTAGTAAACTCAACAATGAATTCTCAATAGAAGTATTGACTCTCATTAATCCAAAGCAACGAAGTCATAAGTGAAGATTTTATGTTGTTCAAAATAACTATCGCACTCTTAATATACGTCCAATCGTTTTGAAGTAACTGGTGAGAAAAACTTACAAATTTATTCCATAAAAGTACATAGTAACAATAATTTTATATTGAGACGTAGCTCCTCAGCGCAGCGGTACTTTTGAAAAATAAAAATACCTTTCTTTAAAATAGAAATTAACTAATCATGGTGTCTGAAGTTGATTCAAATCACCAGGCACTTTGATATCCTCCATCTAATGTATATCCATAATCGGGAACATCTATGAGACTTTGCGGCGAAAATGTAGTACCACTCTGTGCAACTCCCAGGGATCGAGCTCTGAACTTTGAAAGTGCCTCTTTTGCTTTCGTTTCTTCCACATCTGCATTTTTTTCATCAGCTTGAGCTTCTGACGACGATGTTACATCTTCAGGGCCATCTACTTCATTTTCTAATGCGAATTGTGAATCTGCAGCCTGAAATATATTAATTAATTCATAATTCTACAAATATGTTAAATATAATGGTAATCTGAAGACAACTACAAATATTTTTAGACAATTCACAATCAAAATTTTGATAAAACCCAAAATCCAGTTTTCATTCTTTTAGTATTATTTGAAGTCTCTTTTTGGATTCTCTACAGAGCTGTTATTTGTATTATTGAGGGATGATTTCCAATTCCTCAGAATTGCATTTTCTGACATGTTTGTATTTTATCGCGTAAATGTATCTTTCACACTTTGTCAATTCCAAAATCCAGTATAGTATTCTTCAAACGTACTTTAGACTCATATCTTTGATAATATTTTTATGTCATCAAAATATCATAAAGTCATAATCGAATAAGGAATTATTTTCAAGAACCTATACGTGTAATCTCCTCTCATGTTGATTTTTGTTGGTTTGTAATTAACAGTGCAGCTCCTAAGCGGCGCCGGTAATAAAACAGACACATAGCATGCGAGGCTGAATAGTTTATGCTGATGACATTCCTTCCTCGATTATATAATTTTTACTTTTGTTAAGAAGGTGTTTTCGGTTCACCACATACACCAAACGCCCTGCAATAATTCGTTTTAGTTATTCCTCTACTTACAGTTGTTTCAAAATCTTTGGAACTCCAGTTTTAATTCTTATATAACATGACCCCATAAAATTTTATATTATTTTTATAGCAAACTATAGAACACGGTTTCATTTTTCTCTCTAATCGTTACTAATGCAATTAATTTTTTCAGGTTACATAATTCCGTGACTATTATAGTTCACATCGCATCATTTGAAAAAATAGAATATTGTTTGCGGTTATTAATTGTCCATAGCTTTTAAAACAAAAAATAGAATACAACGCTTTATATGTTTTTGTTCTAAGAATGTCGAATGCTTCACGAAACTCTATGTTACGTAATATTCATGGCTTTATCTGTACCCGTATTGTTTTCAAATTAAAACTGACTGGACTATACAATATGCATTATGAATCGATTTAGGTAATTAGTAGGTCCTGAGAGGTCAATTTTGAGGATATCTGGCGCGAGAATAAAAGTATCAACAGCGAGAATTGAAGGAGATTCTGCAGCGAGGACGGAAGTCTAGCTGTGATGGTACAATTTCTTCTGTTTCTTTTTATTTGACCAAAGGTAATCTTGGATGTTGTTATATTGGCTGAGAAACTTCAGTATTAATCTGGTGTTGTACTAGATTCGTTCTAACAATAAATTCATCTTTACAAAAGATGTATTGATATTGAGAAAGTAATTTTATGACTCAATTTTTCTCTGATTCTATCAGGTAAGTGGAATTGTTTATGTTGATTTATAAACTTCTGTGTGGATTCACAGTGATCGATTCTATCGACAGGTTCGCAATATCCCAGTGTGTAATTTTCTCCAACTGTCAGAAACGTTAGCAAGTCTAACGGGTATTCGAAAGGCAGTCGTTACTAATCAACTAGCTGAAATTAATCCATCAGCTCTCTCTTCATCTTCGACGACTAGTTTCACTAGATCTCTTATCTAAACGGGCCATAAGGAAGTCTTCTTTGGCAACTATTTTTAGTATTTGCAATATTCAGCACTTTTTCATTGACATTCAAAATAAAACTATTTTCGGTCATGATGTGAAGGCCCAGTATTCAATGGTCTAAATTTTTACAACTCAAACAGGGTGTAACATTGTCGGTATCCCAATGGCGATCGATATATAAATTTCTCCAATTACTGGAGCTATTTGTGCAGTGGGAATCTCTAAAACCAACTGTGTTTGCTGCATTTCGACGTCTCGAAGACTATCGATGAATGTCTGGACCTGATTTAATCGATGAATTATTTCGGTGCTTGAGGAAAAGTACTAATATTTCTACACCGACTGCAAATTATTACAGACTTTCGTTATTTTTCTCTAAAACCAATTTTCAAACTATTTTGAACTTGCCTCAAATATTTAGGCTATTATTTTACAATTGTTTTGTTGCTGCTCTAATAAAGGATTCAAGGAACCAGAGTACATGGTATAAGATTGGAATAAATAACAATATGATCAATTTTAAGAGGAAAAAACATACAAAATGGATGGGTAGTTGGAGATGTTATATCTGAGAAGAGCAGTACAATAGAAAAAGTGAGGGAATAAGATCAATAAAGGACAAAATAAGGACAGCTGAATAGACAAGGAAGACAAGTACACAATATTGCAAGTATTAAAAAGTGAACCAAAATACATTCCTGTAGCAAGAGATAAAAATATGACAGAATAAATCAGAAGAGATAAAAATAGTGGAGGTTTGAAAATAAAATTTGATATTATTTGAAAATATAAATTAAATTGAAAGAACTGAGGAGATTAGGCGTATTATGGAAATTACTCAATTTATTTAGTCAAAACGTTATCAAATATGATGATAATATTATGTAATCATGATATACATTTTTTTCTGATTGATATATCAAAGTTTAAAAACATGATAAATATACTGTTTGAGAGCCACTAGATAATTTCATGAGTGTATGAATAACGAAAATACTCGTTTAATTACAAGAATGAACTAGGTTAGGTTTGTAGTGAGTGGGTTTGTAAGTCCCTCCAATGCGACTCGTAAGAGTTTGGATAGACACATGGAAAAATGTAACATGATATTCAGTTGAATATGATAACAGAGATAGCCAAAGGAGCAGGTGAGGAATACATCTGAAAATTGAGAACCGGAAATATAGAAGTAGAGAGATGGCAGCAAACTAGAATTACCGGAATATTTGGAATGTAATCATAACAAATAAAGCTAGAAATTATCTTCCAAAATTAACTCAAATGATTGCTGGAGTGCATTGGAAGAGATGACCGGTGAATCTAAAATGGAAGGAAGTGTAGAGATACTCTTAGAAACGAAATGCAATAGAGCGTAGTTAAGCAGAAATATGAATGTAGAGATAGAGAGAGAGAGAGAGACAGGCAGAGAGAGTTCAATTTTTTATAATAATTTTCATTTGTTGTGGTAACTTGCAAGCGCAATTCAGTGAAAAATCGATGACCTCGTTTATGATCATTTCGTAATGGCAGAAAATATGAGATCAATATTTTACTTCCCATGGAAAGAAAATTCTGAAATTAATGAAATTCAAAATATAGAAAAAAATTGTCTGCTAGCAGCAATTATCATTTATTATCACTTATGGTGGTATGCACATTCCCTTACACGTAAATTCATATAAATCAACAGAGCGTACCTATCTAAATATAAGTTTTATTCTCATAAAGTACTCACCCCATCAAAAGTCGGCACTTCTTTTTTAATATCTTCTGTATTAGTTGCTGCAATTATTCCATTATGTTCAGAAGAATTGTTATTCTCATCAATGGGTTCATCTAAGTTCAAAGTATCTAATGCACTACATATTTCTTGGGTGCTATCTATTTCTGTACTTTCTGTACACATTTCTTTTGTCGCTCCTGACACTATCTCCGGTGTTTCGGCCATTATAAAATGTATCTGATATATGTATTATTCTAACTTATTAGATCAGTGCTAAAGGTGTAATAAACAACATCTGCAAAAAACGTATTTGCCCAATATTTTTATCTAAGATTCCTATCTTTGAAGATTAGAGATTAATGGAAGTATTGTCAATACGTACACAGAGTTGGATTTGCTAGATTTGTTAGATCTACACAGCAAAAATGTCGCAATAACTGGGTTTGGAAGTTATCGGATGTCATCAACTTCTCCACATCCAAAGAATAAATTTGGAGGTGAAGCAAAACAATCAGTGTTATCAACTGACTGAGCTACAAGCAAAGTAGCAATTCCTAGACAATTTCCGAAAATTAATGACATCGAAATATTCAGCTATATCTTAATTACCGTTGGTAATGAGCTGAATAGAAAAAGGAACATATTCTCTTGACATAACAGGCCGCGTCACAAGTCACTGAGTAAATTATTATCAGGTTCTGAGACATCATATAGTTTGATTGACATTCATAATCGAACTTGAAAAATACACATCAGTTCCAATGATTAAAAAGTAGTTTCCGCTGTAATCATACTTGAACAGGTGTCGTTACTGTTTACACAAGATAAATAAATGTTTTCGCTAAATTGAGGAGGGTACCAAGATTGATCTATAAAAACAAATATAGATAAAGATAAACGGGGTTAGACTGAAATGTAACTATATACATGTTCAGGTCCGGAATAAAATCAAATCAAACGATCACTTAATAATGTAAAGAGTATATATACAATTGGTAAATATAATTATATTTGAACTTTTTAAAAAAAATTTTAATCATAAGTCATTTTGACATTTTGAGAGATTCATGAATGTAAACATTTTCTTTATATGTTAATATTTTTTGAAAACAAAAGAAGAAAATAGGTTATATTTATAATATAGGTTAATAGATATTCGAATATTCTTCTTTTATTATATAAAACTCAACCTCAAATTATTATAGATGTCATCTTAATATTTTCTTCATAAATTCATTTTATTCAAAATTATTGAAAATATCAAAATCGTTTACCTAAAATAACATTATTTCTAAAAATCCTCAAATTTTCATTTAGATAGTTCTAATTATGTATAAGAATTTGAAATTTACTTATTTTTATTATCAATTGTTAGTAGATAATAATAAATATCACTCAGATTATTATTGTCACTTTTTTTGTTAATAGTATTAGGCTCTTGAAATATATGAGCCATTTCTAAGAAAAGTCTTTTTTTTTATTTGGTTGTATGTCCAAAATATTAACAAATTCAAAATCCATAAAGTGATCATTGTCAATTACATGTTCAGCCAAAGCACATCTTTCAGGATGTAACCTACAATCGCTCTTATGGAGGCTTATACGGTTCTTTAATTTCTGGCTAGTGTGACCGATATATTTATTATCACAATTTTTGCATGGAATAGAATATATTACATTTTAAAGATTAATAATTGAAGTTTTGTCTATCAAATTAGTGAAAATAGACTTTATGGTTAAGCATGTTTTATTGGCAATTTTAATATTGTTCATTGGTTTAAAAATCCTACTCAACTGTGGTGTTATTTATTTAATGTATGGTAAAGGTACATAATAATTTATATTATCTGATTGGTCGTTTCTAATATTAATGTCTGCAATGTCTATAGTTGGAGAATAATTAAATAGTATGTTTTTAACTAATTTATTTGGATAACCATTTTCCAAAAATAGATGATATAAAATTTTCAAGTTCTTTTCATGAAAAATAGGATCTGATTTTTTGGTTATTTTATTTCTCATATCCAATCCTATTTTTCATGAAAAGAACTTGAAAATTTTATATCATCTATTTTTGGAAAATGGTTATCCAAATAAATTAGTTAAAAACATACTATTTAATTATTCTCCAACTATAGACATTGCAGACATTAATTAATATTAGAAACGACCAATCAGATAATATAAATTATTATGTACCTTTACCATACATTAAAGAAATAACACCACAGTTGAGTAGGATTTATAAAACAATGAACAACATTGAAATTGCCAATAAAACATGCTTAAACATGAAGTCTATTTTCACTAATTTGAAAGACAAAACTTCAATTCTTAATCTTTCAAATGTAACATATTCTATTCCATGCAAAAATTGTGATAATGAATATATCGGTCACACTGGCCAGAAATTAACGAACCGTATAAGCCTCCATAAGAGCGATTGTAGGTTACATCCTGAAAGATGTGCCTTGGCTAAACATGTAATTGATAAAGATCACTTTATGGATTTTGAATCTGTTAATATTTTGGGCATACAACCAAATACCAAAAAAAACACATTTCTTAGAAATGGCTCATATATTTCAAGATCCTAATTCTATTAACAAAAAAAGTGACCATAATAATCTGAGTGATATTTATTATTATCTACTAACAATTGATAATAAAAATAAGTAAATTTCAAATTCTTATACATAATTAGAACTATCTAAATGTAAATTTGATGATTTTTAGAAATAATTTTATTTTAGGTAAATTATTTTAATATATTCAATAATTTTGAATAAAATGAATGTATGAAGAAATTATTAATATGACATCTATAATAATTTGAGGTTGAGTTTTATATAATAAAAGAAGAATATTGGAATATCTATTAACCTATATTATAAATATAACCTATTTTCGTCTCTTGTTTTCAACAATCTCAATTTACTTATCCTTGATGATGGAAATAAACGTTTCCGAAAGCTTGGAAGAAAAACAGTAAGAAGAGTTTTCTTTAATTAACTTGCCGTTACCCCAATATTCGTGGTTATATATATATATATATATATATATATATATACATATATATATATATATATATAGATATATATATATATATATATATATATATATATATATATATATATATAAAACTAGTGAATATTGGGGAATTGCAGCAAGAAAATGGAAAAGGTATACTCTTAGCGGAAAATGTCCAAGCTTTCGAGAATGATTATCCTCATCATCAGGGAGACTAAAATGAAAAACAACAGTTAAATACTGTAGTCAATAAAGAATAATTTGAATTGAAGTTCACAACCACGTGTGTACTTACCTCCGAAGTGAGGTTAGACTACATCCAGTAGTAAAATAGTAAACTACAGATTGTAAATTGTGCAATGTTTTACAGGAATTGAGTAAACGGAAGGTCAACTAACCGCATTACAACACCAAGTGAAAATGTCGCAACATTTTATAAAATGAAATAAATAAATTCATCTTCATGTGTTACTGTGTTGAACGCCGGTAAAGAAATGATATTGTTTCCCTCCAATTGGGATGTAACAAGAGACAAACAGTGCTGCCAACAGTCAAATCAGAGAACTGTAGGAAAATGTAACTATCCAAGTGATGGAGTCTGTTGTAGGGCCAACAATTGGCTTAATAAGAAGATATATTATTTTAGAAGAGAGGAAAAGGGAGAGAGATTGCGAGACAGAGAGAGAGGGGAACGCTCTCAAATTGTGTTAAGGGGGAAAATTTGAGTGTGTAGATAACATAATCCCAATATGACTTACACTAAGGAAGAAACGAGAAAGAAAACAGTACAATACCAGTATTAATATGTAGTACTAATAATATGATATAGTAATTAAGTAACATTGTAATAATTATATAATCTGAATGTATCTACCAATACCTTCAAATTTAAGTTTTCATTAAAATTGAGTTGAAGTAATAAGGGTGGTGCTGTTAGGAGCAATATGGTTGTTTAATGCAACTTGAGGAGTACACTTAGTATCTAAGGACAACAAAAATGAATTGTTGTATTGTGAAATGAAAGCCATTTCCAAGAATAATCTTTTCTTTCTTTCACTCCTTTTTTTATAAATAAGTATGTCGATGACATTATTTTGGCACTCCCTCGAGAAGGCCTAGATGAAATTCTGGATACATTTAATAGCTTTGATCCGAATATCCAATTCACAATCGAAATGGAAGACTTCGAGAACTCCGTACGTTTCTTAGACACTAAATTTATACGTAACAACAATACAATTATTATAGATTGGTACAGGAAGCCATGCATCTCTGGTAGATATCTTAATTATCACTCCTACCATAAACATTCCATGAAAGTGAATTTGGTTGAACAAATGGAGCAGAGAGTACTCAGAATTTCCAATAATGTTTTTCATAATAGAAATCTTAATATCTTGCTTAACCTTTTCTTGGATAACTCTTATCCAAGACCTTCATTTGGAACTGATGTGTCCCCTTCTCGACCGGTTTTTGCTACTTTGCCATATATTAGGGACATAACTCCGAGACTTGCCAGATTGCTCAGTTTATGTGGTAACTTTAAAATTGCTAATAAAACTGTTCTTTCAATCAGATCGATTTACACTAGAGTAAAAGATAAGAATCCTTTGACCTCACTTTCTAACGTGGTGTATAGTATTCCTTGTAGAGATTGTGATAAACAGTATATTGGACAGACTTTAAGATCTCTGTCGAGCCGTATAGTTTCACACAAGAGTGACTGTAGATTACACCCAGAGAGGTGCGCGTTAGCTTTTCATGTAAATTATCTTGGTCATCAGATGAATTATGAGGCTGTGAAAGTGTTGACGACTGAGTCTAACAGAACGAAAAGATCATTCTTGGAAATGGCTTTCATTTCACAGTACAACAATGTTATAAATAAGAAAACTGATATTGATCACTTGAGTGAGATCTATTCATTTTTGTGGTCCTTAGATACTAATTGTACTGCTCAGGTTGCATTAAACAACCATATTGCTCCTAACAGCACCACCCTTATTACTTTAACTTAATAATAATAAATAATAATAAAAACTTAAATTTTAATGTATTGGAGTTGGTAAGATACATTCAGATTATATAATTAATACAATTTTAGTTAATTACTATATTATATTAGTATTACTACATATTAATACTGTTATTGTACTGTTTTCTTTCTCTTTTCTTCCTTAGTGTAAGTCATATTGGGGTTATGTTCTCTACACACTCGAATTTTCCCCCTTAACACAATTTGAGAGCGTTCTCCCTCTCTCTCTGTCTCGCACTCTCTCTCTCCCTTTTCCTCTCTGCTAAAATAATACATCTTCTTATTAAACCAATTGTTGGCCCTACAACAGAGTCCATTACTGAAATGGTTACATTGCCCTACAGTTCTCTGATTTGACTGTTGGCAGCACTGTTTGTCTCTTGTTACATCCCAATTGGAGGGAAACTATATCATTTCCTTACCGGCGTTCAACATAGTAACGCATGAAGGTGAATTTATTTATTTCATTTTATAAAATATTACGACATTTTCACTTGGTGTTGTAATGCGGTTGGTTGACCTTCCGTTGACTCAATTTCTGTAAAACATTTCACAATTTACAATCTGTAGTTTACTATTTTACAACTTGATGGAGTCTGACCTCACTACTTCGGAGGTAAGTGCAAACGTGGTTGTGAACTTCAATTCAAATTATTCTTTATTGACCACAGTATTTAACTGTTGTTTTTCATTTTAGTCTCCCTGATGATGAGGATAATCATCCTCGAAAGCTAAGAGTATACCTTTTCCATTTTCTTGCTGCAATTCCCCAACATTCACTAGTTTTATTCCTAACTAGTCAGCAAAGACTATCCTCCTTTTGTTTATATATATATATATATATATATATATATATATAACAAAGAGATTTATGGGTAATTCACGCAAAATAAAGGGCTACTGAAACAGAGTGGTAACCGCGGACATGCATGTTTCTGGCTCATTTGACTCTTCAGCACGGTATAACCAAATAAGGATGTGAAATTTGGGAGCAAATATGTTAATCGAAATATTGGAAAACACAAAACAACGGATTTCAGCAGGGAAACCAAACGCTCATTTGTGCCTTCAATTGGAAGATCCCGAGTTTTCAGGACAACAACCAAGATCGACACGGAGGAGCATATAGCCCCCCCCCCCGCCATGAACCTTCCGACCCATAGTAAATAACAAAGAAGATATAGGAATATCGCGTGATATGTTAACAACAGCAACAAAGAGATTCATGGGTAATTCACGCAAAATAAAGGGCTACTGAAACAGGGTGGTAACCGCGGACATGCATGTTTCTGGCTCATTTGCCTCTTCAGCACTGTATAACCAAATAAGGCTGTGAAATTTGGGAGCAAAGATGTTAATCGAAACATGGGAAAACACAACACAACGGATTACAGCAGGGAAACCAAACGCTCATTTGTGCCTTCAATTGGCACCCCGAGTTTTTATAACAACAACCAAGATATATATATATATATATATATATATATATATATATATATATATATATATATATATATATATATATATATATATATATATATATATACATATACCAAACAACTTAGTAGGGATGCGGTCAGAAGAGGGCTGAATCAGAAGACTCCTTTTTGACTAGTTAAGCTTTCGAAAATGTTTATTTTCATCATCAGAACACCTACAATGAGTGATAAATGATAAATATCATTAATGACTTATAAACCATTATAACAAACGATTTGACTTACCAAAGTGAGTTGAAAAAGAAAGACATCGTAAAAAACTTTAAAATTTCCAATGGACATACATATATGTATTTAAAATTTACATTGATTAGGAGAGCAAAACACAAAAACTCCAACAATAGGCCGATAATAAAACAGCCCTGATATAAAATCTCTCACATATACCAACAAGGTTAGATAAAAATTAACATTACTCAACAATTAAAACTCTCACTAATAACTATTGCTCTACTGACAAAACTGAATAGGAAAGCGAAACGTTTTAAATTATTTTGTATAGTTCAGGTTCTTATTAAAGTAAACAATGGATATGTTATTATCACGCATTAGACCAACAAACAAACAATTTTGATTTAGTTCGAAGATTTAGAAACAAATAATGGATCTCTAAGACACAGAGAGAAAAATTAAAATAGTAAACAGTTCTCCATCCAAATTGAAATGATGAAAAACAAATTGCTGGATTAAAAATTATTTAAATGGATTCATGAATACAGGGTGGAAACCAAATGTTTATTAAATTGAGTCAAGGTGTGAAATTGTCTCACTTTTAGTAATAGATAAAAGATAGGTGTAAATCTTACTCAAAGCATCCAAATCGGATTTCTTATTCAAACAATTGTCCCTGTTTTTGTAAATATGGCACATTTCAAGAAAAAACCTCTTTCCGTAGTTTCTTTATCCAGAATTTTAGCATCTTCAAAATTCATTATGCGATTGTCATTGATTACATGTTCCGCCAAAGAGCAAGACAACTTTAACTTTCGACAATCGCTCTTATGAGAAGTCAACCTTCCAGATAGACATCTGGAAGTCTAACTCACATATATTTTCTCACAGGAATTACAAAGAATGCTGTAAATCAAATTTGAATTTTCATCCCTACTCAATTTAGTTTTAGCTTTAGTGTATAAACTATTAATAGTTAAAATATAATAAGTTGCTAATCTGACGTGGCTTACACCCCTTAAGATCTTCAACAAATTAGGGGTTAGGTTAGGTATGTAAGGTAAAGAACCAAAACACACATCCACATTGTCAAGACGTTGAGATGAATCATCGTTAATAACGGCAGGCCTGCAGAAAAGAATCTTATTAAGCATTTTAGCAGGGTAAGAATTTTCGATCAAAATACCCCTCAGAATAATGAAATCGTTCCTTTGAAAATCAGGATGGGACAATCTACTAACTCTATCCTTAAGGGCAAGAATCAAATTTGTCTTCATCCTTGGAGGGTGACACGACCAATAGCTAATGAACCTATTACTACACATAGGTTTTCTATTTGTTTTCCATCATTTCAATTTGGATTTTAATTTTTTGATTCTCTCAGTGTCTTAGAGATCCATTATTTGTTTCTAAATCTTCGAACTAAATCAAAATTGTTTGTTTGTTGGTCTAATGCGTGATAATAACATATCCACTTTTTACTTCAATATGAACCTGAACTATACAAAATAATTTAAAACATTTCGCTTTCCTATTCAGTTTTGTCAGTAGAGCAATAGTTATTAGTGAGAGTTTTAATTGTTGAGTAATGCTAATTTTTATCTAACCTTGTTGGTATAATGTGAGAGATTTTACCTCAGGGCTGTTTTATTATCGGCCTATTGTTGGAGTTTTTGTGTTTTGCTCTCCTAATCAATGTAAATTTTAAATACATATATGTATGTCCATTGGAAATTTTAAAGTTTTTTACGATGTCTTTCTTTTTCAACTCACTTTGGTAAGTCAAATCGTTTGTTACAATGGTTTATAAGTCATTAATGATATTTATCACTCATTGTAGATGTTCTGATGATGAAAATAAACATTTTCGAAAGCTTAACTAGTCAAAAAGGAGTCTTCTGATTCAGCCCTCTTCTGACCGCATACCTACTAAGTTGTTTGGTTTTTACTCTACGGTCACTACCCGAGATTCTCTTATATATATATATATATATATATATATATATATATGTATATATATATATATATATATATATATAATAATATTTTTGTGTACAGTTTCTTGGGATTCGGTCCTTCGGTCTGTAGTAATATTTAAAATAGACTCTGAGACATCGTGTATACTTAATTTATTCTACTTTATTTTAACGTTTCGGCTGCAATCCAAGACTTCATCAAAAACTACAAAATGTGTATAATAGAATGAAATCTTCAAGTCTATGCCTCACTCACATTAACAAAACAATCAATTGTGTACAATACTCAGCATATTTAGAACAGGAATTTTCTCCATTGGAACATCACAATAGTTAAAAAAAATATAAACACAGCCATCCTCACATTACATTTAATGTAAATGTACACAGCCATTCTCACATTATATTTAATGTAAATGTAATGTGAGAATGGCTGTTATATATACATTACATATATGTTCGTATTGTGGAATCCAAAAAAAATGTCAGTTTCATATTTTGGTATATAGTTTTCCGGAAAATTCCGTTTTCAATAGTTTTCCTGAATTCTCCAATCGAAAGAATTTTTCTTCGAACAAATGACAAATATTTTGAATTTTCATATCAAAAAACCTTGAGAAACCTTGAGAAACCTTGAGAAGCTTGAGAATAGATATTTTTCGTACAAAAATATCAACTTTGATGTTTCATAACTCGGTTTGTAGTACCAGTGGAAACTTATAATAGTATTAACTCCACTCTTTCGATTTTTACCAATTTCGGTCTTTTCAATTGATAAACTTAGCTGCCACGAATTTTTTTAGGGTAAATTTTAATAAAAATTTTTAGCCCAACTTTAACCCTGTATATTTCCTACAAATATTGAATGGAAGGAACAAAATCTGGATTCTTAATTATGGTACATCATTCCTGTATCGAATGGTGTGAAGAAGGAGTCGGTATCTTTCTTAGTTTGGAAAATATTAAATTGTAAATGGAGGCAAGTTAAAAAGATTTAGAAAATTTTGGTTTCTAGACCAAAAAATAGAAAATTTTGATTTCTAGTGAATGTATGTAAAAAGTAATATAGTATTATGTATTTCGTGTTGTAGAATCCAAAAAATTTATCAGTTTTTGGTTTGGATGTATATTTTTCCTGAAAATATCATTCTCAATAATTTTCCAGATTTTTCCACTCGAAATACTTCTTTTTCGAACAAACGACATTTTTTTTAGATTCCTCGCATGAAAAAACCACCCTTTGCAAATTTTCATAAAAATCGGAAACACATTTTCTTTCCATTTTGAATCCACTGCTGGCGAATAGATATTTTTGGTACAAAAATGTCAACATTGATGTCTTATAATTCAGTTTGTAATGCCGGTGGAAACTTGCCATATTCTTTTATAATATTATCAACTCCCCCCTTTCGATTTTCACTAATTTCGGTCTTACCCATTCATATATGTAGCTGCTAAGATTTTTTTAGGGTAAATTAAAATAAAAACATCTTAACTTCATCCTTGTATAATTCCTACAAATAATAAACGGAAGAAACGAAAGATGATTTTTAATTAAGATACATCTTTCCTCTATCAAATAGTGTGAGAAAGTAGTCGATATATTTTTTAGTTTCGAAAATATGAAATAGAGGCAAGTCAAAAATTTTGAGGTCCTGGATAAAAATTTGAAAATTTTTATATCTCGTAAACGTATGGGAAAAATTATCAAATACCATATATTTTGACCCGTTTTTTTTGTTATCCATTTACCAAAATTCTCATTATTGAAGAAATTTAAAAATATTTTCCGAATTTTATTCAAATAAACTACTTAAAAAAATTATAATTGAAAACTAATAGTCACATTCGATTCGTCATAACTGAAAACATCTAATTACAAATTCTTATAAATATCGCGTCATGAATACTATTTTTAAAACTCGCATTTTTTACGATTTTTGACCTTTTCAATTTTTTTCATGCCTTTCAAATAGGTCTCACAGAGAAACTGAATTGCCCATTGTATTCCTCGTCCCTCAAAACTTCTTCCCTTAGATTTTCATCCAAATCGCAGGATAAAAGTTACCGGCTCCTGGCGAAAATTTCAAGTTACGTTTTGACAGCTAAAAATTCGTTTTGGAGAATTTTTAATGTTGGGAACATCTTTCTGTGCCAATTTTGCACCCCTATACAAAATTTCATATCAATCGGAGCATTTTGAAAATTTGCCCTTTAAAGCCGGTTCTGCTACAACGTTAAACGGCAACATGAGCTGGATTTTTCAAGGGATAGGAAAAATCGTAGAAAAAAAATGAAAAAAACTGTTCTATAGAGGATCAAAATTAATAGAAAAAAATGTTGGTCAGGTACCTGATGGTGGGGTATGATAGTTCATAATTGGTACCTCACTAGAAAAATATGCCCCCCATGGGCAAACTTTGCCCCTCTAACTGAATAATAATAATAATAATAATAATAATAATAATAATAATAATAATAATAATAATAATAATAATAATAATAATAATAATAGGATGCTCCTACTTGGTATCTCGGGACCACAAGAAAAGACACGATGATGTAGCCAAAGTATTCCACCAGGCAATCTGCATAAAATATGGTCTGCTGACAGAACAAGTGCCCTATTACAAGTACACCCCGAAAGAACAACTTGAAAACCAAAACGTAAAAGTATACTGGGACAAAAAGATAATTACAGATAAGGAAATAGCACACAATAAACCAGATATACTTGTACTAGAAAAACAAGGAAGGACAGCTAATATAATAGACATCACTATACCTAACGATCACAACATTAAAGAAGCTAGGACCCAAAAAATACACAAATATATTGACTTAGCGCACGAACTAAAGGATGCTTATCAATTAGAACACGTAACCATACATCCGCTGGTTATCTCAACCACTGGCCTCGTTGAAGTACATTTACAAAACGAGTTAAAGAAACTGAAATTGGAAAATGTTGATAAGAACATAATTACCGCCCAACAAGCAGCTATATTGGGAACATGCCGAACCGTCCGACGAGTGCTCACACATGACTAGGCTGCTGAAACCTTGAGAATCCCAGCCTGGACATGCCAATCCTCCACTAACAAGTGTGATATAATAAAAAAAAAAAATAATAATAATAATAATAATAATCTATTGGGATAAGCTTATCATTAGTGATCGGGAAATGGCACACAATAGACCCGACATATTGGTGATAGAAAAAGATAAAAAGGTAGCAAGAATAATCGACATTACAGTACCTAATGATCACAATCTCCGAGAAGCGAGAAACCAAAAGATCACAAAATATATAGATCTTTCTCACGAGATAAAAACTATCTATCAGCTCGATCAGGTCACAATACATCCATTAGTTATATCTGCGACCGGCCTTGTTGAAATAAATTTGAAACAGGAACTAAAAAGATTGGAATTAGAAGACCCTACGAAACTGATACTCACCGCCCAAAAAGCAGCAATTCTGGGCACTTGTCGAGCAGTCCGGCGGGCGCTCACACATGACTAATCCGTTGATATGGCATCCCGGATTAGCCAAGCAAACCCAGGAAAACCCTGTGAAAAAAAAATAATAATAATAATAATAATAATAATAATAATAATAATAGTTATATTGGGATATTACCATTCATACAGACAAAACAGTAATGCACAATAGACCGGATATAACATTACAAATAAAAAAAGAGAAGATCACCTACATTATTGATATTGCTGTTCCATCTGACAATAATATAAATAACAAATACAGAGAAAAGATTGATAAATACCAGCAGTTAGCAATAGAAATAGAACGTATATGGAAACAGAAACAAGTAATTGTAATACCTTTTATAATATCTGTTACGGGAATTACCCCAAAAACATTCATCACACACCTCACGCAGTGAATCTTCCACATTACACCCACATCCAGATACAAAAAGCAGTCATCCTACACACATGCAATATCACCAGATCATTTCTAAACCAAAGATAGAGTAAAAGTAGACTTGAGTGCAAACTCCGTCTGCTATTTATAAGAAACCACAATTGTGAGAAATAGAGACGAATAATAATAATAATAATAATACGATACGATACGATACGATTTATTGACCAGTTTTAAATACAAAAGCATTTGTGTAGTCCTAATATTAAATTACTAAGTAGTTATCAAAATTCCTAAATCAGATAATAGAATAGAAATAAAGTTAAACCAATATTTTCATAAAATTAGATTTCTGAAGTAACATATATGTGAGAATGAATTAGTAAGACTAATAATTGAACGACATGTAGTCCTGAACTGCGTAAAAACAATTTTGTAGTAAAAATTGTTTTGAAAATCTATAGAACTGATTCTGGCTCATATTTTTCACATTCTTATCAGCATGCAAATCTAGAAACTTATTATACAATCTAACATCTAGTTTGTTGTATTGTGTTTGATGCAGCCTAGAAAAAGGCACAATGAGTCGCTCTGCACCTCTGGTGGTATAACAGTGAACACCAGAATGAGTTGCCATATGTAGTACACCCCTATGAATACACAGAAGTGTCTCAAACATGTACATGCAAGGCAATGGCAGGATCCCATATTCCGCGAAAAGTCCACTGCAATGTACTCGACTTTTTGCATTATGAATAATGCGCAAAGCAGTCTTCTGAAGAGTAATAATAATAATAATAATAATAATAATAATAATAATAATAATAATAATAATAATAATAATAATAATAATAATAATAATGATAATAATAATAATAATAATAATAATAATAATAATAATAATAATAATAATAATAATAATGAAATGAACATTGACGTCAAGCGTTGTTATTTCACAGCCACATACCTAGAAACCATTACAACGGGATATAGATTCGATCTACACCGCTTGTTCATAAATCAATATCCACACTTAGCTGATCAAATAACCGAGCAACGTCTAATAGACCAGAAGAGGGTGATGATAAAAAATAACAGGTTAACTGCAAATGAGATAGAGCAAATAAAACAAAAAATGGCAAAACATCTACATGCAGACCAACAACAGCAAGAAACTGAAATAACCCAACAAAACCAAGTCAAAATATCCCAAACACAACCATACAGATCCCAATCACCCACAGAACCACACACACTCCAATTACCCGAAGACACCAAAACACATAGTGTAAGAGGAAGGCTCACAGAGGAAATGAGAATGAATTTTGCAATTTGGGAAAATAGCGACCCCACAAAAAGAAATAGAATAACAAACCACAGTTCAGACATGAAACGAAGAGCCTGATAAAAATTGTAAACGAGGAAATCATAACAGAATATCTCGAAGATGCAAACACACTGGAAGAAATAGAAACAATCGTATATGCAGCAGCATCAACGGTTGTATCATGTAACAACCAAAAAATAAGAGAACCGGCACAGAGAAGGAGAAAAACGGCTAAACCCAGGTGGCAGATCAGACTGGAAAGGGCTGTGCAGCGACTCAGGGAGGATATAGGTAGAACACAACAATATATCAACGGAAACAGATTAAAACAAATTGGAAAACATATGGAACAGAAAACAAATAACAACAACCAACGAACAGTCACTGAAATGCTTGACACCGCAAAACAAAAACTTAAAGTATACGCCGCCAGATTGAGAAGATATGAAGAGTCTAACAACAGAAAAACAGATAACATGCTATTCACACAAAACGAGAAACTATTTCATAATAAACTGACCAACAGGGAACAAATACAGATAATAGCACCCAACCGAAATGAAATAGCGGAATTCTGGAGAGGAATATGGTCTAATAGGAAGCAACACAACGAAAAAGCAACGTGGATCATAGAAGAAGAAAAAAAGCACAAAAATGTCATAGAACAACAGGAACACATAATAACAGTAGGAGAATTGACTGACACAATTAAAAACACACACAACTGGAAATGTCCTGGAACTGACCAAATACAAAATTTCTGGTATAAACAACTAACATCCACACATAAATATATTACAATCCAAATAAATAATATAATAAGAAATCCCCAGCAAACACCAGATTTTCTCACACAGGGCAGAACATACATAAAACCAAAGAGTAATGAAACACAAAACCCTGCCAACTACCGACCGATAACATGCCTCCAAATATTATATAAAATAATTACATCATTGATATGCAAGAAAATAGAAAAACATTTAGAAACAAACAACATCATAACAGAAGAACAGAAAGGTTGCAGAAAAATAAGCCAGGGATGCAAGAAACAACTTATTATTGACAGTGTCATTATGAAACAAGCAGAAAAACAACTAAGAAACATACACACATGCTACATTGACTATAAGAAAGCTTTTGACTCTGTACCTCACTCCTGGCTACTAAAAATACTGGACATATATAATATACATCCGATGATTAAATCATTTCTTACGCACGTAATGATAACATGGAAAACAAGAATACATTTAACAACAAGCGATGAAGAAATAATAACAGAGAACATTGAAATCAACAGAGGTATCTTCCAAGGAGACTCCCTCAGCGCCCTATGGTTCTGTATGTGCCTGAATCCCTTATCAAATGCATTTAATGATACAAATCATGGATTCCAAATCAAACATCAAAAAACACACCATCAACCACCTACTGTACATGGATGATATCAAATTATATGCTCCATCTCAAACACACATGAAGAACTTGCTCAAAGAAAGTTACAGAACATATCACAAACGACATAAAAATGGAATTCGGAATCAACAAATGCAAAATACTACACATAGAAAGAGGAAACTGGAAGGAAGAGATAGAGACAGAAATACTGAACGATGAAGAACTAAGAAGCATGCAGCAAAATGAAACATACAAATACTTAGGATTCCAACAGAACACAAGGATAAACCATACAGAAATAAAATAACATATTGTACAAGAATACAAAAAACGACTAACATTACTAATGAACACTAAGTTGAATTCGAAAAACCTCTTCAAAGCTATAAACACATACGCAATTCCCCTCCTTACATATTCATTCGGGATTGTCAAATGGAGGCAAACCGACCTTGAAAACATCAACAGACTTACGAGAACAGAACAAACAAAACATAGAAACCACCACCCGCACGCATGCAAAGAAAGAATAACAATAGGAAGAAAAGAGGGAGGAAGAGGAATGATGGATGTTGTCACACTACACACAAACCAGATATAAAAACTCAGAAATTTCTTCTATAGTAAACAGTTATTATTACACAGAGCAATTGTACAAGCAGACAGAGAATACACACCTCTCAACCTCTCGCACACGCAGCAAATATACAATACACAAACACAACAGCAGAAGATAGAAGAATGGACACAGAAAAAATTACATGGTAAACATACTTACAACATGAAAAATGAATACATCAGTAAGACAGATTCGTACAAATGGCTCCAAAAAGGTGAACTGTATCCTGAAACAGAAGACTTCACATTAGCGATCCAGGATCAGGTTATTGCTACAAGAAATTACAAAAAAAAACATAATGAAAGACCCTAACACCACAGGCGACAAATTCAGAAAGTGCCACCAATTTCCCGAAACAATCGACCACATTACGGCAGGATGTAAGTTGATGGCTTGATCTGAATATACTAACAGACATAATACAGCGGCAAAGATCATACACCAGCAGCTTGCACTACAACATAAACTCATCACAGAAACACAACCATATTACACATACACACGACAAACGATATTGGAAAACGAAGAATACAAGTTATATTGGGATATAACCATTCATACAGACAAAACAGTAATGCACAATTTACCAGATATAACATTACAAATCAAAAAAGAGAAGATCACCTACATTATTGATATTGCTATTCCATCTGACAATAATATAAATAACAAATACAGAAAAAGAAAGATAGAACGAATATGGAAACAGAAACAAGTAATTGTAATACCTTTTATAATATCTGTTACAGGAATCGCCCCAAAAACATTGATTACACACCTCACGCAGTTAAATCTTCCACATTACACCCACACTCAGATACAAAAAGCAGTCATCCTACACACATGCAATATTACCAGATCATTTCTAAACCAAAGATAGAGTAAAAGTAGACTTGAGTGCAAACTCCGTCTGCTATTTATGAGAAACCACAATTGTGAGAAATAGAGGATAATAATAATAATAATAATAATATTAATAATAATAATAATAATTATAAAATAATAATACTTTATTCATCATTTTTGATCATAGTACATGATATAGGACAGGTCAAACAGAGAAGAGGATATTACATTGAATACGACTTACTTATTAAATACTTAAATTAAAATCGTTTGTTTAAAAACTCTGACACATCATAGGAACATTCGACAATTAAATTTTTTTTAAGTTTTTGTTTGAGCACATTGAAATCGCTCTCACATCTTATACAGCTGGGCAAATGATTCAGGAATTGAATTCCATTATAGACAGGCTTTTTTCAAACAATGAGATTCCATGTTTTGGTGGCCGTATAAGTTTTGCAGATCTGGATGGGTAATTATGGAAATCAGAATTGAGACTAAATTCACTGAAATTATTTTTTGCATATAATATACACTTGTAGATGTAAATAGAATAAGAAGTTAGTACACCGAAATCTTTAAAATGATTTCTGCATGTTTGTCTATAATCTAGATTAAAAATTAGACGGACAATCCTTTTTTGAGAAATAAGAATCCTCGAGGCAACAAAATATTATATATATATATATATATATATATATATATATATATAAATATATATATATATATATATATATATATATATATATATATAGGATACATATATTTTTGAAAATTGATGAATAAAAACGAAGCTGCTTCAATATCATAAGTCATTACAACTCTACTTGTCTACTAAACGATAATTCACAGGATTGCCTTTCTTGATTATTATTTACTAAATTATTGGTACAGTTTTGATCATGCATGTTTATTAAAAATATCGCTGTCATTATGGACCACATCTGATTACAATTTATAAATATGATAAAGCAGATTCAACTTTAACCTATTTTTTTTTGTTGCAGGTAAGTTTGATCACTTCTATTCCAAAGAAAACTAACAAGTGAGTATGATTACTACAATAAAATAATAGTATAGTTCTGTGAAATTGCTACCATTAAAAACCTAGACTAGCCAACTAGAACGTTTGTTTATGCAGTCGATAACAGAATATAGAACCATTTCACAAAGGTGGAAAAGCAAAATTCAAATGATATGAAGGAAATACATCGGTTCACACATTAATAATTGAAACTTCTGAAAAAATTCACGAATAAATACGCAATTCGTATCATGGAGTAATTATTTTTATTGAAAGTTAAGTGAAGTTACAATTTTGGAATAAAGTCCCATTAAGTGAATCGATTTCCATGTATTCATTGGTACCAAAATTACTATTAAACGTAAGTTGATGAAAAAATAGAGAAATTCGGATATATCAAATTATTACCAAGGCTGGAAATATGCAGGATCTCCCAGGACAAATGCGAAAAGAGTAGGGAGCGTATAGTATGAGCCAAAATAATGTTAGTACTTTATATTTATGCTTTTTAATTTTTGCACTGTCCATTTGATCTTTATAAAATTTTCAGCATAGTTATATTGTATGTGTATGTTTCTTTTGGAGAGGTGAATATGACTTCCTCTCACCTTGTGCTAATGGAAAGGTACGCTAGTTGGAATCTGAAAAAATCAGACGTTTGGCTGATATTTACTATTTTATTAACGTACTTCGTAACGATTTGCCATTTTTATGAGTATATCCTTCGTAATGAGTGAAGATCAATTTATTGATACCATGCACAATATTCACCTACTGTATTAGAAATGAATAATTTAGCAATAGTTGATAATAAAAATATTGAATGTCCACTACGAAGTGTACGTACTATGGCAACTGAAGAAGACTTGTGAATTTGATAATTATGCATCAGCTCTGTACGAAAACTATCAACAGAACATAACGTCTCAAAATCATCGCATCCTAAAACAACAGCTTTTTCACGTACAAAAGGTACATAGTATGATAGCGGTCGATTATCCTGCACGACTTGAGTATAGTTAGTGGTTTCGGCGTCAAAAACAAGCAGACAATACCTTTAATTCTAACGTTCTTTTCACGGCTGAATCCAGTTTCACCACAGATGGAGTTATTAATTCTCATAATATGTATTTATGGGATGATGGGAATCCATAGTAAATGATTGAGCAGGGATAGTTGGATATCGTTTGATGGGGCCATCCTTTATTGACGGTACTTTGACTTGGCAAAAATATTTGGATTTTTTGCAAAATTAGTTTTGGATCCTGTTTGATGATGTGACACTATAAACTCGAAAGAATTCATATTTGATGGGACCCCTTCTCATTTCAGTTTAGATATTTGAACACAAGGTTTCTTAATATATTGATTAGTCGGAGAGGTATTTTTTAGTATCCGTCGCGATCAGGAGACGTCTATCTAATTAATTCAGTTTTCTGGGGTCATGTCAAAAATAAAGTGTACGCAACACCTGTACAAACAAGGCAATATTTAATAGACATATTTGTGTTATATTGCAATTATATTAGACATAATATGGGATTGCCCTTCCAAGTGCAAAGGAAGAACCTTCGTATGTAGATCGGAGACATCACACATACAACACAAAGTCCATAATAAAACGTATAATAACAGTGTATCTACACCTACGAGTTGAAGCTCTCGATACTTGAATCTTAAAAGAATTGTGCTTGCTTCTACTCTATAGCGCATGCAGCGCATTATCGTACGACAAGGGCCGATAAATGACGAAGAAGCAAACATGAAATAAACGCGGTTTTGAAAAATTACAATTAGTGGTAACTAATGAGAAAAAAATAAATAGGACAATTTTACACACAACACAAAAGCGTGTGGATGATAATTTTTTTGTTGGTTATGGTCTTAGTCTAACATTTTATAACATGTATTTTTGAGCTTAATGATTTAATAACTTGTTAGAACTGTCTAAGTATGATGTACACATTAGATATAAATTTAGTGAATAAAAAGACGAATACTGAGTGTGTATTTTCTTAAGAATCCAGCTAAACGCTTCCATCCATTAGGCCATTATCAAAGCTGTCCTATAAAAATTATAATAGTTGTGAAAATTGCAAAAACAATTTAAAAAAGTCGAACTTACGTCAAGAAGAAACATACAACAGGTCTCCTTTAAAACACCAATCCCTGTAAGTGCCTACCTACAATAAAATAAGATGTTTGATGGTACAATCATTAATTAATTAAAATTGTGTTAAAGTTACCCTTAATGAGGGTGTGCAATTGTAATTCACATCATAGAACGTAGAATTCAAAGTAATCAACTGAATGATATATGATGACAAGTTTGACGTTTATAGATGGTGGCTAATATGCCGGAATACAATAAATACAACTAGTAAGTGTCTAATATTACAACGTGATCTTATGATGAACATTGAATCCAGATATTATGAGTAAAAATGAATAACAATATCAAAATAGTGAATTCAAACTTAAAGGATTTTTTTTATTTTAAGAATGAAGTTGAAGTTGTGATTAACATTAATACATTAATCAAATTCAAAACTTGCAAACATCAACCAACTTAGATGAACAGAAAATACCCCAAGTGCTTGTCTAAAGAGTAATGAGTTAAGGGTTGCATCCACTCCCCATCCAGTCAGGAACCAGGCGAAGTAAACCTATATGTGTAAAGTGACAAAATAAAATTGCACTTTTGGTCGTAAATTCATCTATGGAGGAGTTTACACAATGTAGTGATTAAGGTGGAAAGGCACGTTGACAAGGTAAACAGCTAATGGCATCCCATAGGAATTAAATGTAAATGGTAAAGGGAGGGGTATCTATTGTCAAGAAACCTCGAAAATTGATTGTGACCTGATGGACCGAACTATGACCCAGACATAGACTGGTGTCCCGAAAACAATGTGGTTGTGAACTCTAAGGTAATTGTGTCAAACCTAGACCCATACTAGGCATGCACAAGAAGAGAAGAAATCGAAAAAAAGTGTCAGGAATAAAAGAAAAAGATAGACAGATTTGATAAAGTTATAAGATATAGATCGCTCGCATTCTGATGAACCCAACTATTACCCATACATAACTTGGTTTCAGGGAAACAATGTTGTTGTGAAGTTTTAAGATAGTTGTGACAAACCTAGATCCCTACTAGGCATGTACAGGAAGAAGGAACCGGGTAAGAGTGTAGAGAGGAGAAAAGGATAGTATATGTGCTAGAAGCTAAAGAATAGGAGGGAGGAATTATGATGAACCAAACGACCCACCCATAGCTTGGTTTCAGGGAAACATGTGGTTGTGAAGTTATTAAGATAGTTGAGCTGCTCAGGGAAATAGTGGCCCAACCCACAAAATATTTTTTTTTAATTTTTTGTTTCTGATTTGATGCCAAAATGTTACTTTGGTTTCTTCTATTACTTTTGTATCTAATTTTTCATTTTGGGTTTCTGAAATAAGCCTGTCCAATTGGTTCTGTGCCATTGGGATTTTTTTGAATTGTTTTTTCAAATTTTACAACTATTATAATTTTTATAGGACAGCTTTGATAATGGCCTAATGGATGAAAGCGATTACCTGGATTTTTAATAAAAAACACACCCAGTATTCGTCTTTTCACTCACTCAATTAATAACTTTGTTTCTGTAATTTTGATTCAAAACAACGTTCTTGGCATTCTTATTTAATTCCCATGGAATGAGTTGCCAATATTGACTACTGCTAAGTTCGTCATTTCTACTACAGTAGATAAATTTGGTATCAGTAAATTACTTCTAGCTCATTACTCAGCATATACTCATAAAAATGGTGAATGCGCAAACGAAGTGCATTCATAAAATGGCAAATATTAGCCAAACGGCTTACTTTATCAAATTCCAACAAGAATACCTTTTCATTAGGTAAAGGTTGGAAGTCATTCTCGATATTTTCATTTAGGGTCTGTTTTCCGTGCAAACATTTTGGGTCGCTAACCATTACGAGTAGTCCCTCTCTGGCTTCAAGGCACTACTTTCAATATGTTTCTATTACCAAAATAAACATACACACACATTATAAATATGCTGGAAATTTTATAAAGAACAAATGAGCAGTACGAAAACAAAAAATTAAAAGCGATATTAAAATTCAAATTTTGGTGCCCTATAATTCGAAAACGAGGACCTCTACTGGCAAAGTTTCTATGAAGTACTAAGATTATTTTTCCCATTAGACCCAGGACACCCTGTATAATATCCATATTCGATACAATCTGTTACATATTGATACCAGGCATGTATATTCACATAATTCGAAAGATATCTGAGAAGAACGAGGGAATTGATTGCTTTGATGGAATGGTAGCACTGATATAATGAGTCACCTGTTACTGTCATTTCTTGCCTTATCATTGAGCAATCACAGAACAATAGTCGAAATTTTCCAATGTATGAGTTTATTTTGAACTGTGTTCCATCCAGAAAAAATATATTGCTACCTCTTTTATCTAATGTACTGATATAATCAGTCACATGTTACTGTAATTTCTTGTCTTATCGTAGAGACATAGACTTGATCTGTGGAGCAATAGTCGAACATTTACAATTTATAAGTTCATTTTGAACAGTGTTCCATACACAAAATAATTGATTTTAGAATATTTTGTGAAAATAATCAAACATACCGAGACACGGTATATAATATATGGATTGGAAACTCAATAGCTGTTCAAAATTTTTTTTACTATACATATAAGGCAAATGTATATAAAGCCCTTCTCAACTCACCACGTATTGTATCCCTTGTAACTACAATATATTCACTAAAAAACTGGAAAACTTTTATAATAATTTATTTAACAATATTATTATACTCTCACTTATAGATTTCAATATTATCAACAATACGGGAAAAACACAAATTTCATGTCCTTTTTATCTCCATCATTATGTAGTTTCTTTCTCATTTTCATCGACAGCGCTGTTTGTCCTCACTTGGGCGTCAACGACATTTGTCAACTTTTCGTTCTGATCCTCGCCTGTAACTTCGATTGGTTTTTCTTCTTTCACATCAGGAATAATGTTATTAGGTTTTTTGCTTGATGAGTTGGACACACTTTCCAGTTTATAACTACTTTTGGAATTTCCCATTGTCAAGGTTCTGTTGTTAAACGACAACTGTTCGAACTAACGGTGTAGATATACTAAGTTTAACCACATCTTTATGCTGCGATAACTTTTTATGACTCACTAATTATAGCAATGATAAGATACGACAGTAATAAAAAAACATACAATACAGAACATTTGGCAAATGTTGTTGCAAGGTTTTATTATTAATTTTTTACACTGCCATAAAAACATGCATATGACAACGGACGATGAGTTTTGCTGTTTTGTTAAAATTTTATCTTATATCAATTTTGAACAGGGACGTACTGAATATAACAATCTATTTAGAATAGATTGAAATTATTTATGAATTTTCTCTTGTAATTTCAAAATGCATGCATGAAATTTTCATAAATGAGTCAATCGTCGACAATACGATTCACTTAAAATAAAACTGTTTGTAAGGAAAATTTTCATATATCCTTAATGTCCCTTCTACCTGTGTTCTACCACTTGAGTTACCACAGATAGAAGGGACCTATAGTTCAACGACGGATCCGAACGTCTATGTTGAGAGGCAAAAATATTATTAGTAGTCTTCCATTGCTTTGTGACAGGATCGTCTTGGTTACCAGACACAGCAAGTGGTTAGGTTAGGTTAGGTGGTTATTCTTCTATGGATTCTGATAATCGAACCGGGTAAAATGTAGGGTAGGGTAGGGTAGGGTATAGTATGTACAAAAAGTACGAGGAGTAATAAACCCTAATTAAGTATGCAAAACCTTTACAGGGAGCACCATGTAATTTTTGATAAATCTCTTACTTTAAATTACATTTCTTCCGCAAATCTAAAAAACAGGTAGATCGACCCCGTATTTGTTTCAGTTGTAGCAAAGTTTAGGGTTTATTCATTGTTAAAGGATTAGCAGATAAGCAATAACGCAATGCAGTGGTGTGTATTTTGAAAAAAAAATACGTTTTAAATTATAATATAATAAAAAATGAAAAGAAATAATTATTGGAATACATTTATTACTTACATTTTATTCTATATCCGACTCGGAAGAGGAAGAATCGTTGTTGACATTAATAATAATAGGGTCGATTAAATCATCGCAAATATTGTCAATTTTCCACATATTTGCCTCTACTTTGATAACATGCTCGATACAGTTTGTCCAGTTTTCCTTACTCACATGACTTACAGCACTCTCAAACAATTTCACAA
This sequence comes from Galeruca laticollis, assembly GCA_963921935.1. NCBI lineage: Eukaryota > Metazoa > Arthropoda > Insecta > Coleoptera > Chrysomelidae > Galeruca > Galeruca laticollis. Next base: position 113,631,005 of record OY998175.1, on the reverse strand, counting down.
CAACGTTTACTTTAAAAGTAGTATTTTTTTTCCAACTTCCCCCTTTACCTGAGCCCATATTAATTCTATGGGATTAAGTTCACAATGATATACCACGAAAAGAAGCCATTTCTTCTACAATGTAGGTTTTGTATTTATTCTTGTTCATTTTTGCAATTCTGTAAAGTTCTTTCCTTAGTGGATCTTTTGGAAACTTAATATTTTTCGAAATAAGCCACTCCAAAAGCTCTGCTTTACGCCAACGACTTGTGGGCAATGCTTCTCGTAACCGTGAATGGTAACTTGGGTTGTCCATAACAATAACAGCCCCTTTTGGAATCAGATCCAACATTTGAACAAACCATTCCTCGAAGACATCCCCATTCATATCTTCGTGATAGTCCCCCGTGCGTTTTGAAATAAAAGTTAATAATCCACCATCAACAAAACCTTCAGAACTTCCAACATGGACAATGATAAGTCTTTTTCCTTTTCCAGATGGTGGCTGCAAACCTTACGACAAACCTTCCACGAATGCCTGCCTTCCGCTTTTAATGTTTTCATCTTGCCAAGATTTGGAAACTGTATATCCAGTATTTATCCATGTTTCGTCTAAGTAGAAGATTTTCAAATTTTGTTCTCTGGCATGTCGAATGCTTCTTAAATAGTCTCTTCTCCAAAAAACTATTTCCGGTTCATCTATCAAGAGAGATTTTCTATTATGTTTTGTATATCTGAAACCCACATCTTTCAAAAGTTTGCATAATGTCATTCTGGAGAATTTTGGATAGTCCGTATCTTCTTGCACTGATGTCATAATTTTGTCAAGTGTTGGAATTTCCTTTCGTAAGTAAAAGCCATGGACTTTACGCCTTAGTCTTTGTTTTAATGACTCATCGATCTCAATTGGTTTTCGGCCTGAAGGAGTTTTAGGGGGTTGAAGAGTTCCATTCTTGCTTTCTTTTAGTAATCTATAAATTGTTGATTTAGCAACACACAACATAGCAGCCGTTAATTCCACAATATCATCAACACTTGCACTTGGATCTTTGTTTTTCAATGATATATAACAATTCAATATCAGAGTTTTTTCATTTAAAGATAATGGACCTGTTTTTGGTCGTTTAGATGGTCCTTGGCTTATCGACATTGTTTGGTACTTGCACAATTAACATTCAACAAATGTTTTAAATATATTCCAACTGTTTACAATATTATGACAACCATACAACTTTACTCAAAGAACTAATACTAAGTACTGATTTAATGTACCTACTTTCTTTTAAAATAATATTCCCGATAATGTTTCTAAGAAAACTGGGTTGTTTGGAAAATCCCTCTCAATAATCGAATAATCTGTAAATAGGTGTAATCGTATTAAGCCGATTACAGTAGGCCACTTGCCATTTAAAATTTCTGAGAAAAATTCCCCAAACTCTACATATAGGAGTAATACAAATAAAAAATTGTATGAATAAACGGGCATATCCGAACTCTGCCACAAAATAAAATTTTACCTGACTTGTATCAATTTGAGGATTACTGAAATGTTCGAACTGTGCCGCAACCATTTAGTTTAATCCTATTAGAGTCATTAGGGTTTATAATAGATAAAATCGGAGGCCCATAGAATTATGTATATTTCTGAAAGGTTTCAAAGATTTCTTGAATTAAATATTTTGACGAAATCTTGATTGTTTTGATCGATATTTAGGGGATTAGGGGAAGGATGTTGATGCACTTACACTATTGCCTAAAAATCAGGAAGAAGTATTCAATAGTGTTCGTGAATTACAATTACGAACGAACCGAGAAGAGGAATTTCTATTAACAGCAGACCAGGTATTTAAAATTATTGTGTTCTCCTGTTTTTCCAACCTTAATTTTTTATTTAATTCGGATTGTATTTTGATGGATGGGACTTTTAAATACTGTTCAACTTTTTTTTACCAAATGTTTACCATTCATGGTTTTAAAAACGGCTATTACGTACCTCTTGTTTTTTGTTTGCTGCCGGACAAATCAAGTCAAACATATTCAAATTTGTTTTTAATTTTAAGACAAAAATGTAAAGAAGTAGGCTTAAATTTTCAACCTAAAGAAGTCGTAGTAGATTCTGAACTAAGCATTCATAACGCTATATATGAATGTTTTGGCAGAGATCAAATTCTTTTTGGTTGTAAATTTCATCTCTGTCAAGCTTGGTTTCGTAAGATTCAGGAGTTTCATTTGGTACAAGAGTACAGACAGAAAGGTTCTGTAATTGGCGAATACTTAAAAGTACATTTCGGTATTATGTATCTTAGTCCTGAGGAAGTTGTAGAATTTTTTTATAATGAACTACATTTTTTGCTTCCGAATGACGAAAGAGTTATAGAATTCCGAAATTATGTCAATAAAACATATATAACGCAAAATTCGATAGTTCCACCACTTATTTGGGCAAATAATGCATCCTTTTTTAAGAGAACAACGAATTCTTGTGAGAGTTTTCATTCGCATTTCGGTGCTTCTTTTTACAAAGCACATCCAATTTATTAGTGTGTTATTGGATTTACAAACGGAGGTATACGCGAAAATTCGTTCGGCAAACCAAAGCCAGAAAAAAACCAAAAAAACTATTAATGTTAAAATTAATTTCATTATGGATCATTTGGATCAATATAGGAAAAATGTTATTTCTCGATTTATGTTTGTGAAAACGGTTGCATGTAAAAATCTTCCACACGTTTAATTTTTTGTTTTTTTTATATGTTTATGTATATTGAATATATTTTATTGTAATGTAGATGTAATGTAGATGTAATTTTTTAGAAGTGGCAAATATACGTTGAAAATATATGTATGTTATTAATATTTCCTTATATTGAATTTGAGTACCTAAAGTTCAAGGTAAATTGTTAAATCGGATTAGGCTATTAGACCCCTACTGGTTTGGTAGTTAATCTCCAAAATTTTAAACACTGGCAGAGTTCGAACAACCCGTAATGACTACTTGCATTTTGTGGCAGAGTTCGGATACTCCGGAATAAACTGTGTTGCCTTTCTTCATCAAACTTACTAAAATTTATGTACCTCTATCACTTTTTTTTATTAAAATTAGTACATCCCGTTACCTCTGACCTAAATCGTATATTCTTTAGCATAGCTGCAACTCATTCGTTCAATACAAAATGTACCTTACGGTATACCCTCTTGAAATATATTTTGGTACGTCTATGAAATCTACTTAAATGAATGATTTATAACTCCTTGTCCTTTCTATATAGACTGTAGTGCCCAACAATGGGATATTTTCTTTGTACATCAAATTATTTCGTCCTAGATTTAAATGAAATGAACTACGCTTTATGCAATATTTAGTATTGGTTTATACTTCCATTGACTAAGAAAAATATCCAAAAATGTTTGTGTTGAGCATAAAAATTAAAATTATAAAAATCAAATTTGTCATGACGTGTCCAAGGGTGTGACGGTATTGCCTTGAGTGAAACAGGTATCAAATTTAAAAAAATAAAGCTATAATTTAGAATTTACTAAAATGTAGAAAAATATAACATTATTCTTCATTATAATTAAAGGGCAACGTAAAACGTATAGTTAATACGTAGAAAAAATTAACAAGAACAAAATAATGTCATCTTAAAGTTATAAGTCCAAAATGGACGTTGAACGCCAAATACGAATGTTACCTTTACGTTTCTCCAAAAACGTTAGGTTGAGGTGAAACGCTCTTAATATGTGTATTTCAAACCATGGAAATATCATGTACTCGTGGATATACGAATTCTCTTGGTTAATTAGTTTGCGTAGGAAACTTAATTATGTTTCCTGAAGACCTTCGTTTAAAACTTTTGCTACATAGTAAATATCGGATCCAGAATTAATAGGAAGTCATCTTGCTCAGGCGGTCTATCTAATTTACGTGAAATTAGTTCTTCACAGTCATCTTCCTCTATTTCATCTGAGATATCACCATAGTCATGCCATAGGCAGAGGTATCAAAACTAGAGTCTTCTTCTGAAGTTTCATCTGGAGATTGTCTTTTGTTTCGTTTGTCTCTTTCCTTCTCTTCGTTGTCTTGATAAAGTTTTCTAATTTTATTTTTTGACTATTCATCGATTCTGTAGGATGATAAGAAAACAGATTTTCCACAGATTTATTTGAATCCTTTATCAAGACTAGTGAGGTTTTTCCGTTGAGCAAAAATGATTTATTCCCTTGTCAAATTAAAAAAAGACGAGAAATCATGAAAATATTTCAGAAATTTCTGGCACGTCATGTAAAAACAAAGTAATGCAAAATCTTCAAACATTGGCAAAAACTTCTTTCTCTTTATTGAGATTCAATACACAAAACTCAAAAATTCTATACACAAACGCCAGCTCGTATTATATTTGAAATAAAACATTGTAAGCACATGAAGAAAAATATATTTGAAGAATTTGAATCACCAGCAAATATGTGAAACCATCACCCTACTTCTCTTTATTAACTGAATGGAAGAGAATTTCTCTATGTACGATGTCGTTTAAATACACTAAATTTGGAAGTGGAACCAACAGTTCGACGAAATTTGAAACACTATAGTCCGATACAAATCGCCGATTGGCATGTTACATGGTATATATTGATTTGTAGAGAACAAGTTTACAAATCGAGTTTTATGTATTTACAAATAAGTTTTTGTTGAAAAATGTGGAATAATAGACGTGTTCCTTAGACATTTTTGATGTGTTTATTTTCAATGAACCCGACAGTTAGACATGTTCCAATATAGGTTGAGACACATTGTCTTAGTATTGGAAATTTGCACTATCAAATATTGTGGGATTGGGGTTGAATGATAAAACAGTTTTTGACGCTCTGGTTAAGTTCTTTAGACAGACGAAACTTGGTCTGTAATGTTGTCGAAATGTAGATCCAAGTGATACACAAGGTTCTGCTTACCTATAAAAATTTGTGACTGAAGAATTTATTTCCAAGCTAATTTCTCCCACATACATACATGCCTTATCAATTAAAAGAAATTATTATGTGTATTCATTATTCTAAACAATATGTAAGGTATTTATACAAAAGTCTTTTAATAACTATTCAGACTCATACAGCAGCGACATAAAGACTTACGTTTTAAATATACAATACCCAGCAACTTAACCTCACTCGAGTCACATTATACGCATCAAACGTTACAACTGAATATAATTAAAGAAGATGCTTTCTTCTATATGCTGCGTTGTCACCTAATAACTACAACTGTACGGGAGAAACATTACTTGTCTCACTGTAGGACCCGTCCCACTGTTGGGCACTTTCCCATATCGATATAACTTACAAATGAGTTGTTAAATCAGCATCAAGATAATGCGCGTAAATAGCTAGCAAGAGGAGAAGTTAGAACCAGATCAAAAAAGTGCGCAATTTAAGCAGGAACATATTCCGACACTTTCGATATCTGCAAAATGATGAAACGCACAAAAGTGATGAGCTTTGCATAATGAAAATGTTATGGAAAGAGTAAGAAAAAAAGAAGTGAAGTTCTTTAGCTACAATAAAACTGATCGTGCTCCAAAAAATTCTAGGGTACGATAAAAGAGACTTCAAAATGAAAGAAGAGATCTGAATTTATCTGATATTCTGGGAAAAATGTCTATAAAAATTCAGAAACCATGACCTATTCACAATAAAAAGATGGACACCTTTGCGATGTAACTTTCTCACTCATACTTGCGCCTGTAGGACTCCCACTGATGTAAAGAGCCGGAACAAGCTCACCCCGCAACAAATCCTCACTCGATCATATGCAGAGGTTAATAAAACAAAGTTAATACCGGTAAACAAAAATGATGCTATTTTTCACCTTAGTTGATATTTTGATTTATCCGGAATAATTAGGTAATTAAACAAACCGACTAATAAATTGCAACCAATATATCATTGTGAACAATGTACAGGGTGGAGATATGACAGCAAAGCGCTGTCTCATAGACATTTGGGGTAGAAAATTTTATCACTAAAGTGGCCAAAAGTTGACGGAAAATATCTTCAGATCTACAACATGGTCGCCAAGGGGGCTTAATCGCCATCTTGATCTTTTCGAGTTATTTTTCGCTGAAATCCACCTTGGCTCGTGATAGCATTTATTACTTTTCCGCCCAACCTATCTAATATGCCAGAAAAGTATTGGTTTACCCACAAAAAAGTTGAAATTAATGAAAAAAATTTTGGAGTTAATTCTATGCTTTTCATCAAGAACAACTCGAAAAAATGGTTTTTAGAAAAAAATCTTGTCTTGTTAGCACGATGCAGCCTCCGGAGTGCAACAAATCACTCACGAATTTTATAATTGAATATTGTTTAAAACATTCTACAGATGAACCCTATTGATTTTCAGCTCGCAATAGCCAGTACAACGGATGCTATGGTACTTGAACTACGACATTTTTGTCATTTATTGAGAAATTTCAGTTTGTTAGCACGATACAGCCTCCGGAGTATATACAAGTGACCAATTTTATAATTGCATATTACTCAGGGCATCTCAGAGATGAACCTTATTGAGATTCAGCTCACTAAAGCCAGTACAACGAGTGCTATGGTACTCGAGGTACCAAATTTTTGTCATTTTTGGAGTATTTTCAGTTTGTTAGCAAGATACAGCCTCCAGCGTGTATACAAGTGATCCATTTCATGATTGAATATTATTCAGGGCGTCTTATAGATGAAACTTATTGGTTTTTCTCTCACCAGTGCTAGTACAACGGGTGCTATGGTACCTGAAGTGCCACATTTTTGTCCTATTTGGAGAAATATACTACATCTTTTATTACTTTCGGAGAAATTTTGGTTTGTTAACACGATACATCCCCCGAAGTGTATACAAGTGAAAATTTTATGATATAATAATAATCAGGCATCTCATAGATGCGGAAAAGTCAGTTTTAATCTTTAAAACCGTTTATTTTTCCATCAATTCGTCTTACAAATTTTCTTGAAATTAAATTCAATAAGACGAGCTTTTTCCATTAAAATCTAGGGAAATGATAGTGAGAATCATATCTTGATATCTTATACCTAGCCAGAAATATCGAAGAAAGAAAATGAAGTTTTCTTAAAATTTAAAAAAGACGCTGTTACATCGGTATTTATTTATTGATCCTTTATCGATGTTCAATGTTATAACTTCATGGTATTAGAAGTTTAGAATAATAAAAGTTTCCTTAGTTCAAAAAATTAATGAGAGAGACAAATATGTTACTGACTTTCTTCATTTTTGATGTTTTTTAGAGTTTGTTGGGCGTTTTCAGAAAGTCGGGCCCTGATATAGGATATATTCCATCTGCGAGGCTGGGGTTGGGTGAAATATTTTCGTGCGACGCGGTGTGAATGTACAGTTGATCCAGTGAATCTTTTCCCATGCGTCATTAATATCTGATAACATAACCGACATCATTTTTAAGTCGTATCTCTTTCTATTAATAGTGATGAACAGAACAAAATAATTTGACATTTGTCGGTTATGTTATCATATATTAATGACGAAAAAATCCACCGGACCAATTATAGGTAGGCTCATTAGAGTACATCGCGAGTTGATATTTAAATTTGATGAAATTATTTCGGAGTGAATGGTTTAAATAATCAATCACGCAACGAGTGGGAGGGTACAGCTGCGGCTTATTTTGGCCCTTCCTTCGGCCATTTGGCTAGTAAACGAGTCTACCAGGTTGCAAGAAACCCGTAGACCAACGGATGGGTGGGGAATCGCTGGATTCAATGAATGTGCTTCTACTTCTGATGGAAGTGAAAGCGAAAAAAGCACGTCAGCCTATACTAGTGTCGATAAAACTACAGAATTAAATGACTGAGTGTTTCGGCTACTCCTTCTCTGGAGGATGAGATGGTGTTCATGATGTTTGTGGCTATTATCGCGATAAAGATTTTAGTAATTATGGGGAGGTCGTAGTGATCTGGAACGGCTTCTTGAGGGTTTTCGGTGTGGATAGCCTGTTGGGGCAGCGGGATATGGACTTCCACAATATTTACGGGTTGGGGTGGGGAGTTTAGGGCATATTTCTGGGAGGTGGCAAGATTGACCGCAGGAAGTACAAAGCGGTTTTGATCTGGAGGATTAAGAGCAGTGTCCGGTTTGGGTATAGCAGCTGCAATACTTCGGGATGGGAGGTATAGGATTGGTGTTTAATGGCATGCACTGGTGTGGAAGCTCGTAGAATTTGATTCCAGCGAATAGGGCTTGGTGGTAGTTGATTTCAGACGTGGTAATGATTCGGAACATAAAAGTGAGTTTTTTTATTGGCTAGGCGATGATTCCCAAGGAATGGGAAATTTAGGTCATTGAGAATTTCCTCGAATTCTTCTGGGGTTATGGAGAGGTCGACATCCCTACAGATGACTGGAAAGAAGGGTGTGACTGTTTTAGTAGCACCGGGGGACGTTCAGTAGATTTGATAATATGTAAGGTTATTTTGGTTTCTCCGCTTGAGTTTTGGATTTATCGAACGAGTGTAGTGGGTTCTATTTGAGACGAGGTTTTGAGTAGGGTGGTTTATCGAAATTGGCTTTTAGGTAGGTAATCTGGTCGCAGACGATTTCCTGGATGTTTTACATGAAACTCACTGTTTCCCGCTAATTCCACAATATAATGAAAATTGTTGAAAATTCTAATAAATTGACAATTGTGTATTTCTATTTTGTCTTTGATTTGTAAGTGTTCCATCACGTTTTTTTTCTTTATTGTGTCCAGTTTGTGGTTGTGTAATCGTGTATCTTTTTTAGAGTGAGTGTGTGTTGTTTTTAATCTAGTAGGACCCGATCGTGGTAGGAGTTGAGGTCTGGGATTGTTTTCATTTTTGCGATGGTGTTGATATTGCGGTCGATGGCGATTGTGCTGGGGGAGTAACTGGAATAGGGAAAGTGGCTGGGGTCGTCGGTACTGTAGATGTTGCAATCCGACTTATCGCAGAATCTCTGAATAGTATTTCCGTTAGGCTTTGTGTATGTGGCATAGGAATCCCATAATGGATGCTTACAGTTTAAATCGCCCACTATGTGCACCTTGTTGTGTGTTTCTGTGATCCCGAAAAAGTCTATTTCTGATAATTTGTTATTTGACGAACGGTATGCCCCAACAACTCTGATTTTGGTGTCTATAAGTAATCAAATACTCTCAACTGATGGATTGTTTGGTTGCAAGAGTTGGAAATAATTTATGTCTTTTTTAATTAACACTACGATACCGCCCGGCGGAAATCTTCGGGGCTATCTTATCTAAAAATACTATATTCGGGGTTTCTAAACCTAACGGATTTGTTAGTTTGCGGAGCGTCTCGATTAAGAAGAAAATATCAGGTTTATGAATGTCGATAACATATCTGATGAGATGTAGCTTGCTAAGATCTCCATGTATGTTACAGACATTTATTTTAAGAAATTTCGTTTTTAAATTCCTGTTTTGCCACCTACCTGCCTAAATGTCATATTTATCTATACCAGCGATGAAGTTGTTGTATACAGTGAATTCATCCAGTTTTTTCGTGTCTGCCTTCATCTCGTGGAATAGGTCAGCTACGGCCCTGGTGAGTTCATCTAAGTTAACGGTTTCATGAATTTCTTTGAAGAAACTATACAGTTGCGAAAATTTGTTAATGTCAGCTGTTGGTTCCATGTCTGGTTGTTGGGTGAGATGAGAATTAGGGATGTTTTGTTGGATCTCGGGATTTCTTGACGAGCGAGGGATGTTTCATTGGTCCATGGATTTATAGGGAGATATTTTGGAGTAGTTACTTTGTTGTTGGTATTTCTGGATCATCTTACCTCGAGCCAATCTCTTTTTTTGATGTATTTCGAGTATATTTTCGCGTTGGCCGGGTAGTCTTCTTTACATTTGGTACGTTTTGCCGGTTTAGTATGATCTTTTGAACATTCCGGGGTAAGATGCAGCGCATTTTAGACATCGTGGGGCTCTGCCACAGTTTGATGTGACATAACCCCAGAGTTGGCATATATGGTATTGTAGTATCTGCTTAGTTTGCTCACAAGGCTCCCACTGTATCCTGGTATGTTACACAGGTCATATATTAACTTTATTTGTTCTCCATGAAATCTCCAAATAACAACCATTTGAGTTGTTGGAAGTGACATTAAAATATTGTTGAAGATCAACATCGCGAATATAACTAATAATAACCACACTCTTAATTATGTTCTTCCAGTCGATCGTGAAGTAAGCATTATGAACCAAAGCGCTTGAATATATTTACTTAAATTCCAATGTTAAAGTGTTTACAGTTTTTAAAAGTTCTTATTGGACAGTCAGCTTTTGTTCAAATATTCTGTACATTTCAGTATATTTTTCATATCATTGGGGTTTTAACATTTCAGTGAATTTATACAAAATACACTATTCAATAGAGCAGGTATTAGTAGATTTCCAAGTAGGGTTGCATTACTTATCCATTTGAGAAAAGAAAAACGTTGTGCTATTTATTTGACAATCAATGGTGTCAATGTGTATAATTCTGTATTCGTGCAATTGATTTCTTCTTAATTGCTTAACACATCCTTCCAGCACTCATGTCAAGGGTCTATTCATTACAATTCGATTTTTAATACAATCTATGCATGATTGATAACAAAACTATGTTGATACGTCCCTGTTACATGTCAATTATTTTTCACTTTTGTTTGCATTCGCAATTTACATAAAATTTCTCATAGTTACACTGAGGCGTCAGCGGTATTATGCATATGATTACATGTTAATTATTTAAATTGAACAAATATTTCTATATAGCCAATGTTTACACACTCTAGATTTACGAAACTTGTTTACTTTGTAATCATAGGAATCTACTAGAGTGTAGTAAGTACTTATTTTTCAACAAATCTATTGGTTATTGAAGAACGAAACCATTAGCATTTGAAATTCCAGAAATAGATCTTCTCAATAGAAGAGGTCTATGAATATTAACCCCAATTAAAGGAGACTGAAACGAACTATTCAAATATTTATCATCAACAAATCTGATTTTTTGTATCATCGCAGCTCTTGTTTTCTCCTTTTTTTCATGTCCTGTCCATTCTTGTTTCCTCACTCCACTCCAGCGATTTTATTCAAACTCATCTAGGCTCAGGGGTCATTGTATATAGCACTGGACTTTAGATCGGGAGATAAATTTTCGGTTCTCGACTGCAGCAGAAATATTTCTTAATAATTAAACAAGAAATTATCTTCGACTGTTCAAGGAGCCAACGAGTAAACACGTACCTCACATTAAGCTCTGTTTTTTGTCAGAATCAATAAATGCGCATTAGTTATTGTGTATTTTCTTCAAGTTTTCCTTATACTTGGTAAATCGATTTCAATCTTATATATCGACAACTAAATAAACAGGCTAGTCCTTCTGGTCACTTTAATATTTTGGCATCCAAAACATTATAATCAAACATTGCCAACAACTATCATATCACATACAGTCGTACCTAGCTTCGCATCATCATCATAGTCACAATGTCTTGTCAGACATGTTGTGAACTCCTAAAATGCATTATGTCAATTGGAGGATTGTGGGTACGAAGATTTGCCAGTTGATTTAAAAATAGTATTTCTCCACCTCTCGCGATTTTTTTTTCAGTTCGGTTGCTCCTGTGACACTAATATCTAGCAATTGTTTTGTCGCATCCACCCTAGCTTCGCAGCTGTTACTAAAAATACTTCCAAGATAACTCAAACTCCTACATAATTTCCAAGCACAAGCCAAACAATCGCCATGAATGCTCTCCCAGACGTCGTCCTTTTTGACTACATCAAAGCAATAGGTGAAATGGTAACTCAAAAAAGAATAACATTCGCTTCCCGCATTTCTAACCAACGTATATGTATATATCTATCTTCAGTATCCGTCGATGATAATCTTATGAAAAATTATCAGTCTATTACAATCAAAGAACAAATCATTCAGACTCGCAGGTTTATCTCACCTTCAAAAAGGTCCCCTTATCCCTAACTCAGTTATCGAAACTTCACTTATGAATGAACTCGGGCTACAACTCGCCTCTCCCATGTCGTTTATCCGATGAGGGTCTCCAGAGGAATAATACATTGAACTGGTTGATATACAACCTTAAATCGAAATCGTAATACAACACAAACTTCTTCATAACTTCAGATAAACTTGAATGCTTTTGGTGTAAGCAAATTAAACACGCTGCAGATTCCTGCCCTAATCCACAAGAAATATCCTGCAATCCCCTACAACCTACCACTATTAATCAAGAAACTGAAGGATCCGCTTCTAATATTTCTCCTCCTAATCTCTTCTCTCGCATCCGACGATAATTCTTTTGATAATAGACCTGCAGAGCAGCCTATAATACTTCTTAGCTCCCCATTTAGTCTGGTATTAAAAGAGCACACTCCACAGATACCAGTCTTGAGTCTCCCCCTATACCAGTTACTATTTGTCCTACAACCTTACATATTGACAATACACTTCCCCCATCTTCTACTTCGTTCATAACACCAAAATCAACCCCAAAAAATGATCCAAAACTGATGACAAAGACATCTGCCGAATTAGCCCCTCCTGTTGATCCAATATTGAAAAATTGATTTGATCTGATCCAGACCAAATTTCAACATCCTCCCTACAAATTATAGCTTGTCTAGACAATTCCTTCGGTAATAGTTTTCCTCTAAAAGAGGCCTATAACTTTACCACCGACATTAAAGCCTTCCTTGAAGATCTTCCACAAATTTATCTTATTCTATCCGATCCCTTTGAAACCGTATTACTAGACTGCAGAAAAAACTAAAACTCACGTTAAACCCTAACGAAACTGTTGAGCTAGCAAGATTAACATCCACAAATTCAAACGATTAAATCCGTGATGATCTCGATCTATCTCAATAAACTTCCTATTTTGAATAACTTCTGCACTCAACTGCCTACCAGTTCAATTTGTAAAATTTGAACCATTTCTATAGTTTTTAATAATTTCTATACACTAATAAAATTCCCAATATGACAGTAGAATTGTGATGGATATTATCCGCGTCTTGAACATCTACAATATCTTACTTCCATTCAGAAGCCAAATTTCATCTGCCTCCATGAAACTAATCTTAAAGCGTCCAACATTCCATATCAAAAAAACTTTGAAGGCTACCATTCTATCAGAACCAGTTGCTCTAGAGCTAGTGGTGGTGCATCAATATTTACGTCTAAAGAAATATTCTCTTCGCGTCTTCCACTTACCACTTATCTGGAAGCAATTGCTATAACAACATTCTCTCCTAACAAACTGACTATATTCTCCCCTTACCTTCCACCCGATTATTCCTTAGAAGAAGAGGAACGTCTTGATCTAATATATAAATTTCCCCATCCTTTTATCCTTTTAGGTGATTTTAATGCTCATAACATTATGCGGGGTTCACAGAGCACCTCTCGACGTGGAAAAAATTCTCGAGAACCTAATTAATTGCACTAACTCGTTACTTCTTAACACAGGCTCTAATACCCACTTCAGCTCATCCTCCGGTAACTTTTCTGTCATTGATCTGACTATATGCGATCTCAGAACTGGTTCCTCCTTAACTTGGTAAGTTGATGACGATCTTCACGACAGTACCACTTCCCCACCATAATATCCAATAACACTAATCAACAAACAACTCCCGGAACTATTGGCGTCTGAACAAAGCTAACTGGCAGAAATTCACCTCTGAAATTGATACTTCCTTATGTAATCTCTCCCTTCACTGCAATGTTAATGACTCAATTCAATCTTTTACAGACATCGTCTTATCATCAACCTTAATTCATGTTGGTAAAAATACCCTAACATCTACTAGCAAAACTGCAATATGGTGGAATCCTTCCTGTGCAAACGCAATACGACAATCCAAGTGGGTCCTAAACTACTATCGAAAATATAAAACTCCTGGAAATCTATTACTTTTCAAAAAAGAAAACCCAAGCCAAATACAGCGTCAAATGAAGTAGAAAATCTTGTTGATAAAAATATGTATCATCGTTAACTGACAATTCTAATCCATCTCAAACTTGGAAAAAAAAATACGTCAAGGACAAAAAACCAATTTAAATATCAATCACATTATTTGTAAGAACTCTGAAATCTTCAATCGTCCAGTAATTGCAAACACACTCGCCGAAAACTTTGAAGAAAAGTTTAAAAATAATCTACCCGACACTTCTATGAATTTATCTTCCCACAACAACTATTTCATAACAGCTCAATATATCGACTCTCCACTTACTCTCCCAGAATTAACTTCCGCACTGACCTCCTGCAACAATTCTGACGCTGGACCCGACGATCTTCCTTACATATTTTTAGGACTTCTATCTAATTATGGTCTTTCCAAACTTTTGGACATTTGCAACCTCATTCGGACATCTCAAGAGTTCCCTACTGAATAACCCAAGTCTATAAAAATTTCCATTCTTAACAGACACCATCTCTCCATAAATTATACAGGCCAATTTCCCTTACATGTACCTTGTGTAAACTTATGGAGAAAATAATCAATAAACGACTCGCGTGGCTTTTTGCAAAGTATAATATTGCCCCTAAAGAGCAATCTAGCGTCAGACGACATCGAGCCACTAACGACAATCTTGTTCTTTTACAAATCCACATTGCCAATACCATTATTAATAAACAGGAACAATAGTTACCATTTTTAGTACAGTCGGGGCATTTGATATTATAACTACAAGCCAAACCATTCTCGATAAACTATCACAAATTAATCTTACTGGCAATATATCTCTATTCATGTCTAATTTTCTACATCATAGAACCTTCAAAGTACTTGGAAATGGGTACCTTTCTGCCTCACATATTCAACGCAAAGGTGTCCCCAAGGGTCAGTATTAAGCTCATATTTATTTATCCTTGTCATTTCCAACATATGCTCCTGTAAAATACTCATTGTATGCAGGCGATCTTATAATCTACTGTCATGGTAAATCCACTTTCACCACCTGCCAGATCTTACAATCTTTAGTTAACTTAATACAAAAGGAAGTGACTTCCATAGGTGTATCTCCAGAATCAACAAAATCAAAAACTATCTATTTCACTAGAAAATTTTCCACGCCTGCCCTAAAAATTATGATTAATAATACTCCAATACCTGTTGTGAATCATTGTAGAATCCTTGCTTGATATTTGACTCCCGACTAACATCATTTACAGGAAACAATAGCAACTTGATTAAAAAGATTAAATTTTCTCAAAAGCCTTTCTCATAATAATTGGAGTTCTGATGAAAACTCTCTTCTAAAAATTCTTACACGGTGTTTCTATATTCGACCGACAACGCTCTACCACAGAGAGATCTCAATAAATGATTCGGACTACGAACCCTTATTGTCATAAATCAAGAACACCTTTAAATTTTCTTTTCAAATTTGGTGACTAATATGCTCCTTAATGAAGTAATATTTTGACATAAACAAATTTTGGAAAAATTTAACCAGTGGCGCGCTGTCAGGGTTGGTTGTCACTTTTATCCCCCTATTTTTTACGCCACTGAAACAAATTCTTTTTCCAATTTTTTTAAATTGCCTGATTATCAGTTTAAAAAGTCTCTAAACAAAAGTCTGCAAACACGTAAGTAATTTACAAATTATTTAATTATTCATTTAATTTCGAATAATTATTAAGCGTAAGTAGTTAAAAACAAATACAAGTTATTCATAATCTCAATTTCAAACAAAAATCTATTACAATAATAACAAAATTGGCGATGAAAATAAAAATAATAATAGCACAAATTGAATGTAAACAACACTGTATTACAACAATAACAAAATTGACAAAGTTACAGTAGTTATTCAAACTGTTGGCCGCTCACTTCAATACACTTCTTACACCGTTTTGTCATTGAAAAACGTGTCTTTGAGAATAAATCTGGATGGGATTAAATGATTTCTGCCGCAGCTTGAATTCTAGCTTTTAGATTTTGTTCGGATTCGATGATTGTTTCGTACACTAAGGACTTCATATAGCTCCATATAAAAAATCGATATGATTCAAGTCAGGTGATCTTGGAGGCCAACAATTGGGTCCACCCCGAACAATCCATTTTTCTCAAAAACGTCTGTTTAAGTAATTTCTTGCCGCTGCAGCAAAATGAACAGATGCCCTATCGTGTTGAAACAACCTGTGTTGTCTAATATTTAACTGTACATTCTCCAACAATTCATCCAACATTTCTTCCAGAAAGCGCGTATAAATTGCCCCATTCAATTTATTTGGTAAAACGTAAGGCCCGATTAAGCAATCTCCAAGCATACCCACCCACACATTAACCGAATATTTATGCTAAAATCCCCTTTCACGAACAAAGTGCGGATTTTGTTCATCCAAACGTGACTATTTGAAAAAAAAATTTGAAGGCGTTTTTGATTTATGGCATATTTTTTTTTATTAAAAATTTTGAACACCCTATATTTCAGCAACTAGGCCCCGTAAGGGTTCGTATTCCTATATCAAAATGAATCATTTATTGAGATCTCTCTGTGGTAGGGCATTTTTGGCCGAATATAGAAACACCCTGTATATCCATAGTTCGCTCTAAGCTCGATTACGGTAGCTTTATATACATATCTGCCAATAAATCAGATCTGAAGTCCCTCGATTCAATACATAATACTGCCATCCGACTCTGCTTAGGAGCTTTTAGATCGAGTCCCACAGAGAGTCTACACAGAAAAACAAACGAACCTTTCCTCCGGCTTCGAATACAATACCTACTTCTTTCCTACACACCCATGATCTCCTCAAATCCACCTAATCCTGTTTATGAACTAATTACATCTCCATTCTTGATTGCAAATATCCCTCCACCCTACCTAGCCGTCCATTCAATTCCATTACTAATTTCTTCTGTTAGTAACTCCATTGACTTTACACATACTACATCTCGTCCTCCCTCTCAAACTGTTTCTTGGACCAAAGTCTTTCTCCACTCCAATATATCCCTTGAAATTAAAAAAAAACATGATACTAACATCGTACTTCTAAAACAAACTTTTTAAATCTTATCGATACTGGTAAGTTTGATACTGTTCTATACACTGACGCTTCCAAAAAAGAAAATGGAATTGTATGCGAAATTACCTCATCCTCTGAACCCATTGAATCCTTTCAGATTCTCCTTTCTAGTATTGAACGTACTGGTGAACTTTATCCTATCAAACATATTTCCACGCCTCATAATCATACAATCATATGTACCGCATCACTTGCATCCATCCAATCTATCAAAAATCTATTAGCCAATCTCCTGTTAGATCAAGACATACATGATACCTATGAACAACTCATTGCTCAATATTATTCCGCTGCTAACGTAGATCTACGTGACCTAAATACTAACGTCGGAGGCAGAGTCCGCATATCTTTTTTCATTTAAAAAAGAACGAAAACCATGTATAACTAAATTAATCTTGGGGAAAATAAATATATAGACAGTCAATGTCAGTATATTTTGAAGGTAAACTAATGAAATCAGAAAGTCCATAATAGTATATTACGTAACGTGCGTTGTAAGAAGCATAATACGCGTAGCAGCGAGTGCGTAATTCCGTGAGTGCGTAAAATGCATTACAACACGAGTTACGTACTATACTTTACCTACGACCCACTTGTACTTGTGTTTATAATCTTATTAAGGTATTTAAAGTACAAGTAAAAACGTACGATGCCCAGCCAAGTTTTATAAAAGTCGCTCCTCGATGCCCAGCTGTATAATAATAGGTGCTGTTTGAATTAGTAGACTGTACACATTGACTAGAATTTGAACATTTTATTTAGAGTTGATAACATTCGAAATTTAGTACATCATTTCTCATTTACACCCGATGTCGAGATCGTTCTCTTGTCATAACGAACTCGAGTTAACACCTTTTTACAGGGTTGTCGCTTCTTACCTAAAATAATAGATTCAAGTACCTAGTATTAAAATAATTTTAAACATAGCCCCCGCCTTGAAGGGCACCTTCAAAATGAACAAAGTAAAGTAAAAACTAATGTTTCCATTTCATTGCCTAATGGTAAGTGAATCACAAAGTCTCTAAATGAATCTGTTAATACAAGATTGTTCAATAAATCGAAAAACAAGTTTACAAAAAAAAATAAATAAAAATAAACTATTGTTCAGGAAGCGGAAGTGGGCACAAATCGCGCACTGAACGTTTCATCACTCCTTGACATGTTTTCACTTCTGCCACTCTGGAAACATTGTCTTTGCCAGGGAATAATCTGAGCACTCTTCCAGTGTGCCATTGGTAGGAAGGCAACTGTGCATTTTTAATTAATACTAGATTGCCGATCTCAATAGGAGTAGGATTTTTTTCCACTTATATTGTTTGTGCAGTTCGGTAACATACTCTTTGGAAAAGCGGTTCCAAAATTGCTGTTGCAATTGCTGAACAAACTGCAATCTGGAGAGTCGATTTGAAGGTATGTCCTGGACATCTAAATCAGGAGGTGCGACAAGAGATCGTCCAATCAAAAAATGGGAAGAAGACAGTGGATTAAGGTCTGAAGGATCACTAGAAAGGGCAAATAGTGGCCTCGAATTAAGTACTCCTTCAACCTGAGTTAATAAGGTATTAAACTCCTCGTAAGTAATAGTAGCATCCTTTAAAACTCTTTTAAAATGTAACTTCACACTTTTAACAGAAGCCTCCCACAGCCCTCCAAAATTAGGACTGTACTGAGGTATAAAATTCCATATACAACCAATTGAAGAAGCAAAGTCATTGACAATTTTTTGATTGTTATACAAAAATTTACCTACTTCTTTTAATTCATTATAAGCTCCGATAAATGTTGTGCCGTTATCTGAATAGATATGAGATGGCACACCTCTTCGGGAGGTGAATCGACGAAAACACGCTATGAAATGTTCACTTGTTAAGTTACTGACCAATTCTAGATGAATTGCCTTTGTAGAAAAACAAACAAATACACAAATGTAAGCTTTCGTTACTTGTCTGCCTCTACCTTTCCTGTCTGCTATAAAAAATGGGCCGGCATAATCAACTCCTGTATGCTCGAATGGAAATGATGGCAATATTCTTGCATTAGGTAGATTTGACATAGGTGCCTCAAAAAATTGGGTTTTGCTTTAAAACAAGGTAAGCATTCCTTTATAACCTGCTTTGCTAATTTTCTTGCTCCAATCACCCAATATATTTGGCGAACAGCAGCCAATAGACATTGGGTACCAGCGTGCAAGAGCAATTGATGCTTTTGAATAAAAATGAGTTTGGTCATAATGTGGTTTGAATCTAATAAAATGGGATGTTTTATATTATAATTAAGTGAGGTAAAACGCAATCTACCTCCTACTCTTAATATATTCTCTTTATCTAAAAATGGTTGTAATGATAATAGTCTATTGTTTTTTGGCAATTGCTTCTTTGCATTAAGAAGTTTAATTTCTGATTCAAATGTTTCAGATTGAGCAAGTTTAATAAGTTTCAATCGGGAATTATTGGGATCATGTGAATTAAGAGGTTGAGCAGTAACCCTAATTAGCTTATTTAAATCTGAGTATCTGAAAAATAAGGGATGTGACTCAATAAATGATGTATTATTGTTACATAACAATACTTGACATTTGTTCTTGATTTCGGGTAATTCTGAGGTCACGGAATATGTAATTGACTGCCAAAACTTTGAATCTTGGCATAAAAAGTCAGGTCCCTTCCACCACAATTGCGAATTAATAAGGGCACCTGGCTGAATACCTCGCGAGGCCAAGTCAGCTGGATTTTCTTGACTAGTTACATAGTGCCAGTTTTTTATATCTGTGGCTTCTTGGATTTTAAATATTCGGTTTGCCACAAATTGTTGAAGTTTTACCGGTTCTAAATTGAGCCAGGCTAAAACAATTTGTGAGTCACTCCAATATATAATTGGGATTGAGTTCAAGGAAAATGCACTCTGTACCTGCTCAGATAACTTTGTACCAAGTAGAGCAGCACATAGTTCTAGTCTTGGAATAGTTGTAGGTTTAATAGGTGAAACCTTGGATTTGGAATATAGTAAGTGAGACTTGAACTGTCCTGTAATAAGATTGCAGCTACGGGCATATATACAAGTTGCATATGCATTTTGAGATGCATCCGAGAAACAATATAGTTCAATTAACTTGAAATCTAGTGGAATGACATTTCTAGGAATTTTGAGGTTATTAAGAAGTGGTAATTGAGATGAAAATTCACTCCATAAGGTATTTAGATCATTAGGAATGGGTTCATCCCAGGAAATGTTCCTGGACCATAATCTTTGAATGATAATCTTGAATTGAATTATGGTTGCACTCAAAAGTCCCACTGGGTCATAAATTTTTGAAATATAAGAGAGGATTGACCTTTTCGTTATATTAGGAATGTCTGCTGGGGAAATAGCATAAGATAGTAAGTCAGGTTGACTTGCCCATTGAATTCCTAATGTTTTAGACGATTCAGTTTCTCCTATATGGAGGATAGAGTGGTCAGTGGTTTTGTCAGGAATTTTATTGAGGAATTCTTGAGAGTTTGAAAGCCATTTTCAAAGTTGAAAATAACCTGAATTTAGAATAGATGAAATTTCTTGACACAGGGTTTCTAACGATTGAAGATCATTACATCCAGTTAATAGATCATCAACATAGAAGTCATTAATGATTGTATGCGATGCTAAAGGAAATTGATCTGAATGTTCTTCAGCTAATTGATTTAAGCAACGACTTGCAAGATAAGGCGCTGCCGACGTGCCATAGGTAACAGTGCTGAGCTGTAATATTGATAGATTTTTGCTAGGGTCATCACGCCAAACAATTCTGTGAAATGGCTGATGATCAGGGTGCATTACAATTTGTCGGTACATTTTACTAACGTCCGCTGACACTGCATAAATGTGTTGTCTGAATCTAATTAGAATATTGAAAATATTGTGTTGAATTTTAGGACCTATGTATTGAAGATCATTGAGGGACCACCCTGTAGCTGTTTTGCTACTTCCGTCAAAGACAACCCTCAATTTTCTCGTAATGCTTTGCTCTTTATACACACCATGGTGTGGCAAGTAACAATTTTTTGAATCATCTGGATAGAATATTTCATGTAAATGGTTTGATTGACGATATTCTTCAATAAATTGTTGGTATAAAACTTTTAATTGTGGTTTCAAAGCAAGTTTCTTTTCTAGTAAATAGAAACGCTTTACTGCTATATCGTAGGATTCTCCAAGAAGCTCTGGACTATATTTAAAAGGTAATTTAACAATAAACTGTCCATTTGGAGCTCTGGATGTGTTTTTGAGAAATAATTGCTCACATTCTACATCATCTTGAGATTTAAAAATTATCGGTGGGATCTCTTCTAGTTCCCAAAATTTTTTCAACTGTTCATCTTCTGGGTGATGATGAGTTGTAAAATTGAAAATAGACGATTGGCAATTGGGTTTATTACTGATGGGAGCTACACCTGATATTACCCATCCCAATTTTGTATTTTGTATAATTGGTAAGTTTTTTCCCAATTTTATTTTACCCTCACATAATAAATTCCAAAATTCTCCTGCTCCAATTAACATGTCCACATTGGTAGGTTTGTAGAATTTTGGATCAGATAGCTTAATATTCTTAGGAATATTCCATGAAGAATATTGTACAACATAAGAAGGTACCTTATTGCTAATATTGGGAACTACAAGACAACTTAGTGTACTTGAAAATTCTGAATCATTCGATACTATTGTAATGGAACATTTTTTGTTTATAACAGATTCTACTTGATTTATTCCAATGATAGGAATATGAGTATTGGATAGTGGTATTTTTAATCTTTCACAAAATTCTTTTGTTATAAGATTAGATTGTGCACCGCTATCTAAAATTGCTCTGGCAGTATAGAAATTATGTTTATAGTCTTTAACCTGAAATGTCACAGTAGATAATAAAACTTGTGTGGCATTATGATTATTAACAAGAAGGTTTGTTAAACTATTAATTTGTGTATTATCGTTAATAGAAATTTCATTGTGCAATAGTGTGCTATGTTTTTGTGGACATTTCTTACAGTGTCCGAGGCGACACTGATCACTATTATGGTTTTTTCTCAAACAGTTTGTACATAATTTCTGTATGTTCACCTTTTCTAGTCTCTCTGCTGGAGAGAGCTGTAAAAACTTGTTGCAAGTATAAATTGTGTGCTCACCTTGGCAAAAATTACATTTTAATGCATTAACTGTTAAATTGCACTTAATGGGGCTTCTAAAATTAGCAAACCTTTTTTGATTATGTAATGGGTAAGCTGATTCACATGATGTATTTGGTTGTGATTGATTTTGCTGCCAATTTTCTAGAGCATCAGCCTTCTTGTTAAGAAATTCAAAAAATTCATTTAATGTTGGTATTTCTAAAGCGGGTTCAAATTCCTCCCATTTTTTTTGAAGGTTATAATCTAATTTTGAAGTTATTAAATAAATTAAATATATATCTGAGCTTTCTGAGGCAGTCAGCTTCAAGTTTTTTAATGCGGCTAAGTGTTTTGATGTCTCATCAATTAATTTTCTATATGCTTGGGCAGACTCTTTTTTAATAGATTCTGTTTGAAAAATTGCTTTTACATGATTGTTTGCCAAAATGCGTTTTTTGTCAAAGCGTTTGCATAAAGTTTCCCATGCTAACTCATATTGATCTTCTACAAAGTCAATTCCATCTATTATTTGTTTTGCATAGCCTTCTAATGAAGTACGTAAAAAGTTATATTTATTTGCTTTATTGATAGCTGAATTATTGTGAACAATGCATAGATAATTTGTTTTAAAGTTCAACCAACTTTCATAGTCTCCTTTAAAAACTGGTAATCGAATTTTTGGTAAGAAACTTATCTGAGAGCTATCACTGTTATGCAAACTATTGAAAGTGTTAACTGGATTGAGCATAGTATTGCTAATAGAACATTTACTTATTTCCAAATAATGTTTCAAAATACCCATGACTTGGAAGAAGTCATTTTCAAATTCTGTTCTTATTGTATAATGCTCCTGCAAATCTAAATCTGCACATTTTTGTTCTATCTCTTTTTGAATTTCATCAAACTCACCATTTAAATTCGTGAAACTCTCAATTCGAAATTGTACATTTGAAATGGTAGGTTTTTCTGTATCTAAAGTGCTTACAAATAACTTTAAGTTTTCTAATCGTAATTTAATTGAATCCCTAGTTCGAACTAATTGTTTTAGACTCATTTTGTTACAGTATAAGAATAGAAAAGTTTTTTAAAAATATCGATAATTATTCTTTAATCTAATACTTAATTGAGGCTTGTATTAATAAACGTGTAAATTATTATATTTCTCATTAAACTTATTGAAAAATGTGTTTTAACCTTCACAAGGTCACCAAGAAAAATTTGCTTTTCGATTAAAACTTGGTTTGCGGCATTTAGTTGGAAGTAATATAAATTGTAATATAAATCAAAGCCACTAACTGCAATTTCTGTACATTGGATTAACGGATAAATAATGTAATAATGTGAATAGGAATTGAAACGATCTAACCTTAAATTCTCTTTGTAGACAATCTCGTCAGGTGAATTGTCATTTAGAGTTGACCAAACTAGTTATCACATTTGTTTCTGGAACTAATACTTGCTATTTTTCGGACTACTAGACTTGGTCCGCTGCTTTTTCTGCGGTTCTTGATTCCGGCGGTTACTTATTGGCTTCACCACGTGGATTGTTTGGATTGAAATTCTTGAATTAAGTATTTTACACTAGTTTCGTTGTATCCGGCTCGAAGGGCCATTTTTTATGTATAATAATAGGTGCTGTTTGAATTAGTAGACTGTACACATTGACTAGAATTTGAACATTTTATTTAGAGTTGATAACATTCGAAATTTAGTACATCATTTCTTATTTCCACCCGATGTCGAGATCATTCTCTTGTCATAACGAACTCGAGTTAACACCTTTTTACAGGGTTGTCGCTTCTTACCTAAAATAATAGATTCAAGTACCTAATATTAAAATAATTTTAAACACCAGCCAAGCATCTGAGAAGTTCACACTCGATGCTCAGCCAAGTTTCGTAAAAGTCCGTCCTAAGTAGTCCTTATTCTTATAAAAAATGCATGTAGAATTACCGGAATTGCATAAAATAGCGTATACACTTCTCGACTAAAGTGACATTAATCCCTTAGGTGGATTATTTCCCTCAGGAATCAACACCACCCGCGGGATTAAATGGGCCACTTTAGTCGCTTGGTGTATAATATACTAATTGTTTACTAATATGAGATACATTCAGACAGCTAAAGGATGCGGATTGAATGAAACGGAACCAATTATCATATAATTCCAAATAACTCTTAGTATTAAATGCAATCTCATATCTAATAAATGTTATCTACCATTTATATATAGAATTAAATTCAACGTTAAATATCTAAGTTATACATTTTAAATAAAATGGCTACGTCTATTGACAGTTGCTAAGTGGTTGCTATGGAAGCCGTGCGATTTACTTTACAGTCGTGCGTTTTGTTTTACCGTGCGTAATAGACGTCTTACATTGATTGCCGACTGTGTGTTTTTGACTACTTACAGGGATGGTCGTAGGTAAAATCTTTTAACTCAAAATGCTTGTTTAATTGTACAAGTCACATAAATCGGGAACATACAAAACAGATAAAACATAACATTTTTAAAAGCAAAAACAGAATTTCTAACATAAATAAAAAATGGCGACATTTTGAATAACATCTAACCCAAACTTAAAAAAACTAAAATCGTCAATCTTCGTCACTTTCATCAGCCGAGCACTCACTACACATGTAGTTGGCATTTTCCAAAGAAATTTTTTACAGTATGCACGACTAAATCTTGTACGTCTATTTATTTATGTCACATTAAAAGCAGCGTCGTTTGATGTTTTCGGTTTATGGTTCGGGTGACACTTCCTGTAGTGGTAAACCTAAACTTTCACTAAGAGAAGTCTAATGGTACTTGGTATCCGATTATAAGCATCTCTCCGTCGAAAGTGTTCGTCTAGCAAAATCCATGCGAAGATTCTCCAGAAATAATCTTCCAGGTGTATTATCTATATATTTTGAGTTACTCTTGGAAATAACGAATAAATTTATTCCAGCTATATTTAGTAGCATATGAAATATAACCGTTGGCCAGCGACGAGCAGCTCTGGCACAATCATAGGCCGCACATATCTTGTCAATAGTAATACAACAAGTGTAATTATGATTATTGAAATACAAATTTCTTCGATTTTGAGAAACAAATTGTTGTTTAGAAACCGCACGAGCGCGTAACCGCGTGTGCGGTTTCCTAAAACAACAATTTGTTTCGAAAAGGAGAAGAAAATTTCGATTTAGCATTAATTACACGAGTTGTATTTGTCAAGATTATTTTACGAAAACAATTAAAATTGGGCTATGATGACGTTCGTTGCAAAATCGCATGAATTGTTTCCACACGTACTTTTTAGATCGCACGGTATTTTGCGGCACTTGTTCTTTTACTTTCTTTTCAATCTCTTTTAGATCAAACAGGCCAAAACGGTTTTTAGAATTCATTCTTGATACGATAATTCTGAGGTTCCATCATTAATTTGACATTTTCTGTCAGTCACTAGATTTTTAATATCGAATAAAACAACTAATGACAACGCGAAACATGCAGATAGGAAAATTGCATGTATCCAATCAGGTGCCGAAATACAAAATCGAAAACATGGTGTTTTCAGATATCAATCCTCATATTTAAACCAATCGAAGGCGCGTATATTGTATTGAGTGAAGTAATCTACGGTATCAACCCCATCTTTTGTTTGATTGTAATCAATTACTACAATAGTTTTCCAGTTGCTTTATCTATATTATCTTACTTATGGTGCATGGTTGACAACATGAGAACATTTTTATTATTTCTGGGTATATAACATGTTACGGTTGCTTTGTCTTGGAATGCTTGCTTATCTTTTCGGGTCGTTTAGGTAAAAAAAGGGTACAACGGTTTTTGAATTCGGAGTTGAAGAATTAATCCGAGTATTTGAATCATTCGATTCCGTTGACTCCGATTATTGAAACCATCCGAATATCTACATCACTAAGCTCGAGGTCCCAACGGCAACAGCTACTTAGCGGTACAGCCGCCTACTTGGAATATTTCGATGAATACCGGTTAATTTTCGGCGGTGTGGTCTCTCAGTCAGCACGTTAGTAATGGAAGAATATTCAACGGTTGCCATTAACTGGTTCCCTTCCCACTTAGGGATCAATGGCAATGAAAATGCAGATCGCCTGGCAAAAGAAGCTGCCTCTTCATATATGCTAAACAACATCCAAATCTGTAAAGATTTCAAATCTAAAATAAAAAACCTTATCAGAAACTTTTGGCATGAGCAATGGGACAAAAATAATTCAAATCTTCACAATAACCAACCCAGCATGGAACCATAACAACATGCTCCAGATATAAAATGGTTATAATACGAAGATTGAGGATCGGCCACACCCGCTTAACTCACGGTCACCTCATGTCCGCTACTCCTCAACCGAAATGCCAACAATGCAATACTTGACGAATGCCCACTCTTTACTACCCAAAGAAGTGTATTTGGCCTAAAACACACCACGAGAGAAATGCGGAATTGCATGGATCAATAAACAGAGCTATCCACTTCCTCAAAGATATCCAACTAATAGATAAAATATAAATTTAACGAAATTAAATATCGAAACAATTGTCAACTTTCTGAGAATGTTTCAATATATTGTGGAATTATCTAGAAACAGTAAGTTTCATTTAAAACAGTAATATCAAATTAATGTTAACTTTCAAGCTACGTACTTTCATACTATTCAATGTAATTTCATTTTATCACCTCATGTAATGTAACCATTTATTAACCGCATATAATGTAACATTTTATTATTAGGCTTTTACATGATGAAGATGCATACTGGATGATGAAGGTAATGTTAAGGTAATTCATTCGGAACTATCACATATACTATACCCCATGAGTTTGACATTTTAGATAGGGATATAAGAGATAAAATTAAAGTTATAATTCACCAGAAGTTCCAAGGACAAAAACGTAAATTAAAGTCATTATTAACTAACAAACCAGTATCAAAAAACCCACAAACCAAATTCTCAGAACATAAATTCCAAATACAATTTTTTCAGAGGAAGAGGTTTAATTATTATAAAAAGGTTTTAAACATAATATTCAACCCAAATGTTCATTTGATAACTTCAACAAAGTAGGTGTAGAATCAGAAATTAACTTGTATAATTTTCCAAATATTTCTAATCTAAAACATGAAACTTCAGAAATCATTAAAAAATAATTTGGCGAATTTAACAAACCCAACTCTGAATTATCAGTCGCCAAATCAATTCAAGAAAAATCAAAGTCAAATAGTCTTATTATCACAAAAGCAGATAAAGGAAATGCCGTAATAGCATTACCTTAAGAAGAGTATATATTAAAAACCAACAATTTTAATCAGGCAAGCAATTTTGAGACCGTTAGAAAAGACACAACTAATAAATTTTAGAAAGAAATCAAATTAGCAGTAGATAACGATAAATTAATAATTAACGATAAAGAAAAATAATTTCAAAGATTCTCATAGATGTCATTTCTAAATATTGTTCATTCATACCTCCATTTTCAGTTAAGAACTCAACGGAATTAATCAATAATATTCAAGATATAATACTACCATACTACCATAATTCTAAATTCATATCGTTCGATGTAACAAATCTATTCCCTAGTATACCTCTTAAAGAAACTATAACTCTTGTTGATAACTTGCTCACATACAATAATGTTAATCCTATAATTCACTCGAATATCATTACTTCATTGAAAATGTGTTTGAATCAAAATTATTTTCATTTCAATTGAGATGTTTATAGCAGTAAAATGGTTCGATTATGGGCAACCCCCTCAGCCCCGTACTAGCAGAAATCTTCATGGATAATATAGAAAAAATAATTCATAAACACCTCCTTAGAAATAATTTATGTACTGGCACCGATACGTGGACGACATTTTAGCTAGCTTCACCGGTGCAAATAGACAATTAGATAGCTTCATTACTTACATAAACTCAATTCACAATAATTTCAAATTTACCGTAGAGCTTGAACAAAATCAGTCTATGAACTTTTTAGAGCTTACAATTTCAAATATTAATAATAAACATCATTTTTTCTATATTTCATAAACTCGGTCCACCCAATCAGTCATAAACTAGTAACTTTCAATAGTATGATACACAGACTCTTAACAGTACCATTCAATACTAATAATTATAACAAAGAATTAAATATCATAGAACAAATAGCATTTAATAATAATTATGATCCAAATTTAATTGACAATATCATAAATAAAAAGATGAAAAAAGACGTGTGGCACTCAGAAACTGCCGCGGTAAAGCTATTGCATAGAGTTTTACACTTTGACATTCACAATTTATTTTTCTTTTCAGCTGTTTTTTTAGCATTAGAAGTTTCACTTTCACAGTCCTCGTATTAGCATAAAATAATCAAAACTCATTGGACAGTCCTCGTTTAATCATACAAGTATCAAAATTTATTGGACAGTCCTGGTGTCGCATAAAATAATCAAAATTTATTCGACAGCCCTTGTATAGTCATAAAAGTATCAACATTTATTGGACAGTCCTCGTATAAGTATAAAAAAATTTATTGGACAAACCTCGTATAAGCATATGGGTATTAAAATTTACTGGACTGTCCTCGTATCATGTCAGGTTATTTTCGTTACGGAATTTCTGGATTCGGTCTCCACGCTCAAGGCCCGCGATAGAAGCTAATGCAATAGCTTAAAAACATACTTTAGAATCAGTATTCCCTTCTGATAAAAATAATAATGAACAATTTAAAGGCTTAACATACTTTGAAACAACATACTTAAAAATTAAATCATTTTTAGAAACTATAGACATGAATATTTGCTTTAAAACTGATTACAATTTATCCAAACTCATTAAAAATAACAAATCTAAATCTTCAAAATTAAACAAATCAGGAGTTTGTACATTAAAATGTGGTAATGACAACTGTGATAAAATTTATATCGGTAGAACTTTTAGAAATTTTAAAACTACAATTTCGGAACACAAACTTAACTATGACAACAAAAAATTAGAATCTAACTATTCAAATCATTTATTAGAAAACCAACACATTTTCGACCCAAATTTTGAAATTTTACATGTAGTAGGTAAAACCTTTAGTTTAAATTTATTAGAGGTTCTTGAACTTGAAATAAACAAATTAAATATTGAGGTAACCTTCTTAAGGACCAAATAGATTTCAATCACTCTCCTTTGTTAAACCTTTTTACCTAGAAGATATCTCAGGAATGTTTGTAGTGAATGAATTTCCAGGTAATTTCATTCAATGTCTTTGTTAACATTAATATAATAGAATTATATATTTATGCACTGTATATATTGAAACATTTTTAAATTACACCTCCATTCGTTTTGAGAAATCTACTGTTTCAGTGAAACGCGTCAACCAGTTTAAATTGAACATTAGTTCAAATAAATAAAATTTTATTATTAATCAACTATTGTATCAATAACTAATAGTGCTATTGGCCATAGCTGTCTCATGCACGTTAAGCTGAATAAAATAAATCAAAATTATCTTCAAAGACCTAGGTGTAAATCCCCACACCATTGAATTCTGATTAACAATAATACTCATTAGTGATACTAGGTAAACAGTAAAAATTCATTCACAGAAGACTACACAATATATGTGTAAGAGTAAACTTATACACCACATAAGACTGGCCTGTTGGTGTATTTTTGTTTAAGCCGTGCTTATGTAGTGAGAGAATTGCGACTTTGCTTATAAGATTGATTATTTGAATGGTTCTTAACCAGACTCCATAGATGGGATAGGGTTATCAGACGGTAATCCTCACGCGCTATTAAATTTAATATTAATTGTTACTTCAATGTCACTTCACAATCTGTTGTATTATACTTAGTCGGTAAATTCAAATACATATTTATAATACAGATCAGGGTATCCATTGAGAGCTGCTGCACTTGAAAACTATCGTCAACGTTTCAAATAACTATTTTCATTCAAAGAATAATTAGAGTTATGTCGAAATAAAATAATTTGAACTTGATCTTATCAAAAGCCGTTACATTGTGTCTTTGAATATCCTCGTATTTGCGATATGCAATCATAATTATGATTATGTTGATATGAAATATTCTCATGAGATTCTGAAATACCGTTTTTATAAATAGTTATTTGTAAAACAATTGTCACAATGACTCGTTTTGTAGTACGAGTGAAGTTTGCGCAACGAACCGCGAAGCACAAGTTTCACACAATATTTTTTATAATTCGCATTTATTTCATTTTTTAAATAAAATAGAATTACATATAATCCCTGTTTTTAAAATAGGAGGAGTGGTTTCAATTGAAGTTGGCAATTCTGTAGATCCCTGATTAGTCAGATAACAGATGGTTTTATTCAGCACTTCTGACTTCTGACATATAATCGAATAATTGTGTAAATTGTAAACAAACTTTCATTTAAGCAAACAGAGGATGATTATTTGTTTAAAAAATAGATTCTTCGTATATGGTCTCGCGATCTATTTATATTATATCATGAACAGAATTATTTCTGTAATACATCTTCACATATATATCTGGTAATTTATCCCAAAAAAGGAACGTCCTATACAATATAAAAATAAACAATTGACAAATAATTGATAAATAATACTTTATTCATTAATATTTTTAATATTTAAATCATTCTAATTCACCTTTAAGAACTTTTAACATAATAATTTGCTAGCTAGAACAATACTAGATCATTTTATTTATAACTTGTGTCAAATTAAATTCAAATTTCAAATAAAAATATAACTAAATACAACACAAAAAATTTATAAAACAGTGTTCAAAGAGCTTAGTTGTGACACTAAACAATGTTATAATGAAGTCTCTTTTATACGCGAATTATGAAAAATATTTTATTTAACCGTTACAATGAAAGATGTTAATATTTATTTATTTATTTAGTGGTTCTACGAAAACGCATATAAAAATATAAACCAACTATGTGAAACAAGCATGTTCACAAGTTTATATAATTTCAATGTAATGATATTTAATATGGTACAGGTGCAGCGAAGAAATTTTGTACAGTCAATTAATTTAAACGCTGAAGTTTCAAAGAACTTTTGCAAGATTGTAACAAATATTTTGGGTAAATTAGTTTGTCTAAAATATAAATAGTACCCAATTTTTAGAATTAAAAAATCTTTGGCGAACGACGCGGAATATATTATAATATTCTAGACTTCTAGAGGGAAGAGTGACAGGGAATCTAGTGTTATCGAATATTTTTTCTTATTTGCAAATGTAAGACTCTTCATCTCCTGTTGTTAATATTATTTGATTTTGGTACTGATTTACATATTTTTCCGAAATGGGTATGGATAAAATCGGATTCTCTCTGGAGGTATGAACTGTGTCTTGGGCAATTTCGATATGAGGAGACGGATTTAAATATCTTGAGGAATTTTTATTTTACTGTTATCGATTAGTAAATTTTCTTTGTCTAACTCAAGGTGATCGGGTATGTGTTCATTGGTTAAAGGAAGATTATCAGTTATTTGGATTTCTCTTTGTATTATTTCGTCCATATCGTCGATATTAACATCTAAGGAACTACTTTCTAGTACATTTACATTTAGTTTAGGGGGTGAACAAAAAATGCGTCCGTTATCGTTTTGAGATTTCCTTCTTGATATATTAGTGTTATAATCCCTATACGCCGCGATTAGGCTATCGCAAAGAGAAATAATTTTGTTAAATATTCGTGTCCCCATTATAGGGTTTGAATTTCAAATTTTTGACTTAAACAACTCCCACTTAACAGTTTATTATTTCGACTGCTGATATTTAATATCTCACATATTCTTCTATGGAATCAGTATCGATCATAAGGTTTTAATTAGCTACAAATAAAATTGTCTAAACAACTATCCTTCCCGAACTAACGAAAATAAGGAAAAAGGCAAGAGGAAACTTGGCACTTACATCGATGATTTTCTGGCTAGTATTAGTCACTGTATCACAGAAGGGAGATTTTCACTGAAAGGACAAGTTCCACTGAAGGGAGTGAAGTCTTATTTTGTAAACTCGTTAGGATAACACACGTTATCCTACTGACTGCGCCAGATATTTATTTCCGAACTAAAATACAGTTTGTAACAAAAATATTTAATTCAACTGTTTCAGTGAAAGATTTTAATCGGAGAGGGGCTCCACAAAAACTGATATAAGAACAACTAATACAAGCCTGTTAACAAGTTTGGAAAATTTCAAAGTAATGATATTTAATATGGTGCAGGTGCTGCGTATTATGACCCTTTAACTCAGGTTAACTTTTAGGGGTGAAACGTCTCAATTCTGAGAGTTGCCCCCTTAACTTTAGTTATCTACTATTGTGAAAGAGATGAAATATTTGTTAGTTAAATCCACTATATGAATACAGAAAACATTTTGCGCAATACAAAAGTATTCAAGTGATTTAATTGCTATTATTATAAATCGTTATTTCGCCGGAAGCAATAAAATAGGTAGTCTGCTGACAATATTGTTGTTGTTAGCTATTATATATTGCATTGTTTGATGGAAATTTCTTCACAGCATCAAAATTATTTTTTTTTGCTTCTCGAATTATCGATGGAAAATTATTGTGTTCAGTTTATGTATATGTCATGAGAAAAAACTGGTTGTACTAAATTATAATTATATATTTCTCTGACCACTTTATCATCCTAATCAACATTCCTATAACTACAATCAAGAATAATTTATAATATTTGTTGAATTAATTACATGGTCTGAAAATTGCAAATTTCAGCGCTATTAAATAGTATATTATTTTATGTGGAGGTAAAGTGATACTTTTCATGACGTGCTCGTGTTTAACAGCCGAACGTTGTGAGGCTGGTAATAGAGAGCAAGTCATGAAAAGTAACTTTCCTCCAAATAAAATATGCTATTTTTTCTTCAAATGTCGACAAATTAATGCAAAAACGTCTCTTTTTGATAGTAATAATTTTTAAACATAATTGGGTTCGCAAGGCGGTTTAGACCGGTGTCGGTGAGTAGACACAGGTTGTTGCTATAGTAATGTAAGATAAAGCTGTCAGTGGACACTGTGAACAATATTAATTAATATTTTACAATTATTACGTCTCCGGCTGCGTTTTAATTCCGAATTGATAAGCAGTTTTATCGAGTAAGTTCACTGAAATAACTACCAATTAGTTCCTAAATTAGTGATTTATAGCAATGCAGTGCACACCGCCGGAAATTATGCAAGAGGCAAAAGAAGCAGCATCTATCTATATTGCTATGATAACACTTTTCCTTCCGCCGGCGGAAAAGTGAAAACTAAAGCTCCGGCGGAGAAAAAATGAAACTTTACGGTCGTCTACACAGTCGAAAAATGACAGATTTACTGACGTTTGAAGAAAAAATACTTTATGAAATATTTCAGTTAATTCACAAAGTATGGTGAAAATAAATCGAAATTCTATAGTAAAACCTTAGATGCGCGTAACTATCAGAGAATGGGAATCTTGAAATCCTTGATACGATAACATTTTTTGGATATTTTGATTTGTTGAACATGTGAGTTGATGAAAAATCATTATATTCAGATTCGGATAACAAGTTCTCCCTCAAATATGTGGACCACTACTCAAAAAAAATTTTTTCTCCGCTATCCGTCAATAATATCTGATAGTTAGAAAACATGGTGAGGCATATAAAGAGTGAGATATATTCAGAATATTTGTATTTTGAATTATATGAAGTACATAAAAAATACTTATAAATGAACAGTAATTATTATTCCAGAAAATATCACAGTAATATACCCAAAAAAGTCTTCGATTTTTAGTTTTTCAGCAATTATTATTTGAATTCTTCTTGCTGCTTCCCATCTGGTCCAATGTTTGTTTTTTGCGGAATATCTGTTATGTCTCTTTTCCCACGGTTTCTGTCAAATTCTGGTTTACTGTCACTTTCGGAATTTTGAGTTGTAATGTTTAGTCTTTTCTTTTCACATTTATCCATTTTGGAAAAATATCTATTGTTTTCACAGATTTTATTTTACATACGAAATTTTCAATTTATGTACCTATCGAGGTATCACTTTTGTTGTCACTATATATAGAAATATTGTGGTTATACGTTAATATCAGTTTGTTATCAAATGATCTGTAGATACGTGAACAACTTACTTTATATTATAGTGTTAATTGATTTTTTCTAGAAATATTGCTTTATTATTTCAATAATCCTACACCAGACTGGGAATTTCATGTATACAGTTTGTTTGATCTTCCATATCTGTTTATCATCTCTGTGACGTGAATATAATTTCTCGTCATTGATTTTTGTCGAAACACACATCTCGTAGCCAAGAAAATCGTTCCTAGAAACTGTAACGTTTAAACCGAATAAATACGCATAAAAAAGATTTTTTTCTGCTTCTTTATTGGAACCACTGGAAAGGTCAATGGATTGGATTTAACTTTTGCTTGAAAATATTTAATTTGATCCCCTATCTTCTCTTGCGATATTTTTCTTTCTCAAGGTGTAGGAGTCTCGATGCTCTGTGGTTTCTCAAGACTACGTATCATATCCTTCAAGTCATCTACTTTCTCATTATGGAGTTTGAAAACATGAACAATTTTTGGCAAATATTGAATATCTGGGAAATTGTTGAGTGACTCTCGTTTTCCGAATGTCAAGATAGGTCTTTGTCTATATTTTTCAAGATTTTGACAAGGTGACAGTTCTCTTAAGGTTTCATGAGACGAGTATAGTTTATTTACGATAAAAAGACGATGACGTTGCAAAACAAAATATTGTGATGTTGCCAAGCTGTAGTTTTTTCTTTTACTTAACGAAAACTAGAAAAGTCATTCTGATGTTAGATTGACAGTTATTCTTTTTCATTGTTCCGTGCCTCGTAGGGCATAAGTCAAAAATATTTATTTAAAAATAAGAGGCTTGTATGAAAGGCTAGATTAATTTAATATAAAAATTTATTCATGAAAAACTATGGATAAGATACAAGGAACAGTAACCAATCATTCTATATTCGAATTAACATTTAATTATTTTACATAGAAGAGGGTTAAACTGTAGGTCCTTATAACTTATTCTATGCTCTATAGAACCATCTTCAAAAGCACTGCAAGGGTTTACGCTAAAAGGAATCAATACAAGCTGTAATCATCTTCATGCAAATTTAATTATTGTTTCTTTATACAATATCTATTACATTTATTATAATAAAAATAGAATGGAAAAGAAAAATATAGATACGCAAAATCAAATTTTGTTACAAGATATAAAAATAAAAAATCTCCCATCTTATCAGTATTATTTATGTAGAGATACTGTGGTCGTTGTTTTAATTTGTGTATTATAAAATAACTGTACTTAATTAATTTAATAATAGTTATTAGTGATTTTGAATAGGTTGAAATAAAGCAAATTGGATAAAAATATACGAAAAAAAACACAAGATTTCCACTACTCCACTGCAAAATCATCACTGTCTTCTCTTCATCGTCACTGTCAAAATTAATAATAAGTGGAGGTACATCCTGTCTATCAAATACTACTTCTCTATACCACCCATCTTGTATAATTTTTTCAGTGTGTTCTATTGTCTTTGACCAAATATCAGGAGTCACTCTTTCTAAAGACTTTTTTCATATACCTATTGCTTGTTCTGTTGAAGAACCATTAGATCCCACATGATCTCTATAAAATCTTTTAACTATGCTCCAAATATGTTCAATTGGGTTGAACATACATTGGTAAGGGGGAAGTCGAAGCACTTTCTGACCATATTTTCAGATAATATGTCAGCTTCATATACTGTTGGTGGTTTATTCCTACAAAAATGCATATATTTAAACAAAATAGATTCTCTAAGTATCACCATAATATATTGAAAAATGTTTATATCAACTTACCGTTGTACTAAATTCAATAATTGGATTTTGAGGAAAGTATTTTCAAAAGGAATATCATTTTGTATCAACCAGTTCTGTATATCAGCCTTTTTGGTAGCTGTTGTTCGTACTTTATTGATCACTGTACTGTGATGACTTGCACTATCCATTACAATTGTGGCAGGTTCTTCCAAGTTCACTAAAAATTGGTAATCAAACCAATGCAAAAAAAATTCTCGGTGGTAATCATCATCTTGTTTTTTGGAAAAAAAAAACCAGCCCTGTTCCAGAAATAAATTCAGAAGAGGAACCAGCATGCAATACTATAAATGTACAATAAGGTAATAACCAATTACTACTAGGTTTTCTAGATAGACTGCATAGCTCAAAACAACTATTAATATTTATATAGATTTAAATAAAATAGTGTGACTAGTAAATATTTGAAAAGGTCTTAAAATGGCAGAACTGTTAGTACATCATGAATCAATTGCTAAATTTAATTATTCAATTACCTTGGACCACCAATTATGGTTTTTTTCACGCTTCTATGGTTAGAAGCTAGCCAAGAACGTCCAACAGTACCGTTTTTAATATCCAGGTCTCATCCATAAACACAAATTGATATAAACCTTCCCTTTTTTTCTTGACATATTCATGTAGAAAATGTACACGTTTTAATGCAATATGTGGCAACTCCATTAAACCACGACGAGGATCATCTTTTTGGTATTTGAATCCAATATTTTTCACTATCTTCCAGAGTGATGTTAAACAACCATTAAAGAGTTCACGCTCCTGGAGTTTGTCTCTTAAAGGTATCAAGGTTATGTGTTCCTGTGAAAAAATATTGTGTTAGTTAATTGTGAATAAAATAAAACTTTAAATTCAATATACTCACTGTTTCCATACATTTCGTATTTAACATTTCGGAAAGCATTTTGATCAAAGGTATCAATTTCAACAGTAGGTTTTACGCGTTGTCTCTTTTTAGGTGGGCTTTTAGGCTGTTCACTTCTATTATGCTTGGCGGCAATACGGTTAACAGTGGTAACGCTAAGTTGTAAAGCTTCTGCAACTCTCTACAAGATAATTACTTCAATTTATGAAAGAATGATATATTATCAAGTTTAATTAACCTAACCTAAGATTAAAAACATTTAATCATTTACATTTAAGTTTGTAACAATAATATTATCAATGATGAATACAAATAGCGAATACTATTACTTACGTCTCTTACAGCAGTAAGCGGGAGAAGCGGACCTCCATTTCGGAATTCTCGTTCAAAATAGCTCAACAAAGTTGTTACCATCTCTTGACATTTTCTTCTCAGCTGCTTCGACATTTTATTAACCACACACTGCAGATTTGCCTAAATAATATGTTGTGAAAATAACTGTTTTTTTAATCTCAAAGAAGCAATGAATTTAAAAGCACCAAAAAAACTTGTAAATATTAGACGATGATCGAATGTCAATAAAGGTCAAAACACACTGGGGAATTTTACCAGTTGATTTGACAACGGCTTGAAGTTTTGCTAACCCGTTAGCTGTAAATGGCCCTGGCTCTTGAGGATAAATTGTATTCACGATTGGTAAATTAATATTTATTCTGATAAGCAGGAAAGTAACTAAGAATGATATCACCGTCTTTTTATCGTAAATGATCTATAGGTTAACTTCGCACATTATTCATATTAACATTGTTATAAGGTAGATTACAAGGTTCATAGATAAATGCAATGTCAACTATGTTTAGATTATCAACAACTGTATCATTGAAGCATATGTCATTACGAGTTATAATGTAAATTAGAATATGTAATATGTAACAGTATGCATGAAAACACCAAGATAGCTCATAAAATTGAGATATCATAATAATCCTATGTTTGCTGGTCACGTACGCAATAACTGGAGTATTAAAGAAAATAAGACATAATTTTAGATGGCAAAATATGGAAAGAGACGTAAGAAAACATACGTGAAGAACTGTCATGAATGTCAAATTGATAAAGCTAAGCCAAACCACAAAGACAAATTCATTATAACATAGCAATAAAACCATCCGATATCGTGTACATAGACATAATAGGCTCTTATGTGGAAAGTAATTGATATAACCATTACTGTATTACAATGTTATGCGAATTAACAATATTCGCAGTAATGATAACCGTAAAAGACGAGGAAGCGTAAATGATAGCCCGAGAGATATTCGAAAATTGCATACCTACATATCGACTTATGAAATAAAGCACAATAGATCAAGGAATGGAGTATAAGATGTACTGTATAAATTGACAGTTTTATACAGCATATCTTCATGAATCAACAGGGAGTTGCTAAAAACTCCATAGAACATTTAATGAATATGCCAACCATTGTATAAATGAGAAAAAGGATGATTGGTGCGAATTTGCTAAAATGCTTGCTTATTGATACAATACCACTCCTAATATATACCACGGTTATACGCCCGTTCAATTAGTGTATGGGAGAAAAGCTCATTTGACAGATAATATCAAATCGGGAATAGAGCCGCGTTAGGATTTTGGAACTTATCAAAATAAACTTAAGCATAAACTTCCATTTGCACACAAGCGAGCTCAGAAATTTCTCATAAAACGAAAAATTGAAAGAGTAAAACTATTTCAAATCCAACATCTAGTACTTTTGAAAAGAAAAGATAGAACAAAATTTGATTCACAATATTTGGGTCCGTTTCAGGTCATAAAAGCAAATGGCGTCTATTGCGAAATTAAGCTCGATTCAGACGAAATTGAAGCAGTTCCTAAACACCGATTGTATCGTTATAACTAAGATACATAGTTATGTAATGCAAAGTGAAGGTCAAAGACAACAAACTGTGATAGTGTTAGTGTAACGGACATTGTAAAATAAAAAATCTACCGTACAATCAAATATAAACATATGGTTAAGTATAAATATAAATATTAGATATAAGATTAGTACTATACTCTTCTCAAAAAAGGAAACAACATAGTAATTGTTACGTATCAAATTTTTTTTGGTAAGGGAAGGTGTAGCGAGTAGGTTAACCTCGCACATTATTCATATTAGCATTGTTATAGAGCCGATATATATATATATATATATATATATATATATATATATATATATTATATATATATATATATATATTTATATATAATATATATTTATATATATATGTACATATATATATATATATATATATATATATATATATATATATATATATTGGACCAACAAAACAGACACTACCCCATAAAAATATATAGCATTGCTTTACGCAAATCGACTATCAGAAAAATTAAAATACATTCTAAAAAAACGAAATATTAAAGTATGCCATAAGTCACACTATCGTATATCAACAGCCTTTACATGTAAATGCAAAAACTCATCTAAAAAACAATCAAATTTGGTATACTCGGTCTCTTGTCTTAATTGTCCAAAAAAATATATAGGAATGACAACACATTACTTGGAAAATAGAATAAACGGTCACAAGTACATGAAAAATACGTCGACTGCACTACATAAGCATGAAATAAACAAAAAACATCAATTCGATTTTCCAAACACGAGAATTATATATAAAGACCCAAACATTACTAAACTTAAAATCAAAGAAATGATTGCCATTAAGAATGAACCCGAAGCATTAAATGACAAGAAAGACATAGAGAACTTGAGTAAAATTTACCATAACCTTTTACATGCAGCCTCATGATTTGTGCATAATCAACCAACAAAAAAAATTATTATGTCTCCGTTTATATTATCAGACACCCTGTATATTGACAATACTCAATCAATGCCAATACACAGTGTATGAAATTAAATTGAACTCTAATTAGCTGTTATCAGTGAAAATAATAAAAAAACAAAAAAAGTCAAATACTTGAACCAAACATTGATGATCGATCAAAGAAGATGGTCAAGGTACGTACTATTTTGTATTCACATGTACCTTTACTTTTTATGTGCTATTTTCAATGTAAATTATTTGTCAGTGTTATCCAATGTTGTATTTTTATTGTAGACTGAGATTAAAATCTTTTGATAAAGCCTTGTAATTAAGGCGAAACGTCAAGAATGACTAAAGAAAATTAGTAGTATATTAATGAACCTATCCCAAGAAAATTATATAAATGAATGCATATATATATATATATATATATATATATATATATATATTTTTAACGAAGATTTCAGGTTTGCGGTCATAAGAAATAAAAACTGTTTTTCTTATCTGCTCAATATTTCGCCATTATTTAATGGCTTCATAAGGAGCGGACTACAAGATCTATTGAATGAAAACAACACAATAATAAAACATTTTAAAATTACTACTTACAGAAAATTGGTGTCAGTTAATTAAAATATAAAACAGCACAACACGTTCAACACATTTTTAGACAGTAGGTACATTTTACAATTGAACATGCTGATAAAATTTACAACCAGTTTTTTTCTTTTTGTTGTAGAGAGTGTAGAACCAAACTAATTACAGGGAGATACAACTGACTTACTTTTTAATTTTATATGGTGATACTTAAATGTTATTTAGAATGTTACAATAGATATTGCTTAATTGATTGACGTCAGATTTATAATTTATGGTGTTTTTTGTTTCATTGATGTAGCACATTTCTAGAAATAACCTATTCTTATATATGTTCTCTCTTTCTAAAATTTTTATATTCATGTAGTCAAACTCATGTCCCGTATTTATATGGTGTTCAACTGCCGCACAGGTGTTTTTTTGTTGCGACAATCGCTTTTGTGTTGAGTGACTCTTTGTCTCAACCATTGGCCCGTCTGTCCTATCTAACATCCATTGCAATCAGAACTGGGCAAACTGTAAACAACATTGCTATTAAATAGCGTGGGTGTTTTATCTTTCACTTTCAAGAAAATGTTTCTGATTGTTATCAGATTGTAAGGGGCAATTTTCAAATTGGGAATACAATTTTTAAATAGTGGTGTAATACGATTAGTCAAATAGTGTATTCTAGGAATCCTTTTATAAATTATGCTAGTGGGACCATCGTAAAAGTCTGTGTTGTATATTAACTTTTTTGAAATGTTCTTTGGATACCCGTTGTTTGCAAAAATATCAAAAAGCTTCTTAAGATTGTCTTGAATGAAGTTGTCATCACAGATGTGAAAGATTCTATTTTTCATGGCAATTACAGTGTTGTATTTTTGATTTTTTGGATGGTTAGAGAAAAAGTTTAAAAATCTATCGGATGTTGTTGGTTTTTGATACCAATCCAAACTTATTTTCTGTGCTTCAGTACGTATTACTCTCGTATCTAAGAAAGACACAGAACATTTTTGCTCGATCTCCACTGTAAACTGCAATCTATCGTTAAATGGATTGAATATATCTAATGTTGTTTGTATATAGTCAGCTGGAATAGCGCTGATCATATCATCTACATATTTATAAAAAAAGCGTAAGCTGAAAGGTAGCAGTGGGATTACATTATCAAGTAACTCATCCAACACTATAGTTGCCAAAATAGGACTTATAGGAGAACCCATTGGAGTACCAAATTTCTGCTGATAAAAATTGTTGTTGAAACTAAAGTAGGTATTGTTTATGATAAATTTTATAATAATTGAGAAGCTTTCTTTGGATAATGTAGTGTGCTTTTCAATCATGTTCCATCTCCTCTGTAAAATGTCGATTACCAAATCTGTAGGAATGTTGGTGAAAAGTGAAACAACATCTAAAGAGATCAGAACATAATTGTCTGGCAAAGTAATACCTCTTACTAATGTTCAGGACTCTTTTTCTTTTGTCAACCTAGTAAGAGGTATTACTTTACCAGACAATTATGTTCTGATCTCTTTAGATGTTGTTTCACTTTTCACCAACATTCCTACAGATTTGGTAATCGACATTTTACAGAGGAGATGGAACATGATTGAAAAGCACACTACATTATCCAAAGAAAGCTTCTTAATTATTATAAAATTTATCATAAACAATACCTACTTTAGTTTCAACAACAATTTTTATCAGCAGAAATTTGGTACTCCAATGGGTTCTCCTATAAGTCCTATTTTGGCAACTATAGTGTTGGATGAGTTACTTGATAATGTAATCCCACTGCTACCTTTCAGCTTACGCTTTTTTTATAAAT
This sequence comes from Galeruca laticollis, assembly GCA_963921935.1. Classification (NCBI taxonomy): domain Eukaryota; kingdom Metazoa; phylum Arthropoda; class Insecta; order Coleoptera; family Chrysomelidae; genus Galeruca; species Galeruca laticollis. The sequence continues at coordinate 113,588,699 of OY998175.1, read as the reverse complement.
ATGTAGATGATATGATCAGCGCTATTCCAGCTGACTATATACAAACAACATTAGATACATTCAATTCATTTAACGATAGATTGCAGTTTACAGTGGAGATCGAGCAAGAATGTTCTGTGTCTTTCTTAGATACGAGAGTAATACGTACTGAAGCACAGAAAATAAGTTTGGATTGGTATCAAAAACCAACAACATCCGATAGATTTTTAAACTTTTTCTCTAACCATCCAAAAAATCAAAAAAACAACACTGTAATTGCCATGAAAAATAGAATCTTTCACATCTGTAATGACAACTTCATTCAAGACAATCTTAAGAAGCTTTTTGATATTTTTGCAAACAACGGGTATCCAAAGAACATTTTAAAAAAGTTAATATACAACACAGACTTTTACGATGGTCCCACAAATGAAGAGAAACCTACTAGCATAATTTATAAAAGGATTCCTAGAATACACTATTTGACTAATCGTATTACACCACTATTTAAAAATTGTATTCCTAATTTGAAAATTGCCCCTTACAATCTGATAACAATCAGAAACATTTTCTCGAAAGTGAAAGATAAAACACCCACGCTATTTAATAGCAATGTTGTTTACAGTTTGCCCTGTTCTGATTGCAATGGATGTTACATAGGACAGATGGGCCAATGGTTGAGACAAAGAGTCACTCAACACAAAAGCGATTGTCGCAACAAAAAAAACACCTGTGCGGCAGTTGAACACCATATAAATACGGGACATGAGTTTGACTACATGAATATAAAAATTTTAGAAAGAGAGAACAGATATAAGAATAGGTTATTCCTAGAAATGTGCTACATCAATAAAACAAAAAACACCATAAATTATAAATCTGACGTCAATCAATTAAGCAATATCTATTGTAACATTCTAAATAACATTTAAGTATCACCATATAAAATTAAAAAGTAAGTCAGTTGTATCTCCCTGTAATTAGTTTGGTTCTACACTTTCTACAACAAAAAGAAAAAAACTGGTTGTTAATTTTATCAGCATGTTTAATTGTAAAATGTACCTACTGTCGAAAATGTGTTGAACGTGTTGTACTGTTTTATATTTTAATTATTTGACACCAATTTTCTGTAAGTAGTAATTTTAAAATGTTTTATAATTGTGTTGTTTTCATTCAATAAATCTTGTAGTCCGCTCCTGATGAAGCCATTAAATAATGGCGAAATATTGAGCAGATAAGAAAAACAGTTTTTATTTCTTATGACGGCAAACCTGAAATCTTCGTTAAAAAATAAATATTTCCCGGTCGAAAAAAGAAGAACTACTTCCTTTTTATATATATATATATATATATATATATATATATATATATATAAAGAAGATGTAGGAATATCGCGTGATATGTTAACAACAACAACAAAGAGATTCATGGGTAATTCACGCAAAATAAAGGGCTACTGAAATAGAGTGGTAACCGTGGACATGCATGTTTCTGGCTCATTTTGCCTCTTCAGCACGGCATATAAGGATGTGAAATTTGGGAGTAAAGATGTTAATCGAAACATGGGAAAACACAAAATAACGGATTTCAGCAGGGAAACCAAACGCTCATTTGTGTCTTCAATTTATTTACTATGGGTCGGAAGGTTTATGGCGGGGGGGCTATATGCGCCTCCGTGTCGATGTTCGTTGTTGTCCTGAAAATTCGGGATCTTCCAATTGAAGACACAAATGAGCGTTTGGTTTCTCTGCTGAAATCCGTTATTTTGTGTTTTCCCATGTTTCGATTAACATCTTTGCTCCCAAATTTCACATCCTTATTTGGTTATACCGTGCTGAAGAGGCAAAATGAGCCAGAAACATGCATGTCCACGGTTACCACTCTATTTCAGTAGCGCTCTATTTTGCGTGAATTACCCATGAATCTCTCTGTTGTTATATATGTATATTTATATATATATATATATATATATATATATATATATATATAATTTTTTCCATTTTTCTCATTTTTCTTGGGCATCAGGTTAATTCTATATTCTGTATCATTTTATATTTTTTATTTGACGTTCCGCTCTCTAATTTGGAGCATTTTCAAAAGTTTTATACATTGATGCTAAACCATAAATTGAAAACGATTGAAAGATTAAAATTGAATGAACATTTAACTATATTGATATTTTATATGAGATGATTATAAACGTGCCCTGTAGGTATGTAAAATGTTCACTGTAAACTTTTAAACACGTGTCGGTCAAGTCGAACATTAAATCGAAGTCTTATATTCTGGCTTCTGGTAGTGTAAGAGATTAGGTATAAACGGAATAGGAATTTGCATGGTCTGACACGTCTCCTATGGAGAGAAAACTCACCTCTAACCTTTATTCATTGAATTGTTTCCTTTAAAGATAATGAGATGACATATTCAGAGGTTATTTTGAAATGGTTTTATCTTAAGTTAGTTTTGGCTATAATACTTTATTCCTCTTCTCAAATTTCATATGCATTTCAATGCAGTTATGAGTTCATAATGTTGAAAAGAGATAGTAACAAATAACATTTATTTTGACCTGTTCTGACAGCTGTCATTTTTTCTAATCTTGACGCTGTCAATCTAAACCATCGAGTAATTGTGAAGTTAATTATAAGTTTAATTCCCTTATGTTGTTGCATCAATTACTAGACAAATTCGGCAATTTAAATATTCATTGAACTGAAATTACTATTTATAACTCTAAGTATACTCCACACTGTCGAGCTTCCTTGTTTTTGTTTATTATTGCTTAATTATTAATATGAAAAAGTGGTAGATGATCCGATTAGGCATTGCAATTTATCTGGTTTCACTGGGCTTTTTTACCAAGCATTTGACCAGGCATATTAACTTAATATTGATCAACTTCAGGGAAAATAAAAATTCAATTGCTTTTTGGAAAAAATGGTTATTTTTTGGAATATAAAAAATTATCATCATTTCAGGAACATTATAGTATCAACATTTCCATATAATTGAATAACAAACGAAATCTTGCATTAAATAGAAACAAATTATTTCTAATTGAATCAAATAAGATCTGATCTATATTTCTTGCAAATAAACTATATTTAATGAAAGGTTACTATTGGAATAAAAATTACACATTTTTTGAGGATGTATTTATCTATCAAAAACCATATACAAACGTATTTAATTAAAATAAATTTTAGCAAATTTACTTCCGATTTTCTGTAAACATCATTAGAGTGGTATGTTACATTTTCATTAAAAAATATTATCGGGTGTAAAATTTCATTAATGGCACTATTTAACAAAAAAATACATTCATATTTGAGAAGTTGTAACATTTTAAACAGTGCTTAAAGGAAATCTAAGCGAAAACAACTTTAAGTTTAGATTGTAATCTGCTCTGAAAATACTCACAATCAATTAATAGCTAACTAATATACACATCACATAGTACCACATAGTCAACACAATATCTTCATTAAAATAGTCTACTTAAATTCTTCTTCTTCCTTCCCATCGGGTCCAATGTTTATTCTAATTGGGACTTCTGTCAAGTCTCTCTTTCTTCTTGTATATGTTTTCTTTTCCTGTTGTATAGTACTCATACTTCCAGAATTTTTATTCTTACTACTTTTATTGATGTCTGAAGCATCCATTTCGAAACGATTTCTGTTTAAAATTTGTTATATCAAGCAAAATATGAGTAAACACTCCAAGCACGTTGAATAATAAATTCTATGAAACTCTCACAGTTATTGATATTAACTCGTGTTTATATAATCTAATGCTCAACTGAGAGTCACAAAGTTTATATTGAAGTATGACTGTAAAGTTCGAGAAGGATCTGTAAGATCTGCACATTTCTGGGAATTTTGTGATTATTTTGTTTGGTCACTGATCATATCTTTAACAAATATCCGTGTAAAGACTGACGTAAATCGAATCTAATCTAGACGGTCAATAAACGTGTTAAACAAACAAAGAGACATGCCGTGTACTGCATTCAATTGTTGAACTCACCACGTGGTGGGAAGATATAAGATAATAATTTTATGAATGAAACTAACTGTTTTTGAGTAATTCCACTATAGAATAATAAAATCATGAAAATTTTACAATTTTTCGATATGTTGAAATATCATCTTCAGAATGATATAAGTTACTTTTGATGTGCTGCCTACTTGATGTTTAATAATTATTTTTGGCGAGACCAAGAAGTGACCTACCTATCTTATGATTGATTTAGTATTATATATATAGGAATATCGCGTGATATGTTAACAACAACAACAACAAAGGAATTGATGGGTAATTCACGCAAAATAAAGGGCTACTGAAACAGAGTGGTCCCCGCGGACATGCATTTTTTGTGGCTCATTTGCCGTCCTCAGCACGGTATAACCAAATTTGGATGTGGAATTTGGGAGCAAAGATGTTAATCGAAACATGGGAAAACACAAAACAACGGATTTCAACAGGGAAACCAAACGCTCATTTGTGCCTTCAATTGGAAGATCCCGAGTTTTCGGGACAACAACCAAGATCGACACGGAGGCGCATATAGCCCCCTGTCTGAACCTTCCGGCCCATAGTAAACAACATAGAAGTTGTAGGAATATCGCGTGATATGTAAACAACAACAACAAAGAGATTCATGGGTAATTCACGCAAAAAGAAAAAGGGCTCCTGAAACAGAGTGGTAACCGCGGACATGCATGTTTCTGGCTCATTTGCCGTCCTCAGAACGGTATAACCAAATAAGGATGTGAAATTTGGGAGCACAGATGTTAATCGAAACATGGGAAAAGACAAAACAACGTATTTCAACAGGGAAACCAAACGCTTTCTGTATGATAGCAATCTGTCCAGGGATACAATCCTAACATTTGTAAAGAATATGACTGGAGTTACTTGGATAAACAGTTTCGTGAATTTAATTGGAAATTGGCGTGGAATTAGTGTCTCCAATAAATTTTATAATCTATTGTATGTGAATATGTAGTTATGCAGTATACCCTTTGTATTTGTAGAAATTGGCGGTAATGAAATGGAAATTATTCCTTTCGACAGTATTTCTTTAAGCAAATAAACACAAAGTATTATTATTTGGAAACTAACAGTATTTCAAATCTAATTATAGACTTAATTTAAAATGGATATCGATATGAAGTAATATAGGAAAAAATAACTAAATATTTTGCCAAGCAGCTTATATAAATTTCTGTATTTGATATTTTGCTCAAAGCTTTTTACTTCCTCTTCATTGGGATCTTTCTACCGTCGTTCTGCTTTTAGATTTAATCTATTTTCTTGTTAGAGATGGTATTATTTTTAAGATTTTAGAAGAAAACATGTTCTTAAAGTAGAACAAGAGGGGAAGAAAGTCCAAATTTGGATACTTGCTACCTGGGCAACCAAGTTCCAGCAAGAAGCATATATAATAAGATATCAAAGAAGACTTGATTCGACTGAGGGATCTCAGAGCAATCAGTCTAAGCCCAGGCGCTAATCAACCATCTCAATGCCGCCAAGTTTCGTCAGGAAAATCACTGAACAACCTTTTTTTAAATAAGAGTCTAGACAACCATGACAGAGCGAGTGAACATGGGTGCGTTCATCTGAAAATTTTTGGGATTGCTTCGAAAGTAGCGCTTCCTAATCCCCACCACATTTTACTTGATCGCTCTTTGATTTTGATGAACGGCTATTTCTTGGGATTTGTCCACTTGCGTGCGCATATTATTTATGTCATACGTTGATTATTTTACAGTTTCTTGCTTGTTTATTCCGTGTTACCAAAGAATACAGTTCATTGTTATTACTTCTCAATTTGTATTGTTTTTTGTGAATAAAAATAAAATCTATTGTTGAAGGAATAGATGCAAATCTGTTTGCAAGGTAGATGATAATTTCAACTTGAACGCAGTAAATGCAATGGTTGAAAATCTTGTTAAAGAATCAGTCCACAGATTTGACTATGTTTTATTCAAAGAACATTTTAGAATGACGAGAAGGCATTTGAAGTAATTCATTTTAAAAATAATATACTTATGATATTCTTAGAATGCAATAAATTGTGAGTTTTAATTCCCAAACTGGCTATACGGCCTTCTTCGTCTTGCTCAACCACACCGGCATCATTTGTTAATAGTCTATGATCATTTTTATCTAAACCCACACTTTCCATTCTAAAAATCTCTCCTGTATCAACAACTCGCTCGCAATTTAAATTCAAAATTCCCACTTCTTGTCTTATGATCACCGATACTTGATCGTCTGAGCAAAAATAAATATGATGTATAAAATGGCGACCACTCCCTGAGCGCTCAAGTAGCAAAATAGGGGAAGTGTCCCGTTCATAAAATTTTTAAAGATCGCTACATGAGCGCTCAGGGATCGGTGTCTCTGATGAACGCACCCATTGATTAGCATTTCCGTTGATCATGTTTCGTTGACTTCTATGCGCTTTTCTGGTCTAGTTTTCTTTCTTGAGAGTCGGATTTTCCATATTTAGTCTCTTTATTTTCTTAAAGTGGAAACAACTCATTTGGATCTGTTTTTGAATAACAACCTATACATTTGAGTAGATTGTCTACTGTCTTTTTACATTTGACTTAAACGCTAGAAATTGTTATGTCATTTTAAATACAATTTTGTTCTCTTTTGCCTTAAGTAGATAGCTGAAATGTCTTGGTATTTTTGCGAATGAAAGTCGTGAATGTATTGGTATGGTTATATTTCAATTTGTTCTGCGAATTCGTCTTATGATAATACATTTTCTACAAGTTTTATCGACTACTATTCAATGATAATATTTGATCTAATAACAGAGATCTGTTATGTTAATTCCGTGAATGATGCAAGTACAATATAATCTGAATGCAGGATTATATTAATAAAAAGATTAGATAACACAAATACCTATGTAGACATGTTATTTGTGTCACCTATTTTAAATAGTCGTTTGAAATTATGCAATTCTATCATATAACAATACGATATTTTCTGTTTGTTTGAAAGTAAATATCACCAACTCATAAATGTTTCACAAATATTGGCTAAATATAAGTTCATCTTGAAAAAATAGTTTACACATTTTTAAAGGATGTTCCTCAAATATAGCGTAATTGTACGAAAATAGCAAAAAATTAGATGACAGATCACCTAATTCGCATACTCGATTTGCCAGATATCTATGAGCACATTAATGTTGACGTGCCCAACCAGATATGCGTCAATAGTAATGGTTTGAAAATCTTACATATGCTCGCAAAAGTATAACTTCAATTGGTATGAAATTTGAGCATGCTCGCCTAGTATCACATTTGCCCTAAATTAACATTCCACCACCATTCGGCATCTTGTAGCTCTTAATGAGGCTAAGACATGTGAATTTTATCTGTTAAATATGCAAAACAGTTCAGTCTCGAAACCTATTTACACACACACACACACCCTCATATATATATATATATATATATATATATATAAAATGTGGTTTACTCTATACCTTGTGGTGATTGTATTAATAAATATATTGGCCAGACTTCTAGGACCTTATCCCAAAGGATATCGTCCCATAAGTCTGACACTCGGTTGCATCCAGAGAGATGTGCTCTGGCGGAACATGTGAATGTTGAGGACCATCATATGAATTATTCTGATGTAAAGGTTTTAACAATGGAAAATAATTATCATAAGAGGCTCTTTTTGGAAATGACTTTTATCGCACAGGAGCCAAATTCTATCAATAAAAAATCAGATATAAAAAATCTTAGTGAAATTTACTCTTTTTTACTGTCTGTTGACACACAACAAAATTTCAATATGATTCGGGATTTACATAATTCTTCAATTTTATCATAAAAATATCTTTTTAATAATAACATTCAATTTTATTCCCCCACCTGTTGTGGTTTTTTGTCGCTTTGGAATGTGCACCTACCATTAACAGGAAAAAAAATTATAACTAGTTTCGTATAATAACGTGATAGATGGATTTGCCGTTTGTGTATGAAATGTTTCAGTTTGCGGAAAGAATATTTTAAAATGTAATATAAATTTTATTAAGCTTTTTAGTAATTTCGACTTTGTCATGTTTCTTGTGTCACAGCGTTATAACAACTATTTTTATTAATCTCAACATAATGTAAGTATGAAGGAATTTTTTGATAATAGACGTAATTTGCTTTGAAACGGTTGGAATTGTGCCATAATACCCAATAAATGTTTTTTGTTTACTTTGATAAATTCAAAAATGAAATAATTCTATCACATACATATTTTAAATAGAATATATTTTTAAGCTGGTTGATTCCTGCAACATACACTCTCTTATGTGAGAGATGAGAGTTTGTGGTGCTTTAATAGCTAGTTGTTTTTACATAATTGATAATATTCTTCAAAATTTTTTGACTACAAAAGAATTTCAATGTAATGTATTGGCTTTGTTATTAAATATAATTATTTCAGTATTATAGTCGGGTAAAATTTTGTCACAGTTTGACCTTTTCTGACAGTTCATGTTTGTGTCGCCATCAGTGCTTTTTGTTGAGTTGAAACATGCTTGACTACTTCGCTGCTTTCTGTGAGAGAGAGAGATTTTGCGATTTGTCGGGGTTGTTTTGGCTTGGCGGATTGTGGTGTTGGTCGCATTTAGTTGTTGTAACGTTTTTGTGATTTTTTGTAGTGCTCCCTGATGATGGAAATAAACGTTTCCGAAAGCTTGGAAATATTATAAAGAGTGTACTTTTATTTGCTGCTACCCCAATATTTTTGCCAATTTTTCCTAACTGGTCAGCAAAGACTTCCAATCTTTTATATATATATATATATATATATATATATATATATATATATGAGGGTGTGTGTGTGTATATATATATATATATATATATATATATATATATATATATATATATATATATATATGTATATAAAACTGGTGAATATTGGGGTATTGCAGCAAGAGAAACGGAATAAAGTGTACTTTTAACGGAAAATGTTTCCAAGCTTTCGAGGTAGACTGAAATGGAAAAACAGCATTAAGATACTGTAGTAAACAAAAAAGATACAAAAGGAACGAATTCACAACAGGTGTGTACTTACCTCCGAGTTGAGGTTAAATTCCATTATGTTATATAAAATTCAACTACGGATAATTAAAATATGAACTAGTTAACTCAACAATGGTTCAACATCGTACAATTACATTAAAATTACTAAAAAACCAACATCTAACACCATTTTGCAGAACTAACGAACACGATTGCTTTTTTGTTGAAAGGCGTCGAGGAAATGATATCGTTTTCACACAACCTAAGTACCCGGCCTTGGGACTCCGCTCAGGTAGTGAATTCGGCCTTAGTTACACTATTTTTTATTACCTCAATTGGGATAAGGTGGATCAACAAACAAAATTTCGGGACAAATGGATTTATTCGACACGCAATAATGAATTTACAAAAACCGTATATTCTCAATACAAATACGAATAAATATCAGTTATTATAGTAAAAATGTCCAACTCAATATTTTATATATACCAAAAATAAGAAAGGAACTTATCTTGGGAAGACTCGGGACGTACAGCTCGCAGCAGTAGTCGAGGGTTCTTGAGCCGTTGTTGTATGGACGATGTGGTCCGATGAGTCGATCTTGTAGACGGTCTTTAGGGTCGGTACAGGCTAAAGCGGTCCTTAAGGTGAACGGTCCTTAGGTCGGTCATCAAAGTAGACGGTCCTTAAGGCTGCAGAGCTGTAGGGAAGAAATAAAAATACAGGAGAAACAGTAAAAAATTGAAAATTGAAAAGGAGGAATAAAATGAACAGATAGGAGCTCATACTCCAATACATACAAACATTTGAATTTAATTATCAAAATAAAACCACATAAAACTGTTCATTCTTATCCGTCCTGTTTCCAAAATAATCAGAAAAAGAAAATTTAAATCGGTGGAAAATAACCATATAAAGAATCTGTTATGAATTCGCTTCATAAAATAACTTTGGACGCCACCATATTATTTATTAAAGAAAGATAATACCGGCGAAGAAAAAATGGAAAACGCCATCACAAAAACATTGTTTTTTTAAAAAAAAAACGGAATATTTTAACTAAATAGAAAAATCGAAATAGAATCATTTGTAAGCACACAATAACAATTTGAAAATATATGGATAACTTACCAGCAAAGAAAATTGAAAATCACACACAAATTGATATTTAACAGAGAATGCTGATTAAGTTTTCAGCGAACAAATGAATAAAAAAGGGCGAGTTCCACGTCAATCGTAGTTTATATAGCCATTTAATGATAGTAAAAACTATCAACGATACGTTCCTATATTCGAAATAAAAGGATTTGGAATTAGAGATTGGAATAAGTAACGCTCCAAAATAATTGATGATAATAGTAACATGTTACACCCCCTCTCCTCGGAGAAAAAAAGGAATTCGAAGAATTACTTTTTTTGTAAACCTGTAAACCTGTAAACAGCCTATAGAGAAAAAGTAGCCAATACAATAGGAATGTGGTGACCAGATAAAAGAAGATGTAGTAGTGCTTACAAATTCAAGAAATGAAAAGAAGATAAGAAGAAAAATAAGAAGAAGAAAGGAACATATTCAAAGAAAGTCCAAGAATTGTTGCTTTCTAATTCAAGACTTCAATTCATTTTGAAAACTAACAAAAGTAAAAATATAATAGGTATTCATGCCTATTATCAATAACAATAATTGCAAGTTAAACGCAATTATGCTCAAAAAAAATGTAAACAGAATGCAGTAAGCAATTATAATAGGAGCTCATTCCTATTAACAAAAATTAATCAAAAATTAAACGATATCAGTTATTGGTACCGTACTGATATTTGAAAATAACCAAAAGATTAAATTAGAGGGGTACCCTCTACCAAAATATGAGACGCTAAACGTCCAAAAAATTATAGGAGTAACCTCCACTTAGAATATGAAATGCTAAACGCTTTAGCAGAATATTTAAGAAAAAAATTAGGGAGGTAGCCTCTAATAAAATATGAAATGATAACATCTCAACGATATGACAAGAGAATAACTATATTCCTCGTCTAAAAAAAGATAATCACTAAATGTGACATAGGGTGGTTAAGATCTCAGGTACACCAACCTCAAAAAAACGAAAGTAACCAAAAAGATAAGGAATAAGTATTAGGAGAGCCAAGACCAACTCAGAGTCATAGATGGATGAGAGCATCGATCATGCAGGAAAAACCTCGCGAGAGATGTTAATCACGTCGTGGTTATTTATTCCCCACAATCAACTTCGCATCCTTACAACTACCAAAGTGTAGACATGACCGTCCAACAACTACATTCCTTGCAAACGGAAACAAAAGAATTAATAAAATCAAAAGAGAAAAGGAAATATAAAATAAAAAACGAAGAAATTTTTGAGCTAGCTCGGGTAATTAACAAACCCAGCGTTATGTAGAAACGCCACAACTGAAATGGAAATTTTCAAAGAAAATTCCTTAGAGAATAAAATGACTGGATCTCTAGATTTATAACACCATCATGCAATGCCCATGCGACACATCCTTCCAGTGCGATAGCATGACAAGTCGTCAAACCACCCTTTCGGAAAAACGGCGCCCCGTAGGTACGATACGTTATGGGATGATGGCACACCATGACACACCTCTGAAATTCAGTTTTCCACTTAAAGATGTCACAAGACTAGCATCACGCCTGTCACATAACTAGTCCTTAACAAAAAACAAAATCACGGAAATCTTTTTTAACAGGAAAGCGAAAACCTCCAAAAATTCCGTCATGTGAATGCTATTGCGAGATATGGTTTAAAAAAATACACGGTAAGGGACAGAAATCTACTAAGAAAAAAAATTTTTTTTTAACGTGTTCAAAAATGTGTATGCGTGTGTATTTAAAATACATTACGTAACTGTACGGAAAAATAAAAAGGAAAAAAGCAACAAGGCATGGCCTTTCCCCCCTTTTCCTACTGTCGGAAAGTTTGGAGAGAAGAAACCCACCTAGACAGAACCAATTGCTAAAAATTTAGCGATAACACACATAGAATACTCAAAAGCTAAAATAGAAAGTTATATAGAACTTAAATCGGAAACACTTTCACCATGAAAGTACGAAATTATAAACTATGGTAGTGCAAACCACATAGAAAAAAATAGTTTTGTCAACAACGGAAAGAGAAAACAAAAGTATGCTGCAAAAAAAATAACTATCACTATGTATCAGTACACCAAAATAATCCATAAATTGTCATGTAACAAAAGAACGTGTTTAACTCGTATCAACATACAGGGACGATAAAAATCAAGCGTATACTGAGAACGAAAACGCTACCAAGCAAAAATATAATTTCTCAGTACACACAACAAAAGAGATAGGGGACTATTCAAAATTAACTGAATTCAAAATTTGCCTAAAGCAAGAAATTTCAGAAAATATTTCAGTATAAAGGTTGTTCCAAACTAAACTGATTTCTAAAGGTGCATAACGCAAGAAAAAAAGAAAATTTGAAACATTCGCAGGAAAAAATTTTTGGGGTTTTTTCAAAAACCCAAAAACAAAAAAGAGATACGATAAAAACACAAACATAATACATCAAATGTATTATACACAACATAATAGCATGGATCCAAAATAATGTACTCTAGATACAACATTAAGAGAGACCATAAGGCATACGGAAAATAAAGATATTAGTGCTTTTGCACAACGATAAAGATAAATACAAAATATAGTGTATAGAGGTACTATGACATATACGATAGTAGAAAAGCAAATTCTACTAAATAAAGACATAAAATGCCTTTGTGACCTAACACAATTGTTGACAACAACAGGTACAAAATACTTAAGGAATATTTTGATACTAAATCAAAATTAAGATAAAAAAGAATAGTCACGTCAAGATATTTTAATCCAAAAACTTAATATAGAAAAACGGGATAAATCACCAAACTAATCAGAATCACTTTCTGATCTGATTCGCAAATTATAATCATGGCCAGATAAATTCGTATCAACAGAATGTTGATCGGAAAACTCACCATCAGGAAGATTTTCATCTACGACAATAAACTGATTTTTTAAATCTGTAACATGCCAATTACCTAAATCATTACCGGAAAGGTCTTTTAAATTATACACTAATTTCGAGATAACCTTGTTGACAATACAAGGTATGTACTTAGGAGCAAATTTAGCTGCAAAATTACTAGATTTTGATGAAAGAACATAATTCTTTTTCCATAACCTCTCACCAACATGAAATTGCAAATCTCTCTTTCGTAAATTGTAATGTTTTGCATTTTTCTCATATGCATTTCTTAACTTTTTACGAACCTCAACAAAAAGTAGGAAGTGTTTGAACATCATTAATTAATTGTAACTTTACACCAGTGTCAATAATGTTATTCGCGTTTTCAGAAATTGCACCGTAAAAATCTCCACTTAACGGAACGTTTCGAGCAAAATTTAGAAAAGCTGGGGAATAACCTGTAACGTCATGTTTCCCGGTTCTAATTGCTTGTGCAACCTTATGTAACGAAGTGTCCCAGTTATTGTGAGACGAATTTTCATAAATATAACACCCTAGAGCTGTAACAATTGTCTTATTTGTTCGTTCTGTGTGATTTGCTTGGGGATGATAACGAGCGTTATAAAAATTTTTTTGCACTTTGTACTGTGACATTAGATTCTTAAAAAGAGAAGAAGTGAAAACAGTACCATTTTCAACAGAAAAGATTTGTGGAACACCAAAAAGAAGAAAAACTTGATTTTCTATAAACTTCACAATGCCCTTTGCAGTTGCGTGTGGCATTGGATGAACAAGACATAATTTTGTAAACCAATCGGTAATTACTAAAACAAATCTGTTACCAGATTTTGACTTTGGATATAGACCTATAAGATCAGCAGAAATCCATTGCCAAGGAAAATTAATATCTTTGTATTGACCCGTAACATCAGGTTTAGGTAGATTTTGGGTTTTACAAGAACTACAAACAGAACATTTATTAACGTAGCGAGATACAGAACTTCGGAGTTTTGGCCAATAATAAATTTCAGAGATACGAGAAATGGTTTTAGATATGCCTAAATGAGCACTTAATTCATTGTCATGAAATAACCTCAATATGTCAATTCGATTGGCGGTAGGAACAACGATTTTCCAATTAGATAAATTACTAGATATTGGATTCGACGAAAACATATGTTTATAGAAAACATTATTGTCAACCTTAAATGTGGGATATAAATCGGGATTATTCGAAACTTTCTCAATCATAGAAGTATACCAAACATCTGGTTTAAAGGTACTTACGTCAATGACAGAAATTTCAGATAAAGAACGAGATAAAGCATCACTGACCACCATAGTGGTTCCTTTTCTGTGTTTGATTTCAAAATCAAACTGGGAGAGCCTGAGAGAAAGACGTGCTAAGCGACCTGAGGGATTCGAAAGTTTATGAAGATATTGCAAAGAAGAATGATCTGTCTCAAGAGTAAAATGAGTGCCTTCAACATAGCCTCGGCATTTTTCAACACCAAAAATAACTCCTAAAAGTTATTTTTCTGTTGTACTGTACTTTCTCTCAGTTTTATTCAAAGTACGACTTGCATAAGCAATAGGATGTTCCAGACCATCGCATTCCTGATACAGGATTGCACCAAGACCAGTTTCGCTAGCATCGGTTTGAATGATAAAAGGTTTAGAAAAGTCAGGACTTGCAAGAATTGGACTAGAAGTTAGACGTTTCTTAACTTCAGTGGAAGCATTTTCAGCTTGCGGAGTCCAAGAAATGGATTGACCTTTCTTTCTGCCATGAAGAAGATCAGTGATTGGAGAACAAATAGTAGAAAAATCTTTAATACATCGACGATACCAACCAATAAGACCTATGAGACGTTTTATCTCAGTAGTATTCTTTGGAGCTGGATAATTCAAAATAGCAGAGACTTTGTCGTCATCTGTGCGAAGACCACTTTTGTCAACAACAAAACCTAAAAACTTAATAGATTCACGACAAAATTCACATTTCTCAATATTGACAGTAAGATTGGCTGCATTTAGCCTAAGATATAATTTATTGAGAGTTTCCATATGAAGCTGAAAAGTAGGGGTAGCGATAATAATGTCATCTAAATAACAAAAACAATAAGGTCTAAGAGATGGATCTATAACTATGTCCATTAGACGAGCCATAGTTTTAGGAGCAATAACTAAACCATAAGGGGATGTAACAAACTCAAAAAGTCCTACACCGTACACAGCGAAAGCTGTTTCCGGACGGGAGGATTCAGAAAGGGGTATTTGTAGAAAAGCCTTCTTTAAATCAATAGACGTAAGAAATTTTGCATCTCGTAATTTACTAACAATAATGTCGACTTGCGCCTTAGGATATGAATCAAAAACGGTGACCTTGTTCAATTTTCGACCATCGAAACAAACACGATATTCTCCGGATTTCTTGGGGACAAGCCACAGAGGAAACTCCACGGGGAGTTGGAGTGCTGAATAACTTTGAGATTTAACATCTCATCTATTCCATTAACATGAAGTTTTCGCATGGCCGGAGTCAAAGGATATTGACGTTGCGCAATTGGCTTTGCATCGTCAGTGTCTATAACATGTTCAACGGAATTTGTTCGACCAATTCGGTCCGAAGGAGCAAGTGTAGAAAATAAAGCGATAACTTTGTCCAGTTCATCTTTTTCAAGTGAAGTGAGACTAGAAACTGACTGAATTGTGTTTATAACACAAGTAGAAGACAAAAGAGAGTAAGATAAATCATGAAAATTAATGTCTATTTTAAATAGACTCAAAAAATCCATGCCCAAAATAAGAGGATGATTAATCGAAGGAATAATCAGAATTTCAATTGTTTTTGTGACATTATTTACAGTAACAGGAACGCTAATAAAACCCATAAATTGTTGTGGTACACCATCAGCAGTAGTTATACTTATTGAAGCATCATATTCAATAGGTACATGAAGAGAATTAATAAGCGAAAACCCTGGGTTTCCTAGAATAGTAGAATTGCTTCCGGTATCAACCATTGCAACAACATCAGTATTTGAAACCTTGATAATCATATAAGGACGATTATCATTTGGTTTCTTAACAAACAAAGGACAAATATCGGTAGTAACTGAATTGACAATATTTTCAGACAAAGAATGATCCACAGAAGTGGGTAACATAGGTAACACAGAGACAACAGGCACATCTAAATCAATACTACAAACATCATTAGATAATTCAACATCCGGTACAGGATTGACAAGTGAAACGGTACAAGAAGATAATTGTTTGTCAAGATTTACAGAACGATAACATGAAGACGATAAAAAATCTCTGACTAAACTAAGATAAGCTTGCCATTCAGTAGCCGAAGGAGAAAAACTTGAAGTTAATTTTGACTTGTTAACGGTTTGCTAGATTTGCGTTTTGAACTTCCTGACTTTACTTCAGAAGTGGTTTGTGGTGGACCGGAGACTGTCGTCAGATTCACAGGACCAGTCCGAACCTCGTTTTTTGGATTGCAAGAACTACAATTTGGTTTTGTAGTGTTTTTAGCACCACAACCATAACAAAAAATAGACTTAGGAGAACGACATTTAAACTAGAAGACAAAACGGAAACATCAACAAAACTTTTTCTTTTAGAAGAAGAAATTGGTGAAACATAAAGACAAGCCAAATCAGGTTCGAGTAGACAATTTTGTGAAGAAGGTGGTCGGTAACGATCAGACCAAATTCTGGATTCTTCAGCTCTTCTACAAAGCTCGGTAAGTTCGTCAACAGTATTGGGACTTTGTAATGCCAAAGGAGAAACAAAAAATGGTAAAAGATTTCTACGAATCTTTGCAATACGAAATTTTTCATCTACAACATTCGTTAAACGAATAAAAAGACTTATCATAGAAGAAATATAAATAGTAACGGGCTCATTCTCACCCATAGTTCGATTTGAAATCTCTAACTCTAAATCTGTTTCATAACTTTACGGAAGAAAATCTGCTTTTAATTTAGCAACAATATCAGACCAAGTACTGAATTCACTATGATTATTGAAAACCATGTGAAAGCACTGCCTCGAAAGAACTCACAAGACTGCAAAAACAATTCGGTATCAGAAATACCTCTAGAAACCCTAAGTAATTCAACCTTTTCTAAAAAAAGATGGAGTGATTCATTCTTTCCAGAGAATGAAATATTCCACTTGTATACTGGATCATGACGAGGCTGTGGGACTGAAGGAGAAGACAAAGAAGACGAAGCAAGAGGAACATGATTATTATGTGACTCTTCACTATCAACTGAAATGAAAGGAGTATTTTTCATGTCAAAATCAGATTCAAGTAAAAGTACATCCCTATTCAATGAATTTTTAACTTGAACTTGTTGATCATCATGTGGGTCAATATTTAATCTATTTATTCTATTAGTTAAATGAGTTAACCTGGAATTTATTCTGCTATAAACAGGTTCACGCTTATTTCCATTGAAATTATTTATTACTTCATTCAAATCTTTATTAGTGTTACAAATCTCTAAATGATCTTCCTCAAAAGTGTTAGTATTTATTGGCGCTGAAAAACTACGGTTAGCTTTTTCACGAGCCAATAAACCATTAAGAAGCCTACTTTTTTCCTCAACAGTATCAGGTACAGTTTCATCTCTGATTCTAATTTCATATGATAGTTCATATGCTTTCAAATGATTTGCCTGCATTTTATTTTCGAATGAAAATTTTTTAAAATTGATAACCAAAAAGCTAAATAAATTATACTTAAAATATATTTAAGAAAAATAAAAAGAAGTTGATTTAAAAAGTAAATCAAGAAAAAAAACAAAACAAAATTATTCAAAGTATTACTTTTGAATAACCCTGTATGTTAAATGTTTTAACAAAATTATTGATAGTCTGAAAGAACAATCAATTTGAAAAACAAAATTCAAAGTTAATTACTATGAAACGTGTTGAGAATCCAACAAGCAATTAACCTTGACAAAGAAAAAAACTAGAAGAACCGAAAAAGCAACCATCAACTATTAACAGAATGAAAAAAGGAAATTTGCCTGAAAAAGATATACAAAAGATATTCCAAAAAGCAAATTTCGCAGTATTCGTATTAGATAAAATTTATATTGAATGTTTTAATAACAACGAAATTTTATATCTCGATGTCACAGAACCCCAACATCAGTGAAAAAATAGCAGAACAAGGGCACCAAATTTGTCACAACCTAAGTACCCGGCCTTGGGACTCCGCTCAGGTAGTGAATTCGGCCTTAGGTACACTATTTTTTATTACCTCAATTGGGATAAGGTGAATCAACAAACAAAATTTCGGGACAAATGGATTTATTTGACACGCAATAATAAATTTACAAAAACCGTATATTCTCAATACAAATACGAATAAATATCAGTTATATAGTTAAAATGTCCAACTCAATATTTTATATATACCAAAAATAAGTTAGGGCCTTATCTTGGGAAGACTCGGGACGTACAGCTCGCAGCAGTAGTCGAGGGTACTTGAGCCCATGTTGTATGGACGATGTGGTCCGATGAGTGGATCTTGTAGACGGTCTTTAGGGTCGGTACAGGCTAAAGCGGTCCTTAAGGTAAACGGTCCTTAGGTCGGTCCTTAAAGCGGTCCTTAAGGCTGCAGAGCTGTATGGAAGAAATAAAAAAACAGGAGAAACAGTAAAAAATTGAAAATTGAAAAGGAGGAATAAAATGAACAGGTAGGAGCTTATACTCCAATACATACAAAAATTTGAATTAAATTTTCAAAATAAAACCACAGAAAACTGTTCATTCTTATCCGTCCTGTTTCCAAAATAATCAGAAAAAGCAAATTTAAATCGGTGGAAAATAACCATATAAAGAATCTGTTATAAATCCGCTTCATAAAATAACTTTGGACGCCAGCATATTTTTTGATTAAAGAAAGATAATACCGGCGAAGAAAAAATGGAAAACGCCATCACAAAAACTTTGTTTTTTTTTAAAAAACGAAATATTTTAACTAAATAGAAAAATCGAAATAGAATAATTTGTAAGCACACAATAACAATTTGAAAATATATAGATAACTTACCAGTGAAGAAAATTGAAAATCACACAAAAATTGATATTTAACAGAGAATGCTGCTTAACTTTTCAGCGAAGAAATGAATAAAAGAGGCCGAGTTCCACGTTAATCGTAGTTTAAATAGCCATTTAATGATAGTAAAAACTATCAACGATACGCTCTTAATATTATAAAGAAAAGGATTTGGAATTAGAGATGGGAGTAGCCGACGAATAAGTAACGCTCCAAAATAATTGATGAAAATAGTTACATGTCTCAGCGATATGTTACAGGAGGGATTAGTTGACAATCAATGATGTCAGCTAATAGTTGAGTAGATTAATATTAGATCAAGTACCCATTAGAGAATGGCCTCCGATGTAAAAGTTCATATTTAAGATGGGAAAGAAGAATGCAGAGAGGTTGAATATTGCATTCATAAGACAGAAGAAGAGGAAATAATCCATTTCCAACAGTAAGAGGTTTGTATACATAAGACGTATACTGTGGAGGATATTGAGACTTAGCCAGCAGCCAAAGCAACGAAAGCAAATAACGAATATAAAATAATAATATCAAACGTGACTGCCACTTGTGAAAGGAAGGTTTTCGTTGAAATCTAAGGACAGTAAAAAGGAGTAAATCTCACTAAAGTGGTCTGTGTCAGTCTTTTTGTTAATGACATTGTCAAATTGTGAAATTAAAGCCATTTCTAAAAATGATCTCTTAGTTTTGTTTGACTCGGTCGCCAACACCTTCACAGCCTCAAAATTCATATGGATTTGCTAAAGCGCACCGTTCAGGGTGTAATCTACAATCACTTTTATGTGCGACAATACGGCTAGACAATGATCTTAAAGTCTGACCAATATATTGTTTATCAGAGTCCCCACATGGAATGCTATACACAACGTTAGTAAGTTAACGGACATTTATCTTCAACTCTAGTGAAAATTGATCTAATTGTTATAGTTGTCCTGTTAGCAATCTTCAAATTATCATATGTCCGGAAAAATCTGGCAAGTCTCGGAGTAATGTCCTTTACGTATGGAAGGAAAGCAAAAATTGGAGGAGCAGGGATCGTACTAGCGCCAACATCTATTTGAGCCACGTTAGGATGGCTGTCATCAGTCAGCAGGTCCACGGTATTAGATGTGCTGAATAATAATTTATTGAGTAAAGTTCTTGGATGAGAGTTATCCAAGAAATTGTTGAATGAAACGGTAAGATTTTTATTATGCAAGATACTATTTGAAATTCTAAGGACACTCTGCTTCATTTGTTTCACAAAGTTCACCTTCATAGAATGTTTGTGGTAAGAATGGTAATTTAAATATCTACCAGTACTGCAAGGTTTCCTGTAGCAATATATATATATATATATATATATATATATATATATATATATATATATATATATATATATACCCACTTGTGTTATCATGGTAGGTGTTCCCCTTTTATTAAAAGATCCTTAATAATATTAATAATAATAATAAATAACATCAATAATCACATATTAATTCTCGTTAATGAAAATTTCCTTGGAGTGATATGGCACAACAGTTCCATAATTTTGGTACCACCCTGGTATTCTTTTGAAAGTTTCAATTCGATTGTTTCAGTGTCTCGCGTCATTGCAAAGATCGATTATTTTCATTCATTTAGTAATGATGAATGTTGTACTTAACCTGACATTTTCAGTTTCTGCCATTATTCTCACAAGACCGCGTGGGTGTGTGGATTCTCGTTTTTTAATGTATCAACTTTTACTTAATAATATTGTTTCAAACTTGAACCAGTAGTAGGCAAATATATAGCCGACTGGACCTATTTCTCTAATGACTTGCTGTTTTACACATTTCCTGTATTCAAGATCTATGATGCAATCTCGATCAATATAAGATGTAGAAATATTTGTAAGAACACTTTCTATAATTAATGTTTTTCTTTCCTTATTGTAGTTCCCTGATGATGTAAATAAAGATTTATGAAAGCTTGGAGAGTTGAATAGAGTGTATTTTTCCTCTTTTGCTGCAATCCCCAAAAATATATTTTTCAATTTGTGTTCTAGTTGATCAGCAACGATCACGGCGTTTTTCGCTTTTCAGCTATATATATATATATATATATATATATATATATATATAATTTTAAATTAATTATTTGCCAACTAAATAATCAGGATTATTTTTTGTGGGTTTGTGGCAATGATACCAAGTGTACTCTTTTAAATATTTATTCTACGAGCTTTCGAATACAATCGTATTCATTTTCAAGTACTAAAAATTATAAAATATGGTCAAGAATTAAAATAAAGGGTATATATAAAAAAAATACTTACATTATTTAACGAGATTGCAGGTAAAGTTATAAAATATATGTATAATAAATCATTTCAAATAGTATCCAAAAATTATTATAAAATTTCAAAAAACAATATATGTATTAAATAATGTTACCAAGTCATTATGAATTTTTTTTTTTGATTTGTATTACTTTGATGTTAAAAATAATTTTATTATAGGTTACTTATATGATTTGTACTCAAATTTTTAAATGTTGCTTTTCAAATTCTAATAAATATGCGTATATTACACTAAGATTATTCAGGTCTGTTTTTTTATTTATACAATCAACATCTTGATTGATGTAAGCTGTTTCTAAAAATAGACGTTTTTTATAATTCCTTTCTGTAGTTAACACCTTAGCGGATTGATAATTCATGGATACTATTTGAAATGATTTATTATACATATATTTTATAACTTTACCTGCAATCTCGTTAAATAATGTAAGTATTTTTTTTATATATACCCTTTATTTTAATTCTTGACCATATTTTATAATTTTTAGTACTTGAAAATGAATACGATTGTATTCGAAAGCTCGTAGAATAAATATTTAAAAGAGTACACTTGGTATCATTGCCACAAACCCACAAAAAATAATCCTGATTATTTAGTTGGCAAATAATTAATTTAAAATTACATACTAATATGGGTTATTACCAAACCATTTCAAGAACGTATGGTCAAGAAGCAATAATAAATCTGAAATCATGGTCCAAAATTAAACTTAAGCTTGCGAAAGAGTACAATAGAAGATGCTTTCTTTTACAATGCAGAAAGAAGAATATTATCCCAAAGTTTTTGGAAAATAACATCAAATATGTAGAAAAAGTACTTATCCGACAAGAACAAGAAACAAGTAATAGTTATTTCATCTATAATAGATTAGTCAATAAGCTTTTAAATAACGAGATTATTTGTAATCAAAAAACAATATATAGACTTGAAAATAACCTTACAAAATTTAAAAGTCAAATAATTGATACAACTAATGAATTTATCTTTGATAATTTTTCTGGTAGACAACAAATTATTTATAACAAATTATATTTTAGAATTAAAAATAAACAACAAAAAAAACTTAATAATTTAATTAACAAAAAAATTCATTCAGTTCTTAAAACACAAAATAATTGGATAAAAAATATTTCTAATATAGATATACCTAAAGATATTCTACAATTTTTATCACTAGGCCCAAAGTTCAGTATTGAACCTATAATTACAAAGGATATTTCAATTAAAACTATGTTAGCCAATATGGATTATATATCGTCTTTTATACAAAACGAACAAGAAAGAAATATTGTCATTGCTAAAACAACAAATGTTCTAACTAATCATATTCATGAACCTAAACAATCTTCTGTATTTAGAGAATTATTATATAAAACCAACAAATTTTTGAAGGAAAATCCAAATTTAATAGTCATACCATCTGATAAAGGTAATGTTACAGTTGTAATGGAAAAACAACAATATTTCGAATTATCTAAAGAACTAATAGATAATAATACATCATATAAGAAAATCAAAAATGATCCTACCTATAAAATAACTAATGATTGTAATAAATTAGTAAAGAAATTATTCAATAAAAGATATATTGACAAAAATACAAAAGATAAATTAACTAGCTATAACGGTATTTCTGCAAAATTTTACTGTTTACCTAAAATACACAAACCAACATTATCTGCTAGACCAATTATAGCATCAATAAACAGCCCAATTGAACCTCTTACTCTTTGGTTAACTGAAATATTAACAAAATCATATGATTATGAAAATGAGTATTACATTAAGGACTCCTTTGAAATTAGCAAAAAATTCAATGATATAATATTACCACCTAATTATGTTCTTCTAAGTTTAGATGTAGTATCCCTTTTTAGTAATGTACACTTAAATATATGTTTAACAGCCCTTCAACAAAAATGGAGTGATATAAGTAAAAATTGTAAAATTAGTAAAGAAACTCTTTTAGAATTAATAATATTTATTTTCAATAATACATATTTTTCGTATAATAATATGAACTACCAACAAATTTTTGGGACACCTATGGGCTCTTCAATATCTCCTATATTAGCTAATTATGTAATGGATTACATTTTAGACTTTGTTATATCTGTTTTACCATTTAAATTGTTTTTCATCAAAAAATATGTGGATGATATAATTTTATCTCTTCCATTGGAAGAAATTGATAATATTCTTTTTTATTTTAATAGCTTTGATCCTCATATACAATTTACTATAGAAAAAGAAAACACAGAACAATCCTTACCTTTTCTTGATACTAAATTCATTAGAAATAATGAAAATAAAATTTTAATTGACTGGTATAAAAAACCAATGAGTTCAGGTAAATACATTAATTATCATTCTTATCATCCACGTAATACAAAGATCCACCTAATCCGTCAAATGAAAAATAGAGTCTTAGAAATTTCAAATCCAATATTTCATCAAAAAAATATAAAATTATTGTACAACCTTTTTTATGAAAACTCTTATCCTCCATATCTCTTAAAACGAATTTTATATAATACTTCTGAAAGAATGACTGACATTTCTAATAACATCACATCAAACTTGAATTATATTGACGCTGAAACTGACAATAATCATATGCCAATGTATGTGTCTCTACCATATATTAAATCAGTTACACCAAAAATTTCTGCAATATTCAAAAATCATAATATAAAAGTTGGTAACAAGCAACATCTTACTATTAGGTCAATCTTCAGTAAAATAAAAGATAAAACTCCTACCAATAAACTGGCTAATATAGTTTATGAGATTCCTTGTGATACTTGTAAAAAAAAGTAATATGGTCAATCTAAGAGGTCACTTTCCAACCGAATTACCTCTCACAGGAGTGACAGCAAGTTGTATCCTGACAGATGTGCACTTGCTGAACATGTGTTTTATGAAGGCCATAGCATGAATTATCAATCCGCTAAGGTGTTAACTACAGAAAGGAATTATAAAAAACGTCTATTTTTAGAAACAGCTTACATCAATCAAGATGTTGATTGTATAAATAAAAAAACAGACCTGAATAATCTTAGTGTAATATACGCATATTTATTAGAATTTGAAAAGCAACATTTAAAAATTTGAGTACAAATCATATAAGTAACCTATAATAAAATTATTTTTAACATCAAAGTAATACAAATCAAAAAAAAAAAAATTCATAATGACTTGGTAACATTATTTAATACATATATTGTTTTTTGAAATTTTATAATAATTTTTGGATACTATTTGAAATGATTTATTATACATATATTTTATAACTTTACCTGCAATCTCGTTAAATAATGTAAGTATTTTTTTTATATATACCCTTTATTTTAATTCTTGACCATATTTTATAATTTTTAGTACTTGAAAATGAATACGATTGTATTCGAAAGCTCGTAGAATAAATATTTAAAAGAGTACACTTGGTATCATTGCCACAAACCCACAAAAAATAATCCTATATATATATATATATATATATATATATATATATACTCATAAATTCATTTTGAATGTCTTCCGTTTGTCCATTAACTGTTCGATTCATTTCCAATTACACTCTTATAATTAAATATTAACATTTACAATTAAAGTTTGTTGATTGCTATCGAGTCTGAATGTTTTGAATATTAAATGATTCATATTTATTTGTGAATTACATGGCTACAATCTGTTTTCAATTTCCTGTTTAATCTCTGTAATGTATTATATTATTATTTACTACTATTGTTTTAAATACTATGCTTTTTTTATTAATGAAAGCAAATGATATATTAGTATTTCGTAGTTATGTCTATATTAATCCTTGCAATGTGTGATTAATATAACCTCACTTGGATTACATCTCAATTTGTTATATTTACTATTCCGTTCGAGTTTATTTTTCTTCTTTTCCCATTGATTATGTTCTATACTGGCTATATATATATATATATATATATATATATATATATATATATATATATATATATATTGTTGGACAATCCAAAATAAGTACAATAATTTAAATAATAATGAAAATAGGAATAGGACATAGGTTAGTATTAAAAATTAATGTAACCAAGTTAATAAAAGTTACATTAGATCAGAATCAAATCCTGATCCAAATGTGTAGTGTAATTTTTCAAGTACAAATGCACTGTTTTCTTATATTGCCGCAACGACATAGTAAAATCAATGTTATACATATTATTGACAATATTAGCAAATTTCAATATGACTTCAAGAGGTGAACACACATATGTTCTCATTTTTTCAAATAAAAAAGAAAAACGAGTAACCCTAATAGGAACTTTAAAAGAAATTAAAGCTAACAGATCACTACACATTGAAATGCTATTAACTATTTTATACAAAAATACCATATTTAATAATTTACGTCTCGCTGTTAATGATATAACATCAAATTCTTCTCGTAAAACGGTTGATCTTACATATGTACAGTCAGGCTATTTCCGATATCTTTTGAGATACAGATACCGTAGAAACTTATTTTGAATTTTTTCTATCGAGTCCAAGTGCACCTGCGGTTTACTATTCCAAATAACAGACGCAAACTCCAATTTTGACCTAACCAACGTATTGAATAAAATTTATATAGTATTTCTAATTGTGAAATTGGATGTTTGATGTTTGTCGGAATACATAACCTAAAGCTCTGTTTGCTTGCGCTACTGTCCTTTGGATATGTGTTGTGAAAGACACACCCAAATCTTTGATTTCCTTAACCCTTCTTAAGTTATTTTGTTCCATCATATAATCAAAATTTATAATATTTTTATTACGAAAAATGGACATTATACAACATTTATTTACATTGAATAATAATTTATTTTCTTTGCTCCAATCTACTAGATTATTCAAGTCCTTTTGTAGAAGTACGCAATCTCTCACTAACTGAATCTTCTTCAATATTTTAAAATCGTCCGCAAACATCAGGCCACTGGAAGATTCAACAACACTGGGCAAATCGTTAAGAAATAAAATAAATAGCAATGGACCTAAGTTCGACCCCTGCGGGACCCCTGAGTTTGCATGAAATTTTCCCGATGTATTTCCGTTGAATCTTACCATAAAATGTCTATTCTGCAAATAGCTACCAAACAGTTTTGACAAGGCGAATGAGAAGCCAAAATTATGCAACTTTTTTAATAATAAATCATGATTAACTTTATCAAAGGCTTTCTATAAATCCGTATATATTGAATCCATTTGCGATTTATTTCCGAATATATCATTAACCAATTCTGCAAACATCATTAAACTTGTATTTATTGGTGTTTTTAAATTAAACTCAAGGTCTCTAGTTAATTCCACAATATAATACAAGTTATTGAAAATTCTAAAAAATTGACAATTGTTTCGATAAATCAATATCATCAATAGAGACCTTGAGTCTCATTTAAAAACACTAATATGAGCATATTCCACGAAGTAAGGGTCGAGACAGTCAATTTCATTGTATTTATTGATCTACCCGACATAAAACCATGCTATTGGTGTACTATACTGTTTTTGACATGGTTGTAAATATGTGCGTGCAAAATTTGTTCGAACAGTTTTGCAGGAGCGCACATAATTGATACTATCCTACAATTTTCTAATTCATTCCTAGCATATGATTTATGTATTGGAGTGTGAACTGTCATTTTCCATATCTCAGGAAAACAAGCTGAACCAATAATACAATTAAAAATATGGAGTAGTGGTTGTTTAAGCCATTCTTGACATCATTTTACAATGTAAGGTGGTATACCGTCCACCCCCGCAGCTTTCTTTAGTTTTAATTTCTTCACCGCAGCATCATAATCTGAATCGCTGATACTACCTATATGTAACACACTATTATTATTAATTACATCTACAAATTCAGGTTATATGATGATTTTTCTCTGCTGTGCACTGAAGCAAAGTATTCTGCAAATGATTCTACTACCTGAGCCCCCTGTATTGTTTGATCGTTAAATTTGAATAGATCCACTAGACCTCCCTCCCTACTATTTTACTATTAACGTAGTTTCAAAAAGAGTTTATATTAGTTCCCACACTTTGCTCGATACCTTGTATATATTTTTAATGTTCAATATTACCCATGATTTAATTTTTTCCCTCGTATCCATATATTTATTTCTATATAATTCTGAAACTAATTTTAATTTTCTAAAGTTGTTTTCATCCTTCAACAATGTTTTTATTTCTGATGTAAACCACTTGGGAAATTTATTATAATTGTTATACAGTTTGTATTCTGGTACACACTCATCAAAAATATGGTATATTTTACTATAAACTATGTCAATTGCTTTGTTGGGATCGTTTTGCGTTGTGACGTTCTCCCAAGACTCACTTCTCATCAGTTCGCTCATTCGCAAAAAAATTGATTTTTTGAAATTATATAAATTATCAGCTGTTTGGATTCCCCTACTACTATTCAATTTTGTAAATGTACGTTTCATATATAGAGATGGATGTTGCGGATCCTCCTTTAAAGTTGAACTTTCTCCACTTGTTGCACAATATACTATTTCATGTAACTTGATTCAATTATGCTTAAGTCGGGAATATTAAAATGATGCATTTTCGCAGAAAAATATTTGTAATTTTGTGTTTGAGTAGGCATCTATATACTGAAAAAATATGTTTCTCTTTTGAAACTGGTTTCAGCTTTAAAAAATTTCTCCCATCTGTATATACGTTCATAAAAATGCCGTTTTAAATTATATAATAGTTTGTTTGTTTTGCTGCTAATGAATAAAATCACACTCAATTTTATAGCTCAAGTCGGAAGAATGCTGTGCAAATATCATTTAATGCTAGAGGTAGGCCTAAGTTATAAATATGTTTTCTGGACCAATATTTGTGTTCTCAATTAATTATATGTGTTCAATAACTCAATTCTAAAAATGGAAGCCTCATACACAAACAAATGATCGTTAACGATATAAAAATGGATGTTACATAGTCGTCCAATGGAATTAACATTGAGTAACCTTGAGATTGGAGTACTAGCTATTTAAAAACTTCGAGATTGTATGAACAATAATGGAAATTATTCAAATTCAGGAAATAAATAAATGATAATGTTTATTTTATGATGCACTACGATAGATATAGCATTTCAATTGGGAATCATCTAAGTATAGACGAACATAAAAATGTTCAAGGTAATATGATCATTTTCAATCAAAATAAATAAGTTCAAACTATTTGATGTTGGCGTTTATTTACAAAACATCCTATTGCCCTCGTAGTCTATTTTCCTCAACAAATATGTAACAAAAATTCAACACTGTACTTAAGAATTATCTTAACTTGGTACCTGATTATTTATTCAGATTTGATATTTGAGAATAATAGTACACGTAAAAATAATCTTGACTATTTTTGAATCCAGTTTACCTTGAAACTTATCTAACAAGATCAATAACGGAATTTGCCAAAAACTTTTGATTGAAATAAACTGAATTAAATTTGACGGAAAAGAATAACTAATACGATGACTACTCAATGAACAGTAAATTGAAGAAGGAGCAATCCTCAGTTCCAACACTTCAAACAAGAAAATAAGAATTGCCAAAATGTGATTCGCAAACTTTCCGTAGTGATTTTGTGGCAAAGTATTGAAAATTATTTAAAATTATTTACAATATAACAACTTTGGAATTGTAACTATACTTATATGAACAATAACACCATCAAATTAACTGTCTCGACCCCTACTTCGAGGAATCTACTCATAATAGTGTTATAAATGAAACTCAATGTTTCTAGCTAATTTCACAATATAATTGAAAATGTTGGAAATTCTAAAAAATTTACAATTGTTTCGATAACTGAATATCATCATCAGAATGACAGAAGTTACATTTCATTTGACGCCTACCTGATATTTAGTACTTATTTTTGGCTAGACCAAGAAGTGAGTTGAACATCCTGCAAACAATACATCAACCACACCCAAAGACATCACAAAAACTAGCATACATAAAAGTGGCGATACACATTCGCCTAAAAGTAATCAAGATCATTCACCAAATGTTAAGTATAACACACGCAAGGGCTTAACTCATAAAAAATAAACATTTTACATTTTTATGTTGAGTATAGAAAAAGATTAACTTTTATTTTCTAAACTTCCGTATGTTTAATTTAAATATAGGTTCTATTGTATTTCTGTAGCTATGGATAATTATATACGAGATTTTGATGTTGATGAAGCTGTGGCTTTTTGTTTAGATGATGTTCATGAGGTTAAGGAAGTTTTAACTGTAAATGAAAAAAATACTCATTTTACAATTGTTCGTATGAATATTCGAAGTGTAAACAAAAATTTAGACGAGTTTAAGGTATTGTTGTGTAATTTGGATTCTTCGGTGGATTGCATTGTCGTAACTCTGAGACTTGGAAATTGTTAAATGATCACTTGTTTGATATTCCTCGATACGACCTTCTTCACAACCAAGGTAACTTTAATCAAAATGATGGTGTTATTTAGTGTTTTAAATGAAACTCAATGTTTCTAGCTAATTCCACAATATAATTTAAAATGTTGAAAATTCAAAAAAATTGACAATTGTTTCGATAAGTGAATATCATCGTCAGAATAACAGAAGTTACATTTCATTTAATGTCTACCTGATGTTTACAATTAGACAAATAACAAAATCCAACGGCTATCCATTACATATGATAAGTAAGCTAATTAATAAAAAAATGGAAAAGTGGCACTACAAATAATATTTCCTAAACAAACTGAAGAAATAAAATCATCACATATGCAGGAAATATTTCTAATAATATTTCAAAGATAATATCTTTAGTAACGAATACAACAATTTCTTTTAAAACAGAAAGTAACGTAAGTACAAAATTGTTAAATGTAAAAACAAAAATACCACCATTGAAGAAATCAGGTATATATAAACTCAAACCTTCAGAATTTAATGCTGTCTATTTGGGTCAGACTCTTAGAAATTTTGAAATCCGATAGATAGATAGATAGATAGATAGATAGATAGATAGCGAGATAGATAGATAGATAGATAGATAGATAGATAGATAGATAGATAGATAGATAGATAGATAGATAGATAGATAGATAGATAGATAGATAGATAGATAGACAGTTTATTGAGCATAAGATAAATCTTTTCACAAGGGTTCGGTACAAAATTTCAAGAGAGGAATTAAGATAATTCGAAATAAATTATGACATAGGACTAATTTGTGAAGTAATAAAAAAGTTAAGATAAAAACCAAAATATAAAATATGTGTGTACTTCATGATAAAACCAATCATTCACCACGTGCAAATGCTCGCAGCTTTAATATACTGATAATGCTATGAGCTAATTTAGTAAGTTCAGAGAATCCGTTTCGTGTATTATCAATGTTAAGGTAGTGTACCAGATCATCAACATTATGAACATTCTGAAAAAAACTATTTTTTCTGAGAGGGCTGTAAATGGGACATTCAAAAAGCATATGATGTAATGACTCCGGGGAATCCATATTACAGACAGTGCAATTCTCAGTGCTGTCAATAATATGAAAACTCCCTTTAAAAGACAATTTTAAAAATGTTTTATTACAGGTTCTAAGTTGCGCTATTATTCTGGTTATATAAATGTGTGCGGATGTTTGCAAATAACTTCACCAACTAGTAAGTGTGAGTATAGTAAAGAGTAACTAGAAGCACCCTTTCTGTTTATGTCACTATCAAGCAGTCGTTTTCGAAATTTGTCTAGAATGAGTCTATCTAAACTGCGTTCATTTTTACTTGAATAATCTTCCCATAGACACTCACATTGCGCATAAATAAACCATTCTTTAAGTTGTGTCAGCCAATTATACTTTGAATTATTATTGGATACTAACTGAGCAAGTCGATTGAAACAAATTTTTGAAAGTCTTGAAGACTTCATTCCTTTGAGTTTGTTTAACCAAAGTAAGGCATGTTTGAAAAAAACCGTTGACAAATGATCAGAACTTGTTTCCAAGCGTACAATGTAACCTGGGGTATTCTTTGACAGAGTTTTTTGAAAAAGTTTACCTGTACACGCTCTATAATATCAGTGTAACGCAGACCCCATACACCAATTCCAAAAGAAAAAGAAGATAAAATAATTGAATTATATAGATTGATCCGTGATTTCCAAGTATTCATTTTTGACCGACACATTATATCCATTACTGCTCCAATGGCCCGATTAGCTTTGATTTTAGAATTCTTAGCCATGGTGCAAAACAAGGCTGTGGTGGAGAAATCAACACCCAAGTAAGTAAACTGCTTTACTGTTTCCAAACAATATCCACTATAATGAAATTTTGTATTGTAATTATGTACATGGCCACTTTTTGAGAATATCATTACTTTTGTTTTATCGGTACCTACATTCGGTAAGTGCTGGATTGACATAATGAAATCTATGGTTTTACTATTGTCCCATGACTAGTGAATGAGGATGAAAATGCAATGTTAGGCTCATTCCTTATTAAAGGGCCGAAAGTTAACAGTACTGGGAAGTGGTCTGACAAATATTGATCATCTAGTACACTAAATTTGTCAACAAATTCTAGTTTATCATTACAACAGAAACATAGATCAATAACACTTTGCCCCAAGGCATTACAAAAAGTAAAAGATGCAGGTCTGTCAGTATTAACATGCCCATTTACTAATGAAAAGTTTCTAATAGACATAAATTCAAGAAGATAGCGACCTTGAGCATTACTCATCTTGTCGTGACCAGGAGCCTTACCATCTTTACACACCAACAGGGATTGAACAAGTTCTGAGAATGTTATAGGTGAATCCAGAAACTCATTTTCAACGCCAAAAAAACTTATATCAAATTTAACCTTAATTGTAGTTAAGTGGTCGTAAAATGACTCCCATTCCGCAATTGATAACGGACAGAATTTATTTCTGCGCCTAAATAAGTTTAATGTTTTCCAAAACTCTGACTGATTCATAGTATTGGAAAGAGCAACCATAACAATATTTTCACACACTTGTTTTTTTTTTAAAATTAGCTGCTTATATTCTTTTTTTATAGTAATGTAATTCGTTTTATATGGTTCTGAAAACCCATACTTTTTGCAATATTTTAATCTAATTTTTACTTGAGTCTTTAGCTCTTTACATTCAACATCAAACTAAGAGTTACGAGGATGTTTTTTTGTAGTACTAATTTTTTTGCTACGTCCCAAATACTTGAACAAAGATTATTATATAAAATATCTACATCTCCACACATACCTACATTCGGTAAGTGCTGGATTATTGACATAATGAAATCTATGGTTTTAGTATTGTCCCATGACTAGTGAATGAGGACGAAAATGCAATGTTAGGCTCATTCCTTATCAAAGGGCCGAAAGTTAACAGTACTGGGAAGTGGTCTGACGAATATTGATCATCTAGTACACTAAATTTGTCAACAAATTCTAGTTTATCATTACAACAGAAACATAGATCAATAACACTTTGCCACAAGGCATTACAAAAAGTAAAAGATGCAGGTCTGTCAGTATTAACATGCCCATTTACTAATGAAAAGTTTCTAATAGACATAAATTCAAGAAGATAGCGACCTTGAGCATTACTCATCTTGTCGTGACTTAACATGTCAGGAAAAAACTGAGTATTTGTTACAGTCTCTTCAGGAATCTTACTAAATTCTGCGATTCGACCATTAAAGTCTCCAATTATAAAAGTTATACAGCCAGAATTTTTTTCCAGTATCATATCAAGTGAAACTCCAAAAGTTTCTAATA
This sequence comes from Galeruca laticollis, assembly GCA_963921935.1. Classification (NCBI taxonomy): domain Eukaryota; kingdom Metazoa; phylum Arthropoda; class Insecta; order Coleoptera; family Chrysomelidae; genus Galeruca; species Galeruca laticollis. The sequence continues at coordinate 113,555,428 of OY998175.1, read as the reverse complement.
ATTCACTATATTTACTTGTCGGTGGAAGGCAAGGCAAACAATGAACTGAAGAGAAGACATTGTAAACTGATATATAAGCCACCAAGGAGGAGTCTCCAGGAGTCTTGGACTGTAACTGTTTTCGTAGAATATGGCTAGGCCTCCCTTTGCACGTCCTATCGACTTCTCCCTAATTGCTTTGGAGTGAACAACACTGTAATTATTACGTATAAGATTTAGTACCTCAATATCAGTAGCCTACCACGTTTCACATAAACATATGAAATCATATTGCACATGCCAGTCTTCAACGAGAAAATTGTTGAGATTTTCAAATCCCTGCACATTCCAGAGTACTACTCTAACACTTCGTTGGTTGCCCAAGAGCACATCCCCAGTTGAAGTGCTTGTTACTTTCCCTCCATTATTTGAATTTATTTTCTCCTTTCTACCATTTGTATTTAGTGTTTTGGCTTCACTAAGTTTAATTTTGTTATCGTTCTTAGTGAATACTGTGAATACTTACGAGCATACAGATTAAAACAACCAGATAAATCCCATTACGCGAAACATCTACTTGACACAGATCATTCATTGACACCTAACACTAGAAGTACTACATATTTGTGATAAGAAACAAGAACTGGATTTCCTTGAAGAGTTGGAAATTAGAAGACACTTAAGAAACCCACAATTTGAAGTCGTCAATGAACAATTGAATCTAGGGAGTTCTCCACTGTTAAACTATCTTCTTAAGTAATAATTGTAAAGATCCGCAGATATGGTTACCTATATCATTGCACAGTTATACTGATCTTAATTGGAAAAATGATATCCAGGATATCACCATAGGGCTAATAATATCTAAGCTTCAATATTCGTAATATCACATCTTCTTCTCTTTTCTATTAACATATATTAAGTAAATCACAAGGTAGGTCACTTATTAGTCTAGTCAAAAATAACTACTAAACATCAGGTAGGCATCAAATGAAATGTAACTTCTGTCATTCTGACGATGATATTCAGTTATCGAAACAATTGTCAATTTTATAGAATTTTCAACATTTTTCATTATATTGTGGAATTAACTAGAGACATTGAGTCTCCTTTAAAACACTGAATAACACCATCATTTTGATTAAAGTTACCGTGGTTATGAAGAGGGTCGTATCCAGTAATATCAAACAAGTGATCATTTAACAATTTCCAAGTCTCAGTTAAGACAATCCAATCCACCGAAGAATCCAAATTACACAAAAATACCTTAAACTCGTCCAAATTTTTGTTTACACTTCGAATATTCATACTAACATTCGTAAAATGAGTGTTTTTTTCATTTACAGCTAAAACTTCCTTAACCTCCTGAACATCATGCAAACAAAAAGCCACAGCTTTATCAATATGAAAATCTCTTATATAATTATCAATAGCTACAGAAATACAATATAACCTATATTCAAATTTAATATACGGAAGTTTATAAAATAAAAGTCAATCTCATTCTATACACAACATAAAAAAGAGAAATGTTTATTTTTTATGAGTTAAGCCCTTGCGTGTGTTATACTTAACATTTGGTAAATGATCTTGATTACTTTTAGGCGAATGTGTATCGCCACTTTTATCTTTACTAGTTCTTGTGATGTCTTTGGGTGTGTTAGATGTATTGTTTGCAGGATGTTCAAGTTTGTCATTGTTCTATATTTCAAATTTGTATAAGCATTTTCGTTCTCCAATTTTCTTAGTTGTTAAGCATCGTATTCAGTTCCGTTGATGTACTCCTTATATTAACACACATTCTAATTGGTCTTCCTCTAATTTATTAGTTTTGTTTGGGCTATAGTCAGATCGTGGGTAATTTTCCTATTTGTTCCTTTAAAGACTTTCACCTTGGAAAAAATTTGTTGCTTTTTGAGATTAAATATAAACTCGATCTTTATGGGTGCATCAAGGTTTTTTCCCAATACATATATGTCATTTATATCTGTTTCTTCTACTTTAAGCCCAGGCAATTGATTTACTTCACCAATAGTAGTGGAAATGTTGACATTTTGTTCTTTTCTATCAATTCGAAAAACTATTATATTGTTTCTCCTGCTTTGTCTTTCTAGAGTCTCAATTTTTTCCATAAGGATTTCGTTTTCAGTTTCTAATTCTAAAATTTTTTGTTTACATCGCCTAGTTTTGATGTCAGTATTTTTTCAACTGTGATAATATAACTTTTGAGCTCCTTGTTACCTTTCGTAATTGCAAATAGTAAGTCTTGATTCGTAATAGATTGTCCATCCATAATCTATACTAAACTGTTTGTTATCGATTTTCAGATATTATAATTTCTAACGTGTATGGCCAATTAAAGTAAATTTGTAGAATCGTTAAAACTTGTTATCTGTCTCCGCAATCGAGTATTTAAAATTTATAGTTTTTTTTGCTTTCCAAGGTTTTGGTATTTCATTTCCAATTTCTTACAATTGTTACGTCTCCCGACGGAATAACGAAAAAGTAAAAAAAGTGAATTGTCAACAACTGTCAAATAATAATTTTGAAATATAATATGTCTATGTATTGAGTTTGAAATAAAGAACTCATATTTGAACGAAAAAATATATCTACAGTCCATTCAACATTGGTCCTTCTAGCCGAATTTACTGCCGATCATAAATAAAGTGATTCAGTGCCAAGAAAAGAAAGATCTTTAACTTCCTGTAAGTTTATCCCAATTATTCCTAGTATTCCTATCCAACAAATCATTTATATTTTTTAAACATATTAACGAGGTTCAATTTGTGTAAAATGGCGAATCGAATAATTGCCCGTGGTCAAATTAAATCAAAATTGACTCGATTTAAAAATTATTTTGATGCGATACATAAAGATAATTTAACAGAACAAGCAATCTCGATTAACAACTAGATTACGAAAATTTGAATTGATATTAGAAGAGTTTAATGAAATTCAAAACCAAATCGAAAGTTCCGAGAGTGTAGAGGATCAACGGGTAGTTACTAATGCTTACGAAAGAAACCAATTTGAAGATGATTATTATGATTATTTAGCAGATGCGCAATCTTTAATTCAAAAATTTAATACTAATAGCGATCATATTAATTTAAACAAAGAAAATAAACCCTGCTGAAGGTAGCATTAGCAGCTCAAGATCCAATAATAATAATGCGCGTAGTCGAATCGCTTTACCTAAAATAACGTTGCCAAATTTTAAAGGAAAACCGGGTACATGGCTAGAGTTCCGAGATGCATTTGTGGCCTTAATCGATTCAGATGATTCACTTTCTAAGTATGAAAATTTTTATTATTTAAAAATGGCATGCAAAGATGAAGCAGCAGATATTTTACAAGCCATACAAGTAACGGAAGACAATTATAAAGGTTGACAAGCATTAATTGACAATTATGAAAGTAAAGCTCAATTAATTCATGACCATATTCAAGCTATACTAGATATTTCCAATATAAGTAAAGAATCATATGTAGAGATTAAAGGTTTATATGTGGAAGTTAATAAACATTTACGTTCACTCAATAATTTAGGAGAAAAAACCGAATATTGGGAGAGAATTATAATTCAAATCATTCTCAATAAATTTGATAATATAACTGATAGAGAATGGTAATCATATAAATATAAAAATGAGTTACCTGAATTAAACGATTTAAATAATTTCTTAAAGGAACGAATTAAAATTCTGAGTAATATTGATTCAAAAAAGCATTCTTATAAACAGCCACAAAATATTAACTCTCAACCAAATAATCAATTTAAAAGAAATTTTTTTTATAGTTATACAACAATATCAAATGAGTATAAATGTTTCTACTGCAGCAGAGTGCAAAGAATTGCGGAAATCAAAAAATTAAAATTATGCCTAAATTGTTTAAAGGATAACCACGCTTCATGGAACTGTAATGTTCACAAATGTAAAAAATGCAACAAGCCTCATAACACATTATTACATTTGGATTTCTCAAATTCTGTCCGCAAACCAATTCAATTAGACAAAGTAGCTGGTAAAATATTGGCAGTTACATCTGATACCAATGAATTAAATTTTGATGACTCTGCGTCCGGCAACGTTGCAGATCCAACAGTTACAAATCATGCTTCTACACAAGACAAGGTACCATCTTATGTACTTTTGTCAAGTGCTTTAATCCACATAATGGATAACAAAAATAACGTTCATTACTGTAGAGCTTTATTAGATAATGGATCTCAGAGTAATTTAATCACCGAAAAATTATGTAAAAAATTAAATGTGTTTAAATGTTACCCATAATAATTTAATAAATGATCAAATTACTAAATTTTGGAATTTAGAAGAGGTAAAATTAAAATCATTTCCTTTTAGCAGCCTCTGAAAAATATTGCGAATACTATTTTGAAAAAACCACTATTAGAAACGATAACGGCCGATTCATTACTAGAATTCCCTTCAATAATTTAAAGGAACAGTTAGGTGAATCATATCACATGGCAAAAAGGAGGCTTTTGACTCTTGAGAAAAAATTGAATGTAGATCCCAATTTAAAATTGGAATATTCAAATTTTATGAAGGAATATCTCCAGTTAGGGCACATGACTAAAATAAACAAAGATTATAATCCATTTGAAGGTAATTATTTTTATCTTCCTCATCATGCAGTAATAAAAATGTCGAGTTTAACTACTAAACTACGTGTAGTTTTTGACGGTTCTGCTAAAACAGATACTGGTATATCTTTAAATGAGATTCAGTTTAGTGGTCCAAAACTTCAAAATGAATTGCTAGACATTCTTTTACGTTTTCGATTTTTAATTTTGTAATTACTGGAGATATATCAAAAATGTATCGCCAAGTTTTAATACATCAAGATGACCGACGTTACCAAAGAATCCTATGGCGGAAATCAAGTGACATTGAAATTGATTGTTACGAATTAAATACAGTAACTTATGGAACCACTTCGGCTCCATATTTAAGCGTAAAATGTTTACAAAAATTAGCTTGTGAAAATAAAATTATACATCCAGTAGCCAGTAAGACAATAAATAATGATTTTTATGTAGACGATTTGATAACAGGAGCAAATACGAGACAAGAACTAATTAATATTCAAAAGCAAATTTCACTAATTTTACAGTCCGCAGGATTTGAATTAAGAAAATGGTTAAGTAATGATAAGACAATACTAAATCAAATTAACGTTATTGAAAAACTAGATAAAAATATTTTACAAATAGGTGAAAATGAAAATAATAAAACACTTGGTATTCAGTGGAATCCACAATCTGATTCCATATTATATACAATGACTAATACGTCTTTAAATGAAAATCAAATAACTAAAGGATCAATACTTTCAGCAATATGTCAGGTTTTCGACCCTTTGGGTCTCCTAGGATCTTTATTAATTAGAGCTAAATTAATTATTCAAAAAATGTGGAAATTACAGATAACTTGGGATGAAACTGTTCCACAAGATATATACACAAAATGGTGCCAATTCAAGGATGATTTAATTCATTTAAAAAATAATAAAATTCCCAGACAAATTTTGTTTTCTAATTCAAAAATAATTGAACTTCATGGTTTTTCTGACTCATCAGAATATGCATATGGTGCATGTGTCTTTATTAGATGCGTTGGATCAGATGATCTAATTAGATTTAACCTTTTGTGTGCAAAAACACGTGTAGCCCCAATAAAACAAATATCCTTGCCGAGGCTTGAGTTATGTGCTGCAGTTTTGCTCGCAGAATTGATCCAAAGGGTCAGCGAATCAATAAATATAAAATTTCATAAAACATATTGTTGGTCGGATTCTACTATAACACTATCTTGGATACGGGGCGAACCAAGAAAATTTAAAACCTTCGTAGCCAACCGAGTTGGACAAATCCAACAGCTGGCTGACCAATATTAATAATTGGTATTACGTATCATCAACTCAAAATCCCGCAGAATTATCATCTCGAGGTACATACTGTCATGATTTATTTAATTCCGAGTTATGGTGGCATGGACCCTCATTTTTTAAACAGGAGTTATCTACATGGAATCTTAATAATTTTCTTTCAACAAATAATCCTCCCGAAATGAAGTTATGTCATATTTCGTTATCATTAGATTCTTTAAATATTTTTAATCAATATTCCTTAGTCTTAAAATTACAAGCCGTTACTGGATTTATTTTTCGATTTTATTGTAATTCGAGACTACCACTAGTACAAAGAAAATCAACCAAGAATTTAACTATTGAGGAGATGAAGTTTGCATTATTATTATTAGTAAAATTAGCCCAAAGAGAATGTTTCTCATTAGATTATCAAAATTTACAAAATGAAAGGCCGATAAACAATAAAGGCCATATATCGATGCTAAACCCATTTCTTGATGATAAGGGACTGATAAGAGTAGGTGGTAGAATTGAGAAATCCAAACTTGAATTTGAAAAATCTCATCCGCTGTTGCTTCCACAAAAACATCAGCTAACCAATTTAATTTTCAAATATACTCATGAAAAATTATTACATTGGGGATCACAAACATCACATTATGCAGTTCGCGGAAATTATTGGGTAATTTCAGGACGCAATGTAGCAAAAGGAATTATTCGCAAGTGTTTTACTTGTTTCAAGGTCAAACCTACATGCACAGAATATTTAATGGCAAATCTTCCTACTGTAAGAGTCAATCAATTTTTTCCTTTTATCAATGTAGGTCTGGATTATGGTGGACCTTTTTTAATTAAAGATAGGAAAACTAGATCTCCTAAAATTATAAAATGTTACATATCCCTTTTATTTGTATGTCTACTCGCGCAGTTCATTTGGAATTAGTTTTCGATTTAAGTACTGAATCATTTATGGCCACATTGAAAAGATTTATATCGCGAAGAGGAAAACCTCAAAATATCTATTCCGACAATGGATCAAACTTTGTTAGAGCTAATAACGAAATTCTAAAAATGTTCAATTTTTTAAAATCTGAATCAAATAATATCCAATACAAATTAAGTAAAGATCTTATTAAATGGCATTTCATACCAGCCAATTCTCCCAGTTTTGGCGGTCTATGGGAGGCGGGAATTAAAATCACAAAGTATCATTTAAAACGAGTCATCGGTGTGAATAAATTTGATTTTGAGCAATTTAGTACTCTTTTACAACAAATTGAAGCTGTTTTAAGCTCCCGACCCATTTCCCCACTATCCTCCGATCCTGAAGATCTTTCGCCACTGACTCCAGAACATTTTTTAATTGGACGACCATTAATAGCCCTTCCAGAATATAATTGGAAAGAAATTTCGATTAATAGACTTACTAAATATCAGCATATTCAGCAACTGGTCCAGCATTTTTGGAATCGCTGGTATAAAGAATATATATCAGGGCTTCAAACGCGAATAAAATGGAAAACAACCAGTTCCAAAATAATCAAACATGGTATCCTAGTTGTCATAAAAGACAATAATCTACCTCCATTGAAGTGGCAACTGGGAAGAATTATTCAGCTTCACCCAGGTGATGACGGTGTGGTTAGAGTGGTTAGTATCAAGACCCAAGATGGTATTATCAAACGCTCAGTATCCAGAATTTGTCTTCTTCCAATTGAAAGCGATAACTTTCAAGGTGGCCGGCGTGTTACGTCTCCCGACGGAATAACGCAAAAGTAAAAAAAGTGAATTGTCAACAACTGTCAAATAATAATTTTGAAATATAATATGTCTATGTATTGAGTTTAAAATAAAAAATATATATTTGAACGAAAAAATATATCTACAGTCCATTCAACATTCAACAACAATATCTGTTCATGTATACAACCTTATGGGGTTCCTTTTCATAAGCAGTATCACCTCATTCCAGTAAGTACTTACATGCCTTTTTCGATATTAAAAAGGTGTATGTTCACCTAATATAACACTTCCATCATACAGACCACAGATAACCCACAGATAGATGAGACACTGATTGTGGCGCCATCTAAAGAATCTGTCGACTAAACAATTGAGTGATGGTAAAAAGATTTCTGAAATTTCAGGTTTTGGCAGTATATTCAAATTTACTGTCTTCTAATTATTTCATTTCAAAATAACCATTTATAGTCCATAATTTGACATTTCATTCAATATAACTCAATAATGATTAGATGTTGCGTTAAATTAAATGAAATATCAAATGATGGTTGAATTGGAAAAATAAAACAATAATATCATATAAACAGTTTATTTATTTTGGTATAAAAATACACAACAAATAATTTCTTTCACAAAGTACTTTTCTTAACAAACAAAATGGCAATAAATAAACTATAATGTAACAACAATGCAATAATTGAAAAATAATTTGAGTAACGTACATTATAGATTGGAGTATCATTAGATTTTTCAATTATGTTAAATCAAGATAAAAGTAGAGAATTATTTATGATAAGTTTATATTAATGTATATATTTATTATTATACTCCTATAAACACACAGAGCCGAACAAACTACTGGAGTATCACAGCTATTTAATAAAAAAAGTGGTAGCAATGAGTAGTTAACTACTATTTTTGGCTGTGACAGAAAACATTTAAGTATAATTACTGTGAATGTTAGAACGAAAGTAATTGAAATACTTTTAAAGGAAAGGTTGTTAACAACTGCCCAGATCTGTAGATAGGAGGTGCCAATTAATTACATATAAGAGTGCTAAACAGCACTTGTGACTGTACAAAATTTAAAATAATAAAAAAGTAATATCTCATCCATAGCTCAAATGTGACTAGTATTACAACTAATAATATATCTAACATTTCATTTCCAATCAAAACACATCTCTATTTTTTTACTGGAAGCATTAAATAGGTTCATATTACAAGCTTAAACGTAGTATATTGCATATTTGTATATTTATACTGCAGTTTAAGTTACTCTGCAGCTCCTGGCAGTATATGATTGTTAAAATGATTCTTGGGGGCTCTTAAAAATCCCTCCGTCTCGTGGAAGTCCTTTCTCGTTCTTGGTTGAGCTTCTACAAGTAAACACACCAAATAATAACAATAAATAAGTCAACACACAAATATGTTTGATAATTTATATCTACAAAAGAAAACCAAATGCGCTGACTATTGAAGTAACAAGTTTACGCATGTTTTTACACTAAACCAAAAAAATATAAAAAAATGTTAAAATTTTTTCGGTTTTTTGAATTCCTTTTTTTGGAGTTTTCGATTCTTTTAGGAATTCTTGATTTGTTTTGGTTTTCAACTATTTTTTGATTTATTGTTTTTTATTTTTGATCATTATTGGATATTTTGGATTTTTGGTTACCACTGGACCAAATACTTAGACCTAATGCCTCAACAAAAGTTAATACTCACTTTCATTTCCCATAAATTGTCATAACATGGGCTATATATAAAAATCGGTGAGGGGTCAATACATTCTATCCTATAGCTGGTGGAGGGAATAGCTATAACATAAAATAAAACCCAGATTATAATTTTTTCCATGGGTACATTTTGGAATGGAATTGTCTGAGTATGGTGTACACTGTAGATATAAATTGAGTGAATGAAAAGACGAGTACTGAGTGTGTCATTTTATCAAAATTCTAGCTAAGTGCTTTCCAGCCATTAGGCCATTCTAAAAGCTGTCGTCGAGAGAAAAACATACGACAGGTGTCAAAAAACATCAAACCCTGTAACTACTACATACAATGAAATAAAATGTTTGATGTTACATCATTATTTAGGTAAAATTTGTTAAAATTACCCTATAAAGAGGGTGTACACAAATATCCTTTAGTTGATAATTTCAAATTAGACGTTCCGGTATGTGAATTACAATTGTACTTTATAGGGTAATTTTAACAAATTTTACTTAAATAATGATGTAACATCAAACATTTTATTTTATTGTATGTAGCAGTTACAGGGTTTCATGTTTTTTGACACCTTCTGTATGTATTTTTCTTGACGAGAGCTTTCAGAATGGTCTAATGGCTGAAAGCATTTAGCTGGAATTTTTATAAAATTACATACTCAGTACTCGTCTTTTCATTCACTCAATTTACATTTTAAAATGTCCAAAATTATAGCATGCTATAATGAAGACAATAAAACTTACCATCAATTTTTGTTCATTTCCACTCATATGGGAAGGCGAATCAAACTGTCTTAATAACCTCTCTTCGTCTTTCTCCAATCTATACAAACATTGTTTTTGAAAATGAAGGGAACATATCCTCCATCGTTTCCTCCTCGACAAACTTAATGATTTATTACCACTTGGTCTCAGCCATATTTATTTTATCTTCCTGGGTTGGAGGAACAAAACTGTAAAAAGAAATATTTACTTTAGTAATGCAACGACTTTCAGTTTAGCTAATCTAAAAAATAACCATGATCTCTAAAGTTATCGATTAAATTAGTAAAAATTCTGTATTTTATAAAAATAAAGAAAACGGTTGTTAATTGAGAAATATAACATGCTCAAATTTTTTTAATAAAACTTACCGAGTACACCACTTATTAGACTCCTTCAGAAGACACTTTGACATTGTCTTTTCAATTAATAAAAATAAAGCAACGAAACAACAGATAAATATCACACTATAGCAATTAAAAATACACCAAAATACCGAAATCTCATAATAACCTCAACACTTGAACTGTGACAGGATAACAGTATATATCAGGTAACCTGTGGGGATGAGCATTATAACATCGCGCATACGCAGTAATAAAAATCAATAAAATTTGATTACTAACGACGTTACAGTTCTCGATAATTTTTTAAAATTATCTACCGTTTTTAGTTACTCGATATGCTCTATAGATGACACGGTCTGCGGTGTCCCTAGCCTGATACTGATCAACTTTATAATCAACTTCATTAGTTAAAGCGGCACACACACACAAATATATAATTAAAACACATTTATTCATGTCATTCTTTTAATTAATCCCAATATAGTGGATAATCACAATTATTATAAAGTGATACTAAAAATTCACATTCTTATGTTTACGTAATAAAATTAAATATGTGCTAAGTAATACATCCATACTTATACAACTAAAATTCTTCCACCTCCTCTCCATCTGGTCCAATGTTATTTCTTGTAGGAACGTCTATAATTGCCCTCTTCCTTCTACAACGATCAATATATTTTATTAAAATTTACGAATATTAGATAATATATAGAAAGTATATACCCAAAGTTCTATATAGTCCCGATTTTTTACGTTTGGGAAATTTTTTAAATCATTATTAATTAGTGTTTTTAAATGAAACTCACGGTTTCTAGTTCATTCCACAATATAATAAAAGTTATTGAAAATTCTTAAAAATTGACAATTGTTTCGATAAATCAATATCATCGTCAGAATGACAGAAGTTACATTTCATTTGATGCCTACCTGATGTTTAGTAGTTATTTTTGGCTAGACCAAGAAGTGACCTAACTTGTGATTGACTTAATATATGTTTATAGAAAAAAGAAGAAGATGTGATATTACAAATATTGAAGCTTAGATATTATTATTTATCCTTGTATGCAGTTAAATACTTTTTTCATTTTCTCATTGCTCAATAAATTGTTTTCATTAATTTATTCTCATTATTTCCCACTTTTTTTTATCAAGAACGCCAAAGTTGATGTATACAAATAACAGTAAATTATTTAGGTATTAGCAGATTTTTAATTATATTGTAAATTCAATATTTAAATTCTAATTTCGATGCAATTTATAGAAGCATATTTTTAACTTTTTTGTGAATGTATTGGAACTCTGTAATTTTATTAGGTACGTTGGGTATTATATACCCTATACCTTTTTTTATATCGTCTACATGATTTATTGACAATTAATATGACAACGTGTATCTCTGTAGCTTCCAAAACTGGTTAATGACTTCTTGATTGCCCTCAATTATCGTTTTACATGAATAGCAGCTCAAGTAAAGTGAATATAGACACTTTCAAATGATAATACTCAGTTGTTAACGAAATCGAAAGGTTTTCTTAATGACAAGAAGAGCTATTCCAACAAAGGGAATCAATTGATTCGATACGAAGTTCACTTAAACGTGTATCTATTGTAAATGTAAATTTTTGCCCCACACTAACGGCAAATTCACTACGAATTGTTTAATCATATGAACGAACGTGTTTTTTCAAATTGACACAAGCATATCTTCATGAAAAACTGCTAATATGTTATTGTTGTCAATCTTCACCAACAGAAAATGTTTGATAATAACAATAAGTATATCGTATTGTAATAATAAAATTATCATATTTTTACCTGGAATGAGGTTTCTCACTTTCCTCTGTTGCGCTATCTGTTGCCGTTTCTGTTGCCGTGGTTTTAGTGTTTTCATCTGCTGGGGGATTTTCTTGGTCACTCATTTTTTGTTGATTTCTGTTAAAACAAAATTTATTTTTAAACATAACTGACTGATACAACACAACAGCATAAATGTTTTAGGACATGTGACCGTGAAACTGAATTTGTTGATCATTATAGGAGAAATTTATTATGACTATTATTAAATTGCACAGGCGTACCCAAATATTTTTACAAACATTCTATTCATTTATCCATATCATATAAACAATTTTAATTGAGAGGTTCATGAACCATAATTTATAGTGGTAAATATTAATATTGAGAATATTTATTGCCAATTAATTGCTTTATATCGATATTGTTACATTTTTCAATTTAGTATGCATTTAAAAATCCTAATAAATAATAAAATACGTAATATCGTTGCCGTCTCAGGGTTGTAAGCTTAACCACCAAATGAAAATTCTCAAAAGATTACGTGAATTTTAATTTTTTCCAAATGCTAGCATAGAAATGAAATGAACTGTTATACCAACATTTGTCGCTACCCACATTCAATCGCGCCTGAGCATTTTGCTCACATTCCGAATATAAAATAAATGGTTTTAAAGATTAAAACTAACTTTTCCGCATCTGTGGCCATGAACAATATTCTTTCATAAAATTGTTACTTGTATACACTTCGGGGGATGTATCGTCCTAGCAAACCGAAATTTCTCCAAAAATAACAAAAAATGTAGTATATCTGGATTTATAGGACCCTCTGTACTCGCTCTAGACAACTCAAAATAGGTTACATCTGTGAGACACCTTGAACAATATTCGATAATAAAATTGATCAATCGTGTACTCTCTGGAGGCTGTATCGTGCTACCAAACTGAAAATTCTCCAAAAATAACAAAAATTGGGTACTTCAGGTATCATAGCACCCGTTGTACTGGCTTTAGTGAGCTGAATATCGATAGGGTTAATCTTTGTGACGCTATGAATAATATTCAATCATAAAATTGGTCACTTGTATATACTCCGGAGGCTGTATCTTGCTAATAAACTGAAACTTCTCCAAAAATGACAAAAATATCGTACTTAAAGTACTGTAGTACCTGTTGTAGTGGCTCTGATGAGCTAAAAATCAATAGGGTTCATCTGTGATAAGCTCTGAATAATATCCAATCATAAAATTGGTCACTTGTACATACTCCGGAAGCTGTATCGTGCTAACACACTGAAACTTCTACAAAAATGACAAAAATATCGTACTTAAAGTACCTATTGTATTGGCTCTGGTGAGCTGAAAATCAATAGTGTTCATCTGTGAGATCTTCTGTATCATATTCAATCATAAAATTGGTGACTTGTTGAACTCCGGAGGCTGTATCGTGCTAACAAACTGAAATTTCTCAAAAAATGACAAAATGTCGTACTTCAAGTACCATAGAACCCGCTGTACTGGCTTTGTTGAGCTGAAAATCAATAGGGTTCATCTGTGATATGTCTTTAACAATATTCAATCATAAAATTGGTGACTTGTTGCACCCCGGAGGCTGTATCGTGTTAACAAGACATGTAAGGAAAAGTGGCCGACGACAACAACGACGACGACGACATACACACAGGATTTTTTTCCTAAAAACCGTTTTTTCGTAATGTTGTTGATGGAAAACGTAAAAATAACTGAAAAAATTTTCAAAATTCTAACTTTTTTTGGGGTAAACCAAAACTTTTCTTGCATTTTAGATAGGTTGCGCGGAAAAGTAAAAAATAGTCCAGAGAAGAAGTAATATAAATACTTTTCTTGCATTTTAGATAGTTTGGGCGGAAAAGTAAAAAATAGTCCAGAAAAGAAGTAATATATTTCAGAACATATTAATGTAGCATACACTAGCCAAATAACAATAATCTATGGAGTTATTGAGAGTTCTTATGCTTGAAGGCTCTGTAGACATCTTTACCACATGACTGTGTAATGTTCATTACATAAATGAATAGAGCACTTGCAACATGTTTTCTTGGTTTTTTTATTCTTGCGTCGTGGGCACAATAAGCACATACCAGTAGCACTAACACTTGGTTCTGGAATTTCCTCTTCAACACCTACTTTAGCTTTACTGTTTTAGAGGCAGATTTGGAACATAGTGTCTAATGTGCTCCTGTGGCTTAAAAAGTTCCAAAGCTAATTCTCTTAGAAACTAACGGCGGTCTAATTTGTTCTCTGTGTTTTCCGAGTAGATAATCTGGTTATTGATTCCACCAATATTCAATAATAAATAAAATATTCTCAAAGGCCATCTGCACGAGTTTCTAGAAACAGTATACTGGGATATCAGTTCATCTGCAACATTAACGCCACCTTTCCTTGAATTATAAAATCTTACTATCTCTGGTTTACATTTATCAAGAGTGTTTTCATCAATTTGCTCCCCTGAATGTCAGGTAGATAATGCAAACATACTACTACGTGGCCGTCACTCCTTTGATTGAACAAAAATCGGAGGAATTTATCTTTTCTTTTTCCTGATCCTTCCAACTAGGGTTGTTCTTCTTTCTAGCCACGCTAGGGCTAATGGAATAGATGTGAAATAGTTGTCAGTGGTAATATTTCCACCTGTGTTCAAAATGTGATCGGCTAATCTTTTAACTACGCTGTATGCTTAATTGTTGAAACTGTAAGTTCCCTCTAGGGTAGATTTCTAAATTCTAGACATAAAACATTTTTGTGTCCACCAAGGCGTAAACCTTTATTCCGTATTTTGATAGCTTGTTGGATAAATACTAACCAAATTTACATCGTCCGCGAAATGCTAGTAGCATTTCGTCAATTGTCGTGTATTCACCTATCACATAGTTGTTTAAGCATTTCGTAGTAAATTCATCATAAACTTCCCTTATTGGTGCCAGGTTGTGGAATATATTTCTTTGATTTCTTTCATTCAAGTTATCAAATCTAAGAGCCTTCAAAAGCGTATAAAATATTCGACTTGACATCACAGCGCGAAAACATATAGGAGAAGTCACATCATCTGCCTATAGTTCATGAATATCCCTCTAGTGTGTATAATTTTGACGCATTATTCCAAGATACATATTAGTTCAATTTGTTATATGCAAAATCATAATACAACTAGGTATCTTGTAAATTGTCTTCCTCGAGAAATTTGATCCAAAATTTTGAATTACATAAAAAGTTACATAGAATGAATCAATGTTTTTTCATCAAACGATCGCTCTTCCCATGTTTCTTCGTATTATTATAATTATAAATAATTTTGCATATGTATTTTTTTCAAATTTTGATTTTTATTCAGCATGTCTATGTGTAGCACTGAAATTCAACAAAATGATTACACTTATCTATTTTATATTCTGATGAAAAAAGTCCACTAGAGATCCAAATAAGTTTATATTTCTATAAAATATAAAAATAAAGTCATTCATTGTAACTCAAGTCACTATCAGAAATTTCATTTTCTGGAAGCTGCATACGTTTGTCGCCTTGAACCGCTAAATTTTCATAGCTGGCTTTATACCGAACTAGGAGAGCAGGTGGCGTGTTTGCAAATAGAGGCACAAGTTCATCGTACTATTTTCCTTTTTCAGAGGAATTTGACCAGGATATAATGGCTCTAAGTTATTTGCAGTAGAAGATCGAGTTTTCCTGCTTCAATTCAGAATCTGAAATTTTCTTTCAACTGAATGACTAAAGCCCGATATTTAGAAAAGTTCAATCAAAACATTTTTTACCAGCTGACTGTTTTGCGATTATCATCCTGTTTTCTAAATATCATACTACACTCTGAATATTTCCTGCACTTGAGTATCTGCTCGTGTGTTACTTCATGAACTTTGTATGGCTTGTCACCTCTCCTTCTGGCACATCGAGCTATACATGCCCAATATGAAAGCCAGTTAGCCTTACCTACCCTCTTCATTTCAGTAGAAATGGCAGAATGCATGGAATCGTACTCCATTTCACTATGACCAACGACAAGTAATTTAAGATCAATCCTTTGCAGGTGTGGAATTTCCTGCACTGCAGTCAGACAGATAGCAGCCATGAATTTATTCAGGTTTTGTCTTCCACACCTATCGCTGGAACATGTTATTCTCTCTACAGAAGGAGGTAGTGATTTGAAAAAAGTATAAAGAGAACTTTGCTATTTCGCAGCTTCCATGGTATACTTCAACTTCGGACCACATAAAGCAGTCCCCTCCTTTGGAAACGACATTATAAGTCGTGAAATTGAAAGTATTCAAACGCTGTTTATAAAATAAAGCATTGTTTGTTGGATTGTTAGGTACCATCAATACTTGCTGTAGGTCGAAGTTGATACATATGACATGTCCATCAGAGTTATCTGCCAAATTTCTGTCTGATCTTTTTTCCTCACGAGCTCTATCTTTTGCGACTATGTGAGCCTGGTACTCAGCTTCCATGCTGCTCTGATCATTTCCAGAAGTATTATAAACCATGCAGATACGGCACTGATTTTTTTCTTGGATGGTAGAAGCCAAGGTTGTATTCTTGACAAAACACATTCCTGTAAATTAAAGGACTAGCCTTTACGCTTTATTTTGTGCAATTTGTTTCATACAGTGAATATATTAATGTTATGTTCAAATTAGAGGCTAAGTACTTTCTTTGTGTTTTATTAAGGCAATAGTGTGATGATATAACTAGAAACTTTTGAATATGATCTGTCACACCTTGTAAAATTTCAGGCTGTTACTTTTTTGAAAGGTTTGCCCCTTTTATCCAGCATATTAACAGGAACAAAATTTCCCCTTCAGAAAACATAATGTTTTCCACGTTGTCTTCTGCTCTTTGCTATATTCCTTTTCCATAATTCCTTTCTCCTCTTTCTTTTCCGAGTTAGATCTGTTTTGATAGGAAGTTGCCCCATTCCCTCCAATTCTCTACAGAACCCTTACCATTACTGGAATCGTCTTCAGAAGATGGGACATATTCAGAATGGTCAAGAGAAAAAGGTCCTCATCAGGACTCCAAATCGGCCGACGGTTGGCGCTGGTTACTAGAGCACGGACTATTCTCTTTATTCATTACATTTTGTGAGGTGAAACCATTTTGACCTGTAAAGAATAATGAAAGTTTCGTGTGAATTGAAATCAAATTCTTCAACAATTCTTCGATTTTTGAATTGTAACAAAAATACATACCCGATATATTTTTAAGTACAGTTGGGAGCCCAATGAATGTTTCAATATGTATCGCCGTGTCTTTCAGATTGCCCGATATATTTTTCAGTTCAGTTACAAGCTCGACTGATTTCGCCTTTTTTGTGCCTCTTTCTGCTGATTGGTTACTTCATTCATAACTTAAGGAGAAAAAATCGATCAAATAGCCACCTACATTTTGTGATTATTCCTAGTGAAGTGAATTTCATTGACTTCAAATTTTAACTCGTTACATAATTTCAAACGGAAATCACATATTATTTTTCTCCATTCAAAAACGTTATGCGTCTTACTTGCAGAATCAATCAGTTCTCTACGGGCCATGTCTGCTATTATCTTTCCTGTGGATGCCATTTTCACTTATAATCAACGGAAATAACACAAATATAACGATACCAATACGGCCACAGGTCACCGATGAACCTTTTTCTCTTAACCATGCACAATTAGATATCTCATATAGTCCCCTTAAAGCCAGAAGGTCGTATGTGACAAATTTTTAGAAAATTATATTTTTGCACGTATGTGACAATTTTATCAAGTACTATTAAATGGAAAAATGTTGTATGTAAACAATTTTGTATTAATAAGATAATAACGATTATAAAAATACGTATGTGTCGTGGAAAACAAACCAATAGTAAGAAAAAGGTCGCATGTGCGGTTTAAATCCATAGGTCATTCTGCTATATATCACTTAGACAAAAAAGTGCTGATTTTAAAATAACAAAAGGTTTTATGTGCATTTGTTTCACATGCGTCTATTTATCGATAAAGAATAAAATAAATCAGCTTCACTTACTTCTTAACATAAGGTCGTATGTGCGCGAATAAGCACGTGCGACTATTTGCTGTTTCCAAATAATCACATTAGTATAAAGTACCTTTATGTTTCGTTGGTTTACTATTTGCTACTGTCAGTGGTAGAAATATAATAATAATATAATAGAAATACAAACGGTAAGTAAGTCGTTATGTTGTAGTGATTATTAGGCATATCAGTTGTTTTAATAACATTAAATTCATTATCATTACTTCACATAATCTAAATATTTTGCCCGCTTAAACTATTGCAGGCAGAAACTGTAATGAACATGATTATTACTTACAGATTTTTGCAGGGCCATTTATTTAGATTATTTTTAGGCTTTAAATATTAGATTAGAATAAAAAAAGTTTACTAAACATATTTCTTTGTGTTTTTAAATGAAACTCAAGGTCTCTAGTTAATTCCACAATATAATACAAGTTATTGAAAATTCTAAAAAATTGACAATTGTTTCGATAAATCAATATCATCGTCAGAATGACAGAAGTTACATTTCATTTTATGCCTACCTGATGTTTAGTAGTTATATTTGGCTAGACCAAGAAGTAACCTAACTTGTGACTGGCTTAATATATGTTTATAGAAAAAAGAAGAAGATGTGATATTACAAATATTGAAGCTTAGATATTATTAGCCCTATGGTGATATCCTGGATATCATTTTTCCAATTAAGATCAGTATAACTGTGCAATGATATAGAAAACCAGGAAAACTATATCTGCTGATCTTTACAATTATCACTTAAGAAGACAGTTTATTAGTGGAGAATTCCCTAGATTTAAATGTTCATTGACAACTTCATATTGTGGGTTTCTTAAATGTCTTCTAATTTCCAGTTCTTCAAGGAAATCCAGTTCTTGTTTCTTTTCACAGATATGCAGCACTTCTAGTTTTGTGTAAGGTGTCAATGAATGATTGGTGTCAAGTAGATGTCCTGCGTAGTGGGATTTATCTGGTTGTTTTAATCTGTATGCTCGTAAGTGCTCACTGTATCGTATTTCAAAATTCCTAAGGGTCTGACCCAAATAGACAGCATTACATTCTGGACATTTGAGTTTATATATACCTGACTTCTTTAATAGTGGTATTTTTGTTTTTACATTTAACAATTTTGTACTAACGTTACTTTCTGTTTTAAAAGAAATTGTTGTATTCGTTGCTGAAGATATTATCTTTGAAATATTATTAGAAATATTCCCTGCATATGTGATGGTTTTATAAGTTTTAATTTCATCAGCTTGTTTAGGATATATTAGTTGTAATGCCACTTTTTCCTCTTTTTTACTAATTAGCTTATTTATCATATGGTTACTTCTTGGTCTAGCCAAATATAACTCCTAAACATCAGGTAGGCATAAAATGAAATGTAACTTCTGTCATTCTGACGATGATATTGATTTATCGAAACAATTGTCAATTTTTTAGAATTTTCAATAACTTGTATTATATTGTGGAATTAACTAGAGACCTTGAGTTTCATTTAAAAACACTAATATGAGCATATTCCACGAAGTAAGGGTCGAGACAGTCAATTTCATATATTTCTTTGTGTCTGTGTTTGTATGTAATGTGATACAACTCACTGTTTATTTTACATAAATCTTTTAAATTTGGTAGGCTCATTCTAGAGACTAATAAATTAATGAGTTGGTTGCTGTTTAAAATTATATTACTATAATAGTTTATAACAAAACACATATTCTTTATTTTCATTACTACACACAATTAGTTCTTGATAAACGATTATAAATGAATGAAATTAAATAAAATAGTTATATGGGAATAACGGTCTTAGATTGTACAATTGTTTTTTTAGCAATGTCATCCAGATCGAGAAATATATTAAATATGGATTTGAAAACTTCTGATGAAAATGTTGTAACTCATGGTGTTAAAATCATGGGATATGAAATTTTAAGATGTGAAACTGAACCTCTAACGACTGAAGAAAATGTAATAGATATCCCTGCTGGTAATGTAATTGATATTCAAAATTATGTGGTAGACACTGAACATGGTATTCTGTTAAATAAGGATATCCAAATGCAGATACATGAATCAGTCACTTTTCAGTGCCCAGAACAAACTGTAAAATATATAAATCAGCTAGATTATAATAAAATTGGCTACTGTGTAAATAATAAACTGACTCCAGATGAAATTGGCAATACGATATGTAACGATGAAAATAATGATCCAAATATTCCGATATGCATCAACAAAGAAAAATACCTAAAAATAAATGTAGAACTCGACGCAGGAGATGATTTTATAAATGATGTCACATACGAACCATCAGCTGATGAAATTAATGATACTGAGGAAGCGTTTTTTGAGGAAATTAACTGCAATAATGAAGAACAATTAGAGGAAGAGCAAGAGACAGTTGAGGAAAATAAATGAAATAGGAGAAAACGAAAGAGCGATTCTCTTCAATGGAAGAAGTCAGTATCAAAAAAGGAAAAGAATCTTGGGAACAAATATAAAAATCGGACAGGAAAAATATTTTCTAAGAAAAAAGCAAAATTGGTAGATTGTTCTAAGTGTAAATTAAAATGTAGTAATAAAGTAACTAAAGAAGATATAGAGAGAATTCACGAATGTTATTGGAAAACAGGTTCATATGAAAGACAGAGAGATTTCTTATCTAAATATGTGAAAAAGAAAATGGTAAGTAGACGAAGGAAAGATACAAGTTCCGCAAATCCTAGAAGAAACAATACATACATGTACTATTTTCCTGGAGATATTCAGGTTTGCAAAAAGGCATTTTCTCATTGTTTAGACATATCTGATAAAACAGTACGATTGGCGAAAATGAAAGAAATCCGTGGATCATCAGTTGTTTCGAAAGACGGAAGAGGAAAACATTCACCAAAAAATAAGACATCTGAACCTAGACGAATTTTTGTCAATAAGCACATTAAATCCTTTCCACTGATGGAAAGTCACTATTGCCGATCCAAAACCAAGAGACAGTACTTACCATCTGAGCTGAACATTACTAAAATGTATGAATTATATGTAGAAAAATGCACTGAGGGAAATATACCAGATCCAGTTTCTTCTCCAGTATATAGGAAGATATTTTGTACAGAATATAACCTGGGATTCCATAGGCCAAAAAAGATAGCTGCTCCACATGTGAAAAATATAAACAAAGTGATGATGATAAGAAGCAGGATATGAAGGAAAGCTACGACAGGCAATTAAGAAATAAATAATTGTCCCGGAAGAAGAAAGTAGACGACAAGAAAAGAGTGGAAATAGACAACAGCTTTAGATCGGTAACATTTGATTTGCAGTCGGTTTTGTATACTCCTTGCTCGGAAGTATCGCATTTTCACTATGCATTGAAATTCTGTTCATACAATTTATGTGTGTATGACCAAGGCACCAAGGATGGATTTTCCTATTTTTGGACTGAGGCGGATGGTAAAAGAGGATCAGATGAGATTGGAACGGCCCTCTTCACTTATCTCAAATCGCTACCTGATACAGTCAAACATGTTTCTTTATATTCAGACTCATGTGGTGGTCAAAATCGTAACCGGTTTATTGCCTCACTGCTATTGTATGCTGTAAAAAAACTGCCAATCGAAATTATCGACCAAAATTTTCTAGCAACGGTCATACTGATATGGAAGTAGACTTGAGGCATAGTGCCATAGAGACTAACAAAAAACATTTGATAATGTATACACATGAATGGCCTGTTGTAATCAGAACTGCTCGCCGAAAGAAACCGTAACTTGTACAGGAGCTTTCTTACAGTGATATTTTAGATCTAAAAGCACTGAAACTTTCTTTAACTAGTCAAAAAATGTCTGAAGATAAAGACGGGAATATCATCAACTGGATGAACATTAAGATGCTCCAATTCAGAAAAACTAGCCCAATGATTATTTTTGTAAAAGAAGATCATTCCCAAGACAATTTTACTGAAATGCCCATAGTAGCGCGAAAAATTAATAGAAGAACTGCCTTGGAACCAGAATTGAAAAAGAAATATAATAAACCTTTGCCAGTATCTGAAAAAAAAAGAAAAGTCTTGTGAACCTTTGCAGAGTAGATGCTATGCCAGCCATGCACCATAATTTTTATACATCTCTTCCATGTAGTTCAACGTAGTAGGTCGAATTCCAGAAACCGATCAAGAAGAAACTGAACTTCTGTAGAATACTTTTTTACCATTTTTTCTTTTATGTTTCAAATTATAATTAATACATTTTTCTATCTCATCTATGTACAATCATTTGCGAAATAATGAAAGGCAAAAGGTCGTATGTAGCTTTTAATAATTTCATTTTGATAAAACGATAGAAGTTGTGTTTTTAATACATTTAAAAAACTATAAACACATATCAAAATTTTGTGAATATTTTAATGCCAAAACAAACTACAAAAAATTGAATTTAGCGATTACTCTATTTTATTGAAATGTCACATACGACCTTTTGGATTTAAGGGGACGATATGAAGTGACATGGCGCCGATTTGTGAGTGAGAATTTAAAATCACAACTCGATATATCAGTTGAAATATTGATATCTCAGGCTTAACTGGTTTTGGCATGTAGTTTTAAGTACTTTTGACAAATGATAGGACATATCTAGATATAGCATTAGTAGAGCATGCAAAATTGAGTATTAACTCATATATAACTCAAAATGACTAATTTTGAAGTTATCCAGTTGTAGTGTTGAGGGGACGATATCATCAGAGAAATATAATGTCCACGAAGCTACAATTGTCTTTACGTCTCTTACTATTGGTTTCACGCCTCAAAGTTTCATAACTATATTTTCTTTAGGTCGTCAAATATTAGTACGAGGTGGAAGCGTTGCCCAAATGGTAGATTTATCTCTTCCAACGTTCGAAAGATCCCTCTGCTGTATGTATTCGTCTGAGGAATCAATTGGGGACTGTTCATAATCAGTTGGCTTATTGCTATGGCCCAATGTAGGATCTAATTCATGTTCATCCACCCGCTGCTCTTTGTTGGAATCGTCGTCATTATGTGCCACAATCCATGATGGAATATTGGTCGCTAGTGAGATAAATGTAATAAGCACAAAATTATACTATTAATCAATAATTTACAATTCAATTCTTCCTTTGGTGACTCCAAAGCCATTTGCACTAATCTTTTCCCTCGACGCATTGTATATTAAATAACAGTAAAATCGCAATACTAAATTGAAACAATATTTAAAATAATATTCACTAATTCGCTGAATGAGCAAAACGCTCTATACATAAAAGTTTATCATACGTGATTTGTCGCTCGATGAGAAAAATGCTCACTTAGGGTACACTGCTATAAATAATCTGCCTCAAAATGATGTGCGGACGTACTGATCGAAACTGCGCCATATTCATTGCTTAAGGAGGCCCATGAACTCAGCTAGATCAATGGTCAACTTCAATCAAGTCGGTGTTGCCTGACTGCAGAAACTTTCCCAACAAATATTAGTGTCATACATTAGATAGCGAAGGGATCACTTTCCTGTACAATCTGCAGTTGTAGTGGTTATTTTCAACTGTGGAATATAATGCCCAATTATAAAGGTATGCTAAAAGTGTTATAATAGCACTCTGTACACATGCATAGTGCAAATAACTACCGCTACATTGACTTGATAGTTACTTCTTCTCAAACATATTAAGAACAAATTTGCAATATTTAATATTTTTGCAAAATTACATTAGGCTACACGAAGGGTGAGCAAAAATATACTCGAAACCGTTTCTGTGACAGAGAAAAGCATCTACAAAGTTACAAAAAAGACATTCTCAAAATAGAAATATATAGCAATGAATGAGTGTGTTCTTATCGTTCACAGTATGTGTTGGAATTTACACTAAGTAATTCCAAGTATTCTAATTATCTATATCGAGACACCCTGTACATATGTATTGGAACCGGCGTAGATGTCGCTGGGTATCTAGCAGTAACGAATCTCTGCGCGCGCGAATTCATTTTTAAAAGTACTGAAGTAGTTTTCGCCCTAGGCACACGTACTGTGAGAGTGTCTACGCACTTCAGACAAAAACTAGCCCTATGTAAGAGATTCGAGCTTTATTGTGAAATTGGTGCATTGTCGTTGTTATGTGTGGTTTAGTTATGTAACCCAACGCAGTTAACCGCCTTGGTCTTTCTTAAGAAAACCAGTAGTTCGTGCTCGCTCTAATATCTCTCTCTCTCTCTCTCTCTCTCTCTACATCAATTAAACGTTATCAATTCTCTCTTCTCTCTATTGAAAGTGCATTACATTTATCAAGTTTCTGATACATAGTTTTTTTCTTTTAATGTAATAATTATTTTATGTTAAGCGCTAAGATTACAGTGTTGCCAAATATTGGCATATTTTCACATGTTTTTTTATTTTGTTTTTTATGATCTTTCGAAGTTGCTTCATTAAAGATCAGTTGAAATTAAACTGACTACTTAGATGTCAATAGTATGCAATAGTTCAAATTTTTCTTATAATTTTCTCATTTTGCTGTATAATCAATCAATAATCATTAATTTTTGGTGAGAGCCCAATATTTTTTCCTATTTTTTCCACTCTCAGCCTAATGTTGATAATATACCATAACTAGTTGTCCTTTATTATTATAATCATAATTATTGTTATTAATAAAGTAAATTTTCGTATTATTCCAAAATCTCCTTTTCTCCACCCAATACTAATGGAATCATCAATATCAATGAAGAATAATAACACGCACTTCTGGTACGAGTTGGTGTTAACTCATTTTAATGTAGATTTCTATTTGAATAATAATAAATGAGAATAATATTCATATTGATGAATATGTAACATCCATTATGAATTATACACTAATTTGTTTCAATAGTTGAAACGCTTATATGCTAGTTTTTTTAATGTGTGTATTGAGAAACTAACCTTGAAATCATGTTGACTCCTTATAATTCTCAATTAAATGATAAAATTAGAAATATTGGGAAACAACATGTTCTTGCGAGGTGAAACCCAGTGTGAAACCCTGGAATACAATACCAAACAAGCGGCGCAACCAAGTACTACTGACAAGACTAAGGATAGGGCACACTAAACTGACGCATCAACATTTACTTGCCAGGACAGAAATGCCTCAGTGTACTACATGTTCCAAGCAGATAACAGTAAAACATATTCTGATTGAGTGTCCCAGATATGAGGACGCCCGAGTGAAAAACAATATACCAAACACGTTGAAATCGGTATTAGGACAAAACTGTGACATAAATGTATTAGTTCGATATCTTACTGAAATTAATGTAATCAAAACCTTGTAAAATAATCTTTGTCGCTAATAACCGACATGGTTGATGCGACAATAAAAATGGAATTAAAAAAAAAAAAAAAAAAAAAAAAACATGTTCTTAAACAAATAATAACGTAAAAATGTTCCTTATTCGTCAGAATATGGAAATCGGGTTAGAAATTGAATATTCTTTTCAACTCGGTTATTCTTTTGTTTTAGTCGAGAATTTTTCCCGTAGTTTACTAGAAGGTATTACCAACCTACCTCTCAACTTCATTGTAGGAAATTTCCAATCACATAGTAGTTAAAAACGTATCCGAATCACAATTATTCTAAAAGGTCCTATTCACAATAACCCAAATAAAATACAAAAATTTTGTTACTGATTTTATGTTATCTTCGAAATATTCACCTGTTTAGTCTCTTCAGCACTAATAAAAAATATAAGCGATACCATTATGATTATTATTAAAGAAGTTACTTTATGTATTGATATTCTATTTCTAAATCAATACTGTTTTCTGCAGATGAAATCACCGATTGTTTTAGGGAGCCGAAGTCAAAACAAATCAAATAAGCCTAGTAGGGTAAGTCCGGGAGAGATGCCGATTTTTTATATCGACTTTGATTAATGCTTCCAAATCAAGATGTCATAATAGAAAAATACGTGGTTAGATTCAACATTTATTTATCAAAAGAGAAACATAAGTTTTATTCCGCGGGAGAGACGCCGTCAGGATAAGGTAGAGATGCCACTACACTATCCGCCTCTTAATAAGTACTTTAACACAAATCTAGCACGTATTTTGATACTTGGTACATCCCTCATGCACCCACTGCTGGCAATGAATGCATTAAATCCAATCTTCATCTTTAGTTGTCTTCGTATACTCTTCGCCACATCCAGTGCAGGTTGCGTCATCATGATTTTCCAAATCTGAACTGCTATCATGAAGAGACAAGCTTGAATCTTCGACACTGGACTCCTCTACCTGCAGTTTTAGGGTCTTCTGTCTTTCTTTTGGCACCGTTTTCGCAGAAAATTTCTCCTTTTTAGATACCACAGGTGTTTTAGCTGCCTTTGTGCCACGTTTCGTTTTGTTGAGATTCACTTGTTTGTGCTCCTGAATGGTTTTGCGTATTTCTATGGCTTCTGCATTATTTAAAATCTCTGCGAGTTTCCCTCCTTTTCTTTTAGCGTCTAGTACAGCAGCAGCTGGAATAGGAGATACAATATCCAAGGCTTTTCCAGGCGTAATTTTTGGAGGAGTGGATGTTTGGGTTTGAACTATAGGCTCATCAGCTAAATCGTCAGTACGTGAAGTTGAAGGTTGGGGTTTGGTAATTCGTTCCTCTTCTTGGCACAGCATTTTCGCAAACGTTTCTTGTATTCCCACATCGGTACCTCCATAGGCGTAGTTCAGGATACTTTGCGAATTAAACGGGTAAATTCCAGCCGCCTCAAGACCTGATGTTGCATTTTTGAACACTTGCAGCCTTCCCCAAGCGATACCTAGGATCTATCGAGAGATTGGAGGTAGTGGGTAGTATGTGGGGTAAGGCAAAGCAGGATTATGTCATTCTCATCCGCGTATGTCAGAGCTTCCACTGAGCTGCAGTGGGATCCATGGCCATCAAGAATTAGGAACACTTTTCCTGCAGTTTTTCTTGGGACGAAATGAAACTTGAGCCATTCGAGAAAAATCTCTGATTCATGTACACAATAGATCCGGGTGGCATTCTATCCTCGAATTCTGGTTTCTTATTTTTACCTTTGAGAATGCACGCAGGCGGAAAGAAAGTGCCTTCCGCGTTGCAACAGCTTATAACTGTTATCACTTCGACTGTGCGGTTGTTTAGCTGGAGCCCCGTCTCGTCCATGTTGTAAACACAAGCGGGTTTGTCGAACAACTGGTGTTCCTCCATTGTAGAAGCCAGCAGTTCAAAGTAGTTTGTAACTATATTTTTAGCCAAGCTGAAGCTTCTACTGCGGAATAAGGCTTCAGCTTTTCGTATAGCCAGTTCAGGATGTTTTCGTAAAAAGGACGTAAGCCAGTCGTAACCTGCGAGTTCAGCTTGTCTGTCAAATTTATGGCATATTTTCAACTGCTCGGCCAGGTGAAAAGCCATGCGTCTAACTTCAGTTCTCGTTGGTGTAAATCCTCTTGCTTGCAGCTATTTTCATTTCAGCTTTTTCACCAAGTAAAATGTCAGGTCCTATTCGTCCTTTTTTGGAGTTGCCGGATGTAGCTCTACGTTTTAAAGTTCTTGGTGGAATGCTAAACACCCTAGAAGCTTCATTTACATCCATTCCTTCTGCCACGCTTCTTATAGCCGCTTGCAAACTTTCTTCCATCCATCTACCCCTATTGGGACACCTTCTTTCGTATTTGCTTGGGATTGCTGCAATTAAATAGTTTTAAATTAGCAAGGCATCTCACCCATACTTAAATGGGCATCTATCCCGATTTTCCGGGAGAGATGCCGACAGCCGCATCACAGTTGAAATTAATGCAAATAGTGCACGAATACAAAGACGTATAACCTCTTTACATGCTCTTTCACCACGAGCATTTAAAATTTTTACCAGGGCAATAATTGGGTATATAAGGTCTACTTACTTCATGCTCCGAACAACTTTTCACTGCACCAAAATAAACAATATTAGGCTAAATCGATATGCTTCAAAATTACGCAATAGCGACGACCGGTTGTGACAAGCTTTGGTACATAACTGCCGTAGATCGCGGCTTCGGCCTTGTAGGCGAGCGTGTTTAAATTGAACTTCCCGTTTCTAAATAATTCCACAATATAGGAGTACGTTTCATTTAAAAATCGTAATAAGAGTAGATTCCACGAAATAAGGGTCGAGACAGTTAATTTCATTAAGCCTAATAATTTTTGTAATTACATACATTCAAGTTCAAGTATTTTGAAGCAAAATGAGAATTATTCACAAATGAGTTTTGTGAACAGCCATAAAGTACCCGAATTGAGAAATTGAAATATTTCCTAGAAACGCCTTTTATTTATTCTGCAGTGGAAAGAAAGTATTTCATTTATTTATATATAATATATACGCACGCCACTGATGCGCGTATGCGACGGGCGTTCCCCATAACTTCGTCACATTCTCTTTGGAAGAACTAACTGACCAAACGACTAATAACTAACGGTAACCATTTCCACCAGAGCTAGTAACACTGGTAACTTATATGTGCCTTAATTCTAGGTGTAAGAGACATGATTTTCGTTTGAAATCTATGTTGATGAATTTTTTTTTCGGTCATATCGTCGGAGAATCCGCAAATTCGACACGGCCGTCTTATATAAATCTACCTGTTTACTGTTACGTCCATTGCTCTAATTTCTCGATATATATTCAAAATCGATCTACTTAGTCCTCCAAAATTATTTTTGGTCCAGATAATCCCCAAAAATATTATATTACGAACTTTGAGGACCTTTCAAAAACAGTGAAAAAAATTTTAGACAAAATATAATGTTCAAAATAAAATTCAAACTCTCTCAAAAATATTGTTCTTCACATAAGTTTTTAAGTTTTGGAATTAAAGTTCTTCAGAAGCCACAACAGAATGAAATTATCACTTATATAGAGACAAATCAATCTGTATGAAGGGATTCCTGACATTGTCTGATAAATGAGAAAATAAATGTATATAATTCATAAAAAGAGGCTATTGAAATATTTTCTATTTCCCATCAGGTCGAATAAGCAAAAAACTGGACTAAGAAAAAATAATTATCCTGAGAAAATGATAAATACCATGTTCGGACAAAGAATAAACAAATATTATAATCCATTAAAAAACAAAATAGACCCTAAACATCAATATGTAAAACACATATCTTTGCCATATTTACTATCTCATCCGTTATGAAGTTATTCTAGTAAATGTGAAATTAGAGCAAGTCCTAAAGGATATAAAGCATTAGCAATATATTTCAGCTCTCTAAAATCAAAAAGTACTCTTATATATGAAGCTTCTTGCAAAATTTGTGTTGCTATTTACATAGGCCAAACATCCCAATATGTGTAAAATAGATAAAACAATGTAACAGCAATAGCAAACAGTGAAATGGAAAAAAAACATACATTTAAGTCTAAGAATACAAAAATTATAGAATCGAATACATGAAAAGAGAATTCTGAGAATTGGTTTATATACATAAAACAGAGAAACCTATCGATGATTAAAACAGTTCAAGCAGAAGTTATAATTCTATTCTATAAATTCCGATCTACCTAATTGCTTCTTTGTGTGGTTGATAAAGGCCGAAGTTGGGCCGAAACTATAACAACACGTTCTTTATTAGAATAGACTGAAAATTATAATCTAATTATCTGAATGGAGTATATTATACTTACGGAGAAATTTAAATTCCCAATTACTTAGAACTAGATTTGCACAAACTGTTTAATCGAAGTTAGTAGTTCAAATTGTGAATTTTTTATCGAAATGTAACTTTCAATTCAGTGATTGGTTGAAAATAGATTTTGGCACTTAATCCAATGTTTAAGCAACATTTTAAAACTAACTGAATGTTATATATGCATTAGATATGTTAAAGTTTGAATAAGCAGATAACCACTTATCTATAAAATGCGAAAATAATTTATTTTTACGATTACAAATTGCTACGAAAACACTTTGATGTAGAAGCATGAATCAGAATACTGCAAACGTCTATAACATGAGAAAATGAAGCACAATAAAAATGACTGTACATGATTTTTTTATTTCTCTTAAAATTATAATCTAGCATTCGCACGCTATTTTGAATCATTACGATGCAGACCTACTCTATTATAAATACAATAAGAGATTAACTATAACATTGCACTAATTTGAGACTGTATTTAGTATTTAGAACAGTACCATGTTGTATTAGCAAAATCAATCGTTACTGCTGTAATAGAAGCAACATAATTTGTACCGTTAAATTATGAATTTCCTCGCTGTTTTATCGGAAACTATCCGGAACTACTATTAGCCTCAAGAATAAAGTACCCTGATGCATGAGCAGAATCAATCTTTACTTCTCCATTAGATGCAACATAATTTGTAGCGTTTAAATATAAAGTTAGAAATTTTGTACCTCCGCCGTTCTTTCGAAAATTATTTGCGACATATATGTACCGTATAAAACATCCGCTGTCATAAACAGCTTCAATAGTGACTACATTGGTGACATAATTTGTATAGCTAAAATATGAAGTTTAATATTTTAACTCACTGTTTCTGCGTCAAATTATTTAGTGTGGCACTGTGTTTCAAATTTTATTAACTTAAATATATTGGAATAAATTTTATTATGTTGCTGGAGAATGTTTGGTGTTTTTTATACGCAAATAAAGTTTTTATTTTGTTATTATTTGTACTACAACATAGCTTACGACTGAACAAGGAAAGTATAAAATCTAAAATTTAATAATTTAATGGTACACATTATGAAATTGACTGTCTCGACCCTTACTTCGTGGAATATGCTCATATTAGTGTTTTTAAATGAAACTCAAGGTCTCTAGTTAATTCCACAATATAATACAAGTTATTGAAAATTCTAAAAAATTGACAATTGTTTCGATAAATCAATATCATCGTCAGAATGACAGAAGTTACATTTCATTTTATGCCTACCTGATGTTTAGTAGTTATTTTTGGCTAGACCAAGAAGTAACCTAACTTGTGATTGGCTTAATATGTGTTTATAAAAAAAAGAAGAAGATGTGATATTACAAGTATTGTAGCTTAGATATTATTAGCCCTATGGTGATATCCTGGATATCATTTTTCCAATTAAGATCAGTATAACTGTGCAATGATATAGAAAACCAGGAAAACTATATCTGTTGACCTTTACAATTATCACTTAAGAAGACAGTTTATTAGTGGAGAATTCCCTAGATTTAACTGTTCATTGACAACTTCATATTGTGGGTTTCTTAAATGTCTTCTAATTTCCAGTTCTTCAAGGAAATCCAGTTCTTGTTTCTTTTCACACATATGCAGTACTTCTAGTTCTGTGTTAGGTGTCAATGAATGATAGGTGTCAAATAGATGTTTTGCGTAGTGGGATTTATCTGGTTGTTTTAATCTGTATGCTCGTGAGTGCTCACTGTATCGTATTTCAAAATTCCTAAGGGTCTGACCCAAATAGACAGCATTACATTCTGGACATTTGAGTTTATATATACCTGACTTCTTTAATAAATAAGCTAATTAGTAAAAAAGAGGAAAAAGTGCCATTACAACTAATATATCCTAAACAAGCTGATGAAATTAAAACTTATAAAACCATCACATATGCAGGAAATATTTCTAATATTATTTCAAAGATAATATCTTCAGCAACGAATACAACAATTTCTTTTAAAACAGAAAGTAACGTCAGTTAAACTCGAATCATCGAGACGAGTGGTCGTTCCGAAAACGAGTTCAGCAATAGTGTGTATACTTAAAATCTAATCAAAGTAATTAGTGTAAAAACAGGTGAGAGAATCGATTCCAATATTAAAGTATCTGGGAATTTATTAAAATAATATGATAGAATATCGATATATTCTTCCCACATAAAAGTACCGTTGCCATACCCAAATTAAAAATTTCTGAAAAAACCCACACAGTGATGGCTTCCGACTACGGGGGCGCATCAAATTCTACAACAACTAGTCAACGTCAGTATTCTCAAGTTGTTAACTCTGATATGTTTCCAAAAAAAAAACAAGCGATCGTATTAAATGTTAATGACAATCTCACTCTCGGAGACTATGTGGAAGCCGTAGCAAGTATTGTTGGCTCCAAAAATATACTGTTTGCCTCTAGAATGTCAAATAATAGAATATGTATGTACTTGTCGACTGTCGAAGCTGCCCAAGATATAACTGAAAAGTATCAAACTTTAAATATAAAACAGCACCAAGTAGTAATTCGACGACTCATTACTCCAGCAAAGCGAATCATCCTATCAAACGTCTGTCCATCAATACCACATGACATACTAGAAGCAGAAATCCTAAAAATAGGTTTTTCAAAAGTATCACCAATGGCATTCCTCCGGGCAAGTCTGTCAGGAAACGAATACGCACACATCCTAAGTTTTCGACGTCAAATCTATGTAGTACCAAACGATGACATAAGTCTACCTCCCTCATTGGTCATTACATTTGAAGATACAACATGTAGAGTGTTTCTATCATTCGACGGAATAACATGTTTCCTTTGCAAAACCCCAGGACATGTTGCCAAGCTTTGTCCAAATCAAGCACCAAACTCATCCAACTACCAAGAAAATATTACAATGCCAGTTGAACCAATATCAGTAGAAAGCTCCGTAGAAGATCTTAGCCGAATTGACGAGACGAATGATACTCCTCCATCAAATACCTTTAAACGACCACGGCAATATCTAACAGCTAGTTCCAGCGACCTTACATCCGAAAAAGATCCTGTGGAAGTGGCAAGTAATACAACAGATCAAAAGACCAAAAGGAAAAAATCCAAACAATGCCCCTCCGCAACCAAACAAAATCCAAATGCCGAAGATCTGGAACCTGTAAAAAAATTCTACAATGAATCACCTCAACAACTCCCTACATTTGAAGAACTCTCCGACTTTATGGATAACGCATTTGGCACAACTGACCCCTTAAGTATAGCCCAACAATACACAGATAATATTCCTGAACTACTCGCCCTTCTCCACAACATTTACCCATTTATACAACACAGGGCGATGAAATCCCGATGCACAAGAATCCAATCCAAGATACGTAAGCAACTGAATTTAGTCTCGATATCAACAAATGAAGAAGATGAAGATAGTTACGATTCATCCACTTCTCAACTAAGTCAACACTAATACTTTCTTACTCCAATGGAATATAAATGGGCTAATAGCCCATCTGGAAAAATTAAAACTCTTAATATCAAAAACTACAGAAGATGTGATCTGCATACAAGAAACTAACTTCAATGATAACAAATACTACTCACTAAGAGATTACGAATGCGTCCACAAAAATAGAGAGTCTGACAGAGCTAGTGGAGGAGTGGCTATTTATATAAAAAATAATTTTACATGGAAAAATATACAAATTACATCAGAACTAGAGGTAGTTGCAATTAACATACAATACTATGAGAAGAATTTGAACATTATTAATATTTATATTCCATCCAACAAAAAATTCACTTCACAAAGCTTACAAGAAATAACGAACCAAGTAAATGGCACAAAAATAATAGTAGGGGATTTCAATTCACACAATACAGCGTGGGGATCCAAGACTACGGACAAAAGAGGGAGAGAAATAGAAAAATTTACAAACACAAACAGTCTTATAATAATAAACTCTGGAGCGGGTACAAGATTAAATCCACTAACAGGAGAATTATCTCCTATTGACCTAACTATTTGTGACGCACAAATTGCACCAAACCTGAGTTGGCAGCCAAACTCATACTTATATGGAAGCGACCACTTACCTATAAGCATAGAATTTCATTCCAGAAAAGACAAGAACGATCATCTTAACTCAATGGAAAAATGGAATTTGAGACGAGCAAATTGGTTTAAGTTTACTGAGTACATAGAAAGAAATATTCCAGAATTTGATCAGATTGAAGATAACATTGACGAAATAACGAATGTACTTACCGATACCATTATACAAGCTGCAGAAATACATATTGGGTATGTAAAACCACTAAAAACAAAAATTCCAGTACCTTGGTGGACACCACAATGCGAAGAAGCTATTAAAGCAAGCAAAAGAGCGTTATATAAGTTAAAAAAGAACAAAAACCAAACTAACTTAGTTGAGTTTAAAAGACTCAGAGCAAGAGCAAGATACGTCACTAAGCAAGCTAAAAAGGACTCCTGGAAATCATTTGTCTCAACAATCACTCCAAATACTTCAAACTCCGAGATATGGTCAAAAATAAAGAAATTAAAAGGAATTTCATCAGAACATAAAATAACAAGTTTATCCCACAATACTGAAATTATCTCTAATAACGCACTTATAACACAAACATTTGCAGAAGAATTCTCTAGAATATCAAGCGATGAAAACTACGAACCAGAATTTAGGGAATATAAACGCGATACAGAACAAAGAATGAAATTAAATCATGCTACAGGTCAAAACCACCCATTAAATGTACAAATCGACAGTGAAGAATTAGAAGAGGTGCTGAAACAATGCAGCGATAAATCCAGCCCGGGACCTGACAAAATCCACTACACTTTTTTAAAAAACCTCCCAATAACTGGAAAAAGGTATTTGCTACAGACATACAATAAAATTTATTTAGAACACAAATTTCCAAAATCATGGTCAGAAGCTATCATAGTGCCAATACCCAAGCCACACAAACCAAAGAATTTGGTAACGTCTTACAGACCAATATCCCTAACATGTACAATGTGCAAAGTCTTAGAGAAGATATTAAACCGCAGGTTAATGTGGCATCTGGAAAAACATAACCTTATATCGATACACCAAAACGGATTTCGAAAAAACAGGTCAGCAAACGATAGCATTATAAACCTGGAATCCGAGATACACAATGCATTTGCTAACGGTCAGAAACTGCTAGCGGTATTTATGGATCTTGAAAAAGCTTACAACTTAACATGGCAACATAAAATTCTTCAAACACTGGTAGATTGGAACATTAATGGAAACATAACAGCATTTATCGAAAAATTCTTGACACAACGTAATTTTGTAGTCAAAACAAATGGAGAATTATCTACCAAAAGAAAAATAGAGAATGGAATTCCCCAAGGATCTTCCTTAAGCACAACATTATTTCTTGTCGCCATAAATGACTTCACCTCTTGTATCACATCTCCACTACGTGTAAGCTTATATGCTGACGATATTGTAATATACGGAAAAGGTAAAAATATTAAAACATTGCAATCCCTAATTCAAAATGGATTAAACAAAATTTATGAATGGAAAAACAAGTCTGGCTTCAAAATATCTCACGAGAAAACGAAATGTGTCTTATTTGCACGAAGAGCCCAGAAAGAATACCCGGAACTGACCATAGGAAGCACCAAACTCAGTTTCACGAAAGATATCAAATTTTTGGGAATAATTTTTGATGATAAACTTAACTGGAAAAAACACTTTGACTATCTTAAACGAAACAGTACGCAAAGCTTAAACATATTAAAAATCCTATCACATCAAAAATGGGGAGCAGATACAAACAGTTTACTTAACATTTACAAAAGTACCATTAGATCTAAAATAGAATATGGAGCCATGGCTTTCCAAACCGCTAAAAGAAGTTATATAAAAACTGTGGAAATAATTTCAAATGAAGCACTTAGAATAATAATTGGTGCGTTCCCAACAACCCCCACAGACACTCTCTATAAACTTCTTGGAGAGATGCCATTTACATATAGAGTTCAACATTTATCTTTATCCTACTCGACAAAAATGTTGGCTCTTCCTAACCACCCTTACCACAAAAAAATTTACACTGGATCAGTGCAAACAGCTTTTCCCGCAAATATCAATATTACACCACCTTTTTACAACACAGTTAAAACGTATATGGCAGAAATCAACTACAGTTTTCCTGAAATAATTCCTATAAACAGCTATAATTTTGCCCCCTGGATTCTCTCACCTATCTCCGTAAACACAGAACTTTCCAAATTCAATAAAAAAGAAACACATCCTTCTCTACTGAAAAATGAATTCAATAGAATATGTGGAATTTACAAACCGTCAGAAGTTTTATTCACTGATGCTTCAAAAAATGAATCAAATCGATCAGTAGGCTCATCAGTAGTTACAGCAACTAATACACAGAAATTCAGGCTACCAGAGGAGTGTAGTGTCTATACAGGAGAAGTCTTCGCTATCCATCAAGCTTTAGTTTACGTAATGAGTAACCCAAAACCAAAATATGCAATCTGCTCTGACTCACTAAGTGCCATAGAAGCGATTCGACAAATGTGGGCAAGCAACCCTTTAGTGCAACAAATCCAACAACTCCTCCACCAATTATTTACGCTAGAAGTAAAGGTCCACTTATCTACGTCCCCTCACACGTAGGAATCGACGGCAACGAGTCAGCTGATACAGCTGCCCAAGAAGCAACATCGTTAGAAACCGCAATGTCTCAAATTTATACTCACAGTGATATCGACAACTACCTCAAGAAGTTAATTAAGAAAAAGATGCAAACAGAATGGCATAATGATCAAAATAACCTCAAGAGCATTAAATCGCAATTTGCAGACCGACTAACATTAACACCCAGCCGGTTAGAACAAATTAAAATATCAAGACTAAGACTTGGCCACACTCGTTTAACGCACGGCTATAGAATATCTAAAGAAGAACCCCCCAAGTGTAACAAGTGCAACGTAAGACTGTCTATTAAACACATCCTTGTTGATTGTACAGAATTCGAAGAGGAAAGACAAGAGAACAAAATCTCCACAGATGTTAGTGAAAATCTAAAAACTCTGGAACAAATACAAAAAACAATACAGTACCTAAAAGATATAAAACTCTATAATTATATCTAGTGAATACTTAGTGAATGTTTTAGTGAATATTTAGTGAGTGTAATGCTGTAATTTACTATGTAGTTAAATGATATTGTAAGTGCTAATTTTTTAGAATTTTCAATAACTTGTATTATATTGTGGAATTAACTAGAGACCTTGAGTTTCATTTAAAAACACTAGTACACATTATGTTGTTTCTTAAGTGAAAATATTGATTGATTCTATTCATGCAAAGAAGCACTTTACTTTTGAGAATAACACATTTGAGTTCAATTAGAGATTGTTTCAAGCAGTTTGGTTGAATATATGAAGTGGTATGAAATGGTACTAACTACGTACTAAATAATCCTATATTCTCTTTTCTTCAACGTAAACCTCGAAAATGATCACAAAAAGCCATTAGCACACGTAAACTTTTATTTTATTACATTATTTAAAGCACATGTGTAGTGGTTCCATTTAATGATTCTAATTAATTTTTTTCTTCTATAGACGGTCATATATATCTCAAAACCAACCATAATCATTCATAATTGCTCTTAAGACCTTCATACCGAAATTGCATCGTTCTTAATGATAGAAACTCCAGGCGTTACATGATTTCGAATATAACGGGTACAGCTAGGACGGAAATAGGTTCAAAAGAGTATTTTAAAAATTTCATCCAAATCGGTTCAGTAACAAAGAAGTTATTAGCGAATGAAGGTTAAAACGTGTTGTCTCCTGCATGCATAGACGTGCGTGAAGATGAGCTTTAAAATAGGCGACCGCGTGGCTGCAAAAGTCACATTATTTGATTCCGATGGAGAAAATACTTGGAGTAAATCGATTTACGGTAGCAATTATAAAAATGCAAATTGTTATGGAGTGATTAAAAAATTATTAGGAAACACCGCCTGCGTTTTGTGGGATATTGATAAAAGAAAAATGAATATCGAATTAGGATTTCTTGAAGGTAATACCTACTATACTGATAAATCTGAAAATTTGTTCCGACTATACTTGACACTTTTTTGCAGCATGTAGTACTCGTTGTCGTAAAAATATCCAGCCCGATTCTATGGCTGCAGAAAGCAGCAGCCCTCTACTTCTAGAAATACCGAGGAAACCTTTATAAGTAAGTCATCAAATACTTCTTCTGAAATCGAAAGAGATTATGAAGATGTCTATAAACGTGATTATTGGTCTACCAAAGAGAACATTAGTTTATTTCCTCCACCAGCTTTTGGAGTCCGATTCGGGATGGGTTAACGTAGATTTGAGCGTATACTACAAGCCTTTTGTTTCGTTACTGACGACCCTGCGGATACTGGTTGGTGGAAATGTATAAGACCTTTTGTCAATATGTTACAAACGAATTGGAATGACATGTTTTCTTCTGGTTATAAAGTCTATATTGAAGAATCCACGTTCTCTTGGTATAGAAGAGGTAATCACCATCCAGAGGGCTTACCAGAAATAAATGAAGGCTGAATGGCTGAAAAAAAGTGGCTGAGTTGGGTGTTGGAACAGTAAGAACATTGCGGCTGACTGGAAATTATCACGGATCTGGACGTATTGTAGTCGGTGATGCCTGGTTTGGTTCTGAAAAAACAGCTGTGGAATTATCCCGTCGAGGCTTGTACTGTATGAACCCTATTGATTTTCAGCTCACCACAGCCAGTACAACAGGTGCTATAGTACTTTAAGTACGACATTTTTGTCATTTTTGGAGAAGTTTCAGTTTGTTAGCACGATACAGCCTCCGGAGTATATAAAAGTGACCAATTTCATTATTGGATATTATTCAGGGCGTCTCAAAGATGAACCCTATCAAGATTCAGCTCACTAAAGCCAGTACAACGAGTGCTATGGTACTTCAGGTACCAAATTTTTGTCATTTTTGTGAACTTTCAGTTTGTTAGCACGATACAGCCTCCAACGTGTATAGAAGTGACCCATTTCATGATTTAATATTGTTCAGGGCGTCTTATTGATGAACCTTATTGATTTTTAGCTCATTAGAGCTAGTGCAACGGGTGCTATGGTACCTGAAGTGCCACATTTTTGTCCTTTTTAGAGAAATTTTGGGTTAAGTACGATACAGTCTCCGGAGTGTATACAAGTGGCCAATTTTATAATTGGATATTATTCAAGGTGTCTCATTCGAGGTGTCTCGCAGGTGTAACCTATTGATTTTCAGCTGACTATAGCGAGTACAGCGGCTCCTATAAATCCAGATATACTGCTTTTTGGTTAGTTTTGGAGAAATTTCGGTTTGTTAACACGATACATCCCCCGAAGTGTATACAAGTGACAGTTTTATGATAGAATATTAATCAGGGATCTCACAGATGCGGAAAAGTTGATAACGAGTTGAAATGTGCAACCAATACCACGCCCATCATTAATAATGATAATTAATTAGTTATCAGTTATTATAGATGGTTTTCTCCATGTTTAAATACTAAAGTCCTAATTAATTCAGAAAATAAATTCAAATTAAACCAAAGAATGACATCGTTAATGATAGATTGAATATATTTGGAAATTTTCAAAAGACAAATTAACGTCTCATCGGCAAACAACAATTGGAATACAATATGCTCATGAATCTTGTAGTAGCTCTTTCCTATAAATACATTGTATTGGCATATTTTTAGCAATAAATTCCTCATTGGATTTTTTTTCCTTTATGATACCAAAGCAGGTAATATGGCCACTCTAAGGAATTATCCTTTCAAAATGCAGAAGATGAAAAAAATATTAAATTCTGGACTATGCGTTAGATAAACTAAAGCCTCAAGCACAGGTTTTTAATCAATAAAAAAGTATATTTTTCAAAATTTTGTTTTTATTATTTTATGAAAAAAAGTTAAAAATGGCCATATTGTCGATCCGGGGTCAGTAATATGGCCACATACTTAGATATGACAATTTTATGCTAAAAAGTCAAGTAATAGGTAGCACCCAAAATAAAAATTCAAAACATAAACAAAGAATTAAAAAAAAATATTTTCCATCACAATATGGACAGAGGAACACTTTTGTTTTATCCTTTGGGGTGAGCCCCATGCATTATTCATGGACATACTCCCTACAGGAACAGCACAATTTACAATACCAAGATTCTGCTTTGTTTTTAGATTATCCTTTGGAAGAAGAAACTGTTTTTTGGCAACACTTTTCCACTTGTGCTTGCTGTTTCTTCCTCTGGTTTGAAAATATTCGTAAATAAATCCTTCGTGACTGATTGTACCTTGCTGTTAATAGCAAGTGTTCGGGGTTTTTACATCGTGTTTTTGTTAGAGTAAGTTAATATTATTTTGGTGCAGAAGATCGCTGTAAATTATTTTCTACGAAGAAATAAATAGCCTGGCCATATTGCTGTACGTGGCCATATTACTTGCAGTTGCCTTGTAAGGTTCTCTAATTTGCCAAAACACGTAGACAGAATATTTAAAACTCTTATAAAAAATGTATGAATATCCGTTCCTAGAAATAATCACCTCGTAAACAATGATTACCATAAAGC
Source organism: Galeruca laticollis (assembly GCA_963921935.1). Taxonomy (NCBI): domain Eukaryota; kingdom Metazoa; phylum Arthropoda; class Insecta; order Coleoptera; family Chrysomelidae; genus Galeruca; species Galeruca laticollis. The sequence continues at coordinate 113,514,721 of OY998175.1, read as the reverse complement.
GAGTTAAATCACAATACAAAGTCATTTTTCAATAAAAACTTGTGATTAAAAAATATTATATTGGTTGTACGATAAAGTCGTTGTCACGAAAACCATTCTTATCTTAGAACAATTATGCCATTAATTGGTTCAAAGTAACGTGCTCAGTGAAAAAATAACGTAGTACACGAAGCACGCAAATTACATAAATATAATCGATTGTTTCAGTGTAATATTAAGGGATCAAATCTTATCTGTATACTTACGTTTCTACCTTCTGATCCTTATTTTGGACACATGAAAATTAATACAGGATAGCAAAATATCTAAGCAAAATATCTATTATAACATAATGGCGTCAGCTGCACGATTAAATAGTTTTACCACGTATCCAATATGACGCAGCTCTGGTTACTCACGGTGTTAAAAACATGAGGAATTCGTACCTGTTATAAACTGAAGTAACTAAAATCATCATTTAAGTTGATTAAGGTTAGTTATTAATAATTGACCCCTATGTAGAGTTGGGATCGGTTCTAAAAATCGTCAAAATCACTTTTCCATTGGAGGACGAAAATTTATGGATCCTTTAAATCACTTGTTCGATGCATCAGAATTTCTCACAAAATTCAGATAGGGGAAAGGGGAGGGAATGGCGGCCGCCTAAGCATTTTTTTTTGTTTCTGCCGTTATACCTGCTCAGATTTTTTAAATATTACAGTAAATAAAACTTCAAACCTTACTACTTGAAAGTGTATTTACTGAAAATAATCAACCAAAATTTTTAAAAAATGCGAACGTTTTTTCAGAATGCTGCGGGTGGCTATAATTACCCACGGTTAAGAGGTAATAGTGGCCAATGCCAGTATTACCCCCATTTTACTGACAAAAATCGCAGATATATATTTTTACCTCAAACCTGTTACAGTCTTTATGTCCCCCAAGACTATAATTACTACACTTGATCCACAGTTCTTTATTGTTACCGAATTCTCCACTAATTACACAAATATCCTCGTTAACGTCGAAGTCGCGATCATCTTCTTCTTCAGATGAAGTATTTTCTGTGATCATCTGGGTTTTTAAGAATTTTTATTTGGGTTTTGAAGGAGTTGATTTTTCGACACCTATTTTTTTCGTTTTGTTCCTTTATCAACTTTAAGTCTAATGTGTGCCTCCTTTTTCCGCTGCTTTTCTTCTAAGATTGACTTCATTGGAGTTGACGTCATTATTTCTGAATGTTGCTTCCTACTGCTATTATGGTTGGATCTTTTATTTCCAACTGAGTTGTCCTTTGAGCATCCTGGTATTGAAATTATGTCAACAAACGATAAGTCATGCTTTTTATCAGGTGTCCTATTTTCTGGAGTTTCCGTAACTTCCTTATTATTCTTTTCCTCATCTAGTTCGATTACCTCCTTCTCTCGATTTTATTTATTTCTCTACAGTTCTTGTATAAATAATTCACCTGAAGCAAAGTCTTCATCGGTAAAATTTTCTGGTTTGCATGGAAATATTACTGAATTCTCAAATCCTTTAATGGCTTTAATTGGTGTGGCTACGCAACCGTATGCATTTTGAAATATTTCAGCAATTTCGGACGTTGTGATATGTTCATGAGAATGACTTCTTAGATAATTTGCACATTCAATGGTATATGCTGATTTCAAGGATGAGTAAAATGCCACATCCTGAGGTTGGAGTCGATGTGTCGTGTGCGGTGGTGTTGTTAACACTACAATTCCTTTTTCTTTACAGAACTTGTACCTCTCCAATGTACAGTGGCTACTGTGGTTGTCAACAATTAGCAAAACTTGATCTTCCTTTGATGGTTTCACTACATCGTAAAAATGGTGGAGCAATTCTAGAAATATGATTTCATTTATCCAACCATTGTCAGAGCAGCAGTAAATGCACTTGGTGGCCCATTTTTCTCTAATTCAGATTTCATCCTTTTGCGCGCAAAAATAAATAAGGGTGGAATATATGTTCCTGAAGCATTTATGCAGTACAGAATTGTCGTTGTTTGGCCTCTCGTTATGAAGCTGATTCTCTTTTGTCCCTTTTCAGCAAGTATTCTTCCAGAGTTTTGGACAGTTGTAATGCCCGTCTCGTCTGCATTATATATTTTGGATGCTGAAAATTTATACTTATCCAGAAGAGACTTTGAATTAGAGAAAAATAAGTCTACTTCAGTTTTGTTAAACGCAGATATGCGGTTAATGCTTGTCGCTTCCGGTTTTCGTAATCGATTAGTTGGATTCCTTTTTGAAAAGCCGGTCAGCCAATCTCTTCCTGCAGTTCCTTTTTCTTTGGAAAATGGATGAGGTATTTGTTTTTCTTCGGCGTATTTATAGGCACATTTTTTAATCTCTGTTGGAGTTATCCCATAAATATGTTTTGACAAATTTATTACTTGCTCTGCTGAAAATTTTTCTTCTTGTTTTGAAAATACCGAATTTCGACCTAAAGAAGCCTCTGATGTGTCATTTGGCATTATTCGTATTTGAAGTGTAGATCTAGGAATAGCAAAACTTATTGCGACTCCACAGACGCTTCTGCCATTATTTATTGCATTTATTGCTGCAGTGAGTTGTTGAGCAATCCATCCTGCTTTGTCGCTGTTTCTCTTGTGAACTCGAGGCATCTGAAATATAAGAATTTATGAAGAAACACTCTGTATTGTTTATAAAAAAAAATGGAGTAATAGTGGCCAGCCAACATTACCCCTACACACGAGACCATTATAACCCTACAATACATATTTATGCTCATAAACTCACAGTAATTAATCTCTTAAATTAAAACAAAAATTTGTATTGCAGGCTTAAACTACATTAAAATGGCAACATTTCGGTACCAATTATCTAGTTAAATAAGTTGAATGGAGTGCTTCTACATACCTTTAAAAATCGGACAATGAAGCATTAGTATTAACTAAAACTGACATTGTGCCAATAATTACCGGCTGAACTTCTTGGTTGCTAAAGTACAGTTTGAATGACACATATGTAGATGGCGTAATAGGTATTAAAAGTGAAATAATAATAGGCCAGTAACTGTTATATTTGATGGCTATTATTACTCCAATGGCCACTATTCCCCCCCTTTCCCCTAAATTAATGAGTCCAATTGAAACCGACATATTCTCTTTTTCTTTCTATCTTTCAATACCGTCTGCACTGACATCGGAAATTAAAATTCCACTAAAACTGCACTTTATAGAACTGTTTTATGGGATACATGGAATTGTTAAAATAGAAATGCCGCTGACCTAATCAACATCACAATTCCTTCTAGTACAGTCTAAAGCTTTTATAATTTGCTCTTCTAACGTTAAACATATACGTCGGCATCTATGAAGAAAATGGGTAAAATTTATAGTATCATCTCAAAGTAGATAGAAATAGTATTCAAAACTACAAAAAATCATTATAATGTAAGAAGGAGATACAAAAATGAGAATTCATGTCTAATTGACGTTTTTTTAATGTAATTCCTGTATTATCCTACTCCTTGCAAAATATAAAGTGAACATTTTATAAGCAGTGCCATATTATCCAATAGGCTGACTAGGCTATAGCCCCAGGCGCCGTGAAAGAAATAGGCGCCAACTGACCGGACTAACCAATAACGATAGTCACAATTCGTGCAAATCATTTTTGCTGTATACGTATTTTTTCCGTGGATATCGAATGTGTTGTACGGCACCAATATTAAACAAAATTTTATTGACAAGATTAGTGAATAGAGACATCATTATTTCAGTCGGCCGGGTTTCAATACTTGGATAGATTGAAAAGCACCGCTTTACATCCATATATTTTGATTATCAATGCGGTATTGTGGTAACTATAGACAAATCTCTTTTTGCTGATTTGCGGCAGTGACGGGATGCCGCCAGAGATAAATATGTTAATATGCAAAGTACCGCCACGTGCGCCTTGTGCTCGCCAAAACAAAAAACCGACAAAGGGTGATTGGAAACGCAACATCAAAGTTTACAAAAAAAATTGGTAAACTTTGGAAACATTTATTTCAAAAATTGAAAGTTGAGTTAGTTCAGTCGCTGACAGTAATCGAGTAATCGTCAATTAAAATAATATCTATCAGTTGCGGTATTTTTGTCTTGTTTATCATTTTATCGAAAACAATGAGTGGAAGTGGAGGAAGTAGAAAACTTAGTGGGTGGAAAAGGAAGAAGGCTAAAGAAGAAAAGCAAGAAAAAATGGTGAAGTTATTGAAAAAAATACCCAAATTAAATTCTTTTTTTTTATCAACATGTTCGAGGTACGGAAGCCGATGCAAATAATGAACAACAATCAACTCTCAGTATTGATGATATTGTGGATAGAGGTAAGCAGATAATTGAATAACGCGGTGTAAGAATGTAATTTTTATTGTTGTATCCTCTAGAAAGTTTCATAAATTACATTGTAATGAACCCATCTGTAATTATGAAAGAAATTTCTAAAATGGATTTCCAAAAATCGAAACGAATTTATGATATTACTGGTAGATTTGCTTCAAAAAATATGTTTTTCAAAACTTTGCACAACGGGGAAACTGTATGTCGTCAATGGCTATTATATTCAGCACTAATAGGAAATGTTTATTGTTGTATTGTAAATTATTTAACCGGACAAAAACGAATTATTCCATGACTGAATTCAACGACTGGAAAAATACCCATCGGATTTCTGAACATGAAAACTCTTCTGAACACTGTGAAAATGCGAAGGCGTATATTGCGCGATCAAATGTTTTAGGGAAAATAGATACCGAAGTTCATAATCAGTACCTTGCAGGAAGATATTACTGGGTTAACATACTTAAACGAGTAGTTGCAGTTATAAAATTTTTGACATCGCGTGGCTCAGCATTTAGGGGTTCTAGTGAAATGTTTGAAGCTATTGATAACGGCAATTACCTAGGTTCCAGGAAAAGGAAATGATTCTTATTTGTCATGAACTATTTGTGATGAATTTATAAAACTCATGGCGATTGATCTAAGAGAACAATTTGCATTAGAAATGAAAAAGAGGAGATATTTTGCAATAATCATAGATTCTACACCCGACAAATCCCATACTGACCAACTTACTGTTGTTCTCAGATATGTAATTGAAAATGGTTCGGTAGTAGAACGATTTATTACATTTTCTGCTAAAGTAGGGCACAAAGCTTCAAGTATGGAAACAGCAGTTTTGAAAGTTTTAGAACATATGTCATTAGACATACAGAACTGTAGAGGACAATCTTACGATAACGCTAGCAACATGTCTGTTCGATATTCTGGTTTGCAAGCTAGAATCAAGGAAAATAATGAATTGGCAAAATGTATACCATGTGCTGCCCATTCACTGAATTTAGTAGGAACCTGCGCTGCAGAGTGTTCTTCTGTTGTAACAAATTTCTTCGTGTTTGTGGCAGAAATATACACTTTCTTTTCAGCATCAACCTATAGGTGGGAAATAATGGAAGAGTGTTTAACACGTAATAGAACTGTGAGTGGGTCAAAACTACATGTGCCTAAAAAAACTTTCAGCTACTAGATGGTCAGCTAGAGTCGATGCCTGCACCGCTCTTCATGACAGTTACGATGATTTTAAAGAAGCTTTGAAATTTATTGTGAATGATACCTCGCAATCACCTAAAACAAAAGCTGAGGGGAAGGGTAGATTGCAAAAAATGTTAAGCTTGGAGACTGGTATTATACTCTCTTTTTGGAGAGATATTTTAATTCAATTCCACAAAAAAATCAGTTTTTGCAAAAGCAAAATATGGATATAGTGACAGCCGTTCAACGCTCTAAATCATTAATTCGCTTTGTTACGGAAATGAGAACAACTTATAACAAATACGAGGAAAGCGGTAAATTGTTAACAAAATATAGTACCTATACGTTGGAATCGAAAAGGAAGAAAAAAAGGAAATGTTTGCCAGGAGAGAGTGATGAACTACTTTCGATGGTAGGGCAGATTTGGAAGTAAATATACGTGGTTGTAGACAATATAGTATCAGAACTCGAGAGGCGAAAAAATTCGTACGATGAAATCAGTGAATCTTTTGGTTTCCTTACAAACTTAGAAAATACAGAAGACAATATAATAAAAGATAAGTGCACACATCTTCAAGGAATTTATACTAGAGATTTGGATTGTAATTTTTAAAATGAATGTGTACAATTCAAATATTTTATTTCAAACTCTGGACTCACCTAACTCTGAGAAAAAACATCAAAACTATGTCATGGTTGCAAAATTTGTACGTTTCTCAACATGAAGATTATTTTAAGAATATATCTGTGTCTCCCAGTGATGAATTGTACAGGCGAAAGGTCCTTCTCCGTGTTAAGACGAGTAAAAAATTACTTAAGAAATTCTTTAACGAACCATAAAACTGTTGACCTCTCAATATTATCTATAGAATGTGAGGCACTAAAAGAAAGAAATTTTGACGATATCATACAAAAATTTTGAAGTATTAAGTGTCGTAAAATCCACCTTTAAATAATCGATCTGTACATTTTCACAAATACATATGATGTCAGCCTAGGGCGCTCTAATGTCTTAATCCGGCCCTGTTTATAAGCCACTATAATTTTTCTCCCGAATTATTTTTTCCCATTTTCTCGAAAAAAGCTGCTCAATTCAACAATAAAAAGTGTTTATATACCAATAAGAATGGCTGCCGACCTCCGGCCATACCAAAAATGAAAATGAATATGATACTTTTTAAGAAATATTTGCAAACTTATTTTTTATTTCCCCATTGTAACAGTTAGAATGTCGAAATAATCTGATAAGTAATCACACTATTTATTTTCATTTATTGAAAATATGGATTGTAAATACTCACTCGATCCTTCACTTTTGGATTCTACTATTTCTGCAGTGGAACTGGGAGTCAATAACAAAGTCTGCACACGACGCGATGCTAATAACCTAGTAGGCGAAGCCAATGACACAAAAAATAACTTGAAACTTAGCATATTTGTGACATAGAAATTCGAAGAAATAAATTATTATACGCTTGTCAAATAAAAAACAAACTTGAACTATATAGTTATTGTACCAAAATATGAAAACGTATTACACACGTAGATCATGTGTTGAATACATTTTAAGAGAAACAACTTTCCTGTGCACTCAGTCATGACGACTTAATAAGAAAATTAAAATAAATTCTAATTGTAAATGAAATAAGTCGTTCAATAAACAAGAACGGATTTCACTATATATTACGTGAGATGTTTATATTGTGTGTTATTGCTGGTTTTTCCACGGTAACATCAGCGGTTGCAAGACAAATCAGGTATATTAAATGATATATTTACAAAGCTTCCTGAACACCACAATTTTGATATATATCTCTAAGTCAGATATGAAACACTAAAGGTTAACGTGTAGTGTGCAGAAACCGTCTCAATGAATTTAATATTTTATAACTAAATGAATAATTTTGTATAATTATCAATTTATTATTAGACATTTCCATTTTATACGTTCAAAACAAGGTGCAATATTAGTTTTAGCTGTTTATACGACTGCACATCAACAAAAATAGATCAAGAGAGTCATTTTCTCGTGGTAAGAAGTCTTTCTTTCAATTTGTTGATCTATGACAGCTCTGGTTCTATTTATTACAAATTTACGTTGGAAAATAGAATTAAGAAACTAATTTATGGTCGGAACACAAAATTGCTCACTTTTTTAGGATAACCATACTATGGTTTTAATGAAGTGCTGCTTTTAATTCCTATTATTTGCAAAGTGTAAAAGATGTTAGTTTAATATTATTTAACATACATTAATGGAAAACGTACGAACATTATCACTGTTCATACATTATAAAGATATAAAAGCAGTTAAAAATAATGCCATAAAAATAACACGTCATTAAACTTCAGATAAACTATTCGGAAAATGGGATCATGTCACCTATTTATAATGCTTCATAATACGTCAATAATAAAATTCATTTCAACTCAATTTTTTTATTGAATTGGAAGATTACCACAAACAATAATTTCCTGTGGAGTCGTTTTATGATTTCCCGAAAAAACTGAATTACTAATACCCAAAAGATAATAATCACTACTTTGGACTAGATTCTAAAGTCAAAATGTTTTTGCGATGCTGCACTCCCTTGGGAATTCACGAGATGTCAGTTGTAATAATTATTGCACTTTCACTACTGGTTGGTATTGGTGGTAATATTGATTAAGCAATTTTCAATGTCGCTCCGTATATCTGCTCTTATATTTAAATGTATATTCACCTGTAGATTGAATCGATTATAATGTATAGTTTGATACAATTTTTACATTCAAATTGCATTTCATTTTTCATTGCAATTCTATTATACTCAAAGCATTAAAGTTTTCCAGAAAATAAATGTTTAATATCAGAACACGAGTGATAGAAATTCGAAATTTTAGTATGTTAACTGTTATTACTAGAATTGAATAATGAATAAACTAAAACAATCGACTAGATTTCAAAGAAAAATCAATACAAGAAGTCATCACAAACAAATAAACGTTACTCACGGTTATATTTTTGGTGAACTTGGTCTCCAATAATTTACTTCACTACTAAAAAGTCCAACCACACTACCTGAATAGTTTTCACTGCCGGTTGCGAGTTTTAACCTTCACCCTTCGTCCTGTCAGTCATTCGTTTACAGTTTATACAAAGGTGGCTGAATGTATCCATCTGATTCGAACATTTGGTAAAAAAAATCAATAAGTAGATACGATAGTTTTTGAAAGTAATACTTTTGAGGTCTGAATTATACCGGAAAAGGGCGTAATTCATTTTAATTTTTATCATCAAAAATGAAATATTTAGTTTTGAATAGAGTTTCAGAGTACAAAATGTGGAATACTTATATATATTTAAATTCGAGATCATTATTATACCCCATTTCACTACGATTTCTGACATTGTCAAAACTATTAGTTGTATCATAAATTCATAGTATATAAGATCTTCGAGAACGGGATCTGGTAATAATTGTGATATAGTCCTTAATTGCTCTTTCCAAATAGTGCGAGCGAATATGTTCATCAACATGCATGATGACTGATTTTGAAATCCCCTTCTACAGTGTAGGTACACATCTCATGTTTCCAAAAAATACATTATTTCTGCAATACACTAACTTTTAATGAAATTTATTACATTTTATTCTATCTACTTTGAATTATGCGCAAAACGCATGTTACGTGACGCCTCAATAGACATTGCATTGTGTTTATCTTTAACGAAGAACGTCAACAATAAATTTTTTGTAATTCGCGTATAAAAGAGACTTCACTAAAACATTGTTTACAGTGTCACAATGAAATATCTTTGATCACTTTTTTAGTAATTTTTTGTGGCATAGAGTTGGTTATTGTATGTATTTTTATTTGAGATTTGACTTTAACCTTAACTTAAAACAAATTATAGAATGGTCTGATGTAGTTCTAGCTAGCAAATTAATAGATTAATTGGTCTTAAAAGTAAATTGGAACAAATCTTTATTTGATGCAGGAAACTTTCTCAACATCAACAAATCAATTCGACGGCTTAATCTGCAAACAAGCCAACTTCATTTTTTTTTGAAAAATAGTTTCATTTCATCATTCACTATGACGTTTAACTGTCTACCGTTCTACAAAACGATATCTCTTAATTCTAAACATAAAGTGTGACAACGGCGCGCACAAAATCAAGCCAACTCCCCGCATAAACGCACCGCTTTGAAAAAAGCACCAACTGCTATTCAGTCTGCCATTTTGCATATTATTAACATTGTTTTACCGGTTGTCCCTAAATTCACGTTGATTTCAGTGGTGTTTACTGTGTTTCTATTGATAAAAACTAAACCAACTTATAAAAGGTGAGTTACTCTAACTTTTAAGTACAAAATCGATTAGATATTTAATTTATTTTCGGCTAAAAAAGAGTTATTGTGAATATTGGAGTTAGCTTGTTTGCATTAAAATTGAAATTTAAGAATTTTAATATTGATATGGAGTTAACCGTTCTGTTCGAACTTGATTTATTAGTAAAATGAACTTTCATGTCAATTAATTAGCGTTATTATTATAAATTTTTAGATTACTATCCGCTCCGTGCGTCACCTCCTTCAGCGTGCAAACAAGACTAAGTTTGTGCACTAATATCAAGAGACTAGATTACATAAAAAAGTTTTAATTTTTTTTTGCAGATAATGTCGCGTTCTAGAAAAATTCTTGAGTTAGCTTTACAAAAAATGTCGGAAATCGTGTCAGAAGGCTCAGAAGAGACAAACTTGGAGTCTGCACTAGAAAATAGCTCTATAGCTATTGAAGACATGCCTATTATATTTCTTAATGACTGTGAATCAGATATTATATTATCTCCAGAATTTAACAGTAATATATTAGAGCCCACTCAAGATCATTTCACTGAATCAGTTCTTACTGAATCCAATAATAATACTATGAACTTCGATCATTTCCCTGAACGAGTAGATGCGAGTAATAATATAAAAAAATATTCTATATCATCGACGTACCTGCTTGAAGCTGACCACAATATACAAAATACCATAACGTTACAAGATAATTCTACACCTATGCTTCTAGAAACAGACCAATCTTTGAATCTCTTAAAAGATTGTGGCGATAAAATCGTTATAATACCAAAAAAAGTCTCTCCTAATTCAGATCACTTACTTTTACCCGACCAAAACCTGCCAATCGTTCAAGATGTACTGTTGGAACCTCTTACTACATTCAGTGTTGAAAAGCCAGGAAATAAACCTTTGGTGACCTACTCTGACAATGACAGTGATTATACCGACTCGGACCACTTCTTTGGAGAGCGAGAAAAAAATAAGATAAAACGGCGAAAGAGATGTGAAGTAGGAAACACAACAATCGTTCCAGATGTACTGTTAGAGCCTTGTACTACATTCAGTGCTGAAAAGCCTAAAAATAAACCTTTGGTGACATACTCAGACAGTGACAGTGGTTATTCCCACTCGGACCACTCTTTGGGAGAACCAGAAAAAAATAAGGCAAAACGACGAAAGAGATGTGAAGTAGACAACTCTATTTGGACTGATCGCTGCAATGCAAAAAAAAGAGAAAAAGGACAACAGTATTTTGGTAGGAAAAAAAGATGGCAAATGGGACAACAAAATAATGAGAAATTCCAGAAAAATTAAAGCTCGCTGTTCATGTTCATCAAGAAATAGTGTTCTCAAATGTCGCAACATATCAGACGAAACCAGAAAAAAAATATTTATTGCTTTCTGGTTATTGAGCTGGGGAGAAAAAAAGATATACGTTGACGGCCTGGTTAAAATGTTGCCTACCATTAGATTAAGAGATAGGAAGGACGCATTATCGTCAAAAAGATCTTATTTGATGTACTATCACTTAAAAGTAAACGAAGAGTTATTTAGAGTCTGTAAGACCATGTTCTTAAATACGTTAGATGTCGGTAAAACGGCTATATGGAACTGGAAACACAGTTCAAAAGAAAATTTTGCAATTGCGAGAAAAAGTAGCCAGTCTATTACCGAGATAACAACAATAAAAAAAACTCGAAAAAATCCATTTCAAAATGAAGTTGATTCGTTGAAAACATTTCTTAAAGGTTTGCCCAAAATGGAATCCCATTATTGCCGAAAAGAGACTTCGAAGTATTATATGTTACCACAATGGACATCCAAAAAAGCACTGTATGACTACTATGTTTCAGACTGGTGTTCTTCAAATAACATACCCCCTCTATATGTAGCAAAATTTAATAATACTTTGGAATCCGAGAAAATCTCTTAATTTCACCCGAAAAAAGATGCCTGCGAAAAATGTATGTCATTCAAACTAGGCTTTGTACCATAGGACGAACATAAATTTCACATAAGAAAAAAAGATGAGGCCCGTCCAGAAAAAGATAATGACAAAAACCAAGAAGATAATAATATTGTGTTTGCTGTCGACGTCCACGCTCTGCTAGTAGCCTCGAAATCCAATGTTTCATCACTATATTATAAGTCAAAGCTGAGTGTGCATAATTTTTGTGCATTTAATTTAAAAACTAAAGAAGCCTATTGTTTTCTGTGGAACGAGAAAGAAGAATTTGCCTCTATTCATACGCACCTCCTCGTGGATAAAGTTCTTCCTCAAATGCCAATAGGTACCATGCAAGAAAAAATTATCATTTACAGCGATGGATGCGCTGCCCAAAATAGAAACGTAACAGTTTCCAATGCTCTGATTAACTTAGCGATGATTAAAAATATTACAATTGAACAGAAATATCTCGAAGTAGGCCATACGCAAATAGAAGTGGATTCTATGCATGCTTTTATCGAAAAAAAATTCCGAATAAAATAATGAATGTACCTGCTGAATATATTGGTATTTGCCGAAGTGCTCGAAAGAATCCAAGACCTTACAATGTAGAATATTAAACACATTCATTTTTCAAGTCTTTTGATGATATCAAATTCATTAAATCCATTAGACCTGGAAATATGAAAGGAGACTCAAAGGTTAGTTTTTCTTCTTTAAATCAAATTACTTCTTTTAAGTTTAGTTCCGTGTTCACCTTTATGCATTTTTTTATACTCGTAGGTGAATGATATCAGAGCCCTGCAGTACCAACCTAATGGAAGCGTTTTTTTTTATAAACAGAGGTTTACAGAGGAATGGAGATTACTTCCGCAACGTCGTGGATTGCTTCAATCAAAGGAGCTTGATCAACTACCGATTTTGCATTCTAATAGGTTGTCTTTAACGGCTAGAAAATTTCAAGACCTTCAGGACTTAAAAGCCACCATTCCTTCTGATTACCATTCGTATTATAATAATTTACCACATAAGTAATTTATGTTGTTTTTTTATTAAACATGACGTTTGACAACTTTTGTTAAAAAAATTGTATTACCTAATAAAACATTATTTTTTAGTGGCTGTTTGATTAAATATTTCCAGAAAAAAAAGCCAACTCCATTCAACAAAATGCATAAATAAAAATGCAATGAAGCTGACTCCTTTTGTCACGCCGTCGAATTGTGGCCAAATTAGAGCTATTTGCCTTATATGAGATTATGTAGGAATCGATCGAAATGCGTAATCACAACAAAAGTTCAAGCAACTGTAATAAAGTAGACCTTACTTTTAGTATCACCCTAATCCTGGGTGGTTTTGTTTAAATTTGAGAATGGTTCGCAAACCGCTGTCACCAGATGTACAACTCTACCCTTCTTTGATACCGAGTTGATTCTCAAAAAACAAAAAAAACCGCTATCACCACTGTAATAATCTTAGCCAACAAAACTTATTAATCAGTATAATAATCTATCCTCCTGAAAAAAAAATCAGCTGCTCTAGATGTACTAAAAATATGGGTCAGAAAAAAAAGAGAAATATTTCCTACCTATCTTTTGGCCGCTCTCTATTGATCCCGACCCTAGATTGTTGCCAATTTCTGCCTCCAAAGAGCGGCTGAGCGTGCAAGGCAATCCAGTCCGATTTCTTTTAGCTAGGTTCGCCTGGTCTTAAAACGGATGTATCCTCCTTTGCCAGGACAGGGCTGTCTTCCTCGTTTCTGTCGCACGTCCACGTTAATACACTTCCAAAGGGGAAATGTTGGGGTAGGGGAGTTGGGTGAAATAATATAGAGCCAACAAGTTATACAAAATACATATATAATAAAAAATAACGTTTCTAAATCCTTAGATACAGCTATGCATACTTAACCCTAACAATAATCCCGAAGGACTCAGTTCCCAAAATTCCCCGTTATAATTTCTACCTATACATAAAATTTGTCTAAAAATTTATTTATTGCTTATTCCTACCCCTGTATAAAACGATAATTATGAACGGAGTTCCCGTTTTTCCGGGGGTGGCAGTGAGCCTATCCCTGTTATCAGTTCGGACCTTTACAACAACTGCGGGAGAAGAGTGTAGCTTATTATTATTCGTTTCTCAATATTTCTATTCCCCTGTGACGAGAAAACAAATAAATCGTATGTGTAAATTTGCTTTTAACCACAATAAACGTTTCACGTTATGTCGATTCAGGTCGCCATTGACCTTCAGAACGAAAGTGAAATTCTTGTTCTATACAGAAATTGTGTATCGAAGTAGGAGACAGTATCACCTCCTAACACAACGGTGAGAATTTCTACCTCTCGTACAGCTAACACTAAAACACTAGTTACCGTAGCAAGGGAAAACCTTTCCCTTCGCGCGTTCGGTCCCCGGTACCCACTGCCGCTCTTGATCTGTCTACACTGTTTTTTTGTTTTCCCCCGACATTGATTTTGGGGTTTTTGTCGACTTGCAAAAAACAACTTTTGTTTTTTTGAATCGTGCTAGTTTATGTTATTGAAATCCTTGTTTTTAAAACAATCATTTTGCTTTGACCCAGTATTTCTCTCTTCTGTTTTGGCTTCGTATTTGTTTTATTAAACATAATGTGGGTCGTGTTTCCATTTAATATTATGATTCAAAATAAAATATGTTTTACCGTGTGTTCTGAAACTTTCTACAATAAAATTATTCTTCTGAATATCCGTATTTATTACACAACACTCACGGAGGTAATTGATAGGACAGCAATTTATAATTTGCTAAAAATGTAGGACCAATTCGTTCGTAGTAAATTGAGGTTTAGACTGTTCTCTATTATACGTTTACCTATAATATAAAGTAAAAACAAATAAGTAGTAGAAGTAAGTAGCGTATAATTTTAGTTATAAAAATATATCATTTTACCTTACCTACTTTAGAACAAAAATGCAGAAAATAGAATCAACTTCCAGTTTTGAGGAAAGCGATACTGTTGAGCCGAAAAAAAAGCACAAAATGGAGACAACGAATTAATTTTAATTTGATTTATAGTAACAGTACATTTTCGTCAAAATAAATTTTAAGAAAAACGCATTTTCATTTATCAAATTTTAGTGTAGGAGAAAAAATGGGGGAATTTAATTTTATGAATAGGGACAATGTATGTAGTAATTTTTTTGTGTTGGTAGGGATGGCTCTTATGGGTCAGAAAAAAAAAGAGAAATATTTCCTACCTATCTTTTGGCCGCTCTCTATTGATCCCGACCCTAGATTGTTGTCAATTTCTGCCTCCAAAGAGCGGCTGAGCGTGCAAGGCAATCCAGTCCGATTTCTTTTAGCTAGGTTCGCCTGGTCTTAAAACGGATGTATCCTCCTTTGCCAGGACAGGGCTGTCTTCCTCGTTTCTGTCGCACGTCCACGTTAATACACTTCCAAAGGGGAAATGTTGGGGTAGGGGAGTTGGGTGAAATAATATAGAGCCAACAAGTTATACAAAATACATATATAATAAAAAATAACGTTTCTAAATCCTTAGATACAGCTATGCATACTTAACCCTAACAATAATCCCGAAGGACTCAGTTCCCAAAATTCCCCGTTATAATTTCTACCTATACATAAAATTTGTCTAAAAATTTATTTATTGCTTATTCCTACCCCTGTATAAAACGATAATTATGAACGGAGTTCCCGTTTTTCCGGGGGTGGCAGTGAGCCTATCCCTGTTATCAGCTCGGACCTTTACAACAACTGCGGGAGAAGAGTGTAGCTTATTATTATTCGTTTCTCAATATTTCTATTCCCCTGTGACGAGAAAACAAATAAATCGTATGTGTAAATTTGCTTTTAACCACAATAAACGTTTCACGTTATGTCGATTCAGGTCGCCATTGACCTTCAGAACGAAAGTGAAATTCTTGTTCTATACAGAAATTCTGATGAGCTAATGAAATAGTTTAAATTATTTATCGACACTGGCGGTCCAAGTTGCGAAATTCCCCAGTAGTTTAATTACATATGTTAATTTATGCTTTTACCCTGGCAAAATATAATCGAGTTATAATTTATAATTACGGCTGAACGAAAGACTGATAACAAAGGTTCTCTACAATCAATTTACTTTTCAGCACGAGTTCGCTGACACCCACGCAAATATGGCAAGCATCCGCTCCGGCCTTTTTGTTTTTTTTTCTACTGCCTACAAAATTAACCTTGCCTAACTTTCTATCTATTTCCTACTTTCGAGGTGGAAGAGAAAATACGTAACTCAAATTATGATAATCTCCTACTTAACAAAAATGAAACCCAACTCGTGTCAGGTTGGCGAAACTCTGGAAATCGAAATTATTTCAGTACACACGGTAAATTAACTGTTCGTTAGGACGAAAAACTAAATCTGAGAGTGAACAGATGTGTCCAGTCTCTTTGAAAATCAACAATAAAACAAATCAAATAAATAATATCTGCTATCGCTACACCTGGTATATAGAAATTTTCTTATGCTCCCAAGTTCAGACTCCAGCTCGACCAATAACGAGTAAATATATATATCACTAAGAAAAGAAAGTTATCCCAATCGAAATCTAATTCAAAAACTTACTGTTTGACAATCTTCCTCTGTCACGTCGGGAAATTTCTTGATTTTCTCTATCTGTTTGGTCGCTACGTATCGTACCCGATAAACGAAATCGTTTTAGGTTGAAAGGCAATTAGCGTAGAGGGTAAATCTACCGTTTGTGTATCGAAGTAGGAGACAGTATCACCTCCTAACACAACGGTGAGAATTTCTACCTCTCGTACAGCTAACACTAAAACACTAGTTACCGTAGCAAGGGAAAACCTTTCCCTTCGCGCGTTCGGTCCCCGGTACCCACTGCCGCTCTTGATCTGTCTACACTGTTTTTTTGTTTTCCCCCGACATTGATTTTGGGGTTTTTGTCGACTTGCCAAAAACAACTTTTGTTTTTTTGAATCGTGCTAGTTTATGTTATTGAAATCCTTGTTTTTAAAACAATCATTTTGCTTTGACCCAGTATTTCTCTCTTCTGTTTTGGCTTCGTATTTGTTTTATTAAACATAATGTGGGTCGTGTTTCCATTTAATATTATGATTCAAAATAAAATATGTTTTACCGTGTGTTCTGAAACTTTCTACAATAAAATTATTCTTCTGAATATCCGTATTTATTACACAACACTCACGGAGGTAATTGATAGGACAGCAATTTATAATTTGCTAAAAATGTAGGACCAATTCGTTCGTAGTAAGTTGAGGTTTAGACTGTTTTCTATTATACGTTTACCTATAATATAAAGTAAAAACAAATAAGTAGTAGAAGTAAGTAGCGTATAATTTTAGTTATAAAAATATATCATTTTACCTTACCTACTTTAGAACAAAAATGCAGAAAATAGAATCAACTTCCAGTTTTGAGGAAAGCGATACTGTTGAGCCGAAAAAAAAGCACAAAATGGAGACAACGAATTAATTTTAATTTGATTTATAGTAACAGTACATTTTCGTCAAAATAAATTTTAAGAAAAACGCATTTTCATTTATCAAATTTTAGTGTAGGAGAAAAAATGGGGGAATTTAATTTTATGAATAGGGACAATGTATGTAGTAATTTTTTTGTGTTGGTAGGGATGGCTCTTATAAAAGGTAACCAACACTGGTTTACTAAGAAGTCACGCCAAGCGCTGTTTCGGTCAACATGGCCGATTGCAGTAGTTTATACCTTTATTTTCCTGAAACTCTTATAACTCTAAATTTTTATATCAAAACTAGGTCTTTTTTCAGAATCACATATTTTTCTCTGAAACCATTTACTTTTTGATTCCTCAGTACTGTCAACATCCCTATTGTATAATTTTCAGAAAGGTACTACCTTAAATTTCAGCTTAAATTTGTTTCTTATTCCTGTAAAATCATTCTATAGGTATTGGTTCTAATAACTCATCAATTAAATATTGTATAAAGTGGAAAAATATTGTCTGAATCTATACTATGACATAGAAACCTGAACACCCAGGAAAATTATTTTATTTTGGTAATATTTAACGTATATATCGAGATTGTTATATGTAAATGATTAAAATTTGACTCTAATCGGGTGATGATTGGGTGGGAGATGGGTGAGGAGGGTGATTAGTTTCTGCTCACCAACTTTAATAATGGGTTGAAGCTCCACGATTTCTTACGCATTCTCTAATGCGTCTAGGCATACGCATAGGGTGATCAATATAATCCAGATGTATCTCATTCCATGTCACCTGTATAACATGTCGAAGAGCCATCAGAGTTTGAGGAAGACGTTGTAAATGTTTTAACCTTCTACCGATTATGACCCACACATGTTCAATTGGGAACAAATCCGAGGATCTTAAGGGCCAAGATAGGAGATGAATTTGGCCCTAGTGGAAGTAGTCCAAGGTTTGTCTGGCTCTATGTGGCCGAGCGTTATCTCGCTGAAAAGCTAGATTTTGAAGTGTCCTGAGGTGAGGAATCAGTTGAGGTTCCAATATTTATTGAATATATCGATGGGCATTCATATTTTCCCTGGTGAATACTGAAGGGGACCCTGAACACTAAGCAATGGCATCCCACATAACAACAACAGTTTACTGTATTGCATTCCCAAACATCAGGAGAAATATTCAGTTTTGCAAATGATATGGCCATAATGAGGGTGAAAGCTGGAAAGACCTCAAAGTATTAGCAGAACAGGATTTAAGACAAATATGCAACTGGTTTAAATATAACAGCCAAAAAACAAATTACTTACCGTTCACATCCTACTTCAATCACCTTCCTGATATGGCACCATTAATAATTGATGACCAAACACAAATTTTTGAAAAAGATCGAACCAAATACTTATGAATCATAATAGACAGATATTTAAGGTGGGACTCACAAGTAAACAACGTCAAGAATAAATTGAGAGGTCTGCTGACTAAATTCAGATTCTTGGCTGATTTTTTTACATAAAAAAACCTTAAAATTTTGTATTTTTCGTTGGTACAATCTCAGATGCAATATTGTATCCTAGGTTAGGGAGGTGTAACAGAAATCAATTTGCAGGGTCTTAAAGTATTACAAAAGTGGATACTGAGAATCATTTATAAAAAAGATATAAGGTTTTCTGGTGACAAACTTTTTTCACAAAATAAAATATTTTATGTGAGACAAATTTGCTGTAAAAAGATACTCACAAATATACATAGAAATAAAATAAAAGTGCAACCAGTCCAACATTGTCACAACACGAGAGCAAAAGAGAACTTCAATATTCCAATATGTGAGAAAACAATCGGTCAACGCTCAGTGGAATTTCTGTCAGCAAAAATTTATAATATTTTACCTCTCAACTTGAGAAACATTAATAATCATAGAACATTTAAACGCTCTATAAAGGAATGAATACTGACAGAAAAATATTCACTAATCTAGTCGACCTTAAATTTTGTATTTGATGTTAGGAATCTATTTGATTTTGTCACTTTGAATTATAAAGTAAATATTTCCCGATTTTGTCAATTTACTCTATTGTGACCATTTCACCTATTTTTGATTTTATCTAATTTAGACAATTAAATTCCCAACAATTAGGTATGTTGAAATTATATCTATTTTATATGTTATGGTGTTTTATAAGTGTATTTTTAATTATGTGAAAATATCACGTACAAGAGTCTTTGGCGCTTCAGTGATTTTATGTTTATTCATGTATTTTTAACAATAATTACTTTTTAAATTATTTATTGTATTGTATTATATTCCTTGAATAAACATTATTATTATTATTTGGCAACAGTGTGCGTTTTTCACTAGATTTAGGCGTCTTTGTCACTGAACCACCGGCACCGACACTCTTAAATACAGTTACTAATGAAAATACAAGAGTGTTTATATTCGTCCCGAATCAATAGGGTTACAGTAACTTGCAATATACCGCAATAACAGATACTAAATAAAAGAAGTATGTTATGAAAGCGGCGTTTGCGGTAGTTCCAATAGGGAAATGGCCACTACGAGTACTGTAGTTATACTGACTAGGGCCCTATGGCGGGGTTGAAACCTAGTAAAAAGCGTTTCCAGGAATAGAGACCAAAGTGGCGAAAAATTAACTACTAGAGGTGGGACCAACCTTCTAAATAAAAGCGCCTGTGGAAATCAATTCATACAAATTTCTCCAATTATATTTCTTTGTTTATTTTTCCAAGTATTTGATTCTTGTCTTCTAAATACATCTCGTTTTCTCAAATTTTCCAATTATTTATTGCTCATTTATTATATTTTTCAATTGATTTATTTGTTAGTGTAGTAGTCAGTTAATTTTTCGCATTTCCCATGAGTATTTCATAATCGTATTGAATTTCTTCAGTGTCATATCTATTTATGTTTTCTATGATAATTACCTTATCAGCTTACAATTTGTTGAAATAAAAAATAAATATCTCATTGTGATAGAGGTTATTGATGCATCAATTTCCTTAACTTTGTTGCACTTTTCATAATTCGGACTTCAGCATATTAACAGGATATAGACAGTTATAATATTGTTAAGTTCCCCACATTTATGTCGGGTGTCAAGCACTTTTTTCCTGGATCAAAATAAACGGATATATAAAAACCTATTTAAATTTCATTGGATGAAATTGTTAGTATCTTTATCTAATTCACAGAGTGACTTTTAATTTATTAGTACAGTACCTACCTACATATATTTTTCAGTAACATACTTTTCCTTCACGACTCTCTCCATATCACAAAATTACCATATCTCTAAAATAGTCGGTACCACTTCTAATTTAATACTGTATAACATATCAAGGAATAAAAAGCTACATCGTGGCATTTTTTTCGGTACTCTCTCAGTTTAACATACATTTCTGTATAGTGAGATTTTCATTCTACCTAATTCCCATGCGACACAAAAAAGTTATCTCCCTTGTACAAATATCTGAATATAGTTTAATAAAGCGACTAAGAAATATTGTCAATAAAGGTGTACTTACTCCGACCCTTTTCTAACAAAATTCAGGTAATAACTAACATTCAATTTGTTTGGTTAAAGTTTTATACACTTGTAGCTATCTTTAAATGTCTGCCCTTAAGGTGTGGTGCTACACTACCAATTAGCACACAAAAATAGATCTTCATGTATTTATTATATTTGAATTGCATTTGTATGAGCAATAATAAACGTTATCAGTCGATGATTTCATAGATATATTACAATGATCAAAGTCAACAAATTTTGTTTCGAAACTAATATTTTCCGATTCGAATCAGACGGGTTCAAGTAGTCATAAAAATCAATAAATATTGATTTTCTGGCGTACAAATTAAGTTGTATTGGTTGTGGTTGTGAGTTGTCGATTTTTCGCTAGTTCACAGTGAACGATAAAATCGTTTGGAAATTTTAGTTACAAATCATGCAGCGTAGTAATAATGACAAAGTAATAAGCAAAACATGTACAGTTGCAGCCAATAAAAAATGGGAAAACTCTTATAGCAGATTTTTGTCTAATTCTAGCTGCTTGAATTTGTCTCATAAATATGTCACATGTCAACATTGAATACTTGACATCTGTCATTCCAAATTCGAAAGTAATGATGGCGCATATAAATTCAGTGACGAAAGGTGGAATAATCGCAAAATCGATTTCACGCCAGTTTACAATAAACGATATAAAAATCGATTGGATATATTAGTTACAAATTATGCAACGTAGTAATAATGACAAAGTAATAAGCAAAATATGTACAGTTGCGGTCAATAAAAATGGGACAACTCTTATAGCAGATTTTTCTCTAATTCTAGCTGCTTCAATTTGTCAGTTCGAAAAAACATAAATTTATCAAACAATAGTAAAACTAAAAATGTCATTAATAAAGTTTCTGACGGCGACTTGACATCCGCACTCAAAATCTTAGCTTCAGATGACAGTTTTGCTGATGTCAGTGCAGTCATTTTAACAGATTTAAAATCGAAACATCCTGTAGAGAAACTTAATAGTACGTTCCCTACTCTGATTTCGGAACATATTCCTTTTTTTTATAACAG
Source organism: Galeruca laticollis (assembly GCA_963921935.1). NCBI lineage: Eukaryota > Metazoa > Arthropoda > Insecta > Coleoptera > Chrysomelidae > Galeruca > Galeruca laticollis. The sequence continues at coordinate 113,492,822 of OY998175.1, read as the reverse complement.
AAGAATTTGTGAATAGCGCAATAAACTCTTCTAAAACAAGTTCTGCTGGTGGTTTAGACTATTTAAGACCTTCACATCTACAAGATTTAATAAGTTACAGAGCTGGCCCTTCAGGAAAAAATCTCTTATCATTTTTGTGTAAATTATGTAATTTTATTTTAAATGACACAGTAAACATCAATATTCGTCCTATTTTATTCGACGCGTCACTATTAGCTTTAACTAAAAAAGCAGGAGGTATCAGACCAATTGCTATTGGTACAGTTTATCGTCGTTTAGTAGCGAAAATAATTTGTTCAAACATCAGAGACAAATTATGATATTTACTTCGTCCATTACAATTTGGTTTCGGGTCGAAAGGTGGTTGTGAAGCAGTTGCACATGCAGCAAGACGTTACGTCTCTAATCATCCAGACGTTAATAATAAAGTTTTTCTGAAAATTGATTTTAAAAATGCTTTCAATACAATCCATCGCGATCATTTATTAAAACTTGTAGCAGATATTCTACCTGAAATGTTTACTTTTATTAATCAATGTTATCGATTCCCTTCATATCTTTTATTTGGCGAAAACATCATTTATTCGGAAAGAGGCGTCCAACAAGGGGACCCTTTGGCACCTCTTCTTTTTTGCATATCGATACACAAACTTATTAGCAACATTGACACAGAATTCAATGCTTGGTACCTTGATGATGGTTCTTTAGGTGGTAATACTAATTCCGTGTTCAAGTCTCTTGTCTATATAATAAACAATTCCAAGGATATTGGTCTTGAACTCAATTTCAGCAAATGCGAGTTATTTTTCTTAGAATCACCAAATAATCTAGCAATTGATAAATTTAATTCTGTAGCACCAGGCATAACAATTACCAACAGACAAAATTTATTTCTATTAGGTGCTCCTTTATTAAACGAATCTTTTCTATCAGCTTTCAATGAAATACTAACCTTTTTCAAAAAATTGTCATCTCGTTTATCCTGGTTACCGACACATATTGCTTATTACCTTCTCAAGAATTGCCAATTAATTCCAAAATTAACATATATCTTAAGATGTAGTCCGACCTGGTTACATAATGATATCCTGATCAATTTTGACAATGCCATTCGTCATTCATTAACATTATATTAGAGGACCTTTTTTGGAAACAAGCTTCACTACCTGTTTCATATGGTGGTTTGGGAATTCGCTCAATCGTTTCAGTAGCTCTTCCTTCTTTTTTGTCATCATTAAATAGTTCAAAAAATTTCATTAATTACATTCTGCCTATATTTTTCCACACACAAGACCCTTTATTAATGGAGGCAGAAAATATTTGGTCATTAAAGTCTAACAAAATTGTACCCGATGATTATAAATCCTTTCAAAAATCCTGGGATATTCCTTTATTGAACATTGAAAAAGAAAATCTGCTTCAGAAAGCTATCAATTTACCAGACAAGGCTCGTTTGAATGCAGCATTTTCAAAGGAATCAGGAGCATGGTTGAACGCTTTACCGTCGGCCCCATTAGGTACGCTTTTAGATGACGAAAGTTTCCGTATTTCTATTGGTCTCCATTTAGGTTATCAAATTTGTGTAAAATATCGCTGTCGTTGCGGAGCTGATGTTGATGATTATGGTAGACACGGCCTAAGCTGCAAATTAAGTGCCGGCCGTTTTTCACGTCATTCTGAAGTAAATGACCTAATCAAACGAGGCATGGCCTCTGCAAAGATTCCCTGTTCGTTGGAACCGTTAGGTACTTGCCGCGACGACGGTAAACGTCCAGATGGTATGACCCTCATTCCATGGGTGGTCAGTGAGGCAAACTGCGGAATTTTACAATGTAAGCAAGAACACAGTTTCAAGTATTTTAAGAAGATGGCGTTATGATGGAACAATTAATAGAACTCCAGTCTCAGGACGTCCGAGAAAGTCAACTGCTGAACAGTATGCTGCTTTGATTAACCATTTAAGAGCAAAACCATTTGAAACAGTAGATCAGTCTATTCCAGCAACAAATTTTCCAGCATCCTGTCGCATGTGCCGTCGCAGAGTAGCACAGTCTGAAATGAAATGCCACGCAGCAGCAAGGAAACTATTATTAAACAATAGTCATAAAGAAGCAAGAATGGGGTTCGCTCCAGAGCATATTGCTTATGTGGAATAATTTTGGAATCGTGTTATTTTTACCGATGAAAAGTTTTTCAATCGTTAAATAACGGCAATATTCGTGTATATTGCCCACTGAATACACGGTTTGACGAGAATTATGTCAATTTCACAAATAAAAGTGGTCGTTATGGTTCCTTCTGTTGAGATTATTTTCCCTAATAATGATTTCATCTTCCAAGATAACTGTGCAGTGCATAACTCTGGTGTATTGACCGAATAGTTTCGGGCACGTTATATTAATGTTCTTAGCTTCTGTAGTAGAAGCCCAGACTTGAATCCAGTAGAAAATGTTTGACCAATGTTAGTAAGAGAAATTCGACAGGCAAATGTATGACCAAGAAACGTTGAAGGTTTGTTGGAAGTTATAAATAATGCTTGGGAGGAAATTACTGAAGAATATTGTTCCACATTATATAGATCGATGACCAGTAGATAAAGAGAAGTTGTAGAGCATAATGGCGGGTTTACAAAATATTAATTAAATTAACTGTCTCGACACTTACTTCGTGGAATCTGCTCATATTAGTGTTTTTAAATGAAACTCACGGTTTCTAGTTAATTCCACAATACAGGGTGTCCCGGGACTAATGGGAAAAAAGTCAGGAGAGTATAATATGAGCCAAAATAATGTTAGTACTTCATATAAACTTTTACTATGCAGGCCCTCGTTTTCGAGTTATAGGCCTCCAAAGTTTTAATTTAGAATTTGGTTTTTATTTTTATTTTTTGTACTAGTAATTTGATCTTCATAAAATTTACGGCAAAGCTATAATGTGAGTGTATGTTTATTTTGGTAAGGTAAACAGATTTACAGTAGTGCATTGAAGCCAGGGACGGACTACTCGCAATGGTTAGTGATCCAAAAATTTTGCAGGTATGGCACACCCTGTATGAAATTATCGAAATTCACTTCCCCACACATTAGGCTAACGAAAAGGTACTCTTGTTGGAATTCGATAAAATAAGCCGTTTGGCTAATATTTACAGTTTTATTAATGCACTACGTACAAATCTACCTAACTAACTTATTAATACGATGTCCAGAATTTACTTGCTTTTAATCAAAATTACGAACATAACATTATTAAACCATTAAGAAAACCTCAAAAAACACAAGTTATAAAACATAAGACTAAAACTAATTACTAAACAACAACAAAAACTAATGTTATTCTAATAAATGTTCAATATGAGCTCCTCCCACTTCCACGCACATTCTAAGTCTACGAAGGTTGTTTCTTTGCACTTGAAACAGCAATTTCATACTATTTCTAATAACATTGCAGTGTAACACAATTCTGTCTATTAAATCTTGCCTTGTTTGCACAGGTGTTGCGTATACCTTACTTTTGAGATAACCCTAGAGAAAGAAATCCATAGGATTAACGTCTCCTGATCGCGGTGGCCATTGAAAAGGGCCTCCACGACCAATCCATCTATTAGGAAGCCTTGTGTGTAAATACTGTCGTACATCTAAACTGAAATGAGGAGGGGCCCCATCATGCATGAACCATAAATTCCTACGAGTTTGTAGTAGCACATCATCAAACAGGTTCCATAACTCATTTTGCAAAAAACTCCAAATATCTCTGACCGGTCAAAGTACCGTCAATAAAGTATGGCTGTATCAAATTATTGCCAACTATTCCTGCCAAACATTAACCATGAATCTATGCTGGATCCTAGTTTGGATAATGCCATGTGGATTCACATCATCCCATAAATGCATATTATGAGAATTTATGATTCCATCTCTGGTGCAACCCGGTTCGTTCGTAAAGAGAACGTTACTAATAAATGTGTTGTCTGCTTGTTGTTGTCGCAGAAACCACTGGCTATACTCAAGTCGAGCAGGATAATCAACCACTGTCATACGGTGTACTTTTTTCATGTGAAAAGGATATAACAGCTGTTCTTTTAGGACGCGATGAACAACTGATTTCGAGACGTTATGTTCTCTTGATAATTTTCTAAAACTCGATGGTTCATTATCATTTGCATTTAACAAGTCTTGTTCAACTGCCACAGTACGTATGCTTCGTACTGGACCTTCTCCAGCTTTTTCTGGCGAAAATCTTCCTAAAATTTAAAATTTTGTTTTGTATACATGGAAAATTACATTTACTTATTCATACCTGTTTCTCGTAACCTGAGATCAATACGCCCAAACATTCGTCTGTCTGGCAATGCTCTGTTTGCAAAATGTTCTTCATAAAGCCTTTTGGCCTCTAAACAGTTTCGAGAAGCCAGTCCATACATTAGATGTTTATCTGCGTACTCAATAAAAGCGAATTCTGCTATCTGTTAAATTAAGGACTTATGAATTATTGACAAGTACTGACTACGAACTATTCTACACAACGTTTGACAACTAATCCTATGGTAACTTGATAAACGGTAAAAACACTTATAAAAAGTTTTTACCAACTTTCCAATTAATAAGTCGTTAATGTTTTTCATCTTCTGCTATCGTTAAATTATTTTTTTGTAGTACTCTAGGTAAATTTTGGACATCTATTAAAAGTTAGTTTTACCTTGTTGTGTACTTATAAAAATGGTGAATGCGTAAACTGGTACGTAGTGCATTAATAAAACTCTAAATATTAGCCAAACGGCTTATTTTATCGAATTACAACAAGAGTACCTTTTCGTTAGCTTAATGTGTGGGGAAGTGAATTTCGATAATTTCATACAGGGTGTGCCATACCTGCAAAATTTTTGGATCACTAACCATAGCGAGTAGTCCGTCCCTGGCTTCAATGCACTACTGTAAATCTGTTTACCTTACCAAAATAAACATACACATACATTATAGCTTTGCCGTAAATTTTATAAAGATCAAATAACTAGTACAAAAAATACAAATAAAAACCAAATTCAAAATTAAAACTTTGGAGGCCTATAACTCGAAAACGAGGGCCTGATAGTAAAAGTTTATATGAAGTACTAACATTATTTTAGCTCAGATTATACGTTCCTGACTTTTTTCCCATTAGTCCCGGGACTGTATAATAAAAGTTATTGAAAATTCTAAAAAATTGACAATTGTTTCGATAAATCAATATCATCGTTAGAATGACAGAAGTTACATTTTATTTGATGCCTACCTGATGTTTAGTAGTTATTTTTGGCTAGACCAAGAAGTGACCTAACTTTTGATTGACTTAATATATGTTTATAGAAAAAATAAGAAGATGTGATATTACAAATATTGAAGCTTAGATATTATTAGCCCTATGCTGCACATTTGTGACAAGAAACAAGAACTGGATTTCCTTGAAGAATTGGAAATTAGAAGACATTTAAGAAACCCACAATATGAAGTTGTCAATGAACAGTTAAATCTAGAGAGTTCTCCACTAATGAACTGTCTTCTTAAGTGATAATTGTAAAGATAAGCAGATATAGTTTTCCTGGTTTTCTATATCATTGCACAGTTATACTGATCTTAATTGGAAAAATGATATCCAGGATATCACCATAGGGCTAATAATATCTAAGCTTCAATATTCGTAATATCACATCTTCTTTTTTTTCTATAAACATATATTAAGTCAATCACAAGTTAGGTCACTTCTTGGTCTAGCCAAAAATAACTACTAAACATCAGGTAGGCATCAAATAAAATGTAGCTTCTGTCATTCTGACGATGATATTGATTTATCGAAACAATTGTCATTTTTTTAGAATTTTCAATAACTTTTATTATATTGTGGAATTAACTAGAAACCGTGAGTTTCATTTAAAAACACTAAAATATTAATTGTTGTTTTTTATTGAAAATTAATAGTATATTACATAACAAGAGTTGTAAGTTGCTTATTACATGCGAATAGAAAAGTTGTGGTAATTCTATAAGCATGTAATAAGCTCACAACTCTAGTTGTGTACTATACTTTTTCTACGAACAACTTCATCAATAAAAATAAAACACATGAATAACAAGTAGCATTTATTTATTAAACAGTAGCCAGAAAAAATAATTTAAAGCAAATATTTATTGATAGTAATTAATTGTAAGATTTTGGCAATTATTTATTACTATACCCTTATCCGCCCTTTTCGGGTTTTCAGAAAAATCCAGTAAATTTTTTGATGACGTAGACTGTATGGTATATTATTTTTGGACATTATTATTCTCAGTGTATGTGAATGTTTGTAGATTATTTTCAACCGAATTTATAATTCTATTGGCTGTTAATGTCTTATTATTTATTGAATCATCGACATCTCCCTCAGCTGTAGTCGAAGACTTCCAACCCCCATGTCGTTTAAGAGTAATTAAATCACCACCGGCGTCAACCTAAAGAGTGGCGGAAGTTCGTCTTAAATAGTGACCTGTGTACTCTTTGGAATCAGGTAACTTTAAATATTCGGCAATTTGTTTAGGTACACCGCCTATGTTATTCAATCCTACAACTTGTTTCGTACATTTACCTCTTTGATAGTTTAGGAAAAATTAACTTATTTGCGGATCGGTAACTTGTTGGCGAATATCTATATATTGTTTGCAAATTTTATAGAAATTACCAGAAATCACGAAAGATCTAGGTACTTTAGTTTTCGTATCAGGGATTCTAACCAACAACATGGTACCTGAATTATTGATATCACTAAGTTTAAGATGTTTCAACTCTTGTTTCCTACAAGCTCCACATATTCCAAAATTTGCAACAACCTTAAATTAAAAGTTATTCTAAGTGTATAATATTATATCATTTTTATTCTGTTAAAAAACATACCTTTACGAATAAATACTGCACATCAGGAGCTTTATTTAGAAAAAGTTTTATCTCATCAGAATGTAAGGTTTTCGATTTTTTGCTTTAAAAACCGTCGGATTGTCTTTTCAACTAACCTCGCAATTTTGCGTAATTTTCAATATTGACATTATTCTTCAAAATTATAGTACTCCCTCAGATTAACAAATAAAATAGATATGTTTGTTTTGACTTTTTCCTGCCCCAAACAGAGTCAGTCACATTCTAAGCTCACTTGCGGGACACTTCCACTGCTTTGCCATATTTACAAATCCTCTTTAGTTGCGGGAGAAAAGAAATTAGAAGCTTAATTGAAAATTTGTTAAAAAGTTATGCGAATAAAAAAAAGTCATACTAATTTCTGCATTTGAGTTGCTGCTTTTAAAATTAATTAGTAATACTTGAATTTTATTCAATAAAGGCATATTCTTATATAAATTTTAAACAAGAATTTATTGTATCCGTAGATACCTTTATGGTTATAAGTGGCAACATTGCTCAAAATTTCAATACCTGTTAATGTGTCAATAGTAATCTATTTAGTAGTTTTGTCCTTGTTTAATTACCATATAAAGAGAGATGCAAATATCGTCAGGCTGTGATCGACGATCATTTTAAATAAGCCGTAGTATTGTAGTAAATAATGTCAAACATGGTTTGTTTATACGAGCGCCATTACGACTAGAGAGTAAACATTTAGTTTTTTCGTTTTGATGTGTTTTTCAAGACTTTTTAGTGTGAAAATAAAGTTTTAAGTTAATTAATTTAATGTTTTTGGATTATCATGGTTCGTCGGCGCCAAGTTTGTCAGAAAAACAGCCGAAATGAGCAATGCCATGTATCTACAATAGCATCCCCCCTCTTTGTAATTCATTCATTATTTCACTACTGGCGTTTAGAATTGCTGGCCGTAAAAATAAACGTGTTTATGAATGAATAGCCCTCTCTATGTTTATTAATACTCGAAGAGTACTCCTCAACATCGAATATATTGCCCATAATTAAGATGGTTTGAATTTCTTAGTGATTTCTCCAAAATATGCCAAGAGTACGTTTTCAGAAAATGAACTTACATTGTTAGTTGTTCGCCAGTCCATAAACTGCCGGTATACATTTTCATATCTTCCTCTGGTTTTTTCTGGCAATATGTTGTCAGTAGTGTCCCCGGCTAACTGTATAATATTGGGTGGTATTCTACTTAGTTCGTTTTCACTATTTGATGAGCTCATTTTAATTATTTGTCTTTAAAACAATTGTACATTCACACTAACAGTTAGTGACAGCGAGTCTTATTAATTTATTAAACGTCAAAACAACCTCTAGTAACTCGTTTCCATGGTTACTCGAAACGATTGACTGACTAGGCTTGGGTGATAAATTGTAGTTTTTCTAGAACTGAAGCGTAATTTTTTTTCTGCGCCCAAGTCTGTAAACGTCAAAAATCGCATTGTCAACATTCCTTGTAAATGACATTTAACAATAACATGCACGTAATGAGATCTCATAACATACACGTGCGTTTCGAGAAGAAAACTTAAACTTCTTGGCTTAATTAAATTACAATCAAATTTTTATTTACGTAAGACTTTATTTGGCCTATTTACACAAATTTAGTCAGTTAAAAAACATAAAAACTTTTAGCATTAGCGAGATATATTTAGGATTGAAAGAGTGATGCCCATAAATGTAGGCATCACATTATGCAATTTCTTTAAAAATAGGACACGTTTTCTTAAGTAGCATGCTATGAAAAAAATGTCATGTCATTTATATTGTCAATTTCTTGAACAAAATATAATACAATTATAAATAACCGTTCATTACCATTAAATAATAAGGCACAATCGATTTACAATAATTGTTCAATTGTTAACAACTATTATAATAAAGTTTAAATGATTGCGATGTTTTTTTTATTTAATGGAAGAAAATGAATGGGCGTAGAAAAAGTATAGTACGTTACACGAGTTGTAAGCCCATTACGCACTCATGAAATGTATGCACTCGCCGCTGCGCGGCTCCGTGCATAAACATTTTCATTTCGTGCGTAATGGGTTACTTACAACTCTTGTTACGTAATATACTATTACCTACGACCACCCCTGTAAGTAGTCAAAAACACACAGTCGGCAATTAATGTAAGACGTCTATTACGCACGTTAACAGTAAAGTAAATCGCACGGCTTCCATAACGACCACTTAGCGACTGTCAATAAACGTAGCCATTTTATTCAAAATGTATTACTTAGATTTTTGACGTTGAATTTTATTCTATATATAAATGGTAGATAACATTTATTAGATATGAGATTGCATTTAATACTAAGAGTTATTTGGAATTATATGATAATTGGTTCCGTTTCATTCAATCCGTATGTTTAAGCTGTCTGAATGTATCTCATATTAGTAAACAATAGTATATTATACACCAAGCGACTAAAGTGGCCCATTTAATCCCGCGGGTGGTGTTTGATTCCTGAGGGAAGTAGTCCACCTAAGATTTTAATGTCACTTTAGTCGAGAGATGTATACGCTATTTTATGCAATTCCGGTAATTCTACATAGATTTTTGATAAAAATAAATACTACTTTTACGAAACTTGGCTGGGCATCGAGGATGTACGTTTTTACTTGTACTTTAAATACCTTAATAAGATTATAAACACAAGTACAACTAGGTCGTAGGTAAAGTATAGTACGTAACTCGTGTTGTAACGCATTTTACGCACTCACGGAATTACGCACTCGCCGCTACGCGGCTTCGTGCGTAACTTTTCCGTTCGTGCGTAAACACACGTTACGTAATATACTATTATTACGTGCTAGTCATTACGTGTCAGTATCCGTAATGATCTATTTACTTAGTAACCAAATAGTAGGTAATATGGAATTTACTAGAGTGAGAGTAGAAAAAAATTATTTAGGAGCCTTTGATATTTAATAATGGAAAACAATATTATTTACACTTTAGTGTTACCATTCAAATATACCTACGACAAAACTGTTTCCCGGAATATTCACACTAGGCAACAACAACTGTTCCATTTTTTGACCGCAACTGTCCCTCATCCCTGATTGAGATAATTCCTTTCTTATAATATTTCGTTGAAATTTTCAGGAGTGGAAAATTGTAGAAAATATTTATATTATCGGTAATTAAAATAATTATTTTTATATTATTTTTATTCATTTTTTATGTATTTGTCAGCTTCTTTATACGAGGATTCAAGTTTTGAGTATCGATCGCCATCATAGTACAGTTTCTGGTAAATGACAACAGACTTATCGTACACTAGATAAATTAAAAATTGACCAGACGATATTATGAACATGACAAATGGGTGAAACATAAATCCACAACCAACACAATTCTAGGGACTTCAGATGAATTTTTGTGTATGTGAAATAGCCGCTGACATTCCGGTATCTTAAGAATAAATTTGTATCAATCGAAACTATTGTTTGGAAATGAAATATGTCACCAATCGACTAGTCGCGAAACATCTAATTCTCATAAACTCAATTAAGGGTCGCTGAAGAAATTATGGAACAAGGTAATTTCTACTCAAATTGTAACTGCTATTAGCATGGTTTAGAAATTTAAAATACAAATTAGTCAATAAGCTTCGAAATGGCGAAACCAAATAAACCACTCCAAAATATAGGAAATATAGTAATGCGTTATGCGCCGTTAAAGAGAGCAGATTTATCGAAAAAAAGCAGTTGTGGAATAGAACTCATATCTGCACCTAGATAATAAACTATACCATTGTTAACGAATTTCTGACCATAAAAAAATCACTCTATCTCCCTGACATGGCTCCAAAACTCAAACTGCCACTCCGACACATCCGTTATCAGTCGATAGAAGACATCAAAGTGAATTTTAAGTCGATTCCTGCGTTTGAAATGTTATGAAGGATGGATTATTCATTAACGCAAATGTATTATTCTGAAAAGAACTCACCTTGAAGGCATTACAATATATTTTAACGGTTTTCGGCACTTTTTGACACTAGTATCCTACAAAAATTTCTTATAGCAAGCAATTTGTATACTGTTTAATTTTGGCCACTAATTACTTGTTATATTACTTTTACTAATTAAGGTTTACCTTTTACTGTAATTAAATTAAAGCAATTGCACCGGATATTTTGCAATTCAGATAAAACATTACTTTAACCGCGAATGGCTTTTTCTTGCGAAATGTCCCTTAAAATATATTTGAAACGTAGCCATTAATTTGATCGGCTGACTCGGTTAAGCAATGTGATTATACAGTTGCACTCATTACTAACTATGAGAATATACAACGTAGACACGAACTTATTTTATTTACATCCATAATAATTTCAGACCATTTTCTTTCAATTAGTTTAATATTCCGAAAGAATGGCTTATTTAATTTATGTATCCTTAGGGCCTACTTTTCGTATTGATTAATCCAGGAATTGAAAAACATAGAAAGATTGATCGTCAATATGTACATATGTACAAATCAAAGAATAAGAATTCAACTAGTCATAACTGTTTTGTTTATAAAGTTATACAACAGATAATACTGAGTTCGTACCTATTACTAGGTTAGCTCATTTAGTCAAGTAGCCAAATAGTACTAGAAATCGCTAGAAAAAGTATCTAATCATCTTTCGTTATGAGTAGTCTGAGCTACTATATTTTATCATCGCTCGATATTTTTTTATAATGGAAAGACCACTTCTCAGTTCCTTACTAGATAAATTAACGATTATTAGTAGGAAATGATTTGAAGTAACTACGTCTTTCAATAAATCAGCATCCTATTAATTCACTTATTCCGTGATTTACTTTAGGATATACCAGGTTGACTTTCTGATAAATATCAATATCACGAAGCATGTAATTTATTCGAATACATATATGCCGGAGAATTGTTAAATCCACTTTCTCGATAAAAATTTTCTGTATTCATAACAGCACGTCATTTGCAAATGTCCATCGGCGTTCAGTTCCTATAATTTTTCCAAATAAATAATAATTTTATTAGTTTTGTTATGAGAGGACAAAACTCAACAAACCATTGAAATTCCTAATAATTTTTTGCACTTTTCCTGCAAATAAATACATATTTTTTATGGACTTTAACACTTTTATTAATAATATAAATAGGAGTAAACTCACATGTGTTTGTCTACGGCAGCCATGATGGCGAAAAGTTAACTATTACTTTTACAAAGTTGTCAGGTATACGCCTTGACATACAGGCGCCTTGAAAAGGAATCTATCAAATCAAAAATTAGAAAAGAGCTACTTAATTAGACAGAAAAGTACTCAATATTAGAGACCAAATAAAATTGTTACATTTGGGTTACATTAAAATATCAAAATAATTATGTCAATCAATGGTTTACCACATTAATAAAACAAAAAAATAACTACACTATACGTTTTTAGTTATTCTATGTCCACGAATAATTGTTCTCATTTCACTGTTCCCAACCGCACTTTTATCGTTATTACTCTGACAATGTCATCACTACCACGATGTAGTTTTATGACACCTCCCAACTGCCATTCTAGAACTGGTGCATTATCGTCCTTGATAAGGACCATAGCTCCCAGCTTCACAATTTCTTCACATCGCTTTCGCCATTTTGTCCGTGTTTGAAGTTGTGCTAATTATTCTTCCTGTCACCTTATCCAATAATGTTGTACCATGCTCTGAATGTGCTGCCACCTGGACATTCGAAACTATTACTTTTACAAAGTTGTCAGGTATACGCCTTGATATACAGGCTGCCTTGAAAAGGAATCTATCAAAACAAAATTAGAAAAGAGCTAATTAATTAGACAGAAAAGTACTCAATATTAGAGACCAAATAAAATTGTTACATTTGGGTTACATTAAAATATCAAAATAATTATGTCAATCAATTGTTTAACACATTAAAAAAACAAGAAAATAACTACACTATACGTTCTAATATTTTAAAGTAAAGATTGAGAGTATTTAGTTATTCTATGTCCACGATTAATTGTTCTCGTTTCACTGTTCCCGACCGCACTTTTATGGTTATTACTCTGACAATGTCATCACTACCTCGATGAAGTTCTATGACACCTCCCAACTCCCATTCTAGAACTGGTGGATTATCGTCCTTGATAAGGACCATAGATCCCAGCTTCACAATTCCTTCACATCGCTTTCGCCATTTTGCCCGTGTTCTGCTAATTACCATCAGTTAAATTGTACTCGGGACTGGAGGTAATTGTTAGGTCAATTGAAAAATGGGCTGAAGTTAATGCTGAATAGTCTTCTGGATCTTCGGTTAATGGGCTCAGAGGTCGAGAATTCAAAATACCTTCTCTTCGAATTAAAAATGTGCCGAATTCTTCAAATGTTCAAGGCATGTTTCCTTTAACTATTTTAATATGAAATTTAGTGCTTTTTATTCCAGCTTCCCCAAAGTCCCACAAAGGTTGGAGAATTGGCAGGAATGAACTGCCGCGATATGTTTTCGTCGGCCAATTGCGTTCCAATGTACTCCAAACTGTCGTTTATGAAATCGTAAACCTTATTAGTGTATCTATCAACACCTACATAATTAGGACCATTATCAGACTATATATTTTTGGGTTTGACACGCCTAGAAGTAAATCTATTTAAGGCTGCACTGGTTAAGTCAGATAAAAGCATGTACTGCTTTAGCGCTCATAGAAATAAATAAACGGTTTTGAAGACTAAAACTAACTTTTCCGCATCCTTGAATTGTCCTGAATATAATTCTATCATAAAATTGTCACTTGTACACTTCGGGGACGTATCATGCTAACAAACCGAAATTTCTCCAAAAGTAACCAAAAATGCAGTTTATCTGGATTTATAGGACTCGCTGTACTCCCTATAGTCAGCTGAAAATCAATAGGGTACATCTGTGAGACACCTTGAATGAGAGACCTTCTGAAAACCGTTTTTTCGTGTTGTTCTTGATGAAAAACGTAAAAATAACTCAAATGTTTTTTTCAAAATTCGAGCTTTTTTGTGGGTAAACCAATACTTTTCTCGCATATAGATAGGTTGGGCGGAAAAGTAATAAACAAACGTAACTTTTACTATTATTTTATTTTTAATATAAAATGATTCACTATAATCTGTGCCAACATTTTCAGAATCCCCAAAAGTATTTACTCGTACCTCTGGCAAGTTACCCATTATATAGTGTTCTTGCGTTTAGCTTTAAAACAAATTAAAAATTTATTTACAATATTTCTACATATACTACCTGATATTAGCCAATATCTTTCACGAATTGAATATAGAAGAGCTTGAGCTTCACAAAGCAAAAAACGTAGTTCATTTTCTAAAATGTATTTTGTTAAAGAATTATTGATAGGTAAGATTATTGGATATTTTATTACACCTCTTAAGTTAGCATTTTTTAACCTACCGCCAAATCAATTCTTATAATTGGATTTAGACTTAAATTTTTGCTTTTCGGAGAAATGGGTTTTCCCAATAATAAATTGTTGAATTCTACTGAATATATTTATCTTAAAATCAAATTCAACAAAGGAGAATTATAATATTAAAAGGTATGAATTATTGAATATAATCAAGTATCAAATTTAATTTTATACTTTAATAAATATCTTTTCATGAATTAGAATTGAAGGTAAAAAAATGTATGACGTGCATCAATCTTTATAATCTACGAAGTATTTACTTTTGATTACAGATAAGTAACTAAATTATCTTTAAACGCTTCATAGGTCTATAAACATTGAATAAGCTTTAATAATAACAAACAGTGACCAATATTAGAAATCGGTAAGTAAGTTCAATGATTTTACGAATAATAAGTTTACTCTCTAAATATGAATAGGTGAATGTTCACTTAAATTAGTAGGTACTCAATAGTTTTAAGTGCTATTGATAACACCTTTTTGAATGAAGTGGTACAATAATTACTACATTAAGTAATTAAAAATTCAGTTATTTATGTTTAAAGAGTAAAATGTTACAGAAAAGTGAATAACTATTTTTTTACAGACTGATAAAGTTATACCTACTTATAGTCAACTAAACTGTTTTCGAATATCTCATTTAAGATCGGGATACACATTACAGTACCGTTTCAGGAAAGGGCTTCTGCTGGGTAACTGTATTATCTCCCTCCTGTGTTATAACTCTGCAGCACTTTAAGTGCACTTCCCATACAATTCTGAACAGGTACATTTAATTTCTCACGGCAAGTCGCTAACCGTGCAATGGCCGTAATACTGCACTAGTCCTGTCCTAACACTGTTCTGTAATGTGTGTCTCGACCTTTATGTCAATATCCTTCCGGTTGCGGGAAAACAATAACAAACTGTCGTTAAGTTGGCTTATTCCTCGTGTATTATATGTTGCGATGCTAGGTCCACCATTTTTATTCGTTCAAAGCCTGCTTATATGTATGTGAATTATCCGCGTATTGTAATGTAAACCGTTTAATACGTTTCGTTCATTATATACTTTCTCCTTACGTACGTTCATATACATCAGCATGATTAAAACTGACAGAAAGTGAGCGTAGGTTGGATTAGACTCCAAATAATTTGAGAATATACTTCGACATAGAGTTGTTACTGATTTTTATTCACACATATTTGGAGTAAAAACTCATTCGCCCGGGAAAACTGGGCAAATACTTACCATAAGCAAATTTTCCGTGTTTATTCAACAAAAAGTACATTTTATGAAAAAATTGAGTTTCAGCATATACTCAGTTTTATTCACACCGTCCATTTTTTTGTATTTTCTCTTAACTATATGATTAGAGTAGCTTCAAAACCATTAGAGCTTAATCCAACGTAACTTAATCTATTCATAAGATTCTCAATTCTTATACTAAAGTCGAATTTTTAGTGAATAGAAGTAAGAACATGGTCATATATTCACTTTTTAAATGTTTCCAAATAAACAAATAAAATAATCAAAGCAGTTGCTAATTAGTATTAATGGGAAGTTCTTAAGAGGTAATATGTTAGTTTATTTTGTCATGCACGAAATGGTTTCACAAGTTTAATAATTTGCACTGCTCATTAACCTTTTTCACGAAGTAATATATTTCATGGTGTGTAATAACCTGAAATGTATTACTTAATAATGTGATCTACTTATTATCGAATTTTCTTATTTTTGCTCAACTAAAATTTAATTATAATCACAATTCCGTATAAAATGAATTTTAAATATACTAAGTTGCTTGTAATTCTTGGCGTGCTATATCTACACAATATGGTATACATAATTTGATAATCATTGAGATTGAAAATGTGATTTGTATTCTTAAAAGGGAAAATGGAAGATACGAGTGACCATCGCTCTATTAGTAATATAAGTTATGTTGAGATTATGAACTCTTAAATAAATTTGGCTACGCCCTGAGTTCAAGAAGCGGGAAAACGAGCCGGCAGAACAGCAGAGAGAGCGAAGAGAGACAGACCACATGCTCTTACCATTTTTAGAAATAATATTTTATATAGTTTAAATAAGTGAAACATTTTATACAAAGTTTCTTGAGTAAATATACAGTCCAGTAATTAAAATATGTTAAACCAGAAAGTGTTAATTTAATTGGTCCTTCATCAAAACCCAACATAAATTTGGTCCAAGCGAGCGGATTTGAAATTGGAAGCGAAATATTACCTGTGGAAGAAAACTAACGACAAACGCAGAAAAACGTACAAGACTCGATGGTGAGCCGTTTAAATTTATTGCTAGGGAACAGGGAAATAAAGATTAAATATTCTTCATTTTGTTTCAACTTAAAGCATGTATTGGTGTATTTGAATTTATTTCAAAACATCATTTAATCGTTCACATAAAGTGTCTCATTATTCAAAATATTCAAAATCATATATTTAATGTATTATTCTTGTATTTTTATGTATACATTTCGTATCGAAACTCGAAGACAGGTGTTGGTCTAGGTCTTATCTCTTTGATGTTCTTGCATTTCACTATTTAACTCGTAAAAACGAAACATCGGCATCTTTCAAAAACTCGTAAACATTCACGTTAAAACTTTTTTATACTCCTCGTTATTCGAATCGTTTCAAATAGATAAATACCATAACAATATCGTTCTTTGTCAATTTATTTCGGTACATGAGAAAGAAAGAATATTAAAATGCCCCATAAAACAAAAAATCAAATGGATGTTAGTTCTAATAATATCGAATTTGATAAAAAACTAGAAAATTGACATGCTCGAACTGTAATAACAGATAGATTACGGAGATTTTCAATATTTTTAAATAAAACAACGTTATAAAATGTAGAAATAGATAAATTTGAAATCGAATCACGTTTAAAAAGCATTGAAGATGATTTTTCGGAATTTGATAAAATTCAAACTCGTATAGAATACTTAATACCGGAAGAAAAATAATACAGATTGAACATAGAATCAGAGTTCTATTCAAAAATATCGTTAGCGAAAAGATTGATCGCGAACACTCAAGATGTACCAAGGCATAATATCCCACATCCACCTATAAATAACATGACGATGTAACCAGACTTAGAACTTCCTAAATTTTACGGAAAATACGAAAACTGGTATAGTTTTTGGGATCAATTCAAAGCCATAGTCGATGACCGGTATGACATAAGCAAAGTCAAAAAATTAATGTATTTAAAATCGTGCTGTCAGGAAGACGCCTTAAAATTGATCGAAAATTTAGATTTAATAGCAAACAATTATACAATCGCGATAGACTTATTAAAACAACGATTTGAAAATCGAAGAGCTATAATTAATACTCATATTAACACAATATTATTTAATTTACCTTCTATTCAAAAAGAATCGTCTGCTTGTTTAAGAAAATTACTTGATTTAGTACATCAACACTTATCAGCATTAAAAAAGTTTCAAATGCCCGTAGAGCATTGAGATGCATTATTAATTCCTATCATACTTCAAAAACTAGTTGAATCAAATTCTATTATCGACAGCAAACATTTTAATTCAAGTAAGCAACAAAAATTGGATAGAATGTACAGCGTTACTGGACTCAGGAAGTCAGTCAAATTTAATAAGCTCTTCATTATTAAGAAAACTTAATCATAAAAGTCAGAAATTTAATATTCCTACAAGCGGTATCAATAAAATCGAAACTCAAATGAACAGCAAGACAATCGCAAAAGTTAAATCAAAATACGAACCGTTCGAAGTTGAATTGCATTTTTTAGTAATACCGGAAATTACTGAAAAGTTGCCGTTGAAAAAATTTGACAAAAGTAAATTACCGATACCACATAACTTAAAATTAGCTGACGAAAGATTCAATATTCCAAAAACAACAGATCTTTTAATTGGCGCGGAAATATTCTTTGACCTCTTAAAACAAGGTAAGTTTAAACTAGGAAATAACCCACCAACATTGCAAGAGACAATGTTTGGATGGATTATAACAGGAAATTTATTTCTAAACGAAAACCTAAATAAAAATAATCGACAAATTTGCAATTTAAGTAAAGTGTCAAATAAACAACTTAACGATACATTAATAAAATTTTGGAAAATCGAAGAACTCGATACAAAAATTCCACTTTCAAAAATATCATTTTTGGCTTTCATACAGGAGTATTACACATTAATTTTCCATCACATTAAAACAACTATGGAAAATAATATTCAAAACCATATTAACTCTATCTTATTCGTCAAAATTGTTCAGTTCATGAGTAGTTGATGAGATTACGTAATAGCGTTATCCAAATACCGAAAGTGGAGCAAAATATCCTTCTTTGGGTATTTTCAATATCAGTTGATTTGGTATTTGAGCTCCACAATGTTCGGCGACCGCAGGAAATGGTATGAAGAAAACAGTATTTGTCCAAAAGACACTGATATTACTTAGGAGTATGCAGTGCTTTCAGATATAAAACATCCAGCGAAGTATCTAGTTTGTAGTTTGAGGCAACTAAATCCCATTATACCATCCATAGCTCTTGGAAATGGTTCCAAAGCGGAATTCAAAACCTCCACAATGAGCAACTTGCATATCTTCCGAAAAAAATATATATTATTTTACATCGTACATCATTCATTTCTTTGCAATTAGAGGAATCCATTACGAATATTTCACTCAGTAATAAATAAAACAAGAAATGGGATTCAAATGTGGATAAGCGCGCGCGCTTCTCCGCGGCCATCTTGTGACGTCAGATTAACCTAACAGAACACAAATAAACTTATTCACTTATAATTTTGTGGAAATGCAAGCATTTCAATTCCTCGCTAGCTATCGAGGAACTCGAATCGTATTTTTTATTCGATAAAATCTTGGAACAGAATCCCACAGCTATCTAAAAGGTACATGTGAATGTGACACCTTTCCTGTGAACGGCGACTTATGCGACCAGGCCATGAACACTTTGTTTTTGATATTGAAATAGAAGATGAATTTGTGTTTAGGTTCATTATTTATCTGTTTGGCATTTTTTCAAATAACATTCATTGGGTGAATTTCCTCGAGACTAACTAGCTTAACCAGGTTAACAAAACTATGACGTCAGTGGTTACGTAGTTTGGATCTCTAGTATGTCATCATCGTTTTGATAGGGGGATGTCAAATGTCAATATCGTCATTCTATATTATTTTTATTATTTATATCACTAATATAATATGAAATGTTCATCAGTTATAAGCAGAGAAAAGAATATCTATTCACAATTTTCTACCTTTCTGTAGAAGATTAATAATTTCTACTGTTTCATAATTCTTCATTTACAAATACTTTGTATACATTAATTATTCTGACTAACTTTTCCAACGAAAGTCCCGTTGTTATTAACATTTAACCTCAATAAGAACGACAAACCATAGACAAACTGACAGATCATTGCTTCAAACCACATGTTAACTACCTCGGCCAGGTGGTTTGAGATGTTGGTTAAGTATGACGTCATTGTTTGGAATATGTATCGAGGAAATTAGAGTAGTTAACTTCTTTCTAACCAGGTTAGCATGGTTAGTCTCGAGGAAATATCCCTATTGTAATTATTATGGTATGTGTTATTGTTGCCATTAAGAATAATAAAGTACTTAAATTAGTATCAGGCTCTTCGATATCGCTATAAACGTTCTGTATATTCAATTAGTTTGTGTTTATTCTTGCTGGATGTCAATAAAACACCGAAAGAATGCAATCAAATGTTGAAAATACTAAAAACACAACTTAATGGAACTTAAGGTAGCCAAAACATAACCTACATACCTGACAGATGCGACCATTTGACGTCACACCAATAGAAGGCGCGATTGCCGTCACGTGATGACATCGAAAAATTGTTAATATTTTAAGAGCGGATTTTGCAATATATATAAATTATGTGGAACTTATTCTTTCATTGACGACTCATTTGCTTTTTGGCTATTCACAATCAGTTCATGGTTTGGAAGCTGATATTTTTTGCAAATTGTTCATTTGAATATGTCTTCCATATTATTAAAAGCATATCACCGCATTAGTTATAATGATATTCTTCAAAATATCGAAACGTACGCAGAAATGAAGTTATCACTTTTATTACATTGCCACACTACTAGTTCTATGGTCAATTTTTTTAATATGGCGTCATCAGAAATGACACTGTGGAAAATGATGATAACAATAAAGTACATGGCGTCTAGATAACAATTTATTTTCGCAATATAACAAATAACATCTTAAATAAATATAACAAAAACTCATGTACATTACCTAACAAAGGTTAACTATTGTCAATAACCTACTTTTTTATAAGACACCTTGGCGATAAATCCAAGTTTTTTATCAGACACGTAATCCACAACCCTGATGGTTTTATGATCTGGTTCTAAAAGACTGTAAGAGCCTTTTACTTTGTATCCATCACGCGATTCTTGTTGACTTTTGTAGTCTTTGTGTTTATGGTCAGCTACTTTGTATGAAAAATGGTATTCTGGCTTAGCCTATAAACAAAGAAATATATGAATCAATTTTCAGGATATCGACTTTGCCGTGCTAATTCAAAACAGCGTAAGTGCAATTTTTGGCGATATCGAGTTATCTTACCATTAACAGTTTTATTTCAATTACTTAGTAAATTTCTCGTAAATTCAAGTTTTAAGTGAAAAACAAGCATTTCAAAAAACACCGTATGTTGTCATATTCATTTCCGTTATCCAATACCCAGAAATAACTACCGTAATTAAATTTTTATTAATTAATAAAACGTAAGTATATCGGTAAACAACGATCAATTTGCTAGATAATTACAACGTATGTCAACACATGGTATTTCTGTCACGGATTTGGAAAATTTTGCCTCACTTGAGGCATTTTGCTTTGCGATGATATAACATGCGATATTTTTGGCTGGCAAAAACCCTGTGTTTTTGATTATATTTCTAGTTGAACTTCGTCAACTGGCGTGGACATTCAACTAAATAAATAATCTTAATTTGACAAAGTTAATGTCGAAATTAATAATCTATTATGTACAAATTTACAAAATGTTACAAAGTTGAGTTGTGAACGCTTGATTTCTGTGGTTCAGATCGGAAGACACTTTATGTTTTGATTGGATGAATTTTAAACTAACTTTGTTATTGAGCGTTGAGCTCGATTCGATGAGTGTGTAAAACTCGCGTCGATGAATGTAAAACTCGCGTCTAGAAGTGTAGAACTGACGAGTGAAAAACTAACTTTGTTGTTGAGCCTTGCGCTCGTTTCGATGAGTTAAAAACTAACTTCGTTGCTGAGCATTGCGCTCGAATCGATGAGTATGAAAAAACTTTGATGTTGAGCGTTGAGCTCGATTCGATAAGTTAAAAACTAACTTTACTGTTGAGCATTGCGCTCGATTCGATTAGTTAAAAACTAACTTTGCTGTTGAGCATTGCGCTCGATTCGATGAGTAAGAAGTAACTGATTTCTTCACGTTGTGAGACGTGTTAAGTAGAAATCTGCGAGGGGCGTGTTTACACGTGGATTGGGTTGACCAAACGAAAATAAATATTTCCTATTGGCCAGTATCATTTGACTTCTCGGGTTCCTAGACAAGAATCAACTATGTGTGCCGCCAATAGTAAGTTAAATTTCTATGGAATACTACAATAGCAATTGTAACCTATCTACTCAGAAAGGTAATTCAAAAATGTCTTTCATGTCTTCCAAACCTCGACCATAAAATTCATACAGAATTGACACTAAATTTAGGGTTTTTACAATACAATATATAATAGGGTGAAACGTGACCTTTTCCTTACTTCTTAACTATAGGACAATGCATCAAGATGTCGACTTTCAAAAAAGGTGCTATGCATATGCCCATACAAAACAATTTACAATCATTGTTGGAAAACGTGATATTTTAAAGTATTTTGAAAATACAATGAAATTATCCTTTGAATTTACAACAATATAAAGATTTTATCAATTCTGCAACATATTTCTACAAAGCTATTAACTAAAATGAATTTCCGCCTTAAATACATACAATAAAAAAAGGGAGGCATACAAATGTCTCACATATTTTAAAGGTATCTTAACAAATAAATTTCAACATTTTACAATCTTGAACACCCTGTCTTTTGTGACGCATGCCGCTTTTTGTTTCCATGCCGATTGACTTGCTGCATATCTATTTAGGATTATAACTAGGCGGTAATTACATGGGACGTTTTTCTCTATAAATTTTAATAGTGTAAATGGTGAAATTGGAGTTACGCCTCATTTACGTCTGATATTTGTACATGTGAAGTTACGGATATTTTTGTGAAGGTTGGGCTGCTTACTGGTAAGTAGATATTTGAATTTATGACAGTAATGCAATTGTTATAGAAAAAAAGTGGTGAAAATAAGGGGTTTATCAACTTTCGAATATGCTTTTTCATCGACTTACCGGTCCTGACTAAGTCTATTATCCCAAGCTTTAGAATCCTTTACATCAATCTTCCATTTCTAAATATGCTTGCATACCAAATTTTCACGAGTTGTGATTTTTCTCGTCCCATGAATTTTTCAACAAGGGAAATGCGTCTGTGGCAAGTTCCCCATTTTTATATTAGCTTTTTCTTTATATGCTTAATTATCAGTTTTCTGCACGCTGTGTTGTATCTCAACAAGTTCGTATCTTTTGGGGGTTAACTGAAGCCTCTTTTTGGCCTGTGCCCATAAATGAGGTCCGTGAAATAAGAATAAGTATTTTTATATAATATTGTAACGATTAGTTGACGAGGCCTCTGACAGCAGAAATAGAAGAGCAGCAGAGATTGTCATTTTGACATTTTATATAAAAAGCTCGCCATTTTGGTATTTCATATTATTCTTTATTGCTGCGTAATTATTTAATGTTAATATATTATTTCTTCAGTTTAAAGCGTTTCTTTCAAATATGTGTGTGTAAGACAACCCACAATTAACCCTTAACTGGTGATCCTAATAATACATACATACATAGTGACCATGAGTCTGATAGACTCCTAGCAAAAAAAAACGGATTTTTTCAACCGTTTTGAAAAAATATTGAAATAACATTTTTTTATTAATAAAGCAATATTGTCATGATATTTTAACATTTATTAAAACGAAAAAATCAAATTTCAAGTAAATAAACAAATAAAAACATACATTTTTTCTTATACAAAATGAATATAAGGCATATTCCAAAAAAAATCTGAACCATATGCAAATTAACATAGTGTTCAAAAATAAGTATATTTTAGATAAAAAACGTCAAAAAATAACAAAATATAGATTCTACACAAAACCTGCAAACCACTAGAAGAGACCAAAAATATATATCAGTCTCGCTCCTGTCTGGCACAATTTTTACAGATCTTTCGCGAACACTGCAAGCAAATGGGCTTTTGACACTTAGTGCGTAGATATGCAGTCTTTCTTCTTAATTTGAATGGGCAGATGTGGCAATACTTTCTTATTTCAAGCGTTTCTTCTTGTTCATTAGCAGTATTTTCGGGAATGTCAAGGATACTTCCAATAAGTTGTTTTAGTTGCCTTTGTATCGTTGCCATTTCAAACCTCCTATTTGAATGTGAGGAAACTAGCTGATCTGCCAAGGTTTCTATAAACCTAAATCTAGTCCATTTATTTGTGAGTACAGAAGTAAACATAATGTAGGAATTAACACCACATATGTCTACTATTTTATAAAAAATAGCCATCTGCGTGTTCTGCGGCTTCAGGCTCATCCATCACATCCACACCTCCTTTGGTCAAGTTATGAAAAGAATTTATTTCTGGTAATCCATTCTCTGGATCGACTTCTATAGAGTGATGCATGGAAGAAATTATTATTACAGCTTTGTTTTTCTTAGGTGTACGGGATAGAAGTGTTATGTCTTTTGTTAATCAATATAGTGTCACCTTCATTACGATTTCGTTGCGGAAGAAACTGTGGGGAATTTCTTTTTTATTTTTCCTAACTGTGCCAACGTAGGTGAGCTTATTTTTTTGTAAATTATGCACTAACTCAATTGAACTAAACCAATTATCGGCAGTCACATTTCTATTAGTATTGTAGACATGTTTGACCAGTCTAATTACTGCTTGAGAAGGTATGCTCATTTTTCTTTCTTAGGGTGTCAGGCTGAATCCAACTTTTTCCAGCATAAATGTAGGCGTTGTGTACATACCCAGTTCGTGCATCAGTCATGCATAAGATTTTTATCCCATATTTGCAGGGTTTGTTGGGAATATACATTTTAAATTGACATCTTCCTCTAAACCCTAGAAGCATCTCGTCTACGCACATATTGGCTCCAACTGTATATGCGTTTTTTGAATTGCGGATAAATAAATCAAAAAATTCTTGGATAGCAGCAGCTGAATTCTCCTTTGCTCTTTGTTCTCGGTCCGAGGCATCGTCAAATCTTAAACCAGCCATTAGGGCTAGAAAACGCTTCTGTGAAATAACTGCTCTAAATATGGGCCTTCCTTTTCCGTCCGGGGCAAAAAGACTTCGTACATCCTCATGATTTGACTTATATATGGATGTATAGAGAAGCAGTCCCAAAAAAAGCTCTGAATTCTATTTCGTCGGTATCAGCCAACTCGGCTCTTTCTCTATTATATTTTGGCCGAAAAGTTGCGAGTTTTTCGTTTATTCTCTTGACAACAAGACTATACATATCTGGCGAAAACATTTTATTGAAGTAATAAACAGGACTCTCTGACTTTTCTACATGTGAACGCATTGATGGAAGTACAATTATATTATGAGCGCCTGTACGGACGTTTCTGGTTGACTCTTCTTTACTCCACTTAAACCTATTTTTTCCGTAGTAATAATTATTGGAATTGACGCTCTCTTCCTCGTCTTCGCTGGATATCGTTTCTGGGTCATGTTCTGCTTCATTTTCACTCATTTCTTGTTCACTATCCGTAAAATGATCACTGTTTATACAGTATTCTTCGTCCACATCATCATCACTTATATCACTGTTCGTCTCATTAAACCATTTTGTGCATACTTCCTCGAAATCGTCGTCTATTGCGCTTATAGTGGGGCGAGAACAAGCCATATTATAAAATCACTAATGGCGACCTTGCGTCTACTAGACTCCGCGATGTAAATAATTCCAAAATAAAACTACGGATGGATCTCCCACTAAGACATCTGTAAGAACACTAAAGGCTATGAAGGTACACGAAACGGCCGCTTGCCACGTATTTGTGGTGGGGAATGCCGACGCGTAAACAATCTTGCGGAGTCTGTGAGACGCATGGTCATCAGTTAAGGGTTAAACACAGATCACTCGACTTCTCCTCTGGTCGGCAAAAATAACCCGGTGCTTAACAGCTTTGCATCAAGTTTGGCGTCCCAACGTGTGGCCAGAATTATTCGTGTATGGAACGTGTGCTAATTGTTTTAAAATTCTAAACAGACACTGATCGGTTCGTCAGTACTATGTAAAACGTATGTTGTTTCATTAACACTCCATATTTCATCACTTCAGGATAATAATTTTGTTGGAATTTTCGGTAGTGACTATGGAACTCTCTGTTGCTTTTAATAACTTTCATAGTTAACTGCATGTTATGTAATGAAATCAAGCCGTAAGAAGCAAGACAGAAACATGACAGATTCGATTCAGCAGATAGTAATGTCACCCGACATGTTGAAAACTCTCATCGAAAGCATTTGTATCAACATAAAAGATGATAATCAAACAGTAAGTACTGCTAATTTCTCTTCATGCAAAGCTAGATTTGACCGATCTTCAGGAGCGGATGTGGATGCATATATAGATGCAATCACAACCTACAAAGAATGTTTGAAGATTTCAGATGATAATGCTATCAAAGGTCTCAGTATGTTACAATGTGATGCAGCAGCTACATGGTGGCAAGGGATCAAAGGATCCATTACTTCTTTTGATGAAGCAACTAAGGCTCTTTTACATGCTTATGGATTTGCTGAGCCCGCATACCAAATATTTAGAGAAATATTGTCCACTGCTCAAGGTAACGAGAGAACAGATATATTTGTGAGTCAAAAACGTGCCTTATTTTCAAGATTACAAGGTGATTCAGTTATCTCTGAAAACGTACAGATAGATATGCTGTATGGATTGCTAAATTCATAGATTAAAGGTAAAATCTGTCGTGATCAAATTGATGATTTTCGCGAATTTATTGAAGCAGCTCGAAATGCAGAAATGTATTTACAAGACAACGGAGCTTTAAAACCTGTTGCTTCAAACCAGAACTCACACAATTATGTTCGAAAACAAAAACACTGTTCTTATTGTAAAAATTATGGACATAATAAAGACGAGTGTCGTAAGCTATTAACCCGTGAGAAGAAAGCATCTACTGACACTCCTAATAATCAAACCATTTCTGATACTAATGGTTGATCCCAAGTTTTAATTTGCTATGGTTGCCAGACACCAGGGTATATACGAAGCAACTGTCCAAAATGTTTAAAACCATCAACGTCAACTCGACCAGCTGAATTTTTGTGCCGCTCGTTTTCTCAAGCTTCAGATAACTTGCGTCCTTTAGCATATATTACAGTTGAATGTAATACAGGCATGACATATCTCGATTCAGGTGCTCAATCAGTACAGCAGGAACAAAGCTACGGGAAATTTTACTTAATGACAAGATTCCTTATACTACTAGACCCATGAAAATGATTGTAGCTGATGGAAAAGTAAGCTTAGTAACGGCTCGGTTTTTGAAGTCTCTGTTACACTTCAAGACAGACAACATAATTTAAATATAATTTCAATTCCTGAGCATACTTCTAGTAGAACGCTACTCGGTTCTGACTTTTTGAAATTAGGCAACATTGTTTTGGATATTCCACGAGGTTGTTGGTGTTATGGGGATACTCCAGAGATATTTTATCAATTTGTAGAAGAACCTCTCAACCGGTATTGTACGTTGAATGCTATAAATCTCTTAGAAGTCAATCTAAGAGATTCCGAAGCGACTAATTTAACTCCTTCTCAAAGAACTGACCTTAACAATGTGTTGCAAGAAAATAGCGACATCTTTGAGTCTACACCATATGCTGATTATTCCATACAATTATTGGATGATACACCTATTTCAGTTCCTCCATACAGGCTCTCGGAATATAAGAAAGAATTACTTCGAAAGGAAATCGATAAATTGCTGTCCACGAATATTATCGAAGAGTGCGACTCTCCGTATGCAGCGCCAGTGGTATTGGTTCCCAAAAAGGATGGTGGGGTAAGGCTTACCGTAGACTATCGTAAACTCAATTCAATTACCCGCAAGGATAAATATCCTCTGCCCCGCACTGATGATATAATCCACAGTACGAAACAACTGGAGTATATAACGCTGGATTTAAAATCTGGTTATCATCAAATTCCCGTAAAATTTTCTGATAGAGAAAAAACTGCCTTCATTTGTCCATATGGTACCTTTGGGTACACTAGAATGCCATTCGCTCTCTGCAATGCGCCAGCGACTTTCCAACGTCTCATTGACCGCTTCCGGTCTGGCCTTCAAGACGTTAATACCCTGGCATATTTGGATGATCTGATCGTCCTTTAATCGTCTTTTATTAATCACTTAATAGACCTAAAAACAGTATTTAATTGTCTTCGCCATTTCAAACTTCACCTAAATCGAAATAAATGCTCTTTTACATGTGATTCTCTCCTGTATTTAGGTCACATCATTTCACCTCTAGGATTTTCACCAAATTATGACAAACTTGTTGCCATAAATAATATACCAGAACCTAAGAATCTGCAGAACCTAATTTCATTTCTGCAAACCAGCTGTTGGTACCGAAGATTCATACCTGGATTTGCTGATATAGCCCAACCATTGTCCATGTTCACTAAAAAAAGCAAAGTGGTTGTGGGGTCCTCGTCAAATAGAGGCATTCAATCAATTTAAAGCTAGGTTAACCACCAGTCCAATCTTGCGACAAGCTGATCAACCAAAGCCTCTCATTTTAAGGATAGATGCCAGTGCCTACGCATTTGGAGCGTGTTTACTCAAGGAGGAGACAATTGGAAGATGAGCGTCCTATCGAATATATTAGCAGATTGTTGACCGCAGCGGAAAAGAACTACTCCACGACAGAAAGAGAAGCGCTAGCTGTCGTTTGGTCAGTAACCAAATTTAGAGGTTACTTAGAACATTCTACAGTCATTATCCAAAGTGACCACCAGCCAATTAAATGGCTCTCAGATCACCTTCAGGTCTCTTAGCACGTTGGAGTTTAATTTTGCAATCTTATGATTTTAGAATTGAATACACCCCAGGCCGTTTAAATGTTGTAGCGGACATGTTGTCTCGCCCAAGTGTGGTGGAAGCCACTGAGACTAACCTAGGTATCAGTAGATATGCCCAGACAGCCAGTTAGCGAAATACGCAAACTGCGACTGGAAATGAAGATATTCTTAAAATTATTATCTCTTTCGAGAGCCTATCAAATAATGACCTTGACCTCAAGAGATGGCTAGAGAGAGGTTATGTGATGAATAATGGGATACTGTACATATATGTTCCTGAAGCCGATGAAGAAGAGGCTCAGCAGGTTGTACCGAAAAAGCAAATCCCATCCATTTTAGCAGAATATCATGACTCAGAATTGTCAGGCCATTATGGTGCTGAAAGGACTTATCGAAGAATTGCTAAACGATATTATTGGCCAGGAATGCGAACAACTATTGCGAAGTATGTGTCAAACTGTATTGAGTGTCAGCGCTACAAAGCAAATAACTTAGAACCAGCTGGACAATTGCAAACACCTGTTCAGTCTAGAAGGTTTGAAACCCTATCAATTGATCTGTTTGATCCATTAACGAAGACTATGGATAGTTACAAGTGCGTTTTCATAATAGAGGATACTTCCAGTAGATGGGTTGAGCTATTCCCTCTACAGAAGGCCACTGCAGAAAGGTGCGCTCGATGCTTAGTCGATAAAATAATTTTAAAATATGGAACTCCAAAGAGAGTTATTAGTGATAATGGTATGCAGTTCGTAAGTGAAGTGATGCAACAAGTAGCCCATGTCTTAGGCTTCATGCAAACTCTCACTCCTGTGTATCACCCCGCGTCTAATCCGGTTGAACGAAAAAACCGCGACCTCAAGTGTCAGTTGTCAATTTTGACACAAAAGGATCATACCCAGTGGAAAGACAAATTACCGGCGATACGTTTCTCAATGAATTCAGTACAGTCGCAATCAACCGGTTTTAGTGCTGCTTACCTTACGTTCGGGCGCGAATTAAGAACGCCAGATGACGCTAATCGCGACCCTCGTGCTATCCTGGATTGTGACAATTTTGTACCCGAGATATTACCATATCTACAGACTTTAGCAACAACCTTAAGTGTAGCCCGAGAAAATCACGAGAAAGCTCAAGATCGTGTCAAAGACTATACCGATAAAAGTCACCGACCTGTCGCTCCATTCCAAGTAGGTGATACTGTACTCGTAGATGTACATGCACTTAGTAAATCCAAGGACTCATATACTAGTAAGTTCGCTCCGCGTCGCGATGGACCGTACCAAATCCACCGTATGGTTACTCCGACAACTTAAGAGGTGGGTACTGTTAGCAAACCTTTTGAAGTGGTTGGAAAATATCATGTATCAGCGTTGACTCCATATCACAACCTCGCTAATGCTAATGTTTCAGTGCCGGTACGACCAATCCGAAAAAGAGGTCGACCACGTAATAATCCTTTGGATACATCAGAGACTTCTGTACCGGAAACTGAGATATCGACTCCCACAGCTCCAGTTATCTTCGCTACCCCTGTTCCGGAAGATATGCCGCAAGAGGATACCTCGGAAGAAGAGGCTGAGACCTATTTCGTAAGTCCTCCAACGAGAAGAATCGCTAAACCCAAAAGTTGCTCCTGTTGTTTAGCAACCTCCAACTTCCCTGCTTCTACTCTCGAGACGATTCGTGAAGCAGAGAGGGAGAGTTGTAACGATTAGTTGACGAGGCCTCTGACAGCAGAAATAGAAGAGCAGCAGAGATTGTCATTTTGATATTTTATATAAAAAGTTCTCCCTTTTGGTATTTCATATTATTCTTTATTCGTGCGTAATTATTTAATGTTAATATATTATTTCTTCAGTGTAAAGTGTTCCTTCCAAATATGTGTGTGTAAGACAACCCACAAATAAACACAGATCACTCGACTTCTCCTCTGGTCGGCAAAAATAACCCGGTGCTTAACAGCTTTGCATCAATATATCGTTTTAATAACGAACAGTCGAAGTGACAGTTGTAACTTTCATTTGAGTTCATTCAATACAATTTGTTTATGAAGAAAGGGTAGAAAAAACAAACAAAATAACTAAAAATGTGTTCACATTGTTAACAGCTTTAGCAATCGACCACAATTTACTTGACATCAAAGATGAGAGCTTCGTTCCTATGAATGTTTACTATAATGACAACTCCAATGAAAATGAAGAGAATGTAGATCAAGATGTGTATAAAGTCAAAACTTCAGTTACATAAAAGAGAGCTAGAGAAATAACCCGTTTACATCCAAAAAGGAGAGAACGTTGATGGAGCGGACCGCCTGGAATCAACAGCCAATTTCATAATTTATATTTTACGGAGCAAAAATTGTACATCATTAACCACAATGAAGAAATTTATATAAAAAGCAGGAATAATAACAGTGACAAAATCAAAAATGCCAAAACAAGATTTTTCTATATTTCCTTAAAAACAAATATGGGAATTTTGAACAAGTATGTGAAAATAGTAGATTGTTTTATTAGGATTAAGAATGACACTTTTTTTGACAAGCAAATGTAAAATTGCGAGTCAATAAACAAAGTCATTTTTAATCCGACTGAGACATGCTATTTTTTCTCCAACCGTAGTCACGCATTTTGCATTTAACTATCTATTAATTAGTGCTTTGAAATTATTGAAACCACATTGAGATGATAAAACAAAATAGGTATGTGGGATATATCGACGTAGTCATGGATACTTTGTCAAACATTAGTAGCCATACTGCTAATTGAGTTCATTTGTGATTGTTTGTCTTCCAATTTGTTAAAAACTCTGTGAAAATGGAATCTAATGGAGATTGTGGTGTACCTAAAGAGATACAGGAGGGTGCGTAAAAAATTGCTTTAAATCTCCCACCAAAATCTAGAGAAATTCATGAATAGGCGTACCAACGTTTTATGGATTGATGCAAAGAAAAAAATAAACGGTTTTAAAACTAACTTTTCCGCATCTGTGGCCCTGAACAATATTATATCATAAAATGGTTACTTGTATACACTTCGGGGGATGTATCGTGCTAACAATCCAAAAATAACCAAAAATTTAGTATACTTGGATTTATAGGACACGCTGTACTCGCTCTAGTCAACTGAAAATCAATAGGGTACATCCGTAAGACACCTAGAACAATATTCAATCATAAAATTGATCAATCGTTTACTCTCTGGAAGTTGTATCGTGCTAACAAACTGAAAATTCTCCAAAAATGACAAAAATTTGGTACTTCAAGTACCATAGCACCCGTTATACTGGCTTTAGTGAGTTGAATATCGATAGTTTTCATCTTTGTGATGCTGTGAATAATATCCAATCATAAAATTGGTCACTTGTATATACTCCGGAGGCTGTATCGTGCTAACAAACTGAACTTTCTCCAAAAATGACAAAAATATCGTACTTAAAGTACTGTAGCACCTGTTGTATTGGTTGTGGTGACCTTAAAATCAATACGGATCATCAGTGAAATGTCCTGAATAAATAATAGTCATAAAATTGGTGACTTGTTGAACTCCGGAGGCTGTATCGTGCTAAAAAACTGAAATTTCTCAAAAAATGACAAAATGTCGTACTTCAAGTACCATAGCACCCGTTGTGAGCTGAAAATCAATTGGGTTCATCTGTGACATGTCCTTAATAATATTCCATCATAAAATTGGTGACTTATCACATACCGGACGCTGTATCATGCTAACAAGACATGTAAGGAAAAGTGGCCGACGACAACGACGACGGCATCATACACACAGGATTTTTTTTCTAAAAACCGTTTTTTCGTGTTGTTGATGGAAAACGTGAAAATAACTCAAAAAAATTTCAAAATTCCAACTTTTTTTGGCGTAAACTAATACTTTTCTCGCATATTAGATAGGTTGGGCGGAAAAGTACGAGTAATATTGAGTTATATTCAGAAGATGTACTGATGGTGTATTGCCCAAATTTAGCAAATAAAATGAAATCGTCGACGCTTTAGTTACAATATTCAATGTTGCGGTCAACGTTGGATATAAAGAACGGGATTGATATCAGTAAATATTCCAAATTACGTGCTTTTCTCAAGAGACAAAGTGAGGGACATTTACCGAAAAAAGCGCGAGTATTTACAAAGGAAGAAGATGATCGCTTTTTGAATAGTGCACTTGATAATCTATATTTGATGATGAAGGTAAACGCTTTTAAAATAAACGAACAAAATTTTCAAAAAGTTTCTTTATAGATCGTCCTAATATTGGGGGTTGCAGGCGCATGCCGTTCTGATGAATTAGTTAATTTAACAATTGATATTGTTGAAGATGTGAAAACCGCTTTAATTATAAAGATTCCGATTACTAAAACTAAGAAATCACGTTCTTTTATTGTGTTGGGAAACAATTATTTGAATTTCCATCGAAAATATGTTGCTTTACGTCCGACCGGATTGGAAGAACGTCGATTATTTCTCAGATATCTAAATGGAAAGTGCCATCGAATGGTGGTTGGTGTTCATACAATCAGTAGCGTCCCGCAAAAAATAGCACAATTTTTGAAGTTGGACAACTGGAAAGAGTACACTGGACACACATTACGACGAACGTCTGCTACTCTTTTAGTTGATGGTGGTGGTGCCCTCACTTGTCACAAAAGACACGGCGGATGGAGATTGAGCACTGTGGCGGAAGGCTATATTGAAGAGAAAATTCTAAATAAAGAAAACATCGCGAAAAGAATACTGCAAGTTGATAGTGATAATGATAAGCCAAGCACCATTGTTATTTCTAATATCAAAACATCTGAAAATATTAATGAAAACATGCTGGATTGTTTTGATAATTGCTTCAAGAACAAAGGTGCGGGCAGTTCTAGTGGTTTATTTAGTTTTAATACTTGTTTAAACTGTATATTTAATATCAATGTGGCTAAACAATAATTTTAAATAGTCTTGAATAAATTGTTTCAAATTGAAATTACCTAGTTTTGATTGTGAGCAACACTTAAATGACAGTTTTGGCTCCTAGGTTTAAAAGTGCAACTTTTGCTCCTACGATTAAAAGTGAATATTGTTGTGCTAAGATACCTGGGTTTTTTGTTTAGTAAAAAAACGGCAACTTTTAAGACTCCCGACAGTTAAAAAATGTCAAACTTTTGAAGCGGTTGGATAAAAATATATTTTTGACAACTTTAGGATATTTGCAAAACAATAATAGCATACTCAAACCGATTCATAGAGAATATGGCGACAAATTGTTCAGTACTGAGAAATATTTACCTGGCCTGAAAAATATAAGTAACCCAAACAAAATAGATAGACAATTAATAAAGGACCATATTCAACAGTATTGTCCTACTATATATCTCTATAGAAGAGAATGTGCCCATAAATGCTTATATGTTCGTTGATATGAATAATAATTTTCTTGAAAAGAATCCAGAAATTAACTGTTCATATAAGATATACCGCAATATAGTATTCAATGATATGAACATTGCTTTTACAAAAATTTGACACGAAAAATGGGAGAGGTGCGAAGTATACGATCTTCGCCGAAAGGGGGGAACATATTTCTGACGAGTCGGAATGTGAAGATTGTTTGTCTAGGCAAAACCACAAATCAATTGCCAGAAGTGCTAGAGAGGTCTACAAAAAAGACGTCGCTGAATCGGCTAATGACAGCAAAGTCAGTAGAGTTTTGAGGAAATCGGCAGGCATGCAAAAAATTCCGTGTGTCACAATTACGCCCATCACAGGGACTGGGGCAGTTCCGACATCAACAAATGAGGTGCGCAACTCTATAATTTTATAATCGGGGAAGTGCTTATGGTTAACAACATAGGCTCGGAACCAACCTTCGTTACGAAAAATCTACGCGAAGTTCCAGACATAGCAATCACCACGCCTTTTATATGTGCGGACATTGTTAATTGGAGAGTTTCAACCGAGCCCTCATGTTCAGACCATAGACACATGCCTTTTGACATGAGGACAAGCCGATTACCTCTACCCCAATTTCGCGACACTAAAAGAACAGACTGAAGTGGGTATACCAAATCTCCACAGCCCCTTATGGGTAACGTCATTAGGCCCATTAGTAATAGTGCAGAGCTTGAAGCGGCCAATGAATAACTCCAAACAGCCCTCATATCTGTCCATCACGATAACGGCCCTTTAAGGGAAATAAGATACAATAGAGGTACCTCTTGGTGGAGCAGAAAACTAGAAATTAAATTGAAGGAGATCCGGCGCCTCTTCAACCGAGCCAAAGAGTCAGGCAACTGGAACAAATATCGCAGTTTTCTAACGGAGTACAACAAAGCCACCTGAAAGGCAAAAAGAGTATCCTGGAGGAGGTTTTGTCAGAGTATATCAGACATACCTGCCATTGCTAGAATTCACAAGGTTGTCTCAAGAGATCCGGGACGTGGAGTGGGCTCACTGAAAAGACCTGACCATACAAATACGGACTCTATAACGGAAAATTTAGGAATTTTACTACAGAAGCACTTCCCAGGTAGTCAGATTCTAGAGAACAAGCGGCAGTGCTCGCTCGCACCCATACGGCAGGCAAATCGGCCTGGTGGAGACGTACTGGTGCCGGGTTTGGTAAGAACATACAGAGCAAGCCCAGCCTGGAACTATATTCCAGTAGGGTGGACAATGGGGAAGGTTATCTCCATCCAGAAGACAAGTAGAGTGGATACCTCTCTACCCAATTCCTACCGTCCTATCTGCCTAACATCATTCCTCCTAAAAACCTCAAAGAGGATCCTAGGCAAGCACATTAGGGAGGAACTCCTTCGGAATTTTCCGTTAAATCCCCACCAATATGCTTACCAAACAGGTTAGTCGACAGACCTTGCTCGAATCAACCTTGTAGGCAAAATTGGCCATTCTCTTAAAAACAAAGAGATTGCGCTGCCTTCTTAGACATTGGAGGTGTGTTCAATAACGCCCTGCCACACACAGTCTATATTCACGGCTATCTAATTTGTAATTGGATTAACATGTTGACACACCACAACATTTCGGCACCATTGCAAGGAGAGACGGTCAGTTTTAAGCCCGCTAGAGGATATCTCAAAGGAGGTGTACTATCACCCTTTCTCTGGAAGATTCTGATGACGCCCTGCTGAATATAGTCTCCAAACAGGAGGGGGGAGATCCAATGCTATGCGGATGACCTAGCAATCCTAGTTACGGGAAAACACGAGGAAGTTATTCCCAACATCCTTCAACAAACCCTAAATACGATGAGCAGATGGTGCGTCGGGAAACAGTTGTCTGTGAACCCTAGCAAAACTGTAATCGTGCCATTCACATTAAGAACGAAACTAAATGAACTACTGACACTCTTAGTATCTGGAGTGCCAATCCAGTTTGAGGAGGTCAAATATTTGGGTATTATCTTGGATATAAAATTGACATGTAACTTCTAACCAAATGAACAAAACCATACTATTACTCTGGAACTTCAGAAGGATATGTGGCAAATCCTGGGACAGAAGCCCCAAGATGATATACTGGATATATCAAACGGTTATTAAATCAATTGTATTGTATAGTTCGGTCGTCTGGTGACAAAAAGAATTGCAACTGACGTCCATAATGAGGACCTCTGGTATTCAGCGCAACAAGGAGCTTCAAAGAGATCGCACGGATTAACTGAATGAAATTAGTAATCACCATCGGAATGATTCCAAACTCGGTAGCTCCCCCGCTGCACATTATAAAGGGGAGTGAGAGTATATGGAACTAACCCAATAATTAAAATCTCATTAAACCTTGAAAAGTTAGTAGAGACGATAGCTATAGAGCTGGACTCCAGAGATCTAAGTAACAGGCATCCGCGGAACAGGTCTATTAAAATAATTTCAGATAGTCAGGCGGCTCTATATGCAATGAGCTCCAATCGAGTGAATGCTAAGCTGGTTTGGAACTGCTTTCAGATCCTGTACCACCTGGGCAAGCTGAACAAAGTTACTCTGATCTGGGCACAACGGCGTGGAGGGCAATGAAGAGGCCCTCGAGCTCGCCAGAAAATGTACCGACATCGGAGCAGAACACGTCGTTGGCATTGCAATGAGCACCGCCAAAACCTGTATCTCCGATTGGGCCAAGTATTAAACGCTTAGGCTCTGGAGATACATACCAGGGCACACACACTCGAAGGCATTTATCGCAAACCCCTCGAGGAAAGCCTCCCAACAGGTCCTAGAATAGCGTAGGTCGGATTTACGCATTCTGTAAGGACTGTTGACAGGACACTGTCGTCTAGGAACACACTTGATAAGGATGGGTCTGCAACAAAAATTGACCTGTCGCTTCTGTTACGCTCTCTGTACCTGCTCCGCACTGGAAACACTCAGTTTTCAGACATTCGGCTTCACCCGACTGGAACCCACGGACTTCAAAGAAGTGTCGCATAGTAGGACAGTCTCCTTCATCAAAGTGTGTGCTCTGCGAACTCAAATCTAGCAAAGCGTGAGCCACAATAGACACATCAGGGTCGCAGTGGAAGGCGTTACTTACTAACGCACTCACCTATAACTTTAAGTAAACATCTCAATTTTTGGGCAAAAAAACAACAAAAATAACTTCAAGTTCCAGAATGTCACACACTCTCCTCCGTCGCATAACTGAAAAACGAAAACAGAATATTTTTAAGAAATTGGGCCCGTTAATGGAACCTCACAAACAAATATTTTGGAGAAATCTGTCAGGGTGTACCATTAACTCCGACCTGAAATTTTAACTTTTTTCAATAATCATTCTGATTATTTTTTGCGGTTCATTTTTTTTATAAAAATAATAATTATAATTTTTTTAGGTAATAAATTCATGTAACAAATAGAACATAGAGTCTTCTAGGTAAGTAATTTGAACGAATATACAAAATGGTTACGCAGTTTCTTCTGCCATTTTAGTAACATGTGGTATATCGCACTAGTAATTTAATAGAACAAAAAATTCCTTATGTCACAATTGTTTCCTGGTTTTGACATGTTTCAGAATAAGTCATTTTACCGCATAAAGAACCGTTAATTGCCAAGTGTATTCTTAAAAAATCGTCAAAGTGTATTCTCAGAAAATCGTCAAAATATCAGAATCTTTAGGCGCCATTTCCTCGAAACTATGAACACGTGACATAATACGTAACACTCAAATTACTTTAAAAATTGTAGCTAAAAATATATTATGCGTAAGAATCATCACATTAATTGTAGTGATAGGTTTGTTTAATGAAATAATCTAAATAACTACTCATAAAAAGTATTGCTCCACTGCGAGTGAGAGAAAGTGTTTAAATTTTCACAGGAAATAAAATGTGATCCTTCATTTGTTCATACAAACATTTACAGAGAAATCGTGATAATTGTACTCATAAGGAATTCATTAAAACTGATTCAAGAGATCGTTAATTTGAACAGTTTTTTTGCCATATTTTATATTCCATCTAGATACTAGAATACATAACGTTATTTCCCATTCGAATATATGTTAGTTTTTCTATTTTTAGTATAATTATTTCATGCAATAGATAAAAACAATGGTTGTTTCATCATAAAGATTTACCAATTAATTATATGAGGTTCAAATATATCATAAACCAGTTCCGAACAATATAGTACTTATTTCAATTGCATCAATTATATGGTAGTATTTCAGATTTACTATACGAATTTCAATACACTACTATATGTGCTTGAATCTTCTGAGTTTGATTAGGAATAGCCAAAACATTCAACTAAAGAAAGACTACCTAAAAATCGAATAGCTGCGATAAAACATAAAATAAACAGTTGCCACTTTGTCCTAAATAGTTTCATGGGTAAAATAGTCCATTTGTGTTTATTTACACGGACAAAACAATCACAAAAGTTCCTAATTAGTGCATATTGGAAAGTTAAATTGTTCACAACGTAAGAAGACATATTAATTCTGAAGCCACCTTCTATTGAATGCATATATCATTAAATGCTGGTAAAAACTGAATCGAACTTATAGACTTATCACTAAACAAGTATCGTCAACGTGACAATGCAAGATTTTTTGCTGTTTTTCGTGAAAACTTTTTAGTATTTCTGATTTATAGTTGTTTGTAAAGTACTTGGTGAAGAAAAGTGTAATGGTAAAATGTATTGGATGCCAGAAAGTGGAAATTACCGATGCACACACAACTTAGTGATAATATATATTTGACGCCATTCTGGTTTTGGTTATGAGCGAACACATATTGTAGCAAAAATTAAAAGATATTCAATAAAGGAAGGGAATGTTCAGTATCCATATTTTTTCAGCAATATGAGAGAACGTGTCACACAACAAAGCTACAGGAACATTTCTATTCAGTCTTGACAAATAGTGATTAGATTATTATTTTAAGCTACTTTCATATTTTCCTGCTTACCTTAATATGGACTTCTTTTTCGCTATGAACGTCTACTGGCGTCTTGAAATATGATCCAGTAAATCCAATTGAGTCATATTTTTTGTTCACATTTTGTTCACGCTCTTTATATTCATTCTCATATTCACCTCTAAATTCATTTCCATACTCACTGCTATATGCGTTTTCAGATCCAATCTTATATTCTTTTCCAAATCGTCCTCTGTCTTTTTTTTCATATCTATCACTTCGTCCATTTCCATCCACATCTTTATATTCATTCCCATATTCTCTATTTTCATATCCCTTCTTCTCGTATTCTTCGTTTCCTCCTCCTAATCCAAATATTTGCTCACCGATAGTTTTGTGATTATCACATTCAAACTGTGATGTTGCGCGCCCAAATGCTACTAGAGATAAGACAATCTAAAAAAATGTATTAATGATTCAATACAATATATCTTCAATTAAAATTTATTAGTAACTTTAAGGCAACTAAATGACAGCTTGTCAAAATCTTGGAAATTTACTATGGTTTTCGTAATGATAATATCAAATAATTGAAGCTCCAAGCCAAATAATCAGGTCTGCACGTCAAATTTAACTCACAAACTGTTCAAGCGCCATCAACTGTTACTTATAAATAAAATAAAAAAGTGGAGGGTAAGGTAGAGGCGACTTTATTTGCCTGAATTTTTCTCTCGGGGTAAGGGAGCGAAATGATTATTTGAGGCTACAAATGAAACGCCGTATTGGTTCGGCTACATTTTAATTTATCCCTTTGTAATTATTAGCAGCACTCGTGGCGATATACAAGAAAGAGCGTTGAGGTTTTTAGGCCAC
Source organism: Galeruca laticollis (assembly GCA_963921935.1). Classification (NCBI taxonomy): domain Eukaryota; kingdom Metazoa; phylum Arthropoda; class Insecta; order Coleoptera; family Chrysomelidae; genus Galeruca; species Galeruca laticollis. Next base: position 113,452,914 of record OY998175.1, on the reverse strand, counting down.
TATTGGCTGAATTACGTACTCTGGAACAGGCCGTACAATTCAATCAAACGGCTAAGAAGAGGCGACGCGATAGATCTATTAGGTTACAAATCCGAATTGTTTTTAGAACAGCTTTTTTCAATAGAATGAAGAACAAGTAGGCAAGTATGAGATTATAACAAAGTGGAGTGGCAGAATTGCCCCAATTACTATTTTATATGCAGAATATCTACCGCAGAGTATATATACTTTGCGTTTCCAACAATGGTTGACCATTGTTATATGCAAGCAGTTACAGTAGCTTCCGGAACTTCTATGAAGATGGAAACGTAGTTTTCCGACAATCCGATGCAAGCTACTGAGGTATGCAAGTTTCTTTGAATCTTGAGTCCAAGGTACTTCCCGAAATAATTAGGAACAGAAGTTCTAATTATGAACGGTATGTGAAAAAGGTCTAAAAAGAATAGTTCGGTATTATTCGTCGCTGACACGATTTAGGTGAATACAAAAAAATATATGTTCAATTCAGATAAGTAAATCAAATAATCAATGTCTCAAGATATCTTCTATTGATTGATAAATTTATATCATGAAAAACTGACGCAAACATATTTATGACATACTAAGCACGTTCTAATACCTGATTGACCTGAATCCTATACAATAGTCTAAAGATTGCTCACAAATTAATAAAAGGTTTGTTCCAACTGAGCGAAATGATTCGTACATAAACGTCACGATCATGCGCATAACAAAATTTCTGTTCCAACAAGTTCCGACAATTCCACGGGCGATAAAAATGCGTTCCAACAAAAACTGGACACGTTCATTTTCTACCGCGTAATTAATTATATTTTTTGTTTTACTGCTAGACTTTCCTCTGTAATTTTTTTTTTACATTTGCAATCTTTCTTTTTTTATCATTTTTTCTCTCATCTTTTCGCTTTTGTTTTTCTTCTAATACGTCTTTCTGGGGCTTGCACGAAAAAATTATTGAGTGTTCTTTTCTTGAATTCTTCTTTTTTTGTATTTACCTTCGAGGGTCCAGGCAAGGGTAAGAACTCATCAAAAGAAGTCGTCGATGTTTCTTCGTCCTTGCCTTCATCATTTTTATCTTGAGAGTCTTCTCTAGTTTGTATTTCCTTTTCATTTACTATATTTTCAGGAGGTTTTTCTAGTTGGTTCTGGATGCCATTTTTTGGAGTTGTTTCATTTTCCTCATCCATTGGGTCAACATTTTCTTCTTCAATATCATCAGCAGTATTGACTATTGACATCTGTAAATGCATCCTCGTTTTGAGGATAAAGTCCAGTTGTCATAAACCCTTTAATAGCAGCTTTTTCTGGATTAGCCACAGTTACATAGTTCTGCAAGTCGGTAAGATGTTATACATTCACCTTGATGACTTTTTAAGAGATTGTCACATTCTGCATAGTATGCTACTTTTAAGGGGTAGAAAAAAGCATCATCCAGTGGTTAAATATTATCAGTTCCATGTGGAGGAAGAGTAAGTACAATGATGCCCTTCTGTCAACAAAAATTATATGCCTCTAATGTGCAGTGGTTTGTGTGGTTGTCTATAACTAGCAAAACCGGATCTTCTATACTGTACTTAGTGAAATTTTTAAAATATTGGAGCTACTCTACAAACAAGTCCTCATTAAACCATTCATTTTCTGAACAGCGGTATACAGCTGACGGAGGATCATTTCGTTTCAGTTCATCATTGATTCATTTTCGTTTATTAATAAACATTGGTGGTAAATAACTCCCAACGGCACTAAATGAACAAACAACTGTGGTGGTATTGCCCTTCTCTCCACTAGTGACAAATCCAACTCCTCTTTGTCCTCTCTCAGCTAAAATTTTTCCAGGACGTTGTACCGTGGTAATGCCTGTTTCGTACATGTTATATATTCTTTCTGGAGGTAAATTGTATTTTTCCATTACAATAGTGATATTGGACCAGAGTAGAGCCATCTCTTCACAATTAAAGGCAGTTACTATTCGCAAGCTTCTACCTTCTGGCTTTCTAAGGCTCAATTTATTCCGTCTTATCAAACCCTGGGCCCAATCTATGCCAGCTTCTTTTTTAATATCTGAAAATGGAGTTGAAATATTGTTTTTTTTGGCATATTCATAGACACATTTTCTAACTTCACGTAAAGATATTCCATAGTATGATTTAGCTAATGTTTTAATGTGATCTTCTCCTGAAAAAACTGTTTTACGTCCCATAGAAGGACGAAGCGGATGACGGCCATGGAATATATTGAATAATGTACTTCTTGGAGTAGAGAACCTTTTAGCTACTCTTCTTATTGAAGAACCTCCTCGAATTTCATTTGAATCTCTTTCCAAAGTTTCTACGGAATACGATATTTTGTTAGAAATCCAATTGTATTTTTCCAACTGAAAAAAATACGATAAATGAATTTTAAATCGAAGACAAAATTATGTACACAATTATCTCAGTAGGTATTGTGCCTTTAATTAAATATAATTATAAATATATAAAATAAAAAAATAGCGTCCGCAATTACCTCTCTGTCCGCCATTATCCGAAAGTGGGTGGCCGTAATTAGCCGAAATGGATGTACAGAAATAATAATCTAATACACTACTTAACCTTGTTATAGTTGGTTTTTATATAATTTTCTCATTAAAAATGCATGAATACCCTATACCTAACTATTTAAAACGTTGAAAAACTATTATAAAAAATTAGTGTTTTAAATGAAACTCACGGTTTCTAGTTAATTCCACAATATAATAAAAGTTATTGAAAATTCTAAAAAATTGACAATTGTTTCGATAAATCAATATCATCGTCAGAATGACAGAAGTTATATTTTATTTCATGCCTACCTGATGTTTAGTAGTTATTTTTGGCTAGACCAAGAAGTGACCTAACTTGTGATTGACTTAATATATGTTTATAGAAAAAAGAAGAAGATGTGATATTACAAATATTGAAGCTTAGATATTATTAGCCCTATGGTGATATCCTGGATATCATTTTTCCAATTAAGATCAGTATAACTGTGCAATGATATAGAAAACCAGGAAAACTATATCTGCTGATCTTTACAATTATCACTTAAGAAGACAGTTTATTATTAGCTTCAATATTTGTAATATCACATCTTCTTCTTTTTTCTATAAACATATATTAAGTCAATCACAAGTTAGGTCACTTCTTGGTCTAGCCAAAAATAACTACTAAACATCAGGTAGGCATGAAATAAAATGTTACTTCTGTCATTCTGACGATGATATTGACTTATCGAAACAATTGTCAAATTTTTAGAATTTTCAATAACTTTTATTATAGTGTGGAATTAACTAGAAACCGTGAGTTTCATTTAAAACACTAATATGAGCAGATTCCACGAAGTAAGGGTCGAGACAGTTAATTTTATTATAAAATATGTTACTTACCTTTGAAAACGCTGAATTGATAGATCAGTTGGATAAAATAATAAATTTTCGACGAAAAACCGTTTATATCACTACTTTGCTCACCAAAGTTCAGTGAGTGACTATAGAAGCCAGCCTTGTGGGTATGACGTTGCATATCACGCGCAAAGAGAATAAATAACTGAGAGTGTCCGGCATTACCCGAGGGGCCTCAATTTCCCGCCTTTACTCTACTTAACTTCCGATAGCTGCTACAAGAAAAGAACAGGTGATTTTGAATCGCATTTTCATCGGACATACATACTTTATACATGAACACTCGCTTTAAAGAGAACCAGCTTCAGAATGTCCGAACTGCGCTGTCCAAATAACGGTCAACCACATTTTGATCGAATGCCCACTGTACAACCGCCAAAGAAGAACAAACCAGTTAAATGACAGCATAGAAAATATACTTACTAGGAAACATGTAAACTTAATTCAATATCTGAAAGACATTAATGTATTCTATAACATCTATTTTTTTTCATAATATTGTAATATATAACTGTGTATTGTCTCACCTGCTATTAACTTTAGTAAAAAAATGTTTTTTCTACGACCGTGCGTTTTTAATCACTTTCCCGCACTAGTGCGGGGAAGTAAAATATGTCAATTTATCGTTATTAAATGTACATTTCATTGATTTTACATGTACATTACTATTAAAACTAATATAGGTTTTAATATTCAATATAACCCAGACTATTTTTCATTTACTGGAATGAAGAAATTACGTAAAAGTTTCAAGTCGAAGTGTTGTCGAAGTATCCGATTCTGGCATTTTTCAAATTATTTTCAATAAAAGCAATATTTTAATGGATTCGTCAAATGAAGAGCTCCGAGAAGCAATATTAAAGGCCGCAAATGAGGTAAATTCAAACCTGTTACCAAGTAAATCACGAGAAAGATACGAACAGCATTACAACCTATTTTTAAACTGGTGTAAGGAAAAAAGAGTGAATAGCTTCAGAGAAGAGGTTTTTTTGGCGTATTTTTCCGAGCTGAGTAAGGTACTGAAATCCAATACCCTATGGTCGCGTTACTCGATGGTGAAATGTTTAATTAAAATAAAACAAAACCTCGACATAAGCAAGTTTCATAAATTGACATCGTTCCTAAAAAAGCAAAATATGTGGTTTTCGACCACATAAAGCGCAGATTTTTTCCTGAAGACATAAATAATGGAACCTTTTTGAAGCTCTATAGAAAGTATGCAAATTTACGGCCTCCTACCACCACGCATCGTCGTTTTTTATCAATTACAAAAAAGGCAAATGTTTTGTTCAGTGCGTAGGCGTAAACACATTTGGTAAAATGCCGGCAGAGATCGCTACCCCCTTAGACCTACCTAACCCAAAACGTTACACAGGTCACAGTTTTAGACGATCCTCGGCAACGTTTCTAGCAGATTCAGGCGAAGGGATAACCAACATAAAACGTCTTGGAGGCTGGAAGTAGACTGCTGTTGCTGAGAGTTATCTGGAGGACTCCGTGAAACAGAAAAAAACCATCTCGAATAAAATTCTTTCATGTACTGGCAACTTGCAACCGATGCCGTATCCGTCATCTTCATGCACTTTGCAATCTACGAGTGTTACTCTTAACAGCCAGTTACCACCAACTAACTACTCTGGACCGGCTATTCTGACGCATTTGCAGAATGCAACAAATTGTGTTTTCAACATTAATATTAATAATAATTAGTGGATTTTCATGGAATGTTTCGTATGTTGGAATAAAATATATATTTTCAATATGCTTTTTGAATCTTTATGCGGTCGTAGAAAAAATAATGTTCCCAATCCATGCGTAAAGTGTCTTTCCCGCCCCTGACTGCCTGCCCGAAATCCGCTTCGCGTCGTTCGGGTCAACGGCAGTTTGTAAGGAAAATAACGATTTTTATCTACTTTCAAACATTCTGCAACATATCTCTATTATTTGACACTCTTCTACAAGTATTGTGTGATGAGATAGAGAATTTATTTTATTATTGCATGAATGTTAATAGCGGGCATTTTGAACAGTTTTATGTGCACACCTGATTATCAAGCTTGAAACTTTAATTATTTGGCATAGTCTATCACAAAGATTTTTGACGAGATAGCATTTGGTTTAGTTGAAAGATATGAGGGTAACAAAACCTGAAATGTGCTGTCTCCTCAAATCAAAAATCGATGTGTTCGAGCATTTTTGTAAATTTTGCTTTTTGATCTTAAAAATTGGCGTGGAAAGTTTTCACTTACTCAGCTTGTATAATATTATTTACAATCAATAATTTCTGTCAATTTGTAATAATTTGGAACTAAAAGCTGATATTTCATGATACGTATGTTCAAAACTATCTCTAAATTGGGAATTATTCAAAGAATACAGATTTGAACTTCTGTTCATGTGAACATGACTGATTTTAGTAAATTCGAATTTATTGATCGATGGGCAAAAATTAAAATTAGGAAAACTAATAATTTCTATACAAAACATGACATTCTAATAGCGATTAACTATTAATGAAATAGTTGCGAAGGATAGAATTTCGCCGTAAACTAACAACAATAAATTAAGCTATTTACAATAAAATGAATATTGTGGAGTAGAAACCAGAGTGTAAACCAGAGGTGCGTTCATTAAATATAACTTATAACTCAACCGTTAATGAACGCTCACTGAACAACAAAAAATAACGGTTGACGTGTGTCTACTGAACGATAATTTTTTTGGAGAACATTAATATTGAAATTATGGCTAGATACAATCTAATTCTTGCGTTATTAGATGATGGTAATATAATTGATACAAACAGAAATATTATAACACATTCAATAGAAGATTTACAGGAACCATTACCTCATGATTATAATGTAAGAAAACGTGATATTCATGAAAAAAACAGGAATTATTATGAAGAAAGAATTCCAGCGTATGTTATGTTTCAATGTGCGTTCACAGAGCATTCACGCAACGGTTGTATTTTTTGAACGCACCCAACGTTTGTAATTATCACCATGTTGTCATAAGTCATTATTGTTTGACCGCGAATTATAAACTAATGGCATTTTTATTCAAATAATGTTATCGTGTTAGGTAATTTCAAAAAGCAAATACGTTAAGGACAATCTCCTGGGTACACAAAATTATGTGGCACAAATTTTTGTTAAACTACTATCCCTGGATACACAAAACATTTGAATTTGTCCATTATTGACCTAGGTTAATAATAGAAAAAATAACTGACAACTTCATAGCTAGTAGTGGGAAAATATTATGATTATAGCAACAAAAGCGACCAAAAAATATCTACTGCAAAGTTAACTGAATGTTCCAAATAGTAGAAAGAAAAATGGAATTATAATATTTATAGATAACAAAATTTGAAAATTTCGGGATACGCAAATCTTATGTTTTCAAATAAAATTGGAATTTGGCTAACTTACTATTATGGCATTCATTTTTCTTATAATATGCTTTCCGTTGATCGACTAGTTGGTAACTGACCATTTTAGACAGTCAATCACATAAATATATACTAATTAATGTGAAAGGGCTTTAACTATATCGATTTTAAAAATCAATAACATAAATAATTTATATCATTAAATATGTAAACAAATATCAGCTTTCTCCGCCATCTATAAAAGCTTGAACCAATTCAATTGGAATAATTTACTCTGAATGTACTTTATATATTTTAATTTGAATGTAAAATAACATAATCGCATACTTTAAACAAACATTACCTAACAGTCCCAAGAGCTGCTAAAATATGGATGGTATAATTAGTAAGTACTTTAAGAAGCAAACAGCAAGCGACTGAAGTCTTTATGATCCAGTGTTCTTAAGACTAGAGTTCAGTACCATGAAAACGGGTGTGAAATGCTAAAAATTTCGGAAAAGTTTGAAGTCGTTTTTTCGAAATTTGAAAGGGGGGTCGCACATATCATCTATCCGTTTACTTGCGTGGCGCTACGAGACACTTTTTTAAAATGCTTCTGTTTTCACTTAATTAATTAAAATATTTAAAACAAATAATCCATTTTCTGGCCACATTTTTAAATTTTTCCACGCAAATTTTAGACCAAAAAAAAAGAGTTCGTTAAACTTGAAGGCGCTACGAGGCCCTTTTTTGGTTTCCTTCACATTTTTTCTAAATTAGGCTGTATTTGTTTATAAATTTAATGTTTCAGAACATATAAAAATCAGTTTTAGGCAACCAACGAGTCAATGGTGGAATGATTTGAGGGGTATGTTGCTTCTTCAATTTTACGGCCCTAATCCGATAAAGCGTTCACCTCTTTAGATATTGAATTTTAAAATTGAAAAAATTCATTTTAGCATAGCTACTCGTTAAATTGATATTATAATTTCACCTTTATTAATTAGAACATATTTATTATTATTTATTAAATTTAATTTTATGGAATAAATACCCGCAAATATTTTGTTATCTTTTCAATAACCAATTGGTAGAGTAATAAACGCGTTTTTTTAATATGGTACTCCGGTAGACCTAAACCGCAATGACTACATGAGACAAAAGTACTACAAAACTAAATCCATCGCCAATAAATTTACCGTTCTTTAAATTAGTATGCATTTTCTTTCGAACCCTTCTAATATTATTTTTCTTTCCATGGATGGTTTTAAAGCACTCATGTTTCTTACCGTTTTTCAATGATTTATGCATTTTACATTGCAAACAAAATTTATTTTCAACACCTACATATAGAACTTTTTGAGTTCCTTTGCCTATAATGCATCCTACGCCCGACAATGCATTATAATCACTTTAATATGACATTTTACTCCAAGCGCCATCAACTACTACATCAGCTTCAACCGCTAATTTATATTCTTCATTACCCGCTAGAATCATCTCCTCTATCAAAATGGTGTTTTTTGTAACAACACTTTGATGCGACAAATATGTGGTATGAGACATTATAGGAAGATTTGCACCACCTAAAACTGTGGATAACTGCTTATATCCAAGTCCCTCTCCTATCGTACCGCACACCAAAGTTTTATTTATGTCAAGCTCTTTTTCACCGTTAGTTGTACTAAATGTTTTTGTAACACCGCATATGTTACATTTACAAGTAATCGTACTTTTTACTCCAAAGTGCTTTTCATTTACTAAACATACATTAGATATATCGCAACGAAATAAACCATTGTGTTCAATGTTTTTTATTGCCAAAAATACGTACTCGAAATCTACTATTCGTAAACCAGTCATTGTAAATTAATTTTTTCTACGACCATGAAGAAAAATGTACATTTCAAGTGCGTGTTCGATTAAGAAACCTACCACGTTGTAGTACAGATTTTCATTTCCCACGGGCTAGCTGTATCGAAATGTTCCATTTCCCACGACTTTCATGAGCTACTAGACTGTCATTATATTATAGTATATGATAGAGTCATGTTTGTTAACGTCTGTATAATACTTTGACATTTCACATCAGTGTTTACAAAATTCTTTTATAATAGTATATTATACACCAAGCGACTAAAGTGACCCATTTAATCCACCTAAGGGATTACTGTCACTTTAGTGGACAGGTCTATACAATATTTTTTGTAATTCTGGTAATTCTACATACGTTTTTAATAAAAATAAATACTACTTAGGATGGACTTTTACTTAACTTGGCTGGGCATCGAGGAGGGACTTTTACGAAACTTGGCTGGCTCGCTACGCTCGTACTACAAAATTTCATGTACTCGTGGGAAATGTATGTCATTTCATACTCATTGTACAATATACTATTTCTGTACTTAAATCGAGTCGTCGGTTGACGAAGATGTATCTAATGATACGGGTACGGCTCTTGAACAACTAACCTGTTCAATACCACTAATTTTAACTGCCTTTTTCAAACTTTTGCAAATTTGTTTTCGACTTTTTCTCTTATGAGAAGTAGTACAATGTTTTCCTGACCTCATTATCGTTTCAAAAAATTTCGATAAATATTAGTATATTAAAGTATAAGTGGATAAAGAGGTCTTTCAAACACGCTCGAAATAGAGCAAGTGTTTGAAAGACCAGTTATCCACGAATACTTTACGCCATTTTTTTTATTGGTGCATTTTGAAATCATAAAATATTATTATTATATTATTACTACAAAAAAATGGAAGTCCATCCAGCCAAGTTTCATTTCATAAAAGTCCGTCCTCGATGCCCAGCCAAGTTTCGTGAAAGTCCATCCTAAACAGTATTTATTTTTATTTGACGTTACGAGATACTGCTGTCAGATCAATAATTAAAAAGTTTATTTATATTTAAAAGGATACAATGTATATATGAATATATAAATACATTTTGCAGATAAAACCAAATAAGACATTGGTTCACAATGAAAATATACAATTTACAAACTAATAAAAAAAGTTGTCATTGATACTTACGTTTCTCGAGTTGTTATTGTTACCATAGGGACTTTAAAAAACGCGCGTGTTTGAAAGTTCGATTTAAAGACGCTGAGGCGTGTTTTAAATAGGTAATATGAGGCATCAATAAAAAAATATAAAGCAATGAATTTTAAATAGTAACTAATGTCTAAATTATATCAATATACAATATACAACGAAGTCAATCAAGTCACAATTGATAAATAGTCAAAATTCTGGACAGAGTGAATCTATGTCTATCGAAATGGAAGAGGTAAAAAGAGAAACTGTGTTTTTATTGGTTGTCTTCGATTGTTGATCATTTTGCGATAGGAATGTAGTCATGGTAAATGAATAGTTCTCTTTGAATTTGAAATTAACCAGAACAAGATATTTAGTTTAGTTTTTCTTAACGAGGATGCAACAAAAATCCGGGAAACCATTTAATTACATCGGCGCCGGCGATGATTTATAAAGCAATTGACCCCACAGGAAAGTTTAGCAGACCATTTGGTTTGGAGGAAGTTGACCAAAATATACTAGCAATGTGTCTATGTTCAGCGGAGGATTGGGGCTTTCCTCTCACTTTTTACGATATTAGACTTATTGTTAAAACCTTCCTTGATTGTTCTGGAAGAAACGAGGCCGAAATTTTATAATGTTTTTCTTGAAGCGTCTCCAGAACACTTTAAGTAATAAAATGTGCCAGAGCATAAAAATATATAGAGTACAAGTTGACCACAATGCCATAAATTTGTATTTTGATAGTTAAACCAGTCAATGGAGGGAGTTCTACCTCATTTAGTTATTAATTATGTCAAAACTAATATGACTGATGGCCCTGGCCGTGAAAAAGGTTGTTGTTAGAAGAGGGTGTCCACTTCCTGAAAGGATTAATAACTCCTCAAATTCAAGCACTTCTGTAATGTTTGCGGCTGTCGAGGACGGGACACTTCTCCCACCACATGTAATATAAAGCTGATAATCTTTATAATACCTTGAGAGAACATGGCTCTATGGAGATAGTGTATAATAAGAGTGCGTGCTTCACTTTGGAGATATTCGAAGACTGGTTTCGAAAATTTGCCTTGCTTCATTTCTCGAAACATGATAAAGGAGAGAAGAAAGTTATGATTAGGGATTATTTAGCGAGCCATATATCCCAGTGTATAATAGAAGAATGTAGAAAAAACAATATAAGGTTCACCCTACTTCCACCAAATAGTACTGGACTCACTCAGTCCTTGTATGTAGCATTTCTCCGCCCACTTAAAATTAGGTGGCGTGAAACTTAAGATCCTTGGAAAACAAAACACCGAGGAAATATTCCAAAAGATACATTTCCTTGTTTGTTAAAAATATGTCTAGATACCTTGAGAGAGGAAAATATTTCAAAAAATATCATCAGTGGATTTGAAGGGGCAGGATTAATTCCACTAAATCGAGAAGAGGTGTTGAAAAGACTTTTAGGCAAAAAGTCATTAGAAGAAGGTAAAGAAAGTGACAATACCGTTACCTCGGTGGCTTCATTTCAAGAATCTTTGGAAGAAACTAGAAAAAAAGAAACAGGCGGTTTGAGAGAACAGACAAAAAAGAAATTTGATGCTCCAGCTAGTAGAGGAGTCTGTGACAAAGATATCGTTATTTTGAAAGACAACTCAATGCAGGAAAATAAAGAAAAACCATGCACTTCTAGAAAAATACAGAAAACACGTAAAGCACTTATGTCTTTTGTCTAGTGAAAGTGAGGAAGATAGTTCCAGTGAAGTTTTAAATGACAGTTTAGATTATAAATATTGAAGATAATAACCAAGAGTTTAAACACCCTACTCTGCAGGCGATAAATAATCAGGTGGGATGATACTTTTTTATAGTTAGTTATGATGAACATTCTTATCCTGGGGTCATTAAGAAATTTTACGATGAAGGCGCAACAATAAATGCAATGTGCAACATAAGGATGAACTGTATTATTGCTGACAAGACATTGTAGGTGGTATTAAGGGTCCTATGCCGCTGAATAAAAGAGGAACTTTTTGAGTACGAGAACTAAGGGTAATTGACTGAAGCTGAATTACTATAATCAATATTTGTTAAATACAAATATTGAGTTTTTTGAGTATGTTATTCACTCCAATTGACTAAAGCAAAACTGCCAATATTTTCTACCTTATGGTGTGTAACACGCTTGCAGGGTTTTATATGTTCGATCATCTTCTCTTCTGCTGGCGTTCTTGAATCTGCCATCTTTCACATTGATTTTCTCGTGCATCTTGTCATCTTATTCTCCATTTTCTCGTCCATCTCTGTCAAGTTATTCTCCTTTTCCTCGTCCGTCGTTTTCATCTTATTCTCAATATCCGATTTTAGAGACGAAATTTTATTTTCAACATTAGCAGCAATGTCATTTTTCGTTAATAAGATATCGGCAGGAAATATTTTCCATGTTAGCAGAAATATCGTTCTTCACATTAGTTGAAATCTTCTCTTCCATGGCAGAAATTGACGATTCAGGTGGAATAGATATGTTTCTGGATCCAAGCCATCACTTTCCAGTTCCATTTTGAGTTTTTCTACTTATTTACTCGTCTTTCCGGACGTTACCAACTCACGATTCTCTAATTTGGATTTTATTCCGGCACTTTCAAGTCATTTAGTCTCTTCGTCATTCTTAGATAACTATTTATTTATTTTATCCCACTTCTGACACCAATGTAATGTTTTCCTTATTTGTTTAAAAATATTAGTGTTTTTAAATGAAACTCACGGTCTCCAGTTAATTCCACAATATAATAAAAGTTATTGAAAATTCTAAAAAATTGACAATTGTTTCGATAAATCAATATCATCGTCAGAATTTCATTATTTAAAAATAGTTTATAGTGGGATACATTTATACACACTGTATATCTACTCACGTAATTTATGTATTAATTGTTCACTTATACTTAATTTATGTACACACTTAAGTCTAATTTATATTAAATACACTGCTCTGCTGTGTTCGCTATGAAATCAAACTGTAGACTAAACTCACGGTTCGCAGGTTGCTTAAACATTAAAACTTTTTCGGGTACATTTGGATTCCTGAAATTTCTAGATGGGGCCTCTCAACAAATAATTGACCTTCTCAGATATGCATCTATTATAACAATCACAAAAAATAGTCCTTCCCAGACATCAGTGCGCTCCCGCCCAATTTTTATCTTTTAGATGACGGATTAGGCAGAGTCGGCTTCGATGAATACACGAGTGTGCGTTTTCGTAACATTATGTAAGCCATAAAATTTAGTGCGCTATTTAATAAGTATACGAATTTTAACTTCCACAAAGTAACATTGAATTTGTTACGTTTGAAAAATAGTTAGTACTCATCAGAAAAAAGGTATGGAAGCAATTTGTGCAACCATTTGTGTAACAAACAGTACACGATCTTTATGATATTGCAAGAAAGCATGAAATTCATTCTGCAATCGCTACAGAACAATAATGTCATTAATATTATGTATTAAATTTTATTCTTTGATATCCTTACGGTAATATCGATAATTGGTTTTCGTAAACTCCGTTTGTTTTGTGTTCGAACCTAAGTATTGGTTTTGTTATAAATTTGAAATCACGCACGAGTTTCTACAATGAAATTGTTAATTCCGATAATGATCATAGAGTCCTATTTTATTATTTAATTAGTTATACTGACATTTTTTTTAAATAATTAGATTTGTCAAGAGAAACTTAAAATTTGGAACAGGCAAATAATTAAAATTATCTGCACATTGATTCTTACAGAAAGAAATATTTATAACTATCCTATTTTCTGCATTGTATAATAAAAAAAATCACATTATAATGAAGCTTGGAACGCTGCTAACTAGCTCTTATGATGGAGCAAAAAAAAGATTCAGAATAAACAAGTTAATTTGCTTTGAATTTGTAATACGGTGAAATCTTACGTCGATTGAGTGAATTTAACTGTGAATACGGATTTATCGTTGAATATAAGTGTGCTTTCATCGTTTATAGTAGATAGGGTGAGTTACTAACCACTTTTTGTGTCAAATCCTTTTCCTTTGACCTAAGTAAGTAAATTCCAACTTATTTCTATTAGACATATACAAAACCCATACCAAGAAGAAAAAGGGGAAAAAAGTAAGTCAAATGGCGGGAGATCAACCTCTCGAACCTCCTGACAAAGACCAAAATATATCACAAATTAATAGAACAAAAATCTTATACACTTCACATAGCTCTCCCCCGTTTGAAGTATATATTCAGGGAAAGTCAGGTAATGTGGGTAATTTACATATTATGAGTATAGCCAAAACCATCTTTAACTTGAAGCTACAAGATGTTATAAAATTCACCAGAAAGGGTAAAAACCGAATAGGAGTCACTTTCAAGAATGCAGAAGCTGCGAACAACTTTATTAATGAGCAAGACTGGGAAAATTTGGGTTATGAAGTATATATACCAAGTCACAATGTATCAAGCAAAGATATTGTAAGATTTGTAGGTATGACCCTTACAGAACAAGAAATAATTCAGTTTACAACAACAAACATCAATAATTGTAAGGTGCTACATGCCAAGAGAATGAATAGAAGAGCGATCGTTGATGGAAATATAAAGTACATCCCCACAGGCACAGTGTGTTTAACTTTTGCAGGAAAAATCATCCCATGAGAAGTGGAAGTATATGGCCTTCCAACCCTGGTAACTCCATATATAAGCTTCGTAATTCAATGCTATAACTGCTTACTTTATGAACATAGCACAAATCAATGCAGATGCAAAGCAAAATGCAAAACTTGCAGTAAAAGCCATGACAATGCCTCAAGCTGCAATTTATATTGCATCTACTGCAAAAATAATGATCACTCATCAGTTGATAAAATATGCAAAGAACAAAAAAGACAAAAAGACATTAAACAACTAATGGCATTCTCAAACATCTCATATTACGAAGCTAGCCAACAAATACCATCCAATTCTCCCACCAGCCCACCAAAAAATGACCTAGGAAACTTTCCAACTCTAAGAAAAAAAAACTCAAAAGAACAGGCCAACTCAATTCAAGTACATGAAAGTAGATTAGCAACAATATCCACAACTCCCGAAGTAGCATCTTATGTACAAGTAGCCACAACACCCCCAAACAGCAAAAGAAAAAGACAAACAGGCTACGACAAAGCCGCACATACCAAATTCCTAAATAATCCAAATGGCAGATCAGAGATAGGAAACAAAACGACAACACATAGTGAACAGCCCCAACAATTAGCAAGAAAAGAGGAAGAAGAAAAACTCCAACTCGATGTAGTACAAGCAATATCAATCTTATCAGAATCCCACAGAGAGCTTGTGTTAACGTTTATAGGAAGTTTGATTTCAAATAATTATCTTACACCCCAGCAAGAAGTGTCAGCTAACAGAAATAAACACAGCACAAACATGTACACCTCTATCACCATACACCAAAAAACAAAACACCTCATGGGACTATATGGACCTGTCCGACACGGACATGTTCTGATCTCCTGTGTAATATTTGAATTATATTCGCATTCACTCCACTAACTGTTATCCAGTGGAATATACGTTCATACAACTCCAACACAGATAATTTGAAAGTAATCATTAGAAACCATAATCCTGATATAATCCTACTAAATGAAACATGGTTAAAACAAAACTATAATATCTCATGCAGAAACTTTCAAATTCTTAGAAACGACAAAGCCGATGGCTACGGTGGAACAGCTATTCTAATAAAAAATACCATCAAATTCGTCCCAATAACCTACCAAAGTAACTTTGACAATATAAATATTCAAACACAGGCAATACACCTACCACAACATAACATTAATATTCTAAATATATACTGCCCATCAAGCTCAATACTCAGAGTAAATAGTTGGATCCATTTTATTCAGCAATTCAAGAAACCCCTATTTATTATGGGAGATCTAAATTGCAACCACCCCGCATGGGGGAGCAAGAATATAAGTATTAATGGTCGAAACATTATTGACTCCTTAGAGTCACTCCAATTAGTATATCTAAATGATGGACAGGCTACCAGATTGTCTTCACCGAGTGAGGATAAATCTGTGGTGGATGTTACCCTAATATCTTCTGAGTTAACTCCATATGCTACCTGGGAAGTCCTCCTAGACCCTGGAAGTAGTGATCACTACCCAACCATCTGCAAACTGTATTCCCATAATAAAGACAACCTCAATCAGATAGTAACCACAAAAAGAAACTATAGAAAAGCTAACTGGAACACCTTTTATGAACACCTCTGTACAACCCCCCAACCCCTAACCCACTTTCAATATGTGACATTCCAAGATAATATTATAAAAGCAGCAAATGCGGCAATACCGTTTTACAAAATCAAACACAACCAAAAATACAATATCCCTTGGTGGGATAACTCCTGTCAAGTATCCATCAACTGCAGAATATCTGCAATTAAAACATTTACCAACTCCCCTACGATAGAAAACTTTATAGCAGTTAAAAGGACCATTGCTTCTACCAGAAAACTTCTAAAGTCCAAAAGAAAGAGCAGTTTTCGCAACTTCTGTGCAAAAATAAACCGTAACTCTCCATTAAAAATTATTTGGAATAAAATCAATAAAGCTTCAAATCGTACACCTCACAACAACCTATCAAATCAACTTCCACCTGGCATTCTGGCTCAAGAAATTTTATCCTCCTTATGCCCACCTATCATTACCGAAAACATACAAACATCCATACCAACAGAAATTAAAACATTCTCCTATCAGGAATAAAAATTCACAATAGATTCAAAAAAAGACTCCGCACCAGGTATGGACCAAATTTCATACTCTATGATTAAGCACATGCCAACATCTTTTTCTAAGGATCTACTACAATTTTTTAATGATTGCATGCAAACTGCTACCATTCCACATACATGGAAGCAAACAAATCAGTAGCAACGAACTATAGACCAATTGCTCTAACTTCATGTGTGGGTAAACTTCTAGAATCACTAATAAAAAACAGGCTGGAAACAAAAAATTACTCAATCCCCTACAGTTTGGATTTAGAAGGAATAAAGGTTGTATGGACTGTTTAACGTTTCTAACCTCTCATATCCTTATAAATTATTCAGCCAATGAATATACCATAGGCGTTTTCTTAGACCTCTCAGCTGCATATGTAGTACAAAACTTTAATAAACCTAGCCCTACCTAAATATATAATAAACTCAATTTACGCTTTTATAAATAACAGAGTCATATTCGTCCAAGACAACTTAGGACAAACAATAGGACCTTTGCCAGCTAATCAAGGTCTAGCCCAAGGATCTCCCCTTAGTCCAATCCTGTTTAATCTCTATACCCTACCTATTTATGATATCCTCCCTAAAAATGTTAATCTTATTCAATATGCAGATGACATGGTACTGATAGTTGGTGGATCAAATGTGAGCCAAATGGTAAATAATTTAAATACATTTTTAGAAAAATTCAACACTTGGTTAGACACACATAATCTCAAACTATCAACCAATAAATCTCATGCAGTAATGTTTAGTAAAAGAATCATAAAAAGATCTATCCCCAAAATAAAAATAAACTCTGAAACTATTGAATGGGTGGATAAAGTTAAATACCTAGGTATGTACATTCATCAAAACCTTAAATGGAATGCACATATACAATACATGGAAACAAAAATATGTAAAGGACTAAACGTTATGCGAGCTCTCTACGGTACTTGGTGGGGCTGTGATCCCCTCACACTGAGAATACTTTACAAAGCAATAGTACTAAGTCACATGGACTATGGTAGCCAGATTTTCACCCTGACAAAAAAGAATAAAACAACGTTGGACAAACTTCAAAACCAGGGATTAAGAATAGTTAGTGGCAACGTGAATTCAACACCAATCCCAGCCTTTTTATCAGAAAACGGTGAAATGCGCCTCAAATATCGGAGGAAATGGCTGAGCTCCAAATACTTAATAAAAAACCTGGCAATATCCAATAACCCTATAATCAATATTCTAAAGAAGCTTAATAACATAAGCAAAAACTCAAGATATTGGACTTACAAAGAAAAACCAACTCTAATACAAATCCTTAACCGGCTACAACCATCTACTAATATGATGTACACAAAAGAAATATTGCCTTGCTATGAATTTGACCTAGAAATTCAGCTAACTCCATTAAATGTGGCAAATCTTCAATCTAATAAAACTGATGAACTAGCACAAATTCAGTACCAACAAATTGTATCCAAATTTCCGGATCATACAAGAATATTTACATATGGATCTCTCTATTCCAATGGCACTGCAGGGTTTGGAGTTTACAGTGAAGAACTCAACTATGCATCTAGGCTACCAAAATTCACACAAATATGGTTAGGAGAAATTACTGCTATCAACCATGCACTTCAAATCATCTTAAAAACTAACACCACGAAAACCATAATCTTCTCAGGCTCTAAAACTGCACTACAAAAAATATGTAAACCAACTTTCTCCAAAGAAACAGAGCATTCATTAATATTAACTGAACAAGGAATTATACTAGCAAATACTAACGGCTTTAATATCGTACTAGCATGGATCCCAGGTCACTCTGAAATCAAAGGAAACCATAAAGCTGATCAGCTAGCTAAAACAGGTTGTTCCCTTACAGTTCCAGCGAATATAAAACTGAATTATCAAAACTACCTCCCAGATATCAATAACAGCATATGGGCTAAATGGAACAATGAATGGAACCTCATAAAACAGAATAAAAAATCGTTCTATTACAAAGTTGTCGAACAATTACCAAAATCTCCCTGGTTCAACCAATACCAATACAAAAATAGAAGACATTTAACAACAGTTATAAGAATGAGAACAGGACACTGTTTAACTCATTTCCATATGTTTAGAATTGGAATTAAAGACGATCCACTATGTGAATGTGGGCAAATAGGATCACTTAACCACATAATACTAGAATGTCCAATTAATATATCAAACCAATTCAACCTTTACATAGAGCTATGCAAAACTAAACTTAGCGCGCCATTTGATATATGTACAATTTTAGCCAATTTAAATGATGAACGATTATCAATAATACACCAATTTATAACTATGTTTAAAATATCCCTTTAATTTAATCTTCTCTTTTATAGACCTGGGTTTCTCCACCTATATCCGAGGTAGCATTTCTGGTTGTGTCCAAGCTTTTGTTTAAGGAAGATATCCATTCTAGAGGGAGGGAAATATTGCCAAGAGCAAGACTTTTTCCCCCCACATGTATAAAACTGGGTAAATTATCCCACAGGATATAGCCCAAAAAAGGAACGAGAAGAAGAAGAAGAATTTGTAATACGCATTTGTAATGAATTATATTTGTAAATTGTTTAAGGAAGATATCCATTCTAGAGGGAGGGAAATATTGCCAAGAGCAAGACTTTTTCCCTCCACATGTATAAAACTAGGTAAATTATCCCACAGGATATAGCCCAAAAAAGGAACGAGAAGAAGAAGAAGAATTTGTAATACGCATTTGTAATGAATTATATTTGTAAATTGAATAACTTGATTAGATATCACGTGTTCTTGATTTGAAGGACAAGTAGTGAGTTTCTTGTCTGGTCGTTTGCTAGGTACTGTAGACGATTCGTCCTTACCTGCCTTTTATATTATTGACTTTGTATTGTGCCCTTGTTTTATTACGTCTAACCGACAAAGCCTTAATGAAGGGTATTTTGAACTTGTACATCTATTGGTATTTTTCAAAAACTCCGGTTTTATGACAATGTCCGGTCCACATGTTACTTGTTTGTCATCAATTAAATTTGTAGAAAAATGTCTAGACACATTCATCTAATAAACTCACGATCAGCTGTTTTTGCCCATTGGTGTGGCCACACTTGTGTCTTGGATATTTCCAACAAATCTAAAACCATTTTTTGCACTTACTTGGTAATAATATGTAATAATACACCCTCCCCGGGTGGGTTTTGTTTCAATTGACAATCGTTCGCAAACCGCTGTCACCATATGTAATCAACCCTCCTTCAACTGAACTGTTTATCAACAAAAAAAACGCTGTAACCAATGTAATAAATTCTACTTTCTACGGTATATGATCCTGACCTTAGCGTCACCAATTCCTTTCTCAATTATGCAGCCAAGCGTGTAAGGCAAATCCAGTCCGATTTAAGCTGGGACCGGCTGGTCTTAAAACGGTTTGATCTCCTTCGCCAGGACAGGATTGTTCTCCCGGATCGGTCTCGTATCCAAGGTTGATACAAACTCTAGGGGAAATTCGGGATAGGGATGATAAATAAAATATGGTGGAACCACAAAGTTGTATAAAAAAATATAATAAAACTTTCTCTGTAGGTAAATTATATATATATATATATATATATATATATATATATATATATATAAATACCAATATCAAACAAATTATTAAAGTATCCCCCGGTATAAAAACTACCTATACACATCCATAAATTGTACATCCTAAATCGACCCCTGTATAATAACATATAACTATCACCAAAAAAAAATTATGATATAACCCTCGCCCTGAGATAGAACAAAGAAATTAACCCCTTATCGCTTTAGTATTTCAAAGTGCGTGAGGGGCGTATGTTTTAATCCTTAGTTCGATATTCACCTGTCTCGAGGCGTACAAGAAAGAGATTATATTCATTTACTCTTAACCGCAATGTTATACTAGACTACTGTGGTATCCCGTCATTGACCTTGATAAAAAATGAAAGTAAAATCGTAACCAATTCTGCTGATCTAAGAACAATAAAGTATCTATCGACACTCGCGTTTCAAGGCGTAAGTTTCGAGTTGCAAATATTTTCAGGTCTTTGAATCACCTACGTTTATTTATTTTACTAAATCTGAAAGAAATTTCTGACCACGTCTGAACAAAAGAAAACAATTTAAAATTATTTATCGGAACACAAGTTTGCTGAAACATAACGAAAAGGAAAACCATACGCTCCGGCCCTTTTGATACCAAGTACAAGTTAACCTTGCGTTAACTCTTATTTATATCCTACCTACGAAGTGGAAGCGAATTATGTGGCGCAACAAATTAATAACTAACTAATTAGAAAACCGAACTCTTGTCAGGTTGGCGATACCCTGCGAAATCTGATTATATCATCACACACGATAAATTTTATATACCACAGAACGAGCTGTGCCCCAAATTGTGAGCCTAAACATTCAATATTTAAGTGAAAGCGGCCAAGAGTGTCCAGTCCCCGTGAAAGAACAGACTATAAAATCCATCTATTTGTTATAGCTATTCCCTATGTGAAACAGTGAATTTATAAATACCAAGTTCAGAACCAGCGCAAAATAATAAACGAATAAATGTCTCAAAAAAAACAAAGTTTAAATCTCAATTTGTTCAAAAACTTACTGCGGTGGAAAACTTCCTTTCTCCGGCCTTGCTACTGCCTATTCTTCGCTATCTTTTTAGTAACCGCGGGTAGTGCCAGTAACCCGTATCGTGCTATGCTGAAAACTTAGCGTAGAGGGCGAGTCTTCCCGTTTTGTGTCACGAAGGGGGACAGTGTTCACCGTCCCGGATATATAAGTATCCCTATTACACCCTGACACAACGGAGAGAACTTTTCCTCGGAAACCGCTAACACTAATAAGAACTGCTACCCGTTACCGTGACAGGGAAAGGAAAAGTCCTTTCCATGTCACGTATTCGCCCCGACACTCTCTGTCACTCTTACTGCTCTGCACTTGGTTTTTACTATCCCCCCGAATTAGGCTTGGGTTTTTTCTGTTGGATTGCAAAATTAATTTTTTTTGTTTTGAAGCGGCCTAAATTTTACGTTATTAAATAGTTGTATACAAAACAATTATTTCAGTTTGACCTAGTAAAATGTTTTATTGGTTTCAAAGCTGTTATGGTTTCGTATCATTTTTCTAAACAAAATGTGGGTCGCATTCTACTTTTTATTTTTATTTGAAATAAAATATGTTTTACCGTGTGTTCTGAAATTTACTACATTAAATTTTTCTCTTTGGTATTCGTATTAATTACAAATGTTATACTTGCGAATTTGAAATACCGTGTTTATGACATGGAGCATTGTGTAAATGTTAAATACAATAAGAATGTAGAAAGACCACAGATACTGCCTCCTCATAACCTAGAAATTATCCTTTATACCTGAGTTCTAACAGGCTCGGAGTAATCACCAACCAGGTAAAGCAAGTATCAAATATCACTCTGTGACTTTTCATCGTTGTGCATTGTGCAAATAAAAATGGCAGTGTTTCGGCTATGGGAAAACGTTGTGTCGAATGAAATGGAAATAAAGAATGAAGTGATTGAAATTAGTGAAAACAGTGATACAGAAGATGTTTCGGACAACAAGAAGTTTAAAAGAAAACATTTGTCAAGTGACGCAAAAACGATAATAAATTTTTTTTACCAAACCCTAATTGAAAAAAAATGTTCAACTTCTTTCACCGCGACAAGTGAATTAACAAAAGTCCCTGTATCTACGGTAAGGGACATTATAAACAAGGGAGAGACAAAAAGACAGAAACGAGAAATGAACATTTTTTCTAGAATCGATGAAGCGGCGAGAACTGAAATAAAACAACAAATTTACTCCTAATACAAAGAAAATATGGTGCCAACAACGTCGATGATTTTGGAAAGACTGAAAGTTTCGGGAATTGAAGTAACCTATTCGGAACAATGGTTTCGGAAATATTTGAAAAGCATAGGTTTTGAGTGTAAAACCCTCAACGGAAGGATGAGCATCATGGAAAGTGGACGATTAAAAAGATTGCGTTGGGAGTACGTTACAGAAATAAGGAAGATTTCGCCAAGAAGGTCGATACATAGTTTGGTTGGATGAAACACGGTACGATAGCCATGACGTTATAAAGAAAGGATGGGACAAAAAGTTGTTGCCTAGAGGCCCTTCTGTCTAGGGGAAAAGGATGCGTTGCTGTTGTCCGCAAAAAATATAAAAAAATGTTCACCCGACTATCACGTAGACATGAATTCACCACTTTTTGAGACTTGGTTTCAAGAACAACTGTTGCCTCATTTGCCTGATAATTCTGTCATTGTGATGGACAACGCCAGTTATCATTCAAAACAAATTAACAAGAAACCCACCACAAGCACGAAAAAAGCAGAAATCCTACAATAATGGCTGAAAATGATATAGAAATACCTAAATCAAAATGCACCAAAAAAGATCTTCTAACCATTATAAAAGACCTACAAAATATCGGATTGACACAATGGCACAAGCAAAAGAACATACGGTACTGCGTCATCCGCCCTACTACTGTGTATTAAATTCCATTGAACTTATCTGGAGTAGTCTAAAGCGGGGAATTTGGCGTGAAAATACAGCTCCAAGGCTAAGTTCTGCGGTAGTAAATTCAATTAGAAGTGAGGTGGAAAATGTAGACAGTATTTTATGGGAAAAATGCATCGCACACGTAGTTGAAGTGGAAGATTCATATGTGTCTCCGAATGTACAACAATTTATAATTAATTTGGACGAAGACAGCGATAACAGTGACCTATTTGTTGATAGTGACGATGATTTATAACGCAAATATTTGTTATTATTGTAACATAATAATATATATATATATATATATATATATATATATATATATATATATATATATATATATAATATATATATATATATATGTATATTGTATATATATAATTTTCAAGAAGTCAGTTAAACAGTTTCAGATTGAGAAGGTTGTTTATGATGTAGATAACTTTTTACTTTACTGACTGTTCTCGTATACTGTGTCTTTTTTTGTGTATACTTAGATATATATTTATGTATAATATGTACTTTTGTTTTGTTGACATGTTCAGTGTAAATCCAATATTTTTCTTGTATGTTTCACTGAATGAATAAATGAATTATTATAAAAAAAATTAAATCAACTGTCTCGACCCCTACTTCGTGGAATCTACTCATATTCGTGTTAGTAAGCATGACAGCGACCGGCCCCAAATAGCCTGATTTAAATTTCAATAAACCCAAAAAAGAGACAGAATGCGAGGCGATGTCACGAGCACAACAAAAAGATACAAAATACATAAAAAACAGAGAAAGAGTAGATAGAGAAAAAGTACTATAGCTCCAATTGTTTTGGCAAAAACCAAAAACTACAAATATAAAAAATGGCAGGTCTAAAATTATTACAAGCAGGTACTTATGCAACCGTTGACTCAGAGAATTGCTTCGTCATAAGTTCTTCTAAAATTAGATATTTTGAGAGATTTAAGTGAATCAGGAATTTTATTGTATAAGTTATAAATTTGGAACGAAAAATATCTCTCAAATGTGCAAGAGGGGAAATCAATCCACGAGTTCTAATATTAACATAATTTCTAAACGTAATTTTATTGTAGAGATAAGCAGGAGTTTTAAAAAGAATAACTTTATTAATATTGTGGTAATTTATATAATATAATTCTCTGTTTTACTAATCATCGTATATAAAAATATTGCTACCTCCCTCTCTATGTTGACCAGAGAGGGTTTCAGGAAGAAGTGGTTTTAATACGGTATAGTCAAATTTTTGCTCCGGGCTACTCGACTGCGGAGAGTGGGTGGGTCAAGACCACCTCTTATTGTACTAATGTACCGCACTAATAGTTCCAAGTTACAAAAAAAAAAAAAAATTCAATTATTAATCGGTATAGGAGGAACTATATTTAATGATTTACCGTATGATACTAATTTGTCAGACAATAAAACTGATAAAAAAAAAGAGTGAATGAATTTATAAAGCTATTAAAACAGATATTCCGCCGAAGTATACTTCACGGATTACAGGTGTTTAATTGTACGTATAAACGTTGATTTTATGAACAAAATTAAATTTAACAAATATATCCGCATCTCTATACACCAGGTACGATTCCCTATCAATTGACACTAATGGTTCCCAAATGGTAGTTCTCAACGATATAATTAACTGGACTGATCTTACTTGATTTTGTGGTGGTGGTGGTGGTGAAACAGCGAATTATGCCAATATCAGCAAGCCAATAACATAATATAAAATGGGAATAGAAGGTCTGAAAAGAAATTATGATTTATAAGTGCGATTGGAACATTCTTGAGGGGGGGGGAGATAATTACTTGATCAAAGACTTACCTTAGATGATGGGTGACCTCATGTGGGGTTTGACAAATCAGTGATTACGTCCATGAACCATCATGTAATCTTACACCAGATTATCACTGATCCGTTTTATAGTTACTCGAAGACCGCAGAGCCGTAAAACAACGAAATAAATACCTATAGTATTACTATGTGGATTTCGAGTTCATAACCAAAAAACCCATTCTCGAGGAATCTCCCACAAAAACCTCTTCCAATCGTTTATAAACGAAGAAAAGGACTTGACCATTCGGACAAATAAAATCAAAGTCAGGAAGGTTGACTGGATCTTTCACGAACATTCTTAATAAGGAGGCCACAGTGATAGTACCAATATAAACATAGCCGTACCGTTTAAGGCGGAAAAATTGTTCGATATAATTCAATCCACTTACTGATGTATGTTTAATAGTTTAAGTTTCAATATGTATTGAGGTGATAAATAAATCTTTTATGTTTCCACTTTATAAACAGCGTACAAGTGAACCCCAATAAATATTAAATATTTACAAATACTTAAATGAAAAAAGGAAGTTTGTTGAATATGAGTGGAAGAGATCTGCGACCTGTAACAATATCATAATGTTATACTTGAGAAAATACTCGTAATATGTATGATTTAGAAAAACAAATTGACGATACCAAATCATAATATTTTAACAAAGTAGCAATGTTCTTCTAATCAAAGAGTTTTGATTCCCATGGAAGTTTTTACCCGGTTTCCTAAAAAGTTATGATAGCAACAGGGTTACAAACGTTTATTATAATTTAAGCACTGCCTAAATATTCATTTTCTAATTACATGAGAAGTGTGCCAGATATTCTTCCATTTTTGGAGGAAAGTCGCCTGTTATGGGGTACCATTTTAATTTTTACAAAAATTTCATATTTTTTATCTCTGTTTAGCTTTAATTTTAGCAGTATTGATAATTCTGAATAAAAAACGGTTGAAAGTTTAGAATTATTTTATATAAAAAAAATATTTAAAAATATTGTGTCTACCTCATATTAGGCTACCTACCCCATATTAGGCTACCAGGTAGCCTAATATGGGGCCCTGATAAGACTTAATATGGGGTACCTGAACCGGATATGACCTAATACCTGAAGAAACTATGTAAATAGTGCAACTATGTACAGTAGGTACAAAAAAATAATAAATCTTACTCAAAAACTTTTATTGATAGATGGTACAAATCAATCAAATCATACAGATATAAAAACTCAAATAGAGTGTATCTAAAGATTCACATGAAAATGAAAACATATATTTTTTTCAGATACAAACAGAAAATTAAATGTTATTTAAACAAACTATCTAAAATAGGAACATACATAAATTAAAAACTCCTACAAAAGTCAAAAATGTAGTGTGAAAAACATGCATTCTGCTTTCATTCCATCGCAATTAGAATCGTCTGATTCTTGAGAATGCATCTCGATATCTGACTCAGATGATGAGTCTGTTTAATATCGACTTTGATTCGCTAAAAACTTTCCGTTTGGGAACATTTTTTCTTTTTTTCGATCTCTCTCTCTCTCTGGTTTCTTCCTGTTCATCAATTTTGATGCTCAAATTTGTAATAGGCAATATGGTTCTGGGTAAAATCAGTTTTTTAGGAGGAGTTTTCGGAGGAGTGATGTGGAGCATCTCCTCAGAATTACACTTTGAAGTGCTTGGAATGGCATGATCTGCAACTAATTTTGACCTAGCAGATAGGGCACCATCCAAACTATTTGTTGTCGAGATGCTCGGTATGGAAATATCTTTTGGTATTCCTTCCATATAATCATCGTTTGCCAAATCACCAGCATTCACCACATCACCATCATTCACCAGATCCGTAATATTTTGTTTAGTATTCTCATCTAAACTGTTTTCAGCAAAATCGTAATCTCGAAAATTATTTCGGTTTACTGGGAACATTACTGTCTTTCTAAAGCCGTTAATTGCCGTTTCCACCGTGGCTGCTGTATTGTATGCCATGCCAAAAAGCTCCGCAACTTGGTAATCTCTTACCACACGACCAGGATGTTGCTTAAGCCATTGAGAGATTTCCTGTGCATAGTCTGTTTCAAACGGTGACATAAATGCAACATCTAACGGCTGCATCTTATGGGTAGAATTGGGTGGCAGGTAAAT
Source organism: Galeruca laticollis (assembly GCA_963921935.1). Taxonomy (NCBI): domain Eukaryota; kingdom Metazoa; phylum Arthropoda; class Insecta; order Coleoptera; family Chrysomelidae; genus Galeruca; species Galeruca laticollis. The sequence goes on along the minus strand of OY998175.1, from coordinate 113,425,716 downwards.
TATTACAACATGATGAGCTCTTGCAACATTAACTACCTCCAAATTCTTCGTATGTGAGTAATGACCGTCCGAAATAAGGACAACGGGATCTTCTTCGGTTGGCTTGGTGAATTTTATGAAATGGTGCAGCCACTGAACAAATATTTCCTGTTGAATCCAGCCCGACTGATGATATGCGTATATTGAACCTGCCGCAGCACTATTCATAAATTCAATCTTCATATTTTTTCTGGGAAATAATATCAATGGTGGTACATATTGTCCTATGGCATTACAACAAAAAACCACAGTTATAGCAGATCCTCGTTCTGCAGATGTAATGACTCCTATTTGTTTGTTCACTTTAATGTGCTTATGATGGACAATTGATATCCCCGACTCATCGCAGTTATATATCCTGGATGGAGTATGCCCAATTTTATTCATTTGAGGTTCATATAAATTGAAAAATTTGGAAAGGTTAAAATGATTTTATTCTTGCGTATGAAATTCCTTGTGGGGTCCTTAAGGAGAGCTCTGGATGACGCCGAAGAAAAACTTTAAACCATTTAAAGCCTGCGCACTACTTTATATTGTTAAAAGGATTTTTTATTTTATTTTCTCTGCACAAAGAAAATGTAATTCTGCAAATATCTTTATTGGTTATTCCAAAATATTCTTGTTCCATTTGCAAGCAGTGTGTGGAAATGTGATCTTCCATTTCTGCAGAAAACACTGGTTTCTTACCCAGTTTGGTTTGGACTACAACTTCAGAAGGCCCGTTCATCTTAGCAAACCTTTCCAACGTCGTTTGTGGTACCCCATGTGTTTTAGCACTTTTTTTGTAACCCTTTGTTTTACTTCTACTAGCCTTTATAGCTGATATCATATTCTCGGCATCCCAGTTTTTCCATTTACGTTGGTTTGGCATCTAAAAAAAATGGATACGCATATTATTACCTAATTCATAATATCTGATCCTAATATGGGGTACCCCATAATGAGAATACTTTGGATACCCTATAATAGGAATTGTTTACAAAAAGTAAACAATGATTTTTGTGTTTAAATGAATACAATACAAAAACCTATATGCACAAAATAAGAATTAACACTCCTACTTTAAGCATGCTTATTCCAGATAGCCAAGACTTACCTTGTATTTGAAAAAAAATCTTTTTTCTACGACCATGCGTTTTTACCCACTTTCCCGCACTCATTTTAGTTTAGAAAGTGTAATTTTCCCGCACTAGTGCGGGGAAGTAAAATATGTCAATTTATCGTTATTAAATGTACATTTCATTGATTTTACCTGTATATTACTATCAGAACTGATATTGGTTTTAATATTCAATCTAACCCAGACTATTTTTCATTTACTGGAATGAAGAAATTGCGATACTTTTATATATCTACCCTATACATTTCTGAGAATCAATCCACATAACAATCAAACTAAGCTGAGTCAAGTGGTTTGGTGTGGTTACCAAAGATTTGTCATGACAACCAAGTTGTCATGAAGACGTTAAAGTTTCAAGTCGAAGTGTTGTCGAAGTATCCGATTCTGGCATTTTTCAAATTATTATCAATAAAAGCAATATTTTAATGGATTCGTCAGATGAAGAGCTCCGAGAAGCAATATTGGAGGCCGCAGATGAGGTAAATTCAGACCTGTTACCAAGTAAATCACGAGAAAGATACGAACAGCAATACAACCAATTTTTAAACTGGTGTAAGGAAAAAGGAGTAAATAGCTTCAGAGAAGAGGTTTTTTTGGCGTATTTTTCCGAGCTGAGTAAGGTACTGAAATCCAATACCCTATGGTCTCGTTACTGGATGGTGAAACGTTTAATTAAAATAAAACAAAACCTCGACATAAGCAAGTTTCATAAATTGACATCGTTCCTAAAAAAGCAAAATGTTGGTTTTCGACCACATAAAGCGCAGATTTTTACCAAAGAAGACATATCCAAGTTTATGTTAGCCCCTGATGAGATATATCTTATGATTAAAGTAGGTACTATTTTTGCTTTAGCCGGTGCTCTTCGCAGAGCGGAGCTTGTAAAATCACGCTTGACGATATTCAAGATAAAGGAAACTTAATTATTGTGAAAATTTCCGATTCGAAAAACCATACCTCAAGATTTTTTGTTATATCTGAAGACATAAATAATGGAACCTTTTTGAAGCTCTATATAAAGTATGCAAATTTACGGCCCCCTACCACCACGCATCGTCGTTTTTTTATCAATTACAAAAAAGGCAAATGTTCTGTTCAGTGCGTAGGCGTAAACACATTTGGTAAAATGCCGGCAGAGATCGCTACCTACTTAGGCCTTACCTAACCCAAAACGTTACACAGGTCACAGTTTTAGACGATCATCGGCAACGTTTCTTGCAGATTCAGGCGAAGGGATAACCAACATAAAACGTCTTGGAGGCTGGAAGTCAACTGCTGTTGCTGAGAGTTATTTGGAGGACTCCGTAGAACAGAAAAAAACCATCTCGGATAAAATTCTTTCATGTACTGGCAACTTGCAACCGATGCCGTATCTGTCATCTTCATGCACTTTGCAATCTACGAGTGTTACTCTTAACAGCCAGTTACCACCAACTAACTACTCTGGACCGGCTATTCTGACGCATTTGCAGAATGCAACAAATTCTGTTTTTCTACAACAACTATGCAAAACACGCTTTTCTACACAAATTTTTATGCGCAAAGCAAGCCTTTTCTTAATTAGTTTGATATCCGTTAGAAAAGTAATAATGTAGAGTGTGGGAAAAGTACACGTTATGGTACTTTTCCGCACGGAAATGTCACTTTGCCCACGGAAATGTCAATGTCAATTTTTTTTGACAATACTTTATAGTGGATTTCTGGGTGTTCAAATTTCAAATTTAAACTAAAAATTCTGTGAATAAACTATTTTTTAGATTATGTATTTCAGTTTATTGATTATAAACAAATTCATTCATTATCCATTATTTTAGGAACTATGAACCGAGATCATAATTTATCTTTCGAGTTGTCGAATTCCGATATTGAGAATACTACTCCAGATATTATCGGAAAGGCTCAAAATGCAATCGAAAATTTGTTACCTGGAGTTTCAAAAAACAAATATCAAAAACAATACAGCAAATTTATGAACTGGAGGGAAATAAACAATATTAAATCATTCTCAGACAATGTTTTGTTGGCTTATTTTCAAGAAATTTCTGCAAACTTTAAACCGTCTACACTGTGGTCTATATATTCAATGATAAGGAGCCTCATAAGTATCAAACATAACATAGATATTTCAAAGTATACCAAACTTCGAGCATATTTAAAAAAGCAAAACGAAAAAAGCTGTGACAAAAAAAAATCCCTTACATTGATATCTGTTGAAATCCATGAATTTTTAGAAGAAGCGCCAGACAATATCTATCTACTCGTCAAAGTAAGTCATAATTTTAAAGATTATATTTAGTTATTCAATCTATTATTATTTAGTAACCAATGTACTTCATAATATAGAAAAATCGAAATAAAAAACTTAAAATAAAATAAAGCAGCGGAAAGACCTAAATACAGTATTTCATAATTGTTGTCGCGATAACTTAGTGTCCTGTCCTGTTCTGTCGACTTTTTCATATATTTGCAATTCATTTAATCTTTTTACTTTAATTTTGAAACTAAATTAAAATTTTTATTTCAATCACAAATTTACTTGTAGGTTGTCATGGCTTTTGGATTAGCCGGAGCATGTCGAAGGGAAGAATTATGGAAATTAACTATTGATAACGTAAAAGATTTACAAGAAGCCTTATTGGTTACTGTTCCAATAACTAAGACAAAAATACCACGTACATTTACTGTAGTTAGAAAATTCTATGATTCATACAAAAAATATGCACGTCTGCGTCCACAAAATACAAATGAGAAGAGGTTATTTCTTAATTACCAACACGGAAAATGCACGCGGCAAGTAGTGGGCATAAATAAATTCGGAAATATGCCTAAACAAATTACAGAATATTTAAAATTACCTAACTCTAAATTGTACACGGGTCATTGTTTTAGACGACAACAAAATTGAAAAATCTATCATACATGGGGCTTCGACTTCATATAATATTATTCCTAATGAAAAACAAGCATCATCTTCGTTGACAAACATTAACGATAAATTATCATCAAATATAGATAATATACCAGGCATAACAATTCGAAATTGTTCCAATTTTACTATCAACTTTTAACTAATTTTTCTATATTTTGTGTTCATTTCTTAAACTCGTTCTGTTTAAGTTGAATAAAATACATATATAAAATGCTTTTTTCTTTAATTAATAAACGTAGTTGTAGAAAAAATATTGTGTACAACTCGTACGCAAAGCACTTTTCCCACTCGCTGGATTTGCGGCACTCGCCTTACGGCTCGTGCTACACACTTCTGCGCTCGTGGGAAAAGTAACACTTTGCGCACTTGTTGTACAAACTACTATTTCAACATTAATATTAATAATAATTAGTGGATTTCCATTGAATGTTTTGTATGTTGAAATAAAATATATATTTTCAACGTGCTTTTTGAATCTTTATGCGGTCGCAGAAAAAATAAAGTTCCTAATTCATGCGTAAAGTGTATTTACCGCCCCTGACTGCTTGCCCGAACTCCGCTTCGCGTCGTTCGGGTCAACGGCAGTCGCGTGCGGGAAAGTATCACTTTCCGCACTTGTCTGGAAAATAACTATTTATTAAGCATCAGTTAAAACTTTCACGACACTCGAAGCGTTTAAACCAAAATGACAGAACAGCTGATTAGTGCATGGCTTCAATATTAAGTAGAAATCGAAACAAGCCTATAAGATGCGCTTTGGCTAGTCAAGCATAGATGTCGCGTTTCTGGTTGCGAAAATACATGCATACCACATATTAGGAATATACCCCATAATAGGCGACTTTCCTCCATTCCTTCTAACTCCAGGTTATTACATATTTCTGCCTTCCAACATCCCTTTATACATTTTTCCAAAACTGTTATCAAATGTAGACATTTTCGTTAAAATGTTGGTTAGCGAAATGGTTCCTTCTTGTCACTCAGCTGAGAAATACTTATGTTGATCAGTTTGTCATTTGTTACGAACGTATTTGTCAATTTATTAATTGAATACGAGTACATTCCAATGCAGTGCCGATTTTGCTGTGAGTAAAATGTATGCCAGATCCCGCGCCATTAGTTATCGTAGCATATATTTCTGGGTGTTCAATGAGGCTGCTGTTGCAATTGGTTTGTCCTTCAAATATGGTATCAGTTTCGGAAAGTTTCGTCAGAATGTAAATTTAGTTTTGAAACCAAATTATAAGGAATTTGATGCCTCAAAGTGTCATAGACAAATTTAAGAACGCAATGAAAATGTTAATTTTTGTACAAAAAAATATAATTATGAAAAAATATTACATATGTCAACATCATTTACATATTTTTTGCAAGCAACTGATGATAATGATGATAATATATTCACCTAAATTTTTGTTTCAGAACGCCCTAGATAACTACACCTTCCTGCCGTTCAGCGTCTTCCTAGCCATTTTCTGGATATTTACTTATAAGAAAGTTCCGGAAACAAAAAACAAAACGTTTGAAGAAATAGCAGCCTTGTTTAGGGAAGGAAATGGAAGGTAAATATAATTGTATATTGGTACGATATGTACTTATTACCAAAAATAAGTACAACTTCCAATTGCTCTTAATGATAATTCTTCGGTTTCTGGAAGACAAACTATACAGCGTGTTTCTAAAGTAATCTAAAGTATTGTAGTGGGTGCTTCGTCACTCCATTTTAAGACGAAAAGTTCTTATGAACATGTGGGATAAGTCTTGTCGTTAATGAGATACAGGGTGTTGAATTGTTTTATTAGAAGCAACAACATGTGTTAAACTTAAAGGAAAATTAGTACATTTCAGAGCATATGTTCAAAATGTGCACCTCCAGCCAAAATGCAAGCATCCGTTCGACGTCTAATGGATTGCCGAATACGTTCGAAGATACCAGGATTGTTACGAATAATATTACAGCCTTGTATTACACGATTTTGAAGATCCCCCAAGTTTAATATCGGGGTTGTGTAAATGAACGATTTTAGATATCCCCACACACAAAAATCTCTCATACAATCCCTGCAAAATGTGGGGAAGCACCGTCATGCATGAATCACATGCGCCTTCTAATAATAAGAGCGACATCTTCCAAAAGAACTGGAAGTGGCTCACCGTGCAAGAAGGAAAAATGGTTCTATTAAATAATCTTCGATGATGCCAAGCCAAACATTAACCGAAAAGGAGTGTTGGAACCGTGCTACAACGGTTGCATGTGGATTTACATCTGCCCATATTTGGTCATTATGAAAATTCATAATGCCATGTCTTGAAAAGTTGGCTTCATCCGTAAACAGAATATTGGCGGCAAAAATGGGATTTTTTGGTACTTGTTTCTGAATGTTGGTCAATATTGAAATCAATAAATATAAAAAATCAACTATACAAAAAATATCTGGAGAACCCAGAAGCTTACGGACAGGAATTGAGGAATTACCGCAATCATCTAAACCGTGTAATGGAAATTTCGAAATTAAACTATTATACAGCGGAGATTGAAAAAAAGAAAAAAAACTTAAAGCATCTTTGGAACACAATAAACAGTATGGAATGTAAGAAAAAAAAGCAACCATCGAAGAAATTATCACTGATAATGATGTATTGACCGATGACCTAAAAATTGCAAACGCCTTCAATAAACATTATGCGGAAGTGGGGAAAAACTGGCTTCATTAATTCAAAAACCTATTACTGATCCAATGCCAAGAAAATCTCTGCCACACTCAATGTTTCTTAAACCTGTAGATGAGGACGAAATATGCCAGATCATAAATTCATTGAAACCAAATAAATCGCCAGGAATTGATAAAATCAAAGCTGAAAATTTCAAAGAAATTCAAATAGAAATCGCCAAACCCATGGCATACCTCATTAACAAAATAATGAATTCTGGTGTATGTCCCTCTATGCCCAAAGTAGCTGTTATAAAACCACTTCATAAAAAAAGGAAAAAAATGTGTGATTGAAAATTATAGACCAGTTTCACTTATATCCGACATCGCGAAAATTTTTGAAAAAGCTCTCAAGAATATACTCAATGATTATATAAAGAAAAACAACTTGCTATCAGAAAAACAGTTTGGGTTCAGAGAAGGCAAATCTACCCAAGATGCTATAATAAGCTAAAGATCCCAAATTGATAGAGCGATAGATAACGGAAAACCCAGTTTGTGTGTATTTTTAGACCTATCCAAGGCTTTCGATACTGTAAGCCATGCACAGCTTCTCGAAACCTTGGAAGATATTGGAGTTGGGGGAACAACTGGAAAGCTATCTGTACCAGAGAAAACAATTTGTACAAATTGAAAATAAAGTTAGTTCAGAAGAGTTCGTTCAGTTTGGTGTGCCACAAGGCACTGTCCTTGGGCCACTATTATTGTCAATATATCTTAACAGCTTACTTACCTTGAATAGTACAGGAACTATAATCAGCTTCGCAGATGATACAGTGATTTTCTATGAGGATAAAAATTGGCATGACCTGAAAGAAAAAGTGGAATCTCATATGCCACAAATTATCAATTGGCTTAATCATCAATATTGACAATTAACTATTAAAAAACTGAATTTATGACTTTCACGGCTTACAGGAATCATTTGCCACATTTCAACACTCTCGATATACGGAACGGGGAGTTGATTGTTGATGTTTCCAGAACAGATACCATTAAATATTTGGGTGTAACGATAGATAGTCATATGAGATGGGACGTTCACACTGAGAATGTGACAAAAACCTTTAGAAGTTTGCTGTTCAAATTCAAATATTGGAGCAAATTACTTGACACTTATCACTTGAGGATCGTTTACTTCGCTCTGGTGGAATCTCGTATTCAATATGCTGTACTGAGCTGGGGAGGGGTTGCTGCTACTCACTTGAAAAAGTTGGAAACGGTGCAGAAACGAATTCTGAAAATTATGTATCGAAAAGAACCAACCTTCTCAAGCAATTTGCTTTTTTTACAAGCAAGAATCTCCGATGTAAGACAAATATTTCTTAATAACATTCTTACTCATATACACAAACACAAAAATCTATTAAAAAATATCGACCATGAACATTTCACTAGGAAAAAAAAGAATATCACGTTGTAACATCTCTGTGTAGTACAAAAATTGGACAACGAAACATATATTATCTCATTCCAAAAATTTTTAATTTTCTACCCCCTGAACAAAAAATGAATATAATGAATTCTCGTCACATGCTGAAAAAAATAATAAGAAAATATGTTCTTAACTTAAATCGAGATCTGGTTCGATCTCTTTTTGACTGACAGACTTTTTGAATCTTCATGTTACTATTAATTGTGTTATATGAAAACAAAAAGAGAAACAATATGGAATGAGAATAGGAACATGGAACGTGAGAGGTACATTTGAGGAGGGGGCCATAAAACACTTGATCAATGAAATGCGAAAATACAAATTAGATGTTTTAGCAATACAAGAAACTAAACAAAAAGGGAAAGTAATTACAGAGATAAACGATTATATGTTCTTCAATAGTGGAGTAGATAATAGAATGCTGGGTACAGGGTTTATAGTAAGCAGTCAACTTAAAGCAAATATTATAGATTTTGAGGGAGTATCAGATAGACTATGTAGAATAAGAATCAAAGGAAAACACAGGAAAACGACATTGGTTAATGCGCATGCGCCTTCTGAGGACAAAGATGAGGACACGAAAGCAAAGTTCTATGAAGAACTGAAACAAGCAGTCAATAAAATACCGAAATTTGATGTTAAATGTGTAATAGGGGATATGAATGCAAAGGTCGGACAAGAGGAAAAGTATATAAAAGTAACGGGAGGAAAAAGTAGACACGCACTCAGTAATGATAATGGCAAGCGACTCATAGAATTTGCTTTAGAAAATAAAATGAATATCGTAAGTACGTCATTTGACCATAAGAACATCCACAAGGAAACCTGGTTATCACCAAATGGCAAAACAAAAAACCAAATAGATCACGTCTTAATAGAAATGAAGCACTTAAAAAGGGTAATAGATGTACGAAGTTATAGAGGAGCTGATGCGGATAGTGACCACTTTTTAGTAATTACAAAACTGAATAAAGATAAGCCACCTAAAATTGAACAAGATGAAAAAAAACGGAAAAAATACGATTTAGAAAAATTGAAGGACGAGACCAAAGTAAATCACTTCCAACAAGAAATTAATAGAGAATTAAATTTAAAACCTTGCGTCGAGCAACTAGAAGAAGAATGGTCACAGATAGAAACTGTAATGAGAGATGTAACAAATAGGGAGCCCCAAGGGAAGAAAAAAAGATAAGTGGTTTGATGAACAATGTAAACAGGCGTTGGAAAAAAGAAATAAAATCAGACAAAGACTATTAAAAGAAAACACTGAAGAAAATAGACTAGAGTATAAACAAGCAAGGAAAGAAGTTAAACAAATATGCAGAAAGAACAAAAGAAATTTTTTTGAAAGGGAATTAATAAAAATTGAAGAAGCTTATAAAAATAAAGAAGTGAGAAATTTTTATCATGAAATAAGATAAGGGAAAGGCCACAACCGGAAGGCACCTTATTTTTTGAAAAGAAAAGAGGGATATCTAATAGGGGATAGGGAAGAAAAAATAAATAGATTTGCACAGTATTTTGAGGAATTACTAAATGATGGTGAAACAGAACTAGGCGAAAATGATAATGAAATGGAGGAAGAAAATTGTGATGAGGAAGATCTAGCCATAACGGCCCCAAAAAAACTGGAGGTGACAAAATGCTTAAAACATATGAAGAATAATTTTAAAATATGGAGGCGAACAATTAACGGAGAGAATATGGCAGTTGTTGAAACAAGTATGGCGAGAAGAAAAAATCCCTAAAAATTGGAACGAGGCATTAATAATTCCAATCCACAAAAAAGGTCCCAAGGAAGAATGCGATAACTACCGCGGAATAGCACTTTTAGATGTAACATACAAAGTTCTGGCAAAAATACTTAAAAATCGATAAGACAAATACCACAATGAAAATGTAGGAGAATACCATGGAGGTTTTAAAGCAGGTAGATCGACAATAGACCAAATTTTCATTATGAAACAACTCCAGGAGAATGCTTACGAACAAAATCTAGGTCTGCATATGCTATTCATCGATTACAGACAGGCCTATGATACTATTAAAAGAAAAAAATGTATGAGGCAATGAGAAAGTTAAAAATACCAGGTAAATTGAGAAGACTATTGGAAATGACCATACGAAAAACCGAGAGCAAAGTAATTTTGGAGGGCAGTACTTCTAACGAATTCAAGATAGAGAAAGGTCTGAGACAAGGAGACCCATTATCCACAACCCTCTTTAACCTAGTTCAGGAAATTATACTAAGAGAAAGTGGTATAAAAACCTGAGGTTTAATTTATGAAAATAAACATCAGTGTCTAGTATATGCAGATGACATAGTACTTATGGCAAGATCCAGGAAAGAACTGCTAAGCGTATTTAAGCTACTAGAAGAGAAGGCAAGAGAATATGGTCCAGTGATCAACGAGAAAAAAACAAAATACATGGTAATGAAGGATAATGAAAAATGCCGATATTATTATAAATTGTTATGGAAACAAAAGCTACAAAATAGAAAAAGTGGAACAAATCGAATATTTAGGAGTCACTATCACAAATAAAGGAGACGAAGAAAGGGAAATAGAAAAAAGGTTAACAAAAGGCAGTAAAGCAGCAGGAATGGTATCACAGATGTTTAACCGGTTCTCCAATTGTGGAGTTCTCACATTTCTGGGTCGTCCAATAATATTCTTTGATTTATCAAAAGTTTCAGTTTCTTGTAAACGAATATGTATCTTAGTAAATGTATCAAAACATGGTAAACGATTATTTGGATAACGCTGGGCATACAAACGTCTAGCCTTTAAGGCATTACCATTCGCTAATCCATACAAAAAGGGCATTTCAGTGTTATTAAACGCAGACATCGTTGTTAAATTCACACAAAAAATCCGTATGATAAAAATTTCTTATTCGTTTTTTGCGTCGGTATTTAGGTTGAACACAGTACTTGACAATATTATTTCAATGGCCACTTAGAATAAGCATGTTCTTTCGTATTACTTCTATAAACCAGTAGCGTCATGAGGAAAAATAAATTTCACTTACAGTCAGAGCTCATTTGTTACAAACAATTCAACACCCTGAATCTCATTAACGACAAGACTCATCCCACATGTTTATGAGTACTTTTCGTCTTAAAATGGAGTGACGAAGCACCCACTACAATATTTTAGATTACTTAGGAAACACCCTGTATACTCTAGTCGTAAGTTAGTGGTTTTACGATTTTCGTTTTTAAAAATTATTATTTATGAGTTAAAAGATACAAAAAATAGGATTTTATTTATATCGAAGTTTTTGAAAATAACTTTCAAACGACAGATCATAATGAGTTAAACATTTCAGATGTTTTTTTATCATCAAGGACTACACATAGACGGAGGATTTTTTTCAAATAGATGATTGTGCTTACATAATTTTAGAATGTTTTTGACCAATTTGAATTCTTATATGTTCTAAAATGAGTTATTTTAACACAGCCATTCTTGAAATAATATTAAGACATTTGTTAATGTCTGATAATTTAAATTAAAATTGAACTACACAAATAAAATAATGTAACATTGTCCCGATATATGACCGACGGTAGTCAGTTGAAAAATCATGAAAAGTGAGTTACGAACATAGACGCTTCAAATGCTTAGTTAATGATGTACTTACAGCTTGTTAAAGTTGTAAAAATAAAATAATATTCTCGTAATACCTTGTAAACAGTTCCAAATTTCTATTCCAAATTTTGTACCGAAAATTAGTCTCAAATACTTTATCCAGTGGCGTACTGTAAGTGGGAGCGGTGCCTTAGACCCCCTCTACTAATTACGATGCTGATTAAATATTTTTTTTCAATTTTATTTAAAGCTAGGTTCAATTATGCTACAAAAATATTAAGCTTTAACAGAAAAGCTGTTATAGGTATATTTTGCTGCAACAGATAAATATTTATCATAATTTATTTGTCCATTTAGATAATAGTATATTACATGAAAATAAATAATTTGTTGTATGGAAATTTCTAAATCACTGAATACCACATACTTAATTCAACTTTTGCTAATATTGAGAGAAGATTGCGAGAGGCTGGCAATTTTAATTAAAAGGAATAACGCAGTGTTTTTGATTATATTTCTAGCTGAACTTCGTCAACTGGCGTAGACATTCAACTAGATAAATAATCTTAATTTGACAAAATTAATGGCGAAATTAATAATTTATTATATACAAATTTACGAAATGGTACAAAGTTGTAAATGCTGAGCTTCGGTAGTTTCAGATCGGAAGACACTTTATGTTTCGATTTGATGAATATTAAACTAACTTTGTTATTAAGCGTTGAGCTCGATTCGATGAGTGTGTAAAACTCGCGTCGATGAGCGTAAAACTTTGTTATCGAGTTATCGAGAGTATTGAACTCGCTTCGATGAGTGTAAAAAACTAGCTTTGTTGTTGAGCGTTAAGCTCGAATCGATGAGTGTAAAACTTTGTTATCGAGAGTATTGAACTCGCTTCGATGAGTGTAAAAAACTAACTTTGTTGTTAAGCGTTGAGCGTTGAGCTCGATTCGATTAGTGTAAAACTCGCGTCGATAAGTGTAGAACTGATGAGTGAGAAACTGATTTCTTCAAGTTGTGAGACGTGTTAAATCGAAATCTGCGAGGGGCGTGTTTACACGTGGATTGGGTCGACCAAACGAAAATAAATATTTCCTATTGGCCAGTATCATTTGACTTGTCGGGTTCCTAGACAAGAATCAACTATGGGTGCCGTCAATAGATAGTTAAATTTCTATTGAATACTGCAATAGCAATTGTAACCTTTCTACTCAGAAAGGTTATTCAAAAATGTCTTTCATTTTTTCCGACCGTCGACCATAAAATTCATGCAGAACTGACACTAAATTTAGGGTTTTTACAATACAATATATAATAGGGTGAAACGTGACCTTTCCCTAACTTCTTAACTATAGGACAATGCGACAAGATGTCGACTTTCACAAATGTGCTATTCCAGTGCCCAAACAAAACTATTCACAATTATTGTTGCAAAACGTGATATTTTAAAGGTATTTAACAAAAGTTGAAAATAAAATGAAGCTATGCTTTGAATTTACAACAATATAAAAGATCTTATCAATTCTGAAACATATTTTTACAACGATATTAACTAAAATGAATTCACGCCTTAAATATATACAATGAAGAAAGGAAGCATACAAATATCTTACATATTTTAAAAGTATTGTAAACAATAATATTCAAGATTTTACAATCTTGAACACGCGGGAAGACAAAGAAAAACTAGAACTTTATGTATTGAAGAATCAATATTGAATTATATTTTTGAGCGACAGTTTTTGAGGACGCAAACTATAGGCAAATCAAATGTAAGCAATAATATTGTATGGAGGGTTTTGCGAGAACAAATGTTGCAACCTTGCAAATTTCCTATATTTCAAGCATTAGAGCCACGAGATTAACCTCTTAAAAATATCGTGTGGATCGTAATTTCTCAAAATATGTTCTTTATATATGAAGCGAAATTTACGGGGGAAAGTATTTTCAATTCCCAGTCACATTTGGGGTGACTAAAACCCTCATTGTATTCGTCAACGAGGGTTTCCAAGTAAATTTTCTGTAAATATATGGGCGGGTATTGTATGATATATTTTGCCAAACAAATTAAATGGAGCAATTTACACTAGTTTTTATAAGAAGTTCTTGATGAACTACTAGAAGATGTGCTGTTAAATATTAGAGAATATGTATGCCAGATACTATTTGAACAGGCAATTTGTGGAAAATGGATTTATCGTGTCGGACCTAACTTGAGGGCTGTGATATCCACGTTTAAATCCTATTGACTTCTTTTTATGGGGCCACATAAACACCCTAGTTTACGAAACCATTGTTGAATCAGAAGAATTCAGGCTTGCTGTAGCAATTATTCAGTCTGGTCCAACTCTCTTTAACAGGATACCTCTTGCAATGTATAAACGCTATAGAAAGTGCTTTGAAGTTTATAGTCAACTTGAACATTTATTATGAGATTAAGATTTTCTCATTTTTGTATTTTAATTATAATCATTGGGTACTTGTAATATGAACTGCTTGGTTTTATTTTCTTTAATAAGTTTCTTTAAGGTTCAAAGAGTATTCCTGAATAAGACCTTTGTGACAACTTTAAATATTTTTTCAAATTTGGAATTTCCTGTTTCATATTAAACTTATTATGATTTATGATTATTTATTTTCATGTAATAAACGATTACTTCAATTGAAAAAACGTATTGCTGCTTTTCTGTTAAAGCCAAGAGATAGGAATAAAAATATATAACTGTTTACTTTATCCTTGAAGCCAACATCATTTCACATTCTTAGCAAAAATCTAGTAACTGTTGCCAAATTTAGTTCGTGTTTAGTTTATTTGGTGTTCTCTGCAGTTGCAAGATATAAAATTAATCTATATTTCAGATGTTTAACCCTTTCACCACTGAATAAGTTTTTTGATTATATTTTCGTTTTAGGTGAATGTACTCATCGATATGGGTGAAAAAGGTATGGAAAAGATATTATTATTTTTTTGAATGACATAGATTTCATAAAAAGTCCTGAGATTATATGTCCCAATAGTTTTCTTCTGCGGGATCGTTATGTCCCATTGGTACGCATTTCAGACAACGCCAATATATTATCATACATATTTTATTGAGTTTTTTTATGAATGAAAAGGCAAAAAACAATTTTTACATAAAGGCACGTAACAAGCTATACAAATTTTCTTCATACGCTTTTTCACCTTACTTTTAGTACACTGATGACATCTTCTGGATGGACCTTCACTGGGCAAATGGTCGCCAACATTTATCATAAGTTTTTGACGTTTGCTTCTAGGGCCACATCTACCGCTAAGACGTCTTTTTACGGCAGCCTTCTCTCTGCCTTTCTCTATCATCTGTTCGGCTAATGGCACCAGAAATGATACGAGCTGTATTTTCTTATGGTGAATTTATTGAAAAGTAATCCACGAATTTACAACTGACGTCATCAAAAGTTTGTAAAAAACCTTACGCCACCATTTGGTAGATTTACGGTCTAGATCATACGTGGACACTTTTTGGTCTGCCAATCAAGCCACCCATATATATATATATATATATATATATATATATATATATATATATATATATATTGTAGAATGCGATAACACTGGGACATGATAATTCTGCCTTTTCTCCAGTTCTCAAAGTTCTCTTCACAACATCTATTGTATTTGAATGACAGTTCGACAATGCTAGATCCTCCTTAATATCTCGCCATTTGCTTGCAACAATACCTCCATCACTAACCAAAAACTCTGTATCACTTCGAGCCATATTATCATTAGAAAAACGAGGGGTGTTCTTTCGATTCTTCATATACGTTCCGACACGAGCAAAAGGTAGATTTGCCATCAAATTCACACATTCAAACATCCTTAGAACGAATTGTAGATGCCAACTTTTGCACTACTGTTTCTCCAAGTGTACCATTTGCCTTCTCAAGTTCTTTGCCTGAATAAATATTCAAATCGTATACATATCCAGTTTTTGCATTGCATCGTTGCCAAAGTTTTATTCCTCTTTTCACTGGTTTCATAGGGAGATACTGCTTCATGCTTGAACGGCCTTTGAACTTGGTCATAGTTTCACCAATTGACTGATGAGAGCTGTCCGTTCTCGCGCGTTGAAATGTCTGTTCCAAGCAGCCAACAACATCATCTAAATAGTATGTTTTTGAACAACCATAGGGCTTTTCTGGATCTGCGTAATACATTTTTGATAAAATCAAAGTACATCGGTCTTTACTAATGGCCTTTTTTATAACACTGTTGGCCAGAGATTCGTTAGACGACCAGTAATTATGAAATTCTGGTACTCGGTTATAACACATCACCAGGGTATACCCAAGAATCAGCATAATCTCATATGCATTAGTTTTCTGTATATTCTTTTTCATGAGGTGTAAGCGTTTGATGGTAGAATCAGCAATATGTATAAGTAAGCTTCTAGGAAATATCTTCAAAAATACGTCTAATTCAGTTGCAGATCTGTCTAAATCCAGAAGAAGTGAACCCTTAACCTCAATAGGAATTTGTTTTCTGGGACTGAAAGTAGCTGTAGGGGGCCTCCACACAATACCTGTTTGGGTTGGGCGAGGAGGGAGTTGTTCTGTTTCTTCTTCACCTTCTCTTTCTACGACCTCTTCTGAATCTGATTCACTCCCTTCTCCTACTACAATATCATCTTCTAAATTCTCTTCATGTCCTGGAGGACAATAATCACTATCTTCATCAGAACAATAGAATGGATCTTCCTCCGATTCCTCTGATAAATCCCTAATATTATTAGCAATATCTTTCAGCTCCTTTTGTCTCAGTATACGATCACGTCGACTCATTCTGAAAAAAAAATATACGTTATAATTTTACATACGACAGGTAATATTCGTCCCAACGGAGATTACGGGTGGGACACATATTCGCATAAACATCAGACAGTACGAAACATGAAGTTCACTGATACAAAGAATTGTTTTCATTTACTCACCTTATATTCTCTCAGAACCTTCGATATTTGACCACCATACAAGATAGTTTTATCAAATTTCAGTTACTTGTTTTGCGTAAAAAGATAAACAAAACACCTAAAGGCCGGAAACACGTTGTGAAATGGGTTAGAAAACAGCAATATGCTTTTATGTGATGTTGCCATATTTGACGAATGTTCTACGGAAATATTCAAAAACACTGAAACTGATAAAACGCGTGCATTTCTGGACGTATTTCACCCAATAGTGATTTATTATCGGCTCTTGGGATATATAAGTCCCGATAGTGGTGAAAGGGTTAAATAATATTTCAAATGTATCAGGGTTTATTTAATAATGATTTGAATTAATTTGATTTTTTACATAACAATACACCTAATAAATGCAATACGGGTCGTACTACATTATTATAAATCCTGCAAGTCCAATATTCGAATGAATACTAGGCAAATGTGTTTTATATTTGATAAGTCAATTTTCAATCAAGGAATACTTAACGTAGTAGTTGTATGCATAATAAAAAGTTATCGTCATATTTTTTATCCAAAGACAACTTCGTAACAGAAGATATACCCAATTCTGTGACGTTGCTTCTGAGGCGATCATCCTCTCTTCGCTTCTCGTTCTACGTCGCCCCCACTTGGCCTACAAATTGATGTTGGCTTCATAACAAATCGAATTTATGAGTGAATGATTGAGGATGTGGTTGAAGCCAAATATTTCGAAAACTATTGATTTTAGCATAATGAAAGTTAATGAGTTTTTGTAACATAATTGAAGATACACTCAAAAAAAATTGGAAAAATATTGATTTAGTCAGTGTCGTACTTAATAGAGGGACCGAAGGTACCGCTCCCACAAGTACGCCACTAGAAAAAGTATTTGAAGACTTACTTTTGATATACTCTTGCACCTTTAATAAAAGCTAGGTACAAAATGTGATAGAAAAATTTTGAACTGCTTACGAGATATTACGAGAATATCATTTATTTTTTTCAACTTCAACACGCTGTACATAATTAATTAAGCATTTGAAGGGTATATGTTCCTACCTCAATTTTCATCATTTGTCAAGGGTTATTACCTGTAAAGTGTTGTCGGTCGAATATCTTTTGATTTGTATGAATTTTTGTCAAAGAAATGCTGTAAAACCTGTAACCTAAAATAAATAAAACAAATTTAATCTTCCCCTGTGAACATTTGCAGAAGGGAAAATATCGTAATTATTGGCACACAGCTTAGAAAAACAATAATATTAAGAGTTATTGAAATTGTTATACAGAGTGGAAAGTCTAACTGGAACAAATTCTGTAACTTGATAAATGAAGGTTTATCGCAAAATTCCTGAAACACGTCCATTTTTATTTTCAATGAGACATATTACAATAGTTATTTGTATACTAAGGCCGCAAAATGCTTTTTCGCGTTCCGAGAGAGAGATTATCGCCGAGGCCGCTCCGGCCGAGGCAAGATAATCTCGAGGTCGCGAAAACATTTCGCGGCCATAGTATACACAATATTTTTCGTGCAACCGTGAAAATTACATAATTTCAATAAACATTATGTCTCTTTAGAAAAGTCAGCGTTTCAACGCGAATAGAGAAAATTACACGTCAATATCACAATGTTTCTATGAAGATGAAATATTTAGCAATACAAATCAATTTGACATTTCTCGTGAAGTCGTGAAGATGTCCGATAGCGATAGTGATATTTCAGTTACTTGCACTCCTCCTGAGCTGAGAGATCTCATAGACTCAGCACTTTCTGATTTGATACCCGAAAAATCTAAACGGAAATATGAAAAATGTTACAGCAACTTCAAAGATTGTTATTGTCATATTTCAGAAATGTTAAATGCTCTAGTTGCGTTCAGTTTGCCGGCAGTCACTATGGGAACGGCCGTAAAAATGTTTGTCGGCCGTCACTCTGGGTAACGGCCGCAAAATATCATTTTGCGGCCTCTGTTGCGGCTGCAAAATGCTTGTTTTGCGTCCGGTTGCACGAAAAGAGATTTATTTATATTTTTAATTATCTGGGGGGGGGGGGGGGTTGCAGACAATCCCAACTTATTTTTAAATGGAAGGGTAGGTTGATTATTTTTTTATTTGAAAGCTTTTTCAATTGTACAATTGTATAATTCCACTTTTTCTTGTTACTTTTTATAAGCAATGTGTCTGAAAAAATGAAATGATGAAATATTTACTCAAAATACTTTAATGTATAGGTACATTTTTTCTTACTTGATAAGTACTATAAAAAACCTGCTCGATAGCTTTTTGGTCAATTTGAGCAGGATGTGATTGATTTGTTAGTACTTGTTTGCATTTCAACGTGTTAATAACAAACGAAAAATAAGAAAATGCCCCATTGAACCGAGACGCATCGTATCAAAATTTCAATTATGATCGGATATGGGGACAGAAGTCGAACACAGGCTGAAGTCGCTCGTTTGTTTAGTGAAGTTCATTACCTTCAATTAATCGAAGTACGATTAGCAAAATTGAAACTCGACATCGGTAGTTGGGCCACGTAAGGGATGCTCCTCGACAGAAGGTTTTTAAAGTTGACGAAGAAGCCCAATTGAATATATTGTTGGAATTTGAAGAAAATCCTGTTACTCCAGCTAGGCAAATAGCTCGCGTTCATGGTGTCAGTCACACAAGCGTTTTAAAAATTCTTAAAGAAGCCAAAAAGCACCCATATAAGATGCAAAACCTGTAGGAGCTTGACGAAGATGATCCTGATCGTAGACTCGAATTTTGCGAACGAATTATGGCTTCTATCGATGGTGGACAAATTGCTTTAGAATGGGTGCTGTTTACTGATAAGGCTACGTTCACATTACATGGGCACGTCAATCGACAGAACTGCCGTTATTGGGCTGACGAAAATCCCCGTTGGATGCGTGAGTCCCATACTCAAAGGCCACAAAAAACAAACGTATGGGCTGGAATTATTGGGGATCGCATATTAGGTCCTTTTTTTCAATGGAAACGTAACCGGAGAATCATACCTTGATATGCTCCAAGAAGAACTGATTCCTACTTTAGTAAATGTATTCCCCAATAATTTGGATCCCAACTTATTTGACCAACGGATGTGGTTTCAACAAGATAGGGCACCGCCACATTTTGCTCGGAATGTACGGACATATCTTAACGAAGTGTTTCCAAATAGGTGGATTGGAAGAAGGGGCCCAATTGAGTGGCCAGCAAGATCACCCGATCTTACTCTATTTGATTTTTTTATGGGGATATCTAAAGAGCAAAGTTTATGCCACTAAACCTAACGAAATCGCCGATCAACAAATAATCAGGAACGAAATTAGGCAAGTAACGCCGGAAGTGTTACAAAATGTTCGGAATGCTATTTATAATCGATTAAGATATTATCAGCAACAAGGTGGAGAACACTTTGAACATTTATTGCATTAAAGTAATTTGAGTAAATATTTCCTTATTTCATTTTTTTCCGATACATTGCTTATAAAAAATAACAAAGAAAAGTGGAATTGTATTTACAATTGAGAAAGCTTTCAAATAAAAAATTAATCAACCTACTCTTCCATTTAAAAAAAAAGTTGGGGTTGTCTGCAACCCCCCCCCCCCCCGATAATTAAAAAGATAAATAAAACTCTTTGTAATATGCCCCATTGAGAACAAAAATTGATGCGTTTCAGGAATTTTGCGATAAACCTTCATCTATCAAGTTACAGAATTTGTTCCAGTTAGAGTTTCCACTCTGTATAGCAGTAATTAAGCAGTTCTATAAGGTAAGGGAAATACAGTTACAGCTTTATCGATATGAAGAAATGTAGACTGTTATGTTACTACGTATATATTTATATATTTACAATTATGACAATTCAAAATAGCTCAAAATATGACATATTATAAACGTGCATACTTTCAACATATTTTGTTGTTTTGTAACCCAATTTTTTGTTCGTAGCGTTAGTTTTCGAGACAGTCGACTGTATGGGTGAGTTTGTCGCATGACTTTCGATTTATATGCATGAAGCACGCTACAATTGATCTCAATTCTTCACTTATTCAGTACATTCTCAAATAGATTCTCTCTCCTACGCGTACCGATATACTTACATAAGCACAAAACAATAGACCAGTTTGCAAACATAATTTTTGTCAAACAATAAATTTGAAACAATACATTTTTTTAATTTATCAAATTACTTCACTAAGTATCCATAGACTAAAAAGCGGTTGTGGTATATTTGCCTGTCACATCACATTAGCATGATTATTCTTTTATTTTTGGTTTTCAGGACTAAACGACTACCTTTCATTTAAAATCAGGAGCTGTTTTGTCAAGTTTCTCTTGCTCTATTGTGTAAAATTTGTAATCTTCATTTATTGAAGGGGAATTTTTGATGACAATAGATAAATCATTGTGAATAACAAGTCATTGATTCATAGGGTTCAATGAGTCAAAGAAGTAATTTCTGCTGGAGGGATACATAGAGATACACTGTTAATAAAATATTCATTTAGTGCGAAGCGCTTCAAAAATGAACTGATAACTTGACAGTGGAAATGGTTTATAAGCTTAATAGCTTACTGAAAAATGTATTATGAATCGATTGTGCCATATGACACTGCAAATAATATCCATCAGAAAAGATTCTAGTGTGTCGAAAGTAATGGAAATCTTGTTAATTTGTTGGAAGAATGGAACATCAGTTGGTGGAATGATTGTAGATTTTTTTGTCTCCGCAAAATTTTTTAAACATGACACAACTCATTTTGAAGGAAAAATTCATTTAGAATGTAACATAATATCTAATATATATAGTATATATATATATATATATATATATATTGAACTTATCACAACATTTGTAAGAATTTAAAAGTGTTAATGTGAGAGGTTATCAGGTTTATGAAACAAGAAGTGGATTAGAAATTACTAAAGCGTATGGAATTATTTGTTTTTCATCATATCTGAGTAAAAAAACCTTTTTAATATTGGAAGGATGCCTGTGATATCATTCTTTTAACATAGATATTGAAATAATAAAGTAATATTCAAAATATTTACCATGATTCCCAATATGTAAACAGTTCATCTCAATTAAAATATCAGACTATAAATATTCATTAGACAATATAATAAGTTGTAAATTTGGCAAATACTTCATAAAGATGATCTTAAAACCTAAAAGAATGAATAAATGTATTTAGATTATTAAAAAACATCATATTTAACAAGAGTCAGAAGCAAAATTATTATTTTGATGTTTATTATTACAGTGACGCAGAGAACTGTCAACAAGATTACAATGTCAAAGCATGGAATGCCAGCGACAGAAGTTCGTTGTAATTCTGACAAGCGTATGAAGCGATGATAGAAAACAACACATAAAGAATTTTTGTGAATATAAATTTCAGGCAAAGTTTATGAGAAACAATAATTGTGACAAAATTCTAAGAAAATTTGAAAAGAATTATATATTTTTTAGATGTAGATTTGTTTATTTCAGTATGAAAATGTAATACGTAATAAGAGAAGTAGAGTTTTTGAATAAGTAGATTAAATCCTTTTAAAAAAGAAAAGAACATTAAAATATCCGAATATAGATAAGAAAGACATGAAATTAAATAAAAAACCTCTAATATGTGAATTGTTATAAAAAAATCTAGTGAGATTATGAGTTTTGTCCATAGCAACAGGCAGGAAAAAAGAGGGTTGTTGATTTTGGGAAAAAGGATTAAGTGGTGTGATATTTTGGAGAGATGACGTAGAGAAATGAAAATTTGACATTATAATAAATTATAAGAGAAGTCCTCGTATAACTCAAGAAACGTATCAGAAAAAGTTAAATAAAGTTGAAGAAGTTATTTGAGAAGATTTAGAAGCTAATTGAAGGTACAAAAGAGGAATGATTAAAATAGATAGAAAATAAAGGCATTAGAATAATAAAATAAACTGAAAGTATCATCGAAAAATATTTATAAACTAATGAAACCAGAATTTGAAATAAAAAAAAGGAAAACAAGATATTTTAAAGTATAACAAGGAATATAATTTCAAAACTTACCTGGAGGAGTTGTGTCAAGTGTCCAGAGGAAGTAGATGCAGTGGACACATTAATAGAAGAGTTGTGTTGTTGGAGATTGTTAATTGTCGGTGCCAGAAGAGGCCATCGGTAGTGCAACGTTAGTGTTGCGCAATTTTATTGGTTAGCCAATTGAATAATGATTGATTTGGCCATTTAAAGTTATTTTAATAGCATAAAGGTATACTGATTCAAACTTTTACTAGGTTATAGTTATTTATAGACATAGATAGAATGACAATTTAAAAATTATTTATAAAAGTTGACAGTTACTTGGTACATCGTAAACGTCACTCACTACATTAATAGATTATTTTCGAACTTAGTGAAAAAATGACATTTCTCACTAACACTAATATTTAAACATTTTTCACCTATAGGGTATCCCATCCGTGTAAGGCGAATTAATCCTCATAAAATATTTTTATCCTCTCTTTCTTTTTATGCTTTTGTATCTGAAATACATACGGATGTAAAACAATAAAACGGTCATTAGTGCACCTCGAAAAAAGGTGTTGGTGCTGACAATACTAACTATCATCATACATCTGTCACATGTTTCCCTCTTAAAGATGATTCGGGTCCAGAACCGGCATTGCTCATTTGAATTATCGTTACATTCTAGGGAACATTTTTACGAATGTCCAGGGAAATGCGATGTGACCGCTATGACCTTATGGCGCTTTGGTGTGCATTTTTCCCTAAATCTAAGAATTTTCCGCGAATGTGCCCCCAAGTGGCTTCGTTGCCCAAAATATTGACTTGATAGTGTTATTATGTGGCTGGATCTTGAGAAGAAAATGAGTTCCAGATCAATAAATCGTCTTTGCCAGTCATCTGTAAAATTCCAAAGTAGATTGCAATTAATTCGAAAGCGAAGAAAAATATCATTTTGTAAAACTATGAAGAGTAAGGAACGAAATACATGAAAGTTGTTGTGTTTGAATATATGATACGTAAGAAAGTTTGACATAAACGATATAGCTGATTGATTGAAGTTCAACTTAGAACTGATTTCAGCTATTATCTTCAGTCTTTGTGAATATAACGAATTTTTGGCTTACAACTACGATTATTTAATTTTGAATATATTATGCTTCAAGTAATCGGTTTGCAAACTGGTCTATAGTAATTTAACAGTGAATTACTTTCAAAGCATTTATGGAATATTACACAAGCACATTTTCGATTATGTAGATTTATAGAGAAACTGGAGCTATTAATAATTTACTAATTTAATTACTATACTGATATACTTTATAAGCGTTGTACGATATTTACCATAACTTAATAATTTTCATCTTCAATTAGGAAATTTTTGATGAAATAACATATACTTATGATTAATAATATGAAAGCAAATTGCAAAATTATTCTACATTTTGTTTAATAACCATTCCGATATGGAAATCCACTTAATTATATTTATTTAAATATTTATTCCTTAGAAAAGAATTATAACCAAAATGAAATCCGGAACATATTATTAGAAATTGAATATAAATAATCGATCTCTATCGTCACGAATACAGATCAATGTGAAATTTATAATCAATTTATCAAATCCAAAAGTTGCTATGGAAAACGGTACATATTTCAAATATAACTCAATTCAACTTTCAAGCCGCTCAAAGAGACAAATACAATCAGAGAATGCGTATTTCACTTTGCTATAAGGCGTATCTGTGACTGACCTGGAATTCAAAAGTTTTTCAGTTGTACGCACAATATGCCATTAGATATAATGAAATATTTTTTAATTCGCCTGTAACTTCACATTGTGAGATGGGTGAATGTCTATACAACAGGGATACGTCTGAAAATGTTGCTATTTACATGTTGATAACAAAAACTGAATTTAATGTTTTGGAAATGTGTTTCCTCTTTTTTCGAGAAAAGGAATAATGCAGATGTTGGTCATGTTTCAGAGGAAATTATTTTTCACTTCATATCATTATATAATTTGTGGACTGAATGACTTGGACTGAATGCAGCAACACAATCAGTTTCCGAAAAAAAAGTTACCGACTAGCCACTGTATGCTGAAGACTACTAGGAGTTTGGTTAAAAACTGTCATTATTGTCAATAATTATCACTGAAAGTTAAAATGTGCGCAATTCTGTTCGGTAATCAAAACATGCATATGTCTGCAGATTCAGCAGCGAAATTCGTTTGTTAAAAACATTTTAGCGACTGCTACTAATGTTTGAATTTTTCATACTCACTTTATAAACGATTTAGGAGCTGAAATGCTGAGCGTTTATTGAATGTTATAATGTATACTACAGTGTGTCCTACTATAAAGTAACACATTTTGACAGTGGTTTATTACTCGAGAATGGAAAAAGAAATTAACGTGCAGTTCTTCTTATATTTCCTTCAGGTTTTTGTTGACATAGTTGTCAAATGTATATTTTTTCCTGAAAGCGCCGAAAAAAATTACCATTTTGAAGCGAAATTATCCGTTCATTTTAGATACAACACCTTATATTTTTGGCAACATCTGAAAGTCCCTTTCTTCCCCTTTCTAAAAATGTATACATTACTGGGATATTCTCAAGTTATTAAGGAAAGATTTAGTTTTTTATGGAACCATGACAAGAACTTCCGAACATAAATTATTACATTATAACAGCTTGGAAACAAGTTTTCACTGAAATTCTTGGAAATGTTAATTTTTTCTAACACCGTTGTCTCAAAAGTTATCTAAAAGTTTGGTAAAAAAGCTACTTTTTGATATTTTTTTCGACAATGTGCTTTGGTAAAAATATACCGGACATTAAAAAACGTCAAATTAGTTATTTATGGGAAATATGAATATAATCAAATTTATTAATCTAAATTGCCTACTTTGATAGAAAAAGCGCGGTACGTCGTATAACATATATGCTGAAAAAAGATTTATAGAAGTGATCAGAAGATTCAGAGCCATTTTTGACAGAAATTTGCCTATACACGAAAATCTATAATAACTTGGGTAGAACAATTTATAGAATCGGGAAAACTAGAAAGGAAGAAAACATTTAGAACAGAAACATTTTTATTTAGATATAGGAACAAGGAACCAAACATAACTTCATAAAACCCATTGAAACAAAACAAAACAATTATATTTGAAAAAGAAGTTGTTTTATGTGACCTCCATCTACATCGCTACATAATCTTAATCTCAGCCAAAAATTACTAAATGCATTTTGCAGCATTTCTGGTGTTATGGTATTAAAAACATTTACTATGTTATTTCTTGACTCCTGACGATTTGTAGGGATTGGGTTATAGAATCTCTCGTTCACATAACCTCATATGAAGAAGTCTGGTAAGATTAAGTCCGGGGAATACGAGGCCCACTCGATGGGATCAGCTCGACCTATCCACATATTGCCGAAATGATCTGATAATGAATTTCGAGCAGCTAAAGACTAATGTGGAGGCGCGCCGTTTTGTTGAAAATATACATTGTTTATAATTTCATCTTGCTCTAATTGGGGATACCTACAAAAACTCCTTCAACGTGTAAGTGTTTCCGTTAACTGTTGCTCCATGAAAAAAAGGGGCCGTAGATTTTAGTTTAAGATACACCACATTAGACATTTTAATTAGGAGCATACCTTTCAAATTCGTTGAACGCTCTTGGATTTTTATCTCCCCAAATCCTACAGTTATGCTTATTAACTCTTCCAATAACTTAAAATGTGGCTTCGTCTGATAATGACAATGTTTCTGACACGAAAAATCTTTGTTCGAATGAATTCTTCTCTATTTTTTGAAAAGTTTGTATTTTATTGCTATAAACTCAATAATTTCGGATATTGATTCTAGGGAATCAGTACTTGGTCTTGTTGAGCGCGTAAGCTGTTTAAAAATTTCTACAGGTATCACAGATAATTAATTGTTTTCTAGCTCAGCAGATTTATTCACTGATCAAGCATTTAATTGGTATCTAAACAATAGATGTAAATTTCAAAATTAAGATCAATTAGTGATCAAATTAAAATCAGATTTCTTACCTTATATCTATCAAGATGATTTACTTGAGGTAATAAAAGCTAGAAAACAAGGTCAACATGTTAACTCCATGTGTGGTTTGTTTAATCGCCTTGATCAGGGGTCTCCAAACTACGGCCCGCGGGTCAAATCCGGCCCGCGACAGCTTAAGGCTAGTGTCATCAATCTGGCCCACGACAGCCAATGTTTTACTGTTGTTATTATTGCTGTGATAAGTTGAATGGAAGAGATTGAAAACACAGAATGATAATTACTCGGTTTTATTTACTTGCAAGGTATAACTGTACGGCAGAAATTATGACGCAAAAAACTCAACTTAAGTACTTTAAGCTCAAGCATGGTAATAACTAACAAATAATTAAACTGAAATTAATCCTACTAATAAAACAAAAAAAAACTCTAATGAAATTTATGTAATTGTGATTTTCCATCGACAATTGTTTGTAGTTGTGGATTAATTTTACTTGTACCAATTATTAAAAGAGATTTATGATTAGTGTTTTAAATGAAACTCATTGTTTCTAACTAATTCCACAATATAATGAAAATTGTTGAAATTTCTAAAAAAATGACAATTGTTTCGATAAATAAATATCATCGTAATAATGACAGAAGTTATATTTCATTTGATGCCTATCTGATGTTTAGTAGTTATTTTTGGCTAGACAAAGAAGTGACTTAACTTCTGATTGACTTGATATATGTTAATAGAAAAAAGATGAAGATGTGATATTACAAATATTGAAGCTTAGATATTATTAGCCCTATGGTGATATCCTGGATATCATTTTTCAATTAAGATGCTCATCGGTTAATTTAGATCTATAAAACTTTTTTGTGTACTTCATCTTGGAAAACGTTTTCTCACACAAGTACGTAGTACCAAAAACAACAAACAACCCGCGAGCAAATTTATGCAAATTATTAAATTGTGCCTGTGGAAGACTCGTGTTCTTAAACATATCACTGCACTGTAAATCAATGATTTCCATTTGGACTTCCGGAGCCAGGATTTCAATGTCAGAATCAAAAGGATTTTGAAAAAGCTTAATTTCCTTCACAATGACATCAAATTCTGAGAAACGTGTATCGAAATTTATCTTTAAAGCTCCCAAAGTTTCGACTGCAAAATCGACTGGAAATTCAGTCTCTGTAGTGTGGCTACGTAACTGCGATTGGAATAGTATTATTTTCTGCCTGAACGATTTGATATTGGTGTATAAATCAGGAAGAAGCTGATTTTCTCCTTGCAATCTCAAATTCAGTTCGTTTATATGATTTGTCCAATCGACATAGAATGCTAATTTCCACATCCATTCACTATTTTCTAAATCGGCACAAGCGCGATGCTTCTCATTCAAAAAAAATTCGATCTCTGCTCGAAGTTCAAAAAAGCGCTTAATGACTTTTCCGCAACTAAGCCAGCGTACGGCAGTATAAGATGGTAAATCATTTTCTCTGATCTCTTCAATAAACTCGCGAAATTGTCGGTGATTCAGCCCTGTGGATCTGATAAAATTAACAACTGATATGACTGGTCTTAGAACTTCAGATAAATCCAAACATTTTCCGAACAAGGACTGTTGATAAATGATACAATGTAATACTAATGGTTTTGAACGACCATCATTTTCTACAGCCTTTGAAACAAGTGCCACCACTTCTTTATTTTTACCACACATATTTTTGCCGCCATCGGTTGTGATAGATTTTAAGTTTTTCCATCGTAGGTTTCTTTAATAATGGCATTTTCAACTCCCTTAAAAATATTGCCCCAGTTATCATGCCGTGAATACCATCAATATCAAGAAGTTCTTCATACACTTCATAGCTTTTATCGACTCCACAAATAAAAATCAACACCTGAGTAGTATCTGACACAGCCGTTGACTCATCCAAGGCTAGAGAAAACCACTCAAGATGTCCATTTTTGTCAGACAGTTGAGATGATATATTTTTTGCGATGTATTGCACCCTCCGAGACACCTTTCAATGAATTTACTTTTTCGGGGCATATTTCTTCAGCTATTACAATCAAGCATTCTTCTATCATTTCTCCATCGGTGAATGGTTTCCACGTTTTGCGATTTTAAGAGCCACACGCAAGCTGGCACGAGCTGCTCAGAATTTGATTTGGTAAACAAAGATTGCTGCGATTTCAGTCGGCGCTTCAAAGCTTCAAATTTTTCCGTCAGCAATATTCCTGTATATTTAGAGTAATTTTGAAGAAGTTACGATTCATAGTGACGTTTAATGTTATATTCTTTGAGAACGGCTATGGTTTCATTACAAATTAAACATAGCGCCTTATTACTGCACTCAATCATAAAATACTTAAAGTTCCATTTATCTTGGAACGTTCTGCATTCACTGTCAATTTTTCGCTTCTTTTCCATAGCAATAAGTCACACATAGAAACAAGTCTAACCAAAATACTCTTATCACTTTATTTCACAATAGGCAACTTCGCTTCCTTCGCCTTTGCCACGCAAACTGACTCGCAATGGCGCCACTAGCCTTTTTATACCTATGATCGGAAGAACTAGCCAGAACCAGAACTTTTTCGAACCAATGCGGAAATTCCCAAATATGCCACCAGTTATTGGGTAGCTGAAATGGATAGTACCTTGAACAGTACATAGTATCACTATTCGACACTAGATGTCGTTATGTGTCACAATACATAATCAATATTAATTTAAATGAAATAGCTTAGGTGGGCAGAAAAATTAAAATTGTTATGGCCCTTGCAACATACCGAAAACAATATTATAGCCCTAAGGTTTCAAAATTTGGAGACCCCTGGCCTCCATGATAAACCAACCGAAAGTGCTATGATTCGTATTATTCGTGAAATTTTCTTACCCAATTACGCATTAGCCTTGTTGGGTATCGATACTGTTGATACTTTGACTGAAAAATGTAAAAGACTTGAAGAAACCCTAACTTGGGAGCAACAATTTAAGTCAAACCGTAAGATCATGAGACTCTTAATCTCAGGCTCGTGGGTTCGGGTCCACGTTGGGCGCCAAATATTTTCTACCACAAAACGTATACTTCGTTACCTGTTGTTCTGTTACTAATTTTTTTGTAGCGGCTACTCACTTATAGAGCGTCTCAGGCGGGATTCTTTTACCAGCTAAATAATAATCTAGGAGTAGGTATTACCGGTTCGCGGGTAATACTACTTTAGTTCATAAATGGCAAATCTTTTTGTATAGAGAATGAAAGAAAAAAAATAAGTTAGATAAGATACGAAAAGTGGGCGCCACTTAGAATAGTATCAGCTTTGTATTTGGTACACATCTACATCAATAAACCTTGTGAAGAGGGTTGGAAGGAATATAAATATGAACCACATTATTAAATTTACAAATGTCGTTTAATAAAAGTGAAAAGAATGCGTTTAACACACAAGTTTCATTTAAAACTGAACTAGAGTTGAAGTAAATAAGTAATCAAAGTTGAAATGGAAAAATTTAGCAATAATAAAAATAAATTTACAAAATGTAATCAAAGTTATTATAAAAAAAAAATAGTCAAAGTTGAGGTGGAAAATAATTAACAATAGTTGAAATAAAAAATAGTTGAAATATATTTACAAAAAGTAATCAAAGTTGATAGAAAAGTATAAAAAATAGTCAAAGTTGAAGTGAAAAAATTATCATTAGTTGAAATAAATTTACAAAAATTGAAACTACAAAATATAACCCAAGTGAATATTAAACGACGATAGAAAAAACAAAAAAGCAATTCGAGCTATTCAATAGGTGATAACTGTTACTTCCCTCGAATTTTTTGCTGTTTGATGTTCACAGCTTTGCTTGGGAACATGAAGTCAACCAATACAGCATACAGTACAGTTCGTCTGGTAATAAAGTTTATCATCTACCATATAGTTTCCATACATAAATTTATTCGGCAATTTTCTCCAATTATAAAGTGCTAATAATTACAATTGTGAAAGAAACTAATAAAAGTATAATTTAGTAAAATGCAGGAGCTCTAAAATGTAATTCAGGAATATAAGTGAAGGAAAGTATTTAATAACGTGGTTTATACATTTAAAATCATCCTGTATTTTACTATATGAACGACAAATGAACAATAAATTAGATAGAATTTCAATCAAGCACTTTTATGCAGATAAGATATATAATAATTAAAAGGGTAAAATTAAATGTTATATAAAAAAAGCGAATGTATGAATGAAATAATTGTTTTAACTATAAAGTTAGATTGGTAGAAATTCTTTAAGTAGAAAGAAATCATTTCCTCTGGTAAACTATAAAATGAAAACACAAAAAAAACTGAAAAAACATGCTTCGGATTAACTGGAACTTTCCAATACTAGTAAAAAAACAATACGAAAGATAAACAAGTGAGATGCTGAAGGAAACGAATTATTAAAACAGATTTAACTATGTATAAACTTCAAGAATGGGTCGAACTAAATTTATTTAGATATAGATAGATAAATTTATTTATATAGATACTAGGTAGTAGTCGATCGGAGACACCCTTTTTAGCTTCGGTGTGATATTAAATACATTTAATATCCAAAACAGATGCTTGAAAATTGGAAATACGTCTCCTATTTTCTGAATATTTGAAATTATTATTGTCTCTGGCGAAAGAAAGCGTACACAAACCGACAGTGAATTCTCAATTCATAAATCCAAAATCAATTCCGCAGTGCAAAAATCCCTGGAAGAAGAATATATGATGTGTCTACCTTACCGTCGCTAGGTATTTTAACAGAAATGCAGTTTATTGCGTTTCAGCCGGTGAACCTTACTTTTTGAAAATTGTGTAGTTTCGGATATTTTTCTTACAAATATTATAATATTATTGTTCTGGGCTAGAATTTTCCTTAATTCTAGAATATCATTGAGCATATTGCCCTGAGCGTTTTCAGGTGCTCTGGTTTTCCTTTCTAGTTTTCCGGGTTCTGTAAATTGTTGTAAACAAGTTAATATCGATTGAATGAAACAGGATACAGTTGGAGCAGTAGTGGACTGAGTATTAAAAAAATCGAGCAATTGCTGGAACAAGTATATTCATAGTATTCGTCGAAATTTGAAATTTAATCATCGAAGGACCACCGTGTAGAACACGGACAAAGGAACTGAAATAAAACTATAGCTCGTAATGTTTATCACAGAGCACTTTATTTCTCTAAATAATAGAAACCACGCAGCTCAGTTTCCACATAAAGCAAATATTATGAAACCGACACTTGAAGGTAGATATGGAAATACATATACATAATTAAATAAATTAATAAACAATTAAAACTTTACCCTACAGAAGGTGAATTGCTTAGATTAATCAAAATTTTCCGATAGCATTCCAAGTTTTTGTAATTATGATCATGATATTAGAAGTTGATTTAAATTCGATCTTACCACATATTTACAACTGCATTATTCTCTAAGTAATTAGTTTCGTTTTTAGCATCAAATTAATTAAAAGCACCATAAATACTAAAATTTTACGGAGGACGTTTTTGGAAGTCAGACATACTCTCTCCCCGACCTCTTCTCTGAATTCACTGAGGACACGAGGTCAAACGACGGACGGAACCGAGTTTATTCGCTATATGAAATTAAGCATTGGATTTTGTTTAAATCTTGGTGGGGCCTTCGCATCTGTTAAAATGTGATTTTAACATCGATTTTCGTGTAGGTGTCAAAAATGGCTCTGAATCTCTTTCTGGTCACTGTTATTGATTTTGTGTCAGCATATAATACGACGCATCGTGCTTTTTCTATCAAAGTATACATTTTCGATTAATAAATTTGACTGTGTTCGATGTTATATTTCACATAAATAACTATTTGACGTTTGAGTAATATTTGTTTCAACGCCATCCTTCTGTAAAAAATTAACAAAAGTAAATTTGTTACGGAAATTTTAGACAACTTTTGAAACTTGGTAAACATTTCCAAGAATTTCAGTGAAACTTGCTCAATAATCCCATGTCTCATTTTCGAGTTATAACGTTTCCCA
Organism: Galeruca laticollis; assembly: GCA_963921935.1. Taxonomy (NCBI): domain Eukaryota; kingdom Metazoa; phylum Arthropoda; class Insecta; order Coleoptera; family Chrysomelidae; genus Galeruca; species Galeruca laticollis. Next base: position 113,392,815 of record OY998175.1, on the reverse strand, counting down.
GCAGTTGAAATGTGGTACTTAACGTATGGAAGTTCTTGACATGGCTTCATAAAAAATTAAATATTTTCCTAAAAACTTGAGTAAATGCCGATAATATAAAAAACATTGGAAATCGGAAGAAAAGGATTTTCAAATGGTAACACAGTATGGAAAAACATATACATTTGGCAACTATGTCAGCGAAAACTTGAAGGAAATATAAGAAGTTTAGCGAAAACTGCACGGCGATATATTTTTCCATTCTCGAGTAATAAGTCGTCAAAATGTGTTACTTCATAGTAGGCCATCCGGTATAATAAATCTTTCCGTATACCCACAGTAACATAATGTGAAAATTAAATTCAATATTGTTCCTTAAACAATTAGTGTTATGAACTTTCAACCATAATCTTGCTTTAAACCATATATACTCATTGCAAATTTAGAATATAATTATCTTTTATAAATAAATACCGTACAACTCTTGTATATTTATATCTCATTTCATAATACTTATTTAATATAATTAACAAAGTTAATTACATATTAACACATATACCTACCAGCATTCCTACTTCATATAACAATCTAATCACCAATTCACGCATGATGTGTTTCCCCTGTCTGTATAATTGCGGGTTTCCAATTAAAGACCCTGCAGCTTTTATTCATTTATTCCAATAAAACGTCAAAAGTAATTCAATTAAAATTTCATATTCAATTTGATGCAACTGAAATATTAAAAATAAATTAATTTCTATTTAAGAATATGATATGGATTTTAACAGATGTGTACATTATTTCAAAATTATCTAAAATGGAAAGTTTGAATTCACTTATTCCATCACAATGTTCCTGTTTAATAAATTGTTGAAGTTACACTGTTACAATAATAATGGTGCCTAAAAATTTGTATACATTCTAATTTTAACAAATTAATATTAAGTTTTAAAAGTGCAGTGGTCTCTATTATTTAGTTGTAACAGATATTTTCTGTCAATCAATCGAGTTCGAAAGCAGGGACCTGCCTACAAAAATAAGTATCACAGTTATAAATTATGAAGTAATGTTTGTGTGACAAATCCTGTCTTTCAAACTTTATTGAAGTTACTTTTCTTCCGCTCTGTGCGTGTATTCGATTCTAATTTCTCGTAATCATTAAGGAATTTGTCGTACATAAAATTCATAAACCTTCCACTTATACGTTCCGTATAAACGATCTACGAAGAATCCAAGCGACAAAAATAGGCTCCTTGGATCCTTAAATATAATATTTTCATTAAAAATAGAAATATTCAGCTTAGGATTAGACTTGGAGCTATTGTCCCCATGAATTGTTTATTCAAGCAAATCATAAACAAAACAAATTATTGGTATTTTCAATGACTCACCTCCTCATGAAGTTTCTCGATCCAATATGGTGCTCAACGACACTGATGAGAAGCGTTAGTTAAGAAATATAAGAATATGAGAGATGTATCAAAGAAAGTGACTAGATCATGTCTGGAAACGTTTAAAACTGGATTAAAAACAATTTGATTCATATTGTTACGAAACCACATACTGTAGAAGTTCCTGTTCTAGTTCAATATCAAAAGTTAAAGTTTTGGTGGGAGCGCTATGATTTCTGGGAAGGACTATTTTTACCTTCTCGCCCAACGTATCTAATATGCGAGAAAAGTATTGGTTTACCCACAAAAAAGTTGGAAATTTGAAATTTTTTTTGAGTTATTTTCACGTTTTCCATCAAAAACAAAACGAAAAAACGGTTTTTAGAAAAAAAATCCAATGTGTATGTCGTCGTCGTCGTCGTCGGCCACTTTTACTTACATGTCTTGTTAGCATGATACAGCCTCCGGAGTGCAATGAGTCACCAATTTTATGATTGAATGTTGTTAAGGACATGTCACAGATGAACCCTATTGATTTTCAGCTCTCCAAAGCCAGTACAACGGGTGCTATGGTACTTGAAGTACGGAATTTTGTCATTTTTTGAGAAATTTCAGTTTGTTAGCACGATACAGCCTGCGGAGTATATACAAGTGACCATATTTATGATTGGATATTATTCAGAGCGTCACATTGGTAAACTCTATTGATATTCAGCTCACTAAAGCCAATACAACGGGTGCTATGGTACTCGAAGTACCAAATTTTTGTTATTTTTGGAGAATTTTCAGTTTGTTAGCACGATACAGCCCTCCAGAGAGTATACTATTGATCATTTTTATGATCGAATATTGTTCAAGGTGTCTCACAGATATACCCTATTACTTTTCAGTTGACGAGCGAGTACAGCGGGTCCTATAAATCCAGATATACTAAACTTTTCGTTTTTTTGGGAGAAATTTCGGTTTGTTAGCACGATACATCCCCCGAAGTGTATACAAGTAACAATTTTATGATAGAATATTGCTCAGGGCCACAGATGCGGAGAAGTTAATTTTAATCTTTAAAACCGTTTATTTTGTGATTGTTTTTATAGTGACATTTTGAAGAAGGTCGATTGTTTATTGGGAGCCGCATATAGCTTGATGTCATAGCAGTACAGTGAACAAGTGAATAAATACATTAATAGTGAATAGTAGTAAACAGTATATTTGAAATATGAACTGGTAGTGAAGTATTTATATAAATTAAGTGTAAGTGAAGATACAGTGTATTTAATATACATTAGATTCAAGTGTGTACATACATTAAGTATAAGTGTGTGAATTAATTACGTAAGTACATATACCGTGTCAATAAATTTACGAATTTGAAGAAAACCTGATGAATTTGGAAGATATATTCAAACGACTTTAAGCTGCCCAGCTCATGTTAAGACAGAAGAAATGACAGCTATTCCAAAACCAAGTCAAGTATCCTCATATAGTCATATAGTAAACAATTCCATTCAGCAATGGTCGCAACCAACCGAAAAACATCAAATTAAGAGTTTGCTTGTACTTTGCACATACTATCGAAGATTTATTAGGAAGCTTGGAGATATTGCCAAGCCACTAACTCAACTCGCAGAAAAAAGAAGAGCTTTCCATTGAGATAAAGACTGTCAAACAGCTTCTGAAACCGCGAAGAAACATTTAACCACGGCGCCGATATTAGGATATCCATTATCCTTGACTATGATGTAAGTAACATAGAAATTGAAGGAATGCTCTCACAGATCCAACGATAGCAAGAAAGGGTGCTGGTATATTTGAGTAAAGTCCTCTCTAAACCAGAACGAAGCTACTGCGTCACGAGAAGAGAACTTTTAGCGGTAGTGAGGTCCGTGGAAAACTTTTGGCGGTAGTGAGGTCCGTGGAAAACTTTTACCAGTATCTCTATGGAAGGAAGTTCTTCATCCGGACTGGTCAAGCAGCACTCAAGTGATTGATGCGAGGGTCAACTCGCGAGCTGGTGTGAGTCACCGAAATGCCGCCTCCCTGTTCAGACGGCCTTGACTAGCAGATTGTTCCCACTGCAACAATACTACGGAATCTAAGAAAGCTGCAGTTTCAAGGACTACAGTAGTTGTCGAAGAATGGTCATCCACGCGGATCAGAGAAGATCAGGAGAATGATCCTCACCTAAAGATATTACGGCAATGGAAGGTAGAAAATCAACGACCTGTCTGGCAAGAAGTGTCAAAAATTTTAAGAAGACTCTAGGGACTGTTGAAAATAGTCTTGGAAAATGATGACGGGTCCGAGATGAGAGGACAGCTAGTTATCCCGGGAACGAGATTAGCTGAGTTACTGAGGAAGTTACACGGCAGTCCGTCAGAAGGTCATCTGGGAGTGAATAAAACCCTTCAGCGAATCCGTGAACTGTTTTATTGGATGAATAGCTACGACGATGTGGAGGACTGGTGTAAGTAATGTACGACTTGTGCTACGAGTAATGGATCACATCGCAAGAGAAAGGCACCCATGAAATAATATAATATTGAAAACTCTTTCAAAAGGATTACTTTAGATATCGTTGGATCATTTCCGACGACAGGCAATGGTGGTAAGTACATTCTGGTTGTAATGGATCATTTCACAATGTGAGTGAAAATTCACGTGGTCCCGAAAAAGAGGCCACAATTGTCGTGGTTGTATAGGTAAAATCATTAATCAGCCGATATGGAGTGCCCTTAGAAGTCCACAGCGATCAAGGAATATATTTCGAGAGCCAGGAATTCCAGGAAATTAATGACAAGCTGTGAATGAAGAAGACCAGGACAACAGCGTTGCATCTACAGTCAGATGAAATGGTCGAGCGAATGAACAGTACCATTGGAAGATACCTGTCCAAAGTAGTTTCCAGACTCCAGAGATATTGGGACCAGTACCTTTCCCAATTTGCGTTGGCTTATCGATATGCCACCTGCGGAAATCCTGTTTGGATGTGAAATGAGGCTTCCTTCTGACCTGGAATTTGGCTGTCAGCCTGGGAAGATCTAGTAGGAGAAGATTACCTGATCCAATTGATAAGAAAGATAGAGGATGTGCACGAATTGGTTATAACAAATCTTCAAGTTACCCCCTACAGATTTAAAAAACGGTAAGACCCGCAGGCCACAGAAAGCAGTTTCAAACAAGATGACAGAGTATGGTTACATAATCCGACGAGAAGGAAATAATTTTCTCCAAAGTTACATAAAACTAGGGAGGGTTCGTACTTAATCAAGAAGAGGATCAATGACGTCATCTATCGCATAAGCAATATCCCCAATGGAAAACCGAGAGTAATTCACTAAAACCGACTAGCACCATTTGAAGGAGACCACAACAAAGAGGAAGAAACCATATTTATGTGTGGGAAGCGCTACGAAGCCTTCGAGGTAATGTGCTGAAATCCAACGTGGAGAAACTAGCAATGCCTGCGATAGAGAGTAACCAGTTGAATTGGCGAGTCATAAGGAACATGATTTTCCAAGATACCGATGCCCACATATTAATTTGCAGCTACACTCCCCGCTATCGATTCCCGATGAAGACGGGGAACATCCACTCCCGGCTACACAAAATTTCCAGGAGAAGCTTCCTTTTATGGAAGGAGTAATGTTACGATACCGCACACTGCAGTAGTCCTTGAAGCTGATCCTGTTCTTGTTTGATATCTAAAGTTACATTTTTGGCGGCAGCACACAGAATACTGGAAAGAACTATGTTTTTATAGGTACATTCATAACTAGGTCGATTATTTGTTGGAAGCCGCATACTAAACATTTCAGGAATCTAAATGTGCTTGAAAAAAACATTTTGATATATAAGCGACTACCTACGAACCGCAAGTCAGTCTACAGTTTAATTTCATAGCATAACAGTGATCAAGTGAATGTATAGATAGTGATAACTAAACAGTATATTTGAAATATAAATTGGTACTGATGTATTTATATAAATTGAGTGTAAGTGAATACCCAGTGGATTTAATATAATTTAGAACTAAGTATGTACATAAATGAAGTATAAGTGGATTAATTACTTAAGTACATATATTGAGTGGATAAATTTATCCCACCCGTTGTGTTGAAAACTATTTAAGTAAATAAGAAAAACATTACAATATCAAGAACAACTTTACATCATGTGGTAAATTTTGAATATAGAGTCCAAAAAACTGATTATAAGTCTCGGCATATCTACCTATAGATACGTATGAGTATCCCTGGAATCAGTGGCAAATAGCAACTTGCATATCTTCCGAAAAAAATGTATGTTATTTTACATCGCACATCATTCATTTCTTCACAATTAGGGGAATCCATTACGAATATTTCACTCAGTTATAAATAAATATGAAATGAGATTCAAATTTGGATGTAAACGCGCGCGCTATATGCCCTTGTGATGTCAGATGGTCGTATGTGTCACAAGACAAGAGAACGTAATATTTTGTCTATGATTAACCTAATAGAACACAAATAAACTTAGTGTTTTAAATGAAACTCACTGTTTCTAGCTAGCTAGCTGGAATTAGCTAGAAACAGTGAGTTTAATTTAAAACACTAATATGAGTATATTCCACGAAGTAAGGGTCGAGACAGTTAATTTCATTTACAAATAAACTTGTTCACTTTTAATTTTGTGGTAATGCAAGCAATTCAACTCCTCGCTAGCTATCGAGGAACTCGAATCGTATTTTTTATTCAATAAAATCTTGAAACAGAATACCACAGCTATTTAAAAGGTACATGTGACTGTGACACCTTTCCTGTGAACAGCGACTTATGTAACCAGGCCATGATCACTTTGTTTTTGATATTGAAATAGAATATGAATTTATGTTTAGGTTCATTATGTATCTGTTTGGCATTTTTGAACAGATAACATTTAAGGCAAAACCAATTGAACTGAAGGTAGCCAAAACATAGCCTACATACCTGACAGATACGACCATTTGACGGCACACTAATAGAAGACACATTTGCTGTCACGTGATGACATCAAGAAATTGTTAACATTTTAAGAGCGGATTTTGCAGTATACAGGGTGTACCAAGCTCACGACAAACTTCGGTATATGGGTTATTTTAAGAGATTTTAAAGAATGTTATCAGCAAAAATAGTAGATGTCTTTGGGATGCATATTTTGAAATTATCTCAAACTATACAGAGTGTTGCATTACTCCGTTACAAACCAAACATAAGATTTTTTAAATGGGAACCTCTGTATATTATACCGAATTCGAATGTCTCACATTCTATTAAGCTTTTGATATAAGGTTTTGCTACGTTATACGGAGTCCTTCAAAAGGTATGGACACGTTTATGTGAAAATCGTAAGTAAGTCAACGCTCTGTAGCTTATTGTACGTTAAAGAATTTTTTTTTATTTTCAGTAACAGAGTTTCGTAATATGATGCAATATATCCGAATTCTATTAAATTTCAATAATTTTACCTTTTGTATACAGGGTGGACGGAAACGCAAACCCTTCATTTTCTCCCTTCATTTAAATGGAACACCCTGTATTTTTTTGCGCAAATAGAATCATCGATCACGTAACTTAAATTTTCCTTAAGTATTCCCTATACCCAAAGTCTATAAAAACAGAGTTATTTTGTAATATCTATTGTAAACCATAGTTATTAATCTATTATGTGAAAGCAATAAACGTTGAATGTAACTAAAAATCCTAAATAATGATAAATTTCAATAAGCTATCTATTCTTAACAAAATAAGTCATCAAAAGTATAATCCTAACCGTAATATCAAACTAAATGTTCAAAGTGTTCACCGTTAACATCAATGCAATGCTGCAGTTTAAGTTCAAATTATTGTCTAACATTTCTTAGCATAAAAACGGTTACAAATCGAAATGCCGCTCTTATTCTCTCTTGTATGTCCTCTCTAGTAGTCGGTGGAGTTTTATAAATAATATAAAACCCCTCAAACAGAAATCCACTTTCATTAAATTGGGACATCTAATTGGCAAATCAGTTGGTCCCCCTTTTTCGATACATCTGTTTTGGAATTCGTTATTGTGATGACCTCGTATAGGCGCAGTATTATGAACAGGCGCACCATCATGCAAATACCACATTCGGCGCCGAATATTGAGTGCAGCTTCTAATAAAACTGGCAGGTGATTCTGAAGAAAATTTGAATAAACCGCACCAGTTACTCTTTCATAAAAGAAGTATGGTCCTATCACATCATCTCCTACAATTCCACCCCAAAAATTTAATGACCAGCTCCATTGGCTATTACGGGTTGAGACGATATTTGGATTAGAAGTTGCATAATAATGAAAATTATGTCGATTTACATACACATCCAGTTTTATGAAAAATCGCCTGCAAAAAACACAAAATCAAAAAATTTCTCTGGTGATTGACTTTAAATTGGGCCCATTCACAAAACGTTAATCTTCTTTGAAAATCACGGTCAACTAACTCTTGATGAAGTTGGATATGATAGGGATGCATTTTATGTTTTTTAAGGATTCTTTTAGCTGTGCCATGACTTAAGTCTTGCTGTTATTAAATATTCCTCACACTTGTATGCGGATTTTCTGTAACACTATCATTCCATTTTCCCCAGTTAAGGCTGTTTTTTTGCAACGTCTTTTTTTGTATTTTACTTCACCAGTGCGATTGAAACGATCCATTCGTTTTTCAAATGGCCGTTTGTTGGATGCCTTCCGGTCTGGAAATCTTTGACGATAAACTTTAGACGCAAACAAACAATTTTTGCTACATTCACCCACTACCCAAATCATGTCCACCATTTCTTGAGTGGAAGAATGTACACTATTAATCCTCAATAATTGTTTCTTTATTTAAGAAAATCATAAAATGTAGGTAACACTTAAATACTGCTATTTATAAAAAAATAACGACTGACGTTCATGTCAAACTTTGTTAATGCTTACTGAGAAAATGTAATGGTTTACAGCATTGCATTGATGTTAACGGGGCACACTTTGAACATTTAGTTTAAAATTACGGTAAGGATTATACTTTTAGTGACTTGTTATGTTTAGAAACATAATTTATTAGGATTTATTATTATTTGGGATTTTTTGTTACACTCAACGTTTATTGCTTTCACATAATAGGTTAATAATTATGGTTCACAATAGATATTACAAAATAAGACTGTTTTTATAAACTTTAGGTATGGGGAATACTTCATAAAAATTAAAGTTACATGATCGAAGATTCTATTTGCGCTAAAAAATACAGGGTGTTACATTTGAAGGGAAAGAGAAAATGAAAGGTTCCAGTTTCCGTCCACCCTGTATGCACAAAGAAAATTAATTAAAATTTTAAAGAATACAGAGATATTACATCATATTACGAAACTCTGTTAAGGGAAATAAAAATTTTTTTTCAACGTACAATAAGCTGCAGAGCGTTGATTTACCTACGATTTTGACATAAACGTGTCCATACCTTTTGAAGGACTCTATATAACGTAGCAAAATCTTATATCAAAAGCTTCAAAAAATTGAGAGCAATCCGGATTCGGTATAATATACAGGGGTTCTCATTGAAAAAATCATATGTTTGGTTTGTAGCTGAGTTATGCAACACTTTGTATAGTTCCAAATAATTTCAAAATATGGACCGTAAAGACATCTACTATTTTTGTCAATAACATTTTTTTATATCTCTTAGAATAACCCATATACCGAAGTTTGTCGTAAGATTGGTATATAAATTATATGAAACTTATTCTTTCATTGACGATTCATTTGCTTTTTGGCTATTAACAATGAGTTCATGATTTGTAAGCTGATATTTTTTGCAAATTGTCCATTACTTCATGAACTATTTGCTTCGGCTGGCTAATAACATACCATATAGAGAGCTGATGTACATCGAGAAAACCTGTTACTTTCATTTGTGATCAAAGTCTCGTGCATAACTGTCGATTGCAATCCTTGAGCATAGGTCTTTTTTCTGGATAATTCTAGATTGCGACTCACACAAAAGCAATCGCCTTCCTGGAATATTCTAGATAAGACTGGACACAAAAAAATGGACCTCACTAGAGAAAAATAGTCACAAAAAGAATGGTAAACAGTTCAAAGAAATCCCTGCGCAATCACCAAAATTTTAACTTTCATACATGGCTTATACATAGTCGGATTCGGGGACTACACCAGTATGCTATTTCGTAACAATATATTTCATCCACCAAATAATACCATTACGGTTTGTAATTAAGAAATTTGAGATTAAGAATAGGTCGTTGAGACGTTGTTAGTTCGAGGATTTCTAGGCTATATGTATTTATAGATTTGCAGAGAGATTTCGACAATCTATAAATGTCAGACTTTATTTCTGACTTTTTGTCATTGATGTTATGAATGGAAAACTTCCTGAATTTCCAATTGGTTCAGCACAATTTCAGCGCATCTATATCTGTGTTTAGCATTAGTAACAGATATATCAATGTTACATAATATATCAAATGCTTTATAATTTCATATCTGATTAAACATGTATGAAGTATCTAGTTTATTTTTCCTCAGACAGTTGGAATTTGATTGGAAATAAATTGAAATATTTTAAGCTTAGGTACACCATTAGTAAATTTTTTGTTGTATTGCTAGATAAATGTAAATTGTATTTTGAATTTCCATCTAAAGAAAATTATCCTATTTTCTGTATCAACTAATATACAAAATATTTGAATACTAATTGTAATTTGAAGATACATCCGTTGATAAAGACTACATATGCCTTTGCAATAAATAGACTTAAGGTCCACCAAAAATAATGTATATCCAGGATTTCATGTTTATATTTCAATTTATTGGAATCGACGGTTCAATGTATTATTCCATTAATTTCCACCCGCCTTAAAAAATTGCTTTCTATAACTAATTTTAATGCCTGACTATAAATTATTCAAACTGTTTATTTTTTACTTAAAATAGTTTACCTGTGATTGATGATATCAAAGGAAATTAGAATCGAATATTTAAGTCGGAAATCGCTGTAAAACCGTCGGGCCGGGTTCAGCGTACGATGTTTCTCTCTAAAAGTAGCTCTGCATGAACAAGTTCAGAAAAACGGTCTATGAATGAAGGAAACAATATTTTTTCAATTGTTTATCAAAAACCAGACACAACAATGTCAATTATTGAGTTGTAAATTTGTAAACCCAAGTTAATGGAAAAATAAATCACGCCAAAACGAAGTTCATCTATACACGAATACTCTAAATTATCATGCAGTTTATTTTATATTCAACATACATTTTTAAGTGGAATGGGACTTTGTGTGGCACACTTTTTATTGCTCATTACTTTGAGTCGTAATTTGAAACTTAATCCATCAAATAACATGATTTTGTTATACATTTGGCCAATTTTTGTTATTGAAGGTAATACTACGTTTACTTTGAAATTGTAGTGAACGCAGCACAACGCGGTATATTGATTAATGACCACATTGGATTTATAAATTATAAAATCATACTCATTAATTCTACCTTCAACCAAGCCTTCTTAATTATGACCCACGTTTAATCAGTATAAGTGATCAATAAATAGTGTTTACGATGCTATTCGCATGGAGGTTTATATCAATACCTAAATCGTGACAAACAGCCATCCGTATTCCATATATCAGAGATTTGTATCAAATGACGAGTTCCATTCACATTCAGATTTGTAACGATACTAATTTTTAATACGTGCATACCTACAACATCGCAGTTTTCATATTGTATTTTCACTCTCTGGAACTACAACTGAAGTTATGAACTTATTATATATAATATTCTGGTCAATGCTGCTTTACATTTTTCTACTAAATCATTCATCGCTTAAATCTGAAGGTGTTTGTTATTTGCATAGTCCGGCTATTTAAAATTCCACAATCATGTATACGATACTTAATAATAATACTATCATATTAAATGGATCTATTGGACACTCGCCATCCCACGCTTCATCTGTCCGATAAACTACGAGGTAAGCTGATACTGAGAGTGCGCTACTCATACTTCTATATAAATACCCGTCGAAATATGTCTGACTTCTGTCACGGCAACGGACTTCTCGTCCGCAACGGACTCCCCGTCTCGCCACACCCGTTCCAAGCTTTTCTGTCTCAGAAGAACCTGGATTGCATAGCCATCGACATATCGTGGAATGATACCGCGACCACCTTCTTTTCCTACTATAAACATCCCAACCAAGTATTATCAATCGACCTCCTCGAATATGCATCCTCTCTACCGCGAGCCGTCATAATGGGCGACTTAAACTCACGAAATATTATCTTTGGTGATACACACACCCACCCAAGCGGCAGATCAGTCGTCGACCAATTAGTCTCCCTCCCCATCACTCGGATTAAAAACAATAATCCAACCCTGATAAGTCACCTCGGCTCCTCCATTGTCGACCACATAATCTGCACTGACAGATGAATCACCTGCATTGATGACGAATGCTCTATAGGCTACCCTACCACATCTGACCACGTTCCACTACTGGTCAACACCTCTTTACATAATCCGATACCACCACCGTCAACAACTTTCACATATCGCGATTTCCAAAAAGCCGATTGGGGTTCCTTCGCAAACCACGTCTCATCTAACTTACCACAACCCATCATTCATCAAACGACTGATGACATAGATAATCACGCAGAGGAATTCCAGTCCCTCCTAATCGATGCACAAGACATCGCCGTCCCTCTCACCAACATAAATACCAACTAGTATGCACTTCCACCACGAATTCTTCTTAAAATCCGTCAGGAAAGACAGTTATACGTCCGCACTCGAGATCCCGCTGTCAAAACACAATGGAACCGTCTGAATACCCAGGTTCGATACGAAATCAATGCTGAAAAGCAGAGAAAATGGAAGGCTGATACAGCCGGACTGGACTTCAGACAAGGGCGCGTGTTTTGGCAATAATTTCACCGCCTCGTCGGCCTCAAGAAGAAGGCGGAATCACACCTCGAAGTGAAAGGACAGGAGATCTACACCCCTGAAGGGGTGTCTTTACACCACCTGACAATCCAAGATTTCTCAGGGGCTTTGCCATCGAAACAGATCTCCTCACCCGCAACATAACTCGAAGCCCACCCGTCCATATTCCACTAAATGAGAACTCTCCACTTCTTACACCCTTCATAATCGAAGGAATTGAGCAGGCGTGCGGAGCGGGGAGTAATAGTGCCCGCGGTCACGACGGAATCTCGAGACAGGCACATAAAAATCTGCCAGAAGAGATCTTCCTCCGCTCTGCACCCTGTTGAACGCCTGCTTGGCATACTCTTACTTCCCTCGTTGTTGGAAATCAGCCAACGTAGTTCTCATCCCCACACCCAGCAAAGACCCCACAAAGCCTGAATCATACCGCCCAATTTCATTAATCAGCGTCCTAGGTAAAATCTTTGAACGTTTGTTAAAAGAGAGAATCTGGGAATTCTGTACCGAAAATAATATCATTCCGGCATTCCAATTCGGATTCAGGCCAGGCCACTATAATCAGAACGCCACCACCTACTTCCAAACCATCGTCACCCGTGCTCTAAACCAACAACGCTCTTCAGCCGCCATTTTCATGGACGTTCAAAAAGCTTTCGATCAAGTCTGGCATGTTGGGCTAGTAAGAAAGCTACTGAGCATCCGATTGCCAAACCAAATCGTGAAATTATTATTTTCCTACCTCACAGACCGATCGATCAGCGTCAAAGTTGGTTACAGCCTATCCAATTCATTTACACCCCTGACTGGCGTGCCGCAAGGCTCGATACTCGCTCCACTATTATACATAGTTTATACGTATGATACCCCAATACCACGACATCCCCAGGACAATATCCAACTATATGCGGACGACATATAGTTACTAACTATACGCACTAATTTTTCCGCCACTGACATTCGCTCTCTCAATATCCGATCCCAAAATCTACTTATTCAATTTTCAAATAGGTGCAGGAAATGGCGGGTGACTCTCAACACCCAAAAAACCCAAGGCATCGTGTTTAAACACCCTTCCACTTAGAGCGAACGACTTCTACCTACGAACTTTCGCCTCGTTGTCTGGGGAGAACAACTCGAAATCCGTAGGGAAGCCGTTTATTGGGGAGTGAGATTCACTCACACTCTCAACTTGATGGCCGACCTAACAGACACGCTAAATAAAGTCCGACGTCGAGTTAATCTTCTCAAGGCGCTTGGCGGAAGCTTCGGACGAATTCATCCAACCACCTTACTCAATACGTATAAGACATATATCCGTCCCATTATCGACTATAGAGCAAACGTCTATTGCACACTTCCTGACCATTTAGTAAAAAAGCTACGATCTTGTGAGCAATCAATTATGAGATACTGCCAATACATGGCACCCTACTCACCCAGTAAAACCGTCTATGTCAATATCGACATCGAGCCCATTCCGTCCCGCATGAACTACCTACAAGCCCGATATGTTAGTCGCATTATCGAATCGGGCAACGAAATCTCGAAAAACGCCCTCCTCACACCGTGGATCGCTAACAGACGGCCTCTTGGCAGAAAACTCAAGAGAAAGCCCCCATTCCCTCCATTACGGCTACTAGCCACGGCCTACGACGATCTCCCACACATATACATCGACTACCTAGACCAATCCTCAATCTCACTCCGATAATCAAGCATTGCAATTATCACACATGTAATCTTCTATATCTCTCTTACACATATTTTCTTTCATTTCATTTCAGAGAGGCACCGTCCCATGGTTGAAGTGTATTGACTACGCCAGTCAACCACGAGACACTCTCCTGATTTACACAGGTGACCTGTAACCATCCAGGCCGGAAAGTAGAGCTCTGGAACTGTACTTCTGGACCACCTTCCGGTATATCCTCTACAGCGGCCATAATGGCATACTGAAGGGATTCCATTTGTTTGTTCTTGATTGAGCATGTCGGATGTTCAAGATGTAAAATTTCCACCTTGATGCCGGATACAGCCTGCCCATGATAGGAGTTTTGTAAGTCAGTTTCACCTGACGTTACCATTGATTCAGCCGAGCAGGGCTTCTTTGCCTCTTTTTCGGCTGAGTCATCATTACAGCGTAAGCTTTGCTGGTACCAGCCACAGAGGAAGAATGTTTCCTCTCTTGTGGTTGATCCCGCTCCCGCTGCTCTAGAATTTGATGCAAGGCGGATTTGTAAGGAACCCCACTCTTGAGGAGACGACTAAGTCGTTTCCTGGCTGCACCACCTAGTTTCCTAGGTTTATTTTCAGGAGTTGGAGACCTGAGTAGGTCTCGTTCCTAATCAGAGGTTACAGGGAGGTCAGTTGACGTCGATAGGTCGACTTCCATCTCCTCTGTAGTTTTTATGTTTGTTTTAGTTACTTCTTCCATAAAAATCCCACGAGAAGCTAGGGAAAAAGAGGTCCATCACGTCAGAGCCCTGCATTACCATGACAAGGCTGACTTACGACGGGGGGGGCGCCTAGTATCCCGAAGGTTTCGTTAGTGACAGATGATAGGCTCACTGTCATGCATCCCCTCGGCACGGATACGCACACCTTAGGATTAAGCCGAAAGATCGTTGGGATGTCATTTAGTCAAAGAATAACAGCACTAAAAATGATCCTGTTATTCCCATTACCAGCGGTGCTAACGTGGAAGCAGACACCCGATAGCTGAATTTGACCACCATCCACCATCCCAAGCTAACATACATGCAAAAGCAGCAAGCAGTAGTTAAAGCAGTGCAACAATTAGCAAAGACAGCCAACCCCGCCTGAGTCATAGTAACGTACCTGTTCATTCCGGTCAGTAGGGAGAACGTCAAATTTACATCTGATTATTGAAAACGTTCATTGCAGAAAACTTTCGAGAAACCATTTCTCAAACAAAATGGGCGGTGTTACTTTTCAAGAATACGTTGCATTCTTTTTTTTCATTTTGTATCAGATTTGTAGGTTAAAATAGGCACCATTAGATTTAATAGCAAATCTACTACTAACATTATAGGACTAAGAAATTTCTTACAAAAACTGAACACAAATTACTTATAACTGTATAATGTAAAAGTTGCAAAGTCCCGTTTGATTTGGCCTATAAAAAATTCTAGTTTTTTCGGTAAATATTTTTTACTATGAGGACAAATACTAATAACTTAAATTTAGCCTCACCAATTTTTTAGAACATTTTTCAATAAAGCTATTTTACGATTACTTCGTATTTAAAAGAATAGAAAAAATACTAGTAAAAATTCCTTCATTCATAGAAACGTGTATTTTCGCTGACCGTTGCTCCAAGACAGTCTTCGGGCCAGCCTATCGCGTCGTTAACGTGACGCGACGTGACGTAATAATAACGTAATAGATAATACGTAACGCAACGCGGCCGCGTGTGTGTGCCGCAGGCGGGGGCAGAGTGACAAGCAACCAGAGACATCACATCGGGGTCAAAGGGTAGGGTGGAAACGACCGTCCCCCTATTTGCAGGAACGTCCCTTTTCCCCGCCACCCCTCACCGCGCTCTCCTGGA
Organism: Galeruca laticollis; assembly: GCA_963921935.1. Taxonomy (NCBI): domain Eukaryota; kingdom Metazoa; phylum Arthropoda; class Insecta; order Coleoptera; family Chrysomelidae; genus Galeruca; species Galeruca laticollis. The sequence goes on along the minus strand of OY998175.1, from coordinate 113,376,880 downwards.
CCTGGCCCTCGGCGGAATCGGAGCCCCGACCTTGACGGTGGGTTTTTTCGTTTATTTTTTTTCAATTTTTTTTATCACTGCCAAGCTAAAGAAAGTCGATGAATTGATATGGACATAATGTGCTTAGAAAAACGATAGCAACATAGGCAACGTAAAATGCCATTTCGCGAATTATAAATTACAACAATTAATCTACGGAAATGAAAGTATGTATGCGTTATAACAGACTTCATTAAAGTTATGATCAATTATTTTTGCTTCTGAATTAGTAGTTATTATATGGTACTTAAAGGAACAGTAGAATCATTGCATTTATTATATATTATTGTATTCCCTTAAGCAGCTTATTATACTGTTTTTTATGTAAAATATAAAAACAATGAATATTTTGTTTGTACTGTGAACCACTATTACTTGGAAGAATTATAATTTGTAAACATTTTTATTTCAAAAATAATTCTTTTAGTTCCATCAAAACTTTAAAACTTCTTTATACTACTAATCTTTCCTTTATTATCATATTGAAGGTAGATACTAATATTTTCAAACATTTCCGGGAATCTAGAAGTGAGCATATTAAAGAGATCTTCTCAAGAAGAACTTCAATAATTAGGATTGTTTGTCAATTTTATATACTTATGTCTATTGAGAAATATCGTGAATAATTTGGCAGACTAAGTACTGGGGTCTCTATTGTCTAACTGTCTTTAAAAAATCAACTAACATCCAGATTAAACCAGTACAGCATTGATAGTAATGATGAAGAATTATAACAACAATATCTTTTATAAAAAATAGATTTTAATATTGGATATAATTTAATCTTTCATTAGCGTTAACATGAAAATAATTCAGGAAAAGTACTGGAATCATAGTTTAAGTTTGTATCTCAATCTGAACAAATTCAAGAATATCAGCAGCAATCCCTGTGTACAACAAAAGTCGAGTTTTCCAAGAAATTTCGGTCACGTACTACCTAGTAGGAATAAGCGTATCTCGTTTCAGGTATTTGTCAAATACTATTTGAAAGACAAAGTTCAATCACAACTGAGCACAAGACGACTAGATTCGTGAGATAGCTGAACATAACTGTCAGAAAAAATCATTGGTTAGATTAAACAACCCTATCTAATAAAAAAAGATGAGATTGAAGAACATATTTTCCTACTTCATCCACTTCTGTGATCCTCCTTAAATGAATATTATGCTACCCTGTTTCTTGCCGTCCCATTTTTTTTAATCGAGCTTTGGTTTAATTTGAGAAGCGTTTTTATTTCACCCCATTATGTTCCTTATACTTGAACGTCATAACAAAATCAAGGTACTTCAAAGTTAACCTTATAACTATTATTCCTTTATTCCTAATTATATTATATCTAAGGATAAACAAATGTTATAATCAATTAAAAAAAGGAGCAGATTAGATTTGATAGGATCTGTTTGAACGGAGATGGCGCCGAAGCCTCCACCACTGCAACCCTATGTGATTTATTGTGATTAATCTTATGTGACCTTAGAGCTTGCTGTCTAGGCCCGTCCTTTTGACTAGACCCCAACGCCAAGACATTGGCCACTTCAAATGGCTTGCCAGTTTGAGCTTTTCCTTTCCCAACTGTACAAACCTAAGCATGCATAGTGCTTCGCAATGGCACCACACATGTACGGCAGTTTCTTCCGCCTCCTGGCAGATTCTTCACAGTTTATCTTCTACCAAGCTCATTCTTTCCAGATACTGGTTGAGTCTAAAATGCCCCGTTAGTTGACCTACCACTATCCTTTGAACCTCTCGGCTGTGGCTAACTAGGTCTGGTGAACTTGGGCGACCAGTATTTAATTAACTGCTTTACCTGTCGTTGTCCTTGTATTTGCAGCAACCAGCTCTGAAACCGTCTGTCTATACAGTTTCTGATGGTTGGCTTGAAGATTCCGCTTAATGGTTCTATTCCTATCATCTCCGTGGCCGAAACTGCTTTGGTTAAGTCATCGGCCCCCTCGTTTACTAGGTGGCCTTCATGCTCTGGTACCTAGGCTATGGTAAGTTTGTTAGACAAGATCTCTTTTGAAACGGCATGTATACAGTCCCTGACCGGTTTGGAATCGATATTTTGGGAGCAGATTGCCTTTAGGGCTGCTTGGCTGTCCGAGTAAATAACAACGATTTTACTCATTGCATTATTGCGGAGATTTCCACCTGAAACACTGTGGCGTGATGTTCGAGGCTTATGGCTACCTTCGCCCTCGGCTTGTCTCCGTAGTTACCAGATCCCACCTCCTTGTTCGTCTTGGAGCCATCAATATACCAGATTTGCTCAGCTTTCTTGGGAGGGCCTTCCAGTCTTTCCTATCTGGTATGGCAATCCGAAAGTGTTTGCTGAAAATGAAAACAGGAGTTGTTTTGTCTGAAAACATCTCAAACAAGGAGTTCACCTCCTGATCCACACTTATTTTCCAGCTCATGGCCCTTTGGTACTCTATCATTGGACCTTGCCCTTGTTCGATTCTGTACAGTACCGTCTTTACTTCACCTCTTGACTTGCAATTGGGGTTGCTTCCTGTTATGCATACGTATGCCAGCCTTAGCATACTTTGAAGTTGTCTGATTGCTACGGTGTGCGTAATCTTTGCGCCCCAGGCAACCGAACCATAGGTTTTATTACCATTTTATATAGCCATAGGGAGCTATGGCCTTCCGGTTGAGTCCCCAGCGTTTTCCACAAAGCCTTATCCATCTCCCAAGAGCAATTCTTGCCTATTGGATAACTTTGTTAAGACGTGGACCATAGGTCAGTATTTGGTCAAAAGTGATTCCCAGGTACTTGGCCTCTTTTGAAAAAAGGATTTCCACGTTGTTATGCTAGGGGCATCTGAGCCCTCTCAGTGCTCTTTTTCTTGTGAAGGGTACTAACCGATAGACCTTCTAGGAGAGCGGGACGCACCCCCAAATTGACCTTACAGTGACCACGGAAGTACTAATCGCTAAGACCACTTTTACTTTATGTTTTCGGGGTCGCTGAATACGAATATGAACTTATTTTTACGATAAACTTGGGGGAACATGAAAAAAAACAGCAATTTCGGGTAAAATTGAGACAATTGAATTTGGGGTTTTTCTTTGTTCATCTCGCTATATCTTCCACATTTATCAATGTATCATTATGAAATTTTTTATGACCATTGCGTATCTAAAGATCTAAACAACAAGCCTACTCCGCAAATTCTGCGACATTCAATACTTGAACAGTAAATTTACAATTGTTTACTTTTACGTGTTCCGAGTTTTGTCGTACAAATGCAAAAGTTGTGTTACGAAGTTTCGAATTTCTAAAAACTAATTATCCAGTATTAAATTGCAGTACCTATAGAAGTTTCTGGGAAAGTTTCAGATCTAAATATTGAAAAAAAAAGATATACTATTTCAAAGTCGAGCGTCGCGTGCGGCTGCAAGGCGCGCTATAGCACGAGCAGCGACTATCCGAGTCGGAGCTTTACATGCGTCCGAAATGCGGTTTTAATATTAATTAAAATAAAAACCATTAAAATATCTTAAAAATCTTCATTTATTTCATCTGTATATACAATCACTTCTTCATTTACACATGTATCATAACAACTACAAACATCACAGTATTTCAAATTAGATTGTCTACCAGAGCAAACGTCAGTTTCGCAAGCATTTTTGCCAGTGCACGAACAAGAGTACTGTTGTAGTATTTCCATAGCAGTGGGTCCATCGTATTAATCGGAACTCAATCTACCTGTTTCTACCACCCAGCCAAACTTTGTCACATCTTTGGAAATGATTACAGGTTGGATTGCTTGTTTCCACTCATTGATTTGCCAAAGAGCTCTTAAAATGTGTTTATGCATCGCGGGTTTAGATGGAGGAAGTCTTGCGATTTCACAGTTCTTTTCTATAGTTAAATGATATCTTAATGAATTTATATCGTTTCGTGTACCTTTTGACTTTTTCTTTGGATCGTACAAATAAAATGTGAATGTACTGACGACTTATTGAGCAACATGTATGTCTAAGTCGGTTATTGTAGCTAAATTAGTCAATTCTTCGTCTGACATAAGTCGTAATGCTGCATTCACCTTGATCTTGCCTATGTAAAATAACGATGAATTAGTATCACAGCCTGTTAGAGCGTGTGCAGCTAACAACGACGAACAAATATTTTTTCCTAATTTTTGTGCTAAACTATTAATAGGTTCTGAAATCAGTGCGTACGGATATTTTTCCCGTGAAAAACCATAGCTGAGGTCTATTTTCGAAAACTGCAAAATGAAATAGTAGTAATAAAAAAACGTCTGTATCGGGAGATTCTACAATTGTTAACTGGTTTTCACTAATTCTGCGTTGAATACGTTCTACATGAAATATTAAGCGATTATCAGCATCTATGTGCTATAGCGCGCCGTGCAGCCGCATGCTACGCTCGACTTAGAAATAGCATCTTTTTTTCTTTTCAATATTTAGATCGGAAACTTTCCCAAAAACTTCTTTAGGAATTGCATTTTAATACTGGATAATTAGTTTTTAGAAATTCGAAACTTTGTAACACAACTTTTGCATTTGTACGACAAAACTCGGAACACGTAAAAGTAAACAATTGTAAATTTACTGTTCAAGTATTAATTGTCGCAGAATTTTCGAAGTAGACTTCTTGTTTAGACCTTTAGATACGCAATAGTCATAAAAAATTTCATAATGATACATTGATAAATGTGGAAGATATAGCGAGATGAACACAGAAAAACGCCAAATTCAATTGTCTCAATTTTACCCTAAATTGCCGTTTTTTTCCATGTTCCCCCAATTTTATCGTAAAAATAATTTCATATTCGTATTCAGCGACCCCGAAAACATAAAGTAAAAGTGGTCTTAGCGATTAGTACTGCGTGGTCACATACTGCTATTTATAAGCGACTTTCTGGGGGTGTCCCGCTCGCCTATTCCTCCCTGCACCATTTGTCTACTATGTTCAGTTCGTTTTGTGTTCTTTCTGAAACATATTTTAGGTTCCTGCTTCTGATTACTAGCACTATGTCATCCGCATAGCTATGGCAGTGAAATCTCTCCTAGACCATTTTTGCCAGAAGGTCGAGTATGACCACCCAGTATAGTGACGATAGAACGCCTCTCTGTGGGCAGCCTCTTCCCACCTTTGCTCTCACCGTGTTCTAGCTCAGAGTGGATATGGCGTTTATGGAATCTCCCTTTCTTTGTCTTACCACTGCCCTCTATATATTTATTGAAGTTTTGCCTAATCACAGAGCGCTTAGCATCAAAGTAGCTTTTGCCCTCCTTGACTAGTCTGTTCATCCGAGATATGGATGTCCGCCTCTTCCTCTATCAGTTTGTCAATCTCCTCTAAGGAGTTTATTCTATTCCTGGGGCCGGCCTCAGGTTTGCCTTTGCCCTCGCTCTATTTATTTATTTGGATTTTGACTTACATTGAATTTTGTGCTCATCTTAAACCCGTAAGAAGCTGGGGAAGTAGATAGTCCACCAATCCAAAGCCTCGCATGGCTAGGTAAGGCATGAGATACAGGGGCGTACTACCTGGTAACGTCTGGAGAACGTTGAAGATCACATATATTCCTGTGATCACCCAGCCCTCGGCACGTTGCCTTCCACCTTGACTTGGGAGTGTGTTAAATATGTGCCGTGTGGGTATGTGTGTTTCGTCTTCTTTTCTCCGAGCTTGGAACCGTTTTCTTGGTCAGTGTGAACTGGCCCTCCACGATAATTGTGTGTTTGTCGCGAAGAGTATGAACCGACCAAGAGAGCAGAGCACATGCTACCTAGTATGAGGAAGCGTATCTTGTGCCAGGTATTTGTCAGATACTATTTTGAAGACAAAACTCAATCAAAACTGAGCACAAGACTACCAGATTCGTGGGAGAGCTAGACATCACTGGCACAGAAGATATATTTAGTTAGATTAAACAACCCTATCTAAAAAAGAAGAAGTAGAAAAGACTGAAGAATATATTTTCCTATTTCATCCACTTTTGTGTTTCTCTTTAAACGCATATTATGTTACCCTGTTTCTTGTCGTCCCATTTTTCTTAATCGGGATTTGTTCGAATCTGGGAAGTTCATCGCGGACTTTTTTCACTTCATTATGTTCCTTGTACTTAATCGTCATGATAAGATAAATGTACTTCACAGTTAACCTTATAACTGTTATTTCGCATTATATTATGTCTAAGGATAAACAAATAATGTTATAATCAATTAAAAAAGAAAACAGATACTAAACATTGTAATGAGAAACACCAACTTTATATATTATTCACAAGGACTTTCTCAGCAATTATTCAGTTATATCAGTAAATATCAAAATAGAGTACCTAAATCACAAAGGACATAACACATCAAAATATTTCTGTGGTCTAAAATGGAAAACACCAAAAAATAAAAAAAGGAATATGATATACGAAGTTCCTTGTAATAATTATGATGCTGTTTACATAGGACAAACATCTCAATATTGGGAAAATATATTGAAAAGTCTTCAGTACGATAAAAGCAATAAAACAGCATTAACAGACAAAGAATTATCGAAGAAACATACATTTGATTACAAAAATACAAAATTTCTTGAAACACAATCGAATATAAAGAAATTGAATAAGAGAAATGGTTTATATACATAAAAATTGGAAATCTATCAATGATCAGATAGACCTGAGCAATTTGAGCAAAATATATAATTCTAATGAATTTATAAATAATTTAAATTGATAATTGCTTCTTTTTCGTATGTAAAAACTAAAATTTTAACCCTTAAAGACGGAAATTTTGTTTGACTGAAGCAGATTGCAATGTAGTAATCACGTGGCGTGTGACGTAATTATTTATATATCAGGGTTGTCAATGTCAGATAATAATTATGAAAAAAGCCAAAATTAGGCTGAATCATCAAAAACTATTTATACAAAAAACAGATTATTAATTAAAATAGACCGAAAATCAAGAACATTTATTCATGAGAATTAATAATGTAGAAAGGACTAAGGAGTAAAACATTTAAGAATTTATTGGAAATCAGCAGAAATCATGGTATAACAACATCAGGTTAGTACAAATAACTGTTTAGATGGAAAACTGGAATAGTACTTTAACTTAAGTGTTAGGTTATAATTTTCCTTGAACGTTTTATTGTGAAATTTCAATATTTATCTCCATGTTTAACATTGGAGCTCGTAGCTGTAATCCTATGTTTGACATAATATTTATATTGCCGCAACTAAGTACGATTTGAAATTGATTGGTTTCACTTAGGACAATTCACCATACAAAAGAAGACCTAATATACATTCAATACAAACTAATATTACTGTAACCTTACAATCAGTAGCGTTCTTCAATAATTTGTTCAAATCCGAACTAACTGAACATAATCAAAAATAATTATTAGATAATTTTAATGAAATAAAATTTTCCAATAATATGACTCGTTAAAAATGTATGGGAAGTATTGTGGTCCTAATTTGGCCAGTCTCAAATTTCATAATTTAAAAGAGAGACTTTCCATAGAAGTATTACATTCTTTTTGTGGTGAAATCTTTAGATATCACCGAAAGACAGAAGTGCTTGAGATGACTTAAATAGATTTAATAGATCAAACAAACTTAACTTCAGTGATGTTCGATCTTGATTATATTACGGTCTCGCTGAAGTAAATAATAAATATGTAGTTCCCCCTGCTTCGGCGCTCCTGAACCACAATATTTAATGAAATCAGTTTATATTATCTATCACGACCCAACCCCTCACTTGTACCCTATACCTGCTTCAGTCATTTTAAAGTTGTTGTTGCAAGGGTTTTTTAAAGGGTAGGGAGGGACTTATCTACTCCAAGGAGATCGTAATATTATCAAGATCGAACATCACTTAAGGTAAGTTTGTTTGATCTATAAATTATATTACGGTCTCGTCTTGTAAATAATAAATATGTAGATGTTTAAAGTATATTGCAGCAACAGATGAACTCAAAACTTTATTTTAAACGATATTGTTAACAATGGTTTCTAATAATTTTTTTAACTAATAATATTAAGATAAATACTTTATCGTAAACTAACAATTAAGACGTTAGTACAGTTTTCACAAATTCTGTATTATCTATAATAGGGCGATTGTAAAAACTAGTGATCGTTTTTGAAACTTTTGACCACCCCGCAGCTAATCTTATATCATCAAAACTGACTCCGGCCCTAGCAACTGAGGAGGTGGAAGCATGTCTTGTACTTTGTGGCTTAAATATTGACATATCCACTCCACTTCTTTTCAACATGTTCTTGATCCATCTGCTAATAATAAAAGCAGATGCTTTTCTATGGGGTTTTCAAAAAGTTATAAAAAGCCAATCACAAGAGTTTCTTAAATGTTTTGTGACGATAATATATTTTTTAAGTGCTCTAGCTCCACATAATTGAGGTTCCTCATCAAGGAAAGGTAGAACCAGAATAGGTTGAGATCTATTTACTGCAGATGTTTTTAAGCGGTCTGATATTTTTATAGGGATTTTTTGAGGTTGGACTGAAATGTTGTTGATATTAATTAGAGTTACAGTTTGTATAGCTAGGGCTAACAAAACTGCAGTTTTTTGGATTAGGTTTTCTAAGGTAATATCTTCGGTCTTAAGCGTCTTTACGTAGGACAATACTATCTGGGGATCCCGAATGTTCTCGTATCTGTCGCTGGGAGGCCTTTTACTAAAAATTCCCTTCAAAAATGCTTAAGTATATAATCTTGACTGAAATTTGGTCCCGCTATTTGAGATATGGCCGATATATATGAATTTAGGGTTCCATAAGTTGCTCCTCTATTAAAATGTATAGTCAAAAAATCCGGAACGTCCTCGACCGCCAGCTTGTACGGATCCAGGTCGTTGTTTATACAAAACGTCCACCATAAACGTAGACCTCCATTGTACTGTTTTAAGGTTGATTCTGTTATTGAAGCTAAGCATACATCCAGGGCTTCTAAAGGCACTCGTCCTGGTAATAGCGCCTGCCTGACAACTTCCCTGCCACCAGGGAAAGGCTTTTCCACAACGGATGGGGTGTTCTGTTAAATGAAAGTAATTGTATGTTAGGGTCTAATACTATAGGATCATCTATCAGTAATGATTTAAATATTGGGTACCATGGTTGTGAACACCAGCGAGATACAACAGCAATGCCTTCAGCTTTGTCTCTAATTATTTTTTGTAATACCCTCAATATTAAGGAAAACGGTGGAAATGCATAAAAACATCCCACTCCAATCTAACGTGAAAGCATCCACCTCATGAGCCTCTGGGTCTTTGACCCAAGATACAAAAATGTTACATGTTTTGTTAATGTGACTTGCAAATAAGTCAATTTTTGGAAGGCCAAACTTAATAAGAATTTTTGTGAACGCTATTTCAGAGAGACACCATTCGGTTTCTCTATGTTCTTGACGAGAAGCTCTATCGGCAAGCACATTATTTTTCGAACTAATTTAAGATGCAAAAATAAATATTTGTCTTTCTTCGCAAAAGTTCCACACCTTTCTTGCTAAATTATCTAATTTTAGGAAACGTACGCTTCCGAATCTGTTAATGGTAGATATCGCAATTGTATTATCAACTCTGCGTAGGATATTACAACCGTATAAATCTTGCTTAAAACATTTTAGAGCAAAAAATACTGCTAATAGTTCTAATTCGTTGATGTGTCGCTGTTTTTCCTGGTTCGACCAGTACCCAAAAGTCGTTCCATACTTACAATAGGCACTCCAACCAGATTTTGAGGCGTCCGAGGAAATCTCTATAGCGAATTTATCATCATGAATATTATTACTCGAAACGATTATGTTTTCTAACCACCAAGAAAAATCCGGCAACAAATGCGTAGAAATATTCATTTTTGCATTATAGTTATCATTAACGCGGTATAAAGCCTTAATTTTTTCGCGTTCAAAAAACTTAGTGTATAGAAAACTATATTTGACAGCTGGCTGGAGCTCCAAACACTAATTTACCAACAAACTTTGAAAACTCTCTGATGGTACAAATTTGTGTTTTTAAAAAAACTTTCAATAATTTATGTAACCTGTTACGTTTTTCTTAAGGTAATGAAACAGTCATATTTTCAGAATTATATCTTCTTCTTCTTCGTATGCCGTTCCCATTTAACGGAGGTTGGCGACCACTCTCTTAAAAGCATCTTTGTCCTTAGCAATATTAAAAAGTTTCTCAACTCCCATGTCTGTCCATTCTCGGATATTCCTCAGCCATGATTCCTTCTTCCTACTAATGCCCTTCATCTCTGCCCTGCATATTTACTTGTAAGAGAGAGTATTTATCGTGTCGTAAAACATGTCCGAGATATGCTGTCTTACGTATTTTTATTATTTTTTGTAGTTTTCGTTCGTGACCAATTCTATGTAGTATTTCCTCGTCAGTAATTCGGGCTGTCCATGGTACTTTCAGCATACGTCTGTAAATCTACATTTCGAAAGCTTCGATTCTTTTAGTTATTTGTGCCTTCAACGTCCATGTTTCTACACCATATAATTTGCAAAACATGGATTTAAATTTTAGAAATGCCGATCCAGCCTCTATCCTTACAGGGATTTCCTGGTCCTGATTAGGTCTGAGGTAATGAAAGCACCCAAGTAATTAAACTTTTCTACCCTTTCTATTGCTTGATCGTTTATTATTAATTGATCATTATGTGCGGGTGTTTTGGAGATTATCATGAGTTTTTTTTTTTGTGTTCCCATTGCTGACATTCCATATTAACAGCATTTACAAGTATCTGCAGGTCCTCCAGACTCTCTGCCAAGATCACAGTGTCGTCAGCGTATCTTATCGTGCTTACTACTTCGCCGCCGATTTTAACCCCTTCTCTTCTTTCCCATAAGGCTTTCTCAAAGATACCCTGAGAGTACACGTTAAACAGTGTTGGTGAGAGAATACATCCCTGTCTAACACCTCGTGCAATCGAAATATCATTAGTTTCTGTATTATTGATTCTCACTGTAGCTGACTGATTCCAGTACAGGCTCTTTATTATTTCGATGTCTTTTTTTGTCTAAATTGATGTTTTTAAGTTCTTCTATTAGTTTTGTGTTTGCACTCGGTCAAAGGCCTTTTGAAAATCTATAAAGCATGCATATACGGTTTTGTTGTTTTCTCTTTACTTCTGTAAAAGGACTGTTAAGCCAAACAATGCATCTCTTGTTCCCATGCCCCTACGAAATCCAAACTGAGTTTTATCTAATTTTTCTTCACATTTCTTATGTATTCTGTTTTCTATAATTTTCAAAAGTATTTTTAGTGAGTGGCTCATAAGGCTTATTAACCGATAGTCATCGCATGATTTGGGGTTGTTCTTCTTTGGCAGGGGAATAAACGTGGACTTGAGCCATTCCGTAGGTATTTCACTTTGCCTGTATATCTGATTTAGAATAACTGTAAACTTTTTCACTATATTGGTATCTAATGCTTTTAGTAGTTCTGTAGGGATTTCGTCTGGACCAGGAGTTTTCTTACTCTTAGCCGTTTGTATGGCCTGCTCGACCTCTGACTCCAAAATTTCAAGGCGCTGGTCCTCGTCAAGGGTCTCTTCTCTATATTCCCTTGCATCGCTGAAAAGAGCTTGAATGTATTGTTCCCATACCTTCTTTATTTGTTCATCCTCCGTTTCTAATTGACCCTGGTTATTCCTAGTGACGCAGGGTGTTCTGTGTTTAGTGTTGCCCGTTACGTCTTTTAATTTTTTATGAAGGTTTGCTGCATCGTGTTTATTATTTGGCTCTTCCAGTTCTTTACAGTTTTTTTTCATCCAGTTCTCTTTGGCTCTGTAGATATCGTATTTTATTTTGTTCTTCATTTCTTTATATTTTTGCCTGTTTTTGTTTTTATATTTTATTTTTTCGTTAACAAGCTAAATTATTTCAGGTGTCATCCATTCGTTTTTACTAGCTTTTGTTTCCGTGCCAAGTACCCTACTGCCAGATTCCAACAAAGCATTCTTTAACGTACTCCAGTTCTCGTCCACGTCTTCGCTTTGAGATACGGTGTTCAGCTTGTCCCTTATCTCTTCATTTAGTTGTTCTTTGCAATTTTTAATCAAATTCAGATTTATTTTAGGAGATTTGTTATGTCGTTTCAGGGTTCTTAGTTTTATGTTTACATTTGCAACTAATAAGTTATGGACTGTTCCTCCGTCGGCACTTGGATAGGTCTTAACGCTCTTAATCCCATTTCTAAATCGATTATTAACGGTTATAAAATCTATTTAATTTCTGATTATTCGGCTGTCATTCTGTCTAGGCGAAGTCCAGGTATATAGTCTTCTTGGAGTCAGATCATAAAAGGTGTTTGTAATTATCATCTCATTTTCTTAGCAGAATTGTAGCATTGTGTCTCCCCTCTCATTTCTCGTTCCCAGTCCAAATTTGCCGACGAATTTTTCGACTTTTCCTCGTCCAATCTTTGCGTTAACGTCTCCCATAATTATAATCACTTCTTGCTTTTTGATATTATTCATTAATTGTTCTAAGTCTGCATGAAACTGTTCTATAACATGGTCGTTACTGTCTGATGTAGGGGCATACACCTGGATAAGGTTTATGTTAATGGGATGTGCTTTTAGCTGTTGTAGCATCATACGCTCATTATATGGGATAAAGGTGATAACGCTCTGCTGAAATTCCTTTTTAATGATTACGCCGACACCCTTACTGTGATCATTATTGTCTGTTCCTGAGTAGTATAGACGCATATAATTTTTTGTGCAACATCCCGATCCTGACCATCGAACTTCAGCAAGGCCCAAAATTGGAATATTAAGCCTATGCATTCCCAACATGACCATATCAAACTTTCCTGCTTCGTGAAGCGTTCTTATATTCCAAGTTGCTAAGCGCTGTATATGAATTTTCCTCCCGTGGATACTTCGCACCCCTGTTCCATTCAAGGAACGCCGGGGACTCGGGGCCATTAATTGAATAGTGCTCATCATTAGTGGTTATTCTTGAGAAAATAGTGCAGTAGTTTCTCCTTGCTTTCTGCACCGCAGTGTCCTAGCCGGTTAAATCGTAACTTGATGTCCGCCTAGGAGTTTCTGGTATTGAACCTTTATGGAAGTCATTCTTCGGTAGCTTCAATCCAGTCATGATAAAGCTGCTGCCCATTATCATGACGTTGGAGGTTATACCGCCTCGACTCCTTCGCCAGAGCCTTGTCAGTTGTCTAGCAGGGTGCACCACGCGCATGTAAGGCTGACATTTGGGCCGGTAATCCATAACCCTCACCCCTTACACCCCCAATTATATCGAAACCCCAGAAATTGGTAAATATGGCTAGGAGTAAGAGAGCTTTTTTTATAGTTTATAATAAATCCTAAATGTTCTAAGAGCTTTATAGTTTCCTGTGTATTAAGGACACTTTTTTCGAAAGTTCTTCCTAGAAGTAGAAAATCATCCAAATAAATAACAGATAGAAAGCCACGCCATCTAATATAAGATATAACTGGTCTTAGAATCTCTGTAAAAAATTAAAGGGGCACAACTCAACCCAAACGGTAAACAATTAAATTCATAAACGCAGCCCTTAAATTGAAAGCGTAGGTACTTTCTATGAGAGCTTTGTCATAAAGTTATTTTTTGTAATCAGTTGAGTCACAGTTTTGTGATTTTCTAACTTAAAATGTGATGTTGCTACAAATTTATTAAATGATTTAAAATTAATAACTAATCTGTCAGAACCATCTGGTTTTGGCACAGTAAAGATGTTCGATATATATTGATCTTTACAGGGTGTTACAATGGAAAAAATCCCTTTTAATAAAAAATTTTAATCATATTTTCAATGGAGACACATTTCTTCTGTGACCTCGAAGGCTCCATAGGAACAATATTTTGTACGGGTTTTTTAATAAGAGGAATTTTAAGACCAGTTATATAGGAAATAACCTTCCTATGAAAACCTAGATCTTGCCACTTCTGGGAAAAAAGCAGTAGCCTTCCGCATAGCCTACTAATCTCTAATATCTGCGTCTTCTTCCGACGCTGCTGTTGCGCCGATAACTCTGAGGATGATGATGTGACTTGGACGTGGACGTCATCGGTTTGTTGTGGAACGTCGGAGTGCGTGTCTCGAATCTGTAGCCCGCCCGCAGCACTCCTTTTGCAGATGGGCGACGGTAGTTTCTCTGTTTAGAAGATGTGGCAAAGGTAGGAACAGATAGCTTGTTCTTCTTAACTCTCAAGTGCTCGCTTGACTTCTCAAGTTTTTTTGCAGTTTCGATGGTGGTGTCCAGCTCCTTGCCAAACAAGTACTCGGAAATCGTGGTATTTTGCAAGGTATCTTTAAGGTCTTTATTCAAATTCAACAGTTACTCTAAACTCAAGCTGATTTTTCTTTTAGGATCTGTCCACTCTAGGAAATTCCAAGTATGTGAACACATGTCACTCTAGACATAGTAGATATTTTAATTGAATATATTATGGGCACTTTTGTTACAATATAGTTTGTTTAAGTAATTTGCCTACCTGTGATTACTGGACTGGACTTATTATCCTGAACAGTCGCCTCAACTTCAGAGGCATCTTCCTTCGATGAAGAACCATCAGAATTGAGCTCGTCTGTACAATCTGAGCGGCTACTGTTATGTGAATCTTCCGAAGAATGGTTTGGTAAACGACGATAACGTTTTTGCTTTTGTTCAATCGCACTTAACCTTCGCATAACTGATTTAAACATTGTTTTGATCTCAGCATTATCCAATCCTCCATTTTCAGAACTTCTGGATATTTTCTTTGCCCCGCCCGCTATTTCACTCGATAATAAGAATATTTAATGATAAAACACGAATAATTACGCCGCACTATAGTTAATCGACAACCCGTGTGGTTTACAGAGCACAAAAACGAAGACTGAAGCAGGTATAGGGTACAAGTGAGGGGTTGGGCCGTGATAGATAATAAAAACCGATTTCTTTGAATATTGTGGTTCGGGAGCGCCGGGTACTACATATTTATTATTTACAAGACGAGACCGTAATATAATAAGATGTGGTCTGCAACACTGGCAGAAAAAACCTCACATCTTATTATTCTTGTCGATTTCTGCTGTAGTAATATACATTGTAGCAACTATGTCAGCAGGAGGAGCTGAAAAATTATGTTTTATATGACTATTAGAGATAATATTGAACTATATCTCAGAAATAAGATGTACGATCTAGAGAACGAATGAACAAATTACATCATACTGTGCTTTGCATCAAAATGTGTTGGAAAGTGTTTAGTTTATAGGCAACTAAATGTATCTTGATGCGTATCATATACTTATAAAACTGTTGTATCTATAGAAAAATGTATTATCGCCTAATTTAGATATTTCGTCCATATCTCACTAAAATGTTTACCACTTAGTGTTAATTTTTCATATGAATATGTTATTCAAAGTAAACAATAACTACATAAAGACATACGGCTATCATTAAATAGTACCCAACGAGGTCAAAACGTATAAGATATTTTTTTAAACATTTATTTCACTACGTTGTTATTTTAATATTTATTTTTATTTTCATTTCGTTTTTGTTCTTATTATTTCAGTGTTAGCAACGAAATCAATTTGGACGACGATGGAGCAAAATTCTAAAATACTGAAGCCAAGCTAGAAGTAGCAGGACAAATTAAAACATGCTTTTTGTACCTTTTTGTTACCTCAGTATAAATAAGTTCTTTGTATGTTATCCAAAAAAAAATAAAATATATATATTCTAATGTTCTAACATTTCTTATCTGTCATTCTCATGAAAACACAAAGAAAAGTAATCCATGAAATTCGCCATTTCACAAAAAATCCAAACTTCGACTATCAAAGTTCCGAGGTAAATTTATTGTGGCAAATTATGCCTCTTGAGCTAAGTAACTATCCATGAATGCATACTTTGCAAAATACAAAGTGAAGGTTAAGTAGTAAAATAGTTTATTTTTAATTATCATCTAATTTTGTATTGACATAGAGACTCTATTCTAATATAAGATATTTTTCAAATGAATTGCTCGGAAAGAATAGTTTCAATAGAGGGTATTTCTATATCTATTTCAGAGTTTTCAAAGGTCTTATAGATTTTCTCCAGGTATATAATCCTAAACACTAGACTTAAAGAAAAAACAATATTCAGTATGAAATGTACTGTCTCTCCCTTTACTTTGTGGAACCTACTCATATTACAGTAATATTCAGTATGTTTCTTCCTAGTAAATTTCATTCATTAAAGTTATGTATTGCTGTGAACAGTAAAAATCTGCTCATAATCCTACATCTGAAGAACTGCAATAATAAAAGCGGTTTTTCGTTTTTGATACCATTGAGAGAATTTCAAGAATTCATGATCTCTGTTGAACATAATAAACTTGATCTGAAAAGGTTCGTATACCGGATCAGGACGACTTTCACTTTAAGTGTACGGCTGAGATGGAACAAATGCACAAGAATCCTACCAAGTGATACGCTTCCTTATTGTAACATATCCAATTTTGAATAGTCTGCATCTCTTGTGGAAGCATTTTTTTAAATTAATGTCATTACGTACATAATGTACCCACAATGCTATTCGATGCTCAGAAACAAATCCATAATCCGTAAATATTCTATTTTTAGTTTGATTCGTTTTAGGCTTTTTAGATTGTTCTTCGAAAACGGTAAAAGTAATTGCTGAATTGAGAATACCCATTTTACCTATTAGTTAGGGTGCCCGCCGGAAAAAATTTTTGTGATACATACTCTCACCAAACTTCGTGTATGGCTTCATTGGACCTAGTCTGACACCCAATTCCTCTATGACTTTTTTTGTTTTTGGGACGTTTGTCTTCTAAGTTTCCCTAAACATGTCGTTTTTACGACATATAGAAAATTTATAGATACTGTTTTTTTTTTCAATCAGTATAGCTTAAAACCATTATCTGAAACGTGAAAATAAAATTGTCTGATAATAAATGTGGTTTATTGGTTGTGTCCGCCATCTTAAACATGTCGGAAAAACGACTATAAGAAAATTTATTAATAACCACCTGATTTTCGCTGTATTCGTTTATTAAAAAATATAAAATAAATGAAATTTGGAATATGTTAAAAAAATTGTCTGACAGCGAAAGAGGGTCTTTTAGATAAAAATACCTATTTTGCCAATATACGCTTGGATCTTGCGTTCTTTTCTATATATTTATTAATAACCAGCTAATTTTTTGAACACTGCTTCAAAAAATAAATGAAATACAATTGTTTAGATGTCTGATAAAATGTGTTTTTCAATTTTTTAGTCTGACGCGTGAAATACAAATTTTTATTAAAATTTACCTTCAAAACACGATTTTCTCTTAATTATAATAAAAAATAATGTTTATAACTTCAAACATCATAAATATTTTTATTTAAAAAAAAATGTTTTTGGTTCTCCGACCAGAAACAATGCTATTTCATGCTTCAAAAACGTCCGGAAACAGCTTCATTTATTTACTAGGCCGGCAATAAAGTTACCAAGATATTACCAACTTACTCACTTACAGTGATTACACTACTTATATCAAATAGTAACTTAAACTATATGTCATATCTTCATGATCAAATGATATTTTGTTTTTCTCAATTGCCAGTTAATTTTGGGTACACCACTATATAAATTAATTAAATAAATCTCAATATTTGCGTAAAGACTTTTTTGGAATTAAAAAGAGTACTATTAAACTGTTTGTAAATAAAAATTATATTAAATAAAAGTTTGACATTTAATTTTAAATTTAACATTTGTGAAATGACGCGTTTGTTTACAACAACCTTTCATTCGATTATAAAAATATATCGATTGTATTTTGCTGTGTTTATTTAAACTTAAATGGTTTATGCCTAATAATTATTTGTTTTTATCAATTTTATCTTGAAATAACCTTTACTGTGCTACTTTATACGACATTAGGCACATACCTACATATTATTATCTAATAATTAAATAGTTAGATTTCGATTGAGAATCATTCATTACTAATTTTATTAATCATATAGCAAATGTCATATTAGTCGATTTTTAGATATTTTAGTTTTTAGTAGAAAATTTATAATCTTTTGATCAATTTAAAAAGTGGTCGGACCAAAAAAAAGTGTGTATCAGACATCCAGAAAATGTTTCGCCTCGATGCTTCGCATCTAGGCTACACAATATCACTCTCATACTCGCAAAAGGTTATTTTCTGGACTAGTGATACAAATAACTATTTTCCGATTTTGAATTTCCTATATTTCGCGATTAAACGCTTCATGTCTTGACTTGTTAAATGTAGCGGAGGGAAGTACCTGGTAAAAGATTTCAATTATTACTGTGTAATAAGCAACAATTATTACCTACCAAAAAGCCAGAATTTTCTTAACAGTTTTTTTTTCATCGACCATTTACTGAGTAAAAGACTAGTTAGTAATTTTCCCCAATTTTTTATAGTCTTCTAAATTTTATACTTCACAATAAATTAAAAAACCAAATCTTTGTAAAATTGGCTTTAAAAAATTCAATCTTGCACCACTTTATTACTTTTTCAGATTCATTGTATGAATGTGAAAATGATTCGGTACCTGACGAATCAACATCAGATTCATCAGAAGATGAAGAGAATTAATTTGTTTTGTTTTTTTAATCCTTTATGTTTTTTCAAAGTTTTTTTTTAATAAAATTTTCAGAATTTAATAAATAGATAAATGTGTACCATTTCTTAACCCCCAACTAAGGGCTCTTGTAGGCGTCCCTAAAGGGTGGATAATGGGAATGTAAACTTTCTTTAGAGAACAAGTAAATATTTTGTGTTTTATAATATTTAAATTTTGTGATTTAACCTTTATTAAGCTACTTTCATCTTAACCTTTAAATCTCCTCTAGGCAAATTCAGGGGTAGTAAATTTTTTACCTAGATACTGCCATTTGGCAGAACTCGGAGATTCCGATATTTGCAGGTATGTACATCAAGAGTGGTAAAATATACTTACTTTGCTCACTTGAGATAGGATGATCCTGCAACTATTAAAAAATGATGTTTTTTCGTCAGTCTCTAGTTACGCCCCACTATATTTATCAGACACTTATACCAAAAATCAAATATTTATTTTCTTAACATAATTTTCAGGTGTCTGACGTTTATGAATAAATTTTCTTATAGTCGTTTTTCCGACATGTTTAAGATGGCGAACACAACCAATAAACAACATTTATTATCAGACAATTTTATTTTCACGTTTCAGATAATGTTTGAAAAAAAACAGTATCTATAAATTTTCTATATGTCGTAAAAACGACATGTTTAGAGAAACTTAGCGGACAAACGTCCCAAAAACAAAAAAAGTCATAGAGGAATTGGGTGTCAGACTAGGTCCAATGAAGCCATACACGAAGGTTGGTGAGAGTATGTATCACAAAAATTTTTCCCGGCGGGAACCCTAGCTATATTATTATGATCGTAAAACAAAATAATATAACAACATCGCAAGACTTCTCAATATCCTATTTCTTTTTAAAGTAGAACATTGTCGTTCTCCAACCAATAGTGATACTTTAAAAAAGTGTAGTTTTTTGTTTCAATATTTTTTTATTAATAGAGATTATCACATATACCTAACAAATTTTGCCTATCAAAAGTTCATTAACTTTAAACTTTGTATTTCAGGAACATATAACACGAGCGTATTGAAGTAATACTTCCATAAAATGTTTCTAGATGTATATGACATTTATAACAACTGAAAGATCAGTGGTATATGATTCAAATAACATAGTAATCTAATGTCCATATATTTTCTACTGCTGATTCATACTTGCCAATACTTTTAATAGTTTCACGTATTGAATAATAGAGCTTGTAAATAAAAATACACATATCCATTCATTGAGTTTCTTTTTCTACATACAGCTACCGTTATGTTTGTCACGTCGCTATTGTTTGCACTATATTTTTTGTTAAAACATAAAATCAACAAATGTTAGCTAATCCGATTAATTTTGTATTATGTAGTTCGCAAAATTGTATGTTATATATAATGCACTGACTCACATTAGGGTTTTACTGGATTGGTTAATAGCAAAATGAATTTAACTAATGAGACCAATCCAACGGAAAAATTATTGGAAGTATTTCAGTAGGGATAATCAAAGTAAACTGAGTAGTCTTATAACTGTTTAATGCAATTCTATAGATTGTTCATGACAACGGTCGTGATTTTCAGGACAAGATGACAAACGACTTCTCATATTATAAGGAAGTGGACTAGTTATTACGATGATTATAATACGATAGCAGTAGACATAGGAATAGTTCTGTTATGAGAACCAATAACTGATTTCAAACGTCTCCCTGTAACATTCATCTTTAACATAAATTACTCGAATGACGGGTAAATGTTGATGACGAACCCTGTGACAAAACGTGACAAGATTTGATATTAACATATTCAATCCTATGGACATACGTTGGGGAGTAAAGGCAGAAAGAGACCCGAATAGCAGTTCCTGAATTACGTCCAATATTAGTGATAAAGTTATAATGTAAATAGATCACTTTTTGAATTTGGTTTTCAAAAAGAATTTTTTAAAAAAACAAACTAACCTGGGTGGAGCAACTTGAGCTTCATCATGTTCTGTTGTAGTTTCTTTTGGACTTCCATTTTTCTTGAAAATATGAACAAGCTTCTTTCTGTTTACGACGAGGCAATAAATAACAATTAATGATATTAACATGGAGTTTGCACCAATGGACCAATCGAATCGTTTTCATAAGTGAACTTCTGGTAATGTTTCTTCTAATTCTTGCTGTTGAATCTTATGGATTTCATCGAGGTGGATTTTTTCTAATTCTAGTCTTCTCACAGGTGTTGTGTGAATTGTAATTTCTTCAATTTCTTTTAAAGCTATAGGGTGACCAATAAGTAGTCCCTTTTCATTACTGTAGGTGAACCTGGTAGTACTTATAGCGCACTGGGGTGGTACCTTGATTAAGTAAGTACCTTTTAGTGCGACAACGTCGTTTTCGTTGCAAGTAAGCTGGGCTTTGTGAATTTCAGGAAAAACTCCAATATAGTGACCACTGTTGATTTCTTCTACGATTTGGCTGCTTATTTTGACAGGTACTTGTTGGCACTTTACTGTTGTGGGTTGGACTGATAGTAATGACGTTATACAGTCGACATCTTTTCCTATAGGAAGTAATTGCTTATGGAGGCACAGGAAATTGGGCTGTAAATCGAAGCACTCTTCTTCTTGGTACTGATAGTATTCGTTGCTCATGAGTAGGTAGGTAGAAGGAGGGATTATTATACTTTGGTTGATATTGGGTACAGCGTAAAGGTGATAAAGGTCGAACGTGTTTTGATTAACTAAAGGAAAATCTAGTGAAAACATTAATTTATCATTTAAGTAATGTACTTTTGTTTCTACTACTCTGTAATATTTTAAAATTTCATTGTCTAGAAATAACATTTGTGAATTAGTATGGATCTTAGACATCTCTAAAATTATTTCTTTTAAATCTACTAAATTAACTATACTATGATGAAGAATGTTTAAATTAGCAAAACTAATCGCATTTCCTGTATCCGCTAAAAATGCAGACAAAGAATCTAAGTTTATTTTTATTTGATTAAAAATTACTTGAAATTCAATATAAAGGTCTTGATTAAATTCTGTTTCATTGAAAACCGCTGTAAGTAATTCAATCTTGCTTACTATGCGATTTTGCTTTTCCGTTATACTATCTAATGTCTTGTGTACATTTTGCATTAATTTTGAGTTCAATGAAATGTGACTATTAATTTTCTTTATTATTTGATTTTCGTTGTTTTCAAGTTGAACAATATTATTATAAATATCTTTTGCATCTTCTTGGTCCATATTACCAGTAATGCTTTTGATAAATGTTCCTAAAGGAGAAAATAATGCTCTTTTACTTTTTACTTGTGGAAAAATAGCGTTTAACTTATTATTGACGTAAATAACCTCGTATTCTAAATGTATATAAGTTTCTAGTATTTTAGTAATTATTATAGGGTGACTTTTCTCTAATAATCTTTTGAATTCATAAAATTTGTTAGTTACCGAGACTACTTGTTCTTTTATTGATTTTGTAGGAATATAGTGTAAGAAGGTGTGGGAGGCTGTTTTGATTTTTGCGGTACCTATTTTGAACGGAAGAACTTCGGGGTTCTTATTCAGATTCTGGATCTCTATTTTCTGGCTCATTATCAGAGGGAGGATTATTAACCTGTGAAAAATCGGTAGTTAATTTTCTGGGAGGTTTAAAAATCTGTTTATGATAAGTATTGTGAGGTGTAGTAACTGTAAGGTCTTGTGATTTAATAACATGTTCTGGCTTATATGGTGGTTTCGTTTTTGATTGTCTTTCGGTTTGTTTTTTGTAGGCAATTGTACCTGGTTGTATGTCTGGAGGTTCTTGTCTCTTTTCATTCAGTTTTTCAATAATTTTTGATTTATTTTCAGTCATTGTTTTGTTCAGATTTTTATAAATATCTATCATTGTTTGTTTGTGTTCGTTAAGTTTTAAATTAATCATTTCTGCATTACTATCAATTTCGATAGGATTTTCTAATTGAATGTGTCCTAGTAATAGATCTATAGGTTTATATTTTGTAGCTGAGTGAATAGAGTTATTATAACCGATTACTGCATAGAATAATTTTTCAAATGGGTTTAATTTTGGGCGTGTGATTGAGAGTGTTCTCATATGTTCGAGTAAAGTGGAATGAAATCTTTCGACTATAGCGTTACTATTTGGGTTGAGGGGTAACGTATAATGCCAATTGATTTTGTAAAGTTTTGCGAAATCTTTTAAAATGTTTTGAAGAAATTCTGAACCGTTATCCGAGATGATATTTTCTGGAATTTTATAGGATGCTATGAATTGTACTAGGCCTTGATATATGTGTAGAGCTGTGATGCTTGGAATTATATAAGCTTGACCATATTTTGAGAAACTATCGCATATCGTTAGTGCTATGGTATTTTCGAATTTGAAAGTGTATTGTTTCGAAAGGTTTTTTGGGTGTTGGCGTAAGTTGAAGTTTGACAAGTGGAGGATGTCTTTCGTATTTTACTTGTTGACAAATGGGACAACTGTTTATGAAATTTTTCACATTTTCGTGTAACTTAGGCCAATAGAATTTAGTTTTGAGTTGATTCATAGTTTCTTGAATACCACTTGAATACCACGGTGATATGTTATACCTTCGTGCTGTTCTTTTATTAGTTCCTGTTGTCTTTTGTCTCTAGTAACATCTACTAATAATTTATTTGTTTTTAAAAGTTTAAATGCAGAGTGTTTGAATACTTGAGGGATAAAATTACACATATTTGTGAATAAACTTTCATGTTAATCGTTTTGAAAATAAAAAGCATACTGTTTCTTTGGTACACCATATTCTTTCAAGAAATTTATTATTTGAGATTGAAATGATTCTACTGTTACATATATTTTCCATCTAGTTCTTACGTGAGTTTCAAAAAGTTTTCTAATTCCTTGTCTAGGATTTCTGTCTACTTTAATTATGATAATTTGGTTGAGAAAGTTATTTAAAGGAGTTTCAGTGATGTGAATACCTAAAATAGGATTTTCTAAACTCGTATGTATTGTCGCAATGTCGTCATTGTTGTCGGTGGGATCAAATTCTGCGAGAACAGATTGAATGTCAAGGTCGGTTATCTCTGGGTTTCTGTTATCTTGAGGAACATTGTCTAGGTCAGTTTTGTTGTTGGTGTTGGATTCCGAACATAGTGGTTGTTGTGTTAATAATTCGTCAAATTCTGTCATAAAGTCTAGGTAATTTGGATGTGCTTGATTCAATAGGATGAATTTCAATTCTACTTAAAGCATCAGCATTGCTATTAGATGTGCCTTTTCGATATATAACTTGATAGTCAAATTCTTCTAATCGTAATCTCCATCGAACAAGACGAGAGTTTGGTTCTTTGAGGGACATAAGCCATTGAAGAGGTTTGTGATCTGTAACGATTTTGAATTTACGTCCAAAAAGATAAGGTCTGAAGTATTTCGTAGCATAAACAATTGCAAGCAATTCTTTTTCAATAGTTGAATAGTTGGATTCGGATTCATTAAGAGTTCTGGAGGCAAATGCAATAGGTTTGTCATGAGGAATTTGTCCTTGAGATAGGACGGCACCGATGGCGACGTTACTTGCATCGGTTGTAACTATGAAATCTTTCGTAAAGTCGGGATGAATAAGAATGGGATCATTGGTCAGTAAAGATTTACAATCTTCAAATGCTTTTATGTACAACGGATTATTGATATCGATACTAGCTCCTTTTTTTAGGCAACGAGTGAATGGTTTTGTAATATGAGCGAAATTTCTGATGAACTTTCTGTAATAACCAACTAAACCGAGAAATGATTTAATCTCTTTGGTTGTTTTAGGAATAGGATAATTTAGAATAGCATTGACTTTCTCGGGGTTTGGTTTAACACCGTCTGGAGTGATTACGTGACCTAAAAAGGATACTTCTTTTCTTAAAAATTCTGATTTATCTAATTGCACTTTAAAGTTACTGTCTCTTAATTTTTGGAATATTTTCTTTAAGTTGACTATATGTTCTTGGAGTGACGTTGAGAAAACAATTATGTCATCCATATATACAAAGCAAATTTTATTTTGGAGTTCTTTTAAGATATTGTCCATGACACGCTGAAATGTAGCTGGTCCATTTTTTAATCCAAATGGCATTCTTACATATTCAAAATGTCCACCTTCTACGTTAAAAGCAGTTTTCTGAATATCATCAGGATGCATTTCGATTTGATGAAAGCCACTTGCGAGATCTAGGGTTGAGAAGTATTGACAGCGACCTAGTCTGTCGAGGATATTATTTATCTGGGGAATAGGATATTTATCGTCAATTGTTTTTTCGTTTATTTTTCTGTAGTCCACCACTATTCGCCATTTCTGTTTTCCAGATGCGTCTGGTTTTTTACTTACGATCCAGATAGGACTACTCCACAGGGAATCGCTCGGTCTGATGATACCTTGTTCTAGCATTTCATTAATTTGACGCTCTACTTCTGGTTTATGAATATATGGGTATCTATATGTTTTCGAATAAACTGGTATTTCGTCTGTGGTTTTTATTCTATGCTTTACTTGATTAGTGAAAGTTAGTTTTGAATTACTTGTATGGAAAATGTCAGAAAATTCTTTACAAATTTTTTCTAATTGCAACTTTTCCTCAAAATTTAAATGACTTGTTCTAATGTTTTCAGTAATATCGAATGGTTCTAAATTTTGATTACTTTTAATAGACATATTAAAAATTTCTAAGTCGTTTGTAAATAGTTGAACTTTTATTGGGTTATACAAATAAACTTCTTGAACTTCATCAGTGTCATTTATGATTTCTATGGGTGCATAACAATTAATTGCTTCGGAGATACCTTCTTTAATTTTACAGTTGAATACTTTTAATTGGGGAACAATAATAATGCCAGAATTTACTGAGACAGGAATTTTAGCAGATTCTATAGTGTGGGGTTCAATTTTTACAAAAAATAATAATTTACCCTTTGCTTCGTAATGACTTAATGGTAATTTTGCTGTCGGTGTTTTCAGTAAAGAATTGTTTAAGTCGAGTTCTACACATAAATCTTTCAATGTTTCGTATCCAATTAAACCAACGAAGAAATGATGAAAAGTGAATAAATAGAATTTTATTTTTTTATTACAGTTAAATTCGGGGAATGCCGGAATTTTAGCACATTGGTCTTGAGAAGTTGTTTGAAATATTGAGCTTATCGTGAACGGCTCATTTTCGATACAATCTTCAAAATATTTTTGGACAATTTCTGGATTTAGGAATGATTTAATAGCACCTGTATCAACTAATAATTTGAGAGAAGGATCTGATATTTTTACGTAAGGTAGGTCTTTACGGTCATATAGAGAATGTAATTCTATGTTTGGTTTTCTGTTGGGATTGGTTCTTGAAAATTTTCATTTGAGAATTCTATGTCATGAATATTGTTAGAATCTTCGTCATTATTTTCGTAGTTAAAATAGTCTGTATTAGTATTATCTAAATTTTGAGAATTATATGTGTCATAGTAATAGTCAGAATTTTGTTCCATATGATATAATGGTTCTGAGGTAAATGTTGGTCGAGATTGAGGCCTAAAGAAATTGTGATTTGTTGAGGGTTGATTGTGGGTTGGTCTCCTTGTGGCTGTAGATATACCACTCACTGGAACGGGTCTAGATTGATTTTGATATTGATTAGTTTGTTTCCAAACATTTGTTGGAGGTTTTGGGGGACCGAAAACTTGTCGTTTACTTGGGAATTGTTGTGGGACATTTGGGCGTGGCTGAATATTTACTGGACCTCTAGGAA
This sequence comes from Galeruca laticollis, assembly GCA_963921935.1. NCBI lineage: Eukaryota > Metazoa > Arthropoda > Insecta > Coleoptera > Chrysomelidae > Galeruca > Galeruca laticollis. The sequence continues at coordinate 113,350,435 of OY998175.1, read as the reverse complement.
AATTGTTTTGTGTAGCCGCATTCGGCGTAAATTGGGGCGGAACTTGATGAGCAGTTTGATAACTATGAGTGTTTATGACTGGATAATTATTGATGGGGAAATTCGGACGTAATTGAAAATGTTGATTGGTTCTGAAATTTGAATTATATTTTTGTAAGGCTTTAGGTCTATGATTATGATCTGAATTTCTTTGTAAGTATCTAATATTATTTTCAGCAACTATAAATTGCCTAGCTTCAGCTATTGTTGATGGTCGCATTGCACGTATAGTAGAACCTAGGGGTTCTTTTACCCCAGCAAGGAAAATTTTTAAAGCGTGAACATTATAAAATTCTTTTTTCACTATGTTTATAGCACTTTCTCCGTGTGTATCTAAATAATTGTGAAGAGCACTTAAATTACTCATTACTCTTTTATAAAAATGTAACGCGTCTTCTGTATTAGTTTGTCTTAATTGATCTTAATCGAATAAAAGGCCATTTTCGTCACGTTGATCTCCAAAATGAGATATAAGAGCAGATTTGACTGACTTCCAGTCTTTATTAATACATATACTATATACTTCCCTAGCATTACCAACTAATTTGGAATATATACCATAAATTATACTAATATTTTGTACACAGTGTTCGCTACCTGGCGTTCTATCCCAATAAGTATTAATAATAGTATTTGCAGTTTCTAGAAATGATGATAACTCTAATGAGTTACTGTCAAATCTTGGTACTATTTCTAACAATTTTGGTTCGAATTTTGGAGGAGGTAACGCCATATTATCGTCTAAAATATCTAATGAATCTGTTATCGATAAATTAATAAAGGAATTTGAAAGATCTAATTCTATTTCGTTTTCAATACTAAAGCTATACACACTTTCGTTAATGTCCTCTATGGAGTTAGCGACAAGTGAGGAGAATGACATAGACAGGATAAATACAATAAAAGGAAATGAGCAACTTACAGTATTGTAGCTGTCTTCACCATAACATGACTTCAGTTCTTCTTCTGGATTCTGGAGCACTTTTTTCAAGATTTCGTACGGAGCGACGAAATTCGTTACTGAACAAACGATTGGAACCGAAGGAATATTCACTGTGAAATTTCTTTCAGTATCCTACTGACTGCGCCACTTTTTGAATTTGGTTTTCAAAAAGATTTTTTTAAAAAAACAAACTACTTTATTAATACACAAATATACTTCTTAACAGTTGTAAGTCTAATATCATTCTGAATAAAATATGTACAAAATCTAAAAAGGAAAACATTTGCTGACATATTGAATTAAATATTTATATTACACATTATTGTTATTGAAATCATCATTGAATCATCAAATGCACGTTCCATAACTATCAAGGTGTTCAGTGGTGCAGTTGAAATAGTTAAATTGAAAAACTGCACCAATTTCTTCGTTTCAGTAAAAATGATTTAAATCAAACTCTTAAATAGATAAAAACAATAATCGAATGTACTTAAAAGTGCCAGAACTCAGAGTGGAATCAAATAAACGCAAATCATAGAATAAAATAAAAAAAGCAGCGATTTAAAGTAAATATATTAACCCATTTACCAATATACTTCTAATAAATAAATAGAGTAGAGTTTTGTATTTAAGTGTATAAATTCTCTTCATTGCAAAGCGCTTTTGAGTTTCGTCATCTTTAGTGCTTCCTGAAAGTAAATACTCAGTTGAAAGTACAGAAATATGAGTTGTAAAGGCTAGGTTATGACTTTGGAAAAATTATTAGGTGAGTACTTACAAGTCAGGTAAACAGGAAGTTGCTGAATAAATAAAAAACATTGTTACAATTAATATTATTCTGCTTAATAACTAAACGAGAAACATGTTAAAATTCAGGCCATGTGGTATGCAGAAGCAACTTCAACAGATGCGGAATGTGTAAAGTCAAATGTCAAAAATGTCAAAGTGGAAATACCAGTACCAATCTAAAGAGCGGTCTAGTGAGTATTGAAATGGAAGCGTTACTTAACGAAAATTTAATTATATTTAATCCTCTGATAGAGAGAAAGAAAATCTCTGTCCCAGTTCACTTGTTTGTTTAAACAAAGCTCATTTCCATTAAGTCCTTTGGAGATCTCAAGTGTCTCAAACAAATCCAATCCAAGAAATTCCTTATTATCAATCCTTTGCAAAATTTTGAGTTTTTGTTAGAGCTAAAATTATGCTTATGAAATTTGAGAAGGTTACCAAATATGGACTTGTCAGTTCTCTTCAGATGTTCATTGATGCGAGTGAGAAGTGGTCTGCAGGTTCTACCAATGTAGGAGGCCAGGCAATCAGAACACTCAAGTCTATACACACCCCTACGTTTCAATTTACTAATTTTTCCTTTGAGTTAACTAAATAATTGCTCAAACTGTTGTAAGCTTTAAAGGAAACTTTTGTATCAGGTACTGTATCTTCTATGAATTTGAAAATATCCCTGCACAAGTATTTCACCAGAGGTGGGTTGGTTGTAGGAGAAGTCGTGAAGGCGAGTATTCTGTTTATCCTGTATTTAATTTTGTTAATAAAGTTATGAATAATATAAGGTTGGTAGCCATTGCTGACAGCAATCTGTTTTAATATGTTATTCTCTCTGTTTGTTAAAAATCTATTAACGCAGTAGTTGAAGGAGGCCATTTTATGTTGCATAGGATGATGAGAATTGAAAGGTGACGTGATCAGTCTGAGTGGGTTTTCTGTAAATGGAAAAATCCAATTTGATGTTCAATTTAGTTATGGTTAGATTTGAAAAGTTTAATCTGTTGTCTGATTCCACCTCAAGGGTAAATTTAATTTTGCGGTGTACATTATTTAAGGATTCATCTACATCCAGAGCATCATTGGAGTTACCTGCAATGAAAACCAGGCAATCATCGACGTAACGAAACCAACTAACAATTTTATTTATCTTGTTGATAATGAATTAGTTTTCCGAATTTTTCATAAAAATGTAAGCCAAGAACGGAGATAGAGGGTTGCCCATAGCCAAGCCTTCAGGTTGGCTATAAGATTTCCCATTAAAGACAAAAAAAATTTGAGAAATGCAAAAATTCAACAAAGTTAAGATATCAGTTTTTGTAGAATCAGGAACTGAGTGTGAAGAAAATAAGTTTGACACTAAAGGTAAAGTTTCAGATTTAGGTATGGACGTAAACAGGTTGCTGACATCAAAGGATATCATAAGTGTATTGTTGTCGAGTCGAAAATTTTTAATTTTGTTAATTAATTCTGCAGTGTTCCTTATCGAATTGGGCGGTTTGTAGTTGGTGATGTTCTTTATCACTTGCAGGATGAATGTTGCCAAAGTAGAGACAGGAGTGTTGTGAAAGCTTACCACTGGTCTGACTGGAATGCACTCCTTGTGTATCTTCAAGAGACCATATAATCTGGGCATTTGAGGATTGCTAGGAATTAAATTGTATGTAAGGAATTTCTAAGAATAGATTTGTTCGAGACACTTGAGATCTCCAAACAACTTAATGAAAATGAGCATTGTTTAAACAGACAAGTTAACTGGGACAGAGATTTTCTTCCTCTTCATCAGAGGATTAAATATAATTAAATTTACGTTAAGTAACACTTCCATTTCAATACTCACTAGACCGCTCCTTAGGTTGGTACTGGTATTTCCACTTTGAAATTTTTGACATTTGACTTTACACATTCCGCATCTGGTTGACGCTGCTTCTGCATATCACATGGCCTGAATTTTAACATGTTTCTCGTTCAGTTATTAAGCAGAATAATATCAATTGTCACAATGTTTTTTATTTATTCAGCAACTTCCCGTTTACCTGACTTGTAAGTACTCACATAATAATTTTTCCAAAATTATAACCTCATTTTTACAACTCATATGTCTGTACTTTCAATAGAGTATTCACTTTCAGGAAGCACTAAAGATGATGAAAGTCGAAAGCGCTTTGCAATAATCAGAATTTATACATTTGAATACATAACTCTACTCTATTTGTTTATTATTTGAACAAGCGTATTCAGCTCCACATATTTATTCAATATACTTCTTCTGAACAAAAAGAAATGTCTTCTATCACATGATATTTCTGCTGCTACGGAGATTAGAATGTCTTTTATGAAATATGACTTCTATGAAAAATAGAATTTTTTCCATAGAAAATAAAATTTCTTCGCATAAATAAAATAAAAAATTTACTGATAGATCTTACAATACCTCTTATTTGGAAACAAGGTCTCTGCTATAATAAACAAGATTTTTTCTGCGAAAAAAGTTCCTGTTAATGTACGAAATGGAATTTCTTCTATAGAAAACAATTTTTTACTTATGTAGGAAGCAACAATGAGAGTTAGAAACCACAGGACACGAGTGTAAATGAAGAGCTAATTCAACGAGTATTGTATATTCCAGATTAAGAATATGAGTATGCTCAGCGATGTGAGAGGCAAATTGAATATTTGGTGTAAAGTATTGCTTATTTGATGTGCACCAATTAACAATTATGTGGAACGATTTCAAAGGCAAATCATTGTGTCGATAATGGAATCATTGTAAGCCTTAGTGTTGCGCTCAGGAGATATGCCTTGAATGTCCTACAAACAATGTGGTAAGTAATCTTGCGCACAATACTAGTCTGGCTGATTTGGTTTGTACGGAACTCACCAAATTAACAGAAAATTACTTCAAAAACTAGTTGAGCAAACTCATGACATAGAACAACTGAGGAAGAGATTAAATAAGTAAAATGATTATGCCATATTTTGAGCACTAGTCCCTAATGAAAAATTGCCAATAGAAACATGACGGAACTATTTTATTCGGTGGATATAGATGATTTATACATAGTACAGGATCAGAAAATTTGATAGAGTGATTTACCGATGGACGTCACAATTGGTCAATCTGAATAGCAATATGATAGATAAAAAGTCGAAAAAACATTCTAGCACACCAAGAGCATAATTTATACACCTAGCATTTTATTTAAAATGGAGTAGGAGTGGAAACAATCATATTAAATGGTTTTCTGTCCAATGTTTATATTCAGAGGCAATGTTTTATTAGGCCAGCTATAAAAAGTTGAAGTAAAATAATATATCAAACTATCTTGTCAGTGCATTTATATGACATACATTTAGTGTAGACAAAGGATCCTATGATAATATAAATGATTTGAGAGGGAAGTACCTATGCGATTTGTTACGAAGTTCAATCAGTTCGAATTACATCCATTTAATATTTCTCTAAAAAGTTAATAATGGAAGATTGCCCTAGATATTTATAATTCAATGACTAAATATATTTCTTGTTTTTTGATATTTTTTCAAGATGAAGCAGTATAATAATGATTTCTTACAGCGTATGTGAAAAAGGTCAAAGCTGTTAGTTGAGTGAATATTATTAACAGAAACAGTGTTTATAGTGTGTATTATACTCGAAATCAGGAAATGTATGCAGTAGTTTTTATATCCTATACGATATTCCAGCAGAATGGAAACAGCTAAACATTTTTATGTCGATTCCATACCGAACTCAGAATTGTTTTTAGTTCCATACGACGCGTAACTGCGAAAAATCATGTTAACAAATAGCAAAGACCTGCGTTGATCTCTTGAATATTATAATATCTGTTGAGCTCACTCACACCCTAGTATATTCACTAAGGACAGGTCACAGTTGCCTGCCAACCCACTTTGATTATACTGTACGCATACACGGTATGTTTTTGATTCTAATACAAACTACTGCATTCATTTTATACACGATAATCAGTAAATCATATTACTTTCCGAATCATATCAGCATATGTTCAACTAATTGTTACAGTTTAAATTGAAACTGACTTACTCGGCTCCCTGTACCAACGTATTTATTATGATTCTGTCTCTGATCGTTTATAAAATAGATATTTCCCATTGCTTGTGAAAAATTAGATATGGAATAATGTTATTAACTGACAATTAGAATTATATTTTTCAGGAGTATGTTAAACTGCGTTAACACATTCGAACAGCATCTGCCAGTAACAGAACAAGCCGGCCTGGTTGTAGCAGAAGAAAAAACACAGCATGACTCATGTAAGGATTTTACTGTTATGTAGTACTTCTTGCATTCTGTGCTGTTGAATGAATATTTATTTTTTATGACTAGATTTGGCTCTTGCATCTTAGATCTACTTTTTCGTATACATTGAATAAATGTGAATGATTATATTTGATCTCACATATATATATATATATATATATATATATATATATATATATATATATATATATATACAATATGTAATGTATACAGTACTAAGACTATTCTTTGGTAACATGGAGTTTAACACAGAGTCCATAGGCGACAATGTGTTTGAAAGAAACATGTATTAATTTAGTGAACTACTTTTTTTTCATAGCCGTAAGAATTATTCACTGACGATTTCAAATTTTACGTTACCGGCATTCAATTCTACATTTATATTAATTGTAAAATGCATTGTCCTAACACGAGAACAAGTTATAAGAAGCTTTTAATTACGATAATTCGAGAGGTTGTAACAGATCAAGATAATTGATCCGATCTATTTGTTGAACATTTTATTGTAATGCTGGAAATTGTTATAGTTTTCAGTTTGAAAGAGGTTGAAACCTTTACTTTTTTGAGACTCGGCAATTTGGAAATCTATCAGCTGAACACTACTTGTCTGGCTTTTTTGTATAAATAAATATGGTTTCACTGTTTGTACGTTTGTATTCAAATGAGAAACGAATTATTTGTGTAAATACACACAGTACAAATTGAAAACGCTTTCGATAATAAACTTAAATAAAATCGAATTCTAATGCAAATACCTATTATTTTTAAATAAAAGTAATATTCTGATAGCTATTAAAATAAAATAAAAACTTCTTAATTCTTCAATGAATTTATATCAAATGTTCGAATAAACCCTCAGTTTGAGCTAAACAGTAACCGAACCGGTAATACAATTCTTAACGAACATGGGTGAGTGTTTGAGGTGTTCTCTCCATACAGGATTGTAATGCATTCAGGGAACTAGCCCTGTTCTCCTGAAATCCATAAATACTCGATTTCACATAACCCCAGAAAAATAAATCGTTGGGTGCCAAATCTGGAGATCTAGCAGGCCATCTAATGTTACCATTCGTAGAGATTATCCGATTGGGAAATTGTATTTTTCATTTATGGAAAAATCAACAAGGCAATAAAAACTTGTTACACATTAAAAACAAAATAGAACAATATACAGGCCGGCGCCAAACAATTAGTACCAACTACTGAAATTTCATCTCTCATCTTTTAGTATCGTTTCGTCGAGTTTTTTTTCCATTTTAATTTTAAAATTATTGTCATCGCTATGACTGAATTAGCTTAAGTGATGTGAGTATTGAAAGATTTTTTATAAGAATATGTTTTTGTTTTGTGCCATTGTTTCGTTTCCTTCTATAGTAGAAAGTCCTCCCGAAGAAGTTATAATTATATAACGAGAATTTGAGGCACATGTGACAAGTGCTTTCACCACTACAGACCGCTACCCATTAGATTAACTCTATTACTTTTCCGCCCAACCTTTCTATATGCGAGAAAAGTATTGGTTTACCCCAAAAAAAGTTGGAATTTTGAATTTTTTTGTGTTATTTTTACGTTTTACATTAACAACAACACAAAAAAAACGGTTTTTACAAAAAAATCCTGTGTGTATCCTTTTCCTTACATGTCTTGTTAGCACGATACAGTCTCCGGAGTGAAATAAGTCAGCAATTTTATAATTGAATATTGTTAAGGACATGACACAGATGATCCCTATTGATTTTCAGTTCACCAGAGCCAGTACAACGGGTGTTATGGTACTTGAAGTACGACATTTTGTAATTTTTTGAGGAATTTCAGATTGTTAGCACGATGCAGCCTCCGGAGTTTAACAAGTCACCAATTTTATGATTGAGTATTATTCAGGGCATCTCACTGATACACCCTATTGATTTTCAGCTCACCGGAGCCAATACAACAGGTGCTACAGTACTTTAAGTACGATATTTTTGTCATTTTTGAAGAAGTTCCAGTTTGTTAGCACGATACAGCCTCCTGAGTATATACGAGTGACCAACTTCATGATTGGATATTATTCAGAGCGTCTCAAAGATGAACTCTATTGATATTCAACTCAGTAAAGCCAGTACAACGGGTGCTATGGTACTTGAAGTACCAAATTTCAGTCATTTTTGGAGAATTTTCAGTTTGTTAGCACGATACATCCCCCGAAGTGTATACAAGTGGCAATTTTATGATAGAATATTGTTTAGGGCCACAGATGCGGAAAAGTTAGTTTTAATCTTTAAAACGGTTTATTTTTTATTTTCATATTTAAATTAAATGTTCCCCTAATATTCCAACCCAAACATTTAACTTTTGGGGATATTGAGTTTTACTATTGTAGTATTTGTGTAGATTTGTCCTGAGCCAATATGGCATAACGGATGAATTATGTGCACCGTGTATGGGAAAAGTCGATTCATGTGTGAACAAAATTTTTTGTGAAAAGTTTGCATCCAATTGTATTTTTTCCATAACCATTTCACACAATTCCATTCTACGAAATTGATCGTCTGGAAATATTTCATGCCACATTTTCAGTTACAAACTACGATAGCCGGTTTTTGTAATATAGTCCGAATTGTTCTCAGAGTAAGATCAAAATCCTTGGTTAAATGAGTGGACGACTGTATAGGATTATTTTCGACACCATCCCAACCATCTCGCTTTCTGTGCTTTAATTATATTGCTATACTTGGGTGCTTATGCAATTCTAATAGTTCTCTATTTGTTCTTCATCTGTATATTCCATCTTCTTTAATTCCACCATAAATCTTCCTGAGTATTTTGCGTTCCCACATTTCTAGTTTATTCTGCTCTTTTTTGTTCATTGTCCAGGTTTCATAATCGTAGGTAACTGATGGTCTTATTATTGTTTGGTACATTAATATTTTAGCTGTTCGTGATATGTCTTCTGAGTTTGACATATTTAATACCATTCCTGCTGCTTTACTGCCTTTTGTTAACCTTTTCCTATTTCCCTTTCTTCGTTTCCTTTATTTGTGATAGTGACTCCCAAAGATTCGATTTGATCCACTTTTTCTATTCTTCAGCTATTATTTCCATTACAATTTATGATAATATCGGTTTTTTCATTGTCATCCATTACCATGTATTTGGTTTTTTTCTTGTTGATCACGAAACCATATTCTCTAGCTTTCTCTTACAGTAGCTTAAATACGCTTAGCAGTTCTTCCTGGATCTTGCCATGAATACTATGTCGTCCGCATATGCTAGACATTGATGTTTATTCCCATAAATGAAACCTCGGGTTTTTATATCACTTCCTCTTAGTATAATTTCTTGAACTAGATTAAAGATTGTTGTGGATAATTGGTCACCTTGTCTCAGACCTTTCTCTATCTTGAATTCGTTACTTTGCTCTCGATTTTTCGGATGGTCATTTCCACTAGTCTCGTCAATTTAACTGGTATATTCAACTTTCCCATTGCCTTATACATTTTTTTCTTTTGATAGTATTATAGGCCTGTCTGTAATCGATGAATAACATATGCAGACTTAGATTTTGTTCGTAATCATTCTCTTGAAGTGGTTTCATAATGAAAATTTGTCGATCTACCTGCTTTGAAACCTCCTTGGTATTCTCCTACATATTCATTGTGGTATTTGTCTAATCGATTTTTAAGTATTTTTGTCAGAACTTTGGATGATACATCTAAAAGTGCTATTCCGGGGTAGTTATTGCATTCTTTCTTGGGACCTTTTTTGTGGAAAGGAATTATTAATGCCTTATTCCAATTTACATGGATCTTTTCTTCATGCCATACTTGTTTCAACTGCCATATTCTCTCAGTTAATTGTTCGCCTCCATATTTTAAAATTTTGTTTGGAACATTGTTGTCTCCTGCACTCTTATTATTCTTCATATGTTTTAAGCATTCTGTCACCTCCACTTTGTTTGGGACCGTTGTGACTAGATCTTCCTCTTCACAATTTTCTTCCTCCGATACATTATCATTTCCGCTTAGTTCCACCTCACCATCATTTAGTAATTCCTCAAAACACTGTGCAAATCTATTTATGTTTTCTTCCTTATCCTCTATTAGATATCACTCTTTGCTTGTCACAAAATAAGGTGCTTTGCGGTTTTGACCTTTCCCGTCTCTTATTTCATGATATAAGCTTCTCTCTCCTTTATTTTTATAAGATTCTTCAATTCATAAAAATTCCCTTTCAAATTAAATTCTTTTGTTCTTTCTGCATATGTGTTTATCTTCCTCCCATTGCTTTTTTATACTCTAGTCTATTTTCTTCACTGTTTTCTGTTAACAGTCTCTGTCTGGCTTTATTTCTTTTTTCTAACTCCTGTTTACACTGTTCATCATACCACTCCTTTTTTTTTGCCCTTGTGGTTCCCTAGTATCTTATTTCTCATCACAGTTCCTATCTGTGACCATTTTCTTCCTATTTGTTCGACGCTAGGTCTTAAATTTAATTCTCTATTGATTCCTTGTTGGAAGTGATTTATTGTGGCCTTAAATTTTTCTAAATTGTATTTTTTCCGTTTTTATTATCTTGTTCAATTGTAGGTGGCTTATCTTGTTTCAGTTTTGTAATTACTAAGAAGTGTTCACTATCCGCATCAGCTCCTCTATAACTTCGTACATCTGTTACCCTTTTTAAGTGTTTAATTTCTATCAGGACGTGATCTATTTCATTTTTTGTTGTGCCATTTGGTCGATGTTCTTATGGTGAAATGACGTGCCTACGATTTTCATTTTATTTTCTAAAGCAAATTCTACATATAATTGTCGACACTTGCATAGATTAAAATATCTGCATGCTCATTTAATAAGATTTACAAAGATCGTTCGTCCTTCGAAAACAAACAGGTTGTGGCGTACAGTTGAACGTCCGAACTATAACCGGTGAGAAATACTGCCCTCGAGAGGCGCACGCGCGATTAGTATATTGTAGTATCCTTATTTTAATTGTAATAATCTACGCTGGCTTTACATTGTCTATCTCATCATGCCCCTCTCTAACATACTGGTAATGTCATGTGCCTCATACATTTTCCCGTTGACTATGAGGCGATTATTGTTTTACGTTAGAATTAAATAAGGAATGATTTCTGTTATAATTAAGAAGAAATATTGTATAGGCACTTATACTTTCAACATGTAGATTGAAAATGAAGAGAGGGGATAGATAAAAATAGAAGAATTACGGCTTTAGACAGAATTGTTTTATCAGGAGCGTATTAATTACAGATGGTATACACTCCACAGGTCTTTTTCAGAAAGAGGAAGTTTACGGAAAAAATAGATGTTTAGGCTAATCGTTCAGAATTGAATATTTGCCATTTTATAGTTATAACAGTATTATTACAGTATTTAATTATTGAGTTGCAATAATAAATTATTTCAAAAAGTAGCCTATTCAGTGTCACTATCGTCGATTTATTGTTTTTCATATTTTTAAAAAAAATAACAGTTTGTGTAACCAGTTACTACATATGCGTTTTTTAATTTGGAAAGTCCAAAAGAACAATGTTAAATGTAATAAAATAATTTATATCTCTTCTATAAATAAACATATAAAGCTGAATTTTTGACTGAAGGATGGAGATTTTTTTGGCTGATATAACGATGAGGAAAAAAATTCCATTTTTTTCCTCCCTAATCGCACAAGACAATTTTTTGGGAATTCGAGATATTTTAGAAATGCTACATATTTTACTTTTCCGCCCAACCTTTCTATATGCGAGAAAAGTATTGGTTTTCCCCAAAAAAAGTTGGAATTTTGAAAAAATTTTTTGAGTTATTTCCACGTTTCCCATCAACAACAACACGAAAAAACGGTTTTTAGAAAAAAAATCCTGTGTGTATGTCGTCGTCGTTGTCGTCGGCCACTTTTCCTTACATGTCTTGTTAGCACGATGCAGCCTCCGGATTGTAATAAGTCAGCAATTTCACCGTTTATTTACCTTTAACTTCCTACCAACTTCTGAATTAACCGAATTTTCCTTTGACGTGGCCTATACTACCTACTCCAAACAATTATCGCATATTCGGAAAACCCTGTACAAAATACTTTATTCATAAAATTGGTAAACTAAGATATTTAGTACTAAAAACATTATATCGTTTTTATACAAATTCCAGCAGATATGAGTTTTTATGTGGGTCGTTATCATTTATTCCGATGTTCTTTTCTATAACTGCTATATTTTTCACTTATCAATGGCACGTCTATTAGATTAGTTGACCATAGAGTTTTGCACGAAATTATTAATTCGTTGAAATTTAAGATATGAACGACAAGAGACGCCTTACTAGACATTTGGTAAATGCTTAGGCACAAACGGCTGTCATTCTGTCAACTGAGGGATATAATCAAGTACGCATAGCGCAGATTTTGAATGCTCCCCAATTTTTTTTAGTCACGAGGGGGTTAGGGTTCGGGTGCCCTAATGGTTGCCGCTCAGCCATTCATTAGGCTTATTGTGCACCCCCATTCGAAGATATTGAGCAGAGTCCCATCCTAATTTCTTGGCGGACAGTGATATTCGTCGGACTATGCTTTCCTGCAGTCCTTGATTTGTTTCTGGGAAGATATCTAAGCAGGAGGCTCTTCTTCTGCACAAGGCAGGACAATCGAAGATAACGTGCTTTGCGGTTTCCTCTACTATTTCCCATATTCGCTAGGTGTGCATTGAATAGCCAGTGGCCAGTTAGGAATCCTACCACTTTTCGCATTTCTTTCCTGCCCAGTCTGAGAGCATCTGCTGCATTGGAACTCGATTGTACTATGAGCATTCGTTCGGACTGAGTGTATCCCGCAACTCTATTCCAGCGCTTTTGGTGTTCATGAGACACCCAGTTGGAGACAGGTTTTCGCAGGACGCTATATGAAATGCCGTATGCTGGTTCTGGTCCCATGTGGGTGAGATCAGCTCCTTTCTTGGCACATTTATCAGCTCCCTCATTTCCAGCTAGCCCTATATGGCTTGGCACCCAAGTGAGAATTACCCTATTGGCTTTTGTCAAGGTTTTCAGGGTATTATGACAGTCCCACACTATCTTTGACGTATAGCTGTGGCTTGCTGAGGTCATAATAGCCGCCCGACTGTCTTTGTTCACATAGATATTCTTTTTGTTATATTTCCTATCTATGCATGTTTTGCCGCATTTGGTAAGTGCGGCTATTTCTGCTTGAAATACGATCAGCAGCTTACCAAGGCAGGCGCTTGTGCTTTGCCTTGGTCTGATGCCGTAGACGCCTGCTCATGTACCTGTTGAAGTATGTGACCCGTCGGTGTACCAGGTGATATTGTTCAACATATGTTGAGGTTCTCCCTGAGCCCATTCGGATCTGCCACTCAAGTTGACGCGATATGGTATCTTAGTTTCCACGGCCTTGGGCATTTTGTCAGGTGGCATTTCAAGGATGTCGCACCTCATGGAGTCGTGTATTTTTGTATGTTTAATGGCATGTTGCTTACACCACTTGCCATTACACTGCATTCTATATGCAGCCATTTTAGCCTCCCCCTGTATGCATAGATCTATTGGTTGGATGTTTAACAATATTTCCAATGCTGCGATTGGAGTAACTTTCATGGCGCCTGTAATACTCAGACATGCAGCTTGCTGCACTTTATAAAGTGTTTTAGCGGCTGTGCTTTACTGAACTTTAGGCCACCACACAATTGCACCGTACACCATTATTGGTCTGATCACTCTGGTGTACAACCAGTTTACCATTGACGAAGTTAGACCCCAGGTGCACCCAATTGCTCGTCTCATCGTTATTAGCGTGACCTGAGAACGGCTTGTGATGCTCGCTAGATGGCTGTTCCAGGCTAGCTTGTCATCTAACCGGATTCCTAGGTATTTTGTTTCCCTGGCAACCTTTATCCCATTGCCGAAAAGTTTTGGCACACTAGTGATCTCCACAATTTGCTGTTTTGTGAATGGTACCATGATGGTTTGCGAGGGATTGACAGACAATCCCTCAGCATCACACAATCTCTCTACTACGGACAGTGCCCTCTGCATTAGTTTCAGGCAGATGCCCACGTGTTTTCCCTTTATTAAAATAACAATGTCGTCAGTATATCCTTGAGCAGACCAACGCTGCTCGTTTAGTGCAACAAAGAGGTCGTCGACTACCAGATTCCACAACTTTGGTGATAGAACACCTCCCTGTGGACATCATCTTCCTGTTTTCACCTCTCTTGTGACACCACACAGGAATGCATGTGCTCTCCTGCTGCTTAGCATGTTCTCTATCTATCGGGCGATTGTTCTGTCTGTGCCCCTGGATTCCAACTTTGACATTATTGAGCGAGTGCTCGTGTTGTCAAACGCTCCCTAGATTTCCAGGAACACAGCCAGTGCAACTTCTTTGTAAGTAATGGCTTGCTCTATCTTACCCACCAAGCTATGCAAGGCTGTTTCGCGAGATTTACTATTTTGGTAGGCATGTTGGTTAGGCTGCAGCGGCTTGTTACCTAGCACTGTGACCCTCAGATGCATATCTATAATCTTCACTATTACCTTGAGAAGAAATAATAAGAGACTTATCGGGCGATGAGCCTTTGCAGTATCGTACGAGGGTCTTCAAGTTTTCGGTATAAATACCACCTTGGAGATTTCACAAACCGTGGGTATAACTTCTGGGGCTAAGCTTAGTCTGAACAGACTCACAAGTCTTGGAGTTATTATATCAGCGCTTTTTTGGAGTAGCACTGGGTATATTCCATCTATTCCAGGCGCCTTGAATGGATTAAAGGATTGGATGTCATGTTACAGACCCATATGTGACTATGGACTCTGCACAAGTCCAGTTACTACGAGTTGCCAGACCACGGGCAACTTGCCGTGCTTCGTGGCTTCGCTTGTTGCTTCCACTTTATTTTGGTGGATCTCGTGAAGTGCGTACTGAGCAGTACTGCCAGTGTCTTCTCCGGGCCGTCCGTGTGTGACCTGTCTTCTTTGAGTACGGTCTCTGGAATGTTGACTGAATTTTGAGCCATGACTCTGTGGAGTTTTACATAGTCAGAGACATTCTCAATGTCCTGACAGAAATTTCTCCATGAGCTTCTCTTGGCTTTCCTCACTGCTTTGTTGAATTCAGTGAGCGCCTTCGTATGACTGTCCCAATTTCCTGTGCGTTTGCACTGATTGTATAGCCTGCGGACATTCCTTCTCAGAGATTCAAGCTTCCTGTTCCTCCAACGTGCATTTCTGTTACTCGTTCTGACCATTTCGGGACATGCCTCGGTGTATGAGTTCATTACGGCGCTGTGTTGATGTCGCATGCCATTCTCTCAACCCCTTGCCCTCAGGCTGGGTCAAGTGAGGCCAGATTGATTTCCAATTCCTTCCGGAATGCTTCCCAATGTGTGTTCTAGGGGCGCAGATTTTAAATGTTACCCGATCGTCAGTAAGTAGAGTGTTAAGACGATACAGGAAGACATTCTCGCGACGTCCTGGTCAAGGCCGTCCTAGAGCCACAACTGGATCGATTTTTGCGATTTGTTAGACACCGTACAACTTCAGCTAGAAATTTAAAAAATGTGCTATGAAGAACTTATCAGGTTAGGATCAGTGATCAAACAGTTAGAAACAGATTTAGAGAATATGAATTAAGGCCAAGACGAGCAGCAATGGGACAACGACTCACCAGGCAACATCGTGTACACATATTAGCCTTCTCCAGAGAAAATCTGAACTGAAGAGCAGCTGATTGAGGCACGGTCTTGTTCACCGTCGAGCCAAGATTTACACTCTGAACAAATGATCGTCGTGTAGGGGTCTATAGAAAACCAAGAACCCGATTTGTATAAGGGCACATTCGTCATTGTTTTGAGTAGTATATTACGAGTTTACATCAAAATCAAAACTCCTGTAATTTAATTTAAAAAAAAACAGACAAGTAGTGTTGGGGCCATATATTTCCAAGTTTAAAAATAGTCAAGGTTTTAATGGGTTTTAAACTGAAAACTAGAACAATTTCCAGCATTACAATAAAATGTACAAATAGATGGGATTATTTATCTTGATTTATTGCATCCTCTAGAATTATCATAATTAAAAGCTTCTGATAACTTATTTTCGTGTTAGAACAATGCATTTTTCAATTAATATAAATGTACAATCTACTGCCGGCAACGTAAAACTTTACTTAAAATCGTTCAGTGAATAATTCTTTTTCTGTTTCTGTTAATATCTACAATGAATTTATACTTGTAACACATTATCGTCGCTTACGTCTGTGACTTCTACACCTTTTCCACTTTTCTTTGGTTATGATATCATGTTAGAGAAAAATAGTAATACACTGAATACATGTTTCTTACACATTGTCGCTTATGAACTCTGTGTTAAACTCCAAGTAACCAAATAATATACCTAGTACTGTATATTTACCTATATCTATATATATATATATATATATATATATATATATATATTCATATTTATATATATATATATATATATTCATATTTATATATATATATATATAAAACTGGTGAATATTGGGGTATGCAGCAAGAGAAACGGAAAAAAGTGTACTCTTAACGGAAAATTTTCGAGCTTTCGAGGATGATTGTCCTCATATCAGGAATACTGAAATGGAAAAACAACATTAAGATACTGTAGTTAATAAGTAAGATACAAAACGATGAAATAAAACAATATAGTTTGTTTAAATCTTCATTTAAACATTTAAACAAACTATATTGTTTTATTTCATCGTTCAGTATTCATCTTCATCAAGTAAAAGCCTCATCTATTCAATTTTTTAGTAAGATACAAAATAGAAGAAATCGCAACAGGTGCGAACTTACCTCCGAATTGAGGTTAGAATCCATTATGTTGTATAGAATTAAAGTACGGATATTTGAAATATGAAACAATTAACTAACAAAGGTTTAAAATAACACAATCACATTAAGATGACTAAAAAAGCCAACATCTAACACCATTTTGCAGACAAACGAAACACGAGTGCTTTTTTATTGTCAAAGTCGGCCAGGAAATGATATCGTTATTCTTCTAATTTGGAGGGATTAAATTGATAGGCAATAATGCCAACCAATAGTTAAGTAGATGAACGTGACAACAAGTACCCATCAGAGAGTGGCCTCCGTTGTGAAAGTTCATATTCAAGATGGGAAAGAAGAATGCAGAAGGGTTGAAAAATTGCATTCATAAGAAAGAAAAAGAGGGAATAATATATCTCCAATGGTAAGAGGTTTGTATAACAACAAAACGTATACGGTGGAAGATAAAGTCAAAATCAATACCAGCCGAGAAGACAAAGAACTAAAGCAATTAAGTAATAATAATAATATTGTAATATAGTAATTATTAAAGTAAAAATAATAATTATGTAATATATATATATATATGTATAATAATAAAGTGATAATGGGTGCATCTACCAACACCAATACACCCAATATAAGAAATGGAGATATGTTAGCTGTCCGCAAAAGGGGTAGTTTCAATTGAGGGAACGTGATTGTCACTAGTGGAAGGAAGGTTATAGTTGTAATCTAAGGATAACAAAAAGAAATAAATCTCACTCAAGTGGTCTGTGTCACTTTTTTTGTTAATGACATTGTTAAATTGTGAAATAAAAGCCATTTCCAAAAATGATCTCTTAATCCCGTTAGACTCTGTCGGCCAACACCCTTACAGCTTCAAAATGCATACGATGGTCAAGAGAATGAACATGATTTGCTAAAGCGCAACGCTCCGGGTGCAATCTACAATCACTCTTATGTGAAACAATACGGTTAGAAAGTGATCTTAAAGTCTACCAATATATTGCTTATCACAGTCCTCACATGGAACGCTGTACACAACATTAGTAAGAGAGGTCAACGGATATTTATCTTTAACTCTAGTAAAAATTGATCTAATTGTTAGAGCAGTTTTGTTAGCAATTTTGAAATTGCCATATGCCCGGAACAATCTGGCAAGTCTCGGAGTAATGTCTTTAATGTATGGAAAGGAAGCGAAAATTGGAGGAGCAGGGGTCATAACAGCGCCAACATCCATTTGGGCCAAGTTAGGATGGCTATCATCAGCCAGCAGTTCCATGGTATTAGATGTGCTGAACAATAATTTATTAAGTAAAGTTCTTGGAAGAGAGTTATCCAAGAAAAGGTTGAATAAAAAGTTAAGATTTTTATTGTGGAAGACACCATTTGAAATTCTAAGGACTCTGTTTCATTTGTTTTACCAAGTTCACCTTCATAGAATGTTTGTGGTAAGAATGGTAATTTAAATATCCACCAGAACTGCAAGGATTCCTGTACCAATCGATGTTAATAGTATTATTTTTACGAATGAACTTAGTGTCTAAGAAAGGTACGGGATTTTCGTTGTCTTCTTTTTCTAATGTGAACTGTACATAAGAATCGTAACTGTTAAAAGTATCAAGAATCTCATCTAGGCCCTCTCTAGGAAGTGCTACGATATTATCATCCACATACTTCTCAATGAACAAAGGAGTGAAAGAAAGTACTGGTATGACAGTATCCAACTAATCGTCCATGACATATGCTGCTAAGATAGGTGATATAGAGGCACCCATAGGAGTACCAAAAGTTTGTTTATAAAGTTTATTGTTAAAAGCAAAATAAGTACTATGAAAAAGAAAAAACAAAAAACAATTAAGTTCAAAAAGGTATCCTTGTGGATGGAGCAATGGACACTAATACGTTCCCAACTTTTATCGATAGATCTCAAACAAGCATCAAGATACACGTTACTTGCTTGTTTGAGAGCTATCGATAAGAGTTGGGAACGTATTAGTGTCTATTGCTTTATCCACAAGGATGCCTTTTTGAACTTAATTGTTTTTCTTTTTGATAGTACTTATTTTGCTTTTAACAATAAACTTTATAAACAAACTTTTGGTACTCCTATGGGTGCCTCTATTTCACCTATCTTAGCAGCATATGTCATGGACGATTTGCTGGATACTGTCATACCAGTACTTTCTTTCACTCCTTTGTTCATTAAGAAGTATGTGGACGATATTATCGTGGCACTTCCTAGAGAGGGCCTAGATGAGATTCTTGAGACTTTTAACAGTTACGATCCTTATATACAGTTAACATTAGAAAAAGAAGACAACGAAAATTCCGTACCTTCCTTAGACACTGAGTTCATTCGTAAAAATAATACTATTAACATCGATTGGTACAGGAAACCTTGCAGTTCTGGTAGATATTGAAATTACCATTCTTACCACAAACATTCTATGAAGGTGAACTTGGTAAAACAAATGAAACAGAGAGTCCTTAGAATTTCAAATGGTGTCTTCCACAATAAAAATCTTAACATTTTATTCAACCTTTTCTTGGATAACTTTAATCCAAGAACTTTACTGAATAAATTATTGTTCAGCACATCTAATACCATGAAACTGCTGGCTGATGATAGCCATCCTAACTTGGCCCAAATGGATGTTGGCGCTGTTACGACCCCTGCTCCTCCAATTTTCGCTTCCTTTCCATACATTAAAGACATTACTCCGAGACTTGCCAGATTGTTCCGGGCATATGGCAATTTCAAAATTGCTAACAAAACTGCTCTAACAATTAGATCAATTTTTACTAGAGTTAAAGATAAATATCCGTTGACCTCTCTTACTAATGTTGTGTACAGCGTTCCATGTGGGGACTGTGATAAGCAATATATTGGTCAGACTTTAAGATCACTTTCTAACCGTATTGTTTCACATAAGAGTGATTGTAGATTGCATCCGGAGCGTTGCGCTTTAGCAAATGATGTTCATTCTCTTGACCATCGTATGAATTTTGAAGCTGTAAGGGTGTTGGCGACAGAGTCTAACGGGATTAAGAGATCATTTTTGGAAATAACTTTTATTTCACAATTTAACAATGTCATTAACAAAAGAACTGACACAGAACAGAGATTTATTCCTTTTTGTTATCTTTAGATTACAACTATAACCTTCCTTCCACTAGTGACAATCACGTTCCCTCAATTGACACTACCCCTTTTACGGACAGCTAACATATCTCCACCTCTTATATTGGGTGCATTGGTGTTGGTAGATGCACCCATTATCACTTTATTATTATACATATATATATTACATAATTATCATTTTTACTCTAATAATTACTATATTACAATATTATTATTATTTCTTAATTGCTTTTGTTCTTTGTCTTCTCGGCTGGTGGTGATTTTGACTTTATCTTCCACCGTATACGTTTTGTTGTTATACAAACCTCTTACCATTGGAGATATATTATTTCCTCTTTTTCTTTCTTATGAATGCAATTTTTTAACCCTTCTGCATTCTTCTTTTCCATCTTAAATATGAACTTTCACAACGGAGGCCACTCTCTGATGGGTACTTGTTGTCACGTTCATCTACTTAACAATTGGTTGGCATTATTGCCTGTCAATTTAATCCCTCCAAATTAGAAGAATAACGATATCATTTCCTGGCCGGCTTTGACAATAAAAAAGCACTCGTGTTTCGTTTGTCTGCAAAATGGTGTTAGATATGTGTTTTTTAGTCATCTTAATGTGATTGTGTTATTTTAAACCTTTGTTAGTTAACTGTTTCATATTTTAAATATCCGTAGTTTAATTCTATACAACATAATGGATTCTAACCTCAATTCGGAGGTAAGTTCGCACCTGTTGCGATTTCTTCTATTTTGTATCTTACTTATTAACTACAGTATCTTAATGCTGTTTCTCCATTACAGTATTCCTGATGATGAGGACAAACATCCTCGAAAGCTCGAAAATTTTCCGTTAAGAGTACACTTTTTTCCGTTTCTCTTGCTGCATACCCCAATATTCACCAGTTTTATTCCTAACAGTCAGCAAAGAATTGATAATACTTATAATGTCAAAATAGGTTTATTTTAGAGAATGTAGGAAAAATCCGATATCTCAGTTGTGTTAAATTTTAAACTCTGATTTGAGCACGTCTCCTCTTCAATTGGTAATATCTGCCTCCGATTATTGTCGATTTTAATGTGCTCTTGAACTCTTAGGCTACAATCGTAATCAATTCGCTGGCCTAGTAGCACTTTGGCACGCAAGTAAGCAAATATATTTCAGTGTGATCGTTCACAATGCAATTTGGCGTCAGAGTTGAAGTTGAAGTCGTCGAAATTTCTTGCAAGCTGCAAACTTTCACTTCGACTTGCAATTGTGCCGGCTATGGGACATGCGCATTAATATTTGTTTTTTGATATATATATATATATATGTCTGATAGTTTGAGATTTTCATCGAATTGTGTGTTTTTGGTTTGTTTTTCTTGAATTTTCCGTACGACTGATTGATAAAAAAAAATGGAGGAGGAGAACATTACTTCCACTTTACTTGCAACGATGCTGATTTTGCTTTGAAAAAGGCAATTGTTGATGCAGTTTGGTCTTGGTCGTAGAATAGTTTGTTATTGGAAATGCACTGTAACTAAAATTCATCATCGAATTGATATTCCGCGTTGTCCATTACCACTAAACTCCAGTATATACTGCTATAAAAAATAAATCCAAATCCAAATTATATATTATAACCTCTAACCCAGACTGAACTAAATACGCAGACAGAATTATGCTGCGACCATATGTTGAAGGAATCCTGACAATTATTTAGGTACGAACGCTCTTGCGTTAAAGTCGACTTTGAAGTTATTGTGAATCGCATATTTTGTGCCGACTTGCGTGCCAAAGTGACACTTGGCCAGCGAATTGATTACGAATGTAGCCTTAATTTTAAAATATGTAGCAATCCCTAACAGAACAGAAACTATCAGTCAATAGACGATACCTCAATTTTTTTCCATGACAGCTACTAGCTTAACACAATCTTTGGCACTTACAACCACAAATATTAACTATTATCTCACATCTACAAATAATTAACATGCATTTATGAATTTGTTTTCTTTTCAGACTCTCTAAAGTTTTATGTGTGGTTTTTATTATACAATGAAACACAAAAATATATTCAAGAGGCATCGCTATCAAATTTTAATTTTATTATTCAATAACATTAAAAACGTTCATTCTGATTATATATTTCTATAATATATGGAAAAACAAATAATACATAATAAGATAGTTAATAAATTGTTTATTAGCTATGTGCCACTTACGAATATATCTTCGAAATCTTTGTGATATCAAATTTACATTTTTAAATTATTATTGACATGTTAATTAATTTTGATGTGGACGCGTATTCGATAATCGTCCATTTTTTGTAGAATGTGTTGTTGGCTAATTTTAATTTGCAATAATTTGTTCAATTAGCATGCTTTCAATTACAACATATCTTAATTCGACTTACTTCTTATCAATATAAAAAAGGAAAATCCATACTCGCAAATTGATAATCAGTCTTATGATTAGTATATGGAAATAAGAGTTTCGAATCAAACATTTTGAATTTGGAGTCAGAGTTGTATTTAACAAAAATGTTTTGTTCATAAAAAGGGTGACACCGAGAATACTAGATATCGAAAGATTATTTACCATTGTCTTGAAAGCTCAAAATATGACAGACAGGAATAATTCAGTTTTAATGAATTAACAAAAAATAAACTGAAAGATGATGAATAAGTACGAAGAAATGGATGAAACTCATATTTTCCATCCTTTCCATAATATAACGTTTTATATATTCACTCCAATTCTAATATTTTGGTCCAAATAACTCACTATATGTATCCTCAATAGTTTTGAATAAACTTGTATATGTTTTTAAAAAAATACTGATGCATTTCCGAAGTATGTATTGTATATTGGAGAAACTATACTTCTATTCCAATAATTTCAAGGTAACTCACATACAGTGTATGTGGAAACAATTATTACTGTCGCAACAGCTCCCATGATTTGTGTCATCTATTAACCAAATAACTGACTAAAGCTGAGCTCCTCCATTTGTGAATAGAATATGATATATTTTTGTCAATGTTAGACACACAGTTCTGTGTGAGTGATATGATAAAAAATTGAAATCACTGATTTAAATTGAAATCAACGATTCAACTAACTGTTAATTTGTATGCTGGCTTATTAACCATAAGTGTATGAACCATGAATAAATATATTCCCAAGGATGTATTGGAGGCCCAAGGAGTATGTAGAGGTGAGAAAATATAGGTACAGAAGTAAATGTATTGTTAATGTTGTTAATTCACATAAAGCTGCTCCGGTAGCTCATCTATTTCAAGGTCTGTTTCTATATATGAAGTTCTGCTATATCCGTATCATCAACATATCTTCATGCGATTCCTGTTCTCTCGATAATCTATACTATCTATATCTTAAAAATGGGGAATGGACCCGGAGCTCGAGAAAGAAATTGATGGTTACATAAACAGGTGGGATATGTTTATCACTAGAAAATTCAATAAGTTAACCTACTGGGTTTCCATCCAAATTATTAATAGGAACCTTCTCTCAAATCGTCGAATGAAAATTATTTGTACCCTTTAGAACGTGATGCAAATGTATTATCTGTTGAAAATTCACATTCTTGGGAGCTGTTTTTTAGATAACATAACCATTACTTTTGCTGATTATCAAAAGTTGCATTGCCCAACATACTTGTTGATTCATGTTTTGAATGGTTACTTGAGCTGCAATTTTGCAGTTCATTCATTCAGAAGTATTATTTTTTCAAATCATATTATTGATATAGTAGATCAGTATTTTCATAGAACCAATTAAATCTAAAAATCAAAACTTCCTTTAGATAATCAATACAAACTTTCTGATAGTTCAGACTTCAAAGTAATAATTTGAATTGATTTTATTTATTAGTTCCGAATCCATTCGAGAGACCAATGATCAAAACAACAACTTATACCATTAGGAGACATTCAGCATATGCCACAGTACCAGGTATACCACCTTAACAGATCATAGTATCCAACCAGGCACATTTTAAAACACTGTAAATACAGAGTGCACCCCAAATTATAACTTTGACAAGGAGTTCGCTTTAATCGATCTTACACTTAAATTTACTAGCATCCAGATCGAATCATTTGAATATACATAGGTGATAATTCCTACAAAACCACTTTTGTACAATAAATAGTTTATAATAATTATTGTTGTGTGATTGTTAAATACAAGAGTGACTTAAATACTCTATCTTTTTCAAGAATTTCAACAAATGAAGTGTTTTAAAAAAGTAGAATGTTTTCATTTTCAGTTAATCAAAATGTACATACATTAGTTGTAGACGTTTGTTCCATAGTTTCATGTTTTTAAATTGATTAGTGAATTTTAATATACTTTTTAAAAACATCTAAGAATTGATTTTCTTGAAATATTGAATTTAAAATGATTATTAGAGATTTAAAAGAGGAAAGCGATTAGTGGAGCGAAAAACACGTAGATAAAGTGTTAACTGAAAAAATTTCTTTTCATGTGAAGCAAGGAATGAGACAAGTTGGAAGTCATAATACTATCCAAATTAAAAACGAAGGAACCAATTTTTAACAACGAGCACCAACGTATCGTATACGCTGTTACAACATTGACAAGCAAGAAATTCAATTGAGAGAGCTAAGGAATACTAATAAAACAAGATGAAAACTGTATATAATGGTGAAATTTGATGTATTGAAAGATAGGACGTAACGGTCTTCCTAGCAAACTAAGCCGTGCTCTAAGACATCACAGTAACGTGCTATTGTCATCTCTTTTTACAGAGTGTTATTTTATAACGATTATTTGTAAATTATTATGATATTTTTTTGTAAATAAACTCATTATTATATCATATACAAGAACTGAACATTAATAACTAATGAAAAGCTACAAAAATGATCGAATAATGACAATTTCTCAATATTGTTACGAAACAACACACTGGTATAGTCCCTGAATCCGACTCTGTCTAAGCCATGTATGAAAGTTAAAATTATGGCGGATGCGCGGGGATTTCTTAGAACTGTTTACGATTGTGACCAGTCTTATCTATAAAATGCCAGAGCCAATTTTTTTTATGTAAGCCGCAATCTAGAATTATTTAGTAAGAAAGGCACTCATATATAGACGCCCGTCCATGGAGAGTTAGTTTAGTTGATAAAGTGATCTTGACAAATAAACAAGAATACACCGAAATAGCGAACAGTAAAGTGTTGATATAAATTAATAATTTAGGTTGTGTGTATATAAATTAAATTTAAGTGAATAGTTAAGTGTATATAAATTAAGTGTTAGTGAGTAGTTTAGTGTATTTAAAGTTTATCCCACCCGTTTACTGTTTAAATAAATAACATTACAATATCTATCTTATCAATTTCAGTTCTATAAAAATTGATATCATCAGGAATAATGGAACACATAGTTGTTAATGGATGACAATACCTATTTCGCAATACGATCCAGCAGTATATTAAAAAACATGATAAAAAATATTGAAAAGGGCAATGGGGCCATGATCAAAACACTTATCTGATTTTTTAAAGATAATATTCCTCAGTATTATCAGGCGGGATTAAGATGACATTTATAATATATTCAGTACGAACTTGAGAACAATAAAAGAAGAAACAGGTACAGAACTAATCGAGAAGCTAGGGTAAGAACTGATACATTTAAATGGTGTAACCAATATTAAATATAGTGTCACTCTCTGACGGTCTGGATGCCAGACTATTTTTGTGTTTCACTCGATTACTGAAACAAAAAGAAATTGAATTATCTCAGCACTGCCACCTTACACAAGCACATTGCTAACCACTTCAAAGTAATTATCATTATCACGACTTTGCAGAGTTTCATCCTTTTGAATTTGTATTAAACCTTTAACCTATACAGATAATAGGTCAATCGTAAAATATCAGCTTTGTTTCAACACTTTTTAGTTATATAACCAGAGTTGTTCCAGGTGAGTTGCATGTGTTTAGAAATCGTTGTGGCTAAATTATATCCGACAATCTCACTCATTCTCTATAGGAAATAAAGAAATATTCATGTTTGAAATAGGATCAAAATTATCGCTCTCTGTTTCACTTTCTCAGTTGTACATCTTCATATGTTATAGTTTTATTAAGTTATAATTGGTCCTTTTGTTCCAAATATACTCACTTTTCACCTCCAAAAATTGTTCAGAATCAAGTTCAATGATGATTTGATAGATATTTTTTGGCAATTTTGAATAGGTACTCATTTAGAATATATTGCCTACTTTGAAAGGGCTCTTGCATATCCGTTGTCTTTTACCAGCCTTGCTTTGCTTTCATGCAGTTCCCCATTATTATTATTATTTATATCAAAATTGTCTGTTTACACATTTTATTACAAAGTTTAAGTCTGTATCTATCGATTTTCTAGCTCTTTTCTTTATGTACGTTAACATTTTCTCTATAATAATTACTTACTATATGATATTTCAAGTTTGGAGAAAAAACATTTTAATACCTAACAGAAGTACAAATTCTGACGTTCTGTCCACCTACTATATTGTAATAAAAAACCCACACAAGGATTATTTATTAATCAGTCCAATAAACTACATTCTATAACTCATACTAAGTTAAAATTTTATAGTTAAAATTGTACCGGGTGTCCCAATATGAATGGCTCTCGGCCATATCTCGAGAACCGTTTATAGTACAGCTTAGGGAAAAAAATTTATAACAAAAGTGACCTCGAGAAAAACCTGGAAATTATTTACACAGTTGTAGGTCCACCGCCAGAGGGCGTAATTAAATACCAAAAATTATAAAATGAATAATTTACAAATGATGCAATTTAAACTATGATTATCGTATTCTTCAAGAAATTCAGGGTATATTTGATTTTACAAGTTTTGTCTATCTCTTCAAATAAGAGGTGGGGGGAAGCGGGAACTCTATTATGAAAAAACGCCTGTAATTCCAGTTCTACTTAACCTATCTATGCAAACTTAGTGTTTTTGAAGAGAGCTCCTTTCTACCAATGTGAGAGTTATAATTTCGAAACAACCTAATGAGTAACGTATACGCTAGAGGGCGCTATTTATTTATTTTTTAAATCTAGCTATCCTTGAAAAATGTTGAATCGAAACATGCAGTTTTGATTAAGGTATATAAAAGTAGACCAAATTAGCAACAGAATAGCGAAAACCGCATGTCGATATATTTTTCGTATTACGAGATATCCTAAGAAATGTGTAAATTTTAAGCATTTTCCTTTAAACAAAAATTACTCCGGTTTGACTCAACGGATTTTAACATTTTTTGACTCCTCAAAATTGTCTTTCCTTGTTCTATTAATAATAGTTCCAATTATTATGTCAATATTAGTTATGCTGTCACCGGGAAACTGCGTTATGGAAGTTAAAATGAAAGTATATAAAAACAAGTAGTGGGCCATGAAAAAAACAAAACAAAAAGATATTGTCTTGTGTCAAATTAATAAACCTAGTAATTTGTTCATTTACGTGTCATTGCGATTTGTGTGCATTAAATTCGATATAAAATTTACTTAAAAGTTGTATCTAAGATGATTCTTACAAACGAAGAAGCGTTTGATATGATAGGCATTTACTTTGAATGTATGAGAAATGCAACTATTGCGGCTAGGGTATATGCCATACAATATCCCCAAAGACGTCATACCGGTAGCAGAGTTTTTCGTCGACTCATACACCGTTCAAGCACGACTGGAAATGTAAATCTTCCTGTATTTAGAAGACGCGGCAGAGGTCGTTCAGAGGAAAACACATTAAATGTTTTGGCATATGTGCAATTTAATCCGCATTCAATTATTAGAGCAATAAGTAGAGACTTGGGAATAAGCAGAACCACCGTTCAACGTATTTTGACAGGACACAGGTAAATTATGATGTAAAAAGATATGTTATTTAAACAAAATATACCCGCATAATATTATTTGTGAGCATGGTTATATGTTAACAAAATAATTTATTTATCATTCCGGAAAGATATTTAATACCTAGGACATTATATTTCTTTCAGATTTCCTCCATATCATATAGTACTGCATCAACAGTTGGTTGATCGTGATTACGACAGAAGGTTGGTTACTACATATGGTATATGACGATCCTCAAAAACTGTCACATATTTTGTGGTCAGACGAACCTACATTTAGTAGTGATGGTACGGTTAACCGGCATAATATGCACTATTGGTCACAAAATAATCCACGCTGGATGGAAGAAGTTCAGTATCAGGGGCGATGGTCGGTGAATGTATGGTGTGGTATTGTAGATGGTCAGATAATTGGACCTTCTATTTTTGACAACGCAATCAACGGGGAACGCTACTTAAATTTTATAAGGGATGAATTTCCACTTCTTCTAGAAGATATATCACTAGCAACTCGTAGGTCTATGTTGTTTCAGCACGATGGGTGTCCGGCGCATTTCTCCAGACAAGTTAGATAATTTTTAGATAACGCTTACCCTGATAGGTGGATAGATTTCTATCTCTGGGGCCGGATTAAAGACCTTGTTTGTGAAATTAGACGCACTACTAGAGGTAATATGATTGAAAGAATACGAAACGAGAGCAGAAAATGGGGATTCTGTTCAATCTACTCTTCAAAGAATAAGGGCTTGTATCGAAAATGATGGGCGACAATTTGAACATTAAGGTCGTCACTAGCTAGGTACTTCAAGTTATATTTCCATTTTAACTTCCATAACGCAGTTTCCCAGTGACAACATAAGTAATATTGACATAATAATTGGAACTATTATTATTAGATCAAGGAAAGACAATTTTGAGGAGTCAAAAAATGTTAAAATCCGTTCAGTCAAACCGGAGTAATTTATGTTTGAAGCAAAATGTTTAAAATTTACACATTTCTCGTAATAGGAAAAATATATCGACATGCGGTTTTCGCTATTCTGTTGCTAATTTGGTCTACTTCTATATTCCTTAATTAAAACTGCATGTTTCTATTCAACATTTTTCAAGGATAGCTATATTTAAAAAATGAATAAATAGCGCCCTCTAGCGTATACGTTACTCATTAGGTTGTTTCGAAATTATAACTCTTACATTGGTAGAAAGGAGCTCTCTTCACAAAGACTACTTTTGCATAGATAGGTTAAGTAGAACTGGAATTACAGGCGTTTTTTCATAATAAAGTTCCCGCTTCCCTCCTCCTCTTATTTGAAGAGATAGACTAAAACTTGTAAAATCGAATGTACGCTGAATTTCTTGAAGAATACGATAATCATAGTTTAAATGCATCTTAATTAGGCAAAATTTGTAAATTATTCATTTTATAATTTTGGGTGGATCCACAACTCTGTAAATAATTTCCAGTTTTTTCTCGAGGTCACTTTTGTTATACATTTTTTTCCCGAAGCTGTACTAAAAACGGTTCTCGAAATATGGAGTTTCCTTTGACACACATCTCAATTAAATACGTATAGTTCAATTAGTCCAGGCAATTTAGGAAAAATCGCTTAGTTTTCCACGATCAGTATGAAACTTTGTATTTAGATGGTGGAAAGTGTGTACAATGACATATCTTTATCCGTGGTCTGAAAAAATTTTTTGTCATTGTCAAAAGCACCGATATATGTCGAATTTTAAGGAAATTTCTCATTTTTTGCTTATAACTTCATTGCTAGTGGCTTTACCAAAAAAAAGTTAAATTCTTTTTTTTTTGTCATTAAAAGACCTACAAAAGTAGACGTTGGAAAACCACGGAGATACAGACCGGGAAAGTGAAAAATTAACTGTACAACAAATTTAGCGAGTTGACGAAAAAAAAAATACCACATAATTTGTTATTTACAGTATTGTCTTTACATGAAAAATCACGTATCTCGTGGAAATTTCTCCCTGCAAAAAAAATTAACGAATGTCAGCGGAGCGCTCGGTTTTCCTTGATCGCGCGCGGCGGCGAGCGAGGCGGAGTGGTGGGGATAGCGGATTTCACTTTCCCGGTCTGTATCTCCGTGGTTTTCCAACGAAACTCAATTTTTTTTTTAAATGAAAGCTATTTTTATGCACTTTCGATCTACGTCAAAAAAAAATTATGAAAAAAAGACGAATCCGCACGAGATTTCATTTTGCAACTAAGGGGATTTCAAAAATAAATTCCCTTGATTGCAAAATTCAATTTTTTTTTAAATGAACGTCGACTTCCTACATAAAATAATGAAATCTACTCATAAAAAAATCAGCACAACCACATTCAACGCACAGACCAAGTTATTTGTTATTGCTGTTAATTTGTTTATAAGGCCATAACTCATGAACCATTAAACGTACAATCTCCAGCTTTTGCACACGTCATTTATTGATAGTTCAGAGTATTTTTGCACAATTACAAGAACCAATGACAATTATTAAGCTACTTTATCATTGTTTATATAAAAATAATAATTATTATTGTGTTTTACTGTATCTCTTTAACAAATTAATATTTTTCAACGCGTGACGTCTACTTTTGTAGGTCTTTTAATGACAAAAAAAAAAGAATTTAACTTTTTTTTGGTAAAGCCACTAGCAATGAAGTTATAAGCAAAAAATGAGAAATTTCCTTAAAATTCGACATATATCGGTGCTTTTGACAATGACAAAAAAATTTCTCAGACCACGGATAAAGATATGTCATTGTACACGCTATCCACCACCTAAATACAAAGTTTCATACTGATCGTGGAAAACTACGCAAAATGATGATTTTTGGGCTATCTCGCCTGGACTAAATAAGCTACTGAAGAAGCCTAAATAAGTGTGGAGCCATCAGAAATTAAAAATAAAAACGATTGAAGAAATAAAAATGAGCAGAGAATCGATTATATGATTCCAGGTGATATATAGAGTGTATAAGCTTAGTAAAATTCATTCAAATAAAATGCATACATACGCACAATCCTGTTTGTCTGTATTGGTAGAACTAGTTGTAGTGCTTGTGACTAATTGTTTAGAAATTAGTCTAGTCCACAATAGGCTGTAGCTAGAATATGGTATTCAATCATGTGTTTTGAGCCACCTTTAACAACACATATTCAATTTTCTTTAACGTATATATTCTTACATCTTCTGTAGGCTGTATTTTGTTGCTTCCCATAATAAAGTATTTGCTTTGTCCAAATTGTTTATTAATTATGTTATAACTATATCCATACTACATACTTTTATTCTATGATCAAAGCTTAATTAACTAAACAATGTTTTAATGTACAGCCGGCTCTGATCATTCATCTCGTACTGGTGAGAATGCAAGCAACCGACCCGCACCCCCACTGCCACCTCCGAGATTTCCCAACAGCGCCGTTTGACAATGGGATAGTCTCAGCATCGCCACCACCTTCAGCCTGCCAATGACTCCACTTTTAGTACTCGAAGATCATCTAGTGGAAATAATAGCGCAAAGAAGTAGAGCTTGCGCCACTTTCCTTCGCCACAGCTTCAAGAGACCCCACCGACATTAACGCCACCACTGCCTGAGTGATTGAATGTGCAGTTTGAAAACAGAATAGTAACACGTACTCGTTGCGAAATGATTAAATAACCCTCGTACATATAGTTAAAAACATTATCAAATGTTCCCTGTAAACGTGATTTTTTAAGTAATTTTTCTTGCAAACTCCAATAATCACATGAATATTTGTCAATTAACCATTTGTGACATTGAATGGAGAGAAAGTGGTAATGTATTTTCTCAAGAGCAAAACTAGAATGTATTTTTGTTTCAAATTCTGTAGTTCAATTAGAGAGATTGAATGATATCTTGAAATTTATTATTTGCCATGATAAGTTCCAAAGAAAAAGTAGGTCAGCTGAGTTCATTTTAATTGATGTATTTAAAATGTACAATTGGGAGGTTAGGTAGACATTATGGTCCTTTTACTAATAATGACAACACTAACCTATATTCGGTATCAATATAAGAGAATCTGGTCAGCTGGACTATCTTATTTTCAGCAATATTTTTTGTTTATTCAACGTTAATTTCACATACCCTAAAATTTCATAGTTCTGATTTAAAATTGTTAATAAATTTCAAGTGAATTTGAAATTTCAAAACATCTAATTTGGACACCAACCAGTATACTTCCATCCAGAGAGTACTTTTTTTCAAATAAACTCTCTGTTTCAGATAAGTAAATATTACAGGGATCAATTGAAAACTTTAAAATTCATTCGGTAGTGCGCAGACAACTATGTGACAAAAATAAAATTAAAAACATCTCTTCCAAGGTTTTAAAATGGCCTTAAAATGCTCAGTTAATCGGATTAAAAATGAAGTGAATTGCCGCCAGTGCCGTAAAGAGTTTTTTGCAGACTATTTTCCAAGAAAAAAGAGGTGGCCCGAAGATGCTCTATATTAGCCGAGAGAATTGTATGCTAAATTTTTCAAAGACTATAGCCAATTAAACTTTTTTATCTCCTTGGTTTATCTCTCGACTGAAATCTCGTTACTTTAGAAAAAACTTAAGCGAGTTGAAAACTGTCCTTTCCCCTAAGTGCGAAATATATACCCTAATCGAAAGAGAAAAACTGCACAAATTTTAATTTATTTTTCTACAGCTTTTACTAAAAGCATGCACCTACATCATTATCTTTTTGTTTTGTAGATTACCATATCTTGTCTATATTCTTTGTATGTACTCATATTTCTATAAATGTACTATATTCAAAAAGTAACTGAATGTAATCTGTTACTAATAACCACGAGTTTTTTCATGAGTCACACTTTTTAAATGGATGATTCACTGGCTTCGAAATATAACAATAGTGAATAATATCAATTGTCCAATTTTTTTCTTTATTAAGTCGTAGTTGGTATTCTGTCTACGGATAAATACTTCACTTTATACAGATGTGAGAAGTTGAGTCTTCACTTACACATATTGGTTATTATTCTTCGCTTCGTTCAACTCTCTGTCCTTCTTACCCAGTATTCTTGCTATAGCCTTATCCCATGTTTGATTTGGGATTCCCTTTCATTTATTCTATACTATTTTTGCTGTCCATATTCCTGTTGCTTGTCTCGTGTTCTCCATTCGTAACAGATGTCCTCACCATTCCAGCTGTCTTGGTTCTACATATTCTAATACAGGTTTTATCTCCAATTCTTTTCTTATCTTTACGTTCCTCATTGTATCTATCTTTTTGACTCCTCCCTGACACTTCATCCCCATGGCTTATATCCTTCTTTGTTTTCTTTTGTTCACTATCCAAAATTCACATCCAAATGTTAAGATTGGCCTGTATTTTGTTTTAAAGAGTTTTGACTGTTTCAACTTCTTTGTTCATAAAGGCATTACTCATGCTGTTATAGAATTTTATTGTCCGCTCAGGTATTATTACGTGATCTACATTCAACTTCCTTGGGGGATATTTGTAGTTTTTTCAGTAGTAATAACCCAAGGACATTGATAATTGTTCGAAAAAATTTTATAACAGTTTTCGAAAGCTTGTTGCTTGGAAACAGACAGACACCGCAGGCGGAGGTTTGTTGCCTATAAGCAACAAGCTTCAGAAAGTTGTTATAAAATTTTTGAGCATTTATCAGTGTTCGAGGGTTATTCGGATAAGAAATTTTTTGCTAATTATAGAAAAGAAGTACAGAGCAAAAACAATTTATTCAAAGGTGCAATTAACAAAAGAACAATTAGAAAAGTTAAATGAAGATCCAGACGTGTTAGTTTCTATAACTGATGATGTATTTCCACTACGCATGCTGTTAATAATTTGATTATGATGTTCTTGGTCAATATTCAAGTAGGGTTTTATTGAGTTGGCATTGTTATGACCCGTAATTTTTATAAGCTCTTGCTCTTGTATACCACTTTTGGCCAATCGACTCACCGCGGTCGATCTATTGGAGTGATTAGTAATTTGTTTTCTTTGGTGTTCAAGCCAATCGCCTCGGCAGACGATTTTGTCCAATTTTGAATAGTATTTTTTCCAATAGGCATATTATCATACCAGTGATCATTTTCGGCTCTCCAGTGACGATTTTTTCTCAGGAATAATCTGTTGGTTTTAATGTTTGGGCCTCTTTTTGACACCAATTTTTTAAATAATCTGACAGGACATTTCTACTAAAAACTTGCTTTCAGTACACATTCTTGAACCACCTTGGCAAGTCTTGCTGAATACAGGTTTATATTTAACTCGATTTGTTACAGAACCTTCCTTGTTTGATTCGATACGAAGAAAGTCAGTCAAGCAAGCAGCAGCTTCCCCACCTCGCCAAGCCAATTCTACCGCGGCTATGTGATAGAATTTCCGTTGTAGTCATTCGGAGGTGTTTTCATTCCATAAATTTATCATTTTGGTTATTTATGTTGAATTTAATGCTGCTGAACTTTGTTTCCTTTTACAGGGATTCGATTGCAGTTTTCGTCGTATAGAATCGCGGGCAGCTCGCGCTTGTTGAAATACAGCACTTTTGAATGGGTCAATAATAATTTTCATTTCCTTATAATATTTTTCTTGTAACAGCTTACTTGTTAGGTTCCACATGGTTTTGATCGTAGCTTCTTTAAACTCTGTACCATCTTTTCTTCTCATGTTCACAGCCCAATCTTTCAAAATCGACTCCAATTCTTCCACTGTCCGATTTCCATCTTATTGATACTTTCTATCATTACAAAAGTCCATAAATGCTTTCCACACAAACTTTTTACTGTAAACAGTATTTTTTGGTATATTTGCTTCTATAATTTCCTTAATATTCTCGTCAGTATTATGACCAAATCGTGACATTTTGAAATATTAAATATTTGAAACGTCAAAATCAAAATAAATAATCAAATTGTATCCATAGCAACGTGATAGAGTGAAAACAGCCCATGGGATCGGTTTTCAGTATAATGTTGTTCTGATTGGTTGTGTTCAATCAAATGACCTCAAATTAACTGATTTCATTGGATTTTTACTAGAGCAAAAAATTTTCTCAAGCACAGCGCAAGATATTTCGAACTTTTTCGTGCGTTAGACAGAGTACTGGTTTCATATATGCCTGAAATATTAATGATTTTCTTGTACAGAGTATAGTTGAGTTTTTGTACAAATTGTTTGCTAATGGAAGAATATTGTCTTACGTTATCCAGAAGAATTCTTATATGAACAGGTTGATTTTGGCGATTGTAAATTGTTGTTTACGTGGTCGCTAGTAACGCTATTTTTTGTTGAGAGAGCTGATAAACTGAACAAATTTGGAGTTAAAAATAATGATGAAAAGGTTCCATTGTCATTATATTCTTTACAAGCCCTGGCAACGGCATGTGTTGTTCCTTGATCGCTTTTAAACCATTTTGCATTGATATTTCCGAATACTTGAATAATTTTGTTGGCACCATTTTCCAAAAAAAAACTAATTTCGTCCCTCTAGTTTATTGTATAAGAAGTATTGTTTCTCTTTTCCAATACCTGACCACAACCAGAATTTCTGTTCCTATTGTAGTCACCAGAAGGCCACAAGTAGAACATCATGCAAATACATGTTCCAGTTGTGGCCACAAGCAATTTTATTGTTCCTAGTGAAAAAAACGCTCTTTGCTAACAGAAATTTTGTTATTTATCCAAAATAAACCAATTTTGAGCCAGAGAGGCTTCCATTTTTATAGAAAGTGATTGGTACTTACCACGTGACAGTCAGCAGACATGTTAACATACAACCAAATTTCACGCAACGTGTTAAAATCATCGCTTGCAAATAAAAGTGAGATGAGGTTATAATATAATACACACGTATTCCGGCGTATAATAGTTATTTATGTACCAAGGGTATAAATAGATGTTCATACCTTGTGGGCGACGTCTTACGAACCAGAGGGCCTCTGGCCCGAGGGTTTGTGAGTCGCCCGAGGGTATACACATATGTTTATGCCCGCGGTACATACAAACTTTTATGCCATACTAGTTCGTTATTGCAATCCAATCTCAATACAAATCAGTATTTCAAAAAATCTGGTTTGAATTCAATACATTGCCATTTTATCATAGTAGACACTATCGTTGCTAGGTGAATGTTGACAAATGTAAATGTCATAAAATCACAATAATTTTTATATGTGTCAAAGTTAGAAGTCAAAATGAACGAAGATTTTGGAATTCCTGACGAAATTATTGATAAAGCAAAGAAAGTAACTGAAAATCTGTTGCTAAAAAAGTCTAAAGAAGCTTACGACATGGAATACGAAAAATTATTAAATTGGATGCAAGAAAACTACGTAAAAGATGATAATGAAACTGTGTTACTTGGATACTTCGGCGATCTCGCTAAAACATTTTCTCCGAGTTCCGAGTTCCTTGTGTACCAAATATTCCATGGTAAAGAAGACTTTAATAGTGAATGAGAATATTAACATTGCTAATTACCATAAGTTAATGGGATATTTGAAGCAAACTTCAAAAGGCTACAAACCAAAGAAGTCTAAAATTTGGTCTAGAGAAGATGTTTTAAAATGTATGCATAAGGCACCGAACGAGACGTTTTTAATGAACAAAGTTGCATTATTATTTGGTGGATATCGACGAACTTTATGCCCGCACGGGCATAAAGTACGACATTAGATAGTTGGTAACTAAGCAATAAAAATATAATAATGAACTAGTATGACATAAAATATTAAAGTACTGGGGAAGATATTTGTGATTGGCTATTTCAAACAGCTTTGGAATTATATGCTAATATGTAAATGGGTGACCAGAGGTAGTTCTATGGCCACAAAAGGAACATTTACCCTATGTATCCCTACGCAACAGTAGAAAAAATTAAAAGTAAATATACCAGGACTTATAAAAAAGTTATAGCTCAGTTAAGTATTGAATCTATTATTCAAGAGGATAGCGATTCCTCTGTATCACCAGTACCATTGAATTTGGCCTCTTGTAAATTTACGACTATATTACAAGACGGGTTATACAACATTTTTTTATGGAGTGTCGGTTATTCGAATCCACGAGAATACCATGTCAATAGAAACTAACCTAAAATTGGTGTTAGGGGAACAGTGTAACATTTCAAACTTGTGCGCATATCTTAAAGCAATTAACTTGTTTGACAAAATCTAAGTAATAATTAGAAATTTGACTTGTACGTAATTGCTAATAACCCTTTGGGTAGATGCGACTATAAACATAAAAAAAAACAAATTGTGGTGATATTTTTCAAATTAAATATTACCGTTGTTCAGGATAACCATTACACTATCAGTTAAAGATGACAGAGAAACTCTTGACATTGGGTACTTTTACAAACAGTTACTTTGTTCTAGAGAAAAATATCTTGTCTATAATGTTTTACTACACTATAGTAGATGATGTGATAATTTTAAAGTTGAATAATGACCATTCATAGATACAAAAATTTATATTGTTGACAAGTATTTACCTAGTTGCTTATTCTATATTTGCAAAAAAATGAGAAAGCATATAGGTATAGTCTACTTCAATATATTTACAATATACATATATTTTATTTCAACGTCAATCTTGAAAACCCCGTGTGTGTAAATACACATCAACATCAATACATGTTGAAGAAAAGACAAATTTAAGTTGTTCTGTGAAAGGAAATTAATTTTATATTGGCCACAAAGTTTTTCGAAATCAAATAAATAGAAAATGGCTACAGCGTTTGCTAGGTATCGCAGTATACCTCTGATATCTATATTTTTATAATAGTTTTGGTTTTTTAGAACATGTGGGTGCATTCATTTGTGTAAGTACTTTGTTCCAATGATAATGTGCCGTGATCGTGTATAAATTTTTAGAAGCACGCTCTCGCATTTACACGCAATTCATTGTTTGAAATATTTTTAAACAGTGTAACTAGACTCCATTTTCAACGTATCGTCACATCAGTTTTTAGATAATAATCTAAATACTCGGATTGGATTTGTGTCATTTCAACGACTCTTGGTGACGTTAGAAATCCAAAATGTCACAATTCAAATTAGTAATATGTATATTATAAATTAACGGTGATCGAGGAAACCTACGTTTCAGTCGGTCAAATGATCATTTATATTAGTAATTTTTCATATGTATTTTTATATGTGTATCGAAGTGTAATTTATTTTGTAGTTTGGTTTTAGTTTATACTGACTAGTCTTAAATTATTCATAATCGTTTATCTATCGATTATTATATTCAAACACAATACTGGACATTTTCCACTGACTTAATTCTCCGAGATTATCAATTTATCTGGCTCCTCCTGTAAACTAGTAGAAACGTATGAACGTTTGATTCATTCCAAAACAAAGAGCGCTGCTCCACTTCTGGGTCAGTCATCCAAGACATCCCACATTGCAAACGCGCATGTATCTACGAATTTTTTATATATTGTAAGTACCGTTAAATTTAATTTATGCGTAATCTTGCAACCCTCAGAACCATGTGCTATTCCTGTGGGCCTCAAAAAACCTCAAAAGTTTTGCTCTTATTTCAGTTTTTTCGAAAAAAATATATTAAGGTAGTATTTCTCGGATAGTCTTGCTCTTTACTTTTTAAAAGCCAGCTGAATTTTCTACAAATTAACCCTAACCCGAACCCTTTAGGTCAATTTGTTGCGGAGATACAGCAAATTGAAATTCGGCATCTTTTTGTAAAAAGTGAAAATGTATCATTACCCTCACATTACAAGACACGTATCGGCCAAACTAATGGTCCTGGAGGAAAGTCATGAATAAGGAATTTAATTAGCTTCAATTTGCTTTCAAAATGATGCCCGTAGGCTTCATACTTTTCTTAAAAATAATACATCTGAAAGTAAATATTTCTTTTAAATAGAAACTAATAAATGTATAGATACAAAATAAACAACTCAAAATATGTATAACTTATG
Source organism: Galeruca laticollis (assembly GCA_963921935.1). NCBI lineage: Eukaryota > Metazoa > Arthropoda > Insecta > Coleoptera > Chrysomelidae > Galeruca > Galeruca laticollis. Next base: position 113,311,549 of record OY998175.1, on the reverse strand, counting down.
AAATGCTATTTACACGACTGTACATTATAAATCCCGTATTTTATAACCTGGCCCTTCTTGAAGAAGCGGGCCTCATCAATCCCGGATAAGTGGGGAAGGGGGGAGAGGGACGACAATTTTTGGAAATGAAGGCTGAATCTCGTATACGAAATTGTCAAATTCTACGTCCGCCTCGTCCAGGATGATAGGAGCGATGTTGTTGCAGCTTCGCCCTTGCCTAAAAGAGCATTGGATCGAGGACTTTAAATCTGCCTCTCTGCAAGAGCACGATCATATGAGCATATGCACCCTTTCTGGTATATGTAAGGATCAGACCGTATTGGTGGTCCATACCCAATCGCATGTTTTTTTTCGACCCTAATCATTTATGGACCTGGTGGTATGTCCGTCAGGAATGGTATTTGGCAGCCTCTGTGGAGGGGAGGAGGCGGATAAGGTTGACTTTAATCGTTACTGTCGATTTCACGAACGCTAAGTATCGCTTAGTATTCAGCGTGCCCTCATCTCCTACGTAGAGATTCAACAAAATATATTCGCCAGCATATCCTACGTCTTTATGCTTTGAGGTTGGATCAAGAAAAATGGTGGCAAGAACTATCCAGTGGGAATTCTTTTCTATAACTTTGCACCACTTCATTTTGCCTTGCCAAAAAAGGCAGAGGAGGGGCCACACCCACTGACGGCATGCAGAAATAAGCCAACCCCTCATGGAAGCTCAATTTTTTCACATAAAAAGGAATTTTCTTGATAATGAGCGCATTTTGATCCACCTCTTCCGCCTTTCTGGGAGTAGAGGTTTGCCTGTCCAGAGCTTAAGCCATTTAGAAGTACTCGTAGGTCGACATCCTCACCAACGATAAAAACTCAGTCAAACGTTGAGCTTTTGGAGAGGGCTGTTCTCACTATCTCAGCATCGGCGTCAATACAAATTTTTTGTTTTCTTGAAGACCACGTTTTTCAATTGCTTAAATGAGGGTGCGAATTCCCTTCTATTTAACAACTACCACAACGCCTTCCAAGCTTAATCGACAAATGAAACAATTGTCCGGTGAAACCGACATCTTACAAAATTTCTGTTTTCTATCACACTCACAAAATTTCACTTTCAATTCAATAATCTTATTGACCTAGGTCCGTACGTAACCATTTCACCGAAACAACTAAACGTGAACGACGGTGAACGAATACCAAGAACGACTGACGAGCAAGATGTTGATTGAACGGAAAAAATATCTACTTTTCATTGGTTAGTGCACCTCTTACAAAATAATAGCAATATCCTACCTGATTTTATAGAAATGTTCATGCTTATGAATATTTATTTGGTCTACAGGGTTTGGGTTATGGTTTAATTGTAGAAAATTTAGTAGGCTAAAGAAAATTAAACAACAAAAATATCCGAAAAATACTTCCTTAATATATTTTTTTCAATAAAACTTAACTAAAAGCAAATATTTGAGGCTTTTTTAGTACCAAGGGAGTATCACAGGATTTTGAGGGTTGGAAAATTGGGCATAAATTAATCTTAAGGGTACTAACGATATATAAAAAATTCTTAGATTCATGCACGTTTGCAATGTTTGCATTTTTATGTATTTTAAAGGCGGGTATCCATATGAGCTTATGTCCGAACACCGAACATGAAACGGGCTCTTTGCAAGATAACACACGCTCGGAAACATTTTTCCAGTTTTTGACCTTGTCTATTATCCCGTAACGTAAACAAACGATGTTACAATACTACTACACAACCCCGCGACTTTGTTCACCCATTGTTATTAGTTTTGTATCAGACTTATGGAATGCAACGCGACACAAAAGTAAACGCGTCCCAACTAGTTTCCTCGCGTAACGTTACATTCCTTCATGGTACAAATGGTGGTTCGGCTTGTAATGTAACCGCGTATCAAATTGGTTACGGATATTATGCAACAGAATTCCGTCTCTACTAGTCATAATGTAACATGTTCGATGTTATATTACAGTCCACTACAGTATCTACGCACACGCACAAAAGACTTACCACATCCCACTGCCAGAACAATCACCACAAAACATACGCACCTCAAACCAGAATTACACATCTACACAGACGCAAGCATTAAGGACATAAACAAAACCATAGGCATATACATAGACAAACAAAATACACCCGAACACTACAAATACAAAGTAAACACCTCAGCCGGCATAAACAAACTAGAATCGTTCGCACTAATGACGGCGACTAACTTAATTTGCAATAAAATATACGCATATACACATACATTCATAAACTTCTACGTCGACTCAACATCACTTACACAACAACTCGCTACAATACAAACATCGACAAGACAATTATAACAATTAAAAAGAACTTGGAATTAATATCACAAAACGCAATCACTTACAACATCGCCAAAACAGACAGAAACAACTTTGGTATTAAAGTGGCGGATAAGCTTACCAAACACGCACACGCATACCCCGACAGTACAATAACTTACATCACTAAACAAGACATAACAAAACAAAAACAAACACTTACACTGACAACCTGGCAAAACAAATGGGACAAATCAAACAAAGGTAGAAAAACTTACCCGATTATAAAGACAGTTGGGAGAACAAAACATTTCCTCAATTGGAAAGCTACACAGTTTGTTACGGGATACGGGCATATGGCGCACTACTACCTCAGGTTTAATTTAAGGGACACAGAAAATGTATGGAGTGCAATGTCATTATAAACCACTGTACATTAACCACCAACCACCAGACACTTTCACGCTAATATTTGAAGTGTTTGTATTGGATTTTTGCAATTGGAATTATAATAGTTATGAAAAATTTTAAATATAAATAAATTGAAAGTGTTTGATCAAAAAAATCAATAGAGCCAAACTCATTGATTTCTTCCCGTTACCTTCTCCCCCAATCACGGGTACTCCGTATCCTACGGAGTTTACTGGAAGATTACGAGAAAAAAATACAAAAGTTGAATAATTTAAAACCTGAACTGTTCGAGAGTGAGAATTTAAACTGTGATAAAAATGTGCAAATAAAAAAACCCATAGTGACTGTAAAAACCGCCCCCAAAACCAGAAATAAGGGTACGTCAAAAACACTCCTTATAAAAAACAAAATAAAAAGACTTTCGAAACAAAATAAAAAAACATTTATCAATAAAAGTGAGAGGGAAAGTAGACAAAATATCGTCTACGATAAACTACACCCCACTTCAGTAAACGCTCAATTACTAGAAAAATACTCACATGAAAGAGCAAGAATTAAAAATAAAACTTTGGAATTAAAATCCAAAAATAAAGATTTTCTTAAACTCGTGTATATTGATGAAGATTCATTGATAGATGATGAAGCACTAAAAATCACTCACAGTTCAGATAGCATTTCTGACAATATAATTAAAATTCCTAGAAAATATCTAGAAACTCTAGATATTGACACTCTCACTTAAACCATTGAGCTAGTAAACCAACAAAACACACCAAACAAGTGGCCAGAACCAGAAAAAAAGAGTACAGAAATTGAAAAAAAGTGTCTAGAAAACGTAGAAAAGAAACTAGAAAACGAAAATCAAGACGTAACTAAGGGGCCAGATAATAAAATCGAAAATAGGGTAGAATATCCAGTCACTATAAACATGAGCAGTACCCTTGACAGCGAATTTTCGAATTCTAAAATAAATAATTCTGAACTATCCTTTCCTATCTGTCGCGGAAATTACACAAACCAGACTTCGACACCAGACAAATCGTGTATAAATAGTAAAAAAACAACTCAAATGGAGGAAGACACAATTGGACCCAACAACACCAACTCAACAGATGATTCGGACGACAGCCAACGAAACATAATTAAAACTATAACGAACGTACAACTGCATAACCCGGCGAATACATCTTGGGTACAAGAAATCGAGGCAGCTGAAAATGCTAATGCATAGGAACCAGATAAATTCGTATCACAATACCAAAAACTGACAAGCAAAAATCAGAAAATAACAGCCCGACAATTGAAAATGACCTCTAATGAGGGTAAGGAACAAGAAGCAACATAAATGAAGTTGGAGAAATCACCTGTCCCGGCTTTGTTAAACCTAAGAAAGTCACATCATTTAACTCCATACTAAGCAAAACAAAAAAGCAGTTCACGATAGATACACAAAATCAAGATGACTCCCTATCAGACTCATCAGAGGAAGAGGCTCAAAAACAAAAAGCCACGCAAAAAAATAAAATTCCGCAAACTAAAGGCCTCCGAACTAAGCTCCAACGAAGACATCAGCGATAAACTAAACGCTAAAAGACCGAAAGCGCCGACAGCAAAAAAACCAACACGACGTGACCTCCAATAGTATAAGATGGTAACGTCTCAGCCCACAAGGACATGGTCACCAAACTAAGAGCGCAAATACTAGAGCCCTTTGAAATAAAATATACAAATAACTCGTCAATCGTCTTTACGAGGGATGCTGAAGATTTTGAGAAGCTGAAAACTACGTTAAGAAAAGAAAAAGTTCCTTTTCATTCTTACTCAAGACGCGAAGAAAAGATATATGCCTTTGTCCTCCACGGCCTCGCAGAGGGTCTCCAGATCACTGACATTCGGGAAGATCTACAGAGCACATATAAAATCGAGACGAAATATATTTACAGAATGACCACAAAGGGTAGGCCCCTATACTTAGTGGTAACGAATTCAAAGATAACTCTCGATTTTCTTAACAAGAATGTCAGGGTTATAGAACACACCATAGTGCAATGGAAGTATCGGGGACAGAATAAACCTATCATCCTGTGCCACATCTGTCAATTGTGAAGCCACGCCACCTCAAATTGTGGCCATGCTCCCCGTTGTCTAAAGTGTGCTGGACAACACCTTACGCCAGAGTGTACGAAGGAGAGAACCACCCCTGCGAGGTGCGCAAACTGCCAAGGGGACCACCCAGCCAACGCCAAGCTATGTCCAGAGTTTCAGAAAAGAAAAATCTAGATGGAAGAAAGAAGGACCCTATCCCAAAAAAATACATCCCTGCACCCCTACCAACCACCAATCGATGGGCAAAAAACGCAAACAATAATGCATCATTCTCCAGTCTCCCCCTCAAAAATTCTTCACAGACTACCCCTCAAAATGCAAACCCCCTCCCACCGCAGAAGAAAACAGCGAACCATCCAACAAACTCCGGAAGTGACATTAAACAGTTCACTGAATGAACAGACATGTTCAAGCAACTCAAAAGTCTAGTTAACCTCGACGAACTCACGAGAGCAGTCCACGATCTACTAGTTGAGATGAGAAAAGCCACTAATAAATTGGAGAAATTTGCTATATATAATAACTTTGTAACTAACATCGACAACTATGACATCTAAGCAGGTAGGTGGAAAAACAGGAATTCAAGAATGATTCAACCTCAAAATAATTTTCTGTAATGTTCAAGGAGTTCTAAGCAAACTCCACCTTATCAGACACTTTCTCGACATTCATAAGCCCGATATTTTCGTTTTAATCGAGACGTTCCTCAAGCCAAATAAATCAGTCAATTTTAGATACCCAGAATATCGTCTATTCAGACAAGACCGCCCCGGAAATGCCAAAGGTGTCGGTATCGCACTATTAATCAGAAAAGGCATCAATTTCAAACTCTTGCAACAAAATAAGTCATCAATTGAGCATATCGCAATACTTTTTGACAATAAAGTCAAAATAGCAGGAGCATATAACCCTCCTAACATTAAACTAAAAGACGAAGATTTCTTCAACATAACTAAAACTCACAATAAGGTGCTGATAGTAGGCGATCTCAACTGTAAACATCCACAGTGGGATCCCTACTTGACGTACCCCAACACAAACGGAAATACTCGATTGAAGATCTGTGATAATTTTGATTGTAACGTATTTCACACCGACACGCCTACATTTTTCCCTTTCGCAAATGACTCACTCAGTACGCTAGATATTGCGATAGGGAAAAACATTGAAAACATTTCTAAAATAAAAACTTTAACTGATTTTAACTCAGACCATGACCCGGAATTAATACATTTAAATTTAACTCACAACACTCAAATTTTTGAAAATAAAACATATGATTACAAAACTACAAATTGGACACACTTTAGAAAATATATAAATAATCACCTTGAAGTAAAAGTTTAAATAGAAAACACAGAACAACTAAATAAAATAATAGAATCCATTCAAAACATAATTCCTGAGGCCAGAAACCAAACTATCACAATAATAAAAAAACTAAAAAACGAAACACCCTCCCAGATCATATTAAGCAAATACAACAAAATAAAAACAAAATCAGGAAAGTATGGCAGCGTACCAGAAACGAGATGATCATTCTACACTAAAACGCTATCAAAAGCTAACAAAACAATAAAAACGTGTAAAAATGATGATTGGGAAAAATTCTTAACTAATTTAAAGCCAGAAGATAATTCACTTTGGAAAATAGCTCGCCGTCTCAGAAATCAAAACACAACCATTACTATAATTGTCGACAGTGGTCAATCAATAACTTACATGAAAATTATCGCAGAAAAGTTCGGAGAGTACTTTCAAACCAACTTCATTAACAATTTAAAACATACACAGTATCACCATAACATAACACAAATAGTTCAACAACACATACGCCAATTAAACACTGTAAACACACATAATTTAGCAACATGCACCGAAACTTACAATACAATTGAACAATAAAAAAACAAGAAAGCTCCAGGGTTAGATGGCATTCAAAACATTTTACTTAAAAACATCTCTAAAAAAGCCATTGTCCAGCTTACTTATGTAATAAATTACATAATTAAGAGCGGTCAATACCCAGATATGCTCAATATATCCAAGATCATACCCATTATCAAAGCAAATAGAGAACCGTGTTATGTGGATAGCTATCTATAGACTTATATCCCACCTGAACAACATAGCAAAGGTGATAGATGAAGTAATTTTAAAAATACTGCAATACGGTTTCAGAAGTGGCCATAGCATAGTCTCGCAAATAATAAGAGTAATCAACTACATCCGGGAAGGCTTCCAAAGGAAAGAAAAGGCCATTATGATTACGATAGATATACAAAAGGCTTTTGATTCCGTATGGCTCCAGGGACTAGTATATAAATTAAATAAAATACAAATACCTAACTACTTAATCAAAATAATTAACTCGTATCTAAACAACAGGAAATTTTTCACTAAAATTTACGACCACACTGCGTGTCCATACTCCATTCAAGCTGGAGTCCCACAAGGGTGGGTATTATCACCTCTGCTATACTCCATCTTCATCCACGATCTCCCAACCACACCCCAAATATTAACCGCAATGTACGCTGACGACACGTGTTTTGTATCATCTGCAAAGAACCCCGAACAAGCACTCGACAATATAGAAACACACATTAATACAGAAATCATTCCTTATTTTAAAAAACACCAACTAGCTATTAACGCCTCCAAAACAGAGTATTTATTACTCCGGAGAATAACTAGAAGGGCGTCCCCATTGCAATCGCAGCTGTGTGTAGACGGACAACTCATTGCCCCAAGTATCAACATCAAATATTAGGGATTTACGATCCAAAGCAACACGAACGCAAATGCACATATTGCGCAACAAATACAAAAAGCTAAGATTGCAATGGGTAGACTCTACCCACTAATCTGCAATCACAGTAAACTCACAACAGAAAACAAAATACTCATATACAAACAGATCATACGCACTATACCTACCTACGCAGCCCCAATATACTATACTGGTACACAACATAATTTCCACTCTCTGCAGGTAATACAAGACAAGTGTCTCAGACTGGCAATTAAACACAACACAATTTACCTAAAAACCTCCTGGTTACATGAAGAAGCCAACATACCGAGTATCAAAGACTTCATAGACAAAATCTCGGCAAACTATTACAAATACTGTCTGCCACAATATCTTCGCAGAAATCTCAAAGACGCAAATCACGCAGAAGGCATCCGAATAGTGGGTGTAGGCTTCTTCACGGATCGCTAATCGCATAACTTGGTAACCCTTTTTCATCATAGGGGGTAATATAAGCACAAATAAACAATTGTGTTGTAATACCTCTTATACAAAATAAACTATACTCTAAACAAACAACAAATTCAAAAACAACGTCGGTGATGTTCCCCCGATTCAATTTTGAAACCCTATTTTTTATCTACTTTTCAGGGGTACCTCAGCCGAAAGATGCTAGGAGCCACAAATATATGTTGGGGACAAAGTTATATAAACAGCGAAAACACATGGATAATGCTCTTGGAACAAGGAACTATAATAATAGACGGGACGACAGACGCAACTATACTAAAAATCGCCAGACCTTCGGCACTTTGTATTTTTGTATATTTTTAGTATATGGTAAAAGGGAGCGATAAACATACAATAAAGACCATTTTTAATCTAAACACCAGACTTACCGCTAGGGACATTTAGGAAAATAGTCTGGAGCTGATAGGGAAACTATACCCTCCCTCAGATTTGGACCTAAACAACGGTCAAATAGTGAAATGGCTGAATGAATGGGGAAATCAAATGATCAGAGACGATGAGACTTGGATTCCTCCAATGCAATGACACCAATACACACTGACCGCATACAAAACACTACACTTTAATAATTGTTTACCATTAACAGACGTACAGCTGATTGTGTTGAATTGGAATTTTAATTAATATGGGAATTTGTAATTTTAATTTGATATTTTTTGCTATTAACATTCTTGTTTTGAACTACAAAGCAAGGCAGGATCTTCTTTTTCGGCTTGTTTTTGGAGTGCGGCGATTTGGATGGTTTCTCTGGACAGTGGTCTCGCTGGATGTTGGATGGTCATGGCCTTATGCCGAAAGGTAGGTGGGCCATTCGCCCCCGCGCCTCGTCAATCACTTCCTTAGGGGGTGACGGCCGAGACGAGAGGGCGATAAACTCTTCGCTTTCATGTTACGTTAAGGTCCATTTGATACATATGGATACCCACCTTTATGACAGACCTATTCCGCGATATTTGAACATCATTTACAAAATATACGAGACTATTGAACTGGAATGCAATGTTACCAGGAGACTTACAAAAGTAATTATCCCAATACCCTCTCAATATCGGTCTTCTTGTTCATTTTCTTTCGTTCTCCAAATTATTCTTGATGTTTTGTAGTATTTTTTGTCCCCAAAATTTTGAAACATATAATATTTTAGATGATCTTCCTTCTCTTGTCGTTTATCAGTATATAATGATAAAATAATTACAAAAGGTATAACTAACAAAAATAATTTGATATTTTCTAAGTAATACATATCATTGTCATCTACAATGTCCTTTAAATAAAACTATGATTCTACAGAAACTATTTGTTTATTAAATTCCATTGAACATTTATAATTCTTACTGCCTATTTGTTCTAAAATATCGTCAATGTCTTCTCTGGCCCGCAAAAGTTTAAGATGGATCCTTTTCCAGATTACCGGTATCTTCATATTTAATGAAATTAACTGTCTCGACCCTTACTTCGTGGAATCTACTCATATTAGGATTTTAAATGATACTTAAAGTTTCTAGATATCTCCACAATATATTTAAACAATGTGCTAGAACCTGTAAGTTTCATTTAAAATACTAATCTTTATATTTTTCCAAATAATCAAATATTTGCAATTTGAATTAACTTAATGGATTTCAGATAATCTTGAAATATGCATATATGAATCAATATTGTGTGTCACGAATGCACTGCAGTTTTTTGTAATAATCATTTCCTCACCTGAATGGAACCCAATTATACAAAACTGATTTGACGATACTTTTCCATACTTGTCCATATGTCGTGGTTTATATTCTAAAATGTCCCACTGCCAACCCGAGCATCCATATGGGCAAGCATGACGTATCCCGATAAAAATGAAAATCGACATTATAACCTTTTTGTATAGAAAGCATATGTGATTTTTACGTTTATAAACATTTTTAGAGTTTGTGTGAGTAGAAAATGATCGAATAGTTTAATTATATTTTCTGTTTGGAATTTTTGTGACTGGTGAACAGGTGCTCAATTTTTGAATAGTGCGGCCACCATTATTATTATTCCATGTGTAAGATTTCTAAAATATCAAGACGATGCAATATATTTAAGATTTTCCACTCTTACAAAGTTATTTAAAGATTTATTTAATGAAATATAAATAATGTAACCATGCCAGAACATTAAACGTACAAATTATAACATTCAGTTTTGGATATTTATCTATGTAAGAAAATGTCAACAGAGTTTTTAAATTCAAGAATCTCTTCATTATTATTCCTATCATCAACTGTAAAGCATAATTATTACAGATAAATGAACGTAAAAAACATCAAAAGAGGAAGGAGTCTACAATGATAAAATTTATATTATGTTCACCAGTTCATAGTTTTTCTTCAGTGTCTTTCTATTCACATTCCCATACTTCATCAGTTACCACAAACTGCGAAATTACGATACATTAAATAGTTGCAGTGGAATGCAAATAATTGTTGAAAATTCTTTAACAAAGAGGTTTTATCTCTTCTAATGAATGAAAAAAAATGTAATGGACTGATTGAAAGCCTTACCAATAACCCATTGTATTCCAAGACATACAGGTTGTAGGGAGGATGAAGAGGCTAATTCACTTTTCGGAGAAGAAACATGGCGGGTACCAAATGACCGCGATTATTTCTGTACTATAGTGGAACTATTGCAAAGAAAGCACAGCGTTGGTTGTCTGATAATATAATCTAGACAACAGTCGAAGATGATGCTATGGAGTTCATTGAAGAACCATGGCAAAATTTTGAGTCAAAATAGTCGGCATTTTGGGTAAGTGGAGTAACATAGACTCAACAGGCATATACAAAAGTTAGACTGGCATATTCAATGATATATAGGCTCTGCCAAGTGACATATCACTTCGAATGTCTGGCAAGAAGACTGGAGGACATGTTGGACTTCTGGAACCTTACCACAAGGACTAGTCTAAGCAAGAAAGGTTTACTTAATAGACGCAGTAGAGAGGATTCCATTTCTTAACCAGATAAAACAACAGTTCTGTTGGATATTGTTGATGAAAAAAGAAGCTGTTAGAAGCATTACTGTGATTATTATCTTTCGTTCTTGTTTCATTTTGTCCTATTATTTTACCATTTCAAATTAGTCAAAGATAATGATCAATAATGCTTAGAGTTCGACTCCGACAGAACAAGTGATTAGTCTTATTTTGGTTCTGTTCTCGGAATATTAAAAATTTAGTTAGTTTAAACATTTTTTAATTAGTGTTGTACAGTGTGAAGTGCTATCATAAACTGTAAGTCCACTTTTTCTATCTTGCTCTTCTATGTTATCAAAGCTTAGCGACTTCCACATCATAAACACAGTCAATTTAAGTAACATATCACCTTTAAGAAGCAACAAATAAATTCAACGTGCCACTATCTACCAATAGCGGCCAGGGATGTATGCAAAATTTCCGGCCACATAGAATCAAACTTAAATGATATCTACTATCAAGAATTCAAACTCAAATTCTCCTACTACAGTTATCAAAAGTTATTCTTTAGTAGTTAATCAAGCTGTTTTTCTAAGCAAAGAACAACCAATTATTTTTGCGCTATCAATAATGCGAAATTACACGATTACCTGATCCCATTCAACCAAAAAAAATATTTTCTCATCAAGGCTTTCGAATAATCATGTTTGTATGTATTTAGCAAACAAACCAGTAGTCGATAATTTTATGAGCAGAACTGTCAACTGCTAAAAATTAGTATCTTGCCGACTCATAACTCCGGCTTATAGAATCATACTTTCCAATGTATACCCAACCATCCCACATCAATTACTAACAGATGAGTTATCAAAAATAGATCTGAAACCATTTTCTCCCGTGACGTTTTTAAGAATCGGTGCAACATTGCATGAATATAGCCACATCCTGAGTTTCAGACTACATATTTACGTAAGCCCTTACACACAACAGATTCCAGACTCTATATTGATTGATTTCGAACAAACCAGCTAACAAGTTTTCCTCCAAAAACATGGACTAACTTGCTACAAACGTAAAGCTGATGGTCATATAGCCTCACAATGTAATAATAGTTCCAACACTAGTTCCAATATTAGTTCCAAGCAATCAGAACCTAATACATCTAGTTCAACAACAAATAATCAACCACTCGATTTCTCAAACACTTCCTACCACCCCAGTCCAATCTCCTCACTATCTTCTTCATCATCAACCGCAAAAAATTTCCAACAAATAATATCAAAATTTGACTTCCAATCCATCAACAGGAGACTCTTCACTTATTCAAGAAATGCCCACTGCAATAATAAATATAGAAGCAGAAATGGAAACAACAAATATCCCCAAAATGTCTAAAACCGCAAACAAAAGACCTGTGGAAGATACTCCTACAACCGATAGCGATAATAACATAGTGCCGGGAAAACTATTCCCTCAACCAAAACTTCAAACTCTAAAAAAGAATAAATTGAGCAAGAAATAGTCAACCCTGTGCTACAAAGAGTTCATTGAAAATCATTCGCCACCTTTGATTCTGGACTATGATCAACTATTTGCTTTATTAGATAATGTAACCGGCTGACCTCAACCTGTAAATATAGCTCTAGATTTCACATCTGATCTCCTTGCACTAACGTACATATTAACCGAAGTATATCCTCATATAAATGATAACTCATCGAAGACAAGAATCACCAAACTTAAAAAAATATTCATTTGCTCATCTGAGCCAAGATATAATTGATTTAGAATCGGATTCATCGACTAATATTTATTTCATCACATCATACCTTTCTTAAATTACTACAAAATTCAATTCTATTCTTCAATGAAACATAGATGGTTTCTACCATCGACTTGGTATGTTACAAACTATTATCAAAGAATACTCTTCGGGCATCGTATGTCTTCAAGAATCCAATCTTAGGCCAGATAGTAGCTATTCAAACAGTCAATTACTCGTAACAACACCAGACGTGCCAGTGGAGGAGTGGTAACTTCAATAAGTAAATATTTTTAAGCAGATTTCTTCCATATAAAATCAGACATTGAATCGCTTGTTGTAAAATTCACTAGCCATATAACCTTTTACATTTGTGATATATACATATATTGCTTCCGGTTCCACAATAGAATAAAAAGACTTAGAAAACTTACTAAAGCAGATACCAAGTCAAAGAATTATCATTGGAGATTTCAACGCACATAACATAATCTGGTGCAGTACATCGATAAATTCAAGAGACTATTTACTAGAGTAACTCATCGCCGATACTGCACTGAATTTTTTGAATGATGGAAGCCATACTAGGTTCAGCATATCTACTGAAGAAACTTCTGCTATCGATTTAAGCCTCTGTGACCCAGCACTCTCTGCTTGTGATGGGATGTTCTCTCGTACAATCATGATCGAGAGTCGTACCTCACCTCACCTCACTTCACCAAAATTATTGACTAAATGGAGAACTAAATCTACAGACTGGAAGTCTTTCACAAAACAGATGAACTAAACATGGATAACTGCGATATTTCCAATGATATCCAGAAATGTGTACTTAACTTCAATGAAATAATCTTGGAAAGTGCTAGTCAGCACATTGGACAAACAAAAGATATAAAAGGCCATACTCCTGTCCCCTGGTGGAATCAAGAGTGTGAAAAAGATATTAGGGAAGGAAAAACTGCGTTGAACAAGAAACACAAAACTCTCCAAAATCGTGTATAGTGGAAGAAATGCACAAGTTGTAATCAAACAGTCCATGAAAAACTTGATAGCTCTACACAAAATAAAAAATTCGAGTCCAGGCGCCGACAATGCTACAGTTATATTTTTCAAACAAAATAGTATGTACTGAAAATTTTCAATAAGATATGGAAAGACAAAATTTTTCTTTCTCAGTAGTCTGAAGCTATAATCGTACTATTTTTGAAAAGTAAAAAACCAAACAAGTAGCTAACTTGTACAAACCAATATCTCTAACTTGCTCAATGGGAAAATTGCTTGTGAAAATTGTTAACCAATGACTCACTCATGTGGCATCTAGAATTCACTAATCTCCTAATTAAAGAACAAAGTGGATTTAGACCAAACCGCTCAACTCTAGACAACATAGTTGATTCACTGAGGGAAATTAATGAGGATTTTGCCACCAAACAAGTATGTGTGGCGATATTTTTTGATGTCACAAAAGCTTTTGATACCTGCTGGACTTGAAATATCTTGATGCAACTGCACAAATGGAATGTAAGAGGAATTTGCCTAGATTTTATCAACAACTTTCTTGCCAACAGAACATTGAAAGTTTGGGTTGATGACGAACTGTCTGATGTTTACTGCCAAGCAAATGTAACCCCACAGGGCTCCTTTATCATCCCTACCTTATTTGCCGTCAGCAACATACTTGATAATTTGAAAAAATCACTAAAAGCACTAGTTTTCACAGATAACCTAGTGGTTTACGTGAAAGGCAAAAATATAAACATAATATCACGACTTATGCAAAAATTCATCTCTAACTTGGAATTATAGTCACGTCAATCTGGTTACAAATTCTCTGTTACCAAAACAAAAGGTGTGTTAGTTAGTAGGAAACGTTCATACACTAGTCCAAATCTGAAACTTTACAATCAAAATATCAGTTTTAAATCTTCAGAAAAATTTCTGGGAATGATCTTCGACCATAAGCTTATTTGGAAATATCATATAGAGAAGTTGGTCCAAACATGTAGGAAGCGTCTCAATTTGATAAAAAACTTAGGAAATATAAATTGGGTATCCGACCAAGCAACACTACTGCTGATAACCGCACATCAGATCAAAAATAGATTACGGCTCCATAGCTTATTCATCTGCCAGCAAATCTGTACTTGTTGTTATATATAACACAGCATTAAGAATTGCTTCAGGCTCGTTTAAAACATCCCCTAACACCAGCATCCGAAATCTTCTTGGCGAACCACCGTTAAGTTACAGACGTTCCATACTGAGATCGACTTATTCGGCTGCTGTATACATTAATGTCGCAATATATATATATATATATATATATATATATATATATATATATATATATATATATATATATGTTCGAAAAGGTTTCCGCTGTTAGAGTTATGAAGAAATGAACTAGGTTCACGGGTTGAACCGCATTGGAAATGTGGTGTAATTTCTCGATGTTTCGGCTTCCACTTTGAAGCCATTATCAAGAGGTGAGGGTTAGGTTATTCGTTCATTAATCTAGGTAGTGATCGGATTCCGTGGTCTCAATGTGCCTACTCTACGCAACGAATCACCCTCTTTGGCTAATTCCAAGGCCTCAATCTGCCTACTCTATGGAATTTCGCCGAAAAAGTATAACAATAAAAAGAAAATTAATAAATAAAATAAAATGCAAATAAAAATAATAATAAAAAATTGCTTACCAGTTGAAACAACGTAAAACATTAACACTAACACTCACTGCTGGCTTGAAGCCGACTGTCCGATAAGTTGCCTCGACCGTGTATTTATGGGGGACCTATTGGCCGTCCCTAATGACCCTATCACATATCTAGAAATGACAACAAAAAATTCCCAACTTCCTTATGACATAAAAGCTAAGCTCGTCCCTCGAGAAAAATGATCCCGTACTCCTCAATTATACGGTCCTTCAAAAATCTACAAACCCGATATCCCACTACGACCCATTTTCAGCGCATTTAATTACATCACCCAACTCTTCGCTAAACATCTAGGTGAAACCCTTCAACCAATTGCTAAGTGGTCCCAAACCTATGTCAAAAATTCTCGCCATTTCATTGACCTACTCAAAGGATTTGATATTTCTTCCACATATATCCTTGTCAGCTTTGACATGGTCTCTTTATGTATCAACATACCTATCGATGAAACTTCGTCTATCTTAGATATCAATCATCACCTCATCTCAGAGAGATATACTATAACTTGTGAGGAAAAAAAATCAACAGGAAGTCGGATATATTAAATAAAACACAGAAATTCGAGTAGTACCTTATTTAATTTAAGTAGTACATCTAGTGTGGAATTGGAAAGGCACTATAAAAACCATACACCCGAACAGATGGAAAGTAGGACACACTAGAGGATATTATTAAAGTTCTGTATAATATTTCACTAAAGTTCTTACCCCCTTTACCCAACGTATTAAATGGTAATGTTATGTAGACAGTAATTATTAAGTCATTTAGCAAAGCAAATTATAACTTCTAGTAACGGCAACTCCGCTGCAATTTATATTGGCGCCAGTAAGGTTTGCCGGCAGTCTTCCAATATTTTGGATAGTAAAAATTAAATTAAAGTACTCACAATAAAAGTTGACAAGCACTAACAAACTATACACTTTACTTTTAAATTGAAATTATTGAAACTAATATTTCTCAAGAAAGGGACACTGAAAGAAATTAGGAGACCTTGCACAACATACTCCTCCATTGATGAGCTCTAGACTGACACTGAAAGAAATGCGGGAAAAAGTATGCTTGACTTACTACTTGTGACCGGACTCAAATACTTTTGGTGTACAGGGTTGGTTTAAATACTTTTGTAAGAATTTTATCATTAGAAATTCTTACAATGTGCATATCGCTATAATTAAGTTTTTCGATCGATATTCATCCATATCATGAACAATATTTTTGAATTCATAACCAAGGAAAAAGCAGTAAAAATGTAAGCCAATTATCTATTAAACTACATCCTAATGTATACTCACTCAGGAAATATAATACTATTCTCTCACTTTGTTAGAATTCGTTTATTGGATAGAAATAATTATTCATAAGAAAAGCAATATCCAATGTATTCTAGATAGACTTATTTTCAATCAAAAATTGATTGGTCGAAAATGTCTAGTGTTATTGATCGACATTTTCTATTCCACATAATTGAGTTTCCCAAAGTGAGATAACAGTTCAAATTTCAACCCAGAAAAAACAATTTTAATGGTTCAGACAATACTCAATACTCAATACAGTTACGAATTGTATTCAAATAATAAATGAAAGCTACTCGTATATAGTATAATTATTACACATTGGTGATTAGAAGGTTATTAAATGTATGATAATGTGCTTGGTTACATATTCATATTTCACGCATGTTAAAAAAGACTTCACTAGAATAATTAAAACAATGTACTTTTTCGCTGATTTTCCACAGTTCTGATGCCGGAAGTGACGTCAGAGAAAAATGGAAGTTCCCGCCGCGAGAGACTATATAATGGACTCGTTATATATAGTGTCTAACAAATAAATCAAACGAACTTTTCAATAAATCGAAAAATTAATTAAACGCGAGATAGTAATAATTTATGAATATTTTGCTTTAAAGTTGATCGTAATTTTCACAAAAAATATGGTAGAGATTTGCAAAGTTATTAGATAGATATATTTTCAAATTTCTATTTAAAATTGAAAGTTATTTCGTTTTGTATTATTTTTATAAACGTGAGGAAAGAGTATATTCATTGTTACTTCTATTGGTCAAGTATTAGTTTTATCAAAATTGAATTTCGCCGTAAAATGATATTAAAACAATAAAAAAATATGCATCACTGTGTTTATTCGAAACATTATTGTGAATGAATAATTTTATATGCAGTTTTCACTGAAATCCAATTATTGACATTCATTCATTGGAACCTATTTATATTATGATCCAGATTTGGATAATCCAAGTCTCAAACACTTGGGAGCAGCAATATATACAAGGAAGACCAAAATAATAGGCCTCCCTTAGTGAAGTCTAGAAACAGTTTAATAGAATTTCCGAATGGTACTTGTAGTACAGAAAGTAGAAGATGATCAATCGTAATTTTTTGACTTAGTGAATTTGCAAACGAATTGTGTTTGCTTTTCTATGTATCAACACCCGGATGTTATTGTTGCATATTTTCTAAGGTTAGCCTGGCATCTTCCACATTTTAACAAATTTTAGTTTCCTAGTAATTTTGCAACTAATAATGTGGCACATGAGTGCTATTTATTTAAAGCTTCTCCCTCTATGTGGTGTTTGTTCAGGATAGGATTGAATCGAATCTATAGTTTATTGAAGGCTAGAGGCCCGGCTAAAAATAATCAGTCAGGACTCTTAAACTTGGGTAGAGACTAGATTTGGGAAAATAATCCTCATTTGCTTCTGTTGCTAGTTTTCGTATTTTTTGTCATAAGACTATATTGATAAAGAACCCTCAGATTTAACTTTTTTGTGACGTGGATTGAGTAACATTTAGAATATTCACTGCCCCTTTCTTTAAGGTGAGAATCATGGTGCGTCTTTTGAATACCAAAGGTAATGTGTGAATTTTATTGCCACTATTTCACATAAGCATTAAATTTGTTGCATTGCTAATATGTTATGCAAAAAATTGCTGCAATTTGGATGTTGTTTTTGAGATTTGGTTCCAATTTATTTTGATGCCACTCAGTTACCTGTGAAATAATTCTATTGAATTTTTTAGTTGCACTTTTTGCATGGCGAAATTCACTCTAACTTTCCACTTAATTTTATTTTTCTATAAATCATTTGTACCCGGTTTGTCAATATGTAAAAAACTGCGAAATATTTCAAAATTCAGTGAATTGTCTCTTTCCGTTCCTTTCCGATTTTATCAATGGAACTTAGACAGCGTTACTAACTTCGGTTCATTATAGGTTGTAATGCCTTCCCATGTTTAATCGTTTTTGACATGGTTTTACAACACTGATTGAAAACTGCTACTATGCTTTTGGTGCTATTACCAGTTTCATAATTTGAATGTTGTACAATCACCGATAGATCTTCAGCATGATCTTTGTGTCGTTTCCTACATGCAAACGTAATGACTATATAGATTGCGGTCCGGAAATTGATTGATGAATGTACAATCATGAGTTCGTGTTTTTACCAATTTAACCATACGCATATTTGCTGTACACACACATAGTAAAGAATTGTAGGCCAGGCGGCAAGTAATGTAAGCCGTGAAAAATGTTGGCAAAGCTTTTGTTGTTTTAAATGGTTTATTAGGGTGTGATTATCAAAAATCTAGGTTTTCCTCACACCCTAAGGCCCGCGTCGATCTCAGTTAGGCTACAAAGGTACATATTTTTGGTTTTTCGGTAATATCTCATTTTCACTTTATCGTACGGCCAAAATGGTCCTATATGAAATTAAAGGTGCCAAGGTTTTGTACAAAATAGTTCTTTATTATTTTTTCATGGGACTTATAGTTTCGGAGTAGTAGCCGCGCGAAGTTGTGCGAGTTTTGACAAATGCAGTAAATATCGATTCTTGCTTACCGAATTTCACTCTTCTCTCGGACTGGTGACTGTTGACAATATAAATAAGCACATATTGCATAACTTTTCATAAAAATGTAATGAACTTTTGTTAAAATTGCAAATAGTTTGATTTATTGTGGCTTTCATTAAATACATTTCTGCAGCGGATCAGTGAAGTCAATCTAATCGTCTTCTTTTCAACAAAATACGACGTTCTCGCGTGAAAGGTTCGTCCTGAGCTGGTATTTTACCCGAAGTCGATGGTTCAGCAGTGATTTCCTTCACTTCGATCCTGCTCTCGTTGTCGATCAAAGATTAATCAGTCTCGGGATCAGTCATGTAAATGTCTTGTGCAGCAGAATGCTCGAACTGCACGTCGATCTCGTCATCAACGTCGAAATTATCTTCTTCCATATCGATATTTGCGCAAGACTGGCCCCGGCAACTTCCACAGATTATCGAGCAACGTAGCCCAGTCTTCCTGCAGCTACAAGCTGCTTGACACCCTTACTTGCACTTGCAGGATATCGTGCTGAGAAGCTCCTGCGGGGCAGTGTGTATTAACGTAGCAATGTGTGTTAGTCCATTCCTCGTGCTTTTCCAGCCCCAATCTTGCGGACTCTTCTTGTTTCCGTACCACTATTGAACTTGATAGTAGGTTCTGAAGGAATGCTGTCGTGCTGCTGCTTCGTTTGGCAGTAAAGATGCAAGATTGCAAGCACTCTTAGAATCGTGAAGCACTGGAACCTACAATCATTCAACGATGTGTCACCGTTCGATCCATAGAGTGCTCTAATAACAGATTTTCCGGCTGCCTCAATCAGGTCTGGAGAAGCATTTAGGTCTTCAAATATTCCAAGGGTTCTTCGTTTATTCATATTTTTACTTTTCCGCCCAACCTATCTAATATTCGCGAAAAGTATTGGATTACCCGATAAAAAGTTGGAATTAAGATATTTTTTTTTGAGTTATTTTTACGTTTTCTATCAACAACAACACGAAAAAACGGTTTAAGAAAAAAAACCTGTGTGTATGTCGTCGTCGATCACTTTTCGTTACATGTCTTGTTAGCACGATACAGCCTCTGCAGTGCAACAAGTCACCAAGTTTATGAATGCATATTGTTAAGGAGATGTCACAGATGAACCCTATTGATTTTCAGATCACCAGAGCCAGTACAAGGGATGCTATGGTACTTGAAGTACGACTTTTTGGTAATTTTTTGAGAAATATCAGTTTGTTAACACGATACAGTCTCTGAAGTTCAATAAGTCGCCAATTTCATGATTGAATATTATTCAGGAGATCACACAGATGAACCCTATTGATATTTAGCTCACTAGAGCCAGTACAACAGGTACGATATTTTTGTAATTTTTGGGTAAATTTCAGTTTGTTAGAACGATACAGCCTCCGGAGTATATACAAGTGACCAATTTTATGATTGGATATTATTCAGAGCGTCTCAAAGATGTAGACTATTGATATTCAGCTCTCTTACGCCAGTAGAACGGGTGCTATGGTACTTGAAGTACCAAATTTTTGTCATTTTTGGAGAACTTTCAGTCTGTTAGCGCAAAACAGCCTCCAGAGTGTATAAAAGTGACCAACCTTATGATTGAATATTGTTCAAGATGTCTCACAAATGTACCCTACTGATCTTCAGCTGACTAGAATGAGTACAGCGGGTCCTATAAATCCAGATATACTACATTTTTGGAGAAATTTCGGTTTGTCAGTACGATACATCCCCCGAAGTGTATTCAAGTGACAATTTTATGATAGAATATTGTTCAGGGCCACAAATGCGGAAAAGTCAGTTTTAATCTTTAAAACCGTTTATTTTGAAATAACTTGACGAATTTCTGTTTTCCATGCCTGAAGAATGTTGAGGTTGTGTCGCACCCACCGAAGGCGTGAAGGAATAGTATGTGCTCCTCAACTTCTTCTGAATTTTCGAACGACTTCGTCAAGTTAATTCTGGTCTCGATTTTTCCTTTCCCTGGTATGAGATAAACATTCGACAACGATGATGCGAGGCCTATTAGTAGTACGAGGAGGTCGACATCTTCACCCACTACCACCACGGAATCATTTTCGAGAATCACAATGTCGGCGCCCGTGACGCACGGTCCCTAAAAGTTACCGGATTTATACCTGAGAAACCCTTCCCGTATTCTTAGAACCAAACAGCCGTTTGAATTACGAAATACATTTTTAAACAGAAGCTTATAATATATTGCAGACGACACAACACAAACTTATTATCAATGATGAATTAGAAATACTTATACATAGTCATAAAATAAATAGAACAAATTGTCAACAGTCACCAGAACGAGAGAAGAGTGGAAATTGGTAAGCAAGAATCGATATTTACTGTATTTGTCAAAACTCGCACAACTTCGCGCGGCTACTACTCCGAAACTATGAGTCCCATGAAAAAATTATAACGAACTATTTTGTACAGAATTTTATCACCTTTAATTGCATACAGAACCATTTTGGCCGTACGATAGAGAAAAAATGCGATATTACCGAAAAACCAAAAAGGTGTACCTTTGTAGCCTCACGGAGATCGACGCGGGCCTTAAGGGTGTGAGGAAAACCTAGATTCTTGATAATCACACCCTAATAAACCATTTAAAACAATAAAAGCTTTGCCAAAATTTTTTTACGGTTTTGAACGATTTTATCGCCCTGTCGCCTGGCCTATTAATACCAAATAACAAACAACATTGGTCCACATATCTTCACGATTATCAAGAGTTATTTTGATTATTTTCATGATAATCTTGATGGCACATTACTTATATTCTTATGTTGCTTAACAATTCA
The DNA here is from genome assembly GCA_963921935.1 of Galeruca laticollis. NCBI lineage: Eukaryota > Metazoa > Arthropoda > Insecta > Coleoptera > Chrysomelidae > Galeruca > Galeruca laticollis. The sequence goes on along the minus strand of OY998175.1, from coordinate 113,289,335 downwards.
AAATGTTCTTGGAATTGTGCTGGTTCCTTGCTCTGTTACGCCGATTAATGGAAAATAAGCTTCAATGTTCGATAACTAGTATTTATATAATCAAATGACCAAAACCGAATCTTCATACACTTTAGCAATAAATTTGGAATGAACCTGAAGGTTCGAATATTATAATCAACATCAGCTCAGTGAAAACTGTTCCGATTGAAAAAAAATTATCAACTTCATCATATTAATTTTGAAAAGAATATATTCACCCTGGTATACATTCAGTGGAAAAAATACTACATGTTTCATAATATACTTATCAGGATATGTATTAATATTTATCATTTTTACAGGTAAATAAACTATAATTGAGTTTTCTTTTTTCACTTTTGCGTTATTATTTATTAAAATTCGGCTTATTAACTAAAATGTTTTATATAAATTTTGTAAACTTTGAGTTTTTTTTTTAAATGAATAGAAATTTAGTATTCCACATTTTTATGGAGTACACCTCGTAGGTGTATTCTTTGTGATATTGAAATAACTTTGGAAAATCTCTAGACCCACGGTTAATTCTAAAATTTATGGGTACAATTGTTTGTTTTTATATAGCAATTAACAAAAATTTAGCTCAAAATATTCGAGCGATGACGTCTCTACTATTCTACCACATATTTTGTAATAATACTTGTAAATAACACAGTGCATTTTTGCTTTGTATTTTAAATTTGATTTAAAATACAGATTCCACTTATAGCCATTAAAAACACCTCGATATTTACTGTAATTAGAAGAAGGCATAATTAAGAGAAAATTATATTCAGCTTGCCAAGGATGCACTAATTAATCTGTAACCACATTAACGAAATGATAACATAAATTTAATAAGATCTTAATAAATCAAAATTTTATATGTTTATTATTCTACATTATATATTGCTAATGTTATATTTGTCTCAGGTGCTATCCATTAATTTCCAAAAACAGATTCCTTGAGCAAAATTGTGTTGAATTGATGTTTTAAAATGAAAAAAAACTCATCCATATTCTCTATTTATTAAAAATGTCGGATTATGTTTGTATTTATTTTATATTATTAAAAATAAAATATTTGAAAAAAGAATTACGGAACATTTAATTCACCTTATATATGCTTCACGCAGAAATAAATAGTTGAATCATCAAATTTTTTAAACGACAAGTACATCATTGAAAACTAAGTGAATCAAAATATAAATAAATAGAGCTGTACTCTATTATCGTCAAATGCGGTCTGCAGAGAACTTTTGACCCAATTTAGAAGGGACAAAAATTTGATACTAATCTTGGTACTTTACCGTTAAAATTATTACCATCAGTTGTCTAAACATAATTGGATGGTCGCTACGAATTTGTAGCTAAATATATATCATGTAAGACAAAGATTGTGATTTGGTACCTGGTACAATATAAACGTTATTACCCAATTTTCTCGTCCCAACTGGATCATGCGTCCAGACCATTTTATGACAATCCCAAAATGGCATTCCAACCATCCGTTCTTCATTTTCAGTTAATTTTTATGACTACTCTACTATCATTGTCCTATAATATGCCCCTCTATTAATTTCGATATTGATGAATTATTTTGTTTAAAAAAGGATGTATTAATAGAGGTCCTTAATACACCATTTTTCATTGAATAACGGTTTTCGTGATTTTGACGTTTTGATGATATTTTGACATAGAAAACCAGCTATATTCATAAAAATGAAAATAAATTGAGATACTCACATCATACACTTTAATTAAGAATTTCAATACATATTTATTCTTGGTGATTTACAATAACAGTTGGTTGAAGCTATGTTGATGTCAGTAGGGGATTTGGAAGAAAAGGCTGTCTCGTTTTCACACAACAATTGTTTTCAAGTGTTTATTCTGGATTGAATCCTCTATATATGCCTCCGCACACTGGTTGATTTCCAGCCCCCAAGTTTCTTTATTGCTGCGAAATCTGCCCCAATATAAGGTGACAGATCTGCGGAAATAATGTCCTGTATATAGCTGTAGCTGATCCAGTTTTAGAAATTGTGCTACTGTACATGGTATTTTGACAAATGTGTTGATGACCACAGGGTTTGTAGTGCTTTTATTGTTTCGATAGTGTACAAAGAAATGTGTGTTTGTATACTGATTAATTTAAAAAATGTATCCACAACCGTAAAAATTATTTTTTCCTTGGTTTTTTACCCTTGGATAGTGATTAGAAATTTTGATCCTAGGTCTCCAAAATATTACCGGTTTGCAATTCCAGAAGTGCATGCTTCCTTAACGATCCAGCTATTCCAAAAATGAGTGCGACCTATAGAGTGGTTTGCTATTACAACTTTAAATTTGAACCCTTTGCTTACGTTAGTCATTAAAAACAAATTATTAGAATAATTAATTTTTGCATCTGTTCTTTTTCTAAACGTTTAGATTTTTTGGGGATGTTCCTTCAGTTTGTCTAATAATATACATAATTAATTTGTTAAAATTTCCAATGTCAATATCTTTCTTTACAAAAACAGTTGATTTCAACTTTGAGAATTTTGACTAAGGCTCGCAATGATTAAAAAGTATGCCACGATGTAATTGGTTATATGTTTTTCAGTATACCAGATATCAAATTTATTATATTTTGTTTCGTAAATATCTCGACTTTTAGTTGGTAACAAACTCGACCATGCATTGTTTGCACTTGCCAATACTGCAGCAGGTAATTCAGCAGGGTTTTCTAGCTTCATAATTGCACAATCACGAATTTAGAATAACTTTTTCAATGGTAACTTAGTTTTTTTAGCAAATTTGATTTTTATGTAAAATTAAAAATTTATGGACTTGACATTATAGTTTCCTGATAGTAATTGTGAAAAAGTGAATGAAACGTGTTGAAAATTTCAAAAATGCCTACCTCGGGGACGAAAAAAGCATGAAGGTATTTTATAAGGTTTCATCTATACCGATGCAATAAAAAAGATGAAATTGGTTTAGATTTCGAATGAATTTCTAATTTTGTTACAAGAAAAAAGAGTTTACGCTCAACGAAAAAATATTGTAATCAACTCATTTGTTAATGGGCGATTGATAAACTCAACTATTAAAGGCACTCTCTCGCCATCGGTCGTTCGTGCTTTAAACAGTTTAGATTTATTAATCACTTTCATTAACAAACTAGTTTATTAAATAACAATTTCCGTCGACCGTCCATTTATCATGTTTTTTAACGCACTCAAAATCGTTGATTGATGACCTCTATTAATGAATGATTTTCTGTTAATCAACCATTTTATTTAATGCAACCCAACATATTTTTATATTGGCAGTGACCTGTGGTATAATAGGCTTACGTACTAAAACACTTGAAATCAAGTGGCTGTGTTAGTATCTGCCATACATCATTTTTTTATTTTAATGTTCCAATTTCTTAAAATTCTATGTATATTCTAAAATCAAAAGTATGGTCGACGGAAAAGTTGTGTAACGAACTCGTGAATTAAAATGGCGATAAACAATCTCGAATATCACTTCGCTCGCTACGCTCGCTCGTTGAATTACCTCGATTGTTAGTCTCCTTTATTAATAATACACTTGTTTGTAAGATAACTATTGAGTAACAATACTTTGATAAATATTATGGATATTAAAATGTTCCGAACAATCACACTTTGTCGTTGATATTGTATACAACATTAGATCACATTTATAATATCTATTCACGGCATTTAAAATAGCAATACCCAATACTTATTAAACGTTTACTTGAGACAATATTGAAGTAGTAAAATGAAACAGTACCTACAGATATAATTCTAATTTTCAAAATACAATATTTTTCTTGGCTTTTTGGTTCATTTTTTGCTACAGATTAATTCTATGTGGTGTTTTTATATGCATTACTTTACTTACTGTTAATACAAAATGTACTGAAGAACCTCATTTAAATGTTATGTTTTCATAAATACTTCCAAAAGAAGCATCACAAAGAGACTATAACACTTTAACCCCTGTATGCATTTCCAAAAAAAACTTCAACCTGAACTGAGAACTCAATTTCAAAAATTTGGCGTCTAAATTACATATTAAGAGAATATTTTTGCAATGTATGAGATTTTGTCACTTTTTAGTGATTTTGGAATGCGTGTTTGTCTTTGATACACATAGTTCACGGAGGTTAAAATTTTATAATATCGTATATTTTAACCTGCGTGTATTAAAATCAATACACATTTATTTATAGCTCGTTTATTCAGAATATAATAAAACTTACGGATATTTCGGATTACGGATCTCATTATTTTAGAGATACAGTATGTATTTTGAAAAAGCAAGCTAAACATAGAAATTTTTTGTCAGCACATGTGGCACATTTAGTATTACATTGTTTTGCATGCTTGGAAGCATGCGCTATCCGAATCTTTATGAGTAATGGTTATAGCATACCACGCACCGTCCTCTCTTATCTTGTTCATCTAATCGATGTTTATAGGTTGGTTGAGTAGGAATATCTACCTCGTCTTTACATAAACCCTCAACAAGGCTCTCCCTAAAAGTCGTCACATCCACTTTTTTGTCCAAAGCTGTATTATACAATTTAAGTACTAGCAAATATCTCGATCCCCACCTTTCGATACCATTTTATAGATCGTCTGACAGGATTACTATACGAATATATTTGATCAGAGACATCAATATACGACTTAACAGAGTTGCACTCGATTATCGTGGAAGGTTTCTTTAGTAGTTAAAAATGCAACATCTTGTTTGTCTACCCACTTACCAACAATAACTTTGGTGTTGCTCTCTTGACATATCATTTCCCCACGGTTTAGTGTTTTCTCAAAAACACGTTTTGGATTATATTTCCTATTTTTGCGTAGTGTCCCGATCAAATGAGTTTCATTATCGTTGAGTTGATGAGCCAGACTAACACTGGTATAGTAATTGTCGGTGACTAACGTTCTTCCTGTCTCCAAAATTGGTTGCATCAACTCCATTACTACTTGAGTTGCTACTGGCTGATCTGTGGGACGGATATGCTTTCCAGCGTAAACCTTCAAGTTGTATGTATATCCGCCTTCGGCACATAACTTAAAGATTTTTTTACTATATTTATGTCTTTTTCCAGGAATGTACTGCAAAAATGAAAGCCGTCCTCTAGATGGTATCATGGATTCGTCTATGTACACATACTTTTCTGGCACCAAAGCCGCCTGAAAATGTTTGTTACAAATGCTTAAGAGTGTCTCTAGTTTGAAGAGTCTATTTCCTTCTGGGCATAATTCATTGTCTGAAAAATGTAAACAAGAAAGTAGGGCTTCAAATCGGCAACGTGACATATGTGTAACTTTGTATATGCAACTTTTATTGATAAAACTAGTGCTCCAATAATCTTTCAGACGAGGTTTTGGATTCAGTCCCATCCATATAACTATTCCAATAAATTTTAAAATTTCCTTGCGATCAGTGAGTTAGTTCGCACTCCGTGGACCAATTTGGTGCGTGGACCAAATCGTGGACTTATTTAGCTTAGAACATAAGTGTTTATACTGACTGTTTTGCTGGATTAAAATAGTCCAATAGACCAAAATTGACATTTTTATATTAAAATGACATAACCTTAAATATTTCGGAAATTCGATGGTAGACTTTGATTTTATTTAAAAATGGATACAAAAATAGTTGCAGTAGTAATAGAGTTCCTAAAAAAGAAAAAAAGATATTCAAAGATTTAAATTAGAGTCATCGAAGTCTCCATATTTAAGAAGCAATTTAGCTTATTTGCTTTTAATTAGCAGTAATTTTGTGGGATTGTTAGACAATCAAAGAATATGGATGAAACCTAGAAGTAGTGAAAACTGGACAATAATGTTAAATCAGTGAAGTACAAATCCACATCTGACCTATTTTTACTCCGTGCTTTTAGCAAACCGTCACTTTGGTCCACGAACACTAATATGCCGTGTTTACACTGTCAAAAATTGAATTTGAACTGCCCTAGATGAGATGGATCAAATTCGAGTACCAAATTTTACTCCTTGGTTGTTTACACCGAAAGTAAAGTACACGTGACGTCATTTAAACCTCGGACTAAAAATTTGGTACGTCCGGTGTAAACGTACCTAGTGTCAGTCCAGTTAGCAAGAATTGAGTTTTTCGAAATCGATTCATTGGCGATACCATCGATAATTTGTTGGTAAGCATAGCCATTCGTTTCTATTACCAAGAGATCAAGCAATTCGTCAGAATATAGAAGTCTATAGAAAGAAAGCGGACTGTCGTCACGACGAGTTTGGACGATTGCACCTAATGTATATTTCTCTTGTGGCGCTGGAAATAAATTCAGATTTCCCATCACATCATTCCAAATAACATTTTGCTGGATTGCTCTAGGTGCATTATTATGAGGCGTGTTTGTAGTCTGCCCATCATCTAAATTCCCGTTTCGATCTTTGTCGTCACTACTGGTACCCTAGAATTATACATATTTTATAATATGTATATATTTGCGAAAATGAAGTAAGTAACAAAAATAATTATGTTCCAAATAAAATCAAAATCATACCTGTCGCGGCTGTTCTTCATTTTTTTGTTTTTTACGTCTATGACCATTCTCGGAAGAATCTTCACTGATATCATCAAAACTCTCAGCGTAACAGGGATCTGCATCTGAATCGTCGAAAGGCTCATCGATATCGCTAATATCGCTCAGATTTTCAACTAAATCTTGAAGCTGTGAATCTGTGAGTGATCGTTTTCTTCCACCCGTCATAATTACGCAGAGAAATACAAAAAAGCAACAACCACGCGCAAACTATAAAACATAATTGACCTTGGAACGAATGTTTATCCGTTAACGAGTGAACCCGGTTTCCGTACCATGTTGCCAAACTTAACAATTTTTTTTTCTCAAACTAGGGACAAAAACTAGTTGAGTGAATGAAAACGACGAATACTCAGTGTGTATTAATTTATTACTTTTAGGCTAAGCGCTTTCGGCTGTTAAGCCATTATCAAAGCCGTCGTCATTTAAAAAGTAATTGTCAAAGACATCAAGCTGATCAAAAACAATACTCAATACTCAAGATCTATCCAACCATCGTTATGATTGAGTCATTCGAATAAAAACTTTAAATACCCTATTATAAGGGTGTAAAATTATATTCACAAGATGTAAATACACTCAAAATTAAAAATTTTAATTTTGAGTGTATTTACATCTTGTGAATATAATTTTACACCCTTATAATAGGGTATTTAAAGTTTTTATTCGAATGACTCAATCATAACGATGGTTGGATAGATCTTGAGTATTGAGTATTGTTTTTGATCAGCTTGATGTCTTTGACAATTACTTTTTAAATGACGACGGCTTTGATAATGGCTTAACAGCCGAAAGCGCTTAGCCTAAAAGTAATAAATTAATACACACTGAGTATTCGTCGTTTTCATTCACTCAATTTGCATATAGTGTGTACACCATATCCACAGGCATTTCAAAAACTAGTTGCCACAGCCTAAAGGTAGTAAATCGGACATATAGATGCGTGATAACTGTGTCCACGAGAAATACACAGTCAACTAAATGCGCCAAACATCTGTGTATCAAAAAAAAACACACAGGTAGAATTGAATATTTTTTTGTGCATCACTTTTAATACATATAGGGGTTAAAGTGAGAATTTATTGTTGATTCAATATTTTTCTGCTTAAAATTGAAATTCTTCAATAATTAGAATTAAATGAAATTTCAAAAATGGATAATTAGATCATCTGCGTTAGGCGGATTTTGATAAGTGGGTATTTTTGAAGTGATGCCATTTGTTCTTATCGAAATTATTTTTTTAATGGGAAAATTATATATACAGATCAGCATGTTTTCATATAGATCTGCAGTGTTTTCAATAACTCGTTTTTCTCAATTGTATCAAAAGTCATATCGGGGAATGTAACTTCGTATTCAAATGTTCTCAGCTTTTAATGTGAATTGACTGCAATGACTTGGGTCGGGTGTTGGAAAGATGCTATTTTAGTTTGTATTTCAAGACCTTATCTAAATTATTTGGAACTATATTGCCTTCAAGTTTGTTTGTTAAATTTCTACAAATTAGTGCGACAGTTAGTGAGAAAATTTAAGTACTGAGGAGTTGAAAGAGGACTCAAATTGCACTGTCATAAATTTGGAGTAATTCTAGGGATTTTCTATAAGTATGAATGACGAAAATAAATTTTGATGGCTAATTTTGAAATCTACGGAGAAGTTTCCGCATACATCAATATAGAATATTTATGGTGTGAACGGAACAAGTTCCTTTATGTTTTCATATGTTATTTTGATGGAATCCGAGAGATTAATGAAAGAAATTGAGTATTACTAAATTTCTTACTATGGCTTTATCAGGTTTTGGCGTTCAATTTGAAGCCATGTTTACAATCTCCTTATTCTACTTCAACTAGTTGTTGATCATATATTTTTCCATGCACATATATTTTTCATGGTATTGTTAAAATCTACATTCCTACCTTTCGACTTTAAAATTAAGATACACATTATTCGGGTGTTCCTATTCCCTCTTATTTTGTATTAATAGGTAGACATACGTGTATGGGATGAGATGTGGAGACGATTCACGATGTAACTCACTACCCATTTAATCTTGTTATTGTAAACTTCCAGTGGGTACAAAATATCATGATTTAAATAAATATACAATAATGATATTTTTTAATATCAAATTATGATAATATTTGATATTACTATATATCATAAATATAGCTGATAAATATTAACTATATACAACGAAATCTCTCAATAATTATGCCTTCTTCATATTCCAATTCTGTATAGTTTCTAGCAAAATATCTATTCAGTTGAATTATCGGTATTGTATTACCTGAATAAAATTGGGCCGTAAAAGGAACGAATGATTCTATAATTTCACGATAAAAAAATATATTATTTATCATTATCATCATGATAGGTAATCCAAAAATGTTCCATGCTTTCTAATTTATTAATTACGGTAGTAAAAGTATTGGAAATTATCAAATATTATTTTAAACATAAACTACAATATTTGAAAAAATATTAGGTAGAAACAGACTCAATATTATTTCGTGTCTTTTACGGCTAAAATATAATTTAAAAAAAACACCTAGTTTTTAGCTATTCAAGATAGATCTGAGTAGATAGATTATACGTTGACTAATACGATACCTAATTATAAAAATAATCAGTATATCGAAGAAAAAACTTGCAGGAATGTATTATAAATTAAGAAAGCACTACAGTACAGGTGTTCGTGTTAGTAATGGAATATACTAATATAATTTTTGGTTCATTGAAAAAAAAATTAAGTTGGTTACATTTGTGTCACTGAGACTCGTTGTAGACCTCTGTTTTTTAAGTTATATAGCAAAAGTCTTACAAGCGCTTTCTTGAAATTTTGTCATGCCGTATACCGTTTTTGAATGCGATAAATAGGGGAAAGTGGTCATAACTGAAAATGTAATATATGTATAAAGATTCTGTGTGTATGAAAGTACCTCAAAAACTATTAATAACGTTATGGCAAAAGTAGATAACGGAATAATGTTTGTTCTCTTCTAATGTATAAAACTCATTCCGGTACTTTTCTGGATAAAATCGACCAGTCGGATAAAATAAAAAAGTCGGGTAATGTCAACCATATCGGGTAATATCAACCACATTTTTTTAATTTAGTTTATTCAAAAAGTACATTTACTACAAACTTAATCTTTAGTATTTTCAATGATTGCATGCGTCCACACAGCACATGAACGGCATCTCCTCCATACTTTATTGGATTTTCCAGACTCTTGACAAAGAGAACATATGTCAGCATTTGTAGAATTATCTTTCTTTTCGGGAACTATACGCCGTGAAGCTTTTGTTAGCTTCTCTTGTTTAATGTCTTTTTGTTTTTCTAACTTCTTCAACTTTTGTTGCTTCTTTTCTTCTTGCAATTCCTCTTTTAATGGCGTTGAGGTCAGTATCTGGGAATGCTTGTTTTTTGCGATTTGGTTCTAGTTGTCACTGTTAGCATGGGTAGAAGTTCTGCAAAGCTTTCATTTTCCAAGGCTAGCTGAACTGTCGGATCATCATCGTCGGTCAATTCATCGTCTACAATTTCTTCAAGCTCTAATTCTGAAGATTCATTACTAAAGGAAGGTGTACGGTGACGTTTTGTCTTAGATGGTCCAGGTATAGGAGATAGTGTTTCTTCAAATCGTGTTATTCTGCTCAGCAGTTGGCGCTGGATCGATTATTGAGGTACTGAAATTTTCATCCTTGAACACGGATCGGTTAAATGGATGGATGCCAGTAGTCTCGAAAGCCTCGACCCCTTTTTATACAGCTGTCACTTTATTAAAAGCATTCTTAATAAACTCCGCAATATCCGTTTGCAGTATTTTCCCGTTTTTTCTTGCTTTGATATATGTATCGCATTCTTGATTGTATGCACGCTTCAATGGTCCAAAGAAACCAACATCAAAATGTTGCAACTTGAAGTGTGGGGCGGAAGTGGAACAGCTTTAATGCGATTATATCTGCAAAAATAATATGTGCTTAAAGTTGAAAGAGTGGAATGGTTATAGCTTATTAACAGGACCGAATCATATGTACCAGCTTTTGTAACTTCTGTAAATTGTTGAGTCCGGCCTATAAAAATCTCCTCAGTAATCAATCCAGACTTAGAGCACCTATATACAGTACCAGTTGGCCCGTTTCTTTATAGACCTTCTTTCATTCTTTTTCGTTTGAAAATAAATACATCTGGGCAAAACGAACCTGCAGCACTCATCGCTACAACAATAGTTACAAGTTGGCCCCTCTCTCCACTTGTGGCAGCTCCTGCCTGTTTTTGACCTTTCTGGGCAATAATGCGGCTTGACACGTGAACGTTATTAATCCAGTTTCGTCTACATTGAAGATGCGATGAGCTTCAAAAGTGTGTTCAGAGTAGAGGTTTTCTAAATTATCATAAAATATCGTAACTTCCGATTTTTTGAATGCCAACACACAACTCAAACTTGTGGCTTCCGGTTTACGACAGCGCAATGTCGGGTTGCGCTGCATGAATGCATAGTACCAATCTATTCCAGACATTGCTTTCTCTTTATTGAAAGTGATTTTTTATTTCATTGGTTTGTGCAAATTCAAATGCAAGTTTTCGTATGGACGTAGAGAGAGATTTATAACATGTTTTGCGAGATCTTCTTCTTGCTTAACAGTAAAAACAGATTTTCTGCCCATTTTGTACTTTTTTGTGGCGAAGCGACCTTTTAAACGGTCTTGTAATGTTCCATATGGAATATTGAACATTTGTCCAGTTTTTCGTATGGAAGCAACTTTGTCATGTATTATCTTGAGCGCACGTTCCATACCATTTTCAGACCTCGAAGCGCGAGAAGTTTTGCGTGTATACTTTTGACGAGGCATCTGTGAAAGAATAAACGCCATTGGTACAATATCGATCAAAGTAGGAAAATATCGATCACCCCGGTTGACATTAGCCGACTGCACGTAGTAGACAAAAAAGAATTACAAAAAAAATCCGTGAACATTTAACGATAATTCGTCACACAAAATAAGCACATACATATGTAAATACCTTACTGCACAAAAAATTAAGCTACGATCGAATTAAATCATTACTTACTTTCGTATCGGTGTCAACAATATTATAAGGAATGAGGCAAAATTTAACATCAAGCATTCTCTACGATCTGTACTGACTGTATAGGTAGTAAATACCATCCGAGCGCTTGCTGTCTCGCTCTATTAAGAAGTTGTATAGCTGCAAGAATAGGGTAGGGGTGTGTGATCAATATTGGACAGCGGTTGATATTCGACCACTCTCCCCTAGTGTTAGAACTTGAAAATCAGAATTTATATGAGATCACATCACCAATCATCACTAGCGGTTTTTCATTGTATACTTTGAATATAAAAGTATTAGCCAAACATCATCACAAAATCGACGCGCGAAGATGCCTCAGTCCTAAAAATTTCTACAAGATATTTCTCTGTTGACGTGTTAATGCTGATTTGTCTTAAGCATAAACTAATTACCTACACTGGCCATTTACGTTACAGATATTCAGCACTTTCTTTGGTCTATTCCTAATCTATATAATAGTTTTTGGAATGTTTCTGTGACATACTTTAACATTGTTTCATTGTAAATCAGCTGTATCGGATATGTTCCATTGTGGCATCCATCATTCTTGTAGTCATCTAACATCGCTCAAAGAAAACCAAAAGATAAGATAATATCTCTCAATCTCAGCTTAAGTTCCTCTCCAAACATTTTCAATAATTAATTTTATTTTATTTTCATCATACCCATTACGTAAAATCCAATTCAATAATTTTGCCGTTATATATTATTGACAACTCAAATATTTCAGATTTGTATGCATTGATACTATCAATATTATATCATAACACCTCGTTCCTTATTGCTTTTCTGCTCATTCATCATTTATGGGTGCGGGTTTGAATCTTGGCTTGATCCATCATCTTACATCAGTTTTTGAAATAATGCGATAAACATTCGACGGTGGAAATTTAATACCACGTATCTACATTTTTTTAAATTTCAACTAGTAGGCACGTTTTATATAACCTGCATATGTCTCCTCGATTAGTTCATCCACTAGTCGATTGATGGCTGCCTGATCGACGCAGAGGTCTATTTCGCGTCTGCAATACCACGTATCTACGAGAAACATGGCAGCCGCTGACATTTCTGGTTTCAATATTCCCATTTTGAATAGATTTCATGGCTATTTCAATTAATTATTTTTGCATAACAGACTTATTGTTCAACAAAATATCCACTGATATTTATTTTTCTATTTCGTTTCATCATAACTTATCTGCGAGTCTTTGAATCACCACTAAGTAAGTTACGTGGTATTGCAAATTCCCGTTTTCACTGACCTGGAATATTTCAACGTAAATACGAGGAAGCTTAAGGAATTGTGTTTATATGAATTTAAGTTTTTTTTTGGAATCATTCACATTTTCTCACTGGATTCATTGGCTGCTCTCAGCCGAGTTGCGATTGAACTGATTCTAAATATAAGTAACGTTTCTTTTTCCACAGGCTGGTACTTGGTAACAATGATTCTATACCCGACATTAGCTGTGAACCAGTACTTGATAATAATTGTGAACCTGTTTTTACCTGATGTTAGTTGTAAAGTTATGCCCAATACCAGCAGTGGACAAGACCATGGAGTGATTGAAGCAATCGAGAAAGAGTCTGAAGATCCTAAAAATTATGTCATTCTATTTACTGAAAATTCCGAATATGACAAAATATCTATAGATTAACAGTTGATTGCAACTGGTACTATTGTTGCAGGAGGTTTATTTAGTTGGATCACGATCCGATGAACCAACCAATGGGTACACCGACCCAACACAATCATAATGCAGAGTGAAACACGAACATGAAATTGACGAATGGGTACCCGCTGAGCTTGGTGATAATACATAGATGAGTGAAGAAGAAGGAGAAGTAGAAAACAAAGATCTTGATGATGATAATGCTGTCTCCTTAATTCACATTGCTAAAAACTTATACGGCAAAAGAAAAAAATCGGCTTATAAAAGAAACATGAATGAAAGAAAAAGGATGAGTGGCGAAAATATACGGGCTTTAGACGACCGAAAAATCATTGTAATACATTTCAGAACATCAAAAGATGTAATAAGATGTAAGGAGAAACCTGCAATTCAGCTTTCTGTAGAAAATCGAACGCAAGATTCTGCAACACTATTATGGAAGTTGACAGGCAGAACGTTTTCAAAAATTTTGGGACCAAAATGAACTGGAATGAGAGAAAAATTCACATAGAGGGACTCGTGGTATTGACGCCAACTAAAAGAAAACCCCTAGTTGAGAAACAATCCAGAAGAAAACATAGCTTTATTTATTCTGTGAAAATAAATGAAAACCGACTGCAGGTTTACAAAAATTTATTTCTCAGTACACCTAGTATTCGCAGATAGTAAGTTCAAGATTGCAAGCTGAAATCTACGAAAGAACAATCGCGTGATGATAATGTAAAAATTCGTAAGGAAAATTCGGGCGAACTCTTTTTTCGTAAATTTTTAGAAGAACTACCAAAATTGCCTAATCACTATTGCAGGAAAAGTTCAACAAAACTGTACTTAGAACAAAATTACTCAAACTTTAGTGACCTATATAAAACATACACTGTTCATTGCTCTGAAAATGACATGACTCTCATGTCAAAGAAAACTATGATAAAATATATATTTTGAACATACGAATATTCAGCCCCAAATAAGACAGATGAGACATCTGCGTGCAATTTGAAACGAAAAATTTGAATGAAGAAGAATGGAAGAGTCACATTGGATCAAAAGATAGAGCACAGGAGGAGAAATCGATGGATAAGGTGGCACCTGAAAAGTGTGACTGTCGTCTTTTGTGCATGGATCTACAGGATTTTAAGATATCTCCAACAATAAATGCTAGTAAATTGTATTTTAAAACAAAGCTTTTGTGTCACATTTTCACATTGTATGACATGAACACAAAAAAAGTCATATGCTACTGGTTCAATTAAACACAAGCGGATATTCAAGATTCCACCGTTGCGTCAATGATTGTATATTTCCTAAGGAGAATATTTGTTTGACAGGAGCATACAACCTTTACCAATCATAATATTTTCAGACGGTTGTACTTACCAAAATAGAAACGCAGTTCTTGCTAATGCTTTGTTCTCGCATTCTCAAATGTATAACACAATAATAATTCAGAAATATTTGATAAAAGGACACACGCAAATGGAATGCGATAACATTCATTCCACGATAAAAAATAAAATTAAAAGAAAGTCAATAGAAATGCCTAACGATTTTCATAAGGTCAGTGAACAAGGAAGAGATAAATAATTCCCTTATGAAGTTATATCGCTGAAATATGACTTTACTACCGACTTCAAAACGTACATGGTTCTTGATTCCATAAGACCAGCAAATAAAAAAGATGATCTGACTGTTTGTGACATACGGGCTTTGAAATACCATGGTGGTAATATTTTTTACAAAACTGATTGTGATCAGTCTTTTCAACTACCATGACGAGCTAGGGTTGCAATAAAAATGTTAGAACAATATCCTAAATTTTTCAATAATAGGCTTCCTATACCCAAGCGGACGTTCGACCATTTGCACGAAATTAAAAAGTGCATAAATCAAAATTATTGGCCATTTTGTGATAATTTGCCATATAAAAGAACATGTTGTGCATGTTAAATTTTATTTCCCTGTCTTATATTTGTTCACATGTAACTTTTCATCAGTTTTCCTTTGTTTATTTCATTCAAGAATTCAGCTTTGTTCTTCAGTAAATAACTGCTATAACACCTAAGTATTGTATTGGTTTCAATCACTAAGTGCAACAAATGTCACTTAATCCTGAAACTCATCATTTTTTCATTCACAATAATATTCCTAACATGAAATAACATGCTTATAATAACTTCGGTATTTGAATATCGCTAAACATCCCGCCAAGAGGTTTTTAGTTCCTCCTATGAAATGTTTGGAATAGTAGATACGTGCTATTCCATTTTTATCCTCGATATATAAGAATTAGGCTGGTTACTGTGATGTAAGATGAAGAACCACAGAAAGAATGTAAATGACTTTATTTAAAAATATTTGTTACAAGATATATAAAACTAGTTCAACGTAGGTTAGTGAGATTTTTTTTACCTACACTACCTGCCGCTTGTAGAAATAATCAACTTACAGTTAGAATTAAATTAAATATTTTTGGATCTTGTTCCGTAGAACACAATATTGAGTGGACCACTGGTGTTGTTGATACTAAGCTTGTCAGTTCTTTTACTTATATGTGACTTTCGACATTAATTTTAAGGTTGCAATTTATGTTCTGATATAAAACGAATTACGCTATGAAACCACCATTTCATATAGTAATAAATAAAATTCATGAATAACGGTAGACAAAACTTAAAAACTTGGTTAAGGAAGAATCGGAATAACCGATAAGACATAATAAATTAAGATTCGAAGAAGAATAATAGGGAATTTTTATCGAAATAAAACTAGCCTGTAGGCAATATTGATAAATGTATATTTGCACAAATAAAAAATAAAACACATCGGCACCATCCGTATTTATAGTCAATTAGATAAAGCACGAAATTCCGGAGCTGCATTTCCTAATAATGATGGAAATTGCAGTTGTAATACGACTAATCATCTATTGTCCTGCACCGAATCGATACAATGTTGATAATGTTATCAAAGTGTTAATGATGTCATCCTGTCCCTCACTGCAAATTATTGATAAGAAATGATCAGAATAACATACATTCATTACAAAATGATGAATGTACTATTGGCATTAGTTGATAAGTGGTATTTCCACTGCTGGTTATACTATATTCCAATACTAACACAACACCATTCCTTCACTGTGGAGCAAAATGATTATTCTAAATGTAAATATTGTTACATATTTAATAATAATCATAATAATATTACACAAAAAATCTGAATGAAGTGTTAACAGTGTTTTTTTATTATGTCAACAACGTTTTGAAAAAATGCGATGAGCGTATGGTAGACTTAGATAAATTACCTCATTCAGTACAAGCAGATTTCTAAGTCAGAAATATCACTCGTCAACAATGAGCTGCAATTAAAATCTACAAGTATTTTACAAAAGATCTACTGTAAATTCTCTTTTGCTATTAATTAGCTCCCTCCTCATTTTCCTATCTTCTAGTTCCTACATTTCCGCTTAGTTGATATTAACGATGAGAACATATCATTTATATTTTCATTCGAAAACAGTATGTCAACAAATTGGAATTAGTCCAGGCAATAACGCACTAAAAAGGCCAAAGATAGGAAATCTTTTAGAATAGGAAGTATCGGAATGCGGTTTTTTGCATACGCTTGCAAAAAATTATTTATATCATTCTTACCTACTTTGTACCTATTACAAACCGGAAGTTGCATTGCTGCAGCCAAAAATGCAAGCAAAAAATGCACCTTTTGAGAGGCCTTTTGGCAAATTTAATAACTTCGTGAATAAGAGTCAAAATTGGCTCAAGTCAAGTACCTTGGGGTTTTCGAGGTCGCTGGTCACGATTATGATGTTCAAATCGACCTCCTGAACACCGAGCCCAGGAACGCCGACAAACGTCATCTCCGGGGACTATCCCAAACTTTATGCGAGAGACGAGAGAAACTGGGCACTCTGGGTTTTTTTGGGTCGCTGAATTCGAATATACCATCATCAAACACCCCACGGACACCTGGTGGGCCCCAACTTGGACGCGGTCGTCATCTTCGAGAATTTTACTGGAAATATCGACAACAACGAACCGTAAATCGTTATGGGGGCTTTTTGTGTGCACTGAATCCGAATGTTATGTTGAAAACGACCATTCAAGCACCTGGTGCATCCTAACCTGGCTCTGAACGTCAGAGCCAGGGTAGGGCGCACCAGGTGTCTGTGGGGTGATCGTCGACGCTATATTTGAATTCAGCGACTCAAAAAACCCTGAGTAACGATTTTTCGGTTGGTCTTTTTCAATTGTGTCTGGAAACCCCTCGGGGATGACGTTCAGAGCCAGGGTGGGTGCACCAGTTGTTTGTGGGGTGTTGGCATGTGCCATATTTGATCTAAGCGAGCCAAAAAAAAACCGTAATGATTTTCGGGTGGTTTTTTTCAATTATGTCTGGAAAACTCTTGGAGATGACGTTCAAGGCCAGGTTATAGCGCACCAGGTGATCGGGTGGTCGTTTTCAACATAAAATTCGGATTCAGCGCACACAAAAAGCCCCCTTAACGATTTTCGGTTCGTTATTGTCGATATTTCCAGAATAATTCTCCAAGATGTAGATCGCGTCCAGGTCGGGGCCCATCAGGTGTCAGGTGAGCTCCAGGCGTTCGGGGGGTCAATTTGAACATCATAATCGAGATCAGCGAACAAGAAAACCCCCGGGTACCCAACTTGAGCCAACTCTGACTCTTGTTTACGTGGTTATTAAATTTGCCAAAAGGACTCTCAAAAAATGCATTTTTCTACGACCGTCCGTTTTTACCCAATTTCCCGCACTCATTTTAGTTTAGAAAGTGTCACTTTCCCGCACTAGTGCGGGAAAACTCGCTTTCCCGCACTAGCGAAAGTTTTCCCGCACTAGTGCGGGGAAGTAAAATATGTCAATTTCTCGTTATTAAATGTACATTTCATTTATTTTTCCTGTATATTACTATTAAAACTAATATAGGTTTAAATATTCAATCTAACCCAGACTATTTTTCATTCATTGGATTGAAGAAATTGCGATACTTTTATATATCTACCCTATACATTTCTCAAAATCAATCCACATAGCAATCATACTAAGCTGAGTCAAGTGGTTTGGTGTGGTAACCAAAGATTTGTTACGACAACCAAGTTGTCATCAAGACGTCAACGTTTCAAGTCGAAGTATCCGATTCTGGCATTTTTCAAATTATTTTCAATGGATTCGTCAGACGAAGAGCTCCCAGAAGCAATATTAAAGGCCGCTAATGAGGTAAATTCAGACCTGTTACCAAGTAAATCACGAGAAAGATACGAACAGCAATACAACCAATTTTTAAACTGGTGTAAGGAAAAAGAAGTGACTTTTTTTGGCGTATTTTTCCGAGCTGAGTAAGGTACTGAAATCCAATACCCTATGGTCGCGTTACTCGACGGTGATATGTTTAATTAAAATAAAACAGAACCTGGACATAAGCAAGTTTCATAAATTGACATCGTTCCTAAAAAAGCAAAATGTTGGTTTTCGACCACATAAAGCGCAGATTTTTACCAAAGAAGACACATCCAAGTTTATTTTAGTCCCTGATGAGATATATCTTATGATTAAAGTAGGTACCATTTTTGCTTTAGCCGGTGCTCTTCGCAGAGCTGAGCTTGTGAAAATCACGCTTGACGATATTCAAGATAAAGGAAACCTAATTATTGTGAAAATTTTCGATTCGAAAAACCATACCTCAAGATCCTTTGTTATATCTAAAGACATAAATAATGGAACCTTTTTGAAGCTCTATAGAAAGTATATGCAAATTTACGGCCTCCTACCACCACGCACCGTCGTTTTTTATCAATTACAAAAAAGGCAAATGTTCTGTTCAGTGCGTAGGCGTAAACACATTTGGTAAAATGCCAGCAGAGATCGCTACCTACTTAGGCCTACCTAACCCAAAACGTTACACAGGCCACAGTTCTAGACGATCCTCGGCAACGTTTCTAGGAGATTCAGACGAAGGGATAACCAACATAAAACGTCTTGGAGGCTGGAAGTCAACTGCTCTTGCTGAGAGTTATTTGGAGGACTCCGTAGAACAGAAGAAAACTTTCTCGACTAAAATTCTTTCATGTACTAGCAACTTGTAACCGATGTCGTCTCCGCCATCTTCATGCACTTTGCAATCTACGAGTGTTACTCTTAACAGACAGTTACCACCAACTAACTACTCTGGACCGGCTATTCTGACGCATTTGCAGAATGCAACAAATTGTGTTGTCAACATTAATATTAATAATAATTAGTGGATTTTCATGGAATGTGTTGTATGTTGGAATAAAATATATATTTTCAATGTGCTTTTTGAATCTTTATGCGGTCGTAGGAAAAATGATGTCCCTAATTCATGCGTAAAGTGTCTTTCCCGCCCGTGACTGCTTGCCCGAACTCCGCTTCGCGTCGTTCGGGTCAACGGTAGTCGCGTGCGGCAAAGTATCACTTTCCGCACTTGTTAGGAAAATAACTATTTTTGCATGCATTTTTGGCTGCAGCAATGCAACTTCTGGTTTGTAATAGGTACAAAGTAGGTACGAATGATATAAATAATTTTTGCAAGCGAATGCAAAAAACCGCATTCCGATACGTCCTATCCTAAAAGATTTCCTATCATAATGCTTCATTGCCTCGATTAGATATACATTTTACGATGTGGATTGATTAGCGACAATATCAGTTTTGCATTGTTCTCATATATCTACTTTCCTGGAAGAATTTGAAGTTACATCAAATTTTTTCTAATAGAAATATCAATCTGGAATTAATTTCCTAAGCGAAATCATATTCATTTAATTTCCTGACTTCCCTATATTATGTTTCGAAGGATTTGTGTTGAATTAATGTCCAGTTGCCCCTGTACAGAACAAAACTTATTTTGTTGACCTCAACAATGAGTTTATGAGAGTTTTCTGTTTTGTATCAGAAAGCAAAATCATGCCCCGGAAGAGTAATTCCTTAGTAAAAAGAAACCTCTACTGTCACACCGTCTTTTTAATGATGGATAGCTAGTTGGACACGTTTCCAGTTCATTACCAATTAATATTTGCTACTGCAAGAAAATTAAAAGTGTTATGTTGTTGAACAAGCAATTCCTTGGTCTAAGGAAGCATCTCCTGCTACTTTCACATCATTGTTCAATTTTCAATCCTATGGTATCAAAATTTAATCGATTTTTTGTGGTTACGGGCTTGCAGTTTTCCATTCATTGTTCTACTTATGTTTTAAACTCTAATTCATGTGGAATCAATTAGTTATCACTCATCATCAATGTCTTGTTAATCTTTACTCCACAATCTATTTCACTATATCATTAAATATTTAAAAGAAATTCGGTATCTTTACTTTAACAATCTATATTTTCCAAAAAACTATACAAAAATATCTATCTATATCCAAACATCGAATTGAATGAATAATCATTAATCGTTCCTGTTTCTTGGTGTCGGAAAAATGATTAATAACGGTTACTAAAAATTCCTGTACCCTGAATCAGAATATATTGGTGGAGCATATATTCCAACAGTGTTCGATTATCCTCTTCCACCAGTGGTCGCTTATACTATGATTCTTCAAGTTGCTTTTCATTATCTTCGCTCTTCAGTGGTTCCTTCTATTCTTGTCCAATTATCCAATCTAATTATTGGATACACAATTAATTTTTATTCAAATTAATCGTGGAATATTCAAATATCAATTAGTGTTCTCCAGAATAATCTGGTTGCGATGTAATTTGAAATGCTTCTTATTTTTCACTAAGCCATTTTTTTATTCGATTCTAACGGTTTACTCAAATTGCCGTTTTTATCTCCATTATCCCAATCGTGAATTAGCTTCCTACTTTTCCTAATTTATTTCCAAATACAATTAACTAGATCACACTTATCGGTTTCTAAAAAAAGCTCAAACGAAATGCACTAAAATTGATTGTCTATTTCCAAAAAATTTCTGATCTCGAAATCTCAAGTACTTAGTGAAAATTGATAAATTAAAATTATTCTGAATATTCAAAATTTTACCGAGAGTACGGATTACGTTCCTTTTTAAATACGTTTTGGTATATTTGGTAAATCAAATCGAGATTATTTATGTCAGATTTTTTGGCGAAAGTGAACTATATCCAATATACAAATGTGTCTCAAATTAACCAAAATAGCTGAAATCTACCTACTTAGCTGCATTGGGATTTACGGCCAGTAGACTGGTTTAATTTTCTTTCAAATTCAGAAGAAAAACATAGAATAAGTATAATCTACTTTTTTCTATTTGGCCAAAATGTATCTAAGAACATGGAGAAAACAGACAGTGTGATGCTCTCTTCAAGTTGTGGGTTAGTATGGTTTTTCATGTATCTGCAGCTGATTACTTTGGTACTTTACTATTGAATTAAAAAGAAATCAATTTTTGTTTTGAAACAAACTGTAAAACTAACCCAAAAATAAATATTTCGATTAAATTGTTCAACGGTAATCCTTGACTGTATATAACTCCGATATGGTAATTTGAGACACATTATATGTTGCGTGATTTGATGATGTATGAATTTGAAACTGTTGCCTGATTAATGAAAATATATTAGGTTAGAATTATGTTATAAAATTATGGAAATTACGAAGTATGTAAAATTTCCTGGACGCAATAAGATTCTATCTCTATAAGACTTGTGTTTTATTTTACCCATCCTAAACATCACTTTCGACGTTCTAACTTTTCTTAATTTTGCTTTTGATTGATATTTTCTCATCGGACTCAATTAAGTAAATTTTTATTAAATACGTTCCCTGCAGAATTTCAAGCGTACACGTCTATTTATTTGGGTGATCGAAGGTTTATTTCTACCGAATTCAGGATAGGGTACGTTTCGCCGGCAACGTTTCGCCGGTAACGTTTCGCCGGCAACGTTTCGCCGGTAACGTTTCGCCGGTGTCGATTCGCCGACAGGTACGTTTCGCCCGGGAATTTTTCGCCGGTAACATTTCGCCAGCAGTGCATTTATGAAATAACTCATTTCCACACAAGTATTTAATTTGAAAATATCTTAGAAAATAAATGATGTACAGAAGTGTTACAAAAAACTGTATTTTAGATAATTTCAAAATTGTGAGCTAACCCTCGCAAAAAATCTAAAATATTTCTGTTATTAAAATCATCTACAATTGTGAGAATCTGTCGATCTGTCCTAATATAAACGTCTTTTTTTTATTGGGTTCATTTCCAGTAACTGTGGCAACGTTGCAAAGAAACATGTGATTTCTCTGGTGTTGTTATATACTCATGTTTTATAAATAAAACTGACTTTAAATTAGTGCAAGTACCACAATCAATTCATTTTATACCCAAGCATAATACTTGTAAGTACATTCTAGTTTTTTAAAGTGTCCCAAGGCTGCCATCAAGTATTTCACAAAACTGAAACTGCCCGATACTGAACTTTGTACCCTAGAATCTCCCAGTATACAGGTTGTTCCGACTAGCGGTGTTGCCAGATCCCAAAGTTATTCTGGGGATCAGCATAAAAGAGATCTTACACTTTATGATAAAATTAAGATGACAGAACTGGAAAAGGCGATCAAAATCATTCGTGACGAGATCTTGATAAACCGTAGTGAATTGAAAAACTGTATCGAAGCTAGTGAAACCCGGCTTTTACTAAACATAAAAGACTTGAAAAGCACTGTATCAAAACTGGAGAAAGAAAATAGTTACCTCAAAGAAGAAGTGGAATACTTAAAGAGGGCACAAAATAAAAAAAATATTGTGATTTTTGGTCTCAATAAAAAGCGAGAAGAGGTTGTTGCAGGGAATTTGTGTCGGGACCTCAGAGACTTGATTGGGATAGAATTGAAGGAAAGTGATTTTGGCGACGTTTACCCACTCGGTAAATCGGATAACTGCCCAATAAAGATCGAGTTTGTTTCAACCCTCAAAAAGAAAGAAGTTCTAAAAAATTCAAATAAATTGAAAGGAAGGAACATATCTATAACCCACGACCAAACACCGGCACAAAGAACCGAGAATAAAATATTGAGAAAACATCTTTTTCTCGCCAAGCAAGAGGGAAAATATACGGAGCACTACATAAAAGGAAACAAACTTATCGTTGACGGAATATCGTATGGAGCAGATGACCTAGAAAAAGTAGATGGTCTGGAAAACAAATCAAATAGCGCACCTTCCACACCTACAATTCTGGAACAGAACACGAAAATTCTACCGGAACTACAAACTGGACCCAGCACCCCGAAGATTCCTGCCACGAAAAAACCAACACACTCAACTCAACAGCACAAAACTACACATGAAAAGCCAAGAACACGTTCGGTTAATAAAAATAGTGAGTAACATTAGAAAATCATAAACCGGTTGATACTGCGGGGTTAAATAATATGTGTCACTGTTTTGTTTTTATTACTTTTACTTGATAATATTAGTTTTAATCCACACCAAATATGGACACATTTATAAGAGAATATCAAAATGATCCTGTCAAAGCACAAAATATCAAAGAAGTCACAGACTTTAATACATATTTGAAGAAAGGACTCAGTGACTTTAAAATTTTTCATACCAATATAAGAAGTATTTCCAAAAACATAGATGAATTGTTCATTTACCTAAACCAACTAGAAAGCAACTTCGATGTAATCATATTGACAGAAACTTTTAAAGTCACTGATGCCAGTATATATGGATTAAAAGGTTTTAACACAGTGTACAATGAATCATCATTCAACAAAAATGATGGAGTCATAATATTCATTAAAAATGAACTCAATTATGATCAGACAAATATTAGCATAGGAAACATTAAACTTCTCGAACTCAATATAAAATTAAATGAAAAAAAAATTAAAATAACTTCGATATACCGATCTCCTAGTTCATGTCCATATGATTTCAATGAACACTTTTTTAACTATTTACAAAACAATAAATCAAGTGATATTCACGTAATAACTGGCGATATGAACATAGATTTACTATCAGAAAATGAATACATTGATGAATATAAAAATAATTTGGAATACTTCGAATTCATCTCTTATATAAACGATATCACTCGACCAGATAGCTCCACGTGCCTCGACCATTTCTTTGTAAAAGCAAATATAGAAATGCATGATCGTATAAAGTCATTCATATTTCAGGATAAAATTAGTGACCACCGACCTATTGCTCTAACAATAGATGTGGGTGAGAGAACTGTTAATAAAGAATTCAAAAATACAAAAGTATATATAAATTACAACAGGCTACGGGTGGCACTACAAAGTGAAACATGGGCAAACATTTATGAACAAAACGACGTCAACTCCAAATGTGAAATATTCATAAACAGACTGAAATACCATGTAAAAAAACACACATCTGAAATCAAAATAAAAAATAAAGATAAAACTAGAAAAAAATGGATCACATCAGGGCTATCTACATCAATAAAAGAAAAGAACAATCTCTATAAACTACTAATTGAAAATCCCAATAACCTACAAGTAAAACAAATATACAATAATTACAAACGAAACTTAAATAAACTTACGAAAGAAGCAAAAAAACAATATTTTCAAAACGAGATTAAGAAGAATAAAAGTAGAACAAAAGGGCTCTGGGAAAGTGTCAATGAGATTTGCAACAAAACTCGCCCAAAAACAAAAATAACCAAAATAGAAATAAAAGAAAATTGTACCACTGAAAACAAACAGGTTATTAGTGATGAATTCAATAAACACTATAGTGGAATAGGGCAAAAACTAGCTAATAAAATCGAAAAACCAAATTCCTTCCAAGACATTACAACTGAAATAAACAAAAATATGTTCTTATACCCCTCAAACACTGGAGAAGTATCACAAATAATCAAACAACTTAAACTCAAAAAAAGTCCTGGGCATGACGGTTTTACTGCAGAAACTCTGATTCAAATAGCCGACTTCATAACAGTCCCTCTCACTCACATTATAAATAGCTGTATTGAAATTGGAATATTTCCGAATATTTTAAAAACTGGTGTTATCAAACCACTTTTTAAGAGTGGGGATAAACTGCAAATTTCAAATTATAGGCCCATCTCTTTGATATCAAACATAGCAAAAATTTTTGAAAAAATAATAAAAAAGAGAATGGTACATTTCATGAAAAAACATGATATTCTATCTGATAATCAGTATGGGTTCAGAGAGGGGAGGTCAACCGAAGATGCAATACTAAAACTGACAACGTACATTTACAAATTACTCGACATTTCTAAACCGTCGCTATGTATCTTTGTTGATCTTTCCAAAGCCTTTGATACTGTTTGTCACAGAAGGCTTCTAGAGAAACTGGAAAAAATTGGTATGCGGGGTAAACCGCACGATCTTTTGAAATCATACCTGTCGAACCGAAAACAAGTAGTAGATATTGATGGTGTGGTGAGCACTCCGAGGACAATCACTTACGGGGTTCCTCAAGGCACGGTCTTAGGTCCCCTACTATTCACTATCTACATAAACAGTCTGTTGAAAATGACAACGGTAGGTAATATTATAAGTTATGCTGATGACATGGCAGTAATTTACAGTGACAACACATGGCAACAACTGAAAGCAAAGACGGAAAAAGACTTCAACAACATCTTTAAATGGTTCCAATACAATAAATTAACTGTGAACGCGGAAAAGACCAAATACTTACCTTTCACCTCCTATAGCAATAACTTGCCGAATATGGGTCCATTAAATATAAATCAAAATATATCCATTCCAGAAGCCAGCTCAATAAAATACCTTGGTATACAAATTGATAGACATATGAAATGGAACTTACATATATCGTACCTAACAAGAAAACTACGTGGATTCATATCAAGATTCAAACTGTTGAAAGAATTCCTTGAAAATTCTCAGTTGAAAACTATATATTATAGCCTAATCCAATCTCAACTTATATACGGTATTATAGGATGGGGAGGCGTAAATGATACGCATTTAAATAGTCTGAATATTGTGCAGAAGACGATTCTCAAAATAATCCTTGGCAAAGGAAAGACGTACTCTACCGATAATTTGTATAACGAATGCGGCATTTTTGATATTAGACAACTCTATTGCCAAAATATGTTACAAGGAATTTACAATAATAAAATTGAGATAACGCACCCAGATCATCTATATAATACAAGAAGGCGAAACTACAGCGTCGTGGTACCGAAATGTATTAAAACAGTGGGTCAGAGGCACTGCAGCTTTCTAGGTCCAAAAATTTGGGAATTGTTACCTGAAACAATAAAAACCAGCCGAAGCAACGAAATTTTTAAAATAAAAATTAAGAATTGGCTTCAATGCTATGATAGACAGATATTCCAAAAAATAATTTAAACCCTCAACAAATTATTCATCAAACTTATAATACTGTAATGCATGTGTATGTGACCTCAACCCCGATTATGACACTCACATTATGTGAAACCTACCTGGATGTTACCCTTTTACCAATTGTGATATTAAATCTCATGTGATACTCACATGGGATCAAAATCGTATGACTGTAATATATGTGTATGAGACACTGAACCCAATTATGATAAACACTTTATGTGTAACTTACCTGAAAGTGATAATTTTAACAATTCTGATATTTTATTTTATGTGATGCAATTTCTACCCATATGTTTTATACTTATACTCTATCTAATTTTAAATTTATATTTTATTCTTAAGTATTTTTATTATATTTAGAGGCTATATCACGCACAAGGAGTAATTTTCTACGATTGCTCCTTCAGTGATGCCATTGTTTATTTCACTTGACATTGTTTTATCAAAATTATACTTGATTGTACATTTATGATGAATAAACATTATTATAACTAACTTTTCGTAAAAAATGTCCCTATTTTTAAACGGTTTTATTTAGCTCACCCCGTTTGTTTTATTATTTATTCTTGGGTCAAATTTAGTAATTCAAATTTCACCCTCTTCCTGTCAACCGATTAATCTGAAATTTTGTATACACTTTGGATTTTGGTGACAATACAATTATGTTTATTCATTATCATTATAAATTCAAGATGGCGGCCGCTACAAAATGGCGGATAATTTATGTTCTAATCATCCCATCAATATGGGTTTCAAATGAAAGGGCTCAACAAGCAGAATACAATATACTATGAAAAATTGAAATCCAAGATGGCGGCCGCTACAAAATGGCGGATAACTTAGGTTTTATCAATACCATCAACATGGGTATCAAATGAAAGGGCTCAACAAGCAGAATACAATATACTATGAAAAATTTAAATCCAAGATGGCGGCCGCTACAAAATGGCGGATAACGTAGGTTTTATCAATCCCATCAATATGGGTATCAAATGAAAATGCTCAGACAGTAGAATACAATATACTATATAAAATTGAAATCCAAGACAACGGCCTCTACAAAATGGCGGATAACGTAGGTTTTATCAATCCCATCAACATGGGTATCAAATGAAAAGGTCTCAACAAGTAGAATACATTTTACTATGCAAAATTGAAATCTAAGATGGCCGCCGCTACCAAATGGCTGATAACAATTTTTTATCAATCCCACCAATATGGGTATCAACAAATAAAAGGGCTTGACAAGAAGAATACAGTGCACTATACAACCTCAATATTTAAGATGGGCGCAGCCACTAAATGGCGTATAATAATAAGATTTAAATTTAGAAATTGAATCTGTAATTTAGGTATCTGATTAATCCAGCCTGAATCCACCACCCAAGTCAAGATTTTGTATCGTGTTGAGGACTGTGTGGCGTTAGGGCAACAGATGTACCTTCCATCCGAATTGATTTCGCAAGAGACGGAGTACATCTTATACATCCGAAAGCCATACAGTTTCCAGCTAAGTACAATTACGGGACGGCTGAAAGAAGAATGTTGCCTTTAATACTATCATGGGCTTCTACAATACATAAAATGCAGGGCAGCACTGTGGATCACGCAGTCGTATACTTAGGTGCGAAACTGTTTGAAGAAGGTCAAGCCTACGTGGTTCTTAGTAGAGTAAGATCTTTGCAGGGACTACGTATAGAGGAGCTGGACTGCAATAAACTAACGGGCAAGAAACCTTGCAATAATGAAGCACTAAATGAATTAAACAGAATACGAAATAAAAACTAAAAACCAAAAAATAAAAATAGGTGAAAAACTTTTTAGGTTAAACGGTTTTATGTTAAACATACATTGCAATGTTTAAGATAAATGTACTAAAAACCAAAAAATAATGAAATAGATACAGTCGTGGGAATTATAAACATATGCATAGACTAGACTAAAATAAAACCGTGGGGCACGTCAATTGTCTACAATCGTTGATTAAAATTTTTGTTTTGTAATGTTACACTATAATTAGGCAGTTGTTCAACCGACAACGATGGACGTGTGATAAGTAGGGCTAGAATGTGGAAACAAGCTAGCAAGCTCGATTATAAGCGAGTTTTAGGGTTTCATAGTGGTGAGCGAGTAGTACTTTTATCATATGTTTTGTCGATTAAAGACAAACTACGAGCAGTGAAATGATTCCTCGCCCGCAAGCAGTGTGAATGTCCAACGATAAACTAATTGAAACATCTCTTTTATTGACATGGAGTGTATAACTATTGGAATTTCCATGAGCAAGAAAATAGTAAGTAATTTCCTCACCGTCTGCGGGCCAACTGCCTAACGACGAATTAAACGATTCTTCTATCGCACATTAAGTCGATAATTTGTAGACAATTGACGTGCCCCACGGTTTTATTTTAGTCTAGTCTATGCATATGTTTATAATTCCCACGACTGTATCTATTTTATTATTTTTTTGTTTTTAGTACATTTATCTTAAACATTGCAATGTATGTTTAACATAAAACCGTTTAACTTAAAAAGTTTTTTTACCTATTTTTTTTTAATCTTCTTCAGTTCCGAAATGAATTTCCAAATTGTCAGGTGCTGCGAGCCCAGTTGTGCTTGAATTCTTCTGTGCGCAGCCTGTACTACATTGTTAGTTTTCTAAAAACCACATCTTTTACTATTTTTAATAATTTTGGTTACATTATTTTACCTCTATTCCATTCAAAACCCGGTTATGCAAGTTCCAAGTTTGTGGTGGAAAATTTGGAATACGTCTACCATTTCCCCTCCTATTGCGAACTGCCAAATAATTTGTTTCAAACCATTTTGCAACAGGCAATAACGCTTCTTCCAGATGATCATAGAGTATGTCGAATGAATTACTTAGATTTGGAACAGGCACAAAAGTCAATGCAGTAATCATTCTAGCTTGTAACGCTAAATCTCCATTATTTCGATATTCTCTAAAATAAAATATATATAAATATAAATAAAAAACTTATTTTTTCATAGTTTTTGTAAAGTTACTACAAACCTTGTTAAGTGTTCTTGTCCAATACTTGTTTCAAATTTTTCACAAGGTGGAAAAAGCATCCATCAATAGACATTCCTGTAAATATTGCACGGAAACCCTTGTGTATTGCAAACTCAAAATCGACTGTCACTATTGATGGATTTAATAAAGGCTCTAGCTCGATCAGCATTTGAAGCATTTTTTCATAAGTTCTCTGTCTTTTATCTGGTAAAAGTATATACACGCAAGGATGAATCCTTCCATACTTTTGACTCCATTATAACAAACACCTGAGCAAATAACGTCGGTGCAACGCTAAAGGTGCAATCAACATACCACCTAGATGATGTTTTTAAAATGCCAATTCCTCGGCGTCTCCCAAATATCAATAAGCGTGGTAATTCTGGGTAATTGTCTGCTAGTGAAAAACGTTCTGTTGTGTTACCACCGTCTGTGGAGTACTCTTTATATTCTTGAGGAATTTCTAGTTCTTCCAAAGAATTAGGTGCAACGGGGGCATGATTGATTACCTTCCGTGATCTTTTTATTTGCAACTATAAACTTCGATCAGATGGGCAAATTCCGGTTGCAGAAATGCTAAGCGTTTGTTGATAGTTATTTATGATCACTGTTCAAGATTGTAAAATCTTGAAATTTATTTGTTTACGATACCTTTAAAATATGTGAGATATTTGTATGTGTCCTTTTTTTATTGTATATATTTAAGGCGTATATTCATTTTAGTTAATAGCTTTGTAGAAATATGTTGCAGAATTGATAACATCTTTATATTGTTGTAAATTCAAAGCATAATTTAATTTTATTTTCAAAATACTTCAAAATATCACGTTTTCCAACAATAATTGTAAATTGTTTTGTATGGACATATAAATAGCACCTTTTTCGAAAGTCGACATCTTGACGCATTGTCCCATAGTTAAGAAGTTAGAAAAAGGCACGTTTCACCCTATTATATATTGTATTGTAAAAACCCTAAATTTAGTGTCAATTCTGCATGAATTTTATGGTCGAGGTTCGGAAGAGATGAAAGACATTTTTGAATAAGCTTTCTGAGTAAGAAGGTTACAATTGATATTGGAGTATTCAATAGAGATTTAACTATTTGTTGGTGGCACCCATATTTGATTCTTGTCTGGGAACCCGACAAGTCAGATGATACTGGCCAATAGGAAATATTTATTTTCGTTTGGTCAACCCAATCCACGTGTAAACACGCCCCTCGCAGATTTCTATTTAACACGTCTCACAACGTGCAGAAATCAGTTACACAGTCATCGACTCGAGGGCAACACTCAACAGCAAAGTTAGTTTTTAACTCATCGAATCGAGCGCAATGCTCAACAACAAAGTTAATTTTTAACTCATCGAATCGAGCGCAAAGCTCAACAACAAAGTTAGTTTTTAACTCATCGAATCGAGCTCAACGCTCAATATCAAAGTTTTTCTCACTCATCGAATCGAGCGCAACGCTCAACAACAAGGTTAGTCTCTCACTCAAAAGTTTCTAACTCATCGAAATACTCTCGATAACAAAGTTTACACTCATCGACGCGAGTTTTACACACTCATCGAATCGAGCTCAACGCTCGATAACAAGTTCTTATACTCATCGGAACGAGTTCCACACTCAATAACAAAGTTTTAATATTCATCAAATCGAAACATAAAGTGTCTTCCGATCTGAAACCACAGAAATTCAGCATTCACAACTTTGTACCATTTTGTAAATTTGTACATAATAAATTATTAATTTCGACATCAATTTTGTCAAATTAAGATTATTTATTTAGTTGAATGTCCACGCCAGTTGACGAAGTTCAACTAGAAACATAATCAAAAACAATCACAGTAACAGTTTTTTGGCTTACAACTGCTCTCTTTTTAAGGGATGTAACCATTTTGTACACTTAATTTATAAAATAAAGATGAATTAAATTATCTAGTAACAAGTAAGTAATAAATTAAAACATATTATATTTACCTCTACTTTGGCGGCTGAAGCATCATGTACGTGGTGTCCAACTTTTTTAATCATTTCATTATTCAATGATAAGTGCACTCTCGCCTTACATTGTATATCTTTTTGTCGGCAACGAAAATATTGTTTTTCACAACTTGCACTCAAAAATATACTGTAACGACAGAGTCGTCTAAACAAGAAATAACCCCGATAAATAATCAGAAAACAGAACACTACCCAAGCCAAACTAGATGGAGTTGTGTACCCAGCACCGAGAGGGCAGCTCTTTCGCCGTTCTGCTAATAACTTGACCGATACTACCACAGCAGACGAACTGCGATATACCAGGTAAGCTCTATCCTTACGTATAATAACGATAGGAAGCTTCAACGGAAAATAACCGAAGTCTTGCACTATATCCTGGAGCGTGTTGAGCCTGGGATTGTGAACACATAAACATCTGGCTTGTCGTCGACCCTTCGGTGTGCGTTGAACCCGAGGCTAGACGCTAAGCAAACCCTGTATATCGGACGAAGTCCTGAAGCGTGTTGAGCTTAGGGGGAATGCCAATTACCCTAGGTCAAGCCCTGCAGCGTGTTGAGCGCAGGATCGAGGCCTTCCAGATTATCGGAAATCCCAGAGCGCGTGAGCCCGGGGCGGAAGCAAACTCCCAACCTCCGAGATTACGCTGTGCGTTGAACGCGGGATCTCGACCCTGACACACCTCTTTGGTTATAGGAACCTAGCGTCCCAGTGAAGAACCCGGACAACCGAGTACAACAACGCCCGAGCAGGATAAACCGGAGCCGTGAGGGGTAGACAGTAACCGTGACAATCCGGACAACAAAGAAGAATCATTCGCGACCCGATCCGACGACCACCCTAGAGAGACTGCCCGCCTTCAGGGCCAATAGATCGTGTGTATAATTCTTGTACAGAGCATTAGATTTTAGTTGTAAATATTTATTGTAGTTTGAACACATCTCACTGTTAAATGAAGAAGTATATCTAACCATCCAGCCCTTTTCATGCTCTACCACCCTGACTAACCGTGACAAATGGCGCCCGAGCAAAAGGTTAGATAAGGGAAACAAAGATTACAAATACACCAGAACAGCCAGGGAGTAACCAAACATACAAAAGCGGCAAATCAGAGAGCGAACAAGGAGAATACGCCGACGTGGGATTAGAGATAGCGGACACAAAAGTAGGATGGATATACAAGCCCAATAAGGAAGAGCTAGTGACAGAACTACAAAAATTCGAATTAGACACAAGCGGTAATATTATGGACACACTACGGGCCAGAATGGTTCATTTTATAAGGAAACAGATAGGACATAATGCCAGACAATAAGAAAGCATCATACAAGAATCTGAACAACCTAGAGAAAGAATGTACACTGCCGAAGACAGCGAGTCCGAAGATAGACATTAGGTACTATCACATACAGGTAGATGGCACAGAACTGGACAAAATAAGGAGAATGGGGAATATACTTTGATGGCTCAAATAACCCGCTACAGTTCATTGAAAGGTTGCAAGAACTCAAAACATGCTACCAGCTAAACGACGAAGTTATACTTAGAGCTCTGCCAGAAGTGTTAAAAGGCAAAGCAATTCTTTGGTACCGGAATAATAAACATCTCTGAGACACCTGGCAAGATTTCGTAGATGATTTCGAGACATTTTATGTATCATTAGACTTATCAACATACTTAGAAGAAAGGATAATGGAGAGAAAATAAGGAGACAACGAACCGTTTAAACAATATATCACAGAAATTCAGACATTTATGCGGAGACACATGGGCTTCAACAGTAGCCAACAACTAGAAAGGATATATCGAAATATGAACCCGAAATACAAACTTCACGTCCGAGGGAATGAAATCGCATCACGGCGAGTAGGCGAACTAGAAAGTATCCGAAAACAGATCGAGAAAGCGGGCAAACCCGAGAGTAAGACCAAATACGACAGCCGCACGGGGCAAAGTCCGCAAAACAAGAGCAAATTACCGAATTACAACCGACAAGATTGTTGCTGGAGATGCGGTGAAAGAGGACATGGCGCCCGAGCAGGCATGACAATACATAGAACCGTCTTCGCTAGAAATCCGGCCACTTCTTTTAGTCTCAATGACTGGCACTGCACTAAACTTGATGCAAAAGGTACCTAACAAATAATTTCATAAAAATTCTGCAAGTTTTGATGCGCTTAAGGGGTGGTGGTGGTAAAATTTTTCAAAAGCAGGTACTGGATAGACTTAGTAGGCGTGACTTAACATTATATGACCTCTAATACCATTTATTGGATATCCCCATTTGTTTATCGGTTAATCCGACAACCCTTCAAAGTACAATACAACTTTAATCTGAGTTTGGGTTTGCAATTCGTTCTACCTAGTAAGATTACTGGGAAAAAGACATTAACGTTGTTATACAAGCTTAATTATACCTTAACTGTACTTGATGGTTTTTTTCTGTTGTCTTAATTTGTGGGCACGATATGTGTGGAAGAGATAACTAAAGGAACCCACCGGCGAATCGTGAGGTCGGCGAATCGTGCTACCGGCTAAACATTCCCGGCGAAACATTACAGGCGAAATGTTGCCGGCGAAACGTACCGTTTCCCCGAATCCACCATGCTTATTTTCATTTTGCACCACTTTTTTGGATTAATCGTAACATCTCTCTTCAAGATAGTTTAATATTTGGATACATTTCTTACGGTAATATCATTTCAGGGACCCATTTTCAAACAGTTTCGTTTCATTTAGTGGACAACCGTTTCTAAGGTCCAAACTGCACAAAAAACAATTGCAACTACTAACAAACAATTTCTAGAAGGAGAAAATATTACGCGGGCATCTCTTATGACTTGAAAAATTATGCATGTAATCAAAAACCTTATAGGTAATGATAAAAGTAGCATGCAATGTTGCTCAACATTATTCATTATAATTTATTTTCCTCAAATAACGTCAATGAATATTGTCCATTGAACAGTAATGGATATATTGTCTATTCATTATAATATTGTTACGAAATAGCACACTGGTGTTGTCCCTGAATCCGACTCTGTCTAAGCCATGTATGAAAGTTAAAATTTTGGCGAATTCGCAAGAATTTCTTGGAACTGTTTACCATTATTTTTTGTGACTATTCTTATGTAGACATTTCCAGTGAGGTCCATTGTTTTTGTGACCAGTCTTATCTAGACAATTCCAGGGAGGCGGTTGTTTTGTGAGCTGCAATCTAGAAATATCTAGAAAATAGGGCACTTAATATATAAGAGAGGCTATACCTACCAACCTCGTGATATAAACAGTGAACAAGTAAATTGTCTAAGTGAATAAACAGTAGTGAAATGTTTATATAAATTAGTGTAAGTGAATGTACTGTGTATATAACATAAATTAGTGAATCGTTTAGTGAATAAATAAATTAAGTGAGTTGACACATCGTGTGTATAAGTTTATCCCGCCCATCAGGAGAAACTGTTTTAAATAAGTAAGAAAAACATTACATTGGTGTCAGGTGTGGGGTAATATAAATAAATAGCTACGTCAAAATGGCTAAGAGACTAGGTAACCTGAAAGTTACGAAACTAAGAGCAGAATTGGAAAATGGCGAGTTGTTAACATCTGGTAAGAAAAGTGAATTAGTAGAAAAACTTAAAGTGGAACTGGAAAGTGACGGTGTTGATCCAGAAATATTTTTATTCAAAGACGAGGATGCCACCTTAATCTCGTCAATTTCTGCTATGGACGAGAATATTTCAACTATGAAGAACGAAATTTCTGTTACCACCAACTTACTTTTTATCACCTGTTGTTCGGTTTTATTTTTTTTTTGTAGCGGCTACTCAATTATAGAACGTCAGGCGGAATTCTTTTACCAGGTAAATATTTATCTAGGAGTAGGTCTTACCGGTTCGCGGGTAATACTACTTTATTTACTGGTAAATGATCAATATTTATTTATAAAGAAATGAAATTATTTGTAGGAAATTAAAAAAAATAAGTTAAATGAAGTTAAATTAAGATATGATAAGATATGAGATATTTGTAGAGAACGAAAAAATAAGTTAAATCAAGTTGAATTAAGATACGATAAGCGGGCGCCACCTAGAACATTATCAGCTTTGTAGTTGTTTGTTGTTATCACACACCCAGATCAATAAACCTTGTGAAGAGGGTTGGAAGGTATATAAATATGAAACAAGTTATAAAATTTACAAATGTGATTTAATACATGTAAAAAAATTATACGTTAACAAACGACAAGTTTCAATTAATAAAATTGAATTTATATACAAAAAATATCAAAGTTGAAATAAAGATTTACAATATTGAAGTAGATTCTATAAAGTACAAGATCAAAGTTACAAAAGGTTGTAATGAAAATAATTACAGTTGAAATAGAAGGTTGTGTGTGTGTGTGTGTTGGGGGGACAGGGATGGCCTCAGTCGAAGACTATTGGCCACAGAATTTTTTTTTATTTATTTTTTTGTCATATGAATATACTTACAGATCTATTCTTGCTTCCTTAATGAAGTTTATTATTGCATCGAAAGTATCTTTATTTATACATGCCAGGAGAGAACTCATATTCAATGGAAAAGGAAAGTTATTGTTCCTTAAAGAGATATATAAATTTGATATAGCCACTTTGTTTTTCTTACACTCCAGAAATATATGATTGGTATCACCTATCGACACGTTGTCGCAGTTGCACGCTGGAGACTGTAGAATACCCAATTTATGTAGGTGAGCAGGGAAACGGCCATGGTTTAGTTTTAGTCGCGTTATAATTGATGCGTATTTTTTTCTATAATCAAACATCGTTATATGAGGAATGTTATTTTGGAAGATTTGGATGAAGCTGGAAATAGAAGCTTTTAGATATTTTGCTGTTGTTATTGTAAGCTTCTCTCCATCTATTTCTAATGGATTTTTTATGCCTGTTAATTACGTCAGCCTGACAGGAAAAGTTTAATAACTCTTTTAATTTGCTAGCTTCTTTTGCCTGGTGGTCTACCTTCTCGTTGCCTATAACGCCGCTATGGCCTTTTACCCATATGAGAGCAATTTGTTTATTATTAATTTTTAATTGATACAATAAGTTTTTTATTTCTAAGATCAGTTCCTGATTATAAATGTTTATAGGAGATCCTTCGATAGCTTGTAAAACCGATTTCGAGTCTGTCATTATAGCAGCTGATTGCACAGGATTTAGTGTGCACCATGTTAAGCATTGTTTTATTGCAAGAGCCTCGGCAGAGTATACCGAAAATATGTCTGCTATTCTGAATTTTTCGACATGATTAGTGTTTGAAACAAAGAATGCTGCTCCTGTTCCATTATCATATTTGGACCCATCTGTAAATATTTTAGTTATATTGTCTCCGAAATCATTCAGTATAGTTGTAAGTATTAAGTTTAGATTAGGAATTTCGGTGTATAAGGGGTATATGACGGTTGGGTCGAAATATGATACTTTTGTAACTGTACTTATATATAGGGAATTTAGGAGAATTTAAGATGAAATCTTCATCTTGATTGGTATTAATAAAGGCCTCTGACAAGGGAGGAGTAGATTTTATTCTCCAGTACGGAACTGTAAGGTTACACGTATTTATATAAGCGATTTTTTGGACCATTTCCGTATTAAATGCTCTATATTTAATCATTTGTTTTTCAGCTAAAAATTGTCTACGTATGTTTAGTGGCGGTTCTTGCATTTATGCCAAAACTGCTTGGTTAGGAGATGACATAATTAACCCCATACAAATTTTTAGGGCTTTATATTGAATACGGTCGATAATTAGTAGATTTGTTTTAGATGTTGCTCCATATAATGTACACCCGTAGTCCAATATGGAACGAATATAAGTCTTGTAGAATGTATACATCAAATTGACGTCTGCTCCCCATTTTCTTTTGGAAACCACTTTTAGCAAATTCATACCTTTTTAACATACTTGATATGATTTGTCCAAAGCAGTTTTTTATCTAAGATAATGCCTAGATATTTGAATTCGTCGACAAATGGAATCTTAAAACCAGCCAGGTAAGTAGCTCCAGCAGTCCTAACTCGGTGTCGAGTAAAACATACCAAAGCAGTCTTATCCTGAGAGACACTGAATCCCATATCATTAAACCAACTTATTAGTAACTGCATACATTCTCCTAGATCTTCTAAACAACGCTCATAAGAACTACGGGTAAAGTAAAAACATAGATCATCCGCATATTGAATCATGTTAAATTTATCATCTATTAACCTGTGCAGATCTGCAGTGTAAATGTTAAATAAAATAGGGCTCAGTATATATCCCTGCGGTAAGCCATTATATACTATATGTGGACCATGTAATACGTTATTATGATCACGTATAAATATTTTTCTACAATGAAAAAGATTAATAATATTGGTAGAGACAGTTTTATTAATTCCAATATTTTCCATTTTATTTGCTAAAATATTAAGATCAACTACATCATATGCCCCCGTTAAATCAACAAACAAACATAATGTGTAGTAATTTTTAGAGAAACTTATTTGTATATCTGACACTAAATGACTTACAGCGTCTATAGTGCCACGTCCTCTGCGAAAACCATATTGAATGTTTGGCAATAGAGCCCTACTTTCAACAAAATGTTCCAATCGAATTTTTATTAATCTTTCAAAAGTTTTTGTAATACAAGATATCAACGAGATGGGGCGAAATGATGAAGACAAACCAGGGTCTTTATTAGGTTTAAGAATGAGACAGACCATAATATTTTTAAAGCAATCGGAATACTTTTGCTTCCTCCACCAATCATTGAATAATTGCAATAAAAATTTTTTTGCTGAAATAGGTAAATTATTAATTATTTTGTAGGTAAAACCGTCTAGACCGGGAGAAGTGTTGAGACCCTTTTTAATTACTAAATCCAGTTCATGAATCGTAAAAGGAGCTAGCAATTCGTCTTCATGATTGAATATAAACTTGACATCTGTTTTAACCCCAAAATTAGAAGCAGATGGAGGGGCTATTTTATTTAGAATATCATCAATCAAATCTTTTGAAATTGGTTTTTTGGGGCATTGAAAACTTTTATTGTTAAGCCTTCTAACAAATTTCCAAATTTCTGTTAAAGGAGTATTTTTATTAAGTTTATTTAAAAAGTTAATCCAACTGCCGCGTTGTTTGTTTTTGAATAAGCGTTTCGCTTGCGCAGCTAAGTTTTGATATATTATATAATTATTGTAATTGGAATGAATTCTATAATTTTTTAATGCCGTTTTACGTTTTTCTACCATCCTTACGCATTCCTCATCCCACCAAATAGGTCTAGGAGAAACGGGAGTAAATGCCTTTTTAACAGGCATCGAACGATCTGCTGCAGAAGAAATGATCTCAAAAAATGCTGCGACTTTGTCTGTAAGATTTGTATTATTTCCCGTAAGTAATTGATTTATGTCTGCTTCCAACACTTTATGAAATGTATCCCAGTCTGCTCGAGAGTCATTCCATTTTGTGGACGGATTTACAGTGAAGGACTTTGGATTAACCTGAATTCCGATAGCTATTGGGTAGTGGTCTGATCCCATTGTGTCGTCTAAAACTTCCCAAGTTAACCTGTCTACTAAAACGTGCGAAGTTAATGATATGTCAACTGCTGAATGGTTTCCCCTGGGGTTAACTCTAGTAGGAGTGCCGTCGTTTAACACAACAAGCTCTAAATAATCGATTGCATCTGCTAAAATTTTTCCATGCCGATCATCCGGTATAGGACCCCGCATACCATGGTGTGCATTAAAGTCGCCGCAGAAAATACTATTGGTATCAAATTGCTGGAATAAATTTAGCCAATCGTTGTAATTGACGGCTATATCAGATGGACGGTATAAAGATACTATCGAAATGTTTAAAGGGGACAATGTAATTGCGCATACTTCTAGATCTTTATTAAACGATTGTATAATATCTACCTCTGTATAATATATACCCTGCCTTATAAAGATTCCTACTCCACCATAACCATCGATTCTGCACTTTTTTATTAAGTTAAATCCTTTTAAAACAAAATTTTCGTCTGGCTTGAGCCATAATTCTGATACTACTATAATGTCAATATGTGTTTTATTAATAAAGTTACTCAAACTAGCTTTATTTGCTTTTAGTGACCTGCTGTTCCATTGTAATAAACTTAGTTTATTCTTTATGATTTTATGATTGCTAGACGGGAAGGTTAATATTCAGATTCGGATCCGGACGCAGATCCGGATCCATTATAACTCAAATCCATCTTATCTGTAGAATTATTTACAAATTCTCGTATTTCCGAGTCTGCAAAAGAGACTGCAGTAGCGGGGAAGTTTTTTTGCAATTCTTTGACAAATGTAGATAATATAAATACTGATTTTTCTTTATAACTCATATATTCGTCCCTGTAAGGGTTAGTGCGAACTGAATTAACCTTTACTTTGAATTGAGGGTTTTTCTTTACAGGAGGTGATTCTATGGTGGGGGATATAGGGGAAGTTTTACGTTTTTTGGGAGAAGGAATATTGGGTTTGTTAACGGGTTTTCTTAAGGTTATTGGTGTACTTTGGAAGGATGTCTGATTAGAATTAGGTAAGGGAGGAAAATTGATAGAGTTATTTAATACCGCGAATCGGTTATTTGTAACAATTTTAGCGTACGATGGGTTGATGTAAATATTTTCAGCTTCCCTAAATGATACATTTTCTTGTGCCATAATCTGTTTTATTTGTTTTTGTTTTATGAACACGGGGCATTTCCTAGAAACTGAAGGGTGATCATTTATTTTACAATATATACAGATATTGTCAGCTTTACAGTCCTCCTCACGATGCTTTATATCGGTGCATTTTTTACATCTGCTCTCTTTGGATTTGCACTGTTTGGCCGAATGGCCGTATCGCAAGCAATTGTAACATTGTACCACTGGTTGTATGTAGGGCTCTACCTGGAAATTACACAAGTTGATCTGTACATTCTGTGGGATTTCATTGCCCAAAAATTGTACGATAATCATTTGTCTTTTAACTAGACAAGAATTTACATCTGAATCTATTATTTTTCTTTTCATACGTTGTACACCTACTACTTTTTTATTGGAAATAATCGCATTTAGTAGATACTCTTCATCGAAGCAAGTATCCACCATAAGGCCTTTTTTGTGAGTATAGAATCTAGGGATATATGCTATAAGATTGTTTTTTTGTATTACCAAATGATTAACAAGAGAGTTTGCCGTTTCCAGGGTTTTAAATATAACTTTTACTCGGTTTATTCCTACTGATTTAATATCCTCAACCTCTTTTTTTAATATGTCATTCGTAAGGAGATAATGACCTATTTTAATAGGGAATAACCTACCAATGTTTTTTTCTTTATGTTCCACAAAAACAAAAAAAGGACCTTTATCGCCTGGACTATAACGATTTTCTAAATCTATCACATTATAAGTTTCATCTTTTTTTTCCTGTTCCTTGATAAAACCGGATTCTTTTAAATCGGGCGGCTTATCGCCGCCCGTTTTTTCTCCCATATTCAACTAATTAGACGTTTTTCAGATATGTTATTTTAAAATTTATAATGATATGATATTAAAAATATTATTAAATGGAAAATACTTAGCTAGATTAAATCTGACTCCAGTAAAATCACAAACACTCGAACACGTCCACTCACTATGACTGTCGAATTCGAACTGGGAAATAGAAGGTTAACAGTCATGAAATAAATTTTACAAAAAAAAAAAATTATCTAAGTTGATGAAGTTATACAAAAAGTGAAAGTTGAAGTGTACAAAAAATTAATGGTAGTTTAAATGAATAATATAGATTTTAAAACTACGAATATCAAATTTCAACGGCGATAAGATGAAGATAAAACAGGAAAAACAATTTATAGTTGATAACTTCACTTCTGTTGAGTTTTATGATGTTCCCTACTGCTTGGGAAGTCAACCAGTATAGCTCGTCT
Source organism: Galeruca laticollis (assembly GCA_963921935.1). NCBI lineage: Eukaryota > Metazoa > Arthropoda > Insecta > Coleoptera > Chrysomelidae > Galeruca > Galeruca laticollis. The sequence goes on along the minus strand of OY998175.1, from coordinate 113,247,567 downwards.
GGTGGTTAAATTTTAGTCATCTACTATATCACTTCATATAAAATTGGACAATTTGCCCATTCCCAAAGCATTCTCTTGAATGCACTTTTTAAATCGAAGACCAAATTGATCGAGAAATATATATAACTATATCTATTCACTGAGATGGTTCAATAATGAGAGAGACTTTTCTAGATTTCGTGCGGAAATAAATACATTTAAAATCCAAAACAGATGTATTAAAATTCGAAATACGTCTCCTAATTTCTCAATATTTGGAACTAACACTCCCTCTGGCGAGAGAAGTTATACACGCAACTGACCGCGAATTCTCGGTTCACAAATTAAAATCAACTCAGTTATACAAAATCTATCTAGGTGAATATAGGATGTGTCTACCTTACCATCGCTAGTTATTTCAAAAGAAACGCAGTTTTATCGCGTTTCATAACGTGGACAAGATTTCTACTAATATGGACGAGAAGTTTTCCACCATGAAGGACGATATCTCTTCTAACATAGAGGAGAACATTTCAACAATGAGAAACGATATTTCTGCTGATGTGAAGGATGATATTTCTGCTATGAAGAACGATATTTCTGCCGATATCTTATCAATGAAAAACGCTATTGTCACTGACGTCGAAAAGAAAATTTCGTCTCTAAAATCGGATATTGAGAATAAGATGTCAATTATGGAAAAACAGATGGACGAGAAAATCAAGACACGCCAGCGGAAGAAAAGACGAGCGAGCAAACAAAACCTCAGTTTTACCCGAGTCAAGGCCCCAGCGTTCGATGGAAAAATGTCGTGGGCCAATTATGTAAAACAGTTTGAAGCAGCCGCTAGAGTGAATAATTGGTCCGATAAGGAGAAATCAGTGAACACAACTATAGCGCTTCGGGCAGATGCCTTAGATGTACTCCATACGATACCTCTGCAAGAAACGGATGACTTCGAGCAGCTAAAGATAAGGCTGGACATGCGATACGGTCATAAACATTTAGAACATTTGTGCCAATCCTCGCTGAAGCGTGATGAAACCATTCAAAAGTACGCAGAAGACGCCGCGTTTAGCACATACCAAAACATTGGTGGATGCACTGATTGCTGCTCTTGAATATGAAGCAGCCACGATGACTTCGGGATACAGCAAAGGTATGACCATGCAGGAAGAAGGTGACTGACTTGATCAGATCGTCAACTTGTTGAAAGGTGTGGTAGACAGGTTGTCGAAGAAGATCGGGTGCTGTAATTGTGGCGAGCTAGAGCATGTACGCAGTTTGTGTAAGCGTCCTACACTCCTGCAAACCAAGAACCTCTTAAATGAGAAGCATCCATGGAGGATTCATGGTACAACAAAGGTAGGACCATGCAGGAAGAAGGTGATGATGACAAATGGAAGTTTGTTTACACTTTACACAATTATTTGGTTACAATATGTCAAAAGTCAGACGTGATAAAACCATCTGTGATCTGACCAATTAGGAATCTACAGAATTGCCAACTTAAATTCAAACCACTCCTCCTAGTTTATAAACCGGGATTATATGTAATTCTATTTTATTTCAAATCATTAATTAAATGCGAATTATAAAAAAAAATATTATGTAAAACTTATGCCACAATGACTCTCTGTAGTACTCGTGATTTGCGCAACTCACCGCTTAGCGGTTCGTCGCGCAAACTTCACTCATACTACAAAACGAGTCATTGTGACACTTGTTATACAAATAACTATTATCTCACCCTAATGTCACTTTTTTAAATCGTTTAACAAATAAATATTTTATGTACGAAAATCGATTTTAAAAATTTACTATAGAGTCTAAATTTGTTAAATAATTACTTTGGCTTAAAAATGTAATTGCAATAATTAAAAATTACCTTTGGTAATGGAATTGTCGACTTGACATTGTTTGCCTCTTCGGTCATGAAATTTAAAACGTTCATAATTATTTCACGACACTGCTCACTCAACTTTTTATGAACAACTTCACTTTCTAGAGTCGCCATAACAAGTTAGTATTGCACAACCCCGGTAATCACACTTTTCTCTGAACTGTACTGTCGAAACGAAGCTCACGAATTCTGCCAGCGAAGTGAGCTCTTGCAATCCGCATACGTCTTTGCTACGGCGCATCGAAAATTGCCAAACATCCGTATTGTGATTTCCTTTATTCAATAGAAGAAAATAGATGGGCGTAGAAGTATAGTACGTTACGCACTCGTGAAATTTACTTTTTAACTTCGTGCGTAATGGGTTACTTACAACTCTTATTATATACTATACTATTGTTTTATGTCACAGGTGTGTGCTGTTTCTACTTTGAAAACTCTAACAAATTTTAGTTACTGGCTGTCATTCAGTCCATACTAGCATCGTCACTTGTATATTCCCAATATTACAACGCGAGTGCTATTCTCGAACGTATCTATTAATAAGTGTTTAAAGTTATTTAAGTATCTAATATATACGTGAGTTCATATGTTTTGTCATATTTTGTGGAAGTTTATCAGTGTTTTAATCTTAGAATATAGGCATAGAGTATAGCTTCAAATCTTAAAGCAAAGTTCTGGCCTCGGTAAACTTCACCACATAAACACAATTTTCAGAGTTCAACAGCAAAAAGAAAATTATTTTGGCAGTACATTATGATCTACATAACATAAATATTCTGATAGGGTATTAAGGTGTATCGTCTGCTAGTTCATATAGCACCAAAAATTATGCAAGCTACTAAAAAATCAATATAAATAATTCTATTGCCAAAAATTAATTGGTCCTTATTTTAATGGTTATTCTCATGTGCTTTCATTATTCACAAATATTAGTTATTTTTACTGATGCCTCATATTACCTATTTAAAACACGCTTCAGCGTGTTTAAATCGAACTTTCAAAGACGCGCGTTTTTTAAAGTCTCTATGGTAACAACAACTCGAGAAACGTAAGGATCAATGACAACTTTTTTTATTAGTTTTTAAATTGTATATTTACATTGTGAACGAATGTCTTATTTGTTTTTTTCTGCAAAATTTATTTACATATTCATATATACATTGCATCCTTCCAAATATAAATAAAAGAACTTTTTGATTATTGATCTGACAGCAGTATCTCGTAACGTCAAATAAAAATAAATACTATCTAGGATGTACTGTCACGAAACTTGGCTGGGCATCGAGCACGGACTTCCATTTTCTCGTAGTAATAATATAGTAATAATATTTTATGATTTCAAAGTGCACCAATAAAAAAAAATAGCGTAAAGTATTCATGGATAACTGGTCTTTCAAACACTTGCTCTATTGGCGCGTGTTTGAAAGACCTCTTTATCCACTTATACTTTAATATACTATTCTATTTAATCTCCTAATGCAGTACATTAAAATTTCCGTAGAACTTGCATTGTATTGATATCGAAATAGTATCTTAGCAATGCCAAATTCATATCCGAGATTGTACAATAGACAATTTAATATATTTCATAGAAGGTATCCAGGTTCAAATAATATTCAGTTCATTGGTGTACTTGTTGATTCTTTTACATTATAATCCGAAAATTGTAATGATAATGAACATTTTTTCATTAACACATTCATGGACACGTCTGCATTTACAGACACCTTTCTGAGGACGCGTCTGCAGACGCAGACGATATTTGACTATCGATTGTGTGGACATGTCTGCAACAGCAGTCGCTGTTTCTGTAAATACTTACGGAAATTAAACATTATTGTCCGTCTACGTTTATTTATTTTTCTGGGAAATGTCCCTCAAAAACGTTTTTGTTTATATGTGGTCATGCGTCTGCGCGAAATTATTGTTAGCGGTAAGAAACGCACGACTAAACATATGACACGAGAATGGATCCGAAGGAACCTGAACGTTTATTAACGATTATTTCATGAAGTACCAACTGACAATGAGAATAACGACGAATTAGATTCAGAAGAGGATCCGTTTGCACGAGAGGATGACCGAGACCTAGATTTTTGTCCCAGTCGTGAGGATGAAGATAACAGTGACGATACCATCATTGATTCAGAATCAGACGACAATTCAGTTGTGGATAATTATGAAAGGAATATTGAGGGTGTTGTTGGGAGTGACATTGAGGGTAAGGTCAATTTATTTATGTCTGTTTTACAGGTACAATCGATGGTGATGTCGAAAATGGTGAAAATAATGAGAGGGAGGATATAACAGAACATATGAGTGGAAATTCTGAATCGACAGAAAATGCTATTGAGAATCTTCCTGAATTAGATGTTGACGGTATTGTTGTAGGTGATATTGAAGGTAATCCTCAAAATATCAACGAAAGTGATGAGAATGATGAGTGGGAGGATACAACAAGCGACATTCCAAATTTCAATTTTGATCAAATATCTGCTGGCGTAAAACTGAATTTTGATCATCCTCCATCTCCTATTGAAGTTTTTAATTCTTTGTGGAGCCAGGAAGTGATGGATTCGCTCGTTACAAATACAAATATTCATGGAAAAATCAAATGAACCTAAGCGCCGGTATGAGCGTTTTACTAAATTTGACGAAACGAACTGTGAAGACCTGTAGACATTTCTTGGTATTTGTATACTTCAGGGTCAAATTCATTTTCCAACGATCCGCAAATTATTTTCTTTGGACCCACTCTACTATCATCCAGTATTTTCCCATACAATGTCTGGAAGACGTTTAGAACAACTTCTTCGATGTTTTAATTGCACAACTGAAAACCAAAATACTGACAGGCTTAACAAAATAAATGAGCTGCTTAGAACATTGATCAGACATTTTCAAAACGCTTATTCACCTGATGAGCCTCTATCTTTGGACAAGTCTCTTCTGTTACACCGGGGAAGGCTTAGCTTCAAACAATATATAAAAGGCAAAAAGGCCAAATATGGCATCAAGTTCTATGAACTGTGTTATCCTGACGGGTATAACCATAACATAGGAATATACAAAGGTAAATTAGCCTCGGATGCAACCCATCCCGAAAATGTATCGAAACTTGAATCGTTAGTGTTTAGACTCATAAGCCCCTTCTTAGACAGGGGACATCACCTCGTGATGGATAATTATTACAATAGTGTCCTTTAGTCTAAGAAACTTCTAAAACGAAAAACGCACATTACTGGAACACTTCTATCTAACAAAAAGGGAAATTTAAAGACGGTTACCTCGAAAAAACTGAGAAGAGGTGAACACATTTAGTTGCGAAAGGGGAAAGTTTACGTATCCAAATGGAAAGACAAAAGGGAAGTATTATGCATTACGACAAAACTCCACCCACGAATGGTTGAAACAAGAAATTCGTACGGAGTACAAAAAATGAAGCCAGAACAAGTTCATCAATATAATCTTCATATGTCCGGAGTCGACAGGTGTGACCAACTTACTTCTTACTATAGCTGCCCGAGGAAGTCTGTAAGATGATACAAAAAAGATATCTTTCATTTACTGAGTATAACCATAGTAAATAGCTTCTTATTATATCGAAAGATAAATGACTCCAACAAAAGATTGTTTAGTTTTAGAGAATACATTATAAAGGGATTCCTGAAGGAGTCATGAAATGAAAGATGGTGAAAAATTAGTGTCAGTGGGAGCGTTAAATTGCCGCAGGACAAGGAATGCACGAGTAGAACAACAGAACCATGTGCTCGAGAAAATCCCTCCACCTAAAGAAAATTATAAAATAAAAAGCTACTTTCTAAGATGCACACAATGTTCGGCGAATGGGAAAAGAGGACAAACATCATGGATATGTGAAGGTTCTGATTCAAAACTGCCTCTATATGTAGGAGAACGCTTCGAACAATTTCATTCCATTTAGATTTGTTTCAGTTTTTTTAGCAGGAAAATTAGTTTCATTCTGTTTAGAATTTATTTTGTTTTGTACTATTTTAGTTTATTTTGAAGATATGTTTGTGTTGTTATGTAAAGGATATAAAAGTTTATTTCTAATGTCAGGCTGCTTCTTTCAGTGGAAATATTCTGTCTGTACCTACATCCAGACAATTGTCCCTCATGATGGAAAAACGTCTGCATTTGCAGACAGTTTTGTTTCTACACATCAAAAATTTGTCTTTGCTGGGACAGGCCTGCAATTGCAGACTGGATTTTTTAGAGGAAAAAACTTATTTTTTTTAAATTTGACTAAAAGATATGATATAGGTACATAAAAAATAAACCATACAAGTGTCCTCCCGAGGTCCCTAATTTGTCTGTCTGTGTCCGCGAATGTGTAAACAAAAACGATTTGACAACATCTTTCTTGAATTGCATGGAACCTCGTTTGAAACGTCGATTTTCTTCAGTTCACTTCACTCTTTCCCTTTGAAACTTATTCGTAACCATCGGTAAAAAGGTTTGGTATATCTGAATAATTTGGAAGCACTTGAATAAGTACACATTGTGATACTATTGACCTGTTATTTTACCCCCTTCAGGTGCACATTACAGTGTACATTAATTTGATATTTTTTTATTTGCCTATTTCCCATTTTTTGACGATTAAAACTTAACTAGAAAATAATACAAATGGCACCATCTACCGAAAAAATCGTCAAATAACGACCAGTTGTCTGTTAGCAGAGTTGGCCAGTGAGTTCATGACGCTAACGTTCGTATGTATTTATTGTTTTTTTTGTTTGTGGTCTTTCATTTGAATCCAGGTATGTATATTTCTTTCAAATCTAATCTAAAATTATTCTGAAACTATTAGAATTTAATATATTGATTGGTTTTGTATTTCTAATGCTCAAAAATCCTTTATACATTGGTATGTACAAACAGTCTCAATTGTTATTTTCGTGCGTACATCCGTACCAACTGCTAACAATAAAGCAGCAGTTTTTCTTCATCTGGCTGATCGAATAGTTCCAGAAAAAGGCCATAAACTATTCTACTATAATTGTTTTTCCTTCTTTTTACTGCTCAAGGCTTTGGGGGAAAACATTTTTGCAGCTGGCAGAACTACTATAAGTTTTTTCAGCCAACAATATTATCAGAAAATGAAATGGGGAAAATAAAAAGAGGGTAACTGACGAGGTGGTAACCAATATGATGGTATTGTTTTAGTAAAATGACTGGACAATAAAACTCTATATTTAGCTTCTAATTTTGTGGGAAAAGGAAATGAAGATATTGTTAAAGGATGGGATAAAAAATCGACCAAGTATATAAAGAGAACGAGACCAGAAATTGTACAAAAACAATCATGGCAAGGGTGGTGTAGATCTTCTAGATTAACTAATAAGTCTATATAGAATTTTCATTAAATCCCGAAAAAAGACTCTAAGAGTCATCATTCAGATAGTGGTTTGAATATAAAAAGAATTGTGAGAAATACAACATTCCTAAAAAAAACGTAATAAATCTTTAAGCCTTTAGAATGCGAGTCGATGAAAGTTTAATACAATATGGAAAACCAGTTAATGTAAGTAAAAGAGGCAGGCCCTCCACATCGCCTTATTCCTATGTGCATAGACGTGGCGAAAAACGACCTTTAGCTGAAATTCCATTTGACAATGTCGATCACCTTCCCCTATTTGATGATAACAAGGAAAAAATCAGATGTACATTAGATGGTTGTAAAAGAAGAAATCATGATTTTTATAAAAAAATGTAGGATGTATTTTATGTCTTATATAAGGTAGACATTGTTTTCCCAAATTTCATAAATCTTGATAGAATAATATACTTTAGGACAATTGATTTTGGCTTTTAAGATTTTTTTTCAAATGTAGTCTTGTGTACCATATGTAATTTAACGTACTTTAAATATTTTTTCAATAAAAATATTTTTTTGAGTTTCTCTACTATTTTTGTCCTTCAAGAGTCCTTTTAAACGATCAAAACATATTTTTTTTCACCGCAAAAAAAATCAAGACTGAAGGGGTTAATACTATCTCTAGAAATGAAATGTTTGGATGAACCACAATTTTCTGCATTTTATAACTAAAAACTAGTTATAGGAAGACACAAAAGACATTTAACAATCATTTGATTTATTTATTACATTAAAATAAATTTATACATCTCTGAAAAATATTATTTACAAACAACCATATAAATGCTAAAAGGTACAACGTGTATTTAATACAAGTTTTCGAACATTGCAATTCATGTCCCGTTAGCCTCATAACAATTTATCCTATCTAAATTTTACGAAGAGATCTATAATAAAAGCACATTTAAACATTAAACATTTGACAAGAATTTGAAATTGGATGTGAAAAACTGTAATCGACGTAGTAGTACATAATACATCATCTTTATAAAATATATGAAAGTACATAAACAATTTATAACAAAAATGATAAATAAACTTACATATGAAGTAATTAAACGCATATGCTACCTGTACCTCATTAAGCGGTCTTCATAAAAAAAACCTATAACGATCAACTAGTATTTCCGTTGCCAATGACGCCACATTCAACAAGTAATGTTATACCAAGTTTATGGTGATTTCATTCGAATATCTGTGTACATAAATTTATGAAGTATGTTCCATTTTTTCTTGTTATGCTTTTAGTGCAAAGTATAGAATATAAAAACTTTCAAGTAAAAATGAAAAAAAAATATTTAAATGTAATTTTAATGAACGAGAGCAGTTGTCTAATTTAAGACTTAACTTTCGTATAAAATTATATTGAGATTTCTGTATTGTAATAAACTTAAAGGTTTATTTGAACAACTATGGAATATTTCATTATACATTATACAAATATTCAACAAAAGCTGTGTAAAATTTGAGAAAAAATAGAGTATGACATATGAACTATGAATAATAGCTAATTTCAAATATGAATGTTTTATTATCCAATATCAAATAACTAATGAAGATTCCCACATGAAAGAGCAGAAAATAATCTTTAAAATAACTTTGTACTACATGTATGACTCAAAAATTTAAGAATCTGTATCGCCAATATATTCATGTTAGGCATTCTTCACGCCAAAATGATATGAGAAACTTATCTATTATCCTTGCTCTCAAGCAGTTATAGATACACAAAAAAGTGTTGAATGTAGCGTCATTCACGACCAGTTAAATATATGCGGTTATTTCTTAAGATAACGAGTTTTAGGTAATTGGCCATGCAACAATCAACAAACTAACACAGGATTTCCATTATTTGTAGGAGAAATAAAGTTAGCCTTTTCATTTGGAATTCTGGTACTTGTCAACATCCAAATATCTGAATTCAATTATGTCAATCAATCAGTCAATGAGCAACGCAGTCAGTGTTATGATAATCTTTTATTTTGCTTATACTCTTTGAAAGAACTATCTGTTTGTCAGAAAAAGCGAGAAAAATAGTAGCAGAAGAAAAACCTGTTATAATTAAGAATCTCAATAAAATCGTAAATAAAACTTTCAGACGCTCAGTTCAGTTCAGTTCAGATGGTTGATTAGTACTTGAGTTAAGAGTGATTTTTCTAGAACTACAAACGGGTTGATAGATCATTATTAACTGGTTGCGAGTGTTTGGAATTAAACTTCATTTATCCTGAAAAAGCTGGTGAAACAACGAATTCACTACTCAAATTGTGGCTGACTCAATCCGGAAGACTTTCTTCTCAAAATGATTCCTCCTGCTATATTTTATCATTTGGTACGTATCGTATGATTTAACTAAATAAGACTTTTTCTTCCAATTATTTCGAAAACTATTAAATTCTAATTCTCTTTGTAAAATTCAGGTCTTATCTATACATTCTTACTTTAAAACAAACTTATCGATGAAACTAATACAAAAATTCTTTTTGTCGATAAGTTACACAGTCTTTTTTCCTTTACAATTTAGGAATTCGCAATTTATAATCATCGGACGTTCAATAGGTATGTATGTAGACGAATAATTATTCTAAATTCTTTGAGTGCTTCAAATGTCGTATACAATTTACTGTTGACAAATTTCTTAAAATTAAACTATAACTTAACTATATTCACAATGGAATATGTATTTTTCAACCGTTTCAAAGGAATTTTCAAGACATGACAACATATTGGATTTGAATACAGATTTGAATAAGCATAAGTATATCCAATACTCATATACTGTTATTATATACAGTAGAAACGGCGAAGCTTTTCAATCACGTGACTTAGTTGACGATATTATTCAACACATACTATGTTGGTACTGCCTTCTTCTAATAACAGAAAAAAAGCGAAACTCAATACAAGCGTTTGTCGTATTGCTTTGATGAAGATGCATATGGTTGATGTATCAGTCACGTGATGGAAAGGACTCAGCGTCTCTACAGCATGTGAGTTGAAATGTAGTCTTATATCATTTGGTACATTGTGTCACATCTTCCGATTTTTATTAACACCTATATATTTTTTTGCTCCCTTCTTAGACAGCATGAGAAATTTACAGATCACGTGAATATGTATTTGTATAAATATCTTCACCTACAATATACGAGCATTAGATACATTGATAGGATAATTACCTAGTTACTAATCGCTTATTTGCCTATTTGCCTCATTCTCAAATTTAGTTAACTCATCTAGTTAGTAAATTGTTGACAATAGTAACAATGAGAAGCAATAAAACTTATGTGCGAGAGTCAACATTTATTACAGTAGTATACGTACCATGTCTTAACAAATTTTGCCCTATTTAATCTAATTAACGGTCAAAGAAATTTGACAGAATGCAAGGTAATTCTTGGAACAAGGATATCTTTTCCAGTATTCCTCATTTCAAATCATTTTACATCTTATAACAATTTCTGGAATACCTTATAAATTACAAAATCTCGCTAAACCCGAGAAGCAGAGACGGAAGGGCATTCATTTCAATTTTAATTATCTAAAATGAAAACTGTTCAATTGGGTAGTCATATATTAGGAAACAATCATCACTTGATAGTATTGTGAAAGGCAAGTCCTACATTCGATTATTATTTAGGTATTTTGAGCTTGACTTAAAAATATGTATAAAGAAAAAGAACTGATAATTATCAGGCATAATTGAATTACACTTTTTAGTTATGCTAATTGACAGTTATGTTCAAAGTTGGTAATTATTCTGAACGACAGGAAGAGTGTTCTGTATTAGTAGGTATTGTGAAGTGATGGGTGATGTCAATAATTTATATTTTGATTTGTGATTATTTTGCCTCTGGCAATTGGTCCGCTGTCAATGCTAGTTCGTATCGTGTGTCGTCTGTGAGTCGATATCTGTGATTGTTAGTGTCAATTTTGTCAGTTTAATAAAATTTAGTTGAAAATATTCGTCTATAATTGTTTAACTGATGAGTTAAAAAGTAAAGTATAGTAAAGTAAAGACCAATACTGTCTGTATCAGAAGAGAGTTATGTATACGCATGAGCGGATGTCAAACTGAGTACCTACATAATAATTTGTGTTTGACTTTATTAAATATCTGATTACTCTGATTGTCATTCCTTTTTAATTATTAATGATAAATTCTTTGAAACGATTACGATGTTGTTCAATTCATAATGAAGGAATTGAATAGAGTAATAGCTAGAACAATACCTATTATTCACCAAATCTGCATCACTGCAGTTTTCAAAGTCGTGTTTGAACGCGCAGCAAACCTCTTTCCAAGCCTCTCTTGTTTTGTTCCTATCCTTATAGGACTCCAGAGTTTTGTCCCAGAGTACTGGACGCTGCTCAGTTGATGTTATTAAGATCTCGATGTCGATTTTTTGATCCATTGCAGACCGTATCTACAACACCACTGAACGATTGTAGCAAATTTCATGCAACTTCCCCACCGAAACAAAGTAATACGGACAAGTCTGAACAAGTCCATAAGCCTTCATGTGTTTTTAATAAACAATCTGTTGTTTTTGTCGGCCCGGTGAAGGACGAGGTAGAAACCCCTCCGTTGATGCACCGGTACCGGGCTGATTTTTTTACGGACGTTGATAATTGTGAATGCTCCAATTTAACTCAGTTTGTTTCTACGGTATCCGGTAATTTTACCGGTCCGTCATTTTACCAATCCGTTAAAAAACCGGATAATGTGAAAGAGCTGTTAGTTAAATTAGATTTTAAAAAATGCGCAATAAATCTAGTTTATTTGAGGAAAATATGTTTGAAAAATAATAAATTTTTTTTCAATTGTCGGTAACATAATGAATATTCAACATGAAAAATACTTTTATTTCATAATTTTATCAGTCAATTAATGTTCAAGACTTATACAAAATAGAAATCAATAAATCGGAAACATTTAATATACATAATTTGCGCTGAGTATATTCATTTTCAAGTTTATTATGGAAAGAACTTGAGCAGGTTGATTTTAGTTGATAGCTATCTCCTTTAAACTGTAATTACTACCCTACCCATTCCAAAATTTTTACAAGAAAAGGGGTCATGTCATACTCATTCGGGAAACATTATCTACAGCTGACAATATTTACGTTGTGTGAATGTTTCCTCTTCAGAAACGTAAATTGAAAAACATACTGTGAAAATTAATTCTCTGTTCCTTTTGTATTGAAATGTTTCAATTGACTGAAACCACCCTCCTCTTTGTTTCACTTTGAGGTGATATGTACGCTGGGAGGACAGCTACGTGTCATAACTTCAGCGTAACACCTCCGTTCGTTTATTCTGTGTATCCCCCCCTATCCTTGGGTTTCTCTATCCTCCTTCTCTTTCCGTTTCGTGATCTTTACGATATACCTCGTGATCATATCCCATTTTTCTGCACTCTGCCCCATCTAGTGGATAATTACTTCGATATCCGGTATTTCACCTATTAGGCTTTTTACTTCCCTTCGCTCTGTCTCCCATCTCGCACATTCGTACAGAACATGTCTCAGGTCGTCCCTCTTGTCGCAAGTTGCGCATAGATCCATGGCCCGTACGAAATTGCGTGATGTGGTATGATGTGGTCTTATGTATGCACGTTATCCAGCTTCTAATATATTTTATTAGATTCTTTGTCCATTGGGCCTTTGATGTTAGTTTGTCCCACCTATCCGGCCATTTCTTGTAGGTGCGCTCCCGCGCAATTCTTCTATTTTCCGCCAACCTCCCTCAAATTTTATATATAAAGCACCTCTCCGTGACTATGAGAGGCTAAACCAGCAATCACCTGAGCTGCCTCCGCCGATACCGTCCTGAATACCGATATTATTCTTAGTAGGCTCTTCCACTGCACAGCTATTAGCTTGTCTCTCTCCAGACCGGTACCGCGTATAATAGGACGCTGTGTACCACCTGACTCGGCATCAGCCTTTGGAGTTGAGCACTCTTTGTTGTCGCCTTGTCGATGGAACAGTTGATGTGGGTTGCGAAGTTCAGGTTTTTTGTTATTGTGACCCCTAGGTACTTGATATTATCTTTTGCCTGGATCTTCTGGCCATCTACCATTATAGAAAAATTACCCGTTGACTTCCTCGGGTGTTTTATCAATATGACCTCCGTTTTCAAAAAATGAGGTTGTTTAAAAATGAATAAAACTCTGTTTTAACCTGTAAAAGCTTAATCAAATTCTACATTCCCAAAATTATTTCATTATATTTATAAATGAATAAACCAAAATTGAATATACCCTCATCGAAAATCAGAAACTCCGAGATATCACATGACACCCTTTTTTATTAAACATTTTCCATAATTTACGAAAGTCCATAATAACACTAAAAACATTAATTGATTCTATGCATATGGACTGACAGTTTCAATATTAATTTTCTCTATATTGTGAACAGAGAAATCAAATTATTTTCAAATGAGACATCCCATGACCACTGTCTTCAACAAAATAGTTTCAGGGGGATAGTCATAGTTCTAAAAGGATGATATTTTTCAAAAAGTCTAAAATTTAGAATGTAAATCGAACGGTGCCAGATATTTTCCTAAAACTATAATATGAATTCATTCAGTCCATTATTCGTTAATGAGAATAATATTTGTATAATCTAAGAATATTCCATTAAAAGCGATTATAATGTGTTTTTTATATACATATCGTATTGTATAATTTCATAAAATTGCACAACATCACTTCTAAACAAATAACTATTGGTGACACTATCCGAGAAGGTCAAGAAGTTCTCCTCCCTATCCCGATTCCATCTATTCCATACTAACCCATAATAGTATACAATATTCATCGAGGTAGAAGCTAACAAAACGATTTTTGTGAAAGCTGGCGCCTAAATCTTGAAAGAATCCCTATAGATAATATGTATTTTATTGGAAGCAATTTCCTATTACTATGAGGTAAAATGTAATTATAGAATCTGCAAAATATGTTTTTAAATAAATAGGTACTTTAGGTTTATGGTTACGAATATTTCACGAAATGAAATGATTTTACCGGTGATTATAAATTGACTAATAAATTTTATTGAAAACTAGGTGCCGCTGACAAAGCTTCGAGGTTTTATCATCATAACGGATTTTTTCAGCGTGTAGTCCCAACCTTTCCAACGGAACCAGACAATTCCTAAAAGAAAAAAGTGTTTTATTTGATGAATTGGTGTTTTGTGCAAGTACAACTACCAAGTGCGATATATTTATTTCAAAATAGTTGCTTGCAATTTGCTTGAAAATATTTGTAAAAATACCATTGCGATTTCTCTCACTTCTGTATTGCATGGCATATTAATACATTCTAATTTTTTTTTATTTGGTACAAACATTCCCGCAGCACCTACTAAGAGTTATTAGCAGGAGGACTTACACAAGTAGTATGTGATGTATTTGTGTTATAGAATAATTTTTAAATTTTGTTATACAAATTAATGTCTTTAAGATATTTAATTAAAGCACTTGTGTTTTTGGTGAGCACATCCTTGGATACCGCACTTAATTTATTCTGTCTTCTATATCTAGAATATTCAGGACACTCTAAGATGATATGTTTTACAGTAAGAGAAACATGGCAATGTATACATTCTGGTGCTGGTTCTTTGTTGAGAAGATATTGATGTGTAAGGAGTGTATGACCTATTCACAGTCGGGTTAAGAATTCTCATTTTTATTTTCATAGAAAAAAAAATCTCATTTTTATTTTCATAGGAAAAAACATAATACGGTCAAATTATACCACGTAATGTATCAATTTTTTATAAACGAAATAGAAATTACATAGTAATCATTAACGTATTTGACACAATCTGTAGATTTTTGGTTGTAAAACCGGACTAATGTCAAAAGATGTGTATTGATAACTTAAAAATTTCATCAAGAATGAAATTATTGAAAAGTACATGTTGTGAAAAACTATTTTTCTCTGTATGCCAATAAATGTTGATTATTGAATGATAATATATATCATAAAATAACTAGAGTTTTTCAAACTTGCATGTACTTTACGACCAAATCTATTATTCACACCGAAATTGCTACACACGGCTGGCTTATGTTTCTTTGTGTATTGTTAGAGTTTGTACTTTCCTTCCCAGTGACGAAATGATCCAGGAAGTAAGCATCGAAAAGAATTTCACCACGATGCTAAATACGAGGAGAGACTGGGAATGGGAATACACCACCAAACCTTCAAAGAAAACACCATAAGATGGTATACGGATGGTTCAAAAACCACCATTGGAGCAGGCGCTGGAGTATTTGGGCCTGGCACCCGATACTCATTATGGTTGGGCTCCTTCCCGAGCGTATTTCAGGCAGAAATAATTGCGGTCGAAAGATGTGTGGAAATGAACCTAGAAAGAAACTACCAGAAATATGACATATCGATCTATTCTGATAGTCAAGCAGCTATCAATGCATTGAGCTCCCATGTCATTGACTCAAAGTTGGCATGGGAGTGCCGAAGAAAACTTGATGAATTAGGCAAGAATAACAGGGTCTCTTTAGTCTGAGTTCCTGGCCACTCGGGAATCACGGGAAATGAAGAGGCCAATACACTTGCCAGGAAAGGAGCACAAATGCCCTTTATTGGCCCGGAGCCTTTCTGTAGTGTAGCAAAATGCTCCTACAAGAAAGAGTTTCGGAAGAAAAAGTAAAACCGAAAGAGAAGCACGGCAGTGCCTTCCCGGGTTGGAACATTCCAAAAAATTCCTGTGGATCTTTGACAGTGCTAGATCCAAAAAATATTTGGACCTCAGTAAATATGAGCTACATCTCCTCATGGGACTTCTTAAAGGACACTGCCGCCTTAGGAGTGTAGATTCTGTGGGGAGGAGGATAAAACTCCGGATCACCTAGTTCTGGAATGCCTCGCCATTGGCAAGCCAACGCAAGAAATGCTTCGGACAAGAAACTTGTAAGAGTGAGGACCTAACCTCGTTGAAGCCGTTCCAAATACTAGAGTTCATTAGAACCTTGGAATTGGAAGGCGAGCTGCGTTAGTAGCGCGAACAGCTCTGATAGGGGGGCACAATAATCCTTGGGTTTCAGTGCACTGTAACCCCGTTAAAATATAAACTAATCTTATCTAATCCAGATGTGAATGAAATTGGCGTAGTTTTATTTGGTGCAACGTGCAGTCCATGACTTGCACAGGAAGTTCGAATCCAACACGCTCTTGATCATGCACTTACATTTGAAGACGCAGTCAGGGCCATAATTCAGAATGGTTACATGGACGACTATTTAGGAAATGCGAACACGGAAATGTAGGTCAAGAAACTGATTAAGGATATAATTTAACAGGGAGGATTCGTTATTTGCAATTTCATAGGCAATTCTGAGACTTCACTTGACGAAATTGATGTGAATTTAAAGGCTCATGGAGACACAAAATTAGGAGATGATTCACGAAGTACAATTGAAACAATTCTAGGCATATGGTGTAATCCTCTTAAAAACGCCTTTGGCTTTCAGGCATCCTTCGCCAAAATGGACAACGACATCCTTGAAAACAGACGACGGCCAACCAAAAAATAATAGTCATGTGTTTTTTTGATCCCTTGGGTTTTCTGACCAATTTTATAATCCAAGGGAAAATACTATTGCATGACATCTGGAGGTATAAAATAGATTGGGACGACGAAATTTCTGAATACCTTGAAAATAAATGGACTTCATGATTAACCGATCTACAAACATTTTCCATACTCATACAATGTATCACATTGGACAGACAGACAAGCAGAATACAGCTACATGTTTTTGCAGACGAAGCCAACAGATGTTATGCAGCCATAGCTTACGTGAGAGTCGAGAATACCGATACAATTCAGACAACATTTATAGCAGCCAAAGCCGAGTGGCTCCCTTGCGTCCTATGTCTATACCATGGCTCGAACGTCAGGCAGCTTCAATTGCCTCTCGACTAGGACATTCATTGACATCCCATTTGAATTTACAAATTTCTAAAATTCACTTTTGGATTAATAGTAAAACCGTTCTGCATTGGATTAGATCTGAGGGTCTGAGATTTAAGATATTTGTTGGCCTTAGAATTCAAGATTTGACAAACGCCTGCCGGTGGAATTACGTTCCCTAAATGATTAATGATGCTGATGTAGCAAACACCACTTGGCTATATGGCCCGGTATTTCTAAAAGACCCCATAGACCAATAGCCTAAGGAGAAGGCCGAGTTAATGAAACCAGGATCTAATATAAATTCAGGAATTATATCTTTGTAAATACTTTATTTACCCTTTTAGAAGATTTTATTATTCCTGGCCCTAAGAAATTTTTGAAATGTAATAGATGAAAGAGATCTGCCGCTTGGATTTTAAGATTAATTGACAACCTGACAAAAAGAATAGTAATACTGGAGAGTTAAATGTTGCTGAATTGAAAAAGACAACAATTCTTCTATTTAAATAGGTTCAATTGGATTACGGATAAATAAATACCTAAGACTTTATATTTTTATTTGTATTTTGAATAAAGAAGGACTTATTCACCTGCGGGGAAGACTAAACAATTCAATCCATATTACAGACGAACTGAAGAATCCAGTGATACTCAACCCAAGACATAGAATAACCGAATTGATTATTGAGTATTTACATGAAAAATACGTGTCATCAGGGACAAGAGATAGTAATAAACAATTTGCGGCAGAGATTTTAGATCTTACGAATTCGACAGACAGTAAGGAAAGTAATAAAATCTTGCCAAAAATGTAGAAATAATGTACCAGAAACAACAATTATGAGTCAACTACCACTGTCCCGACTGGAACCTACCATAATGTAATTCATCAAAACTAGAATTGATCTTTTGGGCCAATCAACATCGCTGTAAAAAGAAGTAGGGAAAGGAGATATGGAGCAATATTCACTTGGATGACAACCGGAGCAATTTATTTGTAAATCGTTCATCACTTGAGCACTAACAGTTTTATTAATATTTTTCGTCATTTTGAAAGTTTACGGGGATATCCAGAAGAGATATACAGTGACAATGGAGGAAATTTTAAAGGTGCCGACAAAGAACTCTCGGAAGCATTAAGAGGATAAGACCATAAGGAAATTTCAAAATTTTGTTCTTTAAAAGATACTAGGTGATTCTACAACTGCCCTTTAGCTCCAAATATGGGTGGACATTTTAAATTTCACATGTCCTCAAAAATGTGTGCTTCGTACAGTGTTTGCCTAAACAATGAATATTATAAACTCCAGACCTCTTACCCATATTTCTATTGACTCAAATGGCGCTGAAGCACTGACTACAAATCACTTTTTAATTGTTTCATCTTATACAGCTTTACTTTGTGCAGACACAAATGAAAAAGACCTTAATTTGTTTTCCAAATGGAGGGCTTCTCAAAGACTGACAGATCACTTTCGGAGAAGATGGACCCAAGAGTATTGGAAATTTTTAGTCAAGACAGGTAAACGGCACTATACTACACCTGTTCAAATCGGAGATATCGCCATCATTGTGGACCCGAACGGACCTAGAAATATCTGGTCAAAAATGAAGAGTAGTTCATTTGTACCCCGAAAAAGATAAGAAAATTCGAATCGTAGACCTAAAGCTGGCAAATGAAACGATACTGAGAACACCCCTCAGCAAGTTATGCATTTTGAATGTCCAGAAGGCGGATTAGTAATGTTTCGATCCTCGAATCATTACTGAGAGGCAGAATGTTGTAGATTTAGACCAAGTTTGTTGATTTTTCATTTTTTTTGTACATGATGTTATGTTATGTTAATATTCGAGAGGGAGACATAATTAAAAAATTCCGAAAATCGAGCCTGTCCGATTTCTTACTTAATTTTATAAAAAACTGACATTTCGAGCAGTATTTGAATAAATATATTTCAGGTAATTAGCTACATTGATGAGACTGTAGTTTGATTAGATTTATACTCATTACTAAAACGTAACCCCATATATTACCTTGTCTCGCTGTCAAATCTTGAGGATCATTTAAGTATAGACCATTCAGTCCTCGTCCGCAGGATTTCCACCACCATCCACCTTTTAACATAGAAGCGCAATTCAGGCTTGATCGGTCGTTGTCTCTGAAGTAAAAAATAAAAAAAGTGAAATGAACATGCAATGTATTAATCGAAGCATACAATCTTGAAAAAAGTTATATCTATTTCCATATATTCATAATTTTAAGCCAATAAACATATTCATAAATATTTAAAGTCTGACTGTTATTTAAATTGAATTTGTTATTATTTAAATGGTAAGACTGAAGAGCACCGTAGCTGAAAATTTCACTCGTTATATTATACAGTGCTATTCAAAAGTCCCCTCCCCCCCTCGTATCTTTTGAATGGCTACACTTACATTAATAAAATTTGGAGGGTAAAAATAAAGTGTTGTAAACTTCTCTACGAATGGTAACAGGTCACGTAATAGTAATACATGACGTCACAGTGCCACTCTGGCCAATAATTTTAAATAGGACCTTATGGCAAGTGATATCTCGTTTGAATAGCATTGACATTGGCTACATAGCCATATTAATTTTTTTTTGGGTTTAAATTAATTTTGACGGATAAATTAAATAAATACCGACATTATTGAAATTATTTTCTTAAATTTAATTAATCAAATATCAACAATGGATTCTCACAGCAAGTGTTCGAAATGTGCTCCGTCTACTTCCTGACAGTAATACATCCTATTAGTGAACTCTTGTCGAACTCGTTCGAATGTGTCAGCTGAAATAGCATAGCATTCTTCAGTAATTCTTTCTTTCAAAACGCCAATGCTATCTGATGCCGTAGTATAAACCTTGGATTTCAAGTACCCCAATAGAAAAAAATCTAATGGTTTCAGATCTGGTGACCGAGGTGGCCATTCTATAGGACCTCGCTGGCCGATCCATCTACCTCGATATTCTTCATCCAGGTAACGTCTTACTGCACCATAATAATGTGCAGGAGCACCATCTTGTTGAAATGTTATTTCCAGATGACCGAATTCATCTTGATTATCTTCCAGAATTTCAAGAATTAACGGCTCAATTGCATTTTGTAACATCTCCAGATACACTTCACCGCTTAAATTTGAATTTAGGAAAACAGGACCAACTATGTAGTTTCCCAAAATAGCTGCCCAAACATTGACTTTTTCTGGAAATTGGGTATGTTGTTCACGAAAGGTGTGAGGATTTGTGTCACTCCAATACCTTACATTTTGTGTATTCACATTTCCATTGAGGCAAAAAGTACTTTCGTCACTAAAACAAATTGTTTTTGTGTAATGTGGGTTTTGACTAATTTCATTTGTCATACATTCACAGAATTCGAGTCTTCTATCGGGGTCGTCATCCGAAAGGTGGTGCACCATTTTTAACTTGTATGGATGAAATTTATTTTTAGCCAACACTCTCTGTACTGTACTTTTACTTACTTCACAGATAGACGCAACTTTAGTTGACGAATGGGTAGGGTTTACTACCATTTCAGCAACTATATCAATTTTTTTATCATCACTAAATGTTGGCCGACCAGATCGTTTGGCATTTTGAACACTACCTGTTGCTTCAAACTTGTGAAGAAGCTCCGTCAAATAAGTTCTCGAGATATGGCGATCTGGGTATCTCTCATTAATTAAACGTTCCGCTTCATGGAGATTCTTTCTAGATTCATCAATTATTAAGATAGCTGCTACTTTGTCGGCTTGAGTACGTACCATTTTGCCTATGTAAACTCTTAAACGTCTCGTTGAACAATAATAAAATTAAATATTTAAGCTATTTAGAAAAACTTTGCAAAGCAACAAATACTATTTTTTTTTATTGATGCCTCATATTAACTTTTTAAAGCACGCCTCAGCGTGTTTAAATCGAACTTTCAAACACGCGCGTTTTTTAAAGTCCCTATGGTAACAACAACAACAATGACAACTTTTTTATTAGTTTTTAAATTGTATATTTCATTAGGAACCAATGTCTTATTTGGTTTTTTCTGTAAAATTTATTTATATATGCATATATACATTGTATTCTTTTAAATATAAATAAAGAAACTTTATGATTATTGATCTGACAGCAGTACCTCGTAACGTCAAATAAAAATAAATACTATTTGACTTTCACGAAACTTGGCTGGGCATCGAGGACGGACTTTTTTTGTAGTAATAATATAATAATAATATTTTATGATTTCAAACTGCACCAATGAAAAAAATAGCGTAAAGTATTCGTGGATAACTGGTCTTTCAAACACTTGCTCTATTTCGAGCACTCCGGCTCAAAAAATCGCGCTCTTTATCCACTTATTCTTTAATATACTAATATTAAAAACGTCAATTTTTTTGACAACTTATCAGAGGCGGACTGAAAAATCTTCAATATCTAAATGTGAAATAATAATTTTGGTATTTATTTAATTTATCCGTCAAAATTAATTTAAACCGAAACAAAATTAATATGGCTATGTAGCCAATGTCAATGCCTTTCAAACGAGATGTCACTTGACATAAGGTCCTGTTTGAAATTATTGGCCAGAGTGGCACTGTGACGTCATCTATTACTATTACGTGACCTGTTACCATTCGTCGAGAAGTTTACAACACTTTATTTTCACCCTCCAAATTTTATTAATGTAAGTGTAGCCGTTCAAAAGAGCAAAGGCTCAAACCGGTTATGACACTTTCGAGATAGAACAGGCAGATATACTTTTCCTTGGGTATTTTAAAAAATTGGTACTGAATGTCTGTGTCAGAAACTGAATTTTAATCTACAATTTCTAGAAATTAGCTTGGTAAACTTCTTGTTGTTTAGTTTAGTGGGTACTGGATAGAGATGACGATCAGTATATCTAAAGATCGCTTCAACTTTTATCACCATTTTTACGGCTGATTTATAATTTATCTTCGCACTTATCAAAATATTCACTGAATATATTATTATTCAGATTCAAAGTGATATACTTTGAATATAGCTTATTTTTAGATAGTTTATATTAAAGTTTGATTCTTAGTTTTTTTATTTTTAACAACAAACCTAGTTAGAACAGAATACTAAAAACAGTTTTTTACCTGTTGTAAGTAGAAAATGGGCTATTATTACTTCCGTACCATGGGTCATTTAGAGAATCACCTGCGTTTCCTTCATAGCCGTCTATCTCTAGTTTGTAGTATTCAGCCTCCGAATATATTTTGAAATGTGAATATTGAGCATATCTGGAAATAGAAAAAATTATTTTCGAAATACTACCTGCTATTCCATTACTACGCGACAAAAAACATCAGTAAAAAATTAGCCAAAATCTACTGATATATCAGAAACAAAAAAGTAATTTATATCAATTTGAACCTCAATATTTCTTATCTATTATGTTTTATGGAATTATATATTGATAAGAAGTCATTCAGAAAAAACAATATTGAATTGAATTCATATTTCCAACATTGTAATCAGTCTTTAGGTACCTAATGAAACAGTTACACTTCTTCTTCCTTCATCAGAAAATGCAATTGTGGGGTTTGACTTTGTTATTTATTTAAATATTTTTTTGATCCTAATCGTATAAGAGTGAGAGACATCCACTTGTTATGCCAAAATAACTGCACACGTAACATGAAGTAAGCTTTACAATTCAGTTAATTAAGCAATACAAATGTTTAAAGAATCCAATTATGCATCGAGATCCCTTAAAGTAGAGTTTTTATTATATTTAAAGAGCTATTTAACAATTTTTTAATAGTGTTTTTCATTAAAGAAGCTGAATCAAAGAAATTTCAATCCACTCAATTACTAACGATACAATAATAAAATGAGATAACTTTTGTAAATAATTATTATATTGAAGTATCTATTAATTTCCTCTAGGAATTGTGAAATGGATAGAGAAGAGTATAAGTTACCGACAGGTCGCAAATTCCAAGAATCTTGAAAAAGACATGAATGTGAAGCAAATTGCTTTGATACGTATTCATAATAGTTCTCTGAGAAAAAGCAATTATAAATTGAAATAAAATGAGTAGACTATGTGGGAGATGTTAAAAAAGAGAGTAGAAATGCTGAAAAGACATGAAGGGAGGCATGACTATGAAAGACTTCAAGGAAAGCTAAAAACTGCTATCAGAACGATTGTGCAAGATACATGCATATATGTACGGTTACATATTGGTCTTCGAAGGAAAAGGTACTGGAGTTCATGGTAATACCGATAAGCCAGGTAGGAAAAGAAGTATAATGCTGCGAAGGAAAGTGGGGTGCCATGCCAACCTTCGAAAACAGTACCTATTGTGAATCAATCAATCAATCAAAAGAAATCTATTTCATTTTGAGGAAAAGTGGCATAAATGAGATAAGAAAAATACGTGACGTTCAGCTATCCAGGTATGAGATAAAACATGAAGGGCTTGGAAATTAATTAAGAGAACCTTTTAGCGATGAGGTTCTATCGATCCTCGACAACGACAAAACAGGCTTTATTGGCAAGATATGGTTGAAATGTGAGAGAATGGTGTGGAAACTGTATTAGAGAGGATCCTGGAGTTACCAATTGACCAACTGGTAAGCCGAGGGCAGGGTATGGTACAGACGGTGAACTACCGCAGATTACCGTATGCGTCAAAGTTGCAAGAGATATGTCAAACTTGGGACATGTTCAACAGTTATAGTGAAGAATGCGGTGATAAGTGAAGTGATGGTGGAGGGAATGGATAAAGGCGAAAAAAAACATTTTTACTAAGAACAGCTTGTTAATATTTTATTAACACATTATTAATGCTACTACTACTATCATTCCATCTACTTCCGTATTGCTCAAATTGAATTATGTAACAAATACTCATTTCGTTAACAATTCGATGATTACGTATAGTTTATTTTGATGTGTATCATAATGAATTTCATGCTTTACAAATATATACTTTTGAAGTAATTAACTGTTGAAAATATATAAATATTACAATATTTGTAAATAAATTAATAACTTTCTAAATTGTTATTTTCAGTATCAATTAATTAATATCCAACGTATATGTACGTTTATAGGCATTCAGTAATTTCATTCGGTGTTTTCTGTTAGATATTTATCTAGTAAGGTAAATAAGACAGCTTACCATAGTTGCAATTGAAATATTTTTTAAAAGAGATTGTAATAGTATATATTTCAGTTTGTGAGGAAAATGTAGTTTGCTTCCAGAAATAATCAATTTCAAGAACTAATGTCTATAATATTACATTCATAAGATTGTTTCTGGAATATTGTGTTCCTTTTCGAGACAAAGTTTTTATATTGTAATGCGGAAATATTTTTGAAAAATAAATTACATCGGCTGTAGCCATATTCCGGGGATTGTTTGGTGCGATACCATGGTGCAAAATCTACCTAGTTTTCTTCCCAGAAATCTGGAATCTTTCAACCAATCTTCACTTTCGAACTTATACTCAGAAAATATTATTTGCTCTTATCCCTGACAATAATTCCTAGAGTATAAGACATGTTACGTTTAGGAGAAGACGTAGAGGCATCACATCTCGATTGCTGTTGAATGCGCATGAATTTTTGTTAAAGTTGATTCACCGTAGGCTTTATGTAAGAGTTCCAGAACTTCCGCATGGAAAAGCCTGTTTAGTCCAGTCATTAGGTCGGAAGAATCGGATTTGAAATGCAAATGATCCGAGAAAGCCAAATTTCGGATATTACGTGGGGGAAGCTAGAAAAGCCTTAGTTCAAATTGTCGACCAAAATAACCTTGTGGGTTTTCCGCCATCATGAAAAAAGGGTTAAATTCAGTTTTTTCATCATAACTCGGTTCCCCGTGGAGATACGAAAACTTTTATGGAATACTTTTTTGTTGCTCGTTGTACGATCTACAATTAAGGTCCTATACATTTTTCACGTATCGATCATCGTTATCGATATATCGATTAAAAAACCTTAAATTTGGGGAGAAAAATAAAACTTGTAGAGCGTGTTCATATCTACAAATTCTTTTTTTTGTTCTTTATTTTCGACAAGAAGTACGACCTCTATGGCGCCACAATTCGGCCCCAGCGCGCTCGATGCTGCAATGTGCGTCTCGCCATAGAGCGCGCCTATACGGCGACCGTTAGAGTTTGGGGATGGGTCAGGTATAAAAGACCCTTTCCTCGTGTTCGTGCCGGAACATCTGCTCCTTTTCGTAGCATTCCAGTCAGTTGTCTCGAGTCTTTTGAAGCGAGCGTACGTGTTTGAAAATGTGTGTGAAAATGGGTGATTGTTTCATTTGCAAAAAACCTCTGATTGACGATGTTTATGTGGCTAAAAAGAGAGCTGTTCAGACTCTCTTAGCGGCGAGCGTGAAAAGAGGACGTGTGGAGCATCAATAGATGTTACAAAATATTAACTCAGTGAGTGGTCATAGTTCGTGCTACAAAAAATATGGAAACCAAACCAACAGCAAGCGTGAATTGCTTCTCGACGAAGCGAGTTTCCATCGCAAGAACCAGAACCCGAAGAACAACTGCAGGTCATTCCCACTTTCGATTTTAAAAATCGATGTTGATTTTGTGAAGAAACATTTTTGCGACGAATCAAGATTGCCAGTGCATATACAGAGAAAAATTCATTCCGTGGTAGAAATATCAATGAATGAATCAAAAAGTAATGGGATACCTGTCTGGACGTGACGATGAATTTGCCACTTCAATCATCAAGCCTATTCATGGTATACCTGATCTGGTCGCAGTAGGAGCTCGATACCGTCGAACATGTATTTCTCATGTATATCATGCACTATATGAGGAGGGGAATAAGAAAGGACGACTTACGGGAGACAAAGTAGCCGAGGCAATGGAGGCAATGTACTGCTTTCTGAAAGAAAATTCCGACGAATGTCAATTTTATATTAGCGAGTTGATGAACCAAATAAATGGAGATTCCGTTCCTGACATCAGAACGTTTAAAAAACATGTGCAAGAAAAGTATGGAGACAACATTCTCATAATCGAAAAACAAGGACGTGATTGCGCGGTGTGCTTTCGAAATACCGGTTTCAAAATATTCTCGGAGAAGTGGTACGGAGAAAAAGGAAGGATTATCACGAAGAAAGATTAAGAGTTATTCGCGAAGCTGTTGCGATAATCCGTGAGGACATTGGAGGTGTCGTTTACGATAAAAACGTGAAAAATGTCGAAGCCACTGTTCCTGAATCTTTACAAGTTTTTCTTGCTACAATGATAACAAAAGATAAACGTGATGGATGAGAAGATTATGATAAGTTCACTGGACGTGGCTACTTTACGATTCGTCGCTCGGAAAAATTTTGGTCTGGGATTACGTCAGACATGACGATACAGCAGACTCTTATGCGATCCATGAAGACGACATGAGGACTTACTCAGGGACAGGGAATTACAGACAGCACAATAGCATCGTGGACTTTTGGCATGGTTCAGCTTCAAAACATTTGTGAACGAATTGAAAAATTTCCACGTCGACATGAGACCCTCGCGGATATCTCGAGATAATTGTGACGTTGAGAAATTGGACATGTGGCTCGCAGGTCATAATCCTTTTCCAGAGAAGAAAGACTTGATGTCTATCGGCACAGGAGTTATTGCAAACGAGAACATTAATTGTCATCGTGCATACGAAATTGGTCACGACATGATGACTGAAATCATGGGAGCGGATTTCGGGTCCTTGTCATTCACAAGAAATGATAAAGTGCTCTCTTTATCGGCAGTTAATACCAGCATCACAATTGACGAGTTACCAGTTCCGATCGATCCATTGTTGCCTTTCCAAAGAATGTGTATAACGAAGAATTCCGAGGCTGACCTGATAAAATTGCTAGCATACGAGCTCGCTCCGTTCCCATTGTCATTGTTCACCGAAGAAGGAATGCGAAAAGGAACAAAGTCGCTATTATACAATGCCTTCGAACCTTTGACAGAAAATTTACAGCCTGTTGACATACATCATCACTTAATCCAAGATGGTTTCCTTCTGCTCAAAGTTGTTTGGGGTCGAATTGAGACGTTTGACCTCATCTGCAAGCAATATGTCACATACGTGCAACAACACTTTGGAGAAAGTGTGACAATTGTATTCGACGGTTATCCGACTGACATGAGACTCGCAGGAACTAAAACTTCGGAAAGGGCACGACGTTCAAGGAAGAACCAATCACCAGAGTTCACGATTGATGAAACTAGTGCTCCAAAAGTTAGCCAGGAGAGGTTTCTTGGAAGGGACCAAAATAAAAACAACTTAATACAAATGCTTCGCCGTTATTTTACAAATACCGGAATAAAGTAGAGAAGGCTTTTGAGGATGCTGGTACCCTCATTGTAACCACAGCAATTAGAGAAGCATCGTTTCATGACTCTGTGGAAACCGTCGGCAAAGATATCGATCTTTTGGTTTTAATTTACGGACTTGCACAGGACAAAAAAAATATTTTTTTTCGCAAACCAGCTAAAGGCAAAACAACGGCAAAATTGTACTCTCCGAATAGTTTCAAGCATGATAAGTCTGTTCTTGAGAACATTATTTTCATCCATGCCTTCAGCGGTTGTGACACCACGTCGTCTTTTATAATATTGGAAAGACGAAATTTATCAGCACCCTCGAGAACCTCCGAACCTCCAGTCCATTTTGACGTGTGGATATAACCGTGCGAGCGGCTAAATCAAAACCGGGCACAGTCTTACTGACTTTACGGCGCGCTAGAGGTCGTAATTTTTCTCAAAAATAGAACGAATTTGTAGGTCTCAACACGCTCTACAAGTTTTATATTGGGCATTTTTCGATATATTTCACGAGAAAAAAGGAAATAGCGGAAAACAATTTTTTCTCCTCAAATATAAAGGTTTTTATTATCGATATCTCGATAACGATGATAGATACGTGAAAAATGTATGGTACCTTAATTGTATATCGTACAAAGAACAACCAAAAAGTATTGCATACAACTTTTCGTATCTCAACGGGGAACCGAGTTATGATGGAAAAACTGAATTTAACCCTTTTCTCAAGATGGCGGAAAACCCACAAGGTTATTTTGGTCGACAATTTGAACTGAGGCTTTTCTAGCCTCCCCCCACGTAATACCCAAAATTGGCTTTCTCGGTTTATTTGCATTTCCAAATGTATATATAATGACTGGACTAGTTTGCAATTCAACATTCTTTGTTCGAAGTTTTTATCCATTGTGCAAATTTCAAAACATACTCGACGCTGAAACTCCGCATAAGCATGGACTGTTGTGCCAACTTGCGACAAAAATAATCTCGACAATTCATTTAAGGCATCGTTATAAATAATCAATCTCCAGTGTGTCATTGACTGTATACAAATCTATTGAATAACGTTAATATTGGTTTTTCAGAATTTTTCAGTTTTTCAAGAATTGTTAGTTGATATTAACAAATACAGAGATGTAGTTTAAACGGAACTGTTTGTTCTTAAATTGAACATTTTTATAGCTCATACTGAAAAATGATACTCCGCTGGTTATAACATCATATTTCAAAACACTAAAGGTTGTTGATCATTTGAATACCAAATTAGCATTTCGTACACCGATATTGATCTTACGTGAGACATTTTGGCACTAAAAATGTACACGCTATTATAGTTTTGAAACATTGTTGAATGTGTAATGCATTAGTAGAATAATGGACCTGCATTATGTTATTTAAACATTAACTAACTAAATCTCAATCAATATGAATTTCATGATGTGCAATTTGAAATAATACGCTTATTAATTTTGTTACTTTGCTGTACAGAAAAAGGTTACTAGGTCGGTTTTTAATAATTTCAAGGGCTACTTTTCAGTAATATCGTTGAAATTGAGTAAACGTCTATCAATTACTATTAAAAGCTTCATATATTTAAAGGTAACAGTAATTGAAAAGCATTTATTATATAACGTTGAATAAAAAAGAATACCTCAACACATGGAGATAACAAAAATAATTAGTACCCTTTGTTATTAATAATCTTCACTAAATTCACTGTTTTACATACGATGTTACTACAGTTGTTATTTTTGATTCTTTCATAAGATTTGTACTTAAATTTTCAAATATAATTTGGTAGTTTTCGTAGATCAGTGAAAAACCTCTTGAAATGGAATAGAATGATGCGCGTGTGAATTTCTTTCAAGGGCGTAGCCAGCGAAGGGCAGATAGGGGCAACTGCCTCCCCTGGAAGCAATTATGAATTAAATAATTTTTAAATTTTAATTAGCATAAAATTAAATCTAAAATATACATATTTTTCTGTTCTGTATTTTTTTTTGTTATCTGTTTTATATACTTTGTTGTGGTCGTTTGGTTGTTTTTAGGAACATTTTAAAATTAATTAATTAGCTCTAATAAATAAAATCATTCGCGTGTCCTTTGTCACAAAAATATATTTCATCAGCAAAAAACAAAGCTGAATGAAAAACTGACATAGTGTTAAATATATATTATTAGCGTTTTCGATTTATGCATTGGTGCACACCAGAATTGGATAAAAAGGAGTGTTCGATTTACTCTCATGGTACGTCCATTTTTAGTGTTCGATTCAACCACTTTACAGTCGGACATTTTTGAGAAAAATGGTAAAAAAAATGTACCTTTCTTATTATTTTCATTTAACTACATTTTTTAATCTTATTTATTAATTAATATGAATTTACTCAATAGGTAGTTTTGGTGTGAAATATTTCAAATCATTCAATACAAAATCCTGCATCAGAATCAGAAATAAATACTCTTATAACAAATATTGAGGTGTGTAATTGCTCTTGTCTAGGGACATTGTCCTATTTAATAGTGTAACGAAACGCCACTGGTTTCCTTCGAGTTCAAGAAAATCGAGATACAAGTGAGGAATATACGGGAACCCGCGATGTGAATGTTCTGGCAAATACTAGGCTCAAGAGGGTATATAAAGTTGCTGGGAAAATCCGTAACAATAGTTAACCTAACCACAGGATAAAGAGGCAGAAAAGACAATATGGATATAAGAAATTGGTTACAAAAAAGTAAGTTGAATAGTTTCAGTTGAAAATTAAATTTTTAATTAAAACTTTAGAGTCATTCCATTAGAAATGGTCCAAAAATTTGAAAATTGGTTGCTCGACCAGCACCAAATAAAACACCATGTAGTGATAGCTTATAATATAGATATGTTATATCCGATGTTAATTTTTGTTCAAAATTATTTTTTCTAATTGTCGGCCGTTTTTGTATCGCAACGTTTGGAAAAACATTCAATTGCAGCCCTTCACAAAATTGCCAATTGCTCTTTATTAGCTTTGGTAAAAGATGTTGTGCAATATTATTATAATTTTATATATTTTTCATTATTATGATGTCGACTTTCTTGCCTTCTAATCTAATTATAACAAAAATTACAATATTGCACCGATTTTGACATCTGATATCTCAAATGGAACTAAATATAAAAACTATCAAAAAGCTATCAATTTCATTTTGTGTTTTTAATCTAGAGAAAAAATATTAACATCAGATATAGTATATCCACGCCACATTATAAGCTATCATTACATGGTAGTTTTGTTTTATACTAGGGACTAAGAACAAGTATGGTATTAGGTTATTATTTTTAGGTCAAAAATCTCTAAAACGGGAAAAAAGATCATGATAACAGTAGTGGAAGTGGAAGCAATGATTGTGATGAAGATGAAAATAAAATGGTCGGAACATCAAAATCGGAATATATTTTTGAAGGAGGCTCAAGTAGTTCTTCAAATCTACATGAAGCTGTCTCTGGAACTGGGACATCTAAACTGAAGAACGCGATGGCTACCACGAAAATGACATTTGTCGTTATGTTAGTTGTGCCAATAACTTCTAAAAAAAAGAAGGAATTGTTAACAAACCCTTGGGTTCCATCATCCAATTACGATTTTGCTTCTGATGCCATTCACATGGAAAGAAAATTTAACCATCGCTGGTTACATCAATATACTCCATGCCTGGTGTACTCAAGTCGTTTGAAAGGTGCTCTATGTTTGTATTGTTTTATTTCCGCCAACAATTGCTACAGTTAAAGGAGTTTTGGAGTCATTTATGGTAAGGCCTTACATGAATTTTAAGGATGTATATAAAGATTGTAGAAAGCACGTTGGCAGCCATTACCACAGCTGCTGCAAAATCATTTCTTGAAAATGCTCCTGTTGATATCCAGTTGCAAATAGGGCACTATAAGACGATTGAAGAAAATAAACAAATATTTTAAGCAATTATTTCATGCATAATATTTTGTAGAATTCATGATTTGCCGCTGAGAGGAAAAGAAAGAAATGAGGGAGTTTTCTTTGACCTTTTAAATTTTAGGATTGCCTCTGGTGATGAGAAGCTAAAGAGTCACTTGGATAAATGTCAAAAAAACGCAGTCTATACCTCACCAACAATTCAAAATAAGATCATACAATTATGCGGTGAAGTTATGAAAGAAAAAATAATCGAAGACTGTAAACGGGCAAAAGCTTATGCTGTAATGGCTGATGAAACAGCATATATCACTGGAAAAGAGCACCTTTCTATTAGATTAAGGGTCTATGATAAAAACCAAAAAATAATCAGTGAGGAATTTGTAGGCTACATTGAGTTAAAATGTCAAGATGCTTCTATAATCGCTAGCGCAATTCAAAGTTTTTTAGAAGATAATAATTTTTCTGCGGATAATTGTATGGGATTCCGATTTTACGGGTGTTCCACGATGGCCGACGAAGAAGGTGGTGTACAGGCCATTCTTAAAAAAACGTTCGCTAAATCAGACTAACTCTTGTGGCCAATAATACTAGCAAGCTACGAGAAATAAGAAACCCAATTTCAACGGTTAAAGACACAATAACCTTCTTTCGTGAATCGCCAGCCCGTAGGAAATCGGTTCCAAATTTATCAAGGCTCTGTGAGACCAGATGGTCGGAAAAATATAAGAGCATGAAAATTTTCAGAAAGCTTCACTGACATTATTAAAGCACTAGAACATCTATCTGTCGAAGGAAACTATGCAACAAGAAAATCTGCCTACCAATTGCACTGTGCAGTTACTAAACCAATATTCATCTTAGGTTTAAACATAATTGTAAGATACTCTTCAATTTTGCAACTCGTTGTAAACGTTTTACAAGGTAAAAGTATGAATTTGGTTATGGCGAAGAAATATATTGATGATATTGTAGATGTAATCAAAGACGATCGACAAGATGTCGAAAATGTTTCTTAGCAGAAGACAAATTAAAAGACATTGAAGTGGACTTTGGGCGGAAGCTAATTTTTTTTTCCCTGCAACAAGGCACGCACTGCTAATATTAAGTGCTCTTCCATCCACTACTGCTATAGTGGAAAGATCGTTCAGTACCCTACGATGGGTAAAAACCTGGCTCAGGAGTACAATGGGTGATGACAGACTCACTGGGTTGTGTTTGATGAGTGTGCATCGAAATTTTTTGAAGGAAAATCAGGACTGCATAGTGAAGAAAGTTTTGGATAAATTTAGTTTAAACCCAAGGAAAATGTTATTAGTTTAATTTAAGTATAATTCAAATCTCAAAATTTTGTCTTCATTTGCCTTTTCTTTTTATCCTATAATTTTACATTTTGGACGACCATGGATCATGGTTTGCCCACCCCTGCTAGAAATCCTGGCTACGTCCTTGATTTTTTTACTTCCAATTATATATAACCATGTTTCAGGTGCAATATTCAGTGATTTTGATGTTAAATCCACGGTAGCCACTCAGTTTTTACTTGTATTCGGTTAGTGATCAAATGTGTCCTTTCAATCAATGAATAATAGAGAAAGTAACAATGTAATATAGTAAATCATTAAACCTATCTGTCATGTTTCAATTGATTCAACAGCAGAAACTCACTTCTCTTAATAGGTGATATGAGAAACAAAACTGTCAACATCAATTCATAAATAATGAGAAACCATTCTCAAAAATTTGTGACGCCATCTAAGTCAAATACCGGATCGATTTTCAGTTGAGGAAGACAGCTATCATTAAACTGAGGTACTTTTGTACAACAAAAGTATAAACTAGTTCATATATAACTGAAGAATGTAAATTTACCTGTCAGTACATTTACTTCAACATGTGTTTTTACTTATCTGTTTCGTGTCACGTGAATTTTATTACTTTTCCATCATCCTTCATCTGTTTTTGTCTTCCGTCAGATAGAGAATATGGTGTATTTGATTGACTTCCTATCACTTATCACATAACTGGAGACCTCTGTTAAAAGTATATTTCTCTTGCTAAATTATTTATTTCAACCATGCTTGCTAGGTAAGTGGATAATATATTCTCAATATTTTATTATAGTAGCTGGATTTCAAATTATTTTAAGTAACAAATGGATCATGCTCACTGACTGAATTTGTCTAGTTATTGTTTCCAACTTCAGAAAGATTCGTCCAAAATTACGTTTTTATTTATAGAGCTTTGAACAGCTCGATTTTCATTCTTATCAATAACTGACAGACCAGAAAATGAAGTTAGTGTACCTATGATTCAGCAACGGAAACTCTTAAGAGGAAAAAGTATTCTGACAGTAACACTGAAGGTGATGATAAGAATGACGAAACCAGACTGCCAAGAAGCTAATCTACATCTAAGGCTGATATCGGACAAGGGCGACCATTACATTCTTCAGCATCTGTAGACATAGTTCTAATCCAACATTTGAACAAGTTTCAGGTCAATCCCGAAATTGAAGAGAATTATGACTATCAGGAAAATGACCTGGGTCGTTATGTTGGATGAGCTTTCCAGCTAACAGTTGAAAAAATTAAATAGTTGTTGAAAAATACCTAGACTCAATCAAAAAATTACGATTTTGAAACTGATGCAAGCCATTTGCGGAGAAAATTCAATCATGACTGGCTGGATCAATACACACCATGGCTAGTATATTCCAAGCGACTAGAGGCTGCTCTATACAAGCACTTTGTTTTATTTCCTCCTGCCACTGGCACTGTTACATAGGTTTTGGGGTCAGTTATGAATAGGCAATTCACAAAGACTGCCGTAACCATGTCGCCACTAACTTCCACAAAACTGCAACAGTTGCTGCAAATACTTTTCTCGACAATGTGCCTGAGGATGTCCAACGGCAAAGTTGTCACCAAAAAACAAACGAAGAAAATTGGCAAATATTGTCATCGGTTATTTTCTGTATATTATTCTGCGGCACACATGATATGCCTCTCAGAGTAGAAAAACGAATGAAGGGGTTTTATTCGTTTTGTTGATTTTGCGAATCGATTCTGACGACAAAATATTGAAGAATCACCTGGAGAAGTGTCATCGAAATGCACTTAACACATCGCCAGTCATACAAAATGAATTAATAGGTTTATGTGGCGAATTTATTAGTAAGAATGTAATGAATGATGTTACAAAATAAAAGGCTTACGCAGTCTTAGCTGACGAAGCAGTGGACATAGCAGGGACAGCTATCTATAGGCTTGCGTTATAGCAGGGAGGAGCAACTATATATCTACGATTAATGTCAAGGGAACATTCGAAAACAATTCTCAGGATTTGTAGAACTCAAAGCACAAGATGCTTCATCAATCGTCGAAGCAATTGATAGATTTTTTGGTTGGCTACAATTTTCCACCAGAATATTGTGTAGGATTTGATTTTGATGGCTGTTCCACATTGGCAGACAAGGAGGGTTGTTGTACAAGCAATTTTAAGGAAAAAGTATTCCAAACCGTTTTTTTATTGCTCAAATCACAAACTCAATCTTGTGGTGAACGACGCAAATAATGTACCGGAAATTGGAAACACTAAGGTGTAAGGTGTGACGGTTATGGATTACCGGCCCAAATGACAGCCTTACCTGCACGTGGTGCACCCTGCTAGACAACTAACACGGCTCTGGCGACCGAGTCGAGGCGGTATAACCTCCAACGTCATAATAATGGGCAGCAGCTTTAACATCACTGGATTGAAGCTACCGAAGAATGACTTCCTTAAAGGTTCAATACCAGAAACACATAGGTGGATATCAAGTTACGATTTAACCGGCTAGGACACTGCGGTGCAGAAAGCAAGGAGAAACTACTGCACCATTTTCTCAAGAATAACCACTAATGACGAGCACTATTAAATTAATGGCCCCGAGTCCCCGGCGTTCCTTGAATGGAACATGGGTGCGAAGAATCCCCGGGAGGAAAATTCATATACAGCGCTTAGCAACTTGGAATATAAGAACGCTTCACGAAGTAGGAAAGTTTGATATGGTCATGATGGAAATGCATAGGCCTAATCCAATTTTGGGCCTTGCCGAAGTTCGATGATCAGGATCGGGATGTTGCATAAAAAATGATACGAGTCTATACTACTCAGGAACAGACAATAATGATCACACTAAGGGTGTCGGCGTAATCATTAAAAAGGAATTTTAGCAGAGCGTTATCACCTTTATCCCATATAATGAGCGTATGATGCTACTACAGCTAAAAGCACATACCATTAACATAAACCTTATCCAGGTGTATGCCCCTACATCAGACAGTGACGACCATGTTATAAAACAGTTTTATACAGACTTAGAACAATTTATGAATAATAATAAACCAAGAAGTGATTATAATTATGGGAGACTTTAAGGCAAAGATTGGACGAGGAAAAGTCGAAAAATTCGTTGGCAAATTTGGACTGGGAACGAGAAATGAGAGAGGAGACAGAATGCTACAGTTCTGCCAAGAAAATGAGATGATAATTACAAAAACCTTTTATGATCTGCCTCCAAGAAGACTATATACCTGGACCTCGCCTCGACACAATGACAGCCGAATAATCAGAAATCAAATAGACTTTATAACCGTTAATAATCGATTTAGAAATGGGATTAAGAGCGTTAAGACCTATCCAAGTGCCGACGGAGGAACAGACAATAACTTATTAGTTGCCAATGTAAACATAAAACTAAGAACCCTGAAACGACATAACAAATCTCCTAAAATGAATCTGAATGAAATTAAAAATCGCAAAGAACAACTAAATGAAGAGATAAGGGACAAGATGAACAACGTATCTCAAAGCGAAGACGTGGACGAGAACTGGAGTACGTTAAAAAATGCTTTGCTGGAATTTGGCAGTAGGGTACTTGGCACGGAAACAAAAGCTAGTAAAAACGAATGGATGACTCCTGAAATAATTCAGCTTGTTAACGAAAAAAGAAAATATAAAAACAAAAACAGGCAAAAATATAAAGAACTGAAGAACAAAATAAAATACGAAATCGACAGAGCCAAAGAGAACTGGACGAAAGAAAACTGTGAAGAATTGTAATAGCTAAATAATAAACACGATACAGCAAACCTTCATAAAAAACTAAAAGACATAACGGGCAATACTAAACACAGAACACCCTGCGTCACCAGGAATAACCAGGGTCAATTAGAAACGGAGGATGAACAAATAAAGAAGGTATGGGAACGATACATTCAAGCTCTTTTCAGCGATGCAAGGGGATATGGACCAGAGACGCTAGACGAAGATCAGTGCCTTGAAATTTTGAAGTCGAGCAGGCCATACAAACGGCTAAGAGTAAG
Organism: Galeruca laticollis; assembly: GCA_963921935.1. Lineage (NCBI taxonomy): Eukaryota > Metazoa > Arthropoda > Insecta > Coleoptera > Chrysomelidae > Galeruca > Galeruca laticollis. The sequence goes on along the minus strand of OY998175.1, from coordinate 113,210,685 downwards.
AAAATGACTCGTTTTGTAGTAAGAGTGAAGTTTGCATAACGAACCGCGAAGCGATGAGTTGTGCAAATCACGAGTACTACAGAAAGTCATTGTGGCACAAGTTTTACACAATGTTTTTTATAATTCGCATTTATTAAATTATTTAAATAAAATAGAATTTCATATAATCCCTGTTTTTAAACTAGGAGGAGTGGCTTTAATTTAAGTTGGCAATTCTGTAGATTCCTAATTGGTCAGATCACAGATGGTTTTATTCAGCATATTATAAGGGAATAATTGTGTAAATTGTAAACAAAATTTCATTTAAGCAAAAAGAGGATAATTATTTGTTTAAAAAAGAGCTTCTTCGTATACGTTCTTGCGATCTATTTATATTATATCATGAACAGAATTATTTCTGTAATACATGTTCACATAGATATCTGGTAATTCATCACAAAAATCGAACGTTTTGTATACCTATATGTTGATCCTATACAATATAAAAATAAACAATTGACAAATCATTGATAAATAAACGTTAACGTACTTTATTCATTAATATTTTTAATATATAAATCATTCTAATTTACCTTTAGTATAATAATTTGCTAGTTAGAACAATGCTAGACCATTTTATTTGTAATTTGTGTCAAGGTTTAAGTCAAATGTCAGATAAAAATATAACTAAATTCAATAACCAACTGTACACTAAAAATTACTATAACAGTATTCAAAGAGCTTCATTGTGACACTGTAAACAATGTTATAATGAAGTCTCTTCTATACGCGAATTATAAAAAAGTTTTTTCGTAATAATAAAGTAATTACGTACCTTTTGTTACCTTCGAAATCTTCAAGCTCAACTCTGAGAGAATATTCTTCGTTGTTGGTGAGCATGTAAATATTTTCATTCCCCAACCAGAATTCTTTCGACGGATCACCGAACCCATTTTTATAATCATTCCAATCCCTGTTGAAATTTTCTCTGGGATAACCAAAATCATCTCTTCGTTGAATTACCTGTGAATGAGAAGATAAGAAAATAATAGTAGTAGGTTTTGGCATAAGAAAATCATCAGGTGTGAAAAATGAAGTTTACATCAAGAGTTTAACGAAATAACTCAATCAATTTACTTGATTCCAAACTTAAAAGAATTAACAGTGTACTCTAAGCTCGTAATGCTTTGGCGTCCAAACTCCATTTCATGAAAGTTGAAGCCACCTGAAGTTGGAACATTGACAATCACACACACAAGTTCTGCCTTCTTTATCTACGTCGCTTAGTAACGACCAGTAGCGTAGAACGATGATTTATGCCGATAGTCATTTTATAATTTGTCTTTTGACGGTTATATTTTTGGTTTCTGGAAGCAATCGTTTATTTGTTGAATGTTTTTGATTTTGAATATTTTAAGACGTTTAGCTAGTTTATAAGTGAGTATTGTGTGTTTTACTTAATCTGAAACAATGTTTTCTGAAAAAATTTTTGGTGTAAAAGCAAAAATTATCCACACTCAAGGCACTCAAGCATAGAATGGATATTGAAATGTCTGGAAAGGTGTACATACGTGTACGAACGCCACAATTCATTCACACAATGTATTTCCGAGGATTATCAAAAAGAAGATTTTTATTTCCATATCTGTTACGTCTGTGAATATGATAAAGACGATACTATAATTTTTATTAAAGTGAGAGTGAGTTTTTATTTTCTTTAACGACCGACCACACACAAATATGAATATTAATATATGCTTTATTATCATTAGAAAAATATAAACCCGATTTCTCTGAGAGCAAACGTTTCACATAAACAATAATGCTGAATTTTGTATGCATTAGTAAAAGCATATTCAAGAAAACTAGTAGATCCACCTAAATAATAGAGGAAAACTCGCTTTATTACATTATCGTGGAAATAGCGGTTATAAAAGAATCCCTAACACTTCCCACTGATCTAATAATATCCAATCCTATCCACAACGGGTCTAATTCATTATTATTACTGATCCAGTCAACCTTATTTGGTTAAAACCAGTTGATCACGACTATGAGTTTTCTATTGATATACACAGGGACGAAGTAAGTTATTTCCACTTAAAGAAATATCTAATAAACAACGTTTTCAACTTAAACAGTACATTGCTCTGTAAACATTTTTAAATACTTTATTCATATTTCAGTAGACTTCGATAAGAAACCAATATAAAACAATATATATTTTTGAGGTAGACAACAAGTGCAGTATTTTATTGTTTCCAAATAATTCCACAATATAATGGGATCATGATAAAATTATAAAAAGTTGAGAATTGTTTGGATATCATAAAATATCTTCCTCAGTATTTATACAGTGTAACCCACTTGGCAAAGGGGCTATTTTTATTTATTAACGTTTGAAATGTCAGTAGCGTACATTTTTCAGAGGCTTCAAATCGTCGATTTTTCCAAAAAAATTATTAGCAATTTTTTTAATGCACTGTTTTTTTTATATTTATTTAATGTCGCCCGAATCACTTAGGTTATAAGCGACAACAGTTATAATTCCTTATTAGAAGTTACATACGTTCTACGTTAATATACAGTGTATTCTCCACATTACCATTATAGATAGTTATCTTATTAGTTATGAGATATGATCGTTTTAAATTTAAATATCTTTCATGTTAATCTCCTTAAGAAACTTAATAATGTTGTCCATGTTGCTATTGTCTCTGAGTATGTCGGATATGTTCTGTGCAAAGTAGAATTTATTTGTGGTGTTGTTGAATGTGTTTTACTGTTAAGTTAGTTTGGCATGTATCACAATAAGGGATGTTTTCTTTTGTGATAAGATAGAGGTCTGTGTGGCGAGTGTAGCCGATTTGAAGGCGTGAGAGTGTCACTTGCTTACTCCTGGATGGTAGAAAGACTGGTCGTTGTAGCGCGTTTTCTTTGATTTCACTTAGCTTCTCGGAGCACTGCGACCACTTTATTTCCCACGCACTGCGAACTATATTTTTAATACACGATTTTAGATCACTGAGCAGTATCTTGTTTATTTAAACGCTAACGTCTTTTGTTGCTGAAATTGACTGTCTCGACCCTTACTTCGTGGAATATGCTCATATTAGTGTTTTTAAATGAAACTCAAGGTCTCTAGTTAATTCCACAATATAATACAAGTTATTGAAAATTCTAAAAAATTGACAATTGTTTCGATAAATCAATATCATCGCCAGAATGACAGAAGTTACATTTCATTTTATGCCTACCTGATGTTTAGTAGTTAATTTTGGCTAGACCAAGAAGTAACCTAACTTGTGATTGGCTTAATATATGTTTATAGAAAAAAGAAGATGTGATCTTAATTGGAAAAATGATATCCAGGATATCACCATAGGGCTAATAATATCTAAGCTTCAATATTTGTAATATCACATCTTCTTTTTTCTATAAACATATATTAAGGCAATCACAAGTTAGGTTACTTCTTGGTCTAGCCAAAATTAACTACTAAACATCAGGTAGGCATAAAATGAAATGTAACTTCTGACATTCTGACGATGATATTGATTTATCGAAACAATTGTCAATTTTTTAGAATTTTCAATAACTTGTATTATATTGTGGAATTAACTAGAGACCTTGAGTTTCATTTAAAAACACTCTTAAGTTGCTGCTTCGCGTGCCACATGGTCCGCTGACTCATTTCCACTGACTCCAATATGTGAGGGTACCCAGATAAATACTGCCTCTTTTTCTCTTTTTCTGGCGTACTGGAGTTCGCTGGTAATTTCTTTGTGTATAGGGTTATTGGGATACATGCGTTGGATATCGCACGGGCACTCATTGAGTCCGTTATAATTGTAAATTTGTTTTGGTCGGATTTATGAATGTGTTTCAGGGCTTCTAGGATTGCGTAGAGCTCTGCGTTGAAAATGCTGAAGTTATTGTGTAGCTTGGCGTTATGGGTTTTGGAGAAGATTGCTGCTCCAACTCCTTCGGCTGTTTTCGAAGCATCATTGTAAATATGGTAATAGTCGTTGAATTTTTTTATTATGTCACTGAAGTGGTTTTGTATAACGGCTACTAAGATTTAGTGTTTATTAAATTGCGATAGTTCTGTGATTATTTGCGGTTGGGTTATAGTCCATGGTGGGGGTGAGCTTTTGCTGGGATAGTAAATTGTGGGAAAGTTTATGGAGTATTTGTGGAGTAAGCTGTTGAGTCGCTCGTAAAAGGGCGGATGGCATCGGGGGTGAGTTGAGAAGTACAAGTTGAAACGGTTGCTATGGACATTATGATACGTTGGGTTTTCAGGTGTGGCTAAAACTTTGCTAGCATAGGACAAACTTAGATAGTCTCTCCTGAAGTCTAAGGGAATTTAGCCTGCTCCACAACACATGCTAAGAGTGGAGCTTGTACGAAAAGCTCCTAGTGCAATACGTAGTCCAGTGTTTTGAATGACGTCTAGTTGTTTTCGGACGGATTTTTCATCTGAGTTGTATACCACTAAACCGTAATCGATTTTTGACCTTATTAAAGATCTGTATATGCTCAATAGAGTTGATGTATCGCTTCCCCACGATAGAACTTTTAGTATGTTTATGGCTTGGTGACAGGCGCCCTTAAGGTTTGTGACGTGGCTTTTCCAGGATAGTTTGCTGTCAAAAGTTTGACCGAGAAATTTTGTTTTCGTAACAAAAGTTAGGTCCTTGCTATTTAATGCTAATACTGGGCTACTTTACGTTTATTTTTTTGAGAAGATATGGCATTTTGTTTTTTCGGTCGAAAAATTCAGTCCGGTTGGGTGTGACCATTTCTGAAGGTCGTCTAGTGTGGACTGGAGAATCCGTTGGGTGAATTTTAGGTTTGTTCCTCTTAGTAGAAGGACAAGGTAAGTGGCAGTGTTTCATGATGTCATTGATTGCTACTAAAAATAAAGTCGTGATCATAACTGATCCTTGAGGTACTCCGTTTTTTTGAATTCTGGGAGTTGATATTTTTCCATTTGATCGTACTCTGAATGTTCTAAATTGAAGGAAATTTTGGATGAACTTTAGTAAATGCCCGTTTATGCTCCAGGATTGTAACTTTTTAATGATACCGAATCTCCATGTGCAATCATAAGCTTTTGTCATGTCACAAAAAACAGCCAAACAATGCTGCTCCTTTATTAGCGCTTCATGAATTTCGGATTCCAAGTCCACAAGATTATCGGTGGTAGATCTGTTCTGGCGAAAACCGTTTTGTTCGGGGATCAGGAGCTGTTTGTTTTCCAAGAACCATCTTAGCCTTCGGTTTATAATCTTTTCGAATAATTTACCAGTTGACGAGGTTAGAGAAAACGGTCTGTAGGAGTGGGGGTCTGATTTTGGTTTTTGAGGTTTGAGGCTGGGTATTATATAAGAGTCTCACCAAGATTTTCGGAAGTGATGTTGTATCCAAACTGTATTTAGGATGTCAAGGAGATATTTTCTCGCACTAGAATTAAATTTTTGGATGAAGATTAGAGGTATGTCATCTAGACCAGGACCTGAACTTTTCGTGTTAAATGAGGCGTCGTCTAGTTCTTCTAATGAAATAGTAGAGTCTATGCTGTCATTGTCGTTATATGTTGCTTGTATTTTCTCTTTTTCATTTCTAATTTTATATTGTAGAAATTGTGGAGTGTAATTATCGTTACTGGAATTTTGTTCAAAATGGTCTGCGAATATTTCTGCTATATCTTCTGCTGTAGAGATCGTTTTGTCTTCATTTTTAAAATTTTGATTTTACTGTTATGCCGTTGTCCGGATAGCTGACGAATTTTTTCCCACATGGTAGAAACGGGAGTGCAATGATTGATGGATGATACAAAGGTTTTCCAGCTTTCTTTTTTGCTTTTTTTGGTTTGATAATGTGCTTCAGCTCTGCAATTTTTATATTCTATTTTTTTGTCAGTTGTGGGGTGTCGTCGATATTTATTGAAGGCTTGCTTGTATTTTTTTATGGCTTCGCTGCATTTATTATTCCACCATGGGGCTGGGGTGTGAGTTTTGAGTGTTTTGGTTTTGCCAACTGCCATATGAGCTGCTTGTAATAATGCTTGTGAGAATCGTGGGAAGGTTGAGGCTATATTTGTAGTAGTGGGGTTATTATTGCACTGTTGGTTACCTCATAGTAAAGAGTATCCATTGAAAAAATTGTTTTGTTTTTATTTTTGAACGTCCCTGTATACACGCTAATTGACGTTTTATGAACCCCAAATTTTGTGGCCAATAAAAGACAATTAGTTCAGTGGTTGCATTTATGAACACTTGGTTTATGTCAGTAGCCTACGTCTTTAAGGGACTTCAAAAAGCCGTGTTTTTAAAAGAGTAATTGCTATATTTCTGTAGATGTTTCACAAAATACATTTACACCAATGTAGAAATAACCAAATAATAAACAAAAACTAACTTAAATAGCGGTGGTTCTACCATTTCATTAGATAAGGGCACGATGACATAAAAGAGAGAAAATGCAAATAAAAAAAAATTAAATTACGTTCGAACATATAATGAAAAAATATAAAATTCTTATAATTAGCTTTGAGGATTTTTTTTCATTTTTCAATATCAATTTCAATCTTTGCAAACTTCACAAGTTAAACTTTTAATTTTCATTGAAACCCCAGCACATTCTGCATGAGCACATTGTTTGCATTCCTGCCACCAAATCCACTTCCATCGAGCTACTAAATGGATCAAAACAGTAGATGCATGTCACATCTGAGTCGTCCCCATCGTCTTTTATATATGGTTCAGGTTCATCATCTGATTCCACCAATCGAGGACCGTTTTTTTAAACTACAAAATGAAGAGTTTTCAGGAGAGCGTTTTTTTTATCTGGTTTACACGACAATACTCCATGACCAATGAAAACATTTAATTGAGAAAGTAATAATAAAAGGGAACAAATAAATGAGGAAAAATTACGTAATATCAACTTTATTATATGTTAACAAAAAATAAACATATACGCAGTTTTTTGCAAACTCGATAAGTACGTACATAGGTAATGAAAATTGAAATAAATACTTTCATGTTAAGGGCAAATAACATTTTTTAAATAAAAAACAACTCTATGAAACTATGAAACATTGAAACTATTTCACATATCTACTTCCAAATCAGTATTATCGTCAGCACTAAGGGCAGTTCCTTTCATAACGTAACATAAAAAAAGATACTTCACCAGTCAGCTCAATGCCACGCAACAGCTTTTTGACATAGGCTTTCTTAAGATAACTTACATGATTGAATGCTGGAAGCTTCTGACATGCTGATATCTGAATTGCGTTTTTGACACCTTTTTTAAAACTGCTGACTTCTATGTTATAACCAGTATACGTATTGCGGACTTTGTAAATCACTGTCTTATTTCTTTTCTTGTACGTTAGGACCCGAGCTTCACTTATTTTAAAAGGTAGCTTATTCTTCACAATATTCTGCGATACCGACTTATAATCAAATGTATTCCAGTCTTGTCCCCAAACATTGACAGTTCCACGTTTTTTCAAAATCTCGTGATACTCCCTCGGTCCTAAAATTTTTTCTCGTCTCCGATATTTCTTCTCCACTCTTCCAAAAACCCTATCTGCAGGCATGAAACTATGACCTCTTATGGGAAAAACTTTTCCAAAAAGTAGATAAGAACTGTCATCATGGTGCTGTTCTTGTTTTGGGAGGAACACGAGTCTGAAAACAACTCCAAGATCAACTCATTCTTGCCTTCATCAGACAATGTGTTTTCAAGTTTGCTCAGATAATCTAACAGAGCAGAAGCTATCTCATTGCAGCCCCGACCTTCCTGCGTTTCCAACCAAACGTAGAAGCTGGTATCTTCTTTGGATTGCTTTTTATGTTGATGATGTACAATGCTTAGGTTATAGAGCCAAACTTGTCTTGAATAAAAAACTTCACCAACAGACATTTTTGGCAACGGCTGATTTTGTTGGCAATCGAAACAAACTTTGAATGTATTTTCTCGGAATGTATTCATGTATTTTAAAAAGGCCTTTGCTCTCATCTTATGAAGCCTATACTTGGTGCGGAGTTCATTTCTTGCTTCTAACACCTTGGTTCTTTTCATATTTACCAGAAACTCCTTACAGATAAAACATGTATCTGAATGTGGATTTCCAAAGCCTAGGTTTAAGTTTTGATAAAAAATATTCTTGTACTTAGCCAAAAAACATTTAAAATTTGTTGTACATTTTCTGTATGTTTAACTCAGGTGGTAGGTAGCTTCTTCTGCATTTTTCTCTAGAATAGTGAGTTTCTCTGCATTTGTAGCTGCTTATGTGTGCCTTTATTGCTTCAGTAATATCTTTATCAACTTGCTTTTGTACACGACCTCCCCGCTTCTTAACCAATAATTCTCCGGCGAGAATTTTTTTTGAAATACCGGACAGTCTGTCTTTACTTGCACCTAAAACATGAGACAAGTTCGGAATGGCAAATAAATAAAAATAACTTTTTGACCTACCAGTTATCGTTTGAAAAGTAGCAGCACAAACAGGACATTACCCTTAGAAGTTCTAATGGAGTATTTGACCGAAAGTTTTCTGTTTCTCCTCAGATTAGTTTCATCTGTAGTTTTTCGCTTAGGTACAACAACTTGCATGAACTTTAGCAATATTTTATCTTGCTCAATTTTTTTGCGTCATTTGCATAATATATCATGTTTCTAAAAGCTGAACAGTCTGTGAAAATCTTCATTTAAAAGCGAATTCAAACATATGGTACTTACCAAGTATTCGATTTCTTGTCAGTTCTCCTGCATTACAAATAACGCCTTTTGTCTTGTCTTGGAAATGATTACATGCGATGTCCGCTTCACCTAACCTCTCTTTTTTATAGCGGGTAATTTTCTTCCCTTTTGCGTAAGGCCTACGTTTTTACTTTATTCTTCATTCATTTCATCCATATTTTGAAAAGAAAAACAAAACACGTAAACACGTGGTAACGAGAAGCACTGATCACTGTAAGCTTAAACTGAACTAACGACAGAAATGATTCATTTAAATAATAGGTATAGGTTACTGATCGAGTTTTAAGATATCAGTGTAGTTATCGAGTTTTTAAAAAGTCCGTGTAGTTAACGTATTTTGAGAAACCGCAAGATTTTGGCTATGCTATAGCTCTTGTAGTTGTCGCGTTTTCATGAATCTGACGCTGCCAGCAAGTCCGGCATTAAATTTTTTTATAGAATCCATGTGTAACTCAATTTCGGAAAAAATTTATTTATCGAGTTTTAAAAAAACGGTCCTCAATTGTTTAGTTACTCGAGCTCTATTACTCTTTCTTGTTTCTTCTTCTATCTATTCAGCTTTTTTACTTTTCCGCCAACCTATCTAAAATGCGAGAAAAGTATTGGTTTACCCACAAAAAAGTTGGAAATTTGAAATTTTTTTTGAGTTATTTTTACGTTATCCATCACCAACAACACGAAAAAACGGTTTTTAGAAAAAAAATCCTGTGTGTATGTCGTCGTCGTCGTCGTCGTCGTCGTCGTTGTCGTTGTCGTCGGCCACTTTTCCTTGCAAGTCTTGTTAGCACGATACAGCCTCCGGAGTGCAATAAGTCACCAATTTTATGATGGTATATTGTTAAGGACATTTCACAGATGAACCCTATTGATTTTGAGCTCACCAGAGCCAGTACAACGGGTGCTATGGTACTTGAAGTACGACATTTTGTCGTTTTTCGAGAATTTTCAGTTTGTTAGCACGATACAGCCTCCGGAGTTCAACAAGTCACCAATTTTATGATTGAATATTATTCAGGGCATCTCATTGATGAGCCCTATTGATTTTCAGCTCACCAGAGCCAATACAACCGGTGCTACAGTACTTTAAGTACGATATTTTTGTCATTTTTGGAGAAGTTTCAGTTTGTAAGCAGGATTACAGCCTCCGGAGTATATACAAGTGATGAATTTTATGATTGGATATTATTCAGAGCGTCTTAAAGATGAACCCTATTGATATTGAGCTCACTAAAGCCAGTACAACGGGTGCTGTGGTACTTAAAGTACCAAATTTTTGTCATTTTTGGAGAATTTTCAGTTTGTTAGCACGATACAGCCTCCAGAGAGTATACGATTGATCAACTTTATGAATAAGTATCGTTCAAGGTGTCTCACAGATGTACCCTATTGATTTTCAGTTGACTAGAGCGAGTACAGCGGGTCCTATAAAACTAGATATACTAAATTTTTGGTTATTTTTGGAGAAATTTCGGTTTGTTAGCACGATACATCCCCCGAAGTGTATACAAGTAACAATTTTATGATAGAATATTGTTCAGGGCCCCAGATGAGGAAAAGTTAGTTTTAATCTTTAAAACCGTTTATTTTTCCTTTCAATTCATTGACAATTGGGCTTGATATCAAAATGCTTTCATGGCTACTTTTTGTCCTTCGACGCCCTGTCGTATTATTTGCTATCGGCATTGGCGACAATTCTTCAAAATGTTATCAACGCCTGGGATGATTTTAAACAGCCAAACAATCAGATTGATTAGACAGACTCGTAGAAGGAAGGTTTGATACTGAGTGATTGATATCTAAATTACTAACCAATTCATTACTTGAAACTTTTTCATATTGGTTTTGGTTTCTGTCAGTTACTGACCTGGGTAAAAATAAGTCTGGGAAAATGTTTGGGTTTAAAAGACTAATACTGGTAGCCTTGAATTCGCTGAGAGCTATTCCAACGGTGAAAACTTCGCTGTCCAAATAATGAAGCAATTTGATAATTTGGAACCGTACGACCTGGATGAACCTTTAACCAAATTGTTACTTCTTGGTCATAGTACTTTGTCAGCGGGCCAAAAAATTCGACTTCAAGCGGTTGTGCAATAGGATGGCAGACAAAATAATATGACGTGATTTTGTTTTACAAATTCCAAGAACTCCAGATGTTTGTGGCTTACGTGATCATCAAGGATGAGCAAAGATTTGTTACTGCAAGCGGGTCTAACATATTGCACAAAATATTTGATCCACTTAAGAAACAGTTAACTCTGCCTATGAAAGTGCTGTGTGAACTGAGTAGCCCAGTAACTTCATAGCCGATCCCAAGCCCGGATAAAAGAGGAGGGTTCCAGGTGAGGCCAGCGAGCTGCTTGGGTAAAAATCCAAGTGCTCCTAGAACCAACGGATTAGCCTCGGAATTGACTGGATTGAATAATGGTAACCTGGCGAGTACAAAGAGTAAGCGCATAAGGATATCGACTTCACTTATACGAGTAATTGGATGCTGGAATATATCATACTTTAGCAATAAATACCAAGAAATTATACTTGAAATAAAAAGACGCAAATTAGACATATGTGCACTCCGGAGACCAAAAATAAGGGCAAAGGAAATAGCAAATATGGAAAGTACATTCTAATATACAGCGCCAAGGATAAAAACGAAAGAGCAGCATCAGAGGTGGGCATACTGTTACATGAAAGGTACGAAAACCAAGTCAGCAATACAAGATACATTAGCGACAGAATACTACAGTGACGATCAAATTACAAAAATCAAGACCAACTCATATAATAAGTATCTATGCACCCTATACTAGCAAACCACAGACGGAGAAAGAGCTATTTTACCAGACCTAACAGACAGTCTTAGACGATATTCCGAATGAAGATTAAGTATAATATTAAGGGATTTTAATGCAAGTATAGGCGATGAAGTTATACCTGGAATTAAAAAGCGATTCAACGAAGAAACAATTGACGAGAGTGGTGATCAAATGATACAACTATGCATACAAAATGAACTTAGAATCAATAAAACATTCTATCCACATAAACAACAACATATATATACCTTCAAAAATACACGAGGACAAAAATCAACAATAGACTACGTAATAACAAATAAACATATCCATCCAACAAGGGTGCAAGACGTGAAATCTTAAGCTTCCACAATGCAGGAATAAACCAACATCTCGTAATGGCAAGAATGAGAGCAATCATGCAACGATTTCTTAAGAAACCCGCCGAGGAAATAAGTAAACTGAATATAGAAACCCTCTCAGACGACTCGACTAAATAACTATATCAACAAATAGCTGCCAATAATATCCGAGAGATAGATGACATTGAAACGGCATGGACAAAATTAGGAACTAATATACTAGATGCAGCGAAGAAGCTTTCGGAAGAAGAACTATAAAAAAAGGGAAAAAACCAAATACAGAGCCTGGGTTCAAATAAGAAGTCAAGACTTTAGCCGAAGAGAAAAGGAAATCGTACCTGCAATAGAGATCCAATGCAATAACATATAATGATTATAAAGCTGTTAGAAATAGGATCAATTAAAATAATCGAAGAATCGTAAGAGAACATTGGGAAATTTTTTCGAATTATATGGAACATGACCTATATGGAGGACAAAAGAAAATACTTACTAAATACAAAAATTACGGCAGAAGAATGGGAACGAAATTTTGAAAAACTTTATCAATCAGAAGCCGTGAAGGAAAACTCAACGAAAATTCTGTAATGGATTCCTCAAATGCGTTTACAAAATGTTTTGATGAATGTTTTCACTGGCGTAAGTACATTATTTCGAAATTGGCCTACTTTGGAGGCGATACATTATATTGTATGAATAATGCATATTTTGGGCTTCATTGACTAATGGGCGAAATTTTTTCACACTGTAGTATACTATCATCATCTCTGTGTTCTAATAGTTGTACGTATTACTTTTTTTCATTGATGACGAATAAATACTGATTCAGATATAACAATATTATGCAAATAGTTTATATATAGAAGCAAGATTTATTACTCGAACTTTTCACAATATTTATTAGAATTTAATTTATTTAGTAACTGAAGATTATTTACTCGATCATAATTATCTGCGAATACTTTATCGATAAGTATTCAATTTATATAATGTATGTTTTCGATATGTGAAAGTTACTTAGTACCTACTGTGACATATTTTTATTGAAATGTGTATTACATAATCATTCATTAAACCAGTGCATACATAGAGACCCATAAAATAGCTAAGATATATAATAGAGGTATAGTAGTTATTTGGCAAATTATTATATTTGAGAGTACTTTCATACTATGAGTATCTATTTAGATAGCTAATTACATTCTAATGTTGAGATTCGTTATATCGTTAGATGAGACCTCAGATTGACCCTCCGTTACACGGGTGGACTAGAACTATATATCGCCCCGAGTGAGGCCTACCAGGACCAAAAATTTAACATTTTTACTACATTTTTACTGACATTATTGACATAATATGTACTTTGGTTATATAGTTTCAATTTTCACTTCATTAGCCAACAAATGGACGAACATGGAAGTCGATTTTCAGGGTTCTAGGCATTACAGTGCAAATTTGATTATAGACGCATGCCTTGAGGCACTGTTTCTCATTTGGAAACGGAAGATGCAGCAGTATCCTCAATTTCGTGTCCAAGATTCAAACTTCGATGGTTTAATACTCTAAAAAATGAAACCCAAATAGAGATCATTCTGCAAAGCTCTAAATGTAAGACTGCGCAAAAACAGATGAAAGAAGATGAATTATTGTGTTGAAACTTTTATATTATCCTGAGGATAAAAGAACCCATCTGTCAATGTTGGAAGACTACCCAACAATAAAAATAATTTTTATACGATATAATACATGTTTATCATCTTCAATTGCAGTAGAACGTATCTTTTCATTTGCGACAATATTGAATGACCCTCATCGCCTTGCCCTTACCGAACAATATTTTGAAAAACTTGTAATATTAAAAGCGAATAAAATTGGTTTGTAAAGAGTAAAGAGCTGTAGGTTTTATTCTTAAATTTGTTTATGTAGTTGTGAAATTATTTCAATGTGACTTACGATACTTGAGCTCATATTTATCGATAAATATGTATATATATATATATATATATATATATATATATATATATATATAGTTGAAAGAAAGTTTTTGGACCTCTTTGATATATTGTTTTTCTTCATATTCTTGGAATTAGGTCCTTATTATAAATCTAACATGTTTCTTGTAAAACTAAGTTTTCGTTAGATTTATAATAAGGACCTAATCCCAAGAATATAAAGAAAAACTATATATATATATATATATATATATATATATATATATATATATATATACACTTCAATACTTAGTAAAGGTGCCTTTTTGTACTTGCACTTCCCGAAAACCAACTATTCGACCCCTCTCAAACTCAATTAGCTGTCGATCATTTACATTTCTTCGCACTTTGGGAGTGATAAGCACTTATGGATTCTTGTAAGACACAACTTATAGAACTAGTCTGCCCTGTTAAGCATAGAAGTCGTATCTACATTCTTGCATATTTTCAGCTCAGGGCATTTACAACTTGAAAATAATAAACCACATCACTATGTTAAAACTCCAGGTCGTATATGTTATTCTCAATAGCTATTAAATACCTTCAATGCTTAGTCGTATCTGCAAAACTGCCGTATTTGTTAAGTTGATTTGTCATATCTGACAATATTAGGAGTATATGACGTCACTACACGGAACACCAAGCAGTTACGACAAATTTACCTAAAGCCTGGTACTTACTGACGAACTGCAACTGTAACTGCAACCGTTACTGTATCGAATCGTCGTGAATGTATACACTTTCAGGTTTCTCGCGACCCTCTCGATCCGCAGTGTTCGTAGAGAGATCGCGTCGGAATGGCGATACCATCAGAAATAATTAACAGTGCTCATATTCCTTCTTGATTGCGAGACTAACGGGCGTACACACGATCAAACCTCCTGCATCAACGTCCACGAACCAACTGAGAATCTCTTTGTGTACGTCCTGAAAACCGACAACTGGCGGCTTGCTACGAGCGGTTCGACGTGGGCTCCCGAACCTGATTCGCAACGCGTCTACACTAGGGAATTTGGTTGCTGTAACGGTTGCAGTTACAGTTGCAGTTCGTCAGTGAGTACCCGTCTTTACAACGTGTTGCTTACGACAAATTTTATTAACAGTAAGAACCTTATGCGAACCTCACATTTTAGTGTTTTGTGTGTTAGTTTGTTGTCACATGGTGAGTTGAGCTAGTAAATAGTCATTTCCTGTAAAAAAACGAAGTTCATAGAGGAAGACCGTGTTGTCTTCTGCAATACATTTTGGTAGTGAGTCTTATTATTTGCTAAGTGTGTAAACAATGGTGCATGTTAGGCATAATAATTAATAGTACGGAACATAAATGTCGTTATTGCTTTGCAGGTTAGGTACAACAGGTTGAAATGGATCCAAATAGTAGATCGGTCAATATTTTGTTAGCGTTAAATAAAAGACAGTAGGAGACAGTAAGGAGAAAAACGTGAGATGGTGATGTTGAGAAAGATCACAGTCCTAAGAGATAATGATCCTGATTTCATTCCTATGGATGATTTAGACAGTGCAATTTCTGAAACCTAAGCTTCTGAATTCAGCGGCAATCGTTCGGATATCAATAATTTTACAAATCAAGAAGAACCCAAACCAAAAATTATTGTTCTATCCGATATTATTGTGACAACTTAAAATAATTAGGACGAAATGCATAATGTTATAAGATTTGTCACTGAAATATTGCAAAATATTATAAACAATGCCGTAGATAAATCCGACAGAAGATATTTACTAAAAAGGGAGAAATTCGCAAACGAAAGAAAATTGATGTCAGCCCATCTCAAAAAAAAAACTAAAATAAGTGCCAAGAGAGAAAAGCATACCCTAAAGCAGGCCTGTAATGAAACAACTTGTAGACGAGAGTATTCTAAGAGAATTAATACACACAGACGAGCCGAAATAAATAGTGAGTTTTGGAAGCTGAACGCGGACGAGAAAATACAAAAAGGAAAACCACAGATCATCTTATTTCAAGAAGATTTAATAGTTACCACTATTTTTTGAAAGACTCAGGAGGCTGTAAGCAAAACGTATGCAAAATATTTTTCCTTGGAACTTTGGGATATGAAAGTAAAAATTACAGAGTTGTGAGAGATGCATTACATAAGACAAATTCGAAAGTAACAGTTAAGCCCAGTCAACAAGGAAATCACATCAAGATGAAATTTGAAAGAGATATTATAAGTACACATATAAACATATAGAATCATTCAGGCCAACTATTGCTCATTATTGTCTAGAACATGCACCAGAGAGGCGCTATCTGCCCTCGGATGTTGATATTAGAATGATGTACAATCATTTTCGTTTAAAGTATCCTGACATTCAATTTTCGTACTATTAGTATCGAGAAGTCGTCAGCAGCATGAAAATTTCATTTGCAAAACTGGGACATGAGCAATGTTGGGTTTGCGAGTCTTTCGATTTACATTCGACCACCCATAAACAGGATAGTTTGGACATCTGCTGCGATGAATGCAAACAATTTGCTACCCATAAGACCAACTACATTTCGGCTAGAATACGCTACCAAGAAGATTCTTCCACTACAACAACTGAACAAGTAGTTGTATCTGCAGATCTACAAAAGGTATTCTCACTAATCCAATCATTCAAGAACTTATTTAATTAAAGCATTTATTTTATTATTGTAGGTCATCATGCGTCCCAGAATGAAAATGTTTGAAGAAGTCATTTTCACACCTCGAATAATCGCATTAAATCAAAGTTTTGTGATAACTCGGCAAAAGCAAACAATTCCAACAGCCGTTAATGGGCATGAGGCGATATCTGGACGATCTACCCAAGATAATACTAGTACGTTCTATGCATTTTTATTACCGATTCGAGATGCCAGACATGTTAGTTTGTAGTTGGATAACTGCTCCTCCCAAAATAAAAACTGGACACTATTCACTTTATTTGTTCATATTGTAAATTCTGCAGAGATTTCGCTTGAATCAGTAAAGGTCAAATATTTTGAACCAGGGCATACGTTCATGGGGGCTGATTCCTTTCATCACCAGGTCGAACGGTGTCTCAAACGAAAAGGCAAAGTCCATGATTTCAAATATTTTAGTGACTCAGTAAAAGATGCTTCCAATAATGTCAAAGTCATTAGTATGGAAATAGGTGACTTTCATGATTGGCAAAATGGTACATCGCAATACAAACTCAGTAAAATCACTCCTCGCCCCTACTTTAATGAGATGGTAGAAGTTGTTTTCTCAAGAGGATAACAAACACTGGTGTACAAGACAGATTTCGACACTGTGGAAGAAAGGGAACTGAATTTTCTAAATGCTCGAATGGCTAAGTAAGGTGTGCCAAAACCGTATCCAAAACACATCCCAAGAGAAATCATCGCAGAAAGAAGAGATCTCATATTATTCAAAATCTGTGGTACAATGCCAATAAATAGAAAGAAATTTTGGGAGGATATTCCTATTTCAACGGAAATTCGAGATTTAGATGATTGAAATCAATGGTAGCTTTTGGGCTGAGATAATAAATACATACTAGGTTTTGTAATACTTCTATAAAGAATTATTAGTTTTGTAACACTTCAATACTTCATAGTTTTGTAATACAAAAAGTCGTTTATTTATTCAATAAAGTTACTAATACCTACTCACGTTTACTGCAGATACGCTTTATTGTTGCTTAGCAAAACTAGTATAATGTTAGTGCAAAATGTCGTTCGTATCTATCAAAACTCTGATTTTTGATTATTTGTTGAAATAATGCTCTGGATTATAAAATTCTGCTTTGCACCCTTTAAATCGAAGTTAAACTCAATTTTCACTACATTATTTCACTTTGATGGCATAACAAATTTCACTAAATGTGGAATATCTCATAACAATGATTATGTCAGTTACGACTTCTATGTGAGGCACATAGAATAATAATGGTCTAACTCCAAACAAGTTAATTTCAAATAATTAGGCTCATTATAAAAATTCGGATAAAAAATTCAACAAAATTTTTGAACATAACGTAAATGTTTATTCTCAACCAATCCAGTAAAACATAAGTATGTTTTATAACACATCGAGAATTTTTGCAAAAAAACACCTTAAAACTAGGAGGCAAACAAAAAAATGTGGACTTAGACCACTTATAAATCTGAACGATTTTGTTCAAGTTGGTCTAATCATAAATCATTTTATCGTCGGAAGATCTATCTTCCAGGTTTTGTTAAGCAGAACCTCGGGTGACTGTCTCAGTGGGCAAGTTTTTATAAAAATTATGGTGTACGGGTGGTATGTAGGGCAGCAAGTACATCATGCCTTTCTTCTTTGCAGCTGTCACAGTTCTTCTTGTGTGATAAAGTGGTTGTTGCATTACATTAGGCAAACCCCTACTAGGCCTACCAACACTTTTCTTTTTGTAAAGATCAACAATATGAAATTCAGTTTCTGTATTTAGAGTTTCCTGGAATTGAAATTGAAGGGGTAGATCTCTCTGGAATCGAAGCCACCTTATTTTAAGCCAGCTAAAGTTATATCCATCCGTAGTAGTTTTCCGATTGGTAATCAAATTTCCTAAATTTGTCGTGCTTAAAAGCTTTTCACGTTGAATTTCAGATACTACAAACTTAGGTTCCTTTCGCTTGGAGTTTTTAATTATATCTATCCACTCATCTGGATGATAAATCATGCCATGGCGTCTGCTTTCAAACTCTATTATACCAAATTCGCCATAGTTAGGAAGAAAAGAGTGTCCAGATACCAAAAATTTAAGATCTATGACGTTGATTTCAACTTCTGGATCTTGTACAAGTTTTAGCAGAGATAAACTCATCTTTATATTCCGATTCTGCCCTGTACAAGAATCTGAATAAGCAATGACATGTTTATGATTTCCAGCATAAAGTTTTAAATGATTTACTAAACAAGTTGCAATGTCTTGTGAACCGCGCCCTCCCTGTGTTTTATTCCATACGTACATGTAACCAGTATTGCTATTGAAGGAATGTATTCCCAGATTATACAAATACAGATTTCTTTTGTAGTATGCCACAGACGTTGTAAGCTTAGGAAAAGGCAAAGCCTTTTGTAAATCAAATGTTACTATGTATGCTTCTGCAACTTTCTTTGAATCGTTTCGTAAACACTCTCTCGCCGATTCTGCTTTCCGTAAATGCAACTCCTTTTGAGCTGATAGATTTTTTTGATATCTTCGTTGTCGGCACCTTTTAGTTTTAACTCTAGATCATCGCACATCTTGCAGGTGTCCTGATGGGGAATTTCAAAATGCAAATTAAATTTGGTATTAAATACCTGATAATAGTATTTCAATTTTTTTGGTTCAATATTCTGGGTTCGATATTCCTCTACATAAAGATCATGCATCTTCTTTACAGTTAGACCGCTGTTTAAATACTTTCTATTTGGATTTTTAATTCTTGAATAATAGCTTTGATGAGCCGGAAATGTTTTTATATGCCTCACAATATCAGAATTGTCCCAACTTTCTAGAGCCTGTAGTACCTCTTAGCTCTCTGCCATCTGAGGCTTCTCGTTACGAAATGCATCTGTGCAGACGGCCGTTACTTATTTTAAATGCATCAAGAAAATATTTCTTGCAAACTCTATGTGTTTTATTGTTAGTCTTCAGCACGTATTGAAAATGGGCATGCTTTCCTAAACGAGATCCATCTTTTGGGCGTTTTCTATTCACGGGTGAAGCTTTTACTAAACCAAAAATGTAACTATTTTGCGCCACATAATCGCCAAGCCTCCAAAATGATTCAAACGCGTTTTGTCTTTCAGTAAATGAAAATAAATCAATACACATCTTTCTGCAGTTGCAGTCAATGTTTTCGAATTGTTTTGCTTTCATTTTTAACCCGCTTCTAGAAATGTACTCTTTTCCAGTATTTCTCTTTTTTTTTGGTATTAATTTTCCAATTTTTCTCGTTCCTAGATCGTTTTCTGCTTTTGATTTTTGCAAGACCACCTGTAAATATTTTAAAACCTGTAAAATGTGTATTATTTGAGATATAAAACATTTCCCATACTTGTGGATGGTTGTGGGTCCTGTTCAACAACGTCAAATCCCTCGTCAAATCCTAACTGTTCGTCATGTGAAGCTTCTGCATCTATAATACCAAAAACATGCATTAAAATCGGTTTGACAGTTTTTATACTTCTCAGATAATAAAAAAATGTATAGCATCAATTTAAAAATAAATTTGGAAATAATTAAACCTATCTTAAAGCACGAATTTATTGGCAAAAATGGTTTTCAAATTTTTTAGTTTATGTTTCCATAATTAACTCAATATTGACTTGAAGTATGAAAATTAGACTTACCAGAAGATTCCCCGCTATCGCTGAGTATATATTCAGACCCAAAGTCACTGAAATCACTAAATTCGTCCATATAAAACTTTTATTCCACCATAAACACACAAAACATTCTGCAACGTCCGGTTATTGCAAGTAATAATGGTCTAACTCCTAAGATGTTCCAGTATTATTCTGAATGTGATAGTTGTACCATTTTTATACTGAGCTATAATGAAATTCAATCACAATAAGAGTAAGATAGTGCCATTTATTGACCAGAAACTGTAGTTAGACCACCTACATAAGGTTTGTTCTCACAGGAGTCACAAATCATCAGAAACAGTCAGGATTCTGCGCCATCCATTTCTCCGCGTTCATACATAAGTTTCTGATTGTTTGAAAACAGCTGGACGATGTTCACACAGGTTTGACAGATGGTTTTCCAACTGTCCAACGTCCAGTTGTTTTCAAACAATGATAAACTTATGTACAAACGGGGAGAAATGGATTGCGCAGAATCCTGACTGTTTCTGATGGTTTGAAACTCGTGTGAGAACAAACCTATAATCACAGATCAAGGTAGATTGATACTTTTTAGATGACTGGCGCCAATTTTCAAATTATTGGAGTTAGACCATTATTATTCTATGTGCCTCATGTCTAACAGGGCAGTAATACTCGAATAAATTCTGTATTTTGACATCGGAACGGACCGGTTCGTCCAGTACTTACAGCAAAACAAATAATTGAATAAAAACAGGAATATTCAACTTAAAGCGTTCAAATTCTAATCTTGTATTGAGACTTTTCTGATAAATATGTACGTGAAATATTTTTAAAATAAAATAATATTTACTGGGTGTTCGGGTTTCTATGTCACAGAGTATATTTTATTGTGCAAGATTTATTATCTGCAAATGTTTTTGAACTCTAATTGGGAAGTTAACTTCTTCTAAATTTATTTGTGAAAAAGCACTTCCCAGAAAATATTTATTACAATATAAATCATATTGGAATTTGACTTTTAGTAATGATATCAACTTACAATTTCAACGGAATCATTGTTGGTTACGTTATAAATACCACAAAACATCAGTGAAAGTTTAATTAATATAAAAGATTCCAATATAATGACTTACCGTCCAACCTCCATCAGCTATTTCCTGTTCGCAAAATACCTTCAAAAACCAGTAAGTCGTACCCCGTATTTGAAGGTAATATATTCCAGAATTTCTCATTCCAGCGCTTAGGAAATCCACACAAGAATAACCCTGAAATTAACATAAATTCGTATTTAGGTCTATTGGATGGAAAATATTCATAAAAATTATTTGCAATTAACGAAAAAAATGGCACGATAAATCCAGCTGCTGGCTAAATAGTATGGATATTGCGTTCCTGTTGAAGAATAATTTATCCTGACTTTTGCAACTGGAATTAAACTGTATATATAGCGATTGTTAATATATAGGAAATAATTTTGTAATTTTCAACCTCAGCTAAAGAAACAAATAGTAGAGCACATATGTTAAGATCCCTTGCGATACCTGTTACAGAAACTTATTGACTACAGCTTGTGTAGGTAGCGTATTGAAAAAATTAACTTATTTTTGGTTAATGTATGAAAAAATTAACTTTTTTTGTTTAATGTATTGAACCAAATTCACCCCATATGGGTATGTAGAATTGTGAAACTTGTATTCGCAGTAGACAGCATTGCTTAAGTATTTACGTTCTTAAAAGTTCAGAGAGTAGGAAAATTTGATATTTTTTTTTCAAATTGTTCCTTTATTTTAGACTATTCATATTTTTCTCTATGCAGCCTTTTGATTTCACGATCTTTATAATGCTATAAACTGTATCTCTATTTCTGTTTATCCAAAAGAGCTGCATCCCATCAAACGTCAAATGAACCTTTTATGTTATCAAACCATGAAGATAGAATGTAAATAATAATAATGTCTTACCAACTTCCCTGGCCAGAATATCTTGAAAAAGATATTGGAAAGGAGAAGTTAGGATGGAAGAAATGGGAATGCACATTAATTGTGTTGCCAACTTAAAAATATTCAATATTTCAAGTCACCACATCAACAAATTTTATTGTCAATATAACCAGATCATTGATAATTCCATATTACCCATAACTAAATAAATAATATCTTTGTAAATTTTACAATAAGAAGTGAAGCAAAATTGTCACAAAAAGATTCATGAAATTTAATTTAATTAACTTCACTTTTACTTGAAATAGTAAGAGTGAAATCATCAAAGCGTGATACCGAAGCTGCCGGCACCATAAAAATACATTCAATAAAGATGGAACAGGAGAAACATTATTCGTAAAAGCTAGTTTGATATGCTATCAAGAAATTGTGAGTAGACTGTAGGAAGATCTCGTTTTATAATTGGTTTCCTTTCAACATATTGTTGATGTAATCAATAATGCGTTTTTCTTCTCTTCCTACACATGAACCTTTAAATGAATATCTATTGGTAAAAGTTCATTTTCAATGCACACCTTTACACCGTGTTCTTTGTTTAATATCCTGTTGACAGTTTCTACAAGCTTGTTATTAGAATACAGGGTTTGCCTGTGTGTTTCTTACTCTTTTTGAAAATTGTCGAAATAAACGCTTTTATTACAAATTGTTTAAAGCTTTGATATGAATCAGATTTCAATATTAATTATTGATACATTTTGATAACATAACAAAAATTTTCTATGGACATGCATCATTTTGTTTTCTAAGATTATAAAAAATATAGAGGTTGTCTGCAGAATTATTCGTCGTTGTCCATAGAAATAAGATTCGTGCAAAAAATGCTAATTCCAATTTTTTCAGAAATAGAAAATTCTCACAAAATATTGTCCTTCAACAGATAATTCCATTTTATCGATACTAGGGAGGTATATAGTAAGACTGTCAGTTTCTTATACAAATGTAGGGACAATGTTTATTTGTAATAAATCGGTAAGTGAACTTACTGTCTTTAATAAATACAAACCATTGAAGGTGTGTTGGTGAAAATATACGATATATTAACAACATTAATCGCTATTTGTGACGACTAGTTAAAATGATCCTCATATTTCCTACATGACAATACTGTGGCAATATATTAAATTTGAACTTTCTAATATTATATTCTACCAATATTATCCCAATGTTGTTACAAATGAGGTCAGGGCATGTGTTCTGGTAGGTAAACATATATTTAAACAAAAACATTTTGAATTAAATAATTTTTTTGTTTTTTTCGCATGAGGAAAATATGATAAACAATATAAACTGGCCATAAATATCGTTTCCACTGGATACAACATATTTTATCAAAATACTAATTTGAAATACAGATGTGTAATTGATATAACAGATGTTTAGTTTATTCCACAATTTGATATCCAAAACCTTTAGCAGGTAATCAACTGAAAAATATATCATGAATCTTTGATCTGGGAAGTAAGGAATACAGTTGAAATGTCATCTTTGGAGGACGATGATAACTGCAGATAGAATTTGGGTTGGAGAAGTGCAAGTGTGAATATACCTGGAGTTATATCACTACAAATCGGAGAAATTATAAACGTTGTGGAAAAATTTCGAAACAAATATGTAGGTAGACTTTCGATAGTTCACTGTATAAAAATAGAGCCAAAACTAAACTCATAGACCAGCATTACATCTAAAAGTTGGAAAAATATTCCAAGCAATAAACATTTATGCTATTCCTGCTTCAGTTTACTCATTGGAAATCTCAAGTACTACGGAAAAAAAACAAGAAACATCAATATATGGAACGATACCACTGGGAAGAGACGAATAATTTCTTTTTGTTAATTAATGTGACAAAAATTAGATATTATTATATTTTAAAAAAAAATTATTCCCAGCATCCGTCCTTCAATGTTTAACAACAAATAAAAAGAAATCGGATAAAGAAATTTGATAAGGACTTATGTGAGGCATTCATTTCAAATAATATACCATCGAAAAAGTTAAATAATGTTAATTCAAAATCATTTTTACAAAAATAGTGTAACTTTAGAAAAAATATGTAAATATTTTTGGAAATTAGATAACTAGTCGGCAATAAGTTTGTTTATTTGATCGTAGATGAAAGTGCCTACAAATGTGGCCGTTTTATTGCCCATTTATTAATAGGAATTCTTCATGAAGACTATTTAGGAATATCATATTCAATTTGATCGAAACAACTTGAAAAAGCTAATAATTTAACAATTACCCGATTTGTACAAGAAGGTTTATCAAATTTCTTTTTACCTGAAAGCGTAACTACCCTGTAAAATAATTTTACCTACGACCACCCCTGTAAGTGGTCAAAAACACACAATCGGCAATCAATGTAAGACGTCTATTACGCACGGTAAAACAAAACGCACGGCTGTAAAGTAAATCGCACGGCTTCCATAGCAACCACTTAGCAACTGTCAATAGACGTAGCCATTTGATTCAAAATGTATTACTTAGTTATTTGACGTTGAATTTTATTCTATATATAAATGGTAGATAACATTTATTAGATATGCGATTGCATTTAATACTAAGAATTATTTGGAATTATATGATAATTGGTTCCGTTTCATTCAATCCGTATATTTAAGCTGTCTGAATGTATCTCATATTAGTAAACAATAGTATATTATACACCTAGCGACTAAAGTGGCCCATTTAATGCAGCGGGTGGTGTTTGATTCCTGAGGGAAGTAATCCACCTAAGGAATTAATGTCACTTTAGTCGAGAGGTGTATACGCTATTTTATGCATTTCCGGTAATTCTACATACATTTTTGATAAGAATAAATACTACTTAGAACGGACTTTTACGAAACTGACTGGGCATCGAGGGTGAACTTCTAAGATGCTTGGCTGGGCATCGAGGAGCGACTTTTATAAAACTTGGCTGGGCATCGAGGATGTACGTTTTTACTTGTACTTTGAATACCTTAATAAGTACAAGTGGGACGTAGGTAAAGTATAGTACGTAACTCGTGTTGTCACGCATTTTACACACTCACGGAATTACGCACTCGCCGCTACGCGGCTTCGTGGGTAACTTTTCCGTTTGTTCGTAAAATGCTTCTTACAACACACGTTACGTAATATACTATTACTTATGTTGTCATTCGTTGCACGCAACATGTGAAAAGCAGTTCAAATTTTTAAAAAAATTATTGTGTTTAGCTCACGGTTAATTAAGCCAATCAGATGCTTTAATTTGGACAGGTTGCCACGACGACAACCTAAAACAGTTTCAGACACGTGACCTAGCGACAAAATTAATAATAATATACAGGGTGATTCATAACTATTGGGATATAGGCTAAGGGTAGATTGCTTGGACTAAAATATGGCGATAGGACCAAATATACCTCAATAAAATATTCCTGTGGAAAAGATAAAGGGCGTTAAAGTTCAATTTTTTTTTCGTTTTTTTGCTAATAATTTCACTGTATATTTATCGATTGTTATCAAAATCGGCACAGAGGCATATGTTTATACAGACAACATTATTTTATGTATTATTTGACATTTTGTTACAGGGGGAGCCTCGTGAAGGACTTCTGATGATGAAATTGACTCGTAACTTTTTTTGACGAAACTTTTTAGTGATTTTGATTAGAAAATATAACATAAACATCATTTCTACGTAATATTCGTACTCTTGTTCAAATACGATATTCTCATTTGTTTTCGAGAAAAACGCAATTGAACAGTTCAGAGTATCGGAAGGGGATTTCAAATATTATTTAATTTATGAAAAGTGCGCTTTGGACTGTTAGATTATTGTTGCTGGTAAATGACATTTCTTGTCAGTGAATATTTTTTGCTGCGAGTTTATAGTCAATTGTTGCATTTTTTGAAGCTATAATATACTTTTTCGATTGAAATGCCTTGTCACAATCATTTTACGAATGAAGAAATGCGGGATATGATTTGTGTATACGCACAAGAACATTTTTGCGGGCGCTCTGCAGCCAGAAGGTATGAATTGTTATATCCAGGCAGAAGGCAACCAAATCACAATACTTTTTCAAATCTATTTCATCGTTTGAGCGACACTGGGTCATTTCACAATAAAAATTAAGGTGGTCGTCCAAAACAAATTTCACCTAATCAAGAAGATGAAATTTTGGTTTGGATAGATGAAAATCCTACAGTAAGTTCACGACGTTTGTCATCAGTAACAGGAGTAAGTCAGTCGTCTATTATTAGAATTCTGAAAAAAGAAAAGTTCCACCCTTATCACTCCACTCCTGTTCAAAATTTGCTTCCAAGAGATCTCCCACGACGGTCATAGTTCTTCCAACGTATTCTCAACAAGCATAATGATGGCCGAGATTTTATTAAGCATATTATGTTCAGCGATGAAGCGACTTTTACCAGACGAGGGGTATTTAATTGGCGAAACAGCAATTATTGAGAAGAAAAAAATCCGCATGCTCTGAAAGAAAGACATTTCCAGCATGAGTTTAAATTGAATATTTGGTGTGGCATTATAGGCGACCAACTACTACGGCCATATGTTCTGCCTCCAAATTTAAATGGAGATTCTTATTTATTTTTCTTTGCAAAATACATTTAGTGATATTTTGGATAATCTGTCACTAGCTGTAAGATATAAGATGTGGTTTATGCAGGATGGAGCTCCACCTCATTTCCCTTTAGTTGTTATAAATCATCTAAACGACATATTTCCTCAACGATGGATTGGCAGAGGAAGTGATTTTGAATGGGCACCAAGAAGTCCTGCGTATAACCTGCTTGATTTTTATTTTTGGGGACATATGAAGTCCTTAGTTTATGCCCATGAAATTAACACGAGTGGCGAACTCTGGAGGAAAATACAAAATGCGGCTGACTTTATAAGCGCACAGAATAATATGTTCTTTGAAGTTCAAAAGTCCTTTATTAAAAGAATTAGAAAATGTATAGAAGTCGGAGGAGGCCACGTAGAACATTTAATTTGAGTTTGCTCTTTTTATGTTACATTGTTTTTAATTATTCTTTATCGTCGAAATAGAAGCCTTAAGATGCACGTTTTTTTATTGCCCGTTACTTGAAATCCCCTTCCGATACTCTGAACTGTTCAATTGCGTTTTTCTCGAAAACTAATGAGAATATTGTGTTTGAAGAGGAGTATCAATATTACGTAGAAATGATGTTTATGTCATATTTTCGAATAAAAGTTACTAAAAAGTTTCGTCAAAAAAAGTTACCAGTCAATTTCATAATCAGAAAACCTTCATGAGGCTCCCCCTGTAACAAAATGTCAAATAATATATAAAATAATATGGCCTGTATAAAATTATGCATCTGTGCCGATTTTGATAACAATCGATAAATATACAGTGAAATTATTGGCAAAAAACGAGAAAAAAATTCAACTTTAACGCCCTTTATCTTTTTCCACAGCAATATTTTATTGAGGTTCATTTGATCCTATCGGCATATTTTGGTCCAAACAATCTACCCTTAGCTTATGTCCCAATAGTTATGAATCACCCTGTATATAAATTAATAATTTCCCTGGCTTGACAGCTGCCACGTGCAAATGCCAGAATAGTAGAAGTGTAGATTATTTTTGACAAATACTTATTTTCGATTTAGAAATAGGTAAATGTTATTTATATTTATTATTAACAACATCAATTATTATACTCTGTTTGTAAACTAGGAGGACTGATTTGAATTTAAGTTAGCAATTCTGTTGATTCCTGATTGGTCAAATTACAGCCAGTTGTACACATCACTTTTGACATATATTATGAATGATAATTATATAAATTGAAAACAAATAGTGTCCATTTTGTTCTTTCTTGCGTTCTTGTTACTGTTTTATTAAAACATAAAACCAGTTCTTGTCAGGACTAATTTGAAAATGGACTCAGATAATATTTCAAATACTAGCATGCATCATTAGCCCCAAAAAAAAGGAGCTATGTAAGTTTAGGCTGTCGATAGCTGGTTCTGGATTTTTAATTTTATGGAAATAAGTGATAAATTGGAATATAACTTTATTCTTACAAAAACAACGTGAACATGACAATCGATAACAATCAACGTGAATCGTCTTCTTTTTTGACGTCCTTCAATTTTTCTTAACAAGCATGCGTCAGTGAGCGGACTGTGAACTCTCTTACAATGTTGCCGTTGTGATAATTATAATACAACAATATTCATGTTTTTAAAGCACAGCGACAGTTTTAAAGCGCAGCGACATAGGCCACTTATCGTCTACAGAGAAGCAAAACCTTGTACATTCGTATAAACAAATCTCAGATGATGAACTAGAGGCAAACGTGAATGCCATTGTACTAAAAATTGTAAAAACGTTGGGTAAGTTATCGAAAACAGCACTTTTGTGTGAAATTAACGTATACCAATTTTATGTTTTAGAAGTTGCTAGATCGATTCTGTTTCGAATTATTAAATAATATAGAAACTGGAATAATTGTCTCTTCTAACCTTCGACGATACAACAAAAAATATAATTCGACGCATTGTTCATAGTTTTTTTTTCAAATGAAATACCAACTTTGAATAAAATTCATTCGTTCATCATTACATAAAGTTATGAAATAAATTTTACGTAAACCAAAAATAATACTAATTTTTATATGAATTGAAAGCTCCTCTATTCATTTTATGGTATGTACTAAGAAAATACAGTTTTTTAAATACTTGAAAAGAAATAGAAACAGTATTTTAATAGAATGCAATGATATTGTAAGATGGAGAAGAAATTATCTAATACCCATCAAACAGTATAGGCGAGAACAGAGACCTATTTATTACTTTGATGAAGCCTGGCTAAATGAAGGTCATACAAATTTCAAAATATGGATATATACATCTATTCGAGATAGGTAAAAGAGATGATTTTCTTGAAGGATTGTCTACAGGTTTGAAAAATCTATCTGGAAAAGGCAAACGTTTAATAATCCTTCATGCGGGAACTGGTTTTCTGAAAACAGAAATTTGCATGAATACTTTCAGTTACTTTATGCTTGTATCAACTTTCATATGTGTACATCGTTCAATCAAAATACTTTTCAATTAAATTTAGATGTAGCATACTCTTGTTAAAAATATTTAATAGGTATTCTGTTAAAAACATTAACATCATCACGAACAAATGTATTTCTATTTGTAATCATTTTTGGCGTTGAATTTTTCATTATGATAAGACACCAATCCACAAGATTATCATCATTGTGTACGAATTTCTGGTTAAATCTCATGAACATTATCGATCTACATGCCACAATAGGTTTGTTCTCACACGAGTCATAAACAATTAGAAACAGTCAGGATTCTGAGTAATACAGCTGGGCGATGTTCACACAATTTTGAATAATGGTTTTCCAACTGTCCGACGTCCAGCTGTTTTCAAACAATCAGAAACTCATGTATAAACGCGGAGAAATGGATTGCGCAGAATCCTGACTGTTTCTGATTGTTTGTGACTCGTGTGAGAACAAACCTTATTTGTCACGGTGTCGCTCCGGCCAACTGTTTTCTCAAATCAAATTACCAGTTCGTTGTATTCTATTATCAATGTAAAATTTAAGAAAACCTTTTGTTCGATTCATTGCAATAATTCTAAGGTACATTTGGTATGAACTGCATAGAATATAAACTAAATTCCGCGTGAACGGACAGTTGTGCGTTCTTTTTGCTTATAATCTAGTAAGAATACTTTTGTTCATGAGTAATCAAGAATTAATAAATTCTTTAATTCGGAATACAGTAGGTATTATTGTTGTGTACTCAATTCCGTTAAAGCATAGCTCCACCATTTCAAACAATTACACAATCATATTCTTAAATTATTAGGTCGAATGAGATAATGGCGGAAACAGTGAATTATACTTATTGCTGAGCCTTAACACAGATATATCCGTTTCTTCTATGTTTGTATCCGGAAATGTTATAACTTATGGTGAATTGTTGAGGTATACATGTATCTAATGTAGTACAAGGTCGATTTTTGAACAATACATACGAAGTCTATTAAACTTGAGATATATCATTATTTCAGAAAGTGTTTAAGGTCAATGAAGACACAAATAACGAGTTTGATAGGTTACCCTAACCTAGCTTTACATATATCCAACAAATTTCATATTTCCATGATAATTGACACTATTTTCTCCATTATTTCTCCTCATCAGTTCAAATTCTCAAGTGATGGTGTAGTGTACCTAATTAAAATGCATGCAGATTTTTCAAAATAGTGTAGCACTCATATTAGTTATAATGAATGGAATTGTAATATCGAAAGTCGAACAGTTCCAAGTTAGGGTGATACGGTTGTTGATCGATTGAGATTTCTTGACACGGGATGCAAAATCCAGTTTTCTTTCCATAAATCTGATCTTCTCAAAGGATTTTCTATATCAATTGCCACATAAAGCTGAATTTATAAACTCTGTTGTTCCCGTTGTTCGTTGCTTGCCGTCTTCTCCAAGTTGCTGGCGATTCGTTATTCACATTTGTTCCCGAGTCGATTAATTTATATCGGTTTTTCGTTGTTGGCGTTCTCGAAATATGATTGGTCACAACGGTGACGTCATTTTATGCTGCCGAAGTGCATCAATAAACAGTAGCTTATTTGAATGTAGCGCCTCTCTTTACTGACCGTAAAAACAGTACTGCCAGTTTTGACTTTAAAATGATTGGTAGAAATCAAGTCCCATAGGACTAACTTCAGTTTTCATTGGTGGAACTGCGAATCACGAATAACAAGTTATAAAATTTGGTTATTTAAGAGCAACGACGAACGACGTGGAAACGACGAACAACACAACAACAACGGTTTATAAACGCATGTATGTGATATCAATGTTTTATTTTCGAGCAGCGGGAATCACGAACAACGAATAACGAACAACAGAGTTTATGAATCCACCTTAAACTCTCATATAACATTCTTAATTTACTGTCAAACCTACAGTTAACATAATTAATGGCTCTCATTTCAAACTTGCTGACTCATGTCTCATTACCAGTTGCAATGCTTTTATAAATGTTAGGTCCAAATTGACTTCTTCTAATATTTCTCCAACGATCCTTATGTAATTGAGTTTAAGCAAAAATTTCATGTATCACACAAAAGCAATCATTCAAGATGGTACGATTTCAACTATGAAGTCCAAAAATGTCAGAAGCTATACGTCAATTTTCTTCACTCCTGTTAAGCCCAGTTCCAGTTGGAAATATTGTGGCCGAACTGAGCAAGGTATATCTTCCACCACACCCCAATTGCTACTAAATGCATGCTGCACTTATCCTAATGTATTTTTTATTTTGATTTTTGGCCCTTAGTAAATCTTTGGTATAATTTTTTGCATAAGAAATCTCACCTGAAATAGAAAATTTAAGACAGATTGATATAGTTAGCAGTGATATAGTTATCAGTGTTGATTAGATCATGTTTTTTTTTTATTTGACAGTTACTCATTACAGTTTATGTGAATTGTTTACTCAAAATGATACTTGTATTTTAATTGAATAAAACCTCATTAAGGCAGGTATTGCTTTATAACAATTTATGCAACTAAAAATAATAAATACTAATCAAGACAATGGACAAGTATTTCAAGCCGGAACGATTTGAAGTCGAATACACCTCACCTTGTGCCACTTGCCAATGGACTCACTGGAAGACCACCATTGAAACCTTTGTTAACACAATTGCTGCTAAAGAAACTAAATTACTATTACTCTACAATCACGTGAGTCGCAACATTTTTGAACTCATCAATGACTGCAAATCTTATGCTAAGGCTATAGAAAGATTAGACTCTCTTTATATAAAACCGAAGAATGAAGTGTATGCGAGGTACAGACTTATGACTAGACGTCAACAGTCAGGGGAAACTGTAGATCAGTATATACAATCGTTAAGAGCTTTAAGTGCAGACTGTGGTTTTAAAGCAGTGACCGCTGAGAAGTACAGGGACGAATACATTCGAGATGCTTTTATTAATGGACTAATCACCCCTAATATCTGACAAAGACTGTTGGAAAATATAACTTTAGATTTAGGAGAGGCATTTAATAAAGCACGTGCCCTCGAATCAGCACAAACATTTTTTGAGTCTTTTAATACCCTCCAACCACAGTTAGCTTCAACGTCAAATAGTGAGACTCATGAGAAAACCTTATACAGTCCCTTAACTTCTGCTGCAACCAACAAGTCGAAATGTTTCTTCTGTGGATATAAACGTCATATGCGTTCATATTGCCCTGCACTTGAAGAAATATGCAAATTGTGCAATAAAAAAGGACATTTCTCTAAGGTTTGCAGGTCATCCAAATCGAAAACCTCTGCTGCCGCAAAACAATGTGACGACTCTTTGGAAGAAGACAACTTTCCAACTTTTGCATCAGTTCAAAACATTAATTCTCGAAAGTCTAAAATTACAGCGGCTTCACCGACTAGTCTTTCCAAGTCAGTAATCACAATAACCATTAACGGATACACGGCGGAAGCACTCATCGACACCGGAAGTACAGATATTACATCAGTGACTTGTTTGCCGCAAATCTGAAGATCAAATTGCACCCGACACAATCGAAGGACAGTATGGCTTCATCCTCATTACTGGTACCAGTTAAAGTTTACTGTTATGGAGATTTGGAAATTCTTAACCATTCTTATTCTAAATTCAAGCTGAGTGTCCTCAAAAATTGTTGTGCAGATATTATTCTCGGACATGACATTCTTAAACAGCATTCGAATTTGTCAGTAAACTTTGGCGGTGACAGACCAACTTTGAATGTAAGTAGCTTTTTAGCATGTGCTAAAGTTGGGCCAGCTTCCCTCTTTGAACATCTAGCGTCAAATGATCGCCCTATTTTTGTTAAATCAAGAAAGTTTTCCAACGATGACGAAAATTATATTAGGTCACACGTTCAGAGTCTCCTGAAAGACGGAATAATTGAAGAAAGCCCTTGGAGAGCTCAAGTACACATTGTAAATAGCACTCACAGAAAAAGAATGGTCGTTGACTCTTCTCAAACTATCAACAAATATACAATGCTGGACGCATACCCATTACCATCAATTGAGAAAATTGCATCAAGAGTGGCCAAATACAAATTTCATAGCACTATTGACCTGAAAAGTGCATACTATCAAATCCCCATCAGGAAGGAAGACCGGCCGTTTACCGCATTTGAAGCTGCTGGAAAACTTTGGCAATTTAAAAGAATACCTATGGGCGTAACCAACGGCGTTGCTGCTTTCCAAAGAAAAATTGATAAAATAATTTCGAAAGAAGGTCTTCAAGGAGTTCAAACCTACTTAGATGACGTGACAGTAAGTGGGAAAACTCAATTCGAACATGACGGAAACCTAGAAAAGTTTTTAGAGGTATGTAAGAAATACAATTTAACCATTAATAAAGAAAAATCGAAATTTAATTTGCAATCAATCAAGCTTTCAGGATTTCTTATAGAAAATAACACCTTACGCCCAGACCCCGATCGTTTGAAACCATTATTAGATTTCCCAATTCCTCACAATAAATCTTCATTGCAACGGGCACTTGGAATGTTTTCTTACTATTCCAAGTGGATACCTCATTTTTCTGACAGAATTCACAGGTTAGTTAAATGCAAGACTTTCCCTCTTGATCCAATTTTAGTCAAAGTATTCAATGATATTAGATCCTGTATACTCAAAGTATTTGTTGTTAACGTACAAAAAAACTCTCCATTCTGTGTTGAAACCGATGCCTCTGATGTTGCTTTTGCTGCCTTTCTCACTCAGAACCAAAGACCAGTTGCTTTCTTTTCGAGGACGCTATCGAAGAGCGAACAACATCACCCTGCAGTTGAAAAGGAAGCTTATGCAATGATGGAAGCTCTCCGTAAATGGAGATATTACTTAATCGGACGTAAATTCCAACTAGTAACTGACCTAAAATCTGTTTCCTACATATTTGACTTAAGACATGCCGGGAAAATGAAGAATGAAAAATTTACCAGATGGCGATTTGAGTTAGCCCCGTACAATTTCGATATAACTTACAGGCCCGGTAAGAAAAACCTAGCGGCTGATGCATTTTCTGGATTTTGCTGCACATCGAACACATACTCTAAATTGGAAGAAATTCGTAATTCCCTATGCCATCCTGGTATTGCACGGATGAATCATTACGTTAAAGTTCAGAATCTTCCCTATACATTAGACGAAATCAAAAATATGACGGCAAAATGCAAAATATGCGCAGAAATAAAACCAAGATTCTACAATAAGAAAACCAACAGCCTTATTAAAGCTACATCACCTTTTGAGCGCCTTAGTATTGATTTTAAAGGGCCACTCCCGTCAAGTACTCGTCATAAATATTTATTTAAGGTCGTTGATGAGTATTCTAGATTTCCTTTTGCTATCCCGTGCACCGATCTATCAGCTCAAACCGTCATACAATCACTGTCACAAATATTCTCAGTATTTGGTTATCCCACGTACATCCATTCCGATAGAGGCACGTCATTTGTATCAAGAGAATTCGAGAAATTTCTACACTCCAAAAATATAGCCACGAGCAGGACAACTCCCTACAATCCCTGTGGGAATGGGCAAATTGAAAGATATAACGGCATAATTTGGAAAACTATATCCCTTGCTTCAAAGTCCAAACAGATGCCAGTAAATCAATGGGAGAAAGTACTACCGGAAGCTCTTCACTTAATAAGAACACTGCTTTGTACGGCAACCAACGCTACCCCACACGAGATGATGGTTCTACCATAAGAGGAGGGGTGTCACTGGCACTGCCCTCCCATCGTGGCTTCTCTCTCCAGGCAAAGGTTTGATGCGGAACTTCGTTCTACAAAGTAAATACGACCTCTTGGTGTAAGAAGTCACGCTAGTGGGGGCAAACCCTGATTACGCCTTGGTCCGTCTCCCTGATGGCATGGAAACAACTGTTAATCTACGAAACCTAGCACCTGCAGGGAAATCATCAATGCAGTCTCCACTAGGCGAAGAACAGGAAGAGGAAAATCAAGCCGACAATCCTCAAGCACAGAACGAAACTAATTTAGACTCTCCTGAATCTATATCTACCCCACGAGAATCTGTATCAACCCCTCGAGGATCTATATCTACACCACGAGAACCTGTATCAACCCCGGAAGAAGAAGGAGCAGAGAACCAACACCAAGTGGACTTCTTATCTCAACCGATCGACCCTCCACAATACCAACCAACTAAGACCTTTCGAAGATCGTTTCGTCCAACAAGACGTCCTGACTATTTGAAAGATTATGTTTCAAAATAAAGTGGGGGAGAGTGATATAGTTAGCAGTGATATAGTTATCAGTGTTGATTGGATCATGTTTTTTATTTGACAGTTACTCATTACAGTTTATGTGAATTGTTTACTTAAATTGGATGACAGACGACGCTCAAATTCCGTTCCACTAGAGAGAACAAATATTTTTGACAATAATTCCTCTAAACAGGTTTCTCAAATAACCAATTTTCGATACATCTTTGAATGAATGTCTAACAATTTGATATTTTACTGTTTCGGTCCTTACTCTGTGGAATCTACTCATATTACTTTTTCAAATGAAACTAACTGTTTCTGAATAATTCCACAATATATTTTTATTATTACCATTTCTAGAAACAGTTATTTTCATTCAAAAAACTAATTTGATATTTAATAATTGGTCCCTCAAATGATTTAGTTATATCAACTGTTGTTTATTTATGTATCTGTCGTTACTTTATCTAACTATTGTTGGTTTATACAACATTTGGATAGGCATAATCATAATTACACTCACAACCATAATAGTTAAACTAATCATTTTCTATAGGTCCGTTTATACAATTGTCACAAACACAATCATAAGCATAATGACACTGACCTTGAAGTTCCTAACTTTTATGTTTATCAATATGACGAGAATTGAAGTGCGCATGCGTCTAAACCTATAGGCGACATTGATAAGGAGGCGTCTCGGTGACAGAATAAATTTTGTTGACCACCTTCTTTGCAGCTGACTTACAGCCAGCTCCGAAATTGCAGCAAAACTCAAAAATAAATAAGGTATACTCATTGTGTTCAGCAACTCCTAACTAATTTTCATTCTTTGAAAAAGTTTAGTTCTACTGAGAAAAAATACACATAACTAACAAAGCAATTCCCAACAAAACAAATACCAAACACAGAAATTACGCTTAACCTCTGATTAGAGGTTTGTTTGGCTTATCTATGCCTGTTGTTTAACTTCATTTATATCAATTATATGCTTATAACTCAGATTAACAAATAAAATAGATATGTTTGTTTCGACTTTTTCCTGTCCCAAACATTGAGTCACGTTCTAATCTCACTTGCGGGACACTTCCACTGCTTTGCCGTATTTACAAGTCCTCTTCAGTTGCGGGAAAAAAGAAATTAGACGTTTAATTGAAAATTTGTTAAAAAGTAATGCAAATAAAAAAAAGGCTTACCAATTTCTGCATTTGAGTCGCAGCTTTTAAAATTAATTAATAATACTTGAATTTTATCTAATAAAGGCATATTCTTATATAAATTTTAAACAAGAATTTGTTGTATCCTTAGATACCTTTATGGTTATAGCTAAACATGGCAACATTGCTCAAGATTTCAGTACCTGTTAATGTGTCAATAGTAATCTATTTAGTAGTTTTGTCCTTGTTTAATTACCATATAAAGAGAGATGCAAATATCGTCAGCGTGTGATCGACGATCATTTTCAATACGCCGTAGTATTGTAGTAAATAATGTCAAACGTGGTTTGTTTATACAAGCGCCATTACGACTAGAGAGTAAACATTTAGTTCTTTCGTTTTGATGTGTTTTCAAGACTTTTTAGTGTGAACATTTTTTGCTCTAGTAAAAATCCAATGAAATCAGTTAATTTGAGGTCATTTGATTGAACACAACCAATCAGAACAACATTATACTGAAAACATATCCCATGGGCTGTTTTCACTCTATCACGTTGCTATGGATACAATTTGATTATTTATTTCGATTTTGACGTTTCAAATATTTCAAAATGTCACGATTTAGTCATAATACTGACGAAAATATTAATGAAATTATAGAAGTTATGTACTTATTTTCTATAATTAGCAAAAAATATTTTCTATCCGAATAACCCTCGAACATTGATAAATGCTCAAAAATTTTATAACAATTTTCTGAAGCTTGTTGCTCATAGGCAACAGACCTCCGCCTACGGCGTCTGTTTCCAAGCAACAAGCTTTCGAAATCAGTTATAAATTTTTTTCGAACAATTATCAATGTCCTTGGGTTATTTATTATTACTGAAAATAAACTTTTAAGTTAATTAATTTGATGTTTTTGGATTAATATGGTTCGTCGGTGCCAAGTTTGTCAGAAAAACAGCCGAAATTAGCAATGTCATGTATCTACAATACCATCCCCACTTTTTGTAATTCATTCATTATTTCACTACTGGCGTTTAGAGTTATTGGCCGCAAAAATAAACGTGTTTATAAATGAATAGCCCTCTCTATGTTTACTATTACTCTAAGGCTTATAAATATGAGTATTAAAACTGTATAATAGTTATTTGTAAAACAACTGTCACAATGACTCGTTTTGTAGTACGAGTGAAGTTTGCACTATGAACCGCGAAGCGGTGAGTTGCGCTAATCAGTAGTACTACAGAAAGTCATTGTGACACAAGTTTTACACAATATTTTTTAAAATTTGCATGTATTTACTTTTTTAAAGAAAATAGAATTACATATAATCCCTGTTTTCAAACTAGAAGGAGTGGTTTGAATTTAAGTTGGCAATTCTATAGATTCCTGATTGGCCAGATCACAGATGGTTTGATTTAGCACTTTTGACATATTATGACCAAATAATTATTTAAATTATAAACAAACTTTCATTTAAGCAATTAGAGGATGATTGTTTGTTTAAAAATGAAAAATGAGCTTCTTCTGATCTATTTATATTATATCATGAACAGAATTATTTCTCTAATACATATTCACATAGATATCTGGTAATTTATCGCAAAAATCGAACGTTATGAATACTTATATATTGATCTTATACAATGTAAAAATAAAAAATTGACAAGTCTTTGATGAATAAACGTTAGCGTACTTTATTTACTAATATTTTTAATATACAATTTACTCAAATTTACCTTTAGACCATTTAATATAATAATTTGCTTGGTAGAACAACGCTAGACCATTTTATAATTAGTTTTAAGGTTAAAGTCAAATGTCAAATAAAAATATATACTACATAAGGCACGTTTTTTTATTCACCGGTAGATTCACCAGTCCACCAACTACGTTTTTATATTCATTGATGGATTTCAGATTGAAGAAATGACGCGTTAATTTATTACTGTTGCATCAACCAAAATTGCAAACCATTCCACCGGTGTTTCGAGGTGGTGGATAAATTTGGTGGTTAAGAAAATGACAGATTAACCTCAAAAAAACATGTATACTATTTCATCCTCGAAACTATCAGATGAACTGCTACTCCGAGATCTGGAGGCTAGAATAACTACAACACTATTCAAGTATTTTCATTCGTGTCGTTAATTTTAGCTAATAACAACAATCAATTTTAAAAACGATTGTCAGTTGTCAAATATAATGATGTAAATAACAACAGCCGCGTTTTTTTAGGTGCCATTGGTGACTCCAACATGTCAGTGCAGCGGAGACTGACGTCAATCAACCAATGGTGAATATATGATGTAAAAAAAAGTGCCTATACAATAACCAACTATATGACACTAAAAATTAATGAAAAAGTGTTCAAACAGCCTTCATCGTGACACTGTAAACAATGTTATAATGAAGTCTCTTTTATACGCGAATTATAAAAACAACTTTTAGAATTGTGATTAAGTTCATAATTTTGACTGTCTACATATTGTAAAAACCCGCCTTAAATATACTAG
This sequence comes from Galeruca laticollis, assembly GCA_963921935.1. Taxonomy (NCBI): domain Eukaryota; kingdom Metazoa; phylum Arthropoda; class Insecta; order Coleoptera; family Chrysomelidae; genus Galeruca; species Galeruca laticollis. The sequence goes on along the minus strand of OY998175.1, from coordinate 113,171,480 downwards.
AGTTTTTCCTTCATACGCAAAATTTTACCATTAGTATATCTCTTTGGAAGCAGACATTTGTCACTTAGGTGTGTCAAAAGTTCACAAATAATATTACATTGATCATTTTTTTCGTATAATTTTCAACCAATCAGAACGATCAATTTAGTTAAGCTACCTTGTATAATTTCGATAATACCTGATTATACAGAGTGTACATAAAGTAACGTAACTTGCTAATATTTCGATTTCCGTTAGGTATACAAAAAAAATGTTGAAAAGTTTTTTCAAATAATCCAGACCATCTGCATAAGTCGATTAGAAGTATACAAGGTGCATCGTTGCTTCAAAATAACTTATTAACATATTTTTTCAAATAGTACACCATGTATATATTTTCAGTTTTTCATAACCTATTATATTACAAATACAACCGTCAAGACCGCATAATTCTAACCTCATAAGTTCTACAGTTATTGAGAAAAATAATTTACGGGAACGTTTTTATTACCAAAATAATTAACAAGAAAAAATACAATCTCATTTAATGAGATGTTCAAATTGTCTTTCTTCTTCTGTTTGACAGTATCCAAGTCGATTATAAAAAGCTGATATGGTATTACGCAATTGCTGATTTGTTGTTTGATGGGCTGTTAACAGTATTCTACTCCTCAGTTTATCCAGATTATCAGGTTTTGTCTTGGACACTATGTTTTTCAGATATCCCCAGAAGAAGTAGTCTAAAGGCGATAAATCGGGAGATCTTGCTGGCCACTCAATTGTGCCCCTTCTTCCAGTCCACCTGTCTTGGAAAACTTCATTTAAGTAATTTCGAACAGCAACACTAAAGTGTGGTGATGCACCATCCTGCTGACACCAAGTGTCATTAAAATTGTTACCAACTGCATTTCTCACTGCAGGAACTATTTGGAACGGTCCGATAACAGTGGTGCCGATAGTACCTGCCCAAACATTAACTTTTGAAGGTCTTTGTGTTCTATGTTCCCGCATCCACCTAGGATTAGTATCACTCCAATATCTACAATGGTGGCGATTAAATGTACCATTTAACTTAAACGTGGCCTCATCGGAAAATACTAGCTTACTTGTAAAATGAGGGACTTCATCTACCTTTTGCATTATAATTTCACAAAATTCTATTCTGCGGTCATAATCATATTCCAATAATTCTTGTAAGCAGACAAAAGTCACGGAACTGAGAACTGCCAACACTCCTCCTTCTAAAATTTGTGACCATCTGAAATCTAGACATAATTGTCAAATTTTTTCGAAAAATGGCGGATTTTTAGTACTTTTAATTGCGATTTTCTCTTTCAAAATGCATGATCCGGAAAAAATCTACTTTAGTGGTACAACGCGGATTTTGATGTAAATTTTTTTTCTGGCTAATTCGAGGTCGCTGAACACGAAAATGAAAGAAAAAAATGGGGCTCTCTTACCAAAATCGAGTTATGAATTTTTGAAGATGTGTTCAGATGAGTACTGCACTGGATTTATTGTCACATTATAACTGCTATAATGATCCGTAATAACTGCTCCACAATGTTAGTGATACACTATAGTTGCCTTTTACGATATTACTCTCTCATGCACGTTAAAAAAAACACTGATATTGATATAAATCTCTTGTAAATTATTTTTTTAATTCCACAATTATATCTTTTGACGTTTCCGTTTAATATGACTGACATATAAGTTTCGTCTGTTTCCTCTTAGCAGTAAGACTTTTACCTACTAGCATATACAGCCATCATTAGTTACATGAAAAAAAGTTGCTGAATATTTTCGATATGCACAGATCATAGCACAGAAGATATAAACAAGATGTACATCATGAACATACACCGGCTCTTGTGCACCCTTTCCCTTCTTGAATAACCTGATGTGCGTTACAAAGTATTAGATATCAAGTTATTCAAGGAGGGGAAGGGAATATAATCATTGGATTCACCCTTTCCCTTCTTGAATAACCTGATGTGCGTTACAGACTATTGCGCACATCAGGTTATTCTAGAAGGGAAATGGCGAATTCAATGATTATATTTCCCTCCCCTTCTAGAATAACTTATTGTGCGTTACAAAGTATTAAGTTATTTAAGAAGGGGAAGGGAATATAATCATTGGATTCACCATTTTCCTTTTGTTTTAATTTTTGCCTATTTTCGTTAAAAATTATGGTTCGTCCACACTTTTTTTTGTGTTAAATGTCTCCAATTGAAGTAAACTTTCGATTCTACTATAGAAAATTGTTTAATTTCATGGGTTGTAAAGTGCACAAGAGCCGGTGTATGTTCATGATGTACATCTTGTTTATATCTTCTGTGCTATGATCTGTGCATATCGAAAATATTCAGCAATTTTTTTTCAAGTAACTAATGATGGCTGTATATGCTAGTAGGTAAAAGTCTTACTGCTAAGAGGAAACAGACGAAATTTATATGTCAGTTATATTAAACGGAAACGTCAAAGATATAATAATTGTGGAATTAAAAAAATAATTTACAAGAGATTTATATCAATATCAGTGATTTTTTTTAATGTACATGAGAGAGTAATATCGTAAAAGGCAACTATAGTGTATCACTAACATTGTGGAGCAGTTATTACGGATCATTATATCAGTTATAATGTGACAATAAATCCAGTGCAGTACTCATCTGAACACATCTTCAAAAATTCATAACTCGATTTTGGTAAGAGAGCCCCATTTTTTTCTTTCATTTTCGTGTTCAGCGACCTCGAATTAGCCAGAAAAAAATGTTTCATCAAAATCCGCGTTGTACCACTAAACTAGACTTTTACCCATGATCCAAGAATTTTTTTCTCTTAAAATGTTCTATAATAATAGGGCTTTCTCATAAAAAATAAATCGTTGCAAAATTCGGAGGGTCGCGAACTGCACCGGACCCGAGTTACTTTATAAGGATGAAAATTCTTCTTCTTAATAATTGTACAGACGGATCCCACACTAACATCATGTTCTAATGCAGTTTTCGGAATGGATGTAAAAGGATTTTCTACAAAGATTTGCATAACGTCCAAGGATTTTTCATCATTAGTTACGGTCTTTGGTCGGCGATTTTTAGTTGAACCCACTTCTTCAAAAAATTTCACAATCCTTCAAACTGCAGTTTTGGTAATTTGGTTGCGATTTGGATAAGCATCATTAAATAAGTGCTAATAAGCTACCTCATCATAAGCTCTTTAACGATCACCGTAGCCTCTCATCATAAGAATCTTTATTCTTTCCTGTTCGGTAAACATACTTAAATTTTAAAAGCACCTAATTAAAATTAACATCTTTCACTAATGACAATGAGAAATAATTCATGACCTTTAAAAACAATTCATGACAGAAAAACCTACTACTTTTTTGACATAAACAGTTTTTTTTATAATTTTAGATTCAAACCAATGTAACTTTGGAATTATCGAAGGTAGAATTATGCGGTTTTGACGGTTGTATTTATAATTTAATATATTATGAAAAACTGAAAATATATACATGGTGTACTATTTAAAAAAATATGTTAATCAGTTATTTTGGAGCAACGGTGCACCCTGTATACTTCTAATCGACTTATGCAGATGGTCTGGATTATTTGAATAAAGTTTTATTCAACATTTTTTTTGTATACCTAATGAAAATCGTAATATTAGCAAGTTACGTTACGTTATGTACACACTGTATATAGACCGAAAAAGTGTGACGTCAGAACATGGCCGCTGACAGTTACTGAGGGAAAACAAATCAATTATTCAACTTATGTCTTGCCTTTACTGTTGTTATATTTTTAAAGTTTATTCGTTTTTTCATTTGTAAAGTGACACTGCAGTGACTATCAAGTAATTATGCCTTATGGCTTCGCTCCTAAACTTCCATAATATACTCTATATATATACGTCATATCCACTGTTTAAAGTGTCTCCACATTTCTTTAACACTTGAATTTCATTACAAAACTGCTTCGCAATGCTCGACAAATTAACAATAGCCATGTTTAAGCATATTACAAACGTAAAATGAACGTAAATAAATATTTGTTTTCCCTCAGTAACTGTCAGCGGCTATGTTTATGACGTCATAGCTTTTTCGGTCTATAGAGTAGTATTTTAAAATAATTTAATTTCCATAGTAACCACATCGACATCAATATACAAAGTAACAGGACCGTCAAATTTTGACGTTTATCAATAACTGTTCAAAAATGAGTTGATTCGGAGATTTATCATTAAATTCAATAGACAAAAGTATACGAAATACCGAGCCTCATAATACAGCGAAAACAAAAAAAACGTAGTATATAATAATTGTAATTTCAATTGTACCATTTTTTTTTAGTAGGAGTAGTAGTAGTAGTCAGATTTGAGAGCACAAGCAGAGAGGTCGACTATACAAGCGAAGCAGAGTTTTGAGGAGAGCTATCGGACCGGGGTTGATTTTTAATCAATCGATCCGGCGATTGGCTTACCCAATGAGACAAAAACAGGGTTATTCACGTAAATAGTGTTTTTCAACACTGTTTCCGATTCATGAAAATTTAAAAAAAAATCAAATTTTTTAAAATCGAAATTTTTCGGATGTTTTAAAAGTTTATTTTTTTACAAAGATGTCGAAGAAAAAAGAGGAGTGGCCGCCACTACCCCTCAGCAAAATATTAGAAGAAGACGATGACGACTACAGCGAAGAAACTTCCGACGACGAAGAATTCAACAGGATAGAAACGCTCGCAAAACAGATGAAATAAAGAGGCGACAAGTTTCAAAAAAGATGGGAAGAAAAGAAGATGAAACTGCAAGAAGAGAAGGACAGAGTAAAACGCAGAGAAGACGAGATAGACGGTCTGCACATCGCAATGAAGAACTTGGAAGCCAAGATCAAGGAGATGGGAGGAAAGCTGGAGAAAAATGAAAAGGTGAGGAGCCATAGCCCACCAGAAAGCGTCCGAAAGGAGGCCCAGAGGACAGAATCCCCACCAGAAGACGAGACCGAAGAGATGTACTTCACGGAAGTGGTGTCCATCAAGACGATCCAAAAAGAGCAGAGGCAAGAAGCCGCCGCGAGGAAGGAAGCCGCCGCAAAGATGGAGAAAAGGGACGACGAAGCGATGAACGAAGCCATCCGCGAGAACCAAACGAGGGCGACCAGGCCACCACCGGTCATACTACGGAGCACTCAGCACTAGGGGCCCGTACGTGAAGAAATGCAGACAAGAGGAATCAAGACGAGATTCATCACCATCCGAGAGAGGCTCGGAGTGAAGATACCCTACGAAGGACCAGAGGACTTCAAGAACCTGACGAGGTACCTGCAAGAAGAGAGGAGAGAAGTGGAATGAATGGTACACCCACACACCACGGGACGAAAATAAGGGAAAGCTCATCATCAAGGGACTGACGAGCAGCGAGGACCTAGACCAACTCAAGGAGGAGATCAAAAAAGAGGGAGTCAAAATCAGAAGATTAAGCCAAATCCACTCCAGATTCGGCGAGAAACGACCACTGCCCATCTACGTAGTAGAGCTAGACGAAGAAGAGAAGACCAACTCTAGAAAAATCCGGCACATCCAGCAAGTGAGGATAAAATGGGATGAACTCAGGACAAAACCAGAACCAACATAGTGCTACAACTGCCAAGGATTCCACCATGGATAGACGACATGCAGAGTCAACACCAAATGCGTCAGATGCGGAGGCCAACACCGATCCAACGACTGCAAAAGACCTAGAGGCAAGCCAGCCACCTGCGCGAACTGCCAGGGAGAACATCCGGCGAACTACGAGGGGTGCCCACAAGCTCCAAACAGCAAGATGACGAGGGAACCACAACCCCCAGCAACCACGAAGCCAGGAGTCAGCTACGCCCTAACAACTACCAAGAAGACAACGACAACGGCCACCCCGAAGAAACAGGAGATCCTCGAACAGGTGACGAGGCTATTAGCCCAGCTAATAAACTAATCATTTTGTGTTCCAGAATTTCGAAAATACCTGCCTAGGAGAAGGCTCAGCACATCCATAAAAAGATGAGCCGAGGTTTCAAATAGGTCATCAAAGACAAGTGGATCCACTCTGTAAGGTCGTCTTTAGTCGTATTAAGTCGGCTAAGGATTTGTCCCTTATAGAGGCAGCGAAGAACACACACAATAGAAGACACAGAAAGCGTAAAGACCGCCGGCAAACAGACGACAGCACGACCCTAGCTACCCTAGCGGTCGGATTATTTAAACTGTCAAACTGTCACTATTTGTAATTATGAAACAAGTTATCGATGCATAACCTGATTATTTTGAAATACTTAGTATTACTACTGATTATACAATTCATGTGTCATCTAACCCTTTTTCTACGATTTCAATTGGCCTAAATAGAGTAGTAAGAGACTATCAAACTGATAATAGTTCTGTCATCGCATGCTACTACGTCATTGTTTATTATTATGGCCCCCTAATGAAAAAAATCAGTACTCTCAGTTTTGGAATTCAAAATATTGCTGCGTAAAATTCACCAAGATGCATAAAAAAAGGCTGCAGTAGATGGGGTGACGCGACCGAAATCAACATACGACAATTAATAAATTTGAGAACCCCAAAGAACACAAATAAATAAAAAGTCAGAGTGGAATTAGTTTACGCCATTCTGTGTATCCAAAGGTATCGAATTAACACAAAATACGACAATTCCAGAAATCGCTTCCAATTTACGAGTTAGCTAGAAACAGTAAGTTTCATTTAAAACACTGTTATTAAATATATTATCTTCTATTGAAGACTCGCTCCTTCATTGAAAAAGGTATTCAACCTTTTTCCTTCTTCGTAGTTAGAGAAAGTTGGTTGTTTATTCATTCTAATTTTCTCTCCAGTAATATCATTAATAATATTCCATGCCGTTTTACTTTTATTATTGCATTAGTTAAGTGTTTTTGTGATATTTGTTTTCATGATTTCCTAGTAACACAATACATTCTACAATATTTGCTAATAATATGTTGATTATTGCGTCAACTCTTGAAAACGAGTTAGTTCCTGTCCAAAAACAATGTTTTACGTATAAATGTACAAGAAATAAGCTATATTGCCTCATGTACTTCATTTTCTATAATAAAAAAATTCATTAAAATAAAATAAATAGCGTTGGTTCAAAAGTTCAAAGTTCATTATATTTTGTTATTTTTTTTGAAAATTCAGCATTTTCCGAGATAACAGGCACCAAACTTGTGCTATTTTTTCTTTTAGAAAATATTGGAAAACGTGTTCAAATTTTTTTCCACGATATTTTGACGCTTTTTATTCGATTTGTCTTTTTATAATGGGACCTTGGAAGGTGCTGAACCATCTTAGAAAGTATAATGCAAGTACTTTTTCTGCATTTTAATAAAAAGTAACTTTGGTCGTTTTATTTTTTTTTTGCTGTTTCCAGAGTTTCGGGCAATTTATAATTATTGCGTAACATTTTTCTACATTCATTTTCAGAAAACCCGTATTTTTATATTTCGTCAAAATCTTATCACAAACTTCTGAAAACGATCACTGAAATTGATCATTTGAATTTTAATATATTCGAACGGGTGACCTCACTTATGGCAAGTACCACATAATGTTACAATATGGCGCACAACACACCCATTTGATATCTGTTGTGTCACTGTCGTTCTCCACAAGTAATTATTTTAGCATAGAAAATACAACATAAGCTAACATTAGCTCCTGACATTCCAGATCAAGCTACAAACAATACTTACAGATGACAGGAAACTGCAACAGGATGTCAACCTAAAGAAAGTTGAACTGAAACAGTTCGACTAGCCCTAGTAGTTGAGGCATGGATGAAGGAAAAAGAAGAATGTCATTATTATTGTTTACTGTGCTTACGCATTCAAAGTTATCTTGAACACCTAGTATTTTTTGGCTTCTAGAAAACAAATTTTCAACTTTTTTGAAACAATTATTTTCGAAAATAACGCTGAGAAAACAAGAGACCACAAGAACACAAATCAAAATGATAAATGATGCTTATAACAAGCTAAGCTGAAATTATTGGAACAGTTGGCGATATTCATACTGAACACACTATTCACTACCACTACATCAACACTCATAATTACACTATCTGACGCGCGTTTCGATAACCCAGTTATCGTCTTCAGGTAAAGTGAAGCTTATCTACGATTGTCCTGCATTTATACAAAATTTCAGGCGCCAATGCAACTCTCCTCGCAAGAAATAGTTTCAGCGGGAAAACCTATTTCATAGGGAAATTTTCACATACAATTTTTATCTAAATAAATATAAAATGGACTGTAAAGAACTTGTCCTTTGTCTCTATTTAAACTATTTCTTCTTCTGACCAAGAATAAACTGAGACTTATCAACTATTGTTCTGCATTTGAACTAATTTTTTTTGGGCGTCAATGCAACTCTTCTCACGGGAAATAGTTCCAGCAGAAAAAAAATGTGCGAACACTCACAAAAAAAATCGATGACCTTAACGAGGTAATATTCATCATCTCTGGAAGGTTATAACTTGCGTTGGCAAAACAGAGCTAAATCTTTTGCCGCCTCGAAAATTTAATTTTTGCAGTATTCCCAGAAATTTGCAAGTCACCGTGTTTAAGGACTCGTAACCTTTTCTATCTTATAGAGGTATCCCAATTACTTAGTTCCTAGAAAAAAATCACATTTGCAACCTCAATATTTGTCGAAAAATCGATTTTTTCGGGCATTCTCCTATACGACTGTAATAATTTCGCGAGTAAATTAAACGTGCTAGCGCCATTTACAGTAAAAGTTTAGGACCCAAAAGATAAAGCTTAGTGTATTTCCAAGCACCTAGATCCCAAATTTGATGGGAAACTAGCATTTTTTTAAACTCAAATTTATCGATTTTTCAACCTCCGTTTTTGTGAAAAATATTTATGTTGCGAAAATAACCTATGTCACCATTTTTGTGAATGAAGAAATAATCTTCATTTTTTGTAAAAACAAAAATTCTCCAAGTCTCATATTTTGAGAGATGACCGAAAAACTGATTTTTGGAACATTAGAGCCATTTTTCGCCCTTAAAATGGAATCGTCCCTTTCAGGTGACCACCAAATTTCATCACAACAAACAAGCGCCAGGAAATAATTTTAGGTTGAGGTATTTTCAGGCCTTCATATACTGGACCATATTGCTATTTTTATATTACAGACAGATCCATCTCAATAAATCCAGTTAAATACGGTTTTTAGGTTTAAGTTCACAAAATCATAACAAATAACGTATATAAAAGCTGTGAATATTGTAAATTTTTTACTTATTTTAAGAGTCTTTATTTAAGGTATTCTCACTAAACTGAATGATTGACATAATATTTCCATTTAACCGATCAATATAGACTAGCCAAGACATATCTTTATATTATAATTTCATTACAAATCTTCAAGAGGGGCCTCCTCGCAGGTATATAAACCTAAAAACTTACACATTACTAGTTACTTATTTAGTAATTATTTGGTTCAAAATATTTACGATAGATGTCGACAGTAGTACTGAATCGGCTTTTACTTATTTTAACATATTTTCTCTCTATGTCTTTCCACTCTTGACGATTCAAAGAAACGCATCTCTGGACCACATGCTCGGATGTTTTGCTTTCAAATATTTCAACTTTTTGTGAGCACAGAATCCTTATCTCTGTTTTTTAGGTTGTATCCACAAATCACCCACACTGGTTGTATTGAAACAAAACTTGCTGACATATGTATTTCCATTTGAGTGTAGATTTTTGAATATTTAAGCGTTTCATGAGTGTTTTTGAAAGGAATAAATTGTTAAAAAGTAAGTAATCGTATCTATCCGATATCAAAAATTATAGTTATGATAATGTAAATTATCCTGCAATCCGTATTTTTCATTTTAAAAGCTATGTTTAAGGTTATGTTTACTGGATTATTTGATTAATGTGAAAATATGACATAAATAATACTGATTGTTTTTTCTGGTATCATCAAAACATCTTTCAACATTCTCTTAAAACCCTCTTTTAATGATAATGTGGGTTTGTTAGCGAAAAATTCTCAATTGAAGTGAAGTGATCTTTCAAGTATCTGAATGAAGAAAAATTAAAACCGCTCTCAAAATATAAGAATTACATAATCCATTTTGATGAAAATATAATAGTGATAATTGAAAAATACAACTATTATCACCTGATACAAGGTGCATTACATATTGCATGAAAGGACATGTGCTATTTAATAATATGGATACCAAGTGACAGCATTGTGGGAATTGCTAGAAATCAAGAATGGGAGAAAAATATACATACTTTAAAAACGTTCTACTTTTCAAAACTTGTACCATTTATATTAACATAATTAAATGTTTTCCTAATTATAAATTTTTGCTTGTTTCATGCTAAGAAAATTAAATTGAGGAAAAGTTGCAAATTTACATCATTGAAAATAGGCCATTTAGTCTGAAAACACAAAATGTCGTGTCACAACTTTGCCTCAATCTAACCTATTTGTAAAAGTTTCAGAATTTCAAAGAAATATTTACTTGTAATACAATGCTTTACATTTAGTAGGAAGAGGAAAGTAAGGTACAGTGAGGAATTTCAATTTAACCTTCAACCGGTGGCGCCAAGTCTGACAGACCCGACGCTACTGTATTCGTTCGGCACTCTTCGCGTTACCGCGATATATTGCTGTACGTCTGGGTACCTTCCTAATTTGATGTCTATTAGTCACGTTGCAGAGAGTGTGAGGATAGTTTGTATAGTTTCCGAAATATTGTGTGAAAAGTCGGTGCTTCGGTGCTTGTGTACTAAATGATTTCATTAGGTAAATTTTTGTTGTTGTAATAACTCAACTTAAATGGATCTATGATACAAAATTGGGAGATTGTATATTCGATAATTGATCGTTGTTGCAGGCATGGGTTACGAAAGGGAGCAAGCACGGGGAGCAAGGACGATTACGTAAACTTTGGGAAGAACTTGAACGTGAGGAGGTAGCTGACGATGATGAGGAGGAATTGGCTCAAGAAGAAGATATAGTGGAGAATAGAGACCGAACAAGAAGCGGACAGCGACGAGGGTAACGAAGAGAATATTCCTGCAGTAACCTTACGAGTACCACAGTTTCTTGGAAAAGACGGAACGTCCAAATGGCTGAAAGGTTGCCCAAACAAAAGAGTGAGAACAAGAAGAGATAACATAATTCGCATCCATTTGCCAGGTGTCAGGGCAGTTGCGAAAAATGCGAAATCTGTCCAAGAATGTTGGTCACTATTCTTTACAGAAGAAATGCTCAATTCAATTGTTGACAACACAAACAAATACATATCGAACGTGATGTCAAAGTATACAAGAGAAAGAAATGCAAGAGTTACTAATATTGTTGAACTGAAAGCATTGTTTGGTTTATTATATTTAGCTGGTGTTTTAAAAAGTAGCCGCCTAAGTACTGAAGAATTGTGGGATAGAAAATCAACAGGTGTTGAAAGATTCTGGCTTACTTTGTCCCAGCAGAGGTTTTTATTCTTATTGAGATGTTTACGTTTCGATGATCTAACAACGAGAGAGGCCAGAAAACAAATAGACAAACTAGCACCAATACGAGATATATTTGATTCCTTTGTTCAAAATTGTAAATTCGCCTACACAATTGGAGAAAACGCTACGATTGATGAGAAATTGGAGGTCTTTAGAGGGCACTGCGGTTTCAAATATGGAATAAAAATATTTACACTAGTGGATGCCAATATGTTTTATGTTTCTAATTTAGAGGTTTACGAGGGCCAGCAGCCTGAAGGTCCATTTCGTGTACGTAATGACACCTGTAGTGTTGTGCAACGAATGGTAGTTCCTATATCAGGGACCAATAGGAACGTAACGTGCGACTATTGGTTCACCACGTTTCCCCTCATAAATATTTTGCTAAGAGATCATAGGCGTACTTATGTTGGAACTGTAAAAAAAATAAACGTGAATTACCTCAAGACATTGTAAATACGAAACCACGTCCTCTATTTTCATCTATGTTTGGCTTCCAGAAAGACATTACCATTTTCTCTTATATTCCTAAAAAAGGTAGAAACGTATTATTAGCTTCTAGTCAACATCACGATGATGAAATTGATATGTCAACAAACGAAAAGGTGAAACCGTGGATCATAACATTTTATAACCAAACGAAAGGCGGAGTAGATACCTTGGATAAACTGTGCGCGACATACGATGTGGCTAGAAACATACGACGATGGCCCATGGTAATATTTTATGCCTTACTCATGACAGGAACTAACTCGCAGATTATGTTTGCTGCCAATAATACCGATGCAGCACTCCCGATAAGGATACAATTCCTAAAGACACTTGCTATCAATTTATCAGAAGATCACTTGAAGCGTAGATCTTTACAGCAAAATTTGCCACGAGTAGTGCGAGAGCGAAGACAAGAAGTTGCGGGAACGTCCTTGAATGTGGTACAACCGGAAGAAATTCCTCAGGGAATAAGAAAGCGATGCCATTGTTGTCTAAAATATTCCAGGACGAAATATTATTGTTTCAAATGTAAAAAGTTTATCTGTCTCTCACACTCTCAATTTCTTTGTTTACTATGTAGACAAACGTTTGAAAGTATAAACGTGTAAGAACTCACATTGTAGTTATGATCACTGAAGGGATTTTTATTTTGTTTTGTTTATAATACCTTTTTATTAGAATAACTGTTATTTTGTTACCTTTCTGTTATGTTTTAGGAAACAAGCAATAACATTATTTTGTTTGGTAATTGTTGGGTATTTGTTCGGTATATCTAATGCAGTATATTATTGATCATAAATTACTTCAACTTGTATACACAAAAGACCCGTAAATACAATAAGGTATACAAAAAAAAATTGGGTCTGGTAGATCCGGCGCCACCAGTCATGTAAAGAAAGGGGGCGCCACCAGTGGAAGGTTAAAATAGCAAACGTTTAAAAAAACTTACAAAGCAACTTTAACAACTAATAAAAAATGTATAACAAAAGATATGCAATGACAAATAATAATGTATATATTGTGGGGAGATCGATATATACAGTACAAAAGCAAAAATACAATCAACATGTAGAAGTTTGCTTCTACCTTCATTGCAAAGATCATGTGTTGTGGAGATTGGAACTTAAACATTTTTCTTTCATTGTACAAAACCATAGTTGGCTCAATCTCTTTTTTCCATCTATAAAATGACGGATACACATATGTGTGATCACCTGAATGGTAAATATTTTTTTTTGGTTTTATGTAATACATTATTGGTATTATTACTTTTCCGTCCAACCCATCTAATATTCGATGAAAATATTGGTTTAGGTACCCAAAAAAAAGTTGGAATTGTTTTTAGAAAAAAATCCTGTCTGTATAACTTGATACAGCCCCCGAAGTGCCACGAGTCACCAATTTTATGATTGAATATTGTTCAGGACATCACACAGATGAACCCTTTTGATTTTCAGGTCACCAGAGCCATTAGAACGGGTGCTATGGTACTTGAAGTATGACATTTTTGGAGAAATTTCAGTTTGTTAGCACGATACAGCCTCTGGTCTACAAATGACCAATTTCATGATTGGATATTATTCAGAGCTATTTATAGATGAACCTTATTTGATTTACGCTCACTAGAGCTAGTACAACGTGTGTCATGGTTCCTGAAGTGCCACATTTTGGAGAAATTTCGGGTTATTAGCACGATGCAGTCTCCGGAGTGTATGCAAATGACCAATTTCATGATTGAATATTATTCAGAGCATGTTATAGATAAACCTTATTGATTTTCAGCTCAATAGAGCTAGTACAACGGGTGCTATCGTACCTGAAGTGCAACATTTTTTTGGAGAAATTCCGGGTTGTTAGCACGATATAGCTTCCGGAGTGTACACAAGTGACAAATTTTATAATTGGATATTTTTTAGAGTGTTTCACAGTTGAACCCTATTGATTTTCACCCCACTAGAGCGAGTATAACGAGTCCTATTCTATTTACAAGCTCTATTGCCATTTCTAGAGTAGGTAGACAAAATTAATTTTTTAGTTGACCTTTGTTTCATAATTTTTTTAATACCAACAACTAACACTATTACTAAGTCATCCTTTAATATTAATTTGGGTTCTTATTTTCTTTGATTTTTTTAAATGCTTATATAATCAAATAATTTGCAAGATAATTTCGACTATTGGCTACTTTTGATCATGTAACTAAAAATAAGCCTGAAGTAACTGCCCCGCAGGTCCATTAATCTTTAATAAAACAGTGTTTCCTGATACTATTCCGTTAGTAAAAACGCTAACAAGACTTATCTACAAAATCAAATTTCTATTAATTTTCAGAACTGACAATTTCACTAAAACGGAACCTGATGTAAATGTCCGCACAGGTCCAAATAATCATAGCAGTTTTTGCTACAACTATACTGTAAGTAAAAAAATGGCAAAACCCACTTAGAAGAAGCATCGAATTTTCTTATTTCATTTACAGTTCTGATTATGTAACTAAAACTAAGCCTGATGTAACTGCCCCGCAGGTCCAATAATATTTCATAAAACAGAGTTTCCTGATACCATTTCGTAAGTAAAAACACTAACAAGACTTATTTACAAAAATCAAATTTCTAATCATTTTCAGAACTGACAATTTCACTAAAACTGAACCTGATGTAACTACCCCCACAGGTCCAAATAATTTTCATATAGTAGTGTTCACTATAGCTATTCAGTAAGTAAAAACTAAAACGAAGCCTGATGTAACTGTAAGGGATAGTTTATAAACTTTTTGTTTTTTTTGTGCCTGAGGATTAAGAAAATAAAAGATGCAGTTCAGTTGCCATTTATGCATAAAAAATGTATTGAGTACTTATGTATATCAAATTTGTAATATGGATTCCAAGATAAAATGTATACTTTTGCTGAATTGGGAGAATATTACTTAATTAAAGGAAGTATTTAACTAATATTTTTTCAGTCTTTATAACTACATGGATCCAGATTTCAATATGTGGATGAGGGTCACCACCCCTTTGTGAGTATAGAATCGTAAAAAATGGATATTTTTATAAACTTTTCATTTTATTTTTGTTATGAGGAGAAATGGTAGAGAAAAATGGAAGATGACTTTCTGTTGCCATGTATTAATAAATATGAAGACGAATACATTAAATTTCTAATAATAATTTCATTGATATTTTTATAAAATATAGTTTATTTGTTTCTTTTCAATAAAACCATACACCAATTTTTCCTTTAATTTATTTAAATAATTAATAAGGATCAAAGAAAAAGCGAACATGTCTGTTTTATAGTTACCTAATTAATTGGAATTTATTTACTACTATTCATTTGAATGATTGAGAGGGGTCAGTGGAAAAGCAAACATTCTGTATTTTAGTAAATATAAAAACTACCTACTTACTTACTCTTTACTTCAAATTTGTAATACTACAATCAAACAAACAGATTGCATAAATTATTTGATTTAGTTTCAATAAAAGAAAACACTTGCTATAATTTAGAATAATTGAGAAGAGTCAATGGAAAAACAGGCATGTCCGTTTATTACAAACTGGAGGAAAATGCAAGAAGTATAGCATTTCAATACATAACCTGGAAACATTGAAGATGAAAAATATATAACATTTTTATTCCTGCAGTTCCAAAATAAAAGATTACATATTGTGTTACTTCTTGAATAGAATACGAAATGTCTATTTTGTTAAATTAGTAAAAAGCAATTGATACTATTTTTCAATGTAGTTTTTCTCACTAACTCGGAAGGCCGATGTATGTATGCAGATGTAATCTGTGGCTGTGTACAGGTCATTGCAGGAAACAGAAGGCCCTTATATGGGGATCAATAAATATAATGCACTTGTAGAATCACCAGCAACAGCTAAAAATATTTGCGGTTTATTTTATGTCTAGGCTACTTACACTAAACACAATCTTGAGGTGAAGCACATGTGGAGTAAATATAAACAGCATTTACGGAGCACGAATTTACTTATACAGCATGAAAATTATTTAATTATAATCACTTACAAATACAATACACACTAAACTATAAATTTGGGATATTTTTATGGACACAAAAAACACATTTGACCCGTAGAGAAAGTAATAATATTATTTTTCTATGATTTGACCGTCGTCATATGCCATTGAAGTTCTATACAGCGCTATCCATCAAGACGGTGAAACAGTTTAACTAAAGTAAAAATTTGTTAGTTTGCAAAAAATTTGCGTGCACTAAATCTCAAAAAATGCAATGATTTGAGATTTCATATTAACAGCATCGAATTCTCTAGGCTTCCTCTTGGGGACCAGGTTTTGGCGTCCAAATTGGTGACCCCAAATTGTCAAAACTGTCAAAATCACACCATCACTTAATGGCTTATATCTTTTTCATAACAATATAAAACTTAACCAAAAAACCTGATCCCCAAGTCAAAGGTCCAAGTTATATTGTGTTAAAATGTCAACACTCGATTTCAGTGTGTTCTTTAGATTTGTTGTTTACAAATTGACCTAAATTTTGTCACAAGTCACGGGTGCCAACTCTTTTCAGGTTCCTAAAACGTGAGGCCCCTCTTAACTTAATTGGTCAATCTTGTAGCCATAATTAATGGTTTTGTCGCGGTAACAAGAAAAACTAGCATCGACAAGAATTTATTTATAAAATCTTTCCATATTTTTGCAATCGAAAAGCATCCAACAAATAATAACACACAGGCCAGATACAAGTTATGGTTTTTTATTGCCCACTGCAATACACTTTTTAGCAATAAATGCAGCATTTTTTTGTAGACATTCGTTTTTGAAAAAACAATTAACAATTATTGTTTTTATTTAGAAATGAAGCTGAAGTGAATATTATCAATTAAACCTAAAAAGAATGCTAAATCATCTGCTAAATGTTTCATGTTTCCAATTTTTAGTACATCTAATCCGTCATTTCCGTAACTTAAATTACCAGTCAATTTTAATTTTTTTTTTATAAAAACAACAAAGGTGTAGAAATATAGTTTGCGATAAGATGTTTCTTGTATGAGCTTCTAAAACTCAGGAAAGAGTAGTAATATGAAATAAATATTTGAATTTTATTGAATTTGTCACATTTAGTTTTTTGAAAAAAGGGTATCAATCAGTAATTCGTACGCCTCTGTAATATCCGTTTCCCTTAGTATAGTTACTCTTTATACCACAGTTAACAGCCAGTGAGATCCCTAGTAACAGTGGCGTAACTACAGGGGGATAGAACCTTTATCCCCCATCCCCTTTCCGAACTCTAAAAAATATAAAACAGCAAACCTACTTGATTGAAATTTACTGAAGGCTAGGAACTGTAGGCTACACTTTTATAAGAAAAACAAAGCCAAAATTCAGTTATAGGGGTGTAAAATCTCCTGTACACAGACCTCCCGGTAGTTCGTCTACCCCGCGGGAATTTCATCCTAGTTACGTTACTGCCTAATAATGTATGTTGATATTTGTATCCGTATATGGACATTAAATATTTTAAATTGGAGATAACCGAGAATTGTAAGCCAGTCAATTACATTTTGTTTCTTGCGAGGCAGTAAATCTTATTGTCTTATACATAATGGTAGACTGTATAAAATAAGGGAGTGGATGTAGCATGTACGGTTTTCAAAGAAGTATCGTTATTTTAAAATAAGTGAAATTAACAGGTGACGACTATCCCTAGATTTGCGTGAGACTGATTTAGTTAGATATATGAGTGAGATTTGTACAAAAATTCGCCACTTAATCACTATCTATGATACACACGTGTGCGCTCAAAACATAAGATAAATTTTTGTTATAATGATAGGCATGGCGAGTGTTTTATATGGCAAAAAGAGATCGAAGAATCCGTATCAGATTTTGGGTGAAGAATAAAATCAAGGGATACGACGCTCTTAAAATGTTGACGATGGTATTTGACGCTTTTGGATAAAAAATGGTGTGTCTATATGAAAAATGAATTTCATATAGATACACCTCGTATTTTATGAAATTTTAATTCATTTTATTTCATACGAATTATACGGTCAAATAATATCTGAGCTGGTGGTTCGCAATTGAAAGTGAAGATGGCGCCAGCTGACTACTTCTTGCAAGTGTGTAACCACATGAGCCATATAGAGGTTGTCGGAGGACGGAATTTTCAGTTTAGATTCGAAACTCTGAACTAGAAGGCATTACGGCACTCTTGAAGAGACCCAAGAAAGTCGAAGCCGGTCAGTGTACTATGCCCTTCTCCTTTCGGTTGCGAATCACCACAGATGTCTATCGACAAAAGGGTCGATCTACGTCACTTTCTTCCAAGGCGATGTAATTCAACATTATGCGTGGTATCAGCCAGGAAAGTAATTGTTTTTCTATTCGAAGAACGGTCAGGCTAATATGTCACAATTATTGAAATTTTGACATGTAGGTACAGTAGAAAATCGAAATTTATTTTTCATATATATATATATATTACAAGGTATTTTAATGTTGACGATTATTTATTTATATTTATTTAATAATGCACCTGCGTTGAGAGCCACGTTGTAATATATTTAATTACGCCTCTACGTTGGACGTCACGTTATAATATATTTTTATTTTTTTTATTTAATTAATATTTAATTATTTTATATTTACTTATTCAAAATTATGGGCGCCAGAATTGGTTCGCTTACCACGAATTCTAATTCAAAATAATATATAAGTTTTGAAAAAAATTGTAAATTTGTTTTATATTGTTGTTACCATATCTCAGGAATGGATTCGGCACTTGACGCTTGCCAGCAACAGGAAGCTATAGGTAAGATATCAGAGAAAATACAAGACGAACATAGACAAACGATTTAATTAAATGTGGATAAATAAATAACGGATTCTTTGTCAATTAACGGATTAAACAATACATATTTATAAATGCAATGAAAAACTAGCGAAATCCTTCGCATAAAATGATGCTTACTAGTTATAGATTTATTTGCATCAAACACAGCAAGTAAATTGCGCTCAAATTATTAAATTGTGTGCGTTGAATGTACATTCGTAGCGTTTTCAACCTCAACTTTTGCTATTATAAATATAATCGTCGCGTGGTGTGTGTATTCTGTGGTGGGTATAATTTAGTTTGCAAAGATAAAGAAGAACGTGACGTGTTTAAGATTAATTATTATGGTTTATTGTATGAATTTGGTAAGTACTTATTTTAATAGGAAATTAGTGCTTCGTGTCCGATATATTAGTGGAGATTGAAATGTTTAAAACTAATATTTAACTAAGAAATTGATATCAACAATAACATAACCTAACATGTGAATATATCTGTGAATGTTTTTTATAGGAGTAGTTTTATATATACACGAGAAATAGTGTTCATAGTTGGTTCTTCCTGTCCCTGGATATGATGTATGTGAAAGAAACGATCGACTACGATCGAATAAACCGGAACTCAGGATGTGAAAAATGATGAAATGTGAATTATTTCACCAGTTGAATACCACAATTAATGGCATGATGTATGAATAGTCGTCGAAGCTATACTAATAAGGTAATTGTTCAATCTTACCAAGTCTAGACGATAGCACAATTATTTGTTAATATACGAATTATGTTTTTAGTTATTTTTACTTTTAAAACTTTGTTGAACACTTTGGTCAACGTTTCAATATGACTTTGTTAAATTATCTTAACTTTGAAACAATTTTGGAGAAGAAAAAATTTCACGCGTCCTCCATTTATAAATTCACGAGGCTTCTCCCCAAGCTTAGAATCAACAACTTGCAACTGTTCTCCTTTTGTTTCTCATTGTTCGTTTGTTGTTAAGTAAATAATTGTTTTTATTAAATCAAAACATCCATTTCTGTGTTATTGTAGATAAATTCACTGTGTTTATTTACACTTCTGTAATCACTCCGAATCACTCTACCCGAACTATTGAAAGAACAAAAATTTCCGCGTTGATATTTTGATTTGACATTTGATACAAAATAATTGAAAAGTTTATGCAATATACAGGGTTTCTGAAAGTGTTTACAAAATATAATAGTTGAATTTGGTTTCAAAATTCACGTGATTCTATATACAGGGATTATTATAATTATATACAAAATATGTTTGACGTAATTTACTTGTCATTGTTATTTTTATATACCTTGAAATATACTTTAAAAAATAATTACTAAATCAAATAGTAATCTCTTAAATCATTTTATTAATTGTTTATTATTCGTAAATATTTCTTAACGTGTTTAAGCTATGACTTTATGAATTATTTCCTTCTATTGAATATTTACTAAGATTCAAATTATTCGAGTGATGCTAATTGGTTTAATTCAACCTGGTAGATATGTTTCACAAAGAGCAAACAACAAGTGTATATATATATATATATATATATAACTTCAAAGAGTGGTCATTTTTGAAAAACCTTCAAACTCGTGGGGATAGAAGCCAAAAAAACTCTACAGGTTGGAGATAAAGTGAATCAATTAGTACGCCACCTAAGCTTTCGAAGAACATTGTCTCCATTTTCAAAATCTATAATAAACCAGCAAGAAAAAACCGGTTGAATTAATAATGAAAATAATTTTTGAAATAATTACGACTTACTTGTAGAGTTGATTTGAAATTAAACTCATATTTCCCAAATTGCAGGAAAACGTTCATCCACTAAAGACAAAAATGTCGACTAAATCTAGTTTCTCACCTACATAAAATAATGAGAGCCAGGATTTTTTCCCTGTTTTCTAAAACCAAAAGACGTACAACAAGAAATGAACTGATTTTAATCAATATATATATATATATATATATATATATATATATATATATATGTATATATATATATATATATATATATATATATATATATATATTTCAACGTGAAATCGACTGATGTCGATAGGTAGTGTTACGGGGGGCAATTGAAAGGTTGAAGTGAAAATGTTTATTAAAAATCTAAATTTCTAAGACATACTGTTATGTTTTTTTGTTGCTTAGTGAAAACTTCAAAGAAAAACAATAATAGATTAATGTCCACACCTGCGATCACGATAAGATTGAAAAATTACACTATTAAATTTAATATTACTATTGTCAAACAGCTGCCACCTGTCTTCTCCAAAATGTGAAAAATTGGGATGACGAAATAAGTCAACAGTCAGTGAACACTCAAACCTCTCATATTCGGTATTCTCAAACAGTCAACCCATTCCAGCATTAACTATTGTTAGATAAAAAAGCCAAACAAAACTCACCCGCAAAAACTGACGATCTCCACTTTCGACTGATGTTAATTTCCATGAAAAGCACTAATAATTATCTAACATTACCCTAACAGTAATAATGCCGGTTAGGAGAAGTGATGTAAGATCTGTAACTTCTAAAACATGGAAAGAACCTAACCTCTTACGTTGAGGCCCGACTCTTTGGAAATCATCTGCATTCGCAACTGAGCTGTGCTAGCCATAATGTAAAAAATTCTTTTAAACTGAAATACTGAATAACGTTGGTATTGTCAACATTCGACTGACCTGTCACCTCAGTCTACCATTAAATCAAAACACAATTTGGGAATCAATCTCCTCGTTTCCGGAGTGGACATTATTAAAGCGTAACAAATATGTATAGATCTTACTAAGGGACTCAATGTCAGATCTTACATCCCTTCTCCTAACCGACATTATTACTGTTAGGGTAATGTTATATAATTATTAGTCCTTTTCATGGAAATTAACATCAGACGAAAGTGGAGATCGTCAGTATTTTCGGGTGGGTTTCGTTTGGCTTTTTTATTTACCAAAAGTTAATGCTGGAATGGGTTGACAGTTTGGGAACACCGAATGTGAGAGGTTTGAGTATTAACTGACTGTTGACTTATTTCGTCATTCCAATTTTTTACATTTTGCAAAAGACAGGGGGCAGCTGTTTGACAATAGTATGGTTAAATTTAATAGTGTAATTTTTCAATCTTATCTTGATCGCAGGTGTGGTCATTGATCTATTATTGTTTTTCTTTGAAGTTTTCACCAAACAACCAAAAAAACGTAACAGTATGTCTTAGAAATTTAAATTTTTATTAAACAGTTTTACTTCAACCTTACAATTGCCCCCCGTAATACTACCTATCGACATCAGTCGATTTCACGTTGAAATATATATTCAACAAAATCAGTTCATTTCTTGTTGTACGTCTTTTGGTTTTAAAAAACAGGAAAAAAACCTGGCTCTAATTATTATATGTAGGTGTTTAATTTTAAATCAACACTACAAGTAAGTCGTAATCATTTCAAAAATTATTTTCATTATTAAATTAAGCGGTTTTTTCTTTCTGGTTTATTATAGCCTTTGAAAATGGAGACAATGTTCTTCGAAAGATTAGGTAACGTACTAATTGATTCACTTTATCTCTAATAACAACAAGATGCACGAATAATGCATGACATGTAAACAACCATAGTGAGGACGGCTAATTAGCCAGAAACATGCATGTCTGTGTTAAGTTCTGCGATTACCACTCTTTACAGTAGCCTCTTTTTCTTTCTGCGAGAAATACCGACGAATCTTTTTGTTGATTGTTATATATATATATATATATATATATATATATATATATATATATATTAGATGTTCTTGCTATTTTGTTAAAACTACAAAATTCTGAAAGAAGCATGAGACTTCCCTTCCTCAAGATGGGTTCATATTCTGTCAAATGTCACAGACTTTTCTTTCTCCTAACCAATAGTTGTAATTTATGATAATTAAACAAACAATAGAACTAATATTGTGAAATTGAACTCAATGGATTGTTTATGGATATTTCAATGAATTATTTGTTATCTAACTTTTCGCATAAAGGGGTGAAAACAATATGTACTATGGCTTACTCTGGAAAATGTTGAAAATATTCAATTTATCATAACTAATTTATACTGAACCTATTTGATTGGATTATTATTAATTCAAGTAAGTGAAAATACTATACAAACTTACACTAATAAATAAATTTTATTTTCCTTTAAGGAATAAGTTTACCCAGAATGTTCACGACATGATGGAATTTGGAAACTTTTTTGCAAAACGATAAGCTGAAGTTTGGAAATTTAATTTCAAATGTTCATACCTTCGGTGACTTTGGGGTTACAATTCTTTCTTCCGAGCTCATTACAGGTGATCAGGAATCCATTGAAATTAAGGAAGTATTTGATTTGAGGTGAGAATTTTATATTGTATTTTTTTGACAACTTTTTATAATGTTTTCAACGATTTTATCTTTCATACCATTCAAATTGAGGAATTCTTTTACTTTTTTTGTCTTCAAATTATCTTTCCTTTTCAAAAACCATATTTTGACAGAAGATATTGTATTTTTGTTGTCTACTTTACAAGTATGGTCATCAGAAGCTCCTTAACAGATTTAACAATATATTACGTATGAATTACTGAACAATTTTTCATTATTGCTAAATACAAACTGTTCTCTTGAAATTTTCGTGCATTAATTCAGTTGTCTCTTCATTTTCATGTCATTTGTTATAGTGAATCGTGGAAATTATTATCCATACAAATTTCTGCCAATGATTTCTTCTGAATTCTTATACTTAATTCATTATTCTTTGTAGTTTTGTTTCTGATATTGTTTCTACCTAGTGTCTATTGGGTAATGTAGTTTGGATGAACTTATTCTATGGCACCAGGCTTTCACTAGTTCACTAGCATATTGACTATTATTATGCCAATTTATTTTTTGTTCAATATTTTTCTGAAAACTATCCAATTCTTCATATGTATATGTGCTCGTTTTATGTTTGGAGTGAGCAGTTATTCACTATTTTAATCAGTTTTTATGGTGATTACAATTGGGGTCGAGATATCTAATTGCTAGTAGAAAAGCAAATTCAATTTATCATAACCTATGTTCCAGTTCACCAAACATTGAATTTATAGTCAAATTTGATTTTTAATGGGAATTAAAAGAAGACAATCACAAATGCGCCATTTTTGTTGTCTTTTTGTGTACTCATTAAATTATAAAACCATATATTAAGTGAAATTTTTCGTACTACCACAACGGAATAAGTTTCTTAATAACTGTGTAGTAGTGTATAGTATTTCTAAGAGTGAGAAATTTCAATTGAAACCCACACCTTGCCATTTCTATGTTAAGCATAGGGAGTAAAAAATGTCTTATACTAGTCATAATATCAGAGTATATATGTTACAGGAAAAGTAGATTGTAAGGTAGAGTTGGCTCTGCCTAGCAAAAGTAAACTTTTACTAAAAGTATCAGTAAAAGTTGATATAAAATAAGCAGATCAACTCTTCCTATACTCGATAGTCGAAATTCTGTAAAGTGACTCATCGCTCTTACTGTCCATAAAATCAGTTGCAGAAGCGAACTTCATGAGCGCATCATTTTTGAAGGGTTCTTAATAGTCCTAAATAAAAAATAAATAGAAAATGTTCTTGTACGCTCTGGCGTTTAAATTTGAGAGAACAGAAATACGAAATTATTATGGTAGGTATCATTATGTATATACAGGGTGTTACCAAGAATAATACACATTTTTAAGGATGAGCTATAATAAGATGTATATAAAAAAGTCGATAGTCGAAATTCTGTAAAGTGACGTCATCGGTTATCTACCGATTTAAAGTGAACTCCATGAGCATATCATAGTTTAAGGGTGCGAATACTGAAATATCTGGAATTTCAATTTTTAACATTTGAAATAATAACTTATCACAAGTTGTTCATAAGTAAGTTAAAACAAAATAAAAAAATGTTTAAAAGTCAATTCCAACTTACTACTACTAAAACTAAAAAAAAGTTGTTTGTCAAGACCAAAATAAATTACCAATAAGTATAGGTATGTTACGAGGTCACTTGTAAAATGTCTGACTAACTGGAAGCGGTATCACTCCCTGACGACTCCTCAGAATCATCGCTTTCTCCTCCTATATCGATAATGAGTGATTCCGTCATTACTTCTACACGTATGTCTAAATCCCAAAACTTTATTTCTTCTTTTAATACGTGTTGAATACATTTACGCCAACTCTCAGCAGTAACGGTATGCAGCGCCTCGTCAAACAGTTTCTCAACGTCAGCCATTTTGAATGTACTGTTTTTTCTCGCAACATAATTTTTCACTTGGGCCCAAACCAGCTCGATGGGGTTTAACTCACAGTGGTAGGGAGGAAGTCTAACAACTGAGACGTTGAAATCTTTCGCCATTTCATCGACAACGTACTTAATATAACTGCTTTTATGTTTCCGTACGAGAGATAATAATTCAACTTTTAGCATTGCCTCGTTGTGCGGCTAGCTGAAGTAGATATTTGCTCCAGTCGACGAGAGTGGTATGAAGCATTATCCATAACTATCACTGAACCAGGAGTTACCTTTGTTAAAATTGATCTAAACCATGTTTCAAACCGGTTACCATCCATCTCTTCATGGTAATCGACAGTTTTTTTGGACTGAAAACTTAGTAATCCACCTTCTACAAATCCTTCCTCGCTGCCAATGTGAGTGATAATCAGTCGACGTCCTTTCCCAGAGGGAGCTTTTAAACCGGAAGAGAAACCCTCCATAAAGGCTTGTCGATTGCTTCGTATATTCATGTCTTGCCACACTTTTGACACAGTGTGGCCTTCATTTAACCATGTTTCGTCAAGATAATATATGTGCCGTCCTTCGTTACGAAACCGTCGTATCTGTTTTAAATAATTTCTCCTCCATTCCACAATGTCATTTCGTTCAATTAAGGCACTGTTTCTACTTCTTGTTTGGTAACGAAAATTCATTAATTTTAAAGTTCGTCTCAAAACTTTATCACTGATGTTTGGTAAAGTATCATCAGCTTCTATTACCTTGCTCAATTTAGCTACCGAGGGGATTTCATTCCTAAAATAAAAAGAATGTATTTCCCTACGTATAGCATTCCGTGTTTGGTCGTCCAAAACAATTTTCTTTCTTCCCCTACTTTCCGGTTTACAGTTTTCACCTCGTTCTCTTGTCAAAGATCCGTCCCGCGATTTCTTTAGAATATTTTATATAGTACTCTCAGAAACTTTAGTTAAATAACTGCACTTAATCACAGCGTCACTAACACCCAACTGTCTGTCCATGGCACGCAGTCCTTCGTACACATTTAATATGAGGACTTTTTCTTCCCGAATTAAATTGTTACGACGCCGTTTTTTATCGCCAACACCGCTACACTCCGCCATTATTGTCACTAAATATACCGATATAAATATTACAATAAATACCAATAATAACCGATTTATCACACAAAACCACAACACAAATACTGATGTTACGCTCATGAAGAGAATAAACACCTCACATAACTGTTTACTATCACTGTCTCATTCGCGTAGCTCGATCTATCTATCTCGTTCTCAAAGCCGGAACATCGAGGCGACTCTCCAACATTGTCAAATCGGCGAGTTTTTCACAACAAACTTTGCGTTCAAGAAATATACATAAACACTTTATTTCACATTTCAAGTAAACTAATTATTATTAGTCTGCTTGAAATTTGAAATAAATATATTAAATTGGTATTGACTTAATTACATTGCATCTTTTGTACCTGAAATATTGACACAATGGATTTGAAGTGTATTTATAAAATACAGCATTTCTCTCTAGAATACATATGGCAACTGCGCTTTAACCAAAGTGTTGATTAGATAGCTCTGACTCACTTTACACAGTTTCGATTATCGAGTATAGGAAGAGTTAACTATGTCGGCTGTGGTTTAGTAAAAGTTGATTCCGAGTTGTTGCTCTCCAGATGTAATTGCGTGCGCATATCTTTGTTTTGATTATTCCAGCTCCATTCGTCTAGTGTTGTTGTCTATTTGTTGTAGGTGACAAGAGTGACCAAGAACTCAGTGTGTTTTATATTTTAATAGTTAGTTTTAGTGCGCAATAATTATGTCAGATTCAAAGGAACAACTGTTTCGGGAAAAAGTAAGTAGAACGCTCAAGTTCCAAGGTAAATTCATTGACATTGACCAGGTTGAAATATGATAGCTACATAGAAGATGTAAAAAACCTAAAAACTACGAGTAAAAAAGGAAGTAATGATCTCAGGTTTTTAAGACGATATTACATGATTGAAGTAAATGGTATTACAAAACTAATACACCCTGTCACAGACCAGGAAAACATAAGGTATTATGTTTTTGAGTTATTTGGAGTTCTTAATGAAGCGCATATATCCACTGGCCATGGAGGAAGAGATCGTATGATTCAGAAATTAAGAGGAAAATTCCAAAATGTTACTACAAAAGACATTTTACTATTTTTAATCTTATGCGAACCTTGTGTTCAAAAATTGAATCATAAAAAAAGGACTGGTTGTAAAGCCTTTCTTATTCAATAAAATGAATTCACGATGTCAAGTGGATTTGATTGACTTTCAGTCGCAACCCGATGAAGATTTCAAATTTATACTGGTGTACCAGGACCATTTGACGAAGTTTGTTGTTCCAAGACCATTGAAATCAGAGACTGCAGACGAAGTGTGTGATAACATTATTGATATTTTTACTTTGTTAGGCGCTCCTTGTCTTTTACAGTCAGACAATGGCAGGGAATTTGTAAATAAAATTATTGACAGTCTGGTTGACACATGGCCAAACTTCAAAATGGTGCATGGCAACCCACGACATAGTCAAAGTCAAGGTAGTGTTGAGAGAGCCAACCAGGACATAGAGAATATGATAACCACCTGGATGCAAGGCGAAAAAATATCAAAATGGAGTAAAGGATTAAAGTTCAATCAACTCATGAAAAACAGTGCATTGCATAGTGGGATAAAAAGATCACCGTATAAGGCAATGTTCGGTTGCCCCCCGACACATGGCTTATCTACCTCAAAACTACCTACTGAGGTATTAACGAATTCAGAAACAGAAGAGTATCTTCAATGCGCTATTGATCAAACTCAGAATCAAGAACAACAAGAAAACAAAATTGAAAAAAACGGGAAACGGGAATTTAAATTCTAATGAAATTGAAACTAACCAAAATTTATCAAATGGAGAAAATTCGCTAATAGGTGATGGTGATTATCTCCTTACTGACCTGGATGAGTTTACAAAGGACATTAAGAAGCAGAGAAATGAAGCTTTCCACTGCCTCGAAGAGCAAGCTAAACGCATGAAAAAACCTCAGATTAAATTCATCCGCCTCTAGAAAAAGGAACATCAGTTCGAATTCCTGTCCGAGATGTTGACCGCAGATGAGGAGATGCCCGATCTATCCTTGGAGTGATACTAGAGATTGTCGACGATGGATTCTATCGAATCGGAACAAGAAATGGAATTCTGAATCAGCTTTTCTCAAGGTAATTTATCTCTCTCTCTTTCTCTGCCTTTGTCTTTCTCTTCATTTCATTCCTGCCCATTATATTAAAATTATTGTTCAATGGTGATATTTTTGAAGGTCTCAATGCAGTAATTGTCCCACAAATATTATCCAAGAAAATGAAGTCCCTATGGATAAAACAATAACTGTAAGGACTGCTGCAACTTCTCAATTACTTGGAAGTGGACAAGGATTTTTAAATGCTCTTGCAACACTTAATGCAAATCCAAGAAATGCATGTGTAAGAAAAAAGATGTGCTCTGCAACTCAAAGTGTCACAAGTCATTACCTTGCTGCAATAAATGATAAACATTTTTATATTTCTTTGTATTATTCTTATTTGTTTTTCATTTCACTTTTACTAGCTCAAGGCAGTATGAGTATACTTGCCGTAGGTATAATCAGCTCTGGATAGTAAATGTTGATCAAAATTCATCAATTTCGTTTTTAATCAACATTTACTCAAAATAGCAGTAAGAGTCGACTTTTTCTAGGTCTAGTCAACTCTTACTGGGGAATCTACATATATGTATAGTTTCTCATATATCACCAAATCTTAAAATTAGAAATATTTATTTGTCCCATTTTGTGTTTTGACTATGAATGTGAAAATCAAAATGACCTTGTTATTATTGGACGATTAGTATAAAATAATCTTCAATTACTCGTAGTTATAATAATAGTTTTGAATGCGAGAATAAGTTATTTGACTCTAATAATTCTCAACTAATTTCTTCTCAATCTTGGTACCTATATTGGGATTTTATCTCAAAATAGCTGGAAGTTTTGGTTTAAATTTAAAGTATGAGCAATAGTTTCAATACACCAGATGTTTTCAAGAAGCAAGAAATCCATAAATATTATAATTAGTATTATGACATTTAAATTACGTTGAAACTATTATTAGTTTTATTTGTCCACTCTTATAATATCATGCGTCATCAACAGTCTTAAAATGAATTAAAAATTGGAGAGTGATGTATTAGTTTTTGAAAATCTGGTTCTTAAAATTACGAAACTTGTCTGTCAATACCTTCTAGTTTGTTGACCTCACAGTATTAAAGTAAATGTAGCATTTGTGGTTTACTTTCGGAACTCTACTGATATTTCCTTGAAAATACATTTTTCACATATATTCGAATTGAAACAACTTTTACTTGTAGACAGTTTATAAAATATAAGTAACACATAATTATCGTTGCAGTACAAACATAATTACGGGTTAAGATACATTGTCATTACAAATTGTTAGGCAGAATTATTTGACCCAAATTAATGCAAAATTGATATTATGAGGTATTAAGTAAGAGCGTTTTAGATCATAACATGATAGTATAACACGCTATAGACTATTAACCAGATTACAAATTACGCAATTCAAAGAATGCGAAAATTTTATGATGAGAAACATCGTTAACTAATCTAATGTTTTATTGTCAACTTAATATTGAATAAACGGAGAGCTAGTAAATGAAGACGAGCAAAAATGCAAGAAATGGAAGATGCTATAAAAAAGATTAAGATACGACAGGCAACCAGAGACGACGGTAACTTTCCATAGGTGATAAAATATGTAGATCTGAGAAAATCTAAGGAATCGGAAAACAATGTTATGACAATAATACTGTTTTAAATGAAACCTACTGTTTCTATATAATTCCCCAATATCGTCATGGAAACCGCCATATGTCGTATGTCAAAATTTTTTTTTTTTTTATTGCACCGCTATGGCCAACTTGTTGATCTGCACAACATGCAATAGGTATTATGTCAGTAAACCAATCAGAAGCTTAATATCCCCCGCCTTGTAATAAGTAAATCTGACATCTGCTTGATATTTGGTCACGACAAATAGTTGTATATCACAGTCGGTGATGAGTTTTGTTTGTTTTCTTTTATTTTGGTCAGTGCAAGTATCGTATGTCAGTACATTTCAAGTTTTATTGTTATTGTTTATATTACTTATAGTTGTTTTTCAATAAAAACATTAAACGTAAGTAACTTTATACTCACTAATATCATTTTACTTTAATTTATTACTTTCACGTCGGATTTTTTCGTTTTCTGGTGAAAATGCATGTCCATTCTAACCTAACATTTAAAATTTAATCAAATTGATTGTTTTATGGAGGGAGCTAAATCTCAATTATAGTAAAATTACAAATGTTAAGGATTTTAACAAGTAGAATGTTGATATTATTATATTCACGTTGTTTTAAATTATAATTTTAATGGTTGAAGGTACGACATACAACGTTTTGCATCTATAATTTTGGACACCCATTTGACATACGACACATTTTTATCTTTTGCAGAATAGTTGGAAACTGGAAAAAATTATTAAATAAGATGTTTGGCCAAAGTCGTAGAAAATACTTAATGAATCTTGCAATACAAAAGAAAAAAACTAGCGATGATTTGGGTAAGTACAGTTGTTAAGTTTTATTGTTATCATCAAAATTCACTAAAGTAGAATTGATTGCGCTTCAATCGAGTGGTGGTATCATTAATTTTCTGAATTATTATTTGTTTTAGAAAACTGTTGCCTCGGTGCCAAGTCA
Organism: Galeruca laticollis; assembly: GCA_963921935.1. NCBI lineage: Eukaryota > Metazoa > Arthropoda > Insecta > Coleoptera > Chrysomelidae > Galeruca > Galeruca laticollis. The sequence continues at coordinate 113,140,501 of OY998175.1, read as the reverse complement.
TGATCAGGAGGGACCAATGGAAGTTGTGAATGAAGGTCATTCTGAACGGGCGACACAAGATAATTTGGGTATTAATGAGAATGATATTATTTTGCTTGAGAACGTTTCTGACCAGGAATCTGGATCGTTTTTGAGTCAACCTATGGAAATACAAATAACAGGAGATCAACCACCAGCAATTAATGAAAATGTTGAAGCATTGCAGTACCAAGAATTGGAGGTAACAATTCATGAAATTTCTTCAGTAGTTCCCAGCAACTCTAATTTCAGCAGTGATTCTGATGAACAGTACCAACATCCCAGTAACAATTCGACTGCATCCATTGAATCGGATGATTCCATACGAGTAGCCAGCGTCCCCCAAACTGAAAATAATGAACAATAAGCTACTGAAGGAACAGCTAGAAAAAGGAAAAAACGTAGGGGAAAGAGGAACGGCGAGTATAAAAGACAGGAGAACGCAAATATGCGCTTATGTTGGTTTCAAAAAGGACGCATGTGGCAAATATAAAGGAATCAAACAAATGGATGAAAAGGAAGTTGGTCCTCGTTGTAGGGGGCACATGAAAAATAGGGACCAAGACAAAGTTTTTTCTGTGACCAAATCAACGATGAAGAACGCAGTCGTCTTTTCTCAGAATTCTGGGCTTTTCCCAACTGGGACTCTAAAAAAACTCATATTATGGTCGGTCGAACAGTGTAGACGTACTGCAGAGTGCTCCTGAATCTATTATACTTACAGCTTAAAGTTTTTTGCTGTTCTTTTGTACTGCAACTAGTGAAATATACAAGTTAGTTGCATAAATTGTGTAAAATGTATAACTAAGGTGGTCCACACACATATTATGATCAAAACCAGAAACGCCAGTCAAATTTGGACACAATTAGATGAATCCGCGATTGAACAGCTGATTATGAAGGTATGTCAAACATTTATAATAAAAAATTGACGAAAAAATAGACAGCAAACTAGATAAAATAGATTTCAAAATAGGGGAGATATCTAAAAAGATTAGTGAAATAAACAAATCTATTAGAACCCAAGAAACTGCAATTGATGAGTTACGTAATATAAACAACGACTTAGAAACGTATCAAAGAAGGAAAAATATTCGTTTCGATGGAATTGCGGAAAAAGAAAACGAAAGTTTAATATCTATTGCGACTATCATAGTGAACAACCAGATGAATGTGAAATTAGCAACATATACCGGATAAGAAAACGTAATTCAAATTTCCAGAAGCCCGCAACAGTAATAGTAGAACTCGTATCATACCTGAAAAAAAATGGAGATTATAAAAGCCAGAGGACAACTAAAGCAAACTGGTTTACTATTGAACGAGGACCTTACAAAAAACAGTTACAACCGATTAATTCATTCCAAACTGAAATACGGGAAGAGTGACGCCTGGAGTTGGGCTGGAAAAGTCTATATAAAAAGCAAAAACATCAATTAATTAATTAAGACATCAGATGATATATAATTCCTAGTGAGTTGGTGTGTGTGCCGCTTTAACATATAAATAAAGCTATTAATGAGATACTTTTTTACTTCAATAAGTGTAAAAACTGATTGATACATATTAAACAAATGTTATTATTTATTTAAACTTACTTATTAGAATTGTTCCTAAATAGAGATGGGTCTGGAGATATAAGAGAAACAAATATTTGGAACATGTATTAATTAACTTGAATGAGTGGATATTAATAGTAAGCAAATTTAATTTTATAGTTAGTAATTTATATCTAACTTAATTTCTCGAAGGTTTCTTATTTATTTATAGGTATTCAGATAATGTTTAGATTTTATTAAATTTCGGGGGTGCTCTCGAGTACGCGCACTCGAATTCTAGTGACATGAATACACTTCTTGTAAATTTTCTAAATTGCTGAGGTCTGAATACAAAGACGGCAGAATTTTATAGAAAAAGTTCTTATTGTGAGTACGACATTCTGGTGGTAGTAGAATCATGGTTAAAAGACGGTGTTAGAGATGGTGAACGTCGATTTAAATAATGTTTATAGGTCTGTTAGAAATTTAGAGGCGTCTCGGGAGGGTGGGCTTTTATGGCATGTAAAAATATATTAAAATTTTAAAAGAAACTAAACCTTGATCATAATGTGAAATTCTTGTGTTTGATCTGAAACTTAAGTGCAAGTTTCAGTGTCAGGTTGGAGGTGTTTATATTTCACCAAACTGTGACTAGGGGTATTACGTGGAATGTTTTGAAAACTTACAAAACAAGATTAAGCATATTGATAAAACATTTATTTTTGGTGACTTCAATATACCGGAAATATGAGGAACGACAATACCACTTAAAACCCCCAGCTCTAAATTTAACACTTTGGTTGATTTTTTGAATTACAATTCATTGAGCTTGTGTAATAATGTTAAAAATGATCATGACATGTGTTTGGATCTAGTAATAGTTTCGACTGATAATCTAAATAAATGTAATGTTACAAAGGAACAGTTTCCATTAGTTACGGAGGACCGATTTCATCCCTCTTTAAATATCACAGTCAAGTACCAAAAATTAGTTGAAACCTCGTCAAACAAATTATCGGTGAGTCAATATAACTTTATAAAAGCAAATTTTCAATTACTAACAGAAATGTTAAGGGATGAGACTTGGGAATCAGTGACTAGGGAATCTAATGTTGATACTGCCGTAGACAATTTTTACAAAATTATTAACAATATCTTCTCTATTACCGTTCCATCATATAAAATATATAATTCCTATAATAAATTTCCTAATTGGTTCACAACTGAAATTAGGATGTGTATCAAACAGAAAATTTTTTTGAACAAAGTTAAACATGTGTCTGATTATTATGCTAACAAATATAAGGAGATAAGAAGACAGTTAAAATCATTAATTGGTATAAAATATAGAAAATACACTAAGAGAGTAGAAAGTAGTACAAACGATGATTGGGATACTTTTTGGAATTTTGTGAATAAAACTAAAAGTAAAAATAACAATGTCAATTCATACACTTATAAAGGGATGCCAGTGGATAATACAGCGGATAAATTTGCACAATTTTTTTGGTCTGTACATAGTTCCGACAAATCCAGTTATAGTTTAAGTTTCTTGCAAACATTCACTAACAATTATATTTTTACATTAACTGAGATAACTGAAAAAGATCATGAACAGTCTATGAAGAAATTAAAGCCTAAAATAACAGCTGGAATTGATGGAATCCCTCCCTACGTTGTTAAAGGTTGTTAGGAATGGCTAAGAAGACCGTTACTGCATATATACAACTTAATAATTAAATTCACAATATTTCCATCTAAATGGAAGATATCTGCTTATACTCCTTTATATAAAGCGGGCAATAAAACCAATATAGAGAACTACAGGGGTGTTGCGATAATGTGTGTCCCATCTAAGTTATTTGAACAAACTTTATACACACATATATATAATTTCATTAAGAATGTAGTACTAGATCAACAACATGGTTTTATGTCAGGAAAATTGGTTAACACAAATTTGTTACTATTTACCTAATCAGCTACCGCTGTCATAGAAACTGAATCACAACTGGATGTAATTTATACCGACTTTGCAAAAGCTTACGATCGCGTGAATCACGACGTATTATTAGAAAAATTACATTGTTCTGGGGCATCAGAAACAATTTTAAAATTACTGGAAAGTTATTTACAGAATAGAACATTTATAGTGAGACATAACAGAAACACCTCGGGTAAATTTGAAGCAAACTCTGGTGTGTCACAAGGGTCCAATTTGGAACCAATATTATTTATTATCTTTATCAATGATATTCTACATGTGTTAAACACTCTAAATTTTTACTTTTTGCAGATGATTTTAAAATAGACAAAGAGATCAAAAATGCGAGAGACTATGTGGTACTTCAGAAAGACATTAAGGAAATTGAACTCTGAAATACCCGCAATAAGTTGGAATTTAATGTAAAAAAATGTTGTATGTAACGATCCAAATTTCACAATAGGTTTCTAACGATTTATTAAGTACTTACATGTAAATTAGCTGCAATTTATTTTGAGGATCAGGTAATTCGTATTTTAAACTGAATAATTAGGTTACGTCTCGCTTATGTGTTTCTGAATACATATCATTAATTGTCCTTAGTTTCATAGATTTCCCTATACTTTTCAAAGGGCTTTCGTTTATAATAAATAAGTTTTGTTAACTTCTAAGTTTGATAATCGATGTTATGCTTCTTCTTTTCTGTTTAACGTTCGTAGGCATTGGAACGACTGATTTGCAGAGACGCGTTTGGTTGTTGTATTCGAGTGCGGTGATAGTGTGTATTTTCGTTACCGATTGCCTACGTCGTTACGTTTTGTACGATTGAGGGTGGATTATAGACTTTTGGGGACTAAAAGAATTATCGTTGTCGACTTGACTGAGACTTATTTACCGGACTAGACTACAGATTATTATTTACTCAATCGGGACGTACCTTAGAATTGATACGTACCATAGAATTGGTACTGGTGACAGATGTATGGCAGACCTGATTTTTGACCTAGGTCTTGTCAACACTCTGGCGTTTTTTTGAAAAAAAGTAAGTGAAACCTCGCAACGTGGTTTTTGAATTTTGATTGGGAAAATTGGGTGATCCAGGAGAATCTGTGTGTTCATCGAACATCCCGTTTAGGGGATTAGATTTCCTGCTCACATTCTTCCCTGTGTACTGGCATTTTATGGAGTTTGAGGTATTTTTGGAATTTGGTACTTTTAAACAAGGATACCCAGTTAATTGGGGATTAAACTATATTTTCCTGCTCCAAGCTACGAGCTTGATGATTCATATAGTGAATTTGCTTGGACTTTACTTATTGTATGGAGCCGTATTCAGGATAGGGCCATACTGGATATATGGGACGTTTGCTGGTCATTTAGGCCGGTTGTTTTTAGTGAAGACCCTTCAGTTGGAAGGTATGTACTTATGTACAACAGTATTTTTTTTAAAATGTAATGAAACTTTTTTTAAAGAGCTTATTCAAATTTTCCACATGGTAATTGATTTTTTTTTTGTAATATTTTAAGGGTTCTTTTGTGGGAGCTGCATTTTCCCTTGGGGAAGCTATGTTTGTTTGGGGAAGGTTCGTCCTCCGATGGAAGATTTGCTGAATGTATGGTAGCTATAACCATTCAAACTTATTCTTCACAGACTTTGGACTTTCCAATGTGTTTAAACTGCCAACTCGGAGGAACAGTACTAAGATAAGTTTGATTTAAATGTTAGTAATTAGGTTGTATATATTTTTTTTACTTGCACATATAATATATTTAACTGCCTAAGGTATTTTATGTGTGAGGGTGCAGAAATTACCTCTTAACGTTATTTTTTTTTCTTAACTATCTGAAGTTGACAGATTTTCTCTCCCGCGTCACTCGCCTTGGTACCAACGCCCCGACTGCGCAGTTCAACAGTGTTCAAAGTGCTTACGTAATTTATTACCTAAAGATTTATTATTGTTTTTTCATGACAAATTGGGATTGGGTTTAAATGGATTTCACTTACTCATGTAACTATTCTTAAGAAATGGGAACCTGTAACAATAATACGTAGGTAAATTTGATTACAACCTGTCAAATATTTTTTTTAAACTTGTCTGTAAAAATTGATATATGGTTATGAAATTTACTATTGTTTGTGATTGGTATTTCTATCAATTATGATATTGTAGTCTAAATTTCGTACCAGGGGTAATAAACAAGTGCAAGTTCGAGGTTGGTCCTTTTATTTATCTTTCTCTTGCTAGATTAGAGATTGTGCGTACTTATAGGCCTGGCATAGAATGGAAATCTAGCTGGCGCCCTTTTTTTGTACATCTTTATAATATTGTGGATTCCCAGGAACATTTGACTCGATCCACGACCAACTCCACTCGAGCGAAGCCGAAGGCCGTAAAGGTTGAAGACCTGGGACAACCGACGATCCTCACTAACTGTTAATTTTTTTACAGAGTAAATTGGTAGGTTACATGTATAATGTCCATTTGCCGCAAAAAACAAATAGAATTTGATTACTAGATAAGAAACAATACTCTAAATAGATGTTCATAAATAAAAGATCTACGTGTGACTTTTAATTATCAGTTATCATTTGCCACACACTGTCGTAACATTAGTAACAACGCAATATTACATTTGGCTTCATTAAAAAACAAACTTCTCTTTTCTCGAGTATAAAAACGATAAAAATTATTTTCAATACGTTAGTATTATCACAAATACAATATGCATACAATACCATAAGTTCTATACAATTAATTTCATTACTGCAAATGAGAGTCCCGCCCACAGATACTAGACATAAATTAATTTTCAATCTTGTAAGGTTTACCATTAGTTCACCTGTAGACGCCATTTTAAAGCTTGCCAATGATGTAAACAGTCTCCATTCGTTAGACTTTAGTGGTAAATTGAATAGTTTTAAGACAACAATATCTAGACAATTAAAAGAAATTGACATATAAACACTCACTGCTGTTAAACAATCTGCCGTCCAGTATTCAATCTCACACACAGAAAAATTGTACACAATTAAACTTTGTAAGAGGACTATCATTAAAATACAATCCGTGTAATTAGGTTAATAAACATGTATGGATTTTAATAAATAAATAAATATAAAAAATAATGTATTGCATTCTGACCCAAAATACAAAAGAAATAACAGTATTTGTTCAAGATTATAAAATCTTGAATTTTATTGTCTACGATACTTTTAAAATATGTAAGATATTTGTATGCTTCTTTTCGTCATTGTATATATTTAAAGCGTAAACTCATTTTAGTTGCTATCGTTGTAAAATTAGGTTTCAGAATTGATAAGATCTTTTATATTGTTGTAATTTCAAAAGATAGTTTCACCTTATTTTCAACTTTTGTTAAACACCTTTAAAATATCACGTTTCGCAACAATAATTGTAAATAGTTTTGTTTGGGCATTGAAATAGCACATTTTTGTAAGTCGACATCTTGTCGCATTGTGTTTGAAATCCTATAGTTAAGAAGTTAGGAAAATGTCACGTTTCACACTAATATCTATTGTATTGTAAAAACCCTAAATTTATTGTCACTTCTGCGTGAGTTTTATGGTCGACGGTCGGAAGATTTCAAATACATGTTTGAATAACCTTTCTGAGTAAAAAGGTTACAATTGCTATTGGAGTATTCAATAGAAGTATCTATTGAAGACACCCATTGTTGATTCTTGTCAATGAACCCGACGAGTCCAATGATACTGGCCAATAGGAAATATTTATTTTCGTTTGGTCAACCCAATACACGTGTAAACACGCCCCTTGCTGATTTCTATTTAACACGTCTCACAACGTGAAGAAATCAGTTTGTCACTCATCAGTTCCACTACTTATCGACGCGAGTTTTACACTCATCGAATCGAGCTCAACGCTCAACGACAAAGTTAGTTTTCTACTATTTATCGAAGCGAGTTCAATACTCTCGATAACAAAGTTTTCTCACTCATCAGTTCTACTACTTATCGACGCGAGTTTTACACTCATCGAATCGAGCTCAACGCTCAATAACAAAGTTAGTTTTTTAGACTCATCGAAGCGAGTTCAATACTCTCGATAACAAAGTTTTACACTCATCGACGTCATCGACGCGAGTTTTACACACTCATCGAATCGAGCTCAACGCTCAATAACAAAGTTCTTATATTCATCGAAACGAGTTCAACACTCAATAACAAAGTTAGTTTTAATATTCAACAAATCGAAACATAAATTGTCTTCCGATCGGAAACCACCGAAGTTCAGCATTCACAACTTTGTACCATTTTGTAAATTTGTACATAATAAATTATCAATTTCGACATTAATTCTGTGAAATTAAGATTATTTATCTAGTTCAATGTTTACGCCAGTTGACGAAGTTCAGCTATAAGTATAATCAAGAACATTGGTCCTTCGATAGCCGGATAGAACATGTATTGTTATATAACATTGTAAAGTGCCAGTATCAAGAGAGCAGTTCAAATCGAAGTATAGCAGTTCAAATCATAGTGCAAATATGGCAGTTCAATTAGCAGTCCAATTAGCAGTTCAATTGGCAGTCCAATTAGCAGTTCAATTAGCAGTTCAATTAGCAGTTCAATTAGCAGTCCAGTTAGCAGTTCCATTAGCAGTCCAATTAGCAATTCAATTAGCAGTCCAATTAGCCGTTCAATTAGCAGTCCAATTAGCAGTTCAATTAGCAGTTCAATTAGCAGTTCAAATCGCAGTTCCAAGGATTCATCACAGCAGCAGCCAGAATAATCAAGGTAAGTTGGTCAGTTAGCTATTTAAATGTGCCAATTATATATCCTGTTTCCGTATCAGTATCGTATAAACATTGTTGAAATTCCTTACCATAGTCACGCCTAAACTAAATTTGAGATGGCTGAACTTAAGAAATTAAGACAACAACGCGATTATATACTAACAACCATTACGAAATTAGGAAAACTCATCGACCAAGTAAACGATGAGCCTACGGGATTCCTTAAACATTTGATTCAAGCGACGTTAGATGACGCAATTGAAACGTATAAGAAATTTGATTCAATTCAAGATAGTATAGAGGAGTTAGATCAAGAGTAAATTGATCAGCGCAGCCGCTACGAAGAGAGCTTCATATGGGAAACGTCGCGTGCTAAAAGGTTTCTCGATAAATTCACAGTTTCAACATGCAGTACATTAAGGGCACAACCAGTAGATCCCGTGCAAACGGCCACCAACAAATCACGTTTGGCCGAGTTTACTAAACTAAAATGGCAACGCGGTTATATACAAACTACTATTACGAAATTAGGAAAACTCATCGACCAAGCAAACGATGAGCCTACGAGATTCCATAAACATTTGATTCAAGCGACGTTAGATGACGCAATTAAAACGTATAAAAAATTGATTCAATTCAAGATAGTATAGAGGAGTTAGATCAAGAGGTAATAGATCAGCGTAGCTGCTACTAAGAGAGCTTTATATGGGAAACGTCACGTGCTAAAAGGTTTCTCCATAAATTCGCAGCTGTAGCATGCAGTAGATACCGTGCAGTGCAACAAATAGATGCCGTGCAAACGGCCAACAAAACACGTTTAAACGCTGAGAAAAAGACATCCACCGCTGTAAACGTACCAGTAATCTCTCACGTTATGTCATATGAATCGATCCAACGTGAGCAGATAAAGTTACCTGCTAACATCAAATTAGCAGAATCAGAGTTTCATCAACCGGAAACGGTTGACATCTTAGTAGGAACACTGCCTGTAAAACGAACCAAGGTAGTAGAACCAGAGTTTCATCGACCTGAACCGGTCGACAGATTAATAGGAACAGGCAATACACTGCCTGTAGAGCAAAGCAAATTAACGGACCCAGATGTCCTCCGACCTACACCGGTCGACAAATTATTAGAAGCAGAGACTACCATGTCTGTGGAAAAAAGCAAATTAGCAGATCCTGGTAATCAAGAATCGAACAAACTTCACATGTCCCCTGTTGTGGACAATACTACGTTGATATCAGATGGTTATTATTTATCTCATCACGCAATCAGTAAGTAAATGAGTCCAACTAAGAAAGTAAGTGTGGTATACCACGGTTCTTTAGAGACTTCTGCAGGCGTACCGTCGAATGACGCCCTGTATATCGGTCATAATAGTCAACCTAGTTTATTAACTACTTCTAGTCGAGTTCGCGAACACCCTATCGTGATTGCAGGTGATTTAAAGCGAATGTGTCAACCATTTTTAGTTAGAAACGAATTCCGTAAGTTTCAATGTCTCATTTACATTTACAAAATATTTTAAGTATTTTTTATTAGTTCGTCTTTTTTTCAACTATTTTTACAAATAATAAAGAGATTTTAGAAAGTTTTTTTTACCTACATAATACATACCATTCATTTTTAGAACAACTGAGAAAAGGTCGAATGTCAACGAAAATTGAAAAAAATTTGTACACAAAAGGTCATATGTTAACATAAATCATATATAGCAATACATTTTGGACTAAAATTAAACCATTATCATTCTAAGGTAAAATAAATAATGTTTAAGGATTTAAGAAATAAATTGGAAGCATAATGACAGTTTTTGGACATCCGACATATTGCTGTTTTCACGACGATATATTAAAAAAATGTTAAAAAGAAGAAATTGACAATTGTTTCGATATTAAATATTATCGTCAGACTGACAGAAGTTACATTTCATTTGATGCCTACCTGATGTTTAATAATCATTTTGGCTAGACCAAGAAGTGACCTACCTTTTGATTGACTTAATATATGTTAATAGAATAAAGAAGAAGATAAGATATTACAAATATTAAAGCTTAGTTATTATTAGCCCTATGGGGGTATCCTGGATATCTTTTACCCAATTTAGATCAGTATAACTATGCAATGATATAGAAAGGCTGGAAAACTATATCTGCTGATCTTTACAATCATCACTTAAGAAGACAGTTTAAAAGTGGAGAACTTTCTAGATTTATCTGTTCATTGACGACTTCATATTGTGGGTTTCTTAAGTATCTCATAATTTCCAATTCTTCAAGGAAATCCAGTTCTTGTTTCTTATCGTATGTCAATAATTTTATTGCTTCAGAAATATGAGCTTACAGCAAGGGTATGTGTACAAATTAAAGAATATACAATACACTAACAAACAATTCAACAATAATAATCTATAACATTTCTAAATATAAACAAGCGTAGATCGCTCTAAATCATCCTAAAAGACAATTACTCATTGACAGTAAATGAACGTAACCTTATAATTTCCACACATATTCACAAATTTGCCTGGCTTCAACTATTGTGATAGTTTGTAAAGTTTTGATTAATGCTTCCAAACTCAGCAAACAAGAAATATTTGGTTTCATGACGACGTAAATTGGACAATCAAAAAGAAGATGCACATATATATGTTTCCTTTTCATTCCGATTACACGCGCAGCATTTAATATCGGGGTCTATATAACATGTAGTTCCATTTAAGGTGAACTTAATTTTAAATGCATTTGCCGTACGTCACTGAGCAAATGTGCGGGAGAACTGAATGGACACTTTTACAAGTAAATACAAACTAGGATTCCTGGAAGCGAAGAACAAACTATATAGATATAAATAGGAATACTTATAGACTAAAGAAAAGTCAGATTTATACAACTGTGTATTATACGACTCAAGTATTTTTTGATATAGCCAAACTTGTTCCACATTTCTAACTGATTCGTTTTAATAAAAACATGTTTCATTTGTACCGCCCAATTAAACGTGGAATCGGTACCACCCGATGTATGAATTTGTTGTTCAAAGCAAAGAACAGAATATCTAGTGTCATCCATAGCCATACTCTTGAGCAACCAATTGAGAAATAATTTGAAGATAGTATATTCAAGTTTCACTCTTTCCACCTCTAAACGTACTATAGCGCCATGTATATTGACAGCAACTAGGAGAACTCTTTTGATAAACTGTACATGGACTCTCTCTATATAGTACATCCGAATACCTGAGACCCCAAACAGGTACTGAGTTGAACATAATACTCAAAGCCAATGTCTCAAACAATTTAATTCTTGGATACCAGAATTCAGTCTTTGCTTTAACAATGATTGGTAATATAGTTCCAACGGCTTGTTTACCTTTATTTGCAGCAGCTGCTGACGTTTCGTGAAATATACGAGAAGATAACATTGTTACATCTAGGTAATCATATTTATTCACGCTTTAACGGGTTGATTGTTATAGTAAAATTCAAATTTAGAATTTTGAAATCTCCATTTCGAAAATTTTAGTATTTTGTATACTAATTGTGAGGTTGTTTTCTACCGCATACTTCTCTAATATTTTCAGTTTTCTAACATCAATTTCAGAATTTGCATATAGTAATGCTACACCTTCGTTCACATGATCAATATTTACACCCCGAGCTCCGCTATTGTATAAAAAAGATTCAATATCAGCAATGAATAAAGTAAATAAAAGTGGACTCAGCGGTTCACCTTGTAGAACACCTATTGTCACATTATATTTTCTAATAAATCCATCGGAGGCTTTTATTTCCACTTGAGATTATAATGATTTTATAACGCGAAGTATTTTTGCTGATAATTGAATGATTTCTTAAAATCAACAAAAACATGAAATAGCTTTCGTTTTGATATATATATATATATATATATATATATATATATATATATATATATAGTCTATTTCTTAATGTCTGACAGCACAGTAGCCTCATTAAATATTCAAATAGAAAATTATCTCTTACAGAGTGATTCTAAGAATTTTACAACTAAATATTAAAATTCTAATGCAAAACAAGTAGGTGTCTGTATTGCTTATCTCTATATCCCTGTTTCAGCTCAAAATACAATATGGTAATAAAACTGAACAATGCCAGCAAATGGATAAACAGTGCGGCAGTGGGGGAGATTACGATATTAGTTCATTTTGCTTATTTAATTAAATTCGGTCAACATTATGGTTAAAATATAATTCATTCGTTTAGGCCTATTAACAAGTTACATTTTCATTATTATTAGATTAAAATAATTAAAGAAATTATAGTTTAATTCTCATAATTCAAATTTATTGACAATGAATTAATGTATATCAAGTAAAGTAAACATACCATTTATAGGAAATATAAAATTCAATCTATAGTATCATCCTTCTCGCTGGCCATACAAGAATCATCCGAAGACTCGTCGAGAGAGATCACTATCGGTTCTATAGTTTGTTCTATGAGGTTATCTAAAACCCACATTTTCTCTTCCTCTATAATTACATGATTCACAGCATCTCTCCAGTTATTGTTGTCAATGAGTACTTCATGAGTTCACGAACATCTTTCATTTTAAATGTTTTATTATGTCTAGCTACATAACCTTTCATTTGGGCCCATATTAACTCTATCGCATTTAATTCACAATGATATGGCGGCAAACGGAGCACTGTTATCCCACGATTCTTGGCTATTTCATCAATAACAAACTTTTTAAATTGTAGCTTGTGATCTGAACCAACCTTTAAAAGTTCTTTTTTCAACATATCATCTTCAAATGGTATATCTTTTACGATTAACCAGTTTCTAATATCAGCTTTTCTCCAAGAGGTAGATGGAAGATTTTCTGTTAATCGCGAATGATAAGTGGCATTGTCCCATAACGATTACAGCATTATTTGGAATTATTGCGACCATTTGTGTAAAATACATCTGCAGTAATTTCTTCATGGTAGTCTTTGGTTGATGTTGACTGAAAGTCCAGTAAACCACCTTCAACGAACCCTTGATTGCATCCAATATGCATTATTATTAGTCGACGACCTTCCAGTAGATAAACCTTCTATGAAAGCTTGACGACTGGCTTGAATACTTTTGTCCCGCCATATTATCTTCACTGAATGTCCTTCATTGAGCCATGTCTCATCTAGATAATAGATTTGTGTTCCCTCCTGTCTGTATTTTCGGATATCTCGTAAATACAGGCGTCTCCAACATATTATTTCTTCGTTGTCGATTTGCACTGATTTGCGACTTTGCTTCTCCCAAGTGAAATTTAATTTGTGTAATATTTTCCACAAAGTTTTTCACCCTATGTCAGGCAAATTCTCGACCTCCTTCACCATTCTCAGAATTCTGTCAAGGGTTGGGATCTCTTTTTTAAAATATAATTCATGTAGTTTTCGTCTTATTGTATTTTGCATATGTTCATCAATGTCAAATAGTTTTCTTCCAGTAAACTTTTTAGGTGGAGATATATTTCCATTTTCCCTCTCTCTTAGAAGCCTGTAAATAGTAGATTCACTAACTTCTGTCATATTGGAACATGTCGAAACTATATTTCTAACAGTAGCAGCCGGCATTTGATGTACAACAGCATCATGCACATTTAACACTACAGTCTTCGTTTGTAAGCTAATTACGCTCTTACACTTTACTGGGGTAAAACTTGAAGACATTTTTCACAACACAGTTAACACTTATGGAACATAAGCGAGTCTAAGCAAAACAAATTATACAAATTTGGGCGAGACCAAGTTTCACCGTATCTCCCTGCAAAATTTCTACGTAGTCATTGGGACAATCCCTAGTAGGACCCTATTGTAATGTTTCTTGGAAATGTTATTATCAGTATTTCAAAAATCAGAAAGTAATTATCTGGAGAATGAATTGATAAAGGGTTTGTTAATATGTCTCTCAAGAATTGACGTGCTTCAAATTCTCAAGATAATTAATGAAATATTCAGTCAGAATAGTTGCGTTACAAGATTATTTCAAAAATAATTCATTGTTTTAACTGTATGTACTCTACAAATGTATGAAGGTCAGTTAGTTGTTTTAACTAACCGAATGCACATTTATATTACCTTTATATATCAGATCGGGTATAAAATTAAATAGTAAATAAATTCCTTAGATGGACTGTGACGCTTATGCTTTACTACCTGACTAGCATCTGTGACCTTTTCGCGTGCTGTCAGTCAATAAGAAACAGACTATAGCTGGATCACAGAGTGTAAACACTATCAATACAGCAGCCACGGCCGCGAAAATCGGATTGGAATTCAGGCAACAGACTACAGTTATCAAACCAAGAGGACAACCTATTTAGAATAATGCTGGTGATTATTGTGAGTCCACAGGTCGCTGAAGCTAAGACCCTGTGGTTTTTGGGGTCATTAACTGACCCGCTTTTATGTATCATGGTGATTAAAATATTAGCCCAAATTTTCGGAACAAGAAAAGTGTCAAATATAATATTAAATAATGTGGTAAATTCTTGTAAAACTCGTAAAACTGAAGACTTATTATTTCCAGTTTTACTAATTACAGCGTATACTTTCTCCTGAGCAATAGTAGAATCAAGATATGAGTGAATAACATCTTGAAAACTGCTGGGCTGCTCACATCATTTGTATTAAACATAGGCAGGTACACTTGGCTTTTTTCCAAGTATATCATGTCCGAAGTACATTTCGCTTAATTTGATTTCGCATTATTCTATTTGGAATTGTTAGTAGGTATTAGAGTTTATTATTTCACTAAGAAATATTTCTAGCTAGAAATAATGAATGGTGATTACCTATGAAATAGTGAACAATATATTCAGATGTGATCAAATTTTTGATTTTCTATATTTCTTTCTATTCAGGTCCGGGGATTTGGCTGATCTAAATATATTATATAAATGGAGTGATTATTATTATTTGGTAAATGTATAAAATATCTTACCCTAACATCCTTAACAGTTGGAGAAACATCTGATGTAACAAATGTTGAATTTACGTGTGTTGGTTTATTTTTGACACTAGGAAAAATAACCCCACCTTTTCTTTTCTCAACTCTTTTTTCTGTAGTTGAAGCCGAACCACCCACCTGGGAAGATACACTGTTATGTCCAGACGTTTGTGTTATCGAAGGCGATAGAGTAGTGAAACCACTAGGAAGTGTTGTGTCAGTTACGTAATCTTCAATATATCTTGTAGATTCATAGTCGTCTAATTTATCTAAAGATGGGTTGAGTAATACTTCAGCTGGTACCGGCTTTTGAGCTAAAGTAGCTACATCATCTTCTTGTTTTTTTAACCGCTTCTCTACTTTATCTAGATTAGCAATTATTTTATTTGTTTTCATATTCAAATCATTGTGGATCTCCCCTATAGCTCTTTCTTGTCTTTGAGTTTGCGTCAATAATTCATCTGATTTTGGTACCAGATCATCTACTGAACTTTTTGTGCCAACCACAACGTTCCAGACTTCGTCCATTTTTTCTGATACGGTTATTATTGGTTTAATTTTTTCCACTAAACTGTCAATTTTGTTTTGATGTTCAGGGCTGTCTGTAGTAGTGTATGATCTGTTGTAGAAATAATCGCTGTAGCCTTTTTTGTCATCTATAATGGCGTGATGAACATCCGTCATCATATTCAGAAGTTTTCCTAAATTTTCTTGAACACTATTAATATGGAATTGCACCTTTCTATCTACACCACTAGTTGTCTCTCGAAGCTGACTTAGTTCTTTAGTTATATGATTCATTACTTCAGTATTTAGAGCTTTAGTTATTTCTACAACGTTCATACTAACTGATCTTTTCTCGCTTGCTTCGGCGTTGATATCTTCCCCTTGTAAAGAGTTAATATCCAATTGGTTTTTCAATGTGCTCAATTTATCATCGATGTCACTCACTTTTTGATCCAGTGCTAATAATTTTTTCCCCAAATTTTCCGATTCAATATATGTATCTGACTTTTTCTCGAAAAATAATCTGTTTGGTGTCTGGAATAATTTGGAATCTATTGTTCTCAGTTTGGCTATCACTGATTCTGTTTTGTCTATGTTATTATTTACTCTATCATCTAAACCTTCCACTCTTCGCATGAGATGCTCAACAGCTTTATCTAAATTTTCTATCCTATGTAATTTTGTTTCTAAAGTTGAAATTATGGTCTCGAAGACATCGAACAGGTACTCCTCCCTGAAACAAACAAAAAAATATAGCTTAATACGATTCATAATGATTCAATATCTTATTCATTTTATACATCGATTAGGCTCTGAATTCGTCATAAATTAACTGACTAGTTGTTTGGAATTATGCCCAGTTGCGTTCAATATATTTATTTTATTTTCAAACTTCAGATAACGGTCAGTTTCGTAATTATTTTAACCAGGTAGTCTAAAATGTATGGCTTGTAGCTTAAGCGGCGTATAAACCTTATACGCCGCTCAGGTATAACCCACACCCGATTTCCTTTAAGAAGTTCTAACTACAAAATAAACAAATATAATATAAATAATTCTTTATTTACATTTACAAATAAAACAAACAGTAATAATTTCTTCAATTAACATTATTTCATATAAGGTTAAAAGTACTATTATGTAAAGTAGCATCTAGCATTATATAAACATTCACTTCTTTTAGATTCTGAACTTGACTATATTAGAATCTACGTACTACGATTGAAAAATATTTTTGATCAAATCCTGATGTATACTAACATCTAGTATTGTTCAAGGTATTGTTTTGGTTGATCCCGACAGTTAATAGATTCATTAACAATGGTTTCTTCTGATTATAATAAATGAGTGGTATCGTTTTTCAGCAAGGAGAACCGAAAAAAAAACGGTTTTTAGAAAGAAAATCATGTGTGTATGTCGTCGTCGTCGACCACTTTTCGTAACATCTTTTGTTAGCACGATACAGTCTCCAGAGTGTATTTAAGGGACCAATATTATGATTGGATATTGTTCAGGGCGTCTAATAGATGAACCCGATGGGCTTTTAGCACACTAGAGCCAGTTCAACGGGTGCTATTGTACTTGAAGTGCCACATTTTTGGAGAAACTTCGGTTTGTTAGCCTGATACAGCCTGGTAATTTTTGGTAATTATTGGTAAATTTTGGTAATTTTTGGTAATTTTTGGTAATTTTTAGTAATTTTTATTAATTCTTGTTAATTCTTATTAATTCTTATTAATTCTTATTAATTCTTATTAATTCTTATTAATTCTTATTAATTCTTATTAATTCTTAATAATTCTTATTAATTCCTTATAATTTTTGGTATATTTTGGTAACTTTTGGTCATTTTTGGTAAGATATAAACACACTTGGCAGAAGTTCAAAATTAAATGACATTGTTATTTACTATCGCCATAGATTCAAATCAAATTCTTCTTGTATTATCACTGATGTTGGCATGTAATCTGCAATACTCACAAATTTATCGAAATAGTTTGTTATAAATCGTTTGAAAATAGAATATTGTATTTCATTCGAATATAAGTTACTTTATGTGGCTAGTATGGATTTAACTAACCTCGCTTCGCTCGGATTTTAAACTTCCATACTCACTCGCATAAAGTATAACGTATACCCCTAATAAAATAAATATCTATTATCATAGAATTCATTAACGATGCATCGTATTGATGATAAACTAATAACCGATTAGCTTATATTACTAACTCCCCATTAATCGTAGTTATTTGAAATTTGAATTAAACATTTATTTGGTCAAAGTGGCTTTGTCTAGGCCATCCCCTTTATTTATATATTTTCTTCAGCTCTTTCGTGATCTCCCTTTCCTTGTTTTTCCATTGAAGCTCAACTGTCAAATTTGGTTTGGAATTCTCTCAGATTGAACATGTCCAATATTCAGTGTTTAGGTCTCATATCATTATTGATGTCATATCCGTAAGTAACGGTCCAAAGTGAAATGGAAGATTCTTGGCCTCAAAATATTACGACATGACGTAACTTGCTTTCATAAAATATTGATATTGAAAAAGATACAAGGGGGCAGAGTTGAAATGTAAAAAACGTTTTTTTTCCGTAAATTGAAGGATTTTGGATGTACGAATGTACAAATTTGAAGATAGAGGGTTTTAAGCCATGAGAAATCATAATATGATATCCGTTTCGATGTATTTTCCAGAGGGCGCCCCACGAACTATTTTGTTAGTGTAACTTGCGCTTAACCTTTTTATCGTCAAAGCGACCTCGCTTTTCTAAAATATTATTATTACATCATTTTTGGGATAAAATGTATACCTATTATTAGTCTCAAAAGTTACTTGCTTTCGTATTAATAATAGGTTATCATTTAATATTTGGGGCAACTCGTATGATCCTAGAAAATGTTCGTCAATGACCCCACACCGAACATTGATTTTGAATTCGTGTTAAAATCGCCGCTCTCTTGTTACATAACGATTTTCAATGTCCCAAAATTGGTCATTTCTTAAATTTAAAATCCCCGGCGGGTACAGGTGGCTTCATCTGTAAATAGTATACTATTGACGAATGTGTGATCATTATCTTGTTTGTTCCGAATATCACGTGCACATTGATATAATAAAGGATATATTTGTAATAGGTTTTGGACAGGTGTAAAATGAAACGGATGTGACGCCCTCTAGAAAATACATCGAAACGGTTATATTATGATTTCTCATGCCTTGAAATCCCCTATCTTCAAATTTTTACGTTCGTATATCCAAAACCTTTCAATTTAGTATGAGAAAACATTTTTCACATTTCAACTTTGCTACCCTGTCTCTTTTTTATTATCAATATTTTATTAAAGCAAGTTGCGTCAGATCGTAATGTTTTGAGGCCAAGAATCTTCCATTTCACTTTGGACCATTACTTACGAACCAGCCTGTATAATTTAAGAATGTAATTTTTATACATTATATTTGTTCACTTCTTCTTCTTCTTTTGTACGCTGCTAAATCTATCTGCTGCTTCTCTTTACTTTCTTCACATATTCCCATTTTCTGTTCCCTTGTACCTCAAGTTCTATTAATAGTTTTTGTGTTTTAAATAACAGTATACGATATCCTCTTCCGATTTCCAATTATCGTGATAAAAACAAGTAGATCGTATATGCATTCTTAGTGAGTTGAATACCACTAAATAATATATCGTGTTCGACTTTATAAAACAAGAAGAGAGGGGCGTTTGTTCAAGTTAAGAAATTAGTTTCTCATTAAGTTTATATGAAGACCACACAGATATTTTTATGATATATTTGCACGCAATTATCAGTTGACTGCTTTATAAATTGTTTGTAAAGATTGTTTCATTTTTTTTTGCAATTCAAAGTCACGACAGCGATTATACATGCTATCGAGAGCTTTGGTGGCCAACATTAACAAATATTATTCAATTGCACCGCCTGGAACTGTTATGTTTCAAGAAATAGAATAGAATTAAGAATGTTGATGAATTGATGAAAATAGAGAGGGTCAACAAATAACCTTATTGGAGTCGTTCTCAATAACTTGTCTGAAATATCTCCACAATTTTGTTATAAACCCTTTTCGTAATCTTATACGCATGTATAGTAATTGAGTTCTGTAATAAGTAAACTCTTTTTCATAATTTTATTTAATTTTATTTAAGAATAGCATTGATAAAAAGTATTCTGAACACTCACTCTCCCGCGCGTTTCGATAATCAAGTTATCATCTTCAGTAAAGTCAGTTTACCTTCAGTATTGGTGTAGTGGTAGTGTAATGTGTGTTCAGTATCAATATCACCAACGGTTCCAGAAATAACAACTTGTGATACAAATTATATTCCAGGAATGAACAAAAAGTTCTAAAACACCTGTCAGATGCAAACTCGTTGTTGACGGCCAAATCATACAACAGGAAATGAAATGTAAATACCATCGCAAAGAGGTCTCTAGATTTGGTGATGTTGAGTCTGAAATAACAAATGAACAAGGTCCTCAGGGTGACACTATATGGAAAAACAAATATCTACGAACTGCAACTAAAAAGGATATATTAAATGCTATAAGACTGTCTTATAGGTCTCATGAAGACCTAATAACACATAAATCAAAAACCCGACCGGACACAGCAAAAGCAAAAAGGATACAGGAACGGGTGAGGTGAAGGTCTTGCGAAGAATCGCTGGGAAAACTAGATCGATAACGAAGTGGTGAACGTACAATGTGGACAATATTAATGAATTTTAAAGATGGAAACTAACTTTTCCGCATCTGTGAGATGCCCTGATTAATATTCTATCGTGAAATTGTCACTTGTATACACTTCGGGGGATGTATCGTGTTAGCATACCGAAATTTCTCCAAAAGTAACTAAAAATGCAGTATATCAGGATTTATAGGACCTGCTGTACTCGCTATAGTCAGCTGAAAATCAGTAGGGTACATTTGTGAGACACCTTGAACGGGACACCTTGAAAAATATCTCATTATAAAATTGGCCACTTGTATACACTCCGGAGCCTGTATCGTACTAAACCCGAAATTTGTCCAAAAAGGACAAAAATGTGGCACTTCAGGTACCATAGGACCTGTTGTACTCGCTCTGGTGAGCTAAAAATCAATGAGGTTCATCTATAAGGCGCCCCGAACAATATTCAATCATAGAATAGGTCACTTGTAGACACGCTGGAGGCTGTATCGTGTTAACAAACTGAAAATTCTCCAAAAATGACCAAAATTTGGTACCTCAAGTACCATAGCACTTGTTGTACAGGCTTTAGTGAGCTGGATCTCAATAGGATTCATATTTGAGACGCCCTGAATAATATCCAATTATAAAATTGGTCACTTGTATATACTCCGGAGGCTGCATCGTGTTAACAAACTGAAATTTCTCCAAAAATGACAAAATTGTCGTACTAAAAGTACTATAGCACCTGTTGTACTGGCTGTGGTGAGCTAAAAATAAATAGTGTTCATCTGTGAGATGTTTTAAATAATATTCAATCATAAAATTGGTGACTTTTTGCACTCCGGAGGCTGTATCGTGCTTGTTTGATATGTACAATTTGATTAACCACATCACTCATTGGACTGTGTTAAAATAAATAAGTTTCCTTCGATGTTACTTGCTATGTACAATTTATTTACATATATTTACACTAGTGTATTTACACTAACATATTTACACATCAACTTCACTGTTGAAATGGTTTGTTGTTTATGGGTACTTGCCCGATTGTACGCGTATTAAAAACACTTTACTACTTGTGGGAACTAGTCCGATTCTTTTAATAATTAAAATTATTGTACAGCGTAGTTACAACGCGTTCGTACGCGAGAGCTCTTGCTTGCACCATGTTTTGTGTTGTACTGCGCAGGCTATCTTTTATTCTGCGCATGATTCAAACTCAGATGCTTGCCGCTGACGACATCTAGGATAAGAACTTTACACTTATAAATTTTAGTGTATTTCGTGTTGCATAATGTTTGCAACGGTGCTAACAAACTGAAATTTCTCAAAAAATTACAAACATGTCGTACTTCAAGTAACATATCATCCGTTGTACTGACTATTGTGAGCTGAAAATCAATATAGTTCATCTGTGAGATGTTCTGAACAATATTCAATCATAAAATTGGTGATTTGTGACACTACGGAGGCTGTATTGTGCTAACAAGACATGTAACGAAAAGTAGCTGACGACAACGACGACGATGACGACGACGTCGACATACACACAGGATTTTTTTTCTAAAAACTATTTTTTCGTGTTGTTTTTGATGAAAAACGTGGAAATAACTCAAAATTTTTTCTTCAAAATTTGAACATTTTTATGGGTAAACCAATACTTTTCTCGCATATTAGATAGATTGGGCGGAAAAGTAAAAGATGGATCGATAACCTTACCGTCAGGGAAAACTAGGCAAGTTATGAGGAAGGTACAGGCATTTTGCCTACAGTAAAGAATAAAGGAGAAGAATAATAAACTTTATGGATTCACATTTGGCTTGCACCGACCCACTAGTAAACCATGTCTTAATTTAAGGATTCTCTGGATTACTTAGTATTTTCTTGCGTTCAATGTTTGTTCTATTCCTAACTTCGCCTCGAATTCACCCTGTTTTAGTTATATATTACTTCCCCTATAATTAAATTGATTACTTCTAAAAATTAAGCCTAATACTGCGCGACTCGTATTATTTATCATCTGTAAGGACAATAGCGTTGCGATCATGTCATATTCTGTTCTGAGCCGATTTTGTTATACCTAAAAATGTTTCCTGCAAAGTTCTCTAATCGGGGTTGTTTTCTCGTCAGAAAATGATAAAAATTCATTTTTAATAAATGTTTTTTACAACATGTATAAAAACCAAAATTACTCACTCGTACATAAGTATATACGTAGTTAATCAATTATCTTTAGTTGAAGTGGTTATTCAGTTTCACTCATATTAAAAAAATCTCGCACTCTGTTCGTTCATGAAGATCTCTTTTATTTTTCATTGCTTGTTGATGGTCTTCAATCAATCAGTAAGTGATGAAATTATTCATTTAAACTGATTGCTATCCGCTGACCTGTTGATGATCTCATCTTTTCCTTTTCTTTTTTTACCGCAACATCCTAAAGATATGTTATTGCATATGTAGCTTCCATAATTATTTATCCCTTGTTAATATAAAGTTGAGACCGACGTAACTTATAAACTAAATTTTATGGTCGTGAAAGAATATCATGCTGATTTTTTGTAAAATGGTCGATTATATCCATCATTAGTACCAGTGAAACCGGGCTACTTTGAACACTTTTACGAGTTTTTACTTCTACAATGTTTAAAAAATTGTTTTAAGTAAAAATTAGGATAACTAAGGTGCACACAAGGATCCTGATTATCACTATCATTTCACAGTAAAAGTTATACCTACCTCGCTTTTCAAAAAATAAAAATTTCTATTCAAAGTTAACGGGGGTAATTCGTCCAAAATAACGCCATCATCGAAATAAGCAAAAAAAATTATATAGTGTATTGATTCAAATTTTTTTCTTTCATTTTTCAGTAAAAGAAATAAAATTTTCAATTTTTTATTTCTCAAATATACGAAAATACAAGTGAAAGCGTTTATAAAATATGATTACAAACTAAAATACTTTACACTATTCAAGAAAATATATAAATTTACATGTATATCGTACTACAGTAAAAATTAGGGTGAATTAAAACCAGTAAAAGATACTGCAAATATAAGTTATCCTCGCCGGTATGTGGTGGGATTTGGCAGCTTTATTTCAACATCTGTGCAATAAGAAATTTGTCTTCAACATGTTGACAAAAAAGTTGTAGATATGTGCGAAAATTTTACGTGTAAAAGTTTTACCTGAGGCCAAACAAAGACACGTTCTCTTTTTCTTGTCTTAGAAATTTTACGTCATATTCCGGACCACATATTTTTAATATCTGTTCAACATAATATTTTATGATCTTTTCCGTAGCAAACTTGGCAAGTTGCACTGTTGAAGGAATTGATGGATGGAATACAAGAATCTGGCAAGGAAAACATTCTGACCGTCTCTTCGATGACGACTGTGTTCATTCTCCTCTAATTCATTTTTAGTGTCGGACTCCTCTTGCAATTGAAATTCATCATCACTTCTCAGTTTTCTACCGTTTTTCTTAGTTATCTGTGTACCCGATGCTTCTTCTATTTCAAAATTTTCAACAGGTATGCTTTTCCAGAGTTCTACAGTAACTTTCTTTTTATTGACAATTTTTCGTTTCTCAGATAATCGTCTTTTTTCCAAAAAATTAAGGACACGGTCATTAAAGTCGTTCGTCGAGCCCATAGTGTCTGTAGTTTGGTAATCAACGTCACCCTGCTTAATGGCCATATCTCAGTAGCCCTGAATCCGCTCAGAAGGTTTTCCTTGCCAGATTCTTGTATTCAATCCATCAATTTCATCAACAACGCAGGAAATGTATCTTTTTGTAAACCAACTTTTCCGGAAGACATTTTGAAATCTGCTAAGTAGGTTCTCCACTTTTTCTTTAATGGAGCGAACTCTGCCTCATCCAAAGGTTGAGTTATATGTGTGGCATTAGGGGAAGACAAACAAATCTAATGTCATTGGCGAGCTCTACTGCGTCGTCAGAGAAATGGTTGGCTGGAATGTCTCGAATTAACAATTGAGGTCCTGGTTGGTGTTTCACGTAAGGAAGAAAAATACTTTGGAACCAGTCGACAAAACTCACAGAGTGAAACCAACCATGAGAATTGCGGTTGTGCCTTCTATCCAAGAGCTCCACATATTTTCGGTTTAATGTACGACATAAAAGGGAAGTATTTCTCTTTTCAAGTTTCCACAAAACATTAGTGATATACTTTATTTGGAATGAAGCATATAACCCTTTCTGGGTACTTTTAAAGAAAGACTTTGTTGAACCAGACTCGTCGCAAAACTCACAGAGTGAAACCAACCATGAGAATTGCGGTTGTGCCTTCTATCCAAGAGCTCCACATATTTTCGGTTTAATGTACGACATAAAAGGGAAGTATTTCTCTTTTCACGTTTCCACAAAACATTAGTGATATACTTTATTTGAAATGAGGCATATAACCCTTTCTGGGTACTTTTAAAGAAAGACTTTGTTGAACCAGGCTCGTCGCTTAAGTTTGTCTCGTCGAAAATATAAATATTTTGGGGAAAAACGCCTTCTAGTGCCTTCTCAAGATTATCGAAATATCTGTCTGTCTGGTATAAACTTGCATTGTTACAAACTTAATAAACTAAAAGATTACATATATAAATCGCATGAGATTTCGCGGCACGACGTAAAGTGGCGCAAACATGCATTAAACGCCGAACACCGAGTAGTGACTCGCCCAATCACGAGAAGTATGGATAGTTATTCGTCTATTTGGCCAGCAGCAAACAATAGTGCTCGTTGTTTTCAGTC